>CM057785.1:18184531-19633780 GCA_030064435.1 Trapa incisa | reverse complement strand
AAACCCTATAAAACCCTAAGAGATGCTAAGAAACCTATAAAGCACTACGAAATGCTAAGAAACCCTTCAACACCTAAGAAATGTTGAGAACCCCTGAGAAATGCTAAGAAACTATAAGGAATGCCAAGAAGCACTAAGAAACACTAAGAAACGCTAAGAAAAGCTAAGAAACACTAATAAACTCTAAGAAACCCTAAGAAACACTAAGAAAGGCTAAGAAGCTCTAAGAAACCCTATAAAACCCTAAGAAACGCTAAAAAACCCTAAGAAATGCAAAGAAACAATAAGAAATGCTAAGTAACGCTAAGAAACGCTAAAAAACACTAAGAAACGCAAAAAAAAATACTAAGAATCGCTAAGAAATGCTAAGAAACCCTATGAAACCCCAAGAAATGCTAATAAACCCTAGGAAAACCTAATTAATAGTAAAAAACACAAGGAAATCCTAGTAAACACTAAAAAAATGTTAAGAGACCCTAAGAAACGCTAAGAACCCTTAAGGAACCATAATAAACACTAATAAACTCTAAGAAACCCTATAAAACCCTAAGAAAACCTATAAAACCTTAAGAAATGCCGAGAAACCCTAAAAAACACTAAGAAATCCCAATAAATGCTAAACAAATGCTAATAATTGCTAAGAAACTCTATGAAACCCTAAGAAATGGATACCCTAGTAAACATTAAGAAATGCTAAAAAACCATAAGAAACTCTAAGAAAACCTATAAAACCCTAAGAAATGTTGAGAAACCCTAAAAAATACTAAGAAATCCCATGAAATGCTAAACAAATACTAATAATTTCTAAGAAACTCTATGAAACCCTAAGAAATGGAAACCCTAATAAATGCTAAGAATTGCTAAAAAAAACCCTAGGAAGCTTTAAGAAACACTAAGAAACGCTACGAAACTGATTCGAACCTCTTCAATATGCTGACGACACCTTACATCAAATATAGCAAGACCCCAAGACTTTCATGACACAAGTACGAAAAGATGGAATATACCTTGTTCATTTGGTGATAGACTCTTCAGCTCCATTATAGGTTTTGTTGTTTGGACTTGTGAGTTCGTATTCTCTTTAGTCGAACTCATAATAGAAACCCTATAAAACCCTAAGAAACACTAAGTAACCCGAAGAAATGCTAAGCAACGCTAAGAAACCCTAAAAAACATTAAAAACCCAAGAAATGCTAAAAAATGCTAAGAATCTCTAAGAAACCCTATGAAAATCTAAGAAACGCTAAGAAACCCTAAAAGATATTAAAATCCAAGAAACGCTAAAAAATTCTAAAAATCGCTAAGAAACCCTATGAAAATCTAAGAATTGCTAGTAAATCCTAAGAAATGGTAAGAAACACTAACAAACGCTACGAAGCCCTAAGAAATCCATAAAAACCATAAGAAATGCTAAGAACCCTTAAGGAACCCTAAGAAATGCTAAGAAACTCTAAGAAATGCTAAGAAACCCTATGAAATGCTGAGAAACCCTAAGAAATGCTAAGAAACCCTAAAAACACTAAGAAACACCAAGAAACGCTAAAAATACAATGAATTGCTATGAAACACTGAGAAACGCTAAGAACCCTTAGGAAACCCTAAGAAATGCTAAGAAACTCGAAGAAACCCTATAAAATGCAAAGAAACACTAAGAAACGCTAAAAAAACACCAAGAAATGCTAAGTAAGGCTAAGAAACCGTAAAAAACACTCAAAATCCCCAAGAAACACTAAAAAATGCTAAGAATCTCTATGAAACCCTAAGAAAGGCTAATAAACCCTTAGACATGGTAAGAAACGCTAGGAAAGCCTAGTGAATGGTAAGAAACAATAAGAAATCCTAAGAACCCTTAAGAAACTCAAAGAAATGCTAAGAAAGCCTAAGAAACGCTTAGAAACCCTAAAAAGTCCAATGAAGTCCTAAGAACGCTAAAGAAACCCCACCAAAAGCAAAGAAATGCTAAAAAACCGTAAGAATTCCTAAGAAATGCTAAGATGGTCCAAGAAGCCCTAAGAAACGCAAAGAAACCCTAAAAACACTAAAAACCCCTTAAAACCCCTAAAAACATAAAAAAAAGTCTAAGAATCGCTAACAAATGCTAAGAAACACTATAAAACTCTAAAAAAAACCCCAATCAAACCATAAGAAACCCTAAAAAAAACATTAAGAAACGCTAAAACAATGCTAAGAAACCCTAAGAAATGCTAAGAAACCCTATGAATCCCTAAGAAATGCTAATAAACCCTAATAAACCATTAAAAATGTTAAGAAATGCTAGGAAACCCTAGTGAATGCGAAGTAATGCTATGAAATACAAAGAAGTCCTAAGAAAACCTAAGAAACGCAAAGAACAGTTGAGAAATCCTAATAAACCCAAAGAAACACTTAGAAATCCTAAGAAACGCTAAGAAGCCCTAATGAAACCCTATGAAACTTTAAGAGGCGTTAATTAATGCTAAGAAACCCTAGAAAATATTAAGAAACACTTAAAATGATAAAGAATCACTAAAAAATGCTTAGAAACCCTATGAAACCCTAAGAAATACTTGTAAGTCCTTATAAACCCTAAGAAAAGGTAAGAAACGCTAGGAAACTAAAGTAAATGCTAAGAAACACTAAAAAAAACCCTAAGAAATCCTAAGAAACACTAAGAAAGGAATCCTAGGAAAAGCTAAGAAACTCTTAGAAACGCTATGAAACCCTAAGAAATGCTATGAAACCCTCTAAAACCCTAAGAAATGCTAAGACACCCTATAAAATCCTAAGAAATGCTAAGAAACTATAAGAAACGCAAAGTAACACTAATAAACCCTAAAAAAATACTAAGAAACCCCAAGAAACACTAAAAAATGTTAAGAATTGTTAAAAAAACCCTTTGAAACCTTAAGAAACGCTAAAAAAATGTTAAGAATCGCTAAGAAACCCTATGAAAACCTAAGAAACACTAATAATCCCTAAAAATTACTAGGAAACCCTTAGAGACGGTAAGAAACACTAGGAAACCCTAGTAAACATGAAGAAAATATAGGAAATTCTAAAACACCCTAAGAAACACTAAGAACTCTTAAGAAACGCTAAGAACCCTTAAGAAACCCTAAGAAATTCCAAAAAAATACTAAAAAGTGCTAAGAAATCCTACCAAACGCTAAGAAATACTAAGAAACCATAATAATTCTTAAGAGGCCCTAAGGAAAGCTAATAAACACTGAAAAGTGCTAAGAAACCCTACCAAACGCTAAGGAATGCTAAGAAACCCTAATAATTCTTATGAAGGCCCAAAAAGCCCTAAGAAGCCCTAAGAAATGCTATGAAACACTAAAACACACAAAAAAACCTCTTAAAAACCCTAAGAAGCCTTAAAAACTCCAAGAAACGCTAATAAATGCTAGGAAACCCTAAGAAACCTATAAAATGCTAAGAAACACTAAAAAAAACCCTATAAAACTCGAAGAAACCCTAAGAAAAGCTAAGAAACCCTAAAAAACACTTAGAAACCACAATAAACAAAAAAATGCTTAGAATTGCTAATAAAACCTATGAAACCCTAAGAAACGCTAATAAACCCTAGGAAACCCTAACTAACGACAAGAAATGCTTGGAAACCCTAAGAAACGCTATGAAATCCTAAGAAACCCCTAAGAAATGCAAAGAACCCTTAAGAAACCCAAAGAAACACTAAGAAAGCCTAAGAAATGCTTAGAGACCCTATGAAACACTAAGAAACGCTAAAAAATACTAAAAAGTGCTATGAAACCCCAATAAATGCTAAAAATGCTAAGAAACCCTAAGAAACTCTAAGAAACCCTCAGAAACCCAAAGAAATGCTAAGAAAGCCAAATAATTGCTTAGAAACCCTAAAAAACGAATGAAAATCTAAGAAACTATAATAAACCCTAGGAAACCCATAGAAACGATAAAAAACGCTAGGAAACCCTAGGAAATTCTAAGAAACGCTAAAAAACCCTAAGAAATCCTAAGAAACCCAAAGAAATCCTAAGAAACCCTAAGAAATGCTAAGAACCCTTAAGCAACCCTAAGAAATGCTACAAAACTCTAGGAAACCCTACAAAATCCTAAGAAACACTTAGAAACCCTAAGAAATGATGAGAAACCCTAAGAAATGCAAATAAATTATAAGAAATGCAAAGTAACACTAAGAAACACTAAAAAACACTAAGAAACCCCAAGAAACTCTAAAAAATGCTATGAATCGCTAATAAACTCGAGGAAACCCTTAGAAATGGTAAGAAATGCTAGAAAACCCTAGTAAATACAAAGAAACGCTAAGAAATCCTAAGAAATGCTAAGAACCCTTAAGAAACCCAAAAAAATGCTAAGAAAGCCTAAGAAACACTTACATACCCTAAATAACCCAATAAAACCCTAGAAAACGCTAAAAAACACCAAAAAGTGCTAATAAACCCTATCAAAAGCTAAGAAATTGTAAGAATTTCTAAGAAGCTCCAAAAAGCCCTAAGATGCCCCAAGAAGCCCTAAGAAATGCAAGAAACCCTAAAAACCCAAAAGAACTCTTAAAAAACCCTAAGAAACCATAAAAACTCTATGAAACACAAAGAAACCCTAAGAAAAACTATGAAACACTAACAAACTCTAAGAATCCCTATAAAACCCTAAGAAATGCTAAGCTACCCTATATAACCCTAAGAAACACAAAGAACCTTAAAAAATCCTAAGAAACTATAAGAAACGCTAAGTAACGCTAAGAAATCTTAAAAAATATAAAAAATACACGAAATGCTAAAAAATGGTAAGAATCGCTAAGAAACCCTTGGAACTCTAAGAAACGCTATTAAAACCTAAGAAACTATAAGAAACACTAGAAATACTAAGAAACTATAAGAAACACTAACCCTAAGAAATGCTAAAAAATGCTGAAAACCCTAAGAAATACTACAAAACTATCAGAAATGCTAAGTAATGCTAAGAAACCCTAAAAAAACCCTAAGAAACGCAAGGAAACCCTAGTAAACGCTAATAAACTGTAAGAAACGCTAAGAAACTTTAAGAAACCTAATAAAACCTTAAGAAACGCTAAGAAACCCTAAAAAAACCCTAAAAAACCCTAAAACAATGCTAAGAATCATCAAGAAACGCTAAGAAACCCAATGAAACTTTAAGAAATGCTAAGAAACCCTAAGAAATGCTAAAAAACCCTAATAAAAGCTAAGAACCCTTAAGGAACACTAAGCAACCCCATAAAACCCTAAGAAACGTAAGAAACCATATAAAATGCTAAGAAATGGTAAAAAAACTATAAGAAACGCTAAGTAACACTAAGAAACCCTAAAAAAAAACTAATAAACCCCAAGAAATGCTAAGAATCACTATGAAACCTTGAGAAATGATAAAAAAACCTTAGAGACGGTAAGAGACTCTAAAAAATTCTAGTTAATGCTAAGAAATGCTAAGAAACCCTAAGAAATCCTAATAAACCCTAAGAAACACTAAGAACCCTTAAGAAACCCAAACAAACACCAAGAACGCCTAAGAAACCCTAAAAAAACCCTATGAAAAACTAAGAAAAACGAAAAAAACTAAAAAGTGCTAAGAAACCCTACCAAACGCTAAGAAATGCTAAGAAACCCTAAGAAATGCTTAGAAGCACCAAGAAGCCCTATGAAATGCAAATAAACCCTAAAAACTCTAAAACCCCTTAAATAACCCTAAAAAACCCTAGAAAACTCTAGGAAACCCTATAAAATCCTAAGAAACGCTAAGAAACCCTATAAAACCCTAAGAAATGCCAAGAAACTATAAGAAATGCAAATTAACACTAAAAAACACTAAGAAACCCCAAGACACTCTAAAAAAATGCTAAGAATTGCTAATAAACTTGAGGGAACCCTTAGAAACGATAAAAAATGCTAGAAAACCCTAGTAAACGCAAAGAAACGCTAAGAAATCCTAATAAATCCTAAGAAAGCCTAAGAAATGCTTAGAAACCCACTAAAACCCTAAGAAACACTAAAAAACACCAAAAAGTGCTAAGAAACCCTACCAAATGCTAAGAAATGCTAGGAAACCGTAAGAATTCCATAGAAGCCCCAAGAAGCCCTAAGAAATGCCAAGAAACCCTAAAAATCCAAAAAGAACTCTTAAAAAACCCTAAGAAACCTTAAAAACTCTATGAAATGCTAAGAAACACTAAAAAATGCTGACAAACTCTAAGAATCCCTCTAAAACCCTAAGAAACGCTAAGCTACCCTATAAAACCCTAAGAAACACAAAGAAATGCTAAGAAACTATAAGAAATGCAAAGTAATGTTAAGAAATCCTAAAAAATAATAAAAACCGAAGAAATGCTAAAAAAATGCGAAGAATCGCGAAGAAACACTAAGAAACCCTATGGAACTCTAAGAAACGCTATTAAACCCTAAGCAATAGTAAGAAATGCTAAGAAACAATAAGAAACACTAACTAATCCTAAGAAATGCTAAGAAACTATAAGAAACGCTAAGAAACCCCAAAAAATACTAAGAAATCCCAATAAATTGTAAAAAAATACCTAGAATCACTAAGAAAACTTATGAAACACTAAGAAACCCTAAGAAACTCTAAGAAACCCTAAGAAACTTTAAAAAAACCCTAGAAAACCTTAAGAAACACTAAGAAACCATATAAAACCCTATAAAACTCGAAGAAATGCTAAGAAACTATAAGAAATGCTATGTATTGCTAAGAAACCCTAAAAAACATTAAAAACCCAAGAAACGCTAAAACAATGCTAATAATCGTTAAGAAACCCTATGAAACTCTAAGAAACGTTAATAAACCCTAAGAAATGGTCAGAGACCCTAAGAAATGCTAAGAAACCCTAAGATATCCAAAAAAACCCTAATAAAAGCTAAGAATCCTTAAGAAACACAAAGAAACTCTAAGAAACCACATAAAACCCTAAGAAACCATATAAAACCCTAAAAAATGCTGAGAAACCCTAAGAAATGGTAAGAAACTATAAGAAATGCTATGAAACTGTAAGAAACGCTAAGTATTGCTAACAAATCCTAAAAATCATTAAAAACCCAAGAAACGCTAAAAGAATGCTAAGAAACCATATGGAACTCTAAGAAAATGCTAATAAACCTGAATAAACCCTAAAAAATGGTAAGAAACGCAAGAAAACCATAGTAAATGCTAAAAAAACCTTAATAAATGTTAAGAAACCCAAAGAAATCCTAAAAAACCCCATGGAACGCTAAGAACCCTTAAAGAATGCTAAGAAACTCTAAGAAAACCTATAAATCCTAAGAAAGACTAAGAAACCTTATAAAACCCTAAGAAATGCTGAGAACCCCTAAGAAATGCTACGAAACTATAAGAAATGCTAAGTTACGCTATTAAACCCAAAAAACCACTAGGGAACCCCAAGAAGCGCTAAAAAGTCAAAGAAACACTAAGAAACCCTAAGAAATGCTAAGAAATAATTAAAAACCCTAGAAAACCATAAGAAATGCTAAGAAATCCTAAGAAATGCTAAATAACCCTTAGAACGCTAAAAAAATGCTAAAAATCACTAAGAAATGCTAAGAAACCCTATGAGACCCTAAGAAACCCTAATAAACCCTAAGAAACAGTAAGAAATGCTAGGAAACCCAAGTAAACGATAAAAAATGGTAAAAAAAACCCTTAGAAATGCTAAGCAACCCTAAGAAATCCTAAGTAAGCCTAAGAAACGCTAAGAACCCTTAAGGAACCCTAAGAAACTCTAAGAAAACCTATAAAACCCTAAGAAACCCTAAGAAAAGTAGAGAAACCCTAAGAAATGCTAAGAAACTATAAGAAACGCTAAGTTACACTATGAAACCCAAAAAAACACTAAGAAACCCCAAGAAGTGCTAAAAAATGTTAAGAATCGCTAAGAAACCCTATGAAACCCTAAGAAACGGTAAGAAACGCTAGAAAACCCTAAGAAACGCTAATAACCCCAAAGAAACTGTAAGAAACGCTAGGAAACGATAGTAAATGCTAAGAAACGCTAAAAAACTATATGAAACTCTAAGAAACCCAAAGAAATCATAAGAAACCCTAATAAACACTAGGAACTCTTAAGGAACCATAAAAAATGCTAAGAAATCCTATAAAACCCTAAGAAACTCTAAGAAACCCTATAAAACCCTAAGAAATAATTAGAACCCTAAGAAACGCAAATAAACCCCAAAAACCCTAAAAAAAACCCTCAAAACCCTAAAAACTCTAAGAAAGGCTAAGAAACGCTAAAAACCCTAAGAAACACGAAGAAACACTAAGAAACCCTAAGAAACACTAATAAACACTTAGAAACTCTATGAATCCCCATAAAACCCTATGAAACCCTAAGAAAGGCTAATAAACCCTAATAAACCCTAAGAAATGATAAGAAATGCTAGAAACCCCTAGTAAATGCTAAGAAACACTAAAAACCATAAGAAATCATAAGAAACACTAAGAAATGCTAAAAAAACTCTAGGAAACACTATAAAAACCTATAAAACTTTAAGAAATTCCGAGAAACCCTAATAAATGCTAAGAAACTGTAAGAAACACAAAGTAACACAAAGAAACACTAAGAAACCCTAAGAAACGCAAAAAACAATGCTAAGAATCGCTAATAAACCCTAATAAACCATAGGAAACCTTAGAAACTATAAGAAACACTAGGAAACCCTAGTAAACATAAAAAAATGATATGAAATCCTAAAAAAACACCAAGAAATGGTAAGAAAAGCTAAAAAAACCTAGTAAACACTAAAAAACACAAAGAAATCCTAAGAAACCCTAAGAAATGCTAAGAACTCTTAAGGAACCCTAACAAACGCTAAGAAACTCTAGGAAACCTTATAAAACCTTAAGAAATGTTGAGAAACCCTAAGAAATGCTAAGAAACTATAGAAAACGTAAAATAACACTAAGAAACACTAAAAACACTATGAAATCCTAAGAAACGCAAAAAAAAAAAATACTAAGAGTCGCTAATAAACCATAGGAAAACCTTAGAAATGGTAAGAAATGCTAGGAAACCCTAGTTAATGCAAAGAAATGCTAAGAAATCCTAAGAAACCCTAAGAATCACTAAGAACCCTACAAAAACCCTAAGAAACAAAAAAAATGCTAAGAAAGCCTAAGAAACACTTAGAAATCCTAAAAGTCCCTATGAAACCCTAAAAAATGCTAAGAAACCCTAAGAAACAATAAGGACCCTTAAGGAACCCTAAGAAACTATAAGAAACCCTATAAAACCCTAAGAAACACTAAGAAACCCTATAAAACCCTAAGAAATGCTAAGAAACTATAAGAAACATTAACGAACACTAAGAAACCCTAAAAACATTAAGAAACTCGAAGAAATGCTAAAAAATGGTAAGAATCGCTATAAAACTCTATGAAACCATAAGAAATGCTAATAAACCCTAATAAATGCTAAGAAACATTAATAAACGCTAAGAAACCCTAAGAAATGCTAAAAAACTCTAAGAAACCCAATAAAACCCTAAGAAATGCTAAGAATCACTAAAAAATCTTAAGAAACCCTAAGAAATGCTAAGAAACTATAACAAACGCTAAGTAACACTAAGAAACCCTAAAAAACCACTTAGAAACCACTAGAAATGCATAAAAAAATACTAAGAAATGCTAAGAAATAATAATAAACACTATGAAATCCTAATTAACAGCAAAAAATGCTAGAAAACTCCAATAAATGCTAAAAACGCTAAAAAAACGATAAGAAACGCTAAAAAACCCTAAGAAATCCAAAGAAACCCAAAGAAACGCTAAGAAAGCCTAAGAAATACTTAGAAACCCTAAAAATCCCTAAGAAATGCTAAAAAAATGTTAAGAATCGCTAAGAAACTCTATGAAAACCTAAGAAACAGTAATAAACCCTCATAAACCCTAGAAAACCTTTAGAAATGGTAAGAAACACTAGGAAACCTAGTAAACGCTAAGAAATACTAAGAAATCCTAAGAAACACTAGGAAATGCCAGGAACTCTTAAGAAACCCTATGAAACCCAAAAAATGCTAAGAAAGCCTAAGAAACACTTAGAAACCTAGAAGTACCAAGGAAACCCTAAGAAACACTAAAAACACCAAAAGTGCTAAGAAACCCTATCAAACGCTAAGAAATGCTAAGAAACTCTAATAATTCCTAAGAAGCCCAAAAAAAGCTAAGAAACACTAAAAAGTGCTAAGAAACCCTACCAAATGCTTAGAAATGCTAAAAAACCCTAATAATTGCTATGAAGCCTTAAGAAGCTCCAAAAAGCACTAACAAACACTAAAAACCCTAAAAACCCCCCAAAAAAACCTCTTAAAAAACCTAAGAAACCTAAAGAAATGCTAAGAAACCCTAAGAAACACTAATAATGCTAAGAAACACAAAGAAACGCTAAGAAATTCTAAGAACCCCATAAAACTTTAAGAAACCCTATAAAACCCTAAGAAATGCTAAGAAACACTAAGACATGTTAAGAATCTATAAGAAATGCCAAGTAACACTAAGAAACCCTAAAAACACTTAGAAACCCCAAGAAACGCAAAAAATGCTAAAAAATGCTAAGAAATTCTAAGAAACTCTAATACACCCTAGAAATTCCAAGAAGCCCTAAGAAATATTAATAAACACTAAAAACCCTAAAAAAACCAAAAAAACCTCTTAAAAAACCCTATGAAACAATAAAAACTCTAAGAAACAAAAAGAAATGCTAAGAAACTCTAATAAATACTAAAAAAATACTAATAATGCTAAGCAACCGTAGGAAACACTAAGAAACGCTAAGAAACTCTAAAAAACCCTATAAAACACTAAGGAACGCTAAGAAACCCTAAGAAATGCTAAGAAACTATAAGAAACGCTGTGTAACACTAAGAAACCCTAAAAAAACACTTTGAAACCACAGGAAGCGCAAAAAAAAAGTCTAAGAAATGCTAGGAAACCCTATAAAACCCTGAGAAACGCTAAGAAAGCCTAAGAAATGCTAAGAAACTATAAGAAACGCTAAGTAACACTAAGAAACACCTAGAAACCATAAGAAGCACGAAAAAAAGTTTAAGAAACGCTAGGAAACCCTAAGAAATGATAATAAACCCTAATAAACCATAGGATGCCCTAATTAACGACAAGAAATATTAGGAAACCCTAGTAAACACTAGAAAATCTCAGTAAATGCTAAAAAATGCTAAGAAATCCTAATAAATCCTAGGAAACCCTAGGAAAGGGTAAGAAACGCTAGAAAACCCTAGTAAACACTAAGAAATCCTAAGAAACCCCTTAGAAACACTAAGAACCCTTAAGAAACCGTAAGAAACCCAAAGAAAAGCTAAGAAAGCCTAAGAAATGCTTAGAAACCCTAAAAAACCTATGAAACACTAAGAAATGCTAAAAACACTAAAAAGTGCTAAGAAACCCTACCAAATGGTAAAAAATGCTACAAAACCCTAATAATTCCTAATAAGCCCTAAGAAATGCTAAGAAACACTAAAAACCCTAAAAACCCAAACACAACCTCTTAAAACACCCTAAGAAACCTTAAAAACTTTAAGAAATGCTAATAAACGCTAAGAAACATTCATAAACCCTAAGAAATGCTAAGAAACTCTAAGAAACCCTAAAAAACCCTAAGAAATGCTAAAAAAATGTTAAGAATTGCTAAGAAACTCTATGAAAACCTAAGAAACGGTAATAAACCCTAGGAAACCCTTAGAAACGGTAAGAAACACTAGGAAACCTAGTAAACGCTAAAAAATACTAAGAAATCCAAAGAAAACATAGGAAATGCTAGGAACTCTTAAGAAACCCTATGAAACCCAAAAAATGCTAAGAAAGCCTAAGAAACGCTTAGAAACCCTAAAGAACCAATGAAACCCTAAGAAACACTAAAAACACCAAAAGTGCTAAGAAACCCTACCAAACACTAAGAAATGCTAAGAAACCCTAATAATTCCTAAAAAGCCCCAAGAAGCCCTAAAAAAGCTAAGAAACGCTAAAAAGTGCTAAGAAACCCTACCAAACGCTTATAACTGCTAAAAAACCCTAATAATTCCTATGAAGCCTTAAGAAGCTCCAAGAAGCACTAAGAAACGCTAAAAACCCTAAAAAAAACCCTTAAAAACCCTAAAAAAACCTCTTAAAAAACATAAGAAACCCTAAGAAACACAGAAATGCTAAGAAATTCTAAGAAACCACATAAAACTTTAAGAAACCCTATAAAACCCTAAGAAATGCTAAGAAACACTAAGACATGCTAAGAATCTATAGGAAATGCCAAGTAACACTAAGAAACCCTAAAAACACTTAAAAACCCCAAAAAATGCAAAAACAAATGGAAAAAATTGCTAAGAAATGCTAAGAAACCCTAGGAAACCCCAATAAATGCTAAGAAACTCTAAGAAACCCTAAGAAACGCTAAGAACCCTCAAGGAACCCTAAGAAACTCTAAGAAACCCTATAAAACCTTAAGAAATGCTAAGAAAACCTATAAAACCGTAAGGAATGCTCAGAAACCCTTAGAAATGCTAAGAAATGCTAAGAAACCCTAAGAAACACTAAGAAACCCTATAAAACCCTAAGAAAAGCTAAGAAACCCTATAAAACCCTAAGAAACGCTAAGAAATGCTGTGAAACCCTAAAAAGCTTTAAGAAAATCTAAGTAACACTAAGAAACCCTAAAACATTAAAAACCCAAGAAACGCTAAAAAATGCTAAGAAACACTAAGAAACCCTATGAAACACTAAGAAATGCTAATAAATGGAAAGAATCCCTAAGAAATGCTACGAAACTCTAAGAAATGCTATGAAACCCTATAAAACCATATGAAATATTGAGAAACCCTAAGAAATGCTAAGAAACTATAAGAAATGCTAAGTAACATTAAGAAACCCTAAAAACACTAAGAAACGCTAAAAAAATGCTAATAATTGCTATGAAACCCTAAGAAACACTAAGAACCCTTAAGGAACCCTAGGAAATGCTACGAAACTCTAAGAAACCCTATAAAACCCTAAGGAGGTATTCTTAAAATCTAAGGGACAAAGAGACAAGATCTAGAAAGTGTCATGCTGTAAAGGGGAGGTAAACCAAATAGTCCTGAGGAAAACATGACTCAAATAAGGAATAAATGACAATGTCAAACAAAAAATGTGGACTGAATTGTAATGAGCAACAAATAAAGGAGGACAAAAAGGTAATGACAAGGAAATTCGTGAAAAGAGGTACGTAACGCTCTAAAAAACCATCGAGCTAAGGGATGCAACGACTAAGAGGTTAACTAAACACGGGAATGGTTTGGTATCTTGGAACTCCCAATTTTGAGTACAGGACCTCAAAGGGGAAAATGTTGCTCTAAGCAAAGAGAGATATGAATCTAAGAATATACCATGAAGTAAGATATGTCTAAGTTATGATAAACTCCATGGAAGGAGTAAATAATATGAAGGAAAAGAAATTCCTTAAGTGAAGGATGTAAAAAGGGCTGATTGAAAGAAAAAGAGAAGAATTTGCATAGAAACGATGAGAAACAATAAAAACCCATAAATACGGTAAGAAACGCTAGGAATCCCTACTAAACGGTAAGAAATGCTAAGAAACCCTACGAAATCCAAAGAAATGCTTAGAAACCCCATAAAACCTTATGAAATCCTAAGAAATGCTAAAACACTAAAAAGTGCAAAGAAACCCTACCAAACGCTAAGAATCCTTAAGAAATGCTAAGGAGCCCTAAAAAACCATAAGGAACGCAAAAAAACCCTAAAAACTCTAAGAAATGCTAAGAACCCTAAGAAACCTTAAAAAACACTAGAAACGCTAAGAAACTCTAAGAAACCCTATAAAACCCTACGAAATTCTAAGAAACCCTAGAAAACCTTAAGAAACGATAAGAAAACCTAAGAAATACTAAGAAACTCTAAAAAATATTAAGAAACACTAATAAACCCTAAGAACACTAATAAACCCTAAGAAATGGTAAGAAATGCTAGAAAACCCTAGTAAACGCTAAAAAACCCTAAGAATTGCTTAGAAACCCTAAGAAATCCTAAGAAACCCTAAGAAACACTAAGAAACCTTAAGGAACCCTAAGAAACTCTAAGAAACACTATAAAACCCTAAAAAAACCATATAAAACACTAAGAAATGCTAAGAAATCTTAAAAATTACTAAGAAAAAATAAGAAATGCTAAGTTACGCTAAGAAACCCCATGAGAAATGCTAATAAACCTTAAGTAAAAGCTAAAAAATCCTAAGAAATGCTAAGAAACCCTAAGAAATCCTAAGAAATGCTAAGAACCATCAAAGAACTGTAAGAAACGCTAAGAAACTCTATGAAACCCTATAAAACCCTAAGAAACCTATAAAGCACTATGAAATGCTAAGAAACCCTTCAAACCCCTAATAAATGTTGAGAACCCCTGAGAAATGCTAAGAAACTATAAGGAATGCTAAGAAGCACTAAGAAAAACTAAGAAACGCTAAGAAAAGCTAAGAAACACTAATAAACTCTAAGAAACCCTAAGAAACACTAAGAAAGGCTAAGAAGCTCTAAGAAACCCTATAAAAACCCTAAGAAACGCTAAAAAACCCTGAGAAATGCTAAGAAACTATAAGAAATGCTAAGTAATGATAAGAAACCCAAAAAAATACTAAGAAACGCAAAAAAAATGCTAAGAATCGCTAAGAAATGCTAAGAAACCCTATGAAACCCCAAGAAATGCTAATAAACCCTAGGAAAACCTAATTAATAGTAAGAAACACTAGGAAACCCTAGTGAACGCTAAAAAAAATGCTAAGAGACCCTAAGAAATGCTAGGAACCCTTAAGGAACCATAATAAACACTAAGAAGCTCTAAGAAACCCTATAAAACCCTAAGAAACGCTAAAAAACCCTGAGAAATGCTAAGAAACTATAAGAAATGCTAAGTAACGATAAGAAACCCAAAAAAATACTAAGAAACGCAAAAAAAAAAAATGCTAAGAATCGCTAAGAAATGCTAAGAAACCCTATGAAACCCCAAGAAATGCTAATAAACCCTAGGAAAACCTAATTAATAGTAAGAAACACTAGGAAACCCTAGTAAACGCTAAAAAAATGCTAAGAGACCCTAAGAAATGCTAGGAACCCTTAAGGAACCATAATAAACACTAAGAAACTCTAAGAAACCCTATAAAACCCTAAGAAACACTAAGAAAACCTATAAAACCCTAAGAAATGCTGAGAAACCCTAAAAAACACTAAGAAATGCTAAACAAATGCTAAGAAACTCTATGAAACCCTAAGAAATGGAAACCCTAGTAAACGCTAAGAAATGCTAAAAAACATGAAGAAACTCTAAGAAACCATAAGAAACTCTTAGAAACACTAAGAAACGCTAAGAAACTGATGCGAACCTCTTCAATATGCTGACGACACCTTACACTAAATATAGCAAGACCCCAAGACTTTCACGACACAAGTACGAAAAGATGGAATATACCTTGTTCATTTAGTAATAGACTCTTTAGCTCCATTGTAGGTTCGGTTGTTTGGACTTCTGAGTTCGCATTCTCTTTAGTCAAACTCACAATAGAAACCTTTTAAAACCCTATAAAACCCTAAGAAACACTAAGTAACCCAAAGAAATGATAAGAAACTACAAGAAATGCTAAGTAACGCTAAGAAACCATAAAAAAAATTAAAAACCCAAGAAATGCTAAAAAATGCTAAGAATCACTAAGAAACCCTATGAAAATCTAAGAAACGCTAAGAAACCCTAAAAAATATTAAAACCTAAGACACGCTAAAAAAATGCTAAGAATCGCTAAGAAACCCTATGAAAATCTATGAAATGCTAATAAAACCTAAGAAACGGTAAGAAACCCTAACGAAAGCTAAGAAACTGTAAGAAATAAAAAAAACTATAAGAAATGCTAAGAACCCTTAAGGAACCCCAAGAAATGCTAAGAAACCCTATAAAACTCTAAGAAACGCTAAGAAACCCCAAAAAAGTCCTATGAAATGCTGAGAAACCCTAAGAAATGCTAAGAAACCCTAAAAACATTAAGAAACCCCAAGAAACGCTAAAAATACTAAGAATTGATATGAAACCCTAAGAAATGCTAAGAAACTCGAAGAAACCCTATGAAATGCAAAGAAACGCTAAGAAACCCTATAAAACCCTAAGAAATGCTAAGAAACGCTAAGTAAGGCTAAGAAACCCTAAAAAATACTAAGAATCCCCAAGAAACGCTAAAAAAATGCTAAGAATCGCTATGAAACCCTAAGAAAGGCTAATAAAC
The DNA here is from genome assembly GCA_030064435.1 of Trapa incisa. NCBI lineage: Eukaryota > Viridiplantae > Streptophyta > Magnoliopsida > Myrtales > Lythraceae > Trapa > Trapa incisa. Next base: position 19,617,513 of record CM057785.1, on the reverse strand, counting down.
CCTAAGACTATAAGAAACGCTAGGAAACCCTAGTGAATGGTGAGAAAAAAATAAGAAATCCTAAGAACCCTTAAGAAACTCAAAGAAATGCTAAGAAAGCCTAAGAAATGCTTAGAAACCCAAAAAAACCCAATGAAGTCCTAAGAATGCTAAAAAACTATAAAAAGTACAAAGAAACCGTACCAAAAGCAAAAAAATGCTAAAAAACCCTAATAATTCCTAAGAAATGCTAAGATGGTCCAAGAAGCCCTAAGAAACGCAAACAAACCCTAAGAAACCCTAAAAAAACTAAAAACCCCTTAAAAACCCTAAAAACATAAAAAAAAACTCTAAGAATCACTAACAAATGCTAAGAAACCTTAAGAAACGCTATGAAACCCTAAGAAACACTATGAAACTCTAAAAAAACCCTATAAACCATAAGAAATGCTAAGAAACCCTAAAAAACATTAAGAAACACAAGAAACGCTAAAACAATGCTAAGAAATGCTTAGAAATCCTATGAAACCCTAAGAAATGCTAAGAAATCTAATGAATCCCTAAGAAATGCTTAGAAATCCTATGAAACCCTAAGAAATGCTAAGAAATCTAATGAATCCCTAAGAAATGCTAATAAACCCTAATAAACTATTAAAAATGGTAAGAAATGCTAGGAAATCCTAGTGAATGCTAAGGAATGCTATGAAATACAAAGAAGTCCTAAGAAACCCTAAGAAATGCAAAGAACACTTAAGAAATCCTAATAAACCCAAAGAAACGCTTGGAAAGCCTAAGAAACGCATAAAACCCTAAAAAAACCCTATGAAATCATAAGAAACGCTAAAAACACTAAAAAGTGCAAAGAAACACTACCAAAGGCTAAGAAATGATAAGAAACCATGAGAATCCCTAAGAAATGCTAAGAAGCCCTAAGAAACCTTAGGAAATGCAAAAAATCCCTAAAAACCTTAAAAAAATCCTAAGAAACTAAAAAAATGCTATGAATCACTAAAAAATGCTAAGAAACCCTATGAAACTCTAAGAAACATTAATAAAACCTAAGAAACACTAAGAAATGCTAAAAAACCTAAGAAATCTTAAAAAACCCTAAAAAACGCTAAGAACCCTTAAGGAACCGTAAGAAACGCTAAGAAACCCTAATGAAACCCTATGAAACTTTAAAAAGCACTAAGTAATCCTAAGAAACCCTAAAAAATATTAAGAAACACTTAAAATGATAAGAATCACTAAAAAAACGCTATGAAACCCTAAGAAATACTTGTAAACCCTTATAAACCCTAAGAAAAGGTAAGAAACACTAGGAAACTAAAATAAATACTAAGAAACGCTAAAAAACCCTAATAAATCCTTAGAAACGCTAAGAAAGGAATCCTAAGAAAAACTAAGAAAAGCTAAGAAACTCTTAGAAACCCTATAAAACCCTAAGAAACGCTACGAAACCCTATAAAACCCTAAAAAATGCTAAGAAACCCTATAAAACCCTAAGAAATGCTAAGAAACTATAAGAAACGCAAAGTAACACTAATAAACCCTAAAAAATACTAAGAAACCCCAAGAAACACTAAAAAATGTTAAGAATCATTAAAAAACCCTTTGAAATCCTAAGAAACGCTAAAAAAAATGTTAAGAATCACTAAGAAACCCTATGAAAACCTAAGAAACACTAATAATCCCTAAAAAATCCTAGGAAACCCTTAGAAACGGTAAGAAACACTAGGAAACCCTACTAAACGTGAAGAAACGCTAAGAAATCCTAAAAAAAACCCTAAGAAACACTAAGAACCCTTAAGAAAGACAAAGAAACACTTAAAAATTCTAAAAAAAACCTATGAAACACTAAGAAATGCTACAAAACACTAAAAAGTGCTAAGAAATCCAACCAAACGCTAAGAAATACTAAGAAACCCTAATAATTCCTAGGAAGCCCCAAGAAGCCCTACGAAAAGCTAATAAACAATGAAAAGTGCTAAGAAACTCTACCAAATGCTACGAAATGCTAAGAAACCCTAATAATTCTTATGAAGGCCTAAAAAGCCCTAAGAAATGCTATGAAACACTAAAACGCACAAAAAAACCTCTTAAAAACCCTAAGAAGCCTTAAAAACTCTAAGAAACACTAATAAACCCTAAGAAGCTCTAATAAACGCTAACAAACTCTAAGAAACCATATAAATCCCTGAGAAACACTAAAAAAACCCCATAAAACTCGAAGAAACCCTACGAAAAGCTAAGAAACCCTAAAAAACATTAAAAAGTGCAAAGAAACCCTACCAAATGCTAAGAAATGTTAAGAAACTCTAATAATTCCTATGAAGCCCCAAGAAGCCCAAAGAAACGCTAAGAAATACTAAAAGCCATATAATCTGTGGTGCCACTAGTCCAATGGCCCCGACCCTCAACTCAACCCGTAGCTATTTGTCTTAACTGGTCCGTCGACCTGTCATGTTGCACTACCGCTAGTTAACTGTGTATGTCAGTCCTATCTTGGTACCATGGCCAAACAATTCATTTATCTAAAGTTTTATGGCATATAGCTCATGTTTATTTACGAGCTCCTGCTCGTGCCAACTAGCCTTAGGCCCACTGTACGAGATTTTCAAAATCGGGCATATTAGCCCCCAAGTTCCAAAACCGACGCCCCCAGCCTATAAGAGCTATTTGAGCTCCCATAAAAAAGGTCTCCCAAATCGTTTAAGAATTGGCACACAGTCAGAGGAGAGCACTTTCAACAAAAATATGTTTTCAACTGTCCATCATACCAACCGGGTATAAGGACATCTCCACTCATAACCGATGAACGAGTTTTCCACTTCCTTCAATGAAGTTTGATTATACCAACCGGGTATGATCTACTTACAACCCGTAAGTAGTTTTTCCGCATGATTTTCACATAACTTCTCTAAGTTGTGATGTTTAAAATACCTCTTAATAGTGGGGTTTTCATTTTGAGGTACTTATCATCCCCAACCCGGTATGACATAAAATCATACTCACAGATGGTAAGTGGTTTTTAACTTATTTCGCTTATCACCCCAACCGGGTATGATGTTAAAAGTCCCACTCATGGTGACTTCTAATTTAGAAATGGTGCTCATCATCCCAACTAGGTATGATGTGAATAACCCTCTCACTCGTTAATGTAATGAATTCCACTAGACCGGTTCTTTGTATTCATGTGAGCTTGTCCTTGCTGGCATTCCCAGTACTTCGTGTTCCTACACTATATGAACATCTCGGTTCATTATCTTTTGACCTAATAGCCTTCATTCATTCCAAATGAATGCGAAAACCAAACTTTTATTTATTTGCAATTAGGTCCCTAAAGTTATTTCTCTTTAACTTTAAGTCCCTAATGTCGGTTTTTCATCAAATTAAGTCCTGAAACTTGTAAAATTTATCTTAAGACCTCAATTTATTCCATTTCACAAAAATGGGTTTAATTTCCCAAATTTCCAATTTGGTCCCCCAACTTTTACAAAATTACCATTTTGTCCTTCCTTTACAAAAATGGTAAGTTTTACCCAAAATTTCTAAAATTCCTTAATTGGTTCTCTAACATTATTATCATGTCCAATAGATCCTCAATTTCATAAAATTGCATTTTGGTCCTTCGAATTTTGAAAATTCCCAATTTTCCACAAATTTTCCCCCAATTTCAACTAGTTAACACAGCTGAATTTGATTTCATCAAATTGACTGACCAAACACTTCTAATTGTTGAAATTGAAGTTAAAATTAATTTCCTCCATCTTCATACGATTCAATAGCATTTTGAATCGCAAGTTTTGATGCCAGAACGAGCTCAAACGGAGCTTCACCGAAAAATAGACTTTAGAGAGAGAAAGCTTCGATTACTCACGGTCGAGGGCACGGTGGTCCGAGATTTCGATTTGGGCAGATAGCTCTCATCCTAAGGTTAATCTTAGAATCAAGAATTGCATCAATTAATGCCGAATTGAGTTAGAATTTCATCATTGAAATTTTGCCGGTTCTCTCTCTAGCACCGGCCGGAAATTGTAGAGGGGAGCCAAATTGGCTTACTTTCAGTCCTAATTCGGCCGTGAGAGGGTTGGGGAAGTGTTGAGAAGGCTTGGTTTTGCTCGAGGAGGGCTTGAAATGGCCGTTTTCAGCTCGGTCGGAACAGGGCAGCTTCGGTTCATCGGAGCTGCTTTACTGTTCCATCACGCCGGTGCTTCTTCGGTGACCCTCGGAGCGAATGGAGACTACATGCGTGTAGCTGACTTCTCCCCGATTCTAAAGAACCAGACCTCCCCTTCTTTGGCTTAGAAATGACCCTATATTAGAGCTCTAGTTCGAGTTTCATTGGAAAATGGAGCAGTTGAGAGAGAGTGAGTTTTTTAGGTGTGGAGATGATGAATGGGGAGGGGGTCTTTATATAGGAAGCTCGAGGACTTTTTGGTCATCCGATTGGCACCTTTATGACAAGTATTGATGGCCAGAAACATATTGAATGGAGACAATTCTTCTTCGGCAGCGCTGCTTCGATTTTTCAGCAAGTGAACAGTGTTGTCATCTGAAGGAAGAAGACGACACTACTCCAAACCGGATCGGACTGGTCCGAACCAGGTTTGAAGCATAAACCAGTTGGTTCACCCCCATTCGATCAAATTTTTCAAATCTAAAAATTTATAAATTTATCTAAATTCCTTTTGTATCTAGTGGTGGCCTCCAATATCAAATTTGAATTCTTTAAGCCACCAAGAAAAATAAATTTATAATATGGTTTAATAGTGATTCAAACTGGTCCAAACCGGTTCAATCCATTTATGATCCGCTTCACCTAAACTAGTTTGGTTTTCATCTCCAATTCATTCTCAAGTCCATTTCCATGACTTTTGAGACTCTTTGGGTCATTTGGGATCCATAAATTTCTCGGTTTGCCCTTTTTCTATCGGTTCCGGTTCATGAAATGACTCGGTTCATAAGCCAGTTCAATCTAGTTGGATCCAGTTCTTCTAAACCGGTCTAGTTTTTCTCTTCCAATTTGTCCTAAGGTTCTTTTCCAAGGTTTTATGAACCATTTGGATCACCTGGGAGTTGGTAATTTCCAAAATTGCCCATTCCCAAATGATCGGGTTTATGAACCGGTTTGGTTTTCTTACTCGGTTTGATCGGTTCTTTTCCTGGTTTTCTTAACTCAAAAGGGCGGGGTTTACAAGTATAGTTGCTCTGATGCCACAAGTGGGTACAGTGGACTGGTTGGCCTGTGAATGTGTGTTTCCTTCATGATAAAGGGCGTGTGTTGGTTGATAAACACACTATTGAGATAAGAAATGGCTATGAAAACTGAGATTTTGAAATTGAGAAAATTTAAAGAAAATACGGAGTCTGGTACACTCCAATTTAAAAACTATTTTTATCGAAATTACTTTTGAAATACCCATTCACTGAGTTGTAGAAACTTAACCACCCTTTTTATCAATTTCCAGGAAATAGAGAAAATGACTGGGGATAACACCAAGCCTTACCCTCTATTAGGTATACTTAACTTCTCTTAAGCTTGCATTTTATTTGATATATGTTATTCCATGGAACAAGATTGAAATTACGCCTAGCTCCTCTTGAATTATAAAAGGAGGAAACCCCTCTTGAACCAAGAGAGCGGCTGGTTGTTCACGGGGATCCGACCAAACCGGGTCGTGGCATGACATTTCAGCTCTAATTCGGTCGTGTGAGGTCTGTGGGAGTGTTGGGAGAGCTCAGATCGGCCGAAACAAGGCATCTTCAGTCCGCCAGAGCTGCTTCATTGTTTGATTTCACCGACGCTTTTCTGGCGGACCTCAGATCAAATGGAGAATGCTGTTGGGTAGGTGACTTCTCCCCAAATCTAAGGAACATGATCTCGCCTTAAGGCTTAGAAAAACCTCAATGTCGGAGCTCTAGTTCAAGCTTCTTCAGAAAACTGAGTAGTTGAGACAGAGAGTGGAGTTTTCAGGTGTTAAAGAGATTGAATGGAGAGGAGCTCTTTATATAGGGAGCTCGGGGGCTCTCTGGCCGACCGTTTGGCACCTTAATGGCACTCATTTAGCCTGAAATTCTCTGAATGGAAATGTTTTATTTCCACCGGCACTGTTCATTTTTTTGGTGAGTGAACAGTGCTGTCATCTGAAGGAAGAAGACGACACTATTCTGAACTAGACCATACCAGTCCGAACCGGGTTCAATGCTTAAACTGGCTGGTTTATGCGCGATTAAACCGAGTTTTTTAAAATTAAAAATTTCTAACCAATGTGGCTTCAGTTCTCTAATTTGAATATTTAAGCCACCTAGATAAAATGAATTTAGCATCTAGTTCAATGATGGTTCAAACGGGTCCAAACTGGTTCAATCCGATTCAGATCCGGTTCACCTGAACTAGTCTGGTTTTCTCTCTCAAATTGTCCTAAAGTCCCTTTCCATGGTTTTTATGACTCTTTGTGTCACTCAGGATGTGTAAAGTACCCAATTTTCCCTTTTTCTAATGGTTGGGGTTTGTTTACCAGTTCAGTTTTCTCACTCGAGTTGATGGATTCTTTCCCCGGTTTCCTTATCTTAAAGGGATGGGGTTTACAATAGCGGTACTGTGCGAGCTCACTGATAGTTGTATAGAGGACTTTTGCAGGAATCTAGAGAACCCAAAATGACCTTCAAATGTGAAGAAAAGTGCCCAAATTAGAGCTCTGGTTCGTAGATGATAAAAAATGGAGCAATTCATCTTCTTAGAGGTTTCGAGGGGTGAAGAGGATGAATGGAGGGGAGCTCTTTATATAGGAAGCTTAGAGAATGATATGTCTATCCATTCATCCTTCGATGGACCATTAACTCTCCAATTTAAGGCCTTGTCAGAGAGATTTAATGGCCTTAGAAGTTAAGGTAGCCATTCGGCCCTTCCTCTTCCCGACCGATAAGAGGTTGAAGATGACACCGTGTGTGCGTGTGTGATCTTCGCACGTTGAACTACCATGTTGCATTGTGATTGGTTGGCATTGCTAACACAACGTCCTACTCAACGTCTGAGTCATCGGTTGACCCATTGACTGAACACATGGTGACCTCCCATTGACTACTCAGTCCTATGCGGTAGTTGACCGAATCTATACGTCTGATGACCATGCCAAGTGGTGTCTTATGATTGGCTGATTTAAATTCATTTGTTTCCCACCTTACACACTATGCCATTGCCAAGTGTCCTCTTCTAATTGGCAATGGCCATCTGATGTGGCCTTGAAGCTTCATTGATCACTTGGGATTAGTTAAATTCTTGTTTTAATTTCTCTTTAAAATTTTCAGTTCAATTGAACCATGGTTTTCTATTGAAAATTTTTGGTTCTCCATTTTGTCTTTCTTATTTTGAGAAAATGGGGTTTACAATTTCTACCCTCCTTTTAAGGTGTTTTGTCCCCAAAACTAAAAAATCGGGGATACGTTTCTCTCATTACAGACTCATTTTCCCATGTTTCCTCTTCAATCTGACTACTATGAGAGAGTACTTTAACCCTCATAAATTGCTTGTTCCTAAGGTTATTTTCCCTTCTATGAATAATTTGAACCTGGTCCACTTCATAGGATAGGTTCTCTTCTAACTCGGGTAGTAGGTGTTCCAACACATGACTCGAGTCAGGTTCATACTTTCTTAGTACAGATATGTGGAATACATCGTGTATCCATTACAAGTCTGGAGGTAATTCTAGCTTGTATGCCACGGGTTCGACTCTTTGGATGATGGAGTAAGGACCTATGTATCACGACTTTAGTTTTCCCCTTTGTTGGAACCTCAAAATTCCTCTCCAAGATGATACCTTTTAGAAATATTGTCTCTCCTTCAAATTCTAATTCTCTTTGCTTTAAGTCTTTGATGAGCTCTTTTGTTGGTCTTGAGCTACTTTAAGTCGGTTTCTTATCAACTTAATCTTTTTCATGGTGTCCTTGATGAGCTCAATCTCCTCGAGCTTTCTTTCTCCCACGTCATCCTAGAATAGGGATGTACGACATGGTTTACCATACAGAACTTCATATGGTGCCATTTGTATACTAACTTGATAACTATTATTGTAGGCAAACTCCATAAGACATAAATAATCCCTCCAACTCCGATTCAGAGTTAAAACACATGCTTAGAGCATGTCTTCCAGTGTCTAGATTGTCACACCCCAACCCGGTTTGGTCGGATCCCCGTGAACAACCCGCCACTCTCCCAGTTTATTAAAGGGTTTCTCCTTATTATAAACCATAAAGAGTAAGGCATCCTTTAAACCTGCACCATTTCCTAGAATAGCATAATCAAAACTGCATGAAATTTTAAACTTTACAAACATGTCTTACAGGCATCTTAGTTGATGGTCTTTCAGGGTAGACTTTCTGGGATTTCCTAAAAAGGATATAAGGGAGGGGGTGAGTACGACTACTCAGTGAATTGGTTTTTCAAAAGGTCTACTTTTAACTTTTAAGAAAAATATTTATATGGAGTGTGCTAGACTTCTTTCTTTTAAAAAATCCCCTCATTTAAAAATTTGGGTTTTTCAATTATTTCTTAGTTATCGGTGTGTCATCACCCAACACATATCCTTCATCATGAAGGTTACACACATTCGCAAGTCAGTATCACTACTGAACCCGCTAGTGGCTTCGGAGTGACTTTTCCTGCCACCCGGATAGAAGTACGACCACTTCTACCTTGGGAATGAGTGGATGTACACGACATCCGACCCACAATCCTGAAATCACTTTTTTGTGTTCGTATGAGGACAAAGACCACATCTTGTCTCCACCCTGGTCTCATGCGCTTGGTGCTACTCTAAATTTCACAGAGATAGCTAGAACGACGAACTGCCCTTATAGCCACTAGGTCGTCCAGTGCCCTTAGGACACATCACTACCCCTCAGGGGAGAGCACTTCCGACAAAACATATGTTTTCTCTATCCATTATACTGTCCGGGTATAAGGACAGCTCCGTTCATAACTGATGAATGGGTTTTCAACTTCTTTCAAGTAAGTCTCATCATACCGACTGAGTATGATCTACTTACAATCAGTAAGTAGTTTTTTCGCATGATTTTCACATCACTTCCTCGAAGTAGTGATGTTTAAAATACCACTTAATAGTGGGTTTTCATACCGAGGTACTTATCATTCCCAACCGGGTATGATATAAAATTTCCACTCAAAACCGGTAAGTGGTTTTAAATTTTAAGTTGTGCTCATCATCCCAACCGGGTATGATGTTAGTAAACCCACTCACCCGTTAACGTAGTGAATTCCACTGGACCGGTTCTTTGTATTCACGCGAGCTCGTCCATGCTGGCATTCCCGGTATTTCACGTTCCTACACAATATGAACATCTTTGTTCATTATTACTCAGCATAACAGGCTTCATTCATTTCCTATGAATTAGAAAATCCAAACTTTTAGTTATTTGCAATTAGGTCCCTAAAGTTATTTCTCTTTAACTTTAAGTCTATAATATCAGTTTTTCCTCAAATTGAGTCCCGTAACTTTTAAAATTTATCTTGGGACCTCAATTTATTCAATTTCACCAAAAAAGGGGTTTAATTTCCCAAATTTCCAACTTGGTCCCCCCAATTTTTCCAAAATTACCATTTTGCCCTTCCTTTACAAAAATGGTAAGTTTTGCCCCAAAAATTCCAAAATTCCTCAATTTGTCCTACAACATTATTTTCATGCCCAATTAACCCTCAATTTCATAAAATTGCATTTTGGTCCTTTGAATTTCGAAAATCCTCAATTTTCCCCAAAATTTCCCCCAATTTCAACTCTTCAACACTACAGAATTTGATTTCATCAAATTGACCTATCAAACACTTTTTTTTTGAAATTGGAGTTGAAATTGAGTTCCTGCATGTTCATACGATTCTAAGAAACTTTGGATCATAGATTTTAATGCTGGAATGAGCTCAAACGGAACTTCGCCAGAAAACAGACTATAGAGAGAGAAAGCTTCGATTTCACACCGGTGAGGGCATGGCGGTCCAAGCTTTCGATCTAGGGAGATAGCTCTCATCTTGAGGTTCATCATAGAATCAAGAATTGCATCAATTGATGCCGAATTGAGTTAGAATTTTATTATTGAAATTCTATCGGTTTTCTCTCTAGCACCGACCGAAAATTATAGAGGGGAGCCCAATTAGCTTAACTTTCAGTCGTAATTCGGCCGTGGGAGGGCTGAGGAAGTGTTAGGAAGGCTTGGTTTGGCCTGAGGAGGGCTCGAAGTAGCCAATTTCAACTCGGCTGAAACAGGGCAGCTTCAATCCACTAAAGCTGCTTGATTGTTCCATCATGTCAGTGCTTCTCTAGTGATTCTCGGATTGACCGGAGTTTGATATCAGATAGCTGATTTCTCCCCAGTTCTAAAGAGCCCGACCTCTCCTTTCGAGGTTAAGAAAAATGTTCAAGTCGAAGCTCTGGTTTAAGCTTCACCTGGAAATGGAGCAGTAGAGAGAGAAAGAGAGAAGTGTTCGGGTGTGAGGAGAATGAATGGGGATAACCTCTTTATATATGTGTAAAACCGTGTATTAAATAGGAGAGATTTATTACTAGTATTAATATTGCCATAAATTATTTGTATTAATTATAATAATTTATTTAGCTATTAAATTATTGGTATTAATTATAATAATTAAATATATATTAATTTATGGTAATTACATAAAAATTAGCTTACCTTTCAGTCAACCGTGGGAGGGCTGAGAAAGTGTTAGGAAGGCTTGATTTGGCCTGAGGAGGGCTCAAAATGGCTAATTTCAACTCGGCCGAAATAGGGTAGCTTCGAACCACCGAAGCTGCTTCACTATTCCATCATGTCGGCACTTCTCTAGTGATTCTTGGATTGACTGGAGTTTGCTATCAGATATCTGACTTTTCCCCAGTTCTATAGAGCCCGACCTCTCCTTTCGAGGTTAAGAAAAATGTTCAAGTCGAAGCTATGGTTTAAGTTTCACCGGGAAATGGAGTAGTAGAGAGAGAAATGTTTAGGTGTGTGGAGAATGAATGGGGATGACCTCTTTATATATGTGTAAAACCTTATATTAAATGGGAGAGATTTATTACTAGTATTAATATTATAGTATATTATTTGTATGAATTCTAATAATTTAATTTAGGTATTAAATTATTGGTATTAATTACAATAATTAAATATATATTAATTTATGGCTATTTATAAAAAAATTTGACCGAAATTTTGGGTTACAAAAAAAATTATAATTCCCAGGAGGCCTCCATCCTCAAACTACTCTAGGGTAAGAATGCTTAACTTCAAAGTTCTTATTGAATCTCCTTCACCTAAACCAATTTAGTTTTTATCTTCTAATTTATCTTAAGGTTCTTTTCCAAGGTTTAATGAACCCTTTGGATCACCTGGGAATTGTAAATTCCTAAATTGCCCATTCACAATTGATCGGGTTTGTGAACCGGTTCGGTTTTCTCACTCGATTTGACCGGTTCCCTTCCCGATTTTCCTTAGCTCAATAGGGTGGTGTTTACATGGATGGTTCACTCTGATTGTCCATTGGTTTGAGGGTGAAATGACGTACTCATATAGAGTTTTTTCCCTAAAGCATCTTGTAGCCTAGGCTAGAATCGTGATAAAACCTTGGATCCTAATCCAACATAATGCCCACTAGAATTCCGTGTAACCTCACAATTTCTTCAATATATAGGTTTGCTAACTTCTCAATTGGATCGATCACTCTTATGAGTAAGAAATGAACTGACTTGGTTAGTCGATCCACAATTACCCATATAACATCATGTCCCTTTTTCGTCATAGGTAATGCTGTCACAAAATCCATTGTAATATTTTACCATTTCCATTCAGTGATTGGTAAGGGTTATAGTAATCATGAGGGCTTTTGGTGTTTTCCTTTAATTTGTTGGTAAGATAAACACTTCAACACATAATCAGCCATGTCTCTCTTCATACCCTTCCACCAATACACTAGCTTTACGGTACGATACATTTTTGTGCTTCTAGGGTGCACATCATACACTGAATCATGAGCCTCTTCCAATGTTGATCTCCTAAGCCCTTCCATATTTGGCACACATACCCTTCCTTTAAAAGTTAGCAATTCGTCACCTCTTATGAAAAAATCATGTCTACTCTGTTGTTTATTTGATGCATGTAGGGCTTGAGTTCCCCATCTAGTTTTTGTTGGGTTTTGATTTGTTCCACTAGACTGGGTTTCACTGCAACATTAGCCAATAAGCATTGTTTCTCGGAGTCCATACTGAGTTCGATCTTTAGTTTGCCCATTTGTTCCAATAGAGGTAGGTAGTTCTCATGTAAGCTACTCCCGTGTGGTATTTTTGACTGATTATGTGTGCCACCAAATTAGCTTTATCATGATGATACTCTATTATTAGGTCGCAGCCCTTAATTATCTCCAACCATCTCTTCTATCTTAAATTGAGTTCCTTTTGGGTCATAAAATTCTTCAAACTTTTATGATACATGAATATCCTATAAGTGACTCCATATATATAGTGTCGCCAAATCTTAAGGGCGAACACTATCATAGCCAATTCCAAATAATGGGTAGAATATTTCACCTCGTGCATCTTTAATTATCTAGATGCATATGTTATTCTCTTCCCTGTTGCATTACTACACATCCTAAGCCTTGTTCGGACGTGTCACTATACACTATATATTCACCCATGGTTGGATCTAGTAAAGCTAATACTAGGGCTCTCATCAGTTGCAACTTTAATTGCTGGAAAGAAGTTTCACATCTTTTATCCCATTTGTACTCCTCTCCCTTTCTTGTTAAACGAGTGAATGGTGGGACAATTTTTGAGAAATCCTCTACAAATTTTCTATAGTATCTTTCCAAGTCTAAGAAGCTAGGAACTTCTATCGGATTTGCAGGAGCTTTCCAAATTGATATTATTTCTACTTTAGTGGGATCCACCTTAATTCCTTCTTTGGAAACAATGTGTCATAATAAGCCCACTTCTTGCAACCAAAATTCTCATTTCGAAAATTTTGCGTAGAGTTGATTCTCCTTTAGAATCCTTAGGAAAATCTCCAAATGTTCTTCATGCTCCTTTCTTGATCATGAGTAGATAAGTATATCATCAATAAAAATTGTGACAAACTTGTCCAAGAATGGCTAGAATACCCGATTCATTAAATACATGAGAGCTATAGGGGCATTTGTTAGACCAAAGGGCATTAGTCTTAATTCATAATGCCCATAGCATGACTTGAATGTCGTCTTTTGAATATTCTCCTCCTTAATTTTAAGGTGGTGATATCCAGATTCTAAATCTATTTTGGAGAAGTATGCAACTTCTTTTAGTTGATAAAAATGTCATTGATTCTCGGTAGGGGATACTTATTTTTTATGGTTACTTGGTTCAACTTCTAATAGTCTATACACAATCTCATACTTCCATCCTTTTTCTTTTTAAATAACACCAGAGTGCCCCCTCGAGATTGAATGGGTTAAATGAAACCTTTCTCAATTAATTACTCCAATTGCTCCTTCAACTCTCTTAATTCTACTAGAGACATTTTATAGGGTGCTTGGGAAATAGGATGGTTTCTAGGTATCATCTCTATGGAAAATTCCAATTGACAATCCCGGGGTAATCCGGGTAATTCCTCATGGAAAACCTTGGGATAGTATCTTACAAACGAAATCTCCTCTAGTCTCTTCTTGTCGTAGATCTTATTGTTGATCATTGTCAGGAATGACTTGCACCCCTTTCGCAACATATTTTGAGCTTTAATGTACGATACTAAATTTATTCCCTTCTCATTCCTTTCTTCATTAAACACCACTCCTTTGGCTTTTGAGGAATAAAATGTTACTATCTTATCTTGACAGTTCACCCTTGCATGGTGTAAGGATAGTCAATCCACTCCTAGAATCATTTCGACCTCTCTTAATGGTAAGGGAATCAAGTCTACTTCTAAATCTTTCTCCATAATGTCTACTACACAGTCCTTCCAGATTTTATCTCTAATCAATTCATCTCCCAAAGATTTAAGGATATTGATGGATGTTTCGAGCGAAGTTAGTTCCTTAGGGATTTCTTGGATTAATGATTCCTTAACAAAGGATATTTCAGCTCTGGAGTCTATGAGGGCAAATATTTTTCTACCAAATAATTGGACATATCCTGATTAGAAGATAAATGTTTGTTAAATGGAGGAAATGACAATCAATTTTATTATAACTTAAAATGAGTACTTTTTTGGGGATTTTATCCCAATCTAAAGAAATTATTCTTAAATAAGGGATCTGTAAGTACCAAATATTACACTAGGGTCCCTTTGAACTTCTTCTTATGTGAGATTTTATACACTTTATGGGATCCTAGGTGCTCGGGTGGCTCCCCGTCCTCTATTATTTTGAATTTCGGTAGGTGGAGGAGTGTTGTTCCCAAGAGATGTTGTCACATTTCCTCGGGATATTGAACAGTTCCTTGCATAATGTCCTACTTGTTCGCACCCAAAATATATTACTTCACATGCACCTTCATGGTTCTTCTGACATCTAGGACAGTGGAGAGTTTTTCTTTATGGTGTTTTATTACTCCCTTCCTTGTTTATTTAGAGAGGTTTTGTCATCTCATCCTTGGCTTCGTTCCTTTATGGAAACTTTTATGAGACTTGGGAAAATTTTGAACTTTACAAGGATGGTTCCTTCGATCATTTTTTTGCCGATGTCATCTGTAAACCCTATTCTCTCAAAATAAGAAGCCGAAAATGAGAATTGGAAAATTTTGAGAGAAAACCAAGGATCAAAGTAAATCGAAATTAGTAAATAGGAGCCGAAATGAGGAATTGAAAAACCCTAAGTCTTAAATTAAGATCCAAAGATGATGAAAATGAATCATGAACAAAATTGGATGTGAGATCTAGACAGGTTGCAACCACATCGAGTGTTTGTCGAGTTTTACCTACTCACAATCATGCGTCTTTCGATGATTTTTTTTTCACTCCCATGTAATCGTACATCCTAGGGTTCTCCCCTCCTTTGGAGGAATCCATTTTGAATGCCTATTACCAACTTTCATAACTTGTGCCCCATGCTTCGACTACTTTACTATATCCATTCATTTGTGTAGTATGTTCTGAAACCCACACCAATAATACTTGGTGGACCATATCCATGCACTCAGCCCAAGAATTTCCTTTCTCATGACCATCCACAATCCTAACAAATGGTTTGTCGATTTACTTGCAAACATTTCTTAATTTGTCTCGACTTCCTCATGCATTAGTCTATGCCTTACTATGGCATCCTTTACTATACCTAGGGGTTCTTCCCCAATCATATCTCATCTTGAATCACTACCCCATGCATTTTCCAATACCTACGGGCCCAACCCTAGGCTAGATGTCTTTCAGCCATACTAAATGGTAACCTATTCATGTCACCTTCATTGGTAATAGTCAACCTCTCATCAACAAAACTTCCACATTCCATTGGTATCCATGTTGAGTCTTTCTTATTTGTCTGTCACATGGTTCATGACTCGTCATTTCACATCATTCTTCGCCTAATGACCATGATCCTTTGTGTCATTTATCCAATGGTTTTGGAGATCTACCAATTCCATCTCATGAGTACCACCTTGAATATCATGCCCCGACCCGGTTTGGTCAGATCCCCATGAACAAGCCGCCACCCTCTCCCGGTTTATTAAGGGTTTTCCCCTTCTTTAGACTGTAAAGAGTAAGATGTCCTTTATCCATGAACTTTTCCTGGAATAACATTAATCAAAATTGAATAAATTTAAAATTACATAATTGTCTTGCAGGTTTAGCTAGTAGAAGATCTTTAGGTAGGTTTTTCCTTTAGTTACCTAAAAAGGGGTGGGGGGAGGGGGGTAAGTTTGACAACTCAGTGAATAGGTGTTTGAAAAAAAATAAGTTTATATAAAAATAGTTTTTGAATTGGAGTGTGCTAGACTCCATATTTCCTTTAAAATCATTTCTTCCTTAAATTCCCGATTATTCAAAACCAATTTCCTCATTATCCACAATTGGTGTGTTTAACAATCAACATATGCCCTTCATCATGAAGGGAACACACATTCACAGGGCAGCCCACCCATTGCACCCACTTGTGGTGTCGAAGCGACTTTATTGGCCACCTAGGTAGAAGTTCGTCGACTTCTACCTTGAGAATGAGTGGCTATTTAGGACATCCGACCCTCAAACCCAAAAAGCAACTCCATGTCTATATGAGGATAAAGACCTCATCCTAGCCTCACCCCGGTCTCATACGCATAGCTACATCGAGCTTCCCTGACTGCTGGCATGACAATCTGCCCTTATCTCCACCATATCGTCCAGTAGCCATTAGGACGCATCACTACCCTTCTTGGACGTCTTAATGGTCCCAAACCTTAGTGCATGCACAAATAAAATTTTAAATAAAGTAATTAATCTTTGGTGTCACTGGTCCAATGGCCTCGACCCTCAACTCGGCCTGCAGTAGTTTGTCTAGACCGGTTCGTCGACCTGGTCCTGTCACACTGCCGCCAGTCAATCGAGTATGTCGGTCTTATCTTGCTACCATGGCCAAATCGCATAATCATTCATTTAGAAATTTTCATGGCTTATCAACATGTTTATTTACGAGCTCCTTCTCATGTCAATTAGCCTTGGGCCCACTATACGAGATTTTCAAAACCGAGCATTTTAGCCCCCAAGTTCCAAAACCATGGCCTCTGGACTATCTGAGCTATTCGAGCTCTCGTCAAGAAGGTCTCCAAAAATTTTTAAGCATTGGCACATAGTGAGAGGAGAACACTCCTCACAAAATAAATTTCAACTTGTCCCTCACACTAACCGGGTGTGATTACATCTCCTCTTGCAACCAGTAAGCAGGTTTTCTACTTCCTTTCAGGAAGTTCATCATACTAATCAAGTATGATCTACTTACAACTGTTAACTAGTTTTTCCCACGTAGTTCTCACATCACCCCAACCAGGTGTGATGTTAAAATTTCACATAGTAGTGGTTTTTCATTTTCGAGGTACTCATCATCCCAACTGGGTATAATGTGAAAAATCACACTCACCCGATAAGTATAGTGTATTCTTCTTTATCGACTTTTTACCTCCACACAAGCTTATCCTTGCTGCCGTTTCTGGTCCTTCGTGCTCCTACACGTTTGGACATCCTTGTTTATTAACATTTGGTATAATAGCCCTAATTCCTCATGTATTAACAAAATGCCCAAACTTTTTAGTTATTTACATTTAGGTCCTTAAAGTTCTTTTTCCTTGACTTTAGGTCCCTAATGCTAACTTTTTGCCCAAATTGAGTCTCGAATCTTCTAAAATTTACTTTGGGTCATCAATATATTCAAAATCATTTAAGGGGTTCAAGTTTCCCAAATTTCCAATTTGGTCCCCAACTTTTCAAAAATTACCATTTTTCCCCTACTTTACAAAAATGGCAATTTAACCCCAATAAATTTAAAAAATCGACCAATTGTTCCTCCAACATCTTCTTTATGGCCAATTGGCTCTCAATTTTGGGAAACTGTACTTTGGTCCCTCAATTTTACAAAATCCTCAATTTCCTCCAAAATTTTCCCCCTTTCAAACTGACCAAATTTGATTTGATCAAATTGGTCATTCAATAAGGGTTTATTGATCCAATTGAAGGTATGGATCAGTTCCTACACTTCCACACGATTCAATGGAGCTTTGAATCATGTCATTTGGGTCCGAATTAAGCTTAAATGGAGCTTTATCGGAAAACTAAACTTAGAGGGAGAAAGCTTTGAAAGCTTACCGTCGGGGGTGCGGCGGTCCGAGCTTTATCGGAGCATGTAGCTCTTGTCCTGAGGTTCATTCTAGGATCAAGAATTACAATAATTCATGTCAAATTGAGGGATAATTTGGTCAGTGAAATTTTATCAGTTCTCTCTCTAACACTGATCGAAATGTACAGAGGGAAGTCAAATTGGCTTACCTTTCTACTCTAATTCGGTCGTATGAGGCTTGAGGGAGTGTTGGGAGAACTTGGGTGAGTCGAGTGAACCATCCAAACCTTAGAAGACATGCTGAGAGTGTGCGTACTCACCATGAATAAAAAAACTGAGAGGAATACTTGTGTCTAATAGAATTCACTTACAACAATAGTTATCAGGCCAGTATTCAGATGGCTCCCTATGAAGCCCTTTATGGACGACCATGTCATACCCCTCTATTTTGGGAAGAAGTGGGAGAAAGGAAAATAGAAAGGGTAGAATTAATTGAGCATGCCACCGAGAAGATAAAATTAATAAGGAGTTGTCTTAAGATCGCTCAGGAAAGGCAAAAGAGTTATGTAGACAATCAAAGGAAAGATTTGGAGTTCAACGTAGGAAATCAAGTGTTCATCAAATTATCCTCCTGGAGGGGAATACTTAGGTTCCAGCAAAGAGGAAAATTGAAACTAAGGTATATCAGTCCATATCCCATAATTCAAAGGATAGGACCGGTAGCTTATAAATTGGAATTACCTCTTGACCTGTAGAGAATACATAATGTATTCCATATCTCAGTAGTTCAGAAATATCAGCCTAATCCTAGTCTTGTATTGGACCGACCTCCAATGGAACTAGAAGAGAACCAAACATATTAGACAGAGCCAGTACGAATCACCGACCGGAGAGACAAGAATTTGAGGAACGAGAAAATTCCTTTGGTCAAGGTGTTGTGGCAGAATGGACCCATGCAGGAAGAGACATGGGAAACTGAGTCTGTGATGAGAGATAGTTACCCTCAATTATTTAACATGTAACTATTTTGGGGATAAAACACTTAAAAGGAGGGGAGAGTTGTAAAACCCATCCTTTGATAATGAGAAAACCAGGAAAAGAACCGGTCATTTTTTAATTTTTAAACTAAATCGGTCTACAAGCTTGATTAATAGCAAACAGGCAAATTGAGAATTTACAACTCCCATGTGACTCAAAATGGTTCATAAATCTTGGAAAAGAACCTTAGGATGAATTGGGGAAGAATAACTAGACTGATTCAAGTGAACTAGTTCCGAACTGGATAGAATCGGTTTATGAACCGAATCGACTCATGAACCGAAATTGATAGAGAGAGGGTAAACCGGGAAATTTATGGATCCCAAGTGACCCAAGGAGTCCTAAAGACCATGGAAATGGATTTGAGAAGGAATTGAAGATGAAAACCAAACCAGTTAAGATCAACCAGATCCGAATTGGTTTGGACCGGTTTGAACATGCTCATATGAAGTTTAGTCCCCATGGCATGTTGTAAACTTGGCCAAAACCTAGAGGTAACTCTTGGATCTCTATCTAATACTATACTCACCGGGACACCATGAAGTCTTATGATTTCCTTCATGTATAGGATGGCCAGCTGTTCTACCGTGTCTATCACTTTTATAGGAAGGAAATGTGCTAATTCGGTCAATCTATCCACTATGACCCAAATCGCATCTCAGCCCCTTTTTGGTCACCGGTAAGCCTGTGACGAAGTCCATAGTGATGTGCTCCCATTTCCACTCTAGAATTGATAAGGGTTGTAGTAGTCATGACGATTTCTGAGGTCTTGCTTTTATCTGTTGACCTGATAAACTTCGAGCTACATATTCCGCAATGTCCCTCTTCATATCCTTCCACCAGTATCCTTTTTTGAGGGTGTGATACATCTTGGTATTGCCCAGGTGCATAGCATACTCCGAATCATGTGCCTCTTCTAAAATTAATCTTTTCAACTCCTTATCTTGAGGCACACACATACCCTACCCTTATAGGTTAGTACTCTGTCACCACGCACGTTGTAGTCCCATTTCTTTCTCCGTTTACCAGATCCAAATAAGGCTGGAATTCTTTATCGGTCCTTTCTTGAGTCTTAATATGCTCGGTTAGACTGGGCCTTACCACCACATTCGCCACCAAGCATTTTTCCTGTATGTCTATCCTTATATCCACCTCCATCCTTCCCAATTATTGTAACGAGAGTAGGTAACTTGTCTTTACTTGTGCCACCTCAGTTTGATAGTTGCAACTTAAGGCATCTGCTACCACATTAGCCTTTCTGGGGTGATATTCTATCGCAAGATCATTATCCTTCACCAATTTCAGCCATCACCTCTGATGGTGATTTAATTCCTTTTGAGTTAGAAAGTACTTAAGGCTCTTGTGATCTTTGTACATCATGTACTTAACCCTATAAAGGTAGTGTTGCCATATCTTTAAGGCAACACTATTGCAGCAAATTCTCAGTAATGAGTCAGGTAATTTCTTTCTCTTTGTACATGATTCTTTCCTTCCCATTATCTTGTTATTGGGGAATTATCACCTTGATTATTCTGTTTATTTCACTTTCATTCCTTGATACGCCAATGTCTTTCCAAGATTTCTTTCCCTGGTGAGCTTTTCATTCTCTTTTTCCTCTGTATTTCCTTATAGATCTACTATTGAACTACTTAAATTTATGGTGTATATTTTGCCAATATTTTCACCAACTTATTCTTACTCTTTGGATCTAGGAGTACCTTCTATTGATCTTGCCTCATTTCCACTCGCTTCAATATTCGCCTATTCCTTTGAGGTGGGTCTCTCCTCCTCATCCTATCCAAACCTTTTGTACCTTTATATCCCCAGTATTTCTCTTTTTGTCTTGGTTGGGGTGTATTATTCCACTATTTCGCATCCCTGGTTAGACTACGTTTACTCCTCCAAATAATAAGGTCCAAATAAGTTATTTCCTTATAAATGATTCTTTTGTAGTTCCTATTTTGAGTTTTCCAGGCCCTCGTGTAGTAGATCATACCCAACCTCCCTATACTGTCACCTAACCACTCGTACTTTCTAGTGTTTGATCGCCTATCCTTTGGAAACTTTCTCCTAAACTTATGGACCTGGTACAATTCATCTACTTCTTATTTTTCTTCCTTCTTTGACTCATACTTCACCTTCCACATGTCTCTTATCCTTTGAAATTTCTAAGGAATTTGTATCTTAGTTCTTTAATTTGTTACACTTGGGACTTTATGTTGTTGTACTTTCTCTCCATCTTTCCGTGGTGGACTCTATACGTAATTTCTTTTCCTTACCAATCCGCTTCTATTCTTGTGGTACCTTTTGGGATGTTATACATTTTCCTGTATCTTCAATTCTCAGAACTTCTTGGTCTCTCAAAAAGTCATGTACTCTTGGATGGTTGCTCCTCCAACTCTTTTCCTTTTCTTAGGATCTCCATCAGATGAATTTATCGTGTTTCTAAGGTAAGTCCTAAGGGTTGAGTTTAACTACCCATAACCCATTATTCCTTAAGGGGGTTCCCTTTTTATTTAAACTCTTATTATCTTACACTTAATTTTTCTCAAGGAAACTTAGGAGTTTTAATAAACTTCACTTTCATTTATTTAGGAAATATTTTCTTGCCAAAATTTGGCTTATTACAGGAATTCTCTACCCCCTAATCCCTTGGGGTCATAGAGCTAGAGTTAACCCCAGAATGATTATGGGACTCTTGATCAGAAGGCTGAGAGGAACTGATTGGGGTCTTTTTGTACTTCTTAATAGGACAAATTGCATGTATGGCCTCCAATCCGTACTGCCTTAGTACTTCCTCCTCAAACTCATAAGTCCACTTCACCCATTGAGACGGGTTGAAGTTAAGTTGAGTGGGTGGAGGTACTTGGTGGACCTTCATGAAGGTGGCATATGCATCCCAATAATTATCCCAGGCCTCCTTCTTGGTGGGATTCCTCTTCAGTTGTTGTGGCATTGGAGGAGAAGGTGTTAGACTTCTAGGAGGTGTTGCTGGTTCTTCTTGTCTGGGAGGAAGGTATGTGATACCTTCTGGTTCTAAAAGAGCTCCAACTAGTTTCAAGTAGTCTTCTACCATGTCCTTGGGCACCCTCTTTTCGCCCTTTAGAAACCTTTGAACTGCTTCCTCCCTTGGGTTGTATGTCTTTTTCACAATTATAGGGGAAGGATTGGATTTTTCTGCGAATTTCCTAGGGACTTTCCTCCCTACACGATAGTTTAGAGTTGGATTAATATCAGGGCATAATATTGATAATGTTTAAAGGGAACTTGGCTCTGATTCCACTCTAGTTGTCACGCCCCAACCTGGTTTGGTTGGATCCCTGTGAACAACCTACCGCTCTTTTGGTTCAAGAGGCGTAATTTTGACCTTGTTCCCTAGAAGACATAAATCAAATAAATTGTAAGCTTAAGGAAAATTTAAGCATACCTAACAAAGGGTAAGGCTCGGTATTATTCCTAGTCTTTTTCTCTTTTCCTGAAAAAGGGATAGAAAGGAGGGGATGAGTACGACTACTCAGTGAATGGGTTTTTAAAAAAAATAACTTTGGGGAAAAGAGTTGTATTGGAGTGTGTCAGACTCCTTTCTTTCATAAATCTTTTAATTTAAAATGGTGTGTCATCACCCAACTCACATCCATCATGCCAACTCGGTATGATCTACTTACAACATGTAATAAGTTTTTTTGCATGATTTTCACATCACTCTTCTAATTTGTGATGTTTAAAATACCACTTGGTAGTGGGTTATCATTTCGAGGTGCTTATCATTCCAAACCGGGTATGATCTAAAATCTCACTCACTCGTTAATGTAGTGAACTCCACTAGACTAGTTCCTTGTATTCACGTGAGCTTGTCCTTGCCGGTATTCCCGGTACTTCGTGTTCCTACACGATATGAACATCTCAGTTCATTATCTGTCGGCCTAATAGCCTTCATTAATTCTAAATGAATGAGAGAAACCAAACTTTTATTTATTTGCTATTAGGTTCCTAAAGTTATTTTTCTTTAACTTTAAGTCCCTAATGCCGATTTTTCCTCAAATTGAGTCCCAAAACTTATAAAATTCCCCCTGGGCCCTCAATTTATTCAATTTCACAAAAAGGGGTTTAATTTCCCAAATTTCTAATTTGGTCACCCAACTTTTCCAAAATCACCATTTTGCCCTTCCTTTACAAAAATGGTAAATTTTACCCCAAAAATTCTTATATTCCTCAATTGGCCCTCTATCATTTTTATCATGCCCAATTGACCCTCAATTTTAGAAATTTTCATTTTGCTCTTTCGAATTTTCAAAATTTAACAAATTTACCCAAATTTTCCCCCCAATTCCAACTTCTTAACATAGCCGAAATTGATTTCATCAAATTGATCTATCAAACGCTTCCAATTGTTGAAATTGAAGTTGAAATTGAGTGTCTACATGTTCATACAATTCTTTAGCAATTTGAATCACAAGTTTTAATGCTGGAACGAGCTCAAATAGTGCTTCGCTGGAAAATGGACTCTAGAGAGAAAGCTTCTATTATTCACTAGTGCAGGTGCGGCGGTCTGAGCTTTCTATCCGAGTAGGTAGCTCTCCTCCTGAGGTTCTTCCTAGGATCATAAATGACATCAATTGATGTTGAATTGGATTAGAACTTCGTCATCGAAATTCGTCCGACTCTCTCTAACACCGATAGGAAATTGCCGAGGGGAGACGAATTGGCTTACTTTTCCGTCCTAATTCGGTCGTGGGAGTGCTGAGGAAGTGTTAGGAGGGCTTGGTTTAGCCTGAGTAGGGCTCGAATTGGCCAATTTCAACTCGACCAAAATAGGGCAGCTTTAGTTCCCTGGAGTTGCTTCACTGTTCGATCACACCGGCGCTTTTCCGACGACTCTCAAAATGAATGGATGTCACCACCATGTAGCTGACTTCTCCCTAGTTCTAATGAACCCAACCTCACCTTCTTTGGCTCAGAAATGACCCTATATCGGAGCTCTGGTTCAAGCTTTACTAGAAAACTAAGCAACTAAGAGAGAGTGAGCTTTTCAGGTGTGGAGAGGATGAATGGAGAGGACATCTTTATATAGGGAGCTCGGGGATTCGTCGGCCGTCAATTTGTCATTTTATGATAGGCATTGATGGGCGGAAACGTATTGAATGGAGATGTTTTTTCTTCATCGATGCTGCTTCGATTTTCCAATGACTGAATAGTGTTATCATCTGAAGGAAGAAGATGATACTGTTCCGAACAAGACCGGACCGGTCTGAACCGGGTTCAAAGCTTAAACTGGTCGGTTCACCCCTCATTTTACCGAATTTTTCAAATCTAAAAATTTTTAAATTTATTTTCTATCTAATGGTGGCTTCAAATCTCGAATTTGAATTATTTAAGCCACCTAGAAAAATGAATTTAGGATCTAGTTCAATAGTAGTTCAAATCGGTCGAAACCGGTTCGGATCCAGTTCACCTGAACTGGTTTGGTTTTCATCTCAAATTCCTTCTCAAGTCCATTTCCATGACTTTTAGAACTCCTTGGGTCACTTGGGATCCATAAATTTCCTTGTTTACCCTCTCTCTATCGACTCCGGTTCATGAGTCGATTCGGTTCATAAATTGGTTCTATCCAATTCGGACCCGATTCACTTGAACTAGTCCAGTTGTTCTTCTCCAATTCGTCCTAAAGTTCTTTTCCAAGATTTATGAACCATTTTGAGTCACATGGGAGTGGTAAATTCTCAATTTGCCCATTTCCTATTAATCGAGCTTGTTGACCGATTCGATTTAAAAGTTCAAAACTGACCGGTTCTTTCCCTAGTTTTCTCATTATCAAAGGATGGGGTTTACAAGTTAAATCTCCGTCAGAGGAGATGGCCAGAATTGGTGAAGGATTATGACCTTGTGATAGAATATAACCTAGGAAAGGCAAATGTGGTAGCAGATGGCTTAAGTCACAAGTCTCAAACTGAAGTGGCACAAGTAAAGCCAAGCTACCTACCCATGTTGCAACAATTGGGAAGGATGGAGGTGGACCTGAGGATGGACAAGCATGATAAATGCTTGGCGACTAATGTGGGGGTGAGGCTCAATCTAACCGAGCATATGAAGGCTCAACAAAAGACTGATAAAGAACTCCAATTTTATTTGGACCCGGTTAACAGAGAAAGGAAATCGAACTACGACATGCGAGGTGACAGAGTACTAACCTGTAAGGGTAGGGTATGTATGCCTCAAGATAAGGAGTTGAAGAGATTAATTCTAGAAGAGGCACACGATTCAGTGTATGCAATGCATCTAGGCAATACTAAGATGTACCACACCTTCAAACAAGGATACTGGTGGAGGGGAATGAAGAGGGACATTATGGAATATGTAGCCTGATGTTTGTCCTATTAGCAGATAAAAGCAGAGCATTAGAACACAACAGGACTACTACAACCCTTACTAATTCTGGAGTGGAAATGGGAGCACATCACCATGGACTTCGTCACGGTTCTACCGATGACAAGAAAGGGTCAAGATGCGATTTGGGTCATAGTGGATAAATTGACCAAATCAGCTCATTTCCTTCCTATAAAAGTGACAGACACAGTAGAACATCTGGTCGTCTTATGCATGATGGAATACTTGTGCTTGATGAAATTTGCTTAGAATTATATTTATCATGCTAGTATTCAGATGGCTCCCTATGAAGTCCTTTATGGACGACCATGTCGTACCCCTCTATTTTTGGAAGAAGTGGAGGAAAGGAAGTTAGAAAGGGCAGAACTAATTGAGGATGCCACTAAAAAGATAAAATTAACAAGGAGTCATCTTAAGACCGCATAGGATAGGCAAAAGAGTTACGCGGACAATCGTAGGAATGATCTGGAGTTTGAGGTGGGAGATCAAGTATTCCTCAAAGTATGTCCAAGGAGGGGAATAATTAGGTTTCAGCAAAGAGGAAAGTTGAAAGCAAGATATATAGGTTCATATCCCATCATTCAAAGGATAGGATTGGTAGCTTATAAATTGGGACTACCTCCTGATCTGCAGAGAATACATGATGTATTCCACATCTCGGTGCTTCGAAATATCAGCATAATCCTAGTCATGTATTGGACCAACCTCTAATGGATCTAGAAGAGAACCTAACCTATTAGATGGAACCGGTACGAATCATCGATCGGAGAGACAAGAATTTGAGGAACAATAAAATTCCTATGGATAAGGTTTTGCAGTAGAACGGACCCGTGCAGGAAGAGACATGGGAAACCTAATGTATGATGAGGGATAGTTACCCTCAATTATTTAACATGTAATTGTTTTTGGGGGCAAAACCCCTAAAAGGAGGGGAGAGTTGTAAACCTCATCCTTTGATAATGATAAAATCGGCAAAAGAATTGGTCAATTTCAAATTTAAAACCGAGTTAGTCTACAAGCTCGATTATTAGGAAACGGGTAAATTTGAGAATTTAAAACTCCCATGTGACTCAAAATATTTCATAAAATTTGGGAAATAACCTTATGACCAATTGGGAGAGAAAAACTGGACCAGTTCAAGTGAACCAGATCTGAACCGGATAGAACCGATTTATGAACCAAGCCAATTTATGAACCGAAACCAATAGGGAGAGGGTAAACCGGGGAATTTATGGATTTCAAGTGACCTAAAGAGTCATATAAGTTATGAAAAAGGACTTTAGGATGAAAAGGCGATGAAAACCAAACCGGTTCAAGTGAATCAGATTAAACTAGTTTGGACTAGTTTGAAGCACTATTAAACCGGATTCAGAATTCATTTTTCTAGGTGGCTTAAAAAATTCAAATTTGAGATTTGAGGAAACCATTGTATAGAAAATAAATTTAAATGAATTTAGAAATGTTTAGATTTGTAAAATTCAGTCGAATTGAAGGTGAACCGATCGTTCTAAGCTTTGAACCCGGTCCAGTCCAGTTCGAAACAGTGTCGTCTTCTTCCTTCAGATGACAGCACTGTTCACTCGCCGGAAAATTATGCAGCTCCAACGAAGCTGAAAATTGTCTGGCCAGGGAGTTTCAGGCAATGAATGGCTATCATTAATGCACTTATCAGATGACCAAGAAATCCCTGAGCTTCCTATATAAAGACCCCCTCCACATTCATCTTTTCAACATCTGAAAAGCTTACTCACTCTCAGCTGCTTTGTTTTTCGACAAAGTTCGAACCAAAGCTCCGATATAGGGTCATTTCTAATCCAAATAAGGTGAGGTTACATTTCTTAGAATCGGTGAGAAGTCGGCTATTTTCCTGTAGTCTCTGTTTGCACTGAAAGTCGTCGGAGAAACACCTATGTGGTAGAATAGTGAAGTAGCTCCGACAGACCAAAGTTGCCCTGTTTCAGCCGTGCTGAAATCGTCCAATTTGAGCCCCTCTCAAGCCAAACCAAGCTCTCCCAACACATCTTCAGTCCTCCCACGGTCGAATTAGGACCAAAAGGTAAGCCAATTCGACTCCCCTCTACAATTTCCGATTGGTGTTAGAGAGTGAGTCAGCAGAAATTCAATGACAGAATTCTAATTCAATTCAACATCAATTGATGTCATTCTTAATCCTAGGAAGAACTCAGGAGGAGAGCTACCTGCCTAGATAGAAAGCAAAGATCGTCGCGCCTTCACTGGTGTGCAATTGAAGCTTTATTTCTCTAGAGTCTATTTTTCAACGAAGCTCTGTTTGAGCTCGTTCTAGCGTTAAAGCTCACCATTCAAAGTGCTATGGAATCATATGAACATGTAGAAACATAATATCAACTTCAATCTAAACAATTAGAAGTGTTTGGTTTGTCAATTTGATGAAATCAAATTCGGCTGTGTTAGAAAGTTGAAATGGGGGAAATTTTGGGGATTTTCAAAATTTTGAAGGACCAAAATGCAATTTTATAAAATTGAGGTTCAATTGGGCATGATAAATATGTTAGAGGGCCAATTGAGCAATTTTAGAATTTTGGGGAAAAAATTACCATTTTTGTAAAGGAAGGGCAAAATGGTAATTTTGGAAAATTTGGGGGCCAAATTGGGAATTTAGGGAAACTTGAACACCTTTTATGAAATTGAGTAAATTGAGACCCCAAGAGGAATTTTAAAAGTTTTTAGACTCAATTTGAAGAAAAACCAGCATTTGGGACTTAACGTTAAAGAAAAATAACTTTAGGGACCTAAATGCAATTAAAGGAAAAGTTAGTTTCTCTCATTCTTTTGGAACGAATGAGAGCTATTAGACCAAAGAATAATGAACAACTATGTTCATTTCGTGTAGGAAAACGAGACATCAGGAATGCTAGCTAAAGTTAAGCTTGCTAGCAAAGGAAACTAACAAAGTGGAATTTCACTGCACGATCGGGTGAGTGAGATTTTTATATCATACCCGGTTGGGATGATAAGCACCTTGAAATGAAATCCCATAACTTAGTGGCATTTTAAACATCATAGCTTAGAGGAGTGATATGAAAATAATGCGGAAAAACTACTTACGGCTTGTAAGAAGATCATACCCGGTTGGTATGATGAAATTTCCTCAGAGGAAGTGGAAAACCCGTTCATCAGTTATGAGCAGAGATATACTCATACTCGATTGTTATGATGGATAGTTGAAAATATAATTTTTTCAGAAGTCCTCTGCCCTGATTGTGTGCTACTGCTTAAACAATTTGGGAGACCTTCTCGACGGGAGCTCAAATAGCTATGATAGGCCGAAGGCCTTAGTTTTGGAACTTGGGGGCTAATATGCCTGGTTTTGAAAATCTCGAACAGTGGGCCATAGGCCAATTGACATGAGCAAAAGCTAGTAAATAAACATGAGATATATGTCATAAAACTTTAATTAACTGAATTGTTTGGCCATGGTACCAAGACAGGACTGACATATTCAATCAACTAGTGGCAATGCGACATGATAGGTCTCTGGACTAGTCAAGACAAACAGTTGCAGGTTGAGTTGAGGTTCGGGGCCGTTGGACCAATGGCACCACAGATTATATGGCATGATGTAATCCCAGAAATCCCAGAAAGCCTACCCTCAAGGACCACCAACTAATATTCCTATGAGACAGGTACGTTAAATTTAAAATTCTTGTCCAATTTTTATTTATGTTATTCTTCGAAAGGTACAGGTTTAAAGGACGCCTTACTTTTTATGTTTTATAACAAGGGGAAATCCTTAAATGAGCTGGGAGAGTGGCGGGTTGATCATAGGGACCTCACCAAACCAGGTCAGATCCCCATGAACAACCCACCACTCTCCTGGTTCAAAAGGAGTTTCCTGCTTCTTTAACTCAAGAGGAGACAAGCGTACTTTCAAACTTGTTCCTTGGAAAGACATATATTAAATAAAATACAAAATTAAGAGAATTTAAGTATACCCAATAGAGGGTACAACTTGGTGTTATCCCTAGCCATTTTCTCTATTTTTTGAAAAGGTATAAAAAGAGGTGTGAGTTTCTACAACTCAGTTAATGGATATTTTCAAAAATGAAGTTACGGTAAACAAATAGTTTTCAAATTGGAGTGTGCTAGTCTTTTTAATTCCTTTAAATATTCTCATTTTCAAATCTGGATTTTCATAATCATTTCTCATCACAACGGTGTGTATATCAACCAACACATGCCCTTCATCATGAAGGAACAAACATTTGCAGGCCAGCCCGTCCATTGTGCCCACTTGTGACGTCGGAGCGACTTTACCGGCAACCTAGATAGAAGCACATTCGCTTCTACCCTGAGAATTAGTGGATGTACACAACATCCGACCCTCAATCTCGTAACAAAACTCTGTGTCCGTATGAGGACAGAGATCTCATCACGTCTCCACCTTTGTCTCATGCGCATCAAGCTACATCGAGCTTCTCAGGACTTTTGGTACGACTAACGACCCTTATTTCCACCAAGTCGTCTAGAGCCCTGGGACACATCACTACCCCTCTTGGGCTTCTTGAAGGTCCCGTAACATAGTGCATGCACAAATCAACAATTTTTCACATAAGCCATATAATATGTGGTGCCACTGGTCCAACGGCTCCAGCTCTCACCTCGACCTGCAGCTGTTTGTCTTGACTTAGCAGTGGGTTTTCATTTTCGAGGTGCTTATCATCCCAACCTGTATGATATTAAATATCCCACTCACCTGATAGTGCGGTGAATTTCCTCTTAGCCTTCTTGTTGCCTTTACGCAAACTTGTCTTAGCTGGCGTTCTGAGTACTTTTTGTTGCTTTTTCCAAAATTACTTTTCGAAATTCCAAAAATTTTCCCAATTTCAACCTTCTAACTCAGCCGAATTTGATTTCACCAAATAGATTGATCAAATGAGTTTAATTGTTGAAATTGAAGTTAGATTGGCGTTTCTACACCTTCATACGATTCAATTACACTTTGAATCGCACAATTTGATATTGGAATAACCTCATACATAGCTTAGCCAAAAAATTGGACTTATAAAGAGAAAGCTTATCATCGGGTGTGCGACAGTCTGAGCATTCAATCTGGGTAGATAGCTCTTATCCTAAGGTTCCTCCTAGTATCAAGAATTGCATCAATTGATACCGAATTGATTGAGAATTTTTTCATCTGAATTCTATTGGTTCTCTCACTAGCACTGATAAGAATTTATAGAGGGGGCCAAGTTAGCTTACCTTTTAGCTCTAATTCAGCTGTAGGAGGACTCTAGAGGTGTTGGGAGGGCTTGGTTTGGCCTGAGAAGGGCTCGAATTGGTCAATTTCAACTCAACCGAAATTGGGCCGCTTCGGTCTGCCGGAGCTACTTCACTATTCGATCATGCTAATGCTTCTTTGGTGACCCTCAGAGCAATTGGAACTACCACTGTGTAGTTTACTTCTCCCCGGTTCTAAGGAACCCAACCATGCCTTTGTTGGCTTAGAAAAGACCCTATATCGAAGCTCTAGTTCAAGCTTCACCAGAAAACTGAGTAGCTGAGAGAGAGTGAGGTTTTCATGTGTGGAGAGGATGAATGGAGATGGGCACTTTATATAGGGAGCTCGAAGAGTCATTGGTCATCCGTTTGGCACATTTATGATAGTCATTGATGGCTTGAAACGTTCTGAATGGAAAGGTTTCCTCTTTGCCAGTGCCACTTCGATTTTCTGGCGAGTGAACAGTGTCGTCATCTGAAGGAAAAAGATGACACTATTCCAAACTGGGTGCAATGCTTAAACTGGCCGATTTAGGACTGATTCGACCATGTTTTTCAAAGTAAAAAATTTCTAAATTCATTATCTATAAAAGGTGGCCTCAATTCTCAATTTGGAATTTTCTAAGCCACCTAGAAAAATAAATTTAGCATCTGGTTCAA
This sequence comes from Trapa incisa, assembly GCA_030064435.1. Lineage (NCBI taxonomy): Eukaryota > Viridiplantae > Streptophyta > Magnoliopsida > Myrtales > Lythraceae > Trapa > Trapa incisa. Next base: position 19,586,417 of record CM057785.1, on the reverse strand, counting down.
TAGTGGTTCAAATCGGTCCAAACTGATTCAATACGGGTTGGATCCAGTTGACATGAACCGATTTAGTTTTCATCCCCCATTCATCCTAAACTCCTTTTTCATTACTTATGTGACTCTTTAGGTCACTTGGGATCCATAAATTTCCTAGTTTGCCCTATCTTTATTAGTTCTTGTTCATAAATCATCTCGGTTCATAAACTGGTTCAATCCTGTTCACCCTAACTAGTTTGGTTTTTTTCTCTCCCAATTTGTCCTAAAGTTCTTTTCCAAGGTTTATGAACCCTTTTGGGTCACTCGAGAGTTGTAAAATCTCCAATTTGCACATTCCCCGATGATCGGGTTTGTGAACTCGTTCGGTTTTCTCACTCGGTTTGACTGGTTCGTTTCCTGATTTTCCTTAACTCCAAAGAGCGGGGTTTATAACTCTCCCCTACTTTTAGAAGTTTTGTCCCCAAAACTTATTTCACACTTTTTGTACTAGTATGAACATTCATTGATATGTGTTTCATAATTTATTCACCTACAACATTCTCGGTTGTTTCTGTTTATCCCCAATATCACCTTCTTAAGATCTCCTTTTCGTTCACATCCCATTTTCATTCCATGGAGTTACCTTTTCTACATATATTTCCTAGAAGACTTAGATTCATCTACTTAATTTTGACCTCCTTCCTTTCCCCAGGCACCAATTCTCCATTCTAAACTCCTTTACCTAAGAGTCCAGAACTGGGATTTCCGGTTATTTTCTTCCACAGGTTTTAGCGTTATCACCTTTTCATCCTTCACAGATTTTTCCCCATTCTATGGTCATCACTTTTTCATTCCACATTTTAACGCTTGACCTCGTCATGCTTTAATCATAGACTTTTCCTCACCTAAGTCATATTTTCCTTATGATATTTGGGTCTACATGCCCCTTACCGTATGGCATTCCTTGGAATTTGTCTTTAACTTTACATCACTATAGTCACATTGATTTCCTTAGTTACTCATCCTTCTCGACTTCTATACTTGGTCATTCAATCTTCAAGTCCTTGAGCTTCCGATAACTTACTAACATACTAAAGCTCTTCCTATCTTATTTCATTCCACATTTCCACTAGCAGCCTTCCTTTATAAGGTCTCTTCTCCTTTTAAATCCATTTTTAATCACATCGTGATCATTTTATGATCCCTTATTTCGGTCGGTCCATATCTTACTTGTATGAAGTCTTTTGATGTTGTCTTTCTAGTTACACGTTACTTGGTTTTGACTTCACATCACTATAGTCGCATTGATTTCCTTAGTTACTCATCCTCCTCGACCTATATATTTGGTCATTCAATCTTCAAGTGCTTGAGCTTCCGATAACTTACTAACATACTAAATCTCTTCCTCTCTTATTTCATTCCTCATTTCCACTAGCGCCCTTCCTTTATAAGGTCTCTTCTCCTTTTAAATCCATTTTTAATCACATCGTGATCATTTTATGATCCCTTATTCCGGTCGGTTGCTATCTTACTTGTATGAAGTCTTTTGATGTTGTCTTTTCTAGTTACACATTACTTAGCTTTGACTTATTCCTTGGGTATTCATGATCTCTTTCCATTTTTTTTTTTAGTCTTTCATCTCTAGCAGCTTTTCTTTGAGAATCTTATCTTCTTCTCAATTTTGTTGGTTCCATTTCCTCTTAACTAGTATTCATGTGTTCTTCCATAGTTCCTCTCTTGGTAAGTTTTACACTTCTTTTCTCCCAGAATTTTCCTTCTAACTTTTACCATTGCAAATATTTGCTCTTAAATGTCCTTCCAAGCCATTATCTTCACCTGTTTACATTTACTCTTGAGATTCTATGAGTACTTTTTGTTTATCTTACCTCATCCTCATTTGCTCACAAAACTTATTCATTCCTTTGAGGTGAACCTCTCATCCCTCTTGTATCAAAATATTTTGTATCTTCGTGTTCTTAGTATTTCTCCCATGTCTCAATTAGGCTTTATTCCTTAATACTCCTCAGTTCTTATTAGTGCTTCATTTACTCTTCCAGACGATTTGGTCAATAGGAGTTTATTTCCTTCAATTGGATCTGTCTAGAATTCCTATTTGGGTTTTCATGTCTTCTTGCAAGTAGGTTGTACTTAACCTTCCCAAACACTCACTTAGTTATTTGTATATCTTATTGAGGTCCTTATTCGATTCTATCTTTTATGACACTTCTTCAATTTATTTTTTCTTAACCTGGAGCTTTCCCCTTCCTCAATCCAACTTCCTATTCTCATCCTCCTTCTAATGTCTTTCGTTAATCACTCTACTATTCTTTAGAAGTTTAATCTTCACATAAACTTAAGGATCTTGTATATTTCATCCACTCTAGCTTTTGTTCGTATTTTGTTCCCATACCTCTGCTTTCCACCAATCTCCCTATCTTATGGAGTTCCTAAGAAATATTATCTTAGTTCTTTACAAGTAGTTGTTATACCTGGGCTTTCTTGTTATTCTACTTTCTTCCCATCTTTCCTTAGTGGTCTTGACATCCTTTGTGTTCCCCTATACTTACTTCCTTTCTTCTTGATCAACTTCCATTCTTTTGGTTCCCTTTGGAATATTCTACTCCTTGTTTTTCCTTACTCTTTTTCTTTGAGCATGTCCTTAACTCCTTGAACTCTCCATGAATTTGTACTCTTTGATGTTCACTTCCCTCTGTTCCAACTTTTTCTTCCTTTTCTTAGTTAAGATCTCCCTTGGATGAACTCTTCCTTATTGTACTTCTAAGGGAAAGTCTTAAGGGTTGAGGTTAACTATAAATAACCCGTCTTTTCTTACTTTGGTGATTTCCTAACTTTTACTTTAATCTTTATTATCACACTCTTTTTGCTTTGAATTTATTAAGGAACTCAGAAATTTTATAAAAAATTTCACTTTCATTCATTCAAGAAATATATTCTTGTCATACTTAGCTTATTACAGGAATTTTCTACCCCTTAATCCCTTGGGGTCATAGGACTAGAATTAACCCTAGAACGGTTGTGGGACTCTTGATAAGAAAGCTCTGAAGAATTGGTTGGGGTCCATTTGTATTCCCTAATACGATGAATATCATGTATGGCCTCCAAACTGTACCACCTTAGTACCTCAACCTCACACTCATTGGTCCACTTCACCCATTGGGAGTGATTGAAGCCAAGTTGAGTAGGTGGAGGTACTTGGTGGACCTTCATGAAGGTGGCATACGCATCCTAGTAATTATCCCAAGCCTCCTTCTTGGTTGGATTCCCCTTTGGTTGTTGTGGGACTAGAGGAGGAGGGGTTTGGCTTCTAGCAGGTGATATTGGTTCCTCCTGTCTTGGAGAAGGGTATATGGTACATTCTAGTTCCAATAAGGCTCCTACCAGCTTTCAGTAGTCTTCCACCATGTCCTTGGGTACTTGTTTCTTGCCCTTTAGGAACCTTTGTATGGCTTCCTCCCTCAAGTTGGGTGTTTTTTTCATGGTTATGGGTGCAGGACAAGATTTCACTGCGAACTTCGTAGGAACTCTCCTTCCTACACGATAGTTTAAAGTTGTATTAATGTTAGGGCATAATATTGATAATGTTTTAAGGGAACTAGTCTTTGATACCACTAAAGTTGTCATGCCCTGACCCGGTTTGGTCGGATCCCCATGAACAACCCGCTGCTCTCCTGGTTCAAAAGGAGTTTCCTCCTTTAACTCAAGAGGAGCGAGGCATACTTTCAACCTTGTTCCTTGAAAAGACATATATCAAATAAAATGCAAGTTTAAAAGAAATTAAGCATACTTGACAGAGGGTAAGGCTTGGTTTTATCCCTACTCATTTTCTCTATTTCCTGAAAAGGGATAAAAAGAGGGGTGAGTTTTTACAACTCAGTGAATGGGTATTTTCAAAAATGAAGTTTTGGTAAACAAATAGTTTTCAAGTTGGAGTGTGCCAAACTCCTTAATTCTTTAAATTTGCTCATTTTCAAATCTCAATTTTCATAATCATTTCTCATCACAACGGTGTGTTTATAGACCAACACATGCCCTTCATCATGAAAGAACACACATTCACAGGCCTTACCGGCCAAATAGATAGAAGCATATCAACTTCTACCCTGAAAGTGAGTGGATGTACGCGACATCTGACCCTCAATCTCATAACAAAACTCTGTGTCTGTTTGAGGATAAAGACCTCATCTCGTTCCCACCCTGGTCTCATGCGCATGAAGCTACGTCAAGTTTCTCAAGACTTCTAGTACAACTAACTGCCTTTATTTCCACCATGTCGTCTAGAGCCCTAGGATGCATCACTACCCCTCTTGGACGTCTTGAAGGTCCCATAACACAATGCATGCATAAATCAATAGTTTTTCACATAAGCCATATAATATGTGGTGCCACTGGTCTAACGGCCCTAACTCAAAACTCAACCTGTAGCTGTTTGTCTTGACTGATTAGTAGACCTGCCATGTCGCAATGCCACTAATCCATCGAGTATGTTGGTCCTGTCTCGGTACCATTGCCAAAAAACTCATTTACTTAAGTTTTCATGACTTAATAATCATGTTTGTTTACGAGCTTCTGCTTGTACCGACTGGCCTAGGGCCCACTATTTGAGATTTTCAAAATAAGGTATATTAGCCCCAAGATCCAAAATTGGGGCATCCGGCCTAACAAATCTTTATGAGCTCCCATCAAAAAGATCTCCCAAACATTTTAAAGAAGTGGCACTTAATCAAGGGAGAACAATTCCGACAAAATAAAAATTTTAACTGTCCATCATACTAACCGAGTATGAGGACATCATTGCTTATAATCATCAATTGGGTTTTCCACTTCCTTCCAAGAAGTTTCATCATACCAACCGGGTATGATCTACTTACAACCGATAAGTAGTTTTTCCGCGTGATTTTCACATCACTCCTCTCAGGTGCAATAGTTAAAATACCACTTAGCAATGGGTTTTCATTTCTGAGATGCTTATCATGCAAAACAGGTATGATATTAAATATCTCACTCACTCGATAGTGTAGTGAATTTCCTCTTACTTGGCTTGTTGCCTTTATGCGAACTTGTCCTAGTTGGTGTTCCTAGTACTTCATGTTCCTACACTATTTGAACATCCTTGTTCATTATCCTTTGGCCTAATAGCCTTCATTCATCACAATTAAATGAGAAAACTAAACTTTTCATTTATTTGCAATTAGGTCCCTAAAGTTATTTTTCTTTAACTTTAAGTCCTTAATGCCAATGTTTCCTCAAATTTAGTCTTGAAACTTTTAAAATTCACCTTGGGACCTCAATTTATTCAAATTCACAAAAAAGGGGTTCAATTTCCCAAATTTCTAAGTCAGTCCCCAACTTTTCCAAAATTACCATTTTGCCCCTATTTTACAAAAATGTTATGTTTTGCCCCAAAAATTCCAAAATTTGCACAATTGCTCCTCCAACATCTTTATCATGCCTAATTGGCCCTCAACTTTATGAAATTGCACTTTAATCCCTCGAATTTTCAAAATTCCTAAATTTCCCCCAATTTCAACCTTCTAACTCAGCCGAATTTCATTTTATCAAATTGACCGATCAAATGAGTTTAATTGTTGAAATCGAAGTTAGATTGGAGTTTGTACACCTTCATATGATTTAATTGCACTTTGAATCACACGATTTGATGCTAGAATGAACTCAAACGGAGCTTCGCCGAAAAACTAGGCTTAGAGAGAGAGAAAGCTTCGAAAACTTACCATCAAGAGCGTGGTGGTACAAGCTTTCAATCTAGACAGATAGCTCCTGTCCTGAGGCTTCTCCTAGGATCAAGAATTGCATCAATTAATGTCGAATTGAGTGAGAATTTTGTCATCGAAATTCTACCAGTTCTCTCTCTAGCACCGATCGGAATTTACAAAGGGTAGCCAAATTGGCTTACCTTTCACCTCTAATTCAACTGTAAGAGGATTGTGGAGGTGTTGTGATGGCTTGTTTGGCTTGAGAAGGGCTCAAATTGGCCGATTTCAGCTTGGCTAAAATAGGGCAACTTTGGTCCACCAGTGCTGCTTCACTGTTTGACCATGCTAGTGCTTCTCTAGTGACCCTCTAAACAATTGGAGACTACCATCGTGTAGCTGACTTCTTCCCCATTCTAAGGAACTCAACCATGCCTTCTTTGGCTCAAAAGAGACCGTATATCAGAGCTCTGATTCGAGCTTCACCAGAAAACTGAGTAGCTAAGAGAGAGTGATGTTTTCCGGTGTGGAGAGGATGAATGGATAGGGGCTCTTTATATAGGGAGCTCGGGGACTCGTCGGCCATCCATTTGGCACCTTTGTGACAGTCATTGATGGCTTGATACGTACTGAACAAAAACATTTCCTCTTTTTCGGAGCTGGTTCAATTTTCTGGTGAGTGAACAGTGCTCTCATTTGAAGGACGAAGATGACACTATTCTGAACCAGACCATACCGATCTAAACTGGGTTAAAAGCATAAACCGCCCGGTTCATGACCAATTCGATCGAGTTTTTTAAAATTAAAATTTTCTAAATTCATTATCTATCAAATTGTGGCCTCAATTCTCAAATTGTAATTTTCTAAGCCACCTAGAATAATGAATTTAGCATCCAGTTAAATGGTGGTTCAAATCGGTCCAAACCGGTTCAATCTAGTTTGGATCCGGTTCACCTGAATCAGTTTGGTTTTCATCCCCCATTCATCCTAAAATCCTTTTTCATAACTTATGTGACTCTTTAGGTCACTTGGGATCCATAAATTTCTTGGTTTGCCCTCTCTCTATCGATTCTGGTTCATAAACTGGCTCAGTTCATAAATTGGTTCAATCTGGTTCGGATCTAGTTCACCCGAATCGGTTTGGTTTTTTTCTCTCCCAATTTGTCCTAAGGTTCTTTTCCAAGGTTTATGAACCCTTTTGGGTCACTCGGGAGTTGTAAATTCTCCAATTTGCTCATTCCTTGATGATTGGGTTTGTGAACCGGTTCTATTTTCTCACTCAGTTTGACCGGTTCTTTTCCCAATTTTTCTTAACTCCAAAGATAGGGGTTTACATCCTGCATTCTTTAATGTTGCCCTCCTTTTTCCCAGATTCATCACCTTCTTGGACTCTTCCCTTACACTAGGCCCCTTATGAACACACTCTTTCCCTTCTTGGTTAGGGTATATCCTTTCTAGTGACTCTCTTGCTAGGTAGAATCTTGGAACTTCCTTCTTAGTCTTTTGTCTTGTTTCCTTATTACTTGGAGTTTCCTAGTTCTTGTAGGGGAACTATTTAGACTATCTCAGGGATGGTCTTCCTCCTTAGGTGGCCTTCTCTCCATTTACTCGGTCCTGATTAGTTTACCCCAATATGTTAATCGTTATCAGAGAAGAGTAGCTTTTAAATAAGAAAATAGTCTTTATTCATTAAAGTAGGTAGTTTGTTGCCATATTCGACTTATTACAAGGATTTTTCACTACTTCCTAATCCCTTGGAGTCATAGGCTGGGAGTTAGCCTCCGAATAGTTTCAGGATTTATGGTCTGAGGGCATTGATGAACTGGTTAATGTCCATCCATACTCCCGTTGGGCTTCCCTAATAGGACGAACTTCATGAATTGCCTCGAGTTCGTACCTTATTAGTACTTGAACCTTATCTTGTAGGACCCCCTCTTCCTATAGGGTAGTGAAGTTTTTGTTGGCATCAGGGCATGATATTGATAATGCTTTCAAGGGAATAATGCTCTGATACCACTCAAGTTATTATGCCCTGACCTGGTTTAGTCGGATCCTCGTGATCAATCCGTCGCTCCCTTGGTTTAAGAGGGGTTTCCCCCTTCTTTTAATCAAGAGGATCTAGATGTAATTCAAACCTTGTTCCTTGGAATAGCATAAATCAATAAAAATGCAAGCTTAAAAGAACTTTTAAGCATACCTGAAGGAGGGTACATTCTTGTGTTTACTTTGGTCATGTTTTCCTTACTCCTAAAAGGGGTATTAGAGAGGGTGTGTGTAAACCCCGCACATTTGAGTTAAGGAAAACCAGGAAAAGAACCGGTCAAACCGATTAAGAAAACCAAACCGGTTTACATTTGGTAATAAGCAATATAAAAATTTACAACTTTCGGTTGATCCAAAGGATTTATTAAACATTGGAAAAAAACTTAAGACAAATTAGAAAACAAAAACCAAATTGGTTCAGGTGAACTAGATTCCATAAGAATTTCAAAGTTAAGCGTGCTTACCTAAGAGTAGTGTGAGGATGGGTGACCTTCTAGGAAGTATGATTTTTTGTTACCCGAAATTTCGGTCAAAAATTTTTATGCAAACGTACGGTTTATCATAAATAGCCATCAATTAATATATATTTAATTATTGGAATTAATACAAATAATTAATACAAACTATATAAAGAGGTCATACCCATTTCATTCTTCTCACACCTAAACACTTCTCTCTCTCTCTACTGCTTCATTTCCCGTTAAAGCTCTAACCAGAGCTTCGACTTGAACAAAGGTCGGGCTCTTTAGAATCGGGGAGAAGACAGCTATCCGATAGCAAACTCCAGTCAATCCGAGAATCGTTGGAGAAGCGCCGACATGATGGAATAGTGAAGCAACTCCGGCGGACCGAAGCTGCCCTATTTCGGCCAAGCTGAAATCGGCCATTTCAAGCCCTCCTTAGGCCAAACCAAGCCCTCCTCAAGCCAAACCAAGCCCTTCCAACACTTCCTCAACCTTTCGACGGCCGAATTAGGACTGAAAGGTAAGCCAATTCGACTCCCCTTTATAATTTTTTATCGGTACTAGAGAGAGAGTCGACCGAATTTCAATGATGAAATTCTAATCCAATTCCACATCAATTGATACAATACTTGATTTTAGGATGAACCTCAGGACGAGACCTATCTGCCCAGATCGAAAGCTCGAACTGTCGTGCCTTCACCGGTGAGTAATCGAAGCTTTCTCTCTCTACAGTCTGTTTTCTGGCAAAGCTCCGTTTGAGCTCGTTCCGACGTTAAAATCTGCGATTCAATATTTCTTAGAATCATATGAACATATAAGAACTCCATTTCAACTCCAATTTCAATAATTAGAAGTGTTTGATCGGTCAATTTGATGAAATCAAATTCGGTAGTGTTGAAGAGTTGAAATTGGGGAAAATTTGGGGATTTTCGAAATTCAAAGGGGCCAAAATACAATTTTATGAAATTGAGGGTCAATTGGGCATGAAACTTATGTTGGAGGACCAATTGAGGAATTTTGGAAATTTTGGGGAAAAACTTACCATTTTTGTGAAAGAAGGTCAAAATGGTAATTTTGGAAAAATTGGGGAACCAAATTGGAAATTTGGAAAATTAAACCCCTTTTTGGTGAAATTGAATAAATTGAGGTCCCACGATAAATTTTAAAAGTTACGGGACTCAATTTGAGGAAAAACTGACATTAGGGACTTAAAGTTAAAGAGAAATAACTTTAGGAACCTAATTGCAAATAACTAAAAGTTTGGGTTTTCTCATTCATTAATGAATGAAGGCTGTTATGTCGAGTAATAATGAACAAGGTTGTTCATATCATGTAGGAACGTTAAATACCGGGAATGCCAGCAAGGACAAGCTCGTGTGAATACAAAGAACCAGTCTAGTGGAATTCACGGCATTAACGGGTGAGTGGGTTTACTAACATCATACCCGATTGGGGATGATAAGTGCCTCGATATAAAAACCCACTGTTTAGTGGTACTTTAATCATCACTACTTAGAGAAAGTGATGTGAAAGTTATGTAGAAAAACTACTTACGGGTTGTAAGTAGATCATACCCGGTTGGTATGATGAGACTTACTCGAAGGAAGTTGAAAACCCATTCATCGGTTATGAACGGAATGTCCTTATACCGGTCGGTATGATGGACAGTAAAAACTTATTTTTGTTAGAAGTGCTCTCCCCTGACTATGTGCCAATGCTTAAACAATTTAGGAGACCTTCTCGACAGGAGCTCGAATAGCTCTAATAGGCCGGGGGCCTTGGTTTTGGAACTTGGGGGCTGAATGCCCGATTTTGAAAATCTCGTACAGTGGGCCCAAGGCTAGTTGGCACGAGCAGGAGCTCATAAATGAACATGATATATGTGCCATAAAACTTAATAAGTGAATTGTTTGGCCATGGTACCAAGATAGGACCGACATGCTTAGTCAACTAGTGGCAGTGCGACATGACAGGTCGATGGACTAGTCAAGACAAACAGCTGCGGGTTGAGTTGAGAGTCGGGGCCGTTGGAGTAGTGGCACCACAGATTACATGGAAATATAAGAAAACATTGTTTGTGCATGCACTGTGAGTACGGGATCATCAAGACGCTCATGAGGGGTAGTGATGCATCCTAAGGGCACTGGACGACCTAGTGGCTAATAAGGGCAATTCGTCGTTCCAGGTGTCTGTGCGAAATCCGGAGTAGCACAAAGCGCATGAGACCGGGGTGGCGACAGGATCAGGTCTCTGTCCTCATACGGACATGAAGAAGTGATTTCGGGATTGTGGGTAGGATGTCACGTACATCCACTCATTCCTAGGGTAGAAGTGGTCGTACTTCTATCCGGGTGGCAGGAAAAGTCGCTCCGAAGCCACTAGCAGGTTCAGTAGTGATACTGACTTGCGAATGTGTGTAACCTTCATAATGAAGGATGTGTGTTAGGTGATGACACACCGTGGTAACTAAGAAATAATGGAAAAATCCAAAATTTTAAATGATGGGATTTTTGAAAATAAAGGAGTCTGACACACTTCATATAAATGTTTTTCTTAAAAGTAAAAAGCTTTTAAAAACCCATTCACTTAGTAATCGTACTCACTCCCTCCCTTATATCCCTTTTAGGAAATCCTGGAAAGCCTTCCCTTAAAGACCGTCAACTAAGATGCCTGTACGACAGGTATGTAAAGTTTTAAATTTCATACAGTTTTGATTATGCTACTCCAGGAAAAAGGTGCAAGTTAAAGGACGCCTTACTCTTTACGGTTTACAATAAGGGGAAACCCTTTAATAAATCGGGAGAGTGGCGGGTTGATCACGGGGATCCGACCAAACCGGGTCGGGGCGTGACAGTGTGAGTTCTACAACTCACTGAGCGGGTGTTGGGAGTTAGTTTTTAATTGAAATAGCTTCATTTAATTTCTCCCAAAGGATGTCATTTCTCTTAAAACATTTCATGAGATTTTTCTCCACACATATTTTTTTATATTATTATTTACATAAATAATATTATCATTTCTCCTTCAAAATTACACTAACATGTATATCAATAACTACAAAATATAGTGTTACGTTCGCATGTATTTTCCAAGTATATAAATTGATTAATAAATATTTATCAAGTGCATGTTAATGCCAGTTGCATCAAACTTACAAGAATATTAACACAAATGCTTATGTGTAATGATTATTTAGTACATATTTGTTGGAATATATATAATGGCGACATAAAAAATAAGAAAAAAATATATAATATTTTTATATAACTTACATGAACCAACAAATTTACTAAATACATTAATATAATTAGTATATTAATAGGAGAAAAATGTTTGATACCAAATAAGTTTTAAGCAATTATTGATGTTAAATATTGAAAGCCATGTTTTGGTAAACAAAATAATGACAAATAAAAGTATAATAATTACATTTTATGTCTTTATAATTAAGTTGTTTCATGATGTCACTTATCTTGTCTTATTGTGATGTAGTATTTAATTATACCAAATAATGTAAACAAAGTATTTCATACAATTTATAGGAAAAACTCAAAACAATACAATTGATTGAATAACAGCTAAATAATTTTAATCTTTGTAATGTGCTACTATATTTTTAAAATTGAAACAAGTTAGGAGTAAATACTTAATTTCAATTGCGAATAGATGTATCTAGGAGGATGCTAGGGGGCTAGGGCCCACCACAAATAGGTAGATTTTGTGTACCAATAAATATAGGGTAACATTTTCACAAATAGAAGTAGTCGTACCATTAGTCTCCTTGTAGGTGAGATTAATGTTAGCAAGCTCCACACCCTTACAAGGGAATGCCTTGAGTTTAACCGCTACAGGAGTAAATATAGTTTACTTTATGTTCTTGAAGCTAATCTAGCTTATCTTAATCTTTGATTGTGCACAGAAAACAAAAAAGTGTGTTTAAAGTATAGGGTTAAAATTAAGGCAATTTTCAAAAAAAATTACATGTTTCAATCCTACCAATTTGTTTGCCTGCCCTATAAATAGATTAATTTATTGATCTAATTGAAATTTGTAATGATTCAGAAATAATATATTTATAGTTAATTATACCTTCTCCTACATTTTACCATCAACTCGTAACATATCAAAAATAGAATTAAAAATAATATTTTATCTTAATTTTTGCATTGAATATTTGTCATTTTAATAAAATGAATTAATTAGTAATTCAAAATTGTTGAAGCAAAATTCAAATAAGGAATAGTGTATTAGAATGAATGTAATCATAATTTCTGCATATATTCCAAGTTTAAAATATGTAGTTGTCTATTAACTATATTAATTGGATAGTATTTTAAAATTAAGAATAAATGGCTTACTTGTTAGAGATAGTACATATTATTCCTAAATATATTACTTGTTCTATATGTAGTATTATTAGACATATGTCTATATAATTCTCATTAATGAATTAATTTTCTTGGTGCCTTATTTAAAGTCATACAAAATTATAGTCCACTCTACTTTAATAGTTAATGTCTTTGGTATTTTAGTTATTTGACCTCACTTGCCATTACCATATTAATACTATTAAAATTAATATATTTACTTCTATATATATTTATTTAGTATGAGAGCCTCTAATTCTATGTGGTATAATTCAATGTTCTCCCTACAATTTTTTAAATTGAAAAATCTAATAGAGAGAAAAATGTAGAATCATAATTTATCTTATTCATTAAAGATAAATGGTGTACAATGTATAAGTAGAAAATTAAATATGACATATTAATAATATTGTAACCACTTCTTTTCCTCCATTATAATATATATCTATTCATTTGCTATTGTTGTCTTCAATACTATCTTAATTATCCCCCAATCTCAAGAGAAGTAGCAATATTGAAATTGGATCTTAATTTAAAGTTGGAATATAGTTTGAATCTAATTGGATTTGCTCACTCCGTCTTGCTCCAGTTTGCAAAAAGTGAAAAACTATCAAGGTATTGACACAAGAGTGATTTCTTATATGTTGATATGCACAAGAAAATACAAGCAAAGGAGAATCTCGAAAGTGAACTAAATAATAGATAGATAGATGTATATACTAGTTTTGTGTTATATCTGCAATAATACCATCATAAAAAGCCATGAAATGAGCTTGATGTGCAAAATAAAGCTAAACGTATTGCTAGTGGTTTAATAAATGTACCAAATAAACTTTGTGATTAATAAAAATATGGGATGATAGTATCATAGAGAGTGATAGAGATAATGGGAAAACTAAGAAATCCACTATAGTGGAAAAAAATCTCAAGGTTAGATAAAGGAAAATGACCTTGGAGAAATGAGAAATGCATGTTGGATAAAAAAAATCTTGAAGAAAAATTGTCGAGATCTAAGGATACTTGATGATAGGCTAATGGTCAAAGTAGGAGGAGAGGTCGATTAAGGTAACTCCATTATAAAAATGACATCTTGTGGAGGAGGGGTAATTCGAGAAGATGATAACTTTTGGTTGTAATAGATCTAAGAGGATATTGTGTTAGAATAATATATTTGAAAAAGGTGGAAAAAGCGACTAAAGCAATGACTACAAGCGTAAAAATGATGATGAAGGCAAGATATTGCTTCGAGGTTGGGCAAGCTTTTGTGTCGATAGAATTTAATTGTAATAGATGAAATTTGTTCAACTAAAGCAATGACTAAATGTATAAAGTTCAATGTGAAGTCAAGATTTTACTTTAGGGTTGAGCGAAATAGAGGAAAACTATAAGGGTGATGGTGCATCAAGTGTAGTAGAGCATTAATCATCAATTGAATAGACCAGGGAAGAACAACAAAGTGGAACAAAGAATTCTAGTTCTAAATAGCACTGAGAGCAGAAGGAGAAAGACGATGTTGGTAGAGGGAAAAAAGTATTTGACTCTAAATTTCTTGATAGTAGTGAGGACAAGTGTGATTCCAATTACAAAGAAATAGATAAACAGTTTGAGAACAACTCAACAGATAGTCCCCCGAGATAAATTTACAAAAGGGAGCCAAATTGGCTTACCTTTCCGCTCTAATTCACTTGTATGAGGGCTGAGGGAGTGTTGGGAGAGCTTGGTTTGGCATGAAGAGGGCTCAAAATGGCTGATTTTAGCATAACAGAAACAGGGCAGCTTCGGTCCATCGGAGCTACTTAACTGTTCGATCACACCGACGCTTCTCTGACGATCCTCGGAGCAATTGGAGACCACTGTCAGGTACCTGACTTCTCCCCGAGTCTAAAGAACTAGCTCAGAAAAACCCCTATGTTAGAGCTCTGGTTCGAGCTTTGTTAGAAAACTGAGTAGCTGAGAGAGAGTGAGATTTTCAAGTGTGTGGATGATGAATAAAGAGGGGCTCTTTATATAGGGAGGTCGGGGACTCTCGAGCCGTCCGTTTGACACCTTAATAATAGTCATTGATGGCCTAAAACATACTGAACGGAAATGTTTTTTCTTCGTCGACGCTGTTCAATTTTTCGGCGAGTGAACAGTGTTGTCATATGAAGGAAAAAGATGACACTATTCTGAACCGGATCGGACCGGTCCGAATCGGGTTCAACGCTTAAACTAGCTGGTGCAGGCCTGATTTGATCGAGTTTTTTAAAATTAAAAATTTCTAAATTCATTCTCTATCCAATGGTGGCCTCAATTCTCCCATTTGAATTTTCTAAGCCACCTAGAAAAATGAATTTAGCATTCGATTCAATAGTGGTTCAAACCAATCCAAACTGGTTCAATTCGATTAAGATCTAGTTCACCTGAACCGGTCTTGTTTTCTCTCCCAAATTGTCCTAAGGCCCCTTTCCAAGGTTTTTATGACTCTTTGGGTTACTCAGTAGTTGTAAATTCCAAATTTTTCCATTCTCAAATGGTCGGGGTTCGTGAACCGGTTCGATTTTCTCACTCGGGTTGATTGGTTCTTTCCCCAGTTTTTCCTTAACTCCAAAGGGTGTGGTTTGCAATATGGGATATGCTTTAGAAAATCTTTTTTAAAGATCATATTTTATCCTAACCTCGACACGAGAAATTGGTTGAGCTCATAGTTGATAAAAATGGCTCAGGCCCATGGTTTGTAAAAACAATGACCCAATGACATGTTTTGAAAAAGTGGGACATGATCCCAATCTTTTGGAAAAGTAAGAATTGAATTCGAAATAAGAAGTGGATCTTAGTCGGTATATTTTGAAAGCTTGGGAATGGGCTATGTCCAAAAAACAAATACGAGTAGTTGAGATTAGCTAGATAACAAGACAAATGTCTATAATAAATCTATTGAATATTTTGTTTTGTGGAATGGGTGCATACCCGGTAATTACTATTAATCTAGAAACGGGTTCCACCCTATAGAGATGGTGTAAACCCTGCCCTTTTGAGTTAAGGAAAATCGGGAAAATAACTGATCAAACTGAGTAAGAAAACTAAACCAATTCACAAACCCGATCATTTGGGAATGAGCAATTTGGAAATTTACAACTCTAGGGTGATCCAAAGGGTTCATAAAACCCTGAAAAGAACCTTAGGACAAAATGGAAGAGAAAAAATAGACCTGTTTAGATAAACCGGATCTAACTAGATTGAACTGGTTTATGAACTGAGTCGGTTCATGAACCGGAAGCGATAGAGAAAGGGTAAATAGGAAAATTTATGGATCTTGAGTGACCCAAAGAGTCCCAAAATTCATGAAAATGGACTTGAGAATGAATTAGAGATGAAAACCAAACCGGTTCAGGTGAACTGGATCTGAACCAGATTGAACTGGTTTGGACTGGTTTGAACAACTATTGAACTGGATTCTAAATTCATTTTTCTAGGTGGCTAAAAAATTCAAATTTGAGATTTGAGGCCACCATTGGATAGAAAATGAATTTATAAATTTTTAGATTTGAAAAATTCACTCGAATGGGGGGTGAACCAACCAATTTAACCTTTAAACCTGGTTTGAAATAATGTCATCTTCTTCCTTTAGATGACAACACTGTTCACTCGTCGAAAAATCGCGCAGCGCCGGCCAAGTTGAAAAGTCACCGGCTAGTGAGTTTCAAACAATGAATGACCGCCATTAAGGCACCGATCAGACAGCCAAGAAGTCACCGAGCCTCCTATATAAAGACCCCCTCCCCATTCATCCTCTACACACCTGATAACTCCATTCTCCCTCAACTTCTCCATTTTCCGATGAAGCTCGAACCAGAGCTCTGGCTTGGGCACTTTTCTAAGCAAAACAAGGTGAGGTCGGGTTCTTTAGAACTGGGGAGAAGTCAACTACATGCATGTAGTCTCCGTTTGCTCCGAGGCTCGTCGAAGAAGCACCGACGTGATGGAATAGTGAAGTAGCTATGGCGGACCGAAGCTACCCTGTTTCAGTCGAGCTGAAATCGGCCAATTTGAGCCCTCCTCAAGCCAAACCAAGCCATCCTAACACCTCCACAGCCCTCCCACGGCCAAATTAGGATAGAAAGGTAAGCCAATTCAGCTCCACTATAAAATTTCCGGCCGGTGCTAGAGGGAGAACCAACAGAATTTCGATAATGAAATTCTAACTCAATTCGGCATCAATTGATGCAATTCTTAATTCTAAGATGAACCTCAGGACAAGAGTCATCTGCCTAGATTGAAAGCTCGGACCGCCGTGCCCCCAATGGTGAGTAATTGAAGCTTTCTCTCTCTACAATATGTTTTTCGGCGAAGCTCCGTTTGGGCTCGTTTCGGCATTAAAAGTTGCAATTCAAAGTGCTATTGAATTGTATGAAGATGTAGGAACTCAATTTTAACTTCAATTTCAACAATTCGAAGTGTTTAATTGATCAATTTGATGAAATCAAATTTGACTGTGTTAGTAAGTTGAAATTGGGGAAAATTGGAGAAAATTGGGGATTTTCGAAAATTCGAAGGACCAAGATGCAATTTTATAAAATTGAGGGTCAATTGTGCATGATAAGAATGTTAGAGGGCCAAGTAAGGAATTTTAGAATTTTTGGGGTGAAACTTACCATTTTTATGAAGGAAAGGGCAAAATGGTAATTTTGGAAAATTTGGGGGACCAAATTGGAAATTTGGGAAATTAAATCCCTTTTTGTGAAATTGAATAAATTGAGTCCCAAGGGGAATTTTAAAAGTTTTGGGACTTAATTTGAGGAAAAATCAACATTAGGGACTAAAAGTTAAAGAAAAATAACTTTAGGGACCTAATTGTAAATAAATAAAAGTTTGGTTTTCTCATTGATTTGGAATGAATGAAGGCTATTAGACCTAGGGATAATGAACCGAGATGTTCATATCGTGTAAGAACATGAAGTACCGGGAACGACAGCAAGGACAAGCTCGCATCAATAGAAAGAATCGATCTAGTGGAATTCACTGCATTAACGTTTGAGTGAGATTTTATATTATACCGGATTGGGGATGATATGTACCTCGAAATAAAAACCCACTAATTAGTGGTAATTTAAACATCACAACATAGAGGAGTGATGTGAAAATAACATGGAAAAACTACTTATGAATCGTGAGTAGATCATACCGGATTGGTATGATGAAGCTTCCTCAGAGGAAGTGGAACACCCGTTCACCGGTTATGACGGAGATATCCTCATACCCCGTTGGTATGATAGATAGTTGAAAACTTATTTTTTTTTGGAAATGCTCTCCCCTAACCATGTGCCAATGCTTAAACGATTTGGGAGACCTTCTTGACGGGAGCTTAAATAGCTCTTATAGGTCGGGGGCCTCGATTTTGGAACATAGGGCTAATATGCCCGGTTTTGAAAATCTCGAATAATGGGCCATAGACCAGTGGGCACGAGCAGGAGCTCGTAAACAAACATGGGATATGTGCCATAAAACTTTAATAAATGAATTGTTTGGTCATGTTACAAAAATAATACTAACATACTCAGTCAACTAGCGGCAGTATGACTTGATAGGTCGACGGACTCGTTAAGACAAACAGCTGCATGTTGAGTTGAGGGTCAAGGCCATTGGACCAATGGCACCACAAATTATATGGCTTAATAAGAAAATTCTGATTGTGCATGCACTATGATTAAGGGACCATCAAGATGCCCAAGAGGGGTAGAGTGATGCGTCCTAAGGGCCTTGGACGACCTGGTGAGTATAAGGGCAGTTCGTCGTACCAGGTGACCATGCAAAATTTGGAGTAGCATCAAGCACATGAGATCGAGGTGGGGATGGGATGAGGTCTCTATCTTCATACGGACTCAGAGAATCATTAAGGGATTGAGGGTTGGATGTCATGAACATCCACTCATTCTTAGGGTAGAAGTGGACGTGCTTCTATCTAGGTGACTGGTAAAGTTGCTCCGACGCCACAAGTGGATTCAGTGGACGTACTGGCCTGTGAATGTGTTTTTGACCTTAATGATGAAGGATGTGTGTTGGGTGATGAAACACCGTGATTAATAAGAAATGGTGGTAAAAACCAAGATTTGAAATGAAATGATTTTTGAAAGAAAGAAGTTTGACACACTCCAATACAATTCTTTTTCCTAAAAGTTAAAAGTTTTGAAAACTCATTTACTGAGTCATTGTACTCACCCCTCCCTTATATCTCTTTCAAGAAATTCTAGAAAGCCTACCCTTAAAGACCATAAAGTAAGACGCTTGTGAGATAGGTATGATAAATTTAAAATATAATGCAGGTTTAAAGGATGCCTTACTCTTTACAGTTTATAATAAGGGGAAACCCTTCAATAAATCGGGAGAGTGGCAGGTTGATCACAAGGATCTGACCAAACCGGGTCAGGGTGTGACAACTTGAGTGGTATCAGAGTCTGTTTCCTCAAATACATAATCAAGACAAGAAAATATAGTAACTAATAGGATTTATTATAAAATTTTCAGATGACTCCAAGAGAGGAACCAAGAAAACTAGGAATGACTCTACTCAACACCCTGTCCTTGTAGGAAGACAACTCTAGAAACTTCCCAATACTCAAGATATAGTAGAAGCCCCAAAAGACCAAATGTAGAAATATCCAGTACCACCAAGGAGTACGATGCCATGACATGTTAGGATCACAGTCCTATGTACAAAGAGAGTCAAGCCTAAAGCCAGGAATGCTAGTACAGACGTATAATCTTACCAAGGAGGATACTTGCCTAGAAAATCGTAGCTTCCTATCTATTCCATGACTACTTTTTATGATAGGGCTAAACCTATAACCTTTTGTATTCCCTTATTAATGAAGTACTCAATTCTTAAATTCCTATCTCTAAATGATGTGATCTTGTTAGGAAGATTGCCCCAAGGAAAGTAACCAAACAAACCCACACTACCATAAAAACTAGGGAAAATTTCCATTTCAGTTAAGGAAATTGAATCAAGGAATTAAGAAGCCTAGAAGAACTATTAGAATGACCCTAAGCAAGGGAGACTCAGCAAGGTAATTATCAAGGTGTTCAACTCAAGAATAGCAAAGCACCAAACCACCAGCAACCCTAGAAAGACCCAAAAATGCTTGAAGTCAAGAAGGAACCACATCGGTCCACGGAAGAACTAACATAATATGGAATAAGAGAATAAGACAGGTAGTCAAGGACAGTTCCATAGCCCGTGGACTGAGGGTAATGCCACCTAAGGACCATGCTGACTATCGAAGTCCAAGTACACAGAATACTTGTAGGACCAAAGGCCAAAAACTATGGAGCAAGTTAAGTAGGCTATTCACAAGGAGGATAAGAAATAGCGATGTAAAGGAAGGAAATTCAAACTTCTTCTTAAGAAGGTAAACCATAGAGGAATAGCGCAAGAATAGAGGTAAGGTATATGGGAGGTACGCCTAGAACCCCTTCAGAAAGGGGCAAACACGAAAAACGTCCTTCGGAAATGTCAGGGTAGGATACAGTAAGAATGAAGAAGAGAACTCTGGAAGGATGCATATGATTAAGTACCCTCTTGAAGGGATCATTGGTTGGTAGATGGACATAACATGGAATGCAAAGAACCAATCCATTATTAGAAACTTCTTAAAGGAAGGATGTATCAGAGGCCAAGTCTGACCTGCTTTGGAAGAGTAATAGAGCCAAATAACGATTGCAGGAGAAACTAGTAGAAAGAAGTAATTAGTAACAATAAGATGGGCATGAAAGACAAGTGATACATCTATTGAGACAGTTGGATAATAAAAATAGTAGGAACTTGGCAGTTAGCGAACTAACCTTCGGGAGAACCATTGATTTAAACCACAACAAGGAAGGGAGATGTGAAAAGGCTAAAATGTTAAAAAAAATGGATAAAGGAAATCCTTAAAGAAATCAATGACCAAGATCAGATTTACAATAAAAAAGCCATGAGATGGTTAAGTGAGCCTCTCAAAGGATGATCAAGGGATTTTAAAACTAGGTGGATGTGAGCTCTCCCTAGAAAAAAATAGACATGTACTGGGGTATGAGTGAGAATGAGGATGGAGTACGAATGACGTACCCATTGGATCTCAAGAGTAAAGGTAAGCATGAAAGAATGGCATCAATGGACATCATTTAAAGTTATGTGCCTTCAAAGATAAATGGAAAAGAAATTACGGGAGAAAAGGGTAAAAATCCTCCCAAATAAGGAAATCCTAAGAAAGGATACATGACCTAATAAAGAAGAAATGGAACTAGGTGACGAGAGGTGAGGAGACGAATTTGCAAATAAAATGCATGCTAAGGTGAAAGAAACCTAGGGAAGCATATTAAGAGAATCTAAGGAGTAAGTTAATCTAAAAAAAGGGTATGTAGGAAGTTAACATCAAGAGATGCTATTGCAAGTGAGAATGAGTGGACTATCCATAATAAGGTAATGAAGGAAAGAACGTACGAGAAACATTAGAAAAGTAAGCCCTCCAAATAAAGATGTGGTTAAGGAAGAATAACCACAATTGGTAAGACATGTCATAGTACACACGCGCATACGAAGTTTAAAGAGTGAACGACTGAGTGTAGTATGAAGTGCACGGAATGAGACCGAAACATTGAAAGTATCTCCAGTAAGGAATAAGGGATGAAAGAAAAGTTGTGGATAAAGAAGGACCTAATATGGGCAAATGCCCTAACATAGATAGGGGTGCGAAGGAAAGAAGAAAGAACCCTACAAGGAATAATAAGAAGGTTGAGCTTGTAGCTCCCAAGAGGGAAGTCTCTATTGTGAGGGACATAGTAGAGAACGAAACTGGAAGAAGGGAACCTTCCCAAGCAAGGAATTGACACATAGATCAAAAGTGATTATTTTAGAATGAAGAATCATGAAATGATTACGAATAAGTAAAAGTGGATTAGGGAATAAGGAAAAACATCCTTGGGTAAAGAATGCCAAGGACTTAAGAAGGAAAGAATCCCAGCATGTTAGTAAATCACCTAGAAACCAAATAATTGAAACTGAAAAGACTCAATAAGGAAGTTGAGAAAGGACGAGTGTGTAAGGAGAACCCACACAGTTTTGTAAGTTGATTGGATAACGGTAAATGTAGTTTAGGAATACTACCAAAAGAAAAGAGCAATGAAGTTATACAATCCTGGAGAGGTTGGAAAGTTGGGAATAACCCTAAAGGAGGTGTTTTGGAAATCTAATGGACATAGGGACAAAATATAGAAAACGTCATGCTGTAAGGGGCAGGTAAACCCAACAGTCCCGAGGAAACATGACTCAAAATAAAGAAGAGTTAGTTAATAGGCATCACAGAGTCAAACATAAAATTTGGACTGAATTGTAATGAGCAAAAGATGAAGGAAGAGTCGAAATAGGATGAAAAGGTGATGACAAGAAAATCCATGAAAATAGGTACGTAATGCTCTAAAGGATGTCGTTTTAAGGGTTTCAACGATCAAGAGGTTAACTAGACACGAGAATGGTTAGATATCTTGGAACTCCTAATCCTGAGTATAGGACATCAAAGGGGAAAATGTTGCTCTGAGCAAGGAAAGATGTGAATCTAAGAATATACCATAAAGTAGAGTATGTCTAGTTATGATAAACTCCATGGAGGGAGTAAATAATATAAAGGAAAAGAAATTCCTTAAGTGAAGGATGTAAAAAGGGTAAATTGAAAGAACAAGATAAGAGTTTGCATGTTAAGAAAATACCAAATGGACATCAAAGGAATTGGTTCCTCATGCAAGGTTGCTAATTAAGTTTTGGGGAAAAAACTCCTAAAAGGAGGGGAGAGTTGTAAACCCTGCCCTTTTGAGTTAAGGAAAATCAGGAAAAGAACCAGTCAAACCGAGTAAGAAAATTGAACCAATTCACAAACTCGATCATTTAGGAATGGGCAATTTGGAAATTTACAACTCCCGGGTGATCCAAAGGGTTCATAAAACCTTGGAAAAGAACCTTAGAACAAATTGGAAGAGAAAAACCAGACCGGTTTAGATGAATCGGATCCAACTAGATTTAACCGATTTATGAACTTGTTTATGAACTGAGTTAGTTCATGAACCAGAACGAATAGAGAAAGGGAAAACTGAAAAATTTATGGATCTAGAGAGACCCAAAGAGTGCCAAAAGCCATGGAAATAGACTTGAGAATGAATTAGATATGAAAACCAAACCGGTTTGGACCAGTTAAAACCACTATTGAAATAGATTTTAAATTCATTTTTGTAAGTGGCTAAAAAAGTTCAAATTTGAGTTTTAAGGCCACCATTGAATAGAAAATGAATTTAGATAAATTTAGAAATTTTTATATTTGAAAAATTCGGTCGAATGGTGGGTGAACCGGTCGGTTTAAGCTTTGAACCCGGTTTAGAACAATGTCATCTTCTTCCTTCATATGATAGCACTGTTCACTTGCCAGAAAATTGCGCAGCGCTGGCGAAGCTGAAAAATCTCCGGCTAGGGAGTTTCAGACAATGAATGACCGCCATTAAGGCACCAATCAGACGACCAAGAAGTCTCCAAGCTTCCTATAAAAATATCCCCTCCCCATTCATCCTCTCCACACTTGAAAACTCCATTCTCTCTCATCTGCTCCATTTTTTGGTGAAGCTCGAATGAGATCTCTGACTTGGGTACTTTTCTAAGCCAAACAAGGTAAGGTCGAGTTCTTAAGAACTGGGGAGAAGTCAGCTACACGCATGTAGTCTTCGTTTGCTCTGAGGGTCACCGGATAAGTGCCGGAGTGATGGAATAGTGAAGCAGCTCCGACGGACCAAAGCTGCACTATTTCAGCCAAGCTGAAATCAGCCAATTTGAGTCCTCCTTAGGCCAAACCAAGCTATCCCAACACCTCCACAGCCCTCCAACGACCGAATTATGACTGAAAGGTAAGCCAATTCGACTCCACACTATAGTTTCTAGTAGGTGCTAGATAGAGAACCAGTAGAATTTCGATGATGAAATTCTAACTCAATTTGGTATCAATTGATGCAATTCTTGATCCTAGGATGAACCTCAGTACAAGAGCTATCTACCCAGATCAAAAGCTCGGACCGCCATGCCCTTGACGGTGAGTAATTGAAGCTTTCTCCCTCTATAGTCTATTTTCCAGCGAAGCTCCATTTGAGCTCGTTTCGGTGTCAAAACTTGTGATTCAAGGTGATATTGAATCATATGAAGATGTAGGAACCCAATTTTAACTTCATTTTCAACAATTAGAAGTGTTTAATAGGTCAATTTGATGAAATCAAATTTGGATGTGTTAGAAAGTTGAAATTGGGGAAAAAATTGGGGATTTTCAAAAATTCGAAGGACCAAGATGTAATTTTATAAAATTGAGGGTCAATTGGGCATGATAAGAATGTTAGAGGGCCAAGTGTGGAATTTTAGAAATTTTGGGGTGAAACTTACCATTTTTGTAAAGGAAGGGAAAATGGTAATTTTGGAAAATTTGTGGGACCAAATTCGAAATTTGGAGAATTAAACACCTTTTTGTGAAATTGAATAAATAGAGGTCCCAAGGGGAATTTTAAAAGTTTTGGGACTCAATTTGAGGAAAAATGGGCATTAGGGACTTAAAGTTAAAGAAATATAACTTTAGGGACCTAATTGCAAATAAATAAAAGTTTGGTTTTCTCATTCATTTGGAATGAATGGAGGCTATTAGGTCAAGGGTAATGAACCGAGATGTTCATATCGTGTAGGAACACGAAGTACCGGAAACCCCAGCAAGGACAAGTTCGCTTAAATACAAAGAACCAATCTAGTAGAATTCATTGCATTAACGTGTGAGTGAGATTTTATATCATACTCGATTGGGGATGATAAGTACCTCAAAATGAAAACGCACTACTTAGTGGTAATTTAAACATCACAACATATAGGTATGACATGAAAATAACCTAGAAAAATTACTTACGAATCAAGAGTTGATCATACTCTATTGGTATGATGAAGCTTTCTCGAAGGAAGTGGAAAACCCATTCATCGGTTATGAGCGAAGATATCCTCATACCCGGTTGGTATGATGGATAGTTGAAAACTTATTTTTGTTGAAAGTGCTCTCCCCTGATTGTGTGTCAATGCTTAAATGATTTGGGAGACCTTTTTGATAGGAGCTCGAATAGCTCTTATAGGACAGGGGCCTCAATTTTGGAACTTGGGGCTAATATGCCGGTTTTGAAAATCTCGAACAGTGGGCCATAGGCCATTGGGCACGAGTAGGAGCTCATAAAAAAATATGAGATATGTGCCATAAAACTTTAATAAATGAATTGTTTGGCCATGGTACCAAGACAAGATTGACATACTCAGTCAAGTAGCGGCAGTGCGACATGATAGGTCGATGGACTAGTCAAGACAAACAGCTACATGTTGAGTTAAGGGTCGGGGCTGTTGGACCAGTGGCACCACAGATTATATGGCACGATAAGAAAATACTGATTGTGCATGCACTATGATTACAGGACCATCAAAATGCCCAAGAGGGGTAGTGATGCATCTTGAGGGCCATGGATGTCCTGGTGAGTATAAGGGCAGTTCGTCGTATCAGTTGACCATGCAAAATTTGGAGTAGCATCAAGTACATGAAACCGAGTTGGGGACGGGATGAGGTCTCTGTCTTCATACGGACATGGAGAATCGTTATGGGATTAAGGGTCGGATGTCACAAACATTAACTCATTCTTAGGGTAGAAGTGGACGTGCTTGTATTTAGGTGGCCGGTAAAGTCGCTCCGATGCCACAAGTGGGTTCAGTGGACGTACTGGCCTGTGAATGTGTGTTTGACCTTCATGATAAAGAATGTGTGTTTGGTGATGACACATCGTGATTAATAAGAAATGGTGGTAAAAACTGAGATTTGAAAGGAAAGGATTGTTGAAAGAAAGGAATATGGCACACTCCAATACAATTCTTTTTCTTAAAAGTTAAAAGTTTTGAAAACCCATTCAATGAGTCATTGTATTCATCCCCTCCCTTATATCCCTTTCAGAAAATTCTGGAAAGCCTTCCCTTAAAGACCATCAACTAAGATGCCTGTGAGACAAGTATGATAAATTTAAAATATTATACAGTTTTGATTTATGTTATTTCAGGAAAAGATACAGGTTTAAAGGACGCCTTACTTTTTACGGTTTAAAATAATGGGAAACCCTTTAATAATCTGAGAGAGTGGCAGATTGATCACGTGGATCCGACCAAATCGGGTCGGGGCGTTATAGGTGGCAATACAAAAGATAAATAAATGTGATTGGTTAGATAGCAAACCAACTATAAAATATTAAAATACTATTGATTGTGTTTGAAGTGAGATCATGAGACACCTATGAGGGGTAGTGATGATCTCAGATAGCTAATAGATATTTATGGGGAATAAGGGAAGATATTGGTTTAGTATATAAGAGAACCAAGAGGTTCAATGCGTATAGACTTGGCTAGTAGTGAATGGTCTAGTCCTTATATAGTAGACATTCTAATTACATATGTGATGGGTAACTTGGTCGATATAGACTGGCCAGGTATGGGTAAATTGATCCATAGACTTATGGTCAGGGATGAGTCTCCGTACAAGAGCGGTTGGTAAAGTTGCTTGTAACCACAAGTGGAATGGTAACATAACTTAATTATGTGACTATGTGATCCTTCAATGATTAAATAAATGTGTTTATGATGAGTAATTTGGTCCATAGAGAGTGGTGTGTGATATTTGAAAAGTACAAATCTAAATATTTTAACATGTACTTGCATACATGAAGTCTCAAGCCTAAGTATAAATAATTGATGCCAAAAATTAAAAGATTTATAAATATTTATACAAACATGTCTTATAGATATTTTAGAGTATGCATTGATTCGAAGATAAGAAATATTGATGTTAGCCAACCTTACTCACTAAGTGTTGAAGTCACCCTTCTCTCCACACCCTTTCAAGAAAATAATGTGAGAGGAGAAATTAGAGGCCAATTTAATTGTCTGGCCGGTCCCTTACCAACTTGAAGATTTTTATTTAGTATGATATTATATCCTAACATGTTTATTGAACCTTTTTTTCATTTTGTACCAAAGAAATATTTTAGAAAAAAAGGTTAAAATTATCTTTTATTCCGAGCCTTAAGTCGTGTCGATTTTACAATGGTGAATGTACCCATTATTATAGTATCAAGATGATGTGGCGAGTTATATGCAGATATGACTAGAACATCTGGTGGGGATGTGATAAAAATAGTCACCAAAGTTCTTAAAATTATCTTTTAGTCCTTAAAATTTCAAACTCAATTTCTAAGCTTCTAAATCCATCATAAACACTTCCATTAATCTTTCTCTAGCTCTTACAATCGATTTGGGACATCAAACGATCAATTAAAGCTATTTCAATGTAGTTTCATATTTGGTTGAAACATAGTATTTCAGGAAAACTCACTAGAGATGACGAGTTCGACGATTTTGAGGATTTAAAAGGATCAAAGGTTACTAAGGGGGGAGGCGGGTTTCTTGGATCAAACAACAAGTGGTGAAGGTATTAGAGTTTAGTGAAATTACTCTAATCAATTCTTGGCCAAAATATACCAAAAAATAGGGTAGTCGTGATCAGGGGAGTTAAAGATTACTCATGTGATAAAAAAGTTATGGAAGAGGTTAAGGGAGGTCGAGGAGGGTGGGGGTATGGAGCTTTTCAGGTCGAATTTACACTATCAGGTGAGGTAGGTCGTTAGGGGACAATGCCCTATTTTTTGAAATATAGGGTAGGTCAACTATTGTGGGGTTGTTTCTGCTCACCACCAGCTCGATAGAGGCCATAGTGAGATAGAGGTGGCCAAGAAGGTTATGTGGGAGGAGACTTAAGTTCATTCACCACTAGTTGAGGCATCGTTGAAGCTCTAAGACAAAGTTGTAGTAAAACTTGTCACATGAGCATGGTTCCAACTTTCAGAGAGAATTTCAACCACTCGTTAATAAGATCATGAGAGGGGTCATTATAGGAAGCTCGAAGTTGATGTTGGTGGATTCTCTATCCCTTAGTTGCATGAAAATCAATCAAAGATCAAACTTTTCATAGAACTTTTCACAACCTTATTAGACACCAAACAATAGAGGCAATATGTTATGGGTAGGGGCATGGCAGTATGAGGAAAAAGAAATGGGAACATATCTGATTGGTTTGATTGACCAAGGTTCCATCAATTTGGTTTCTTTTTTTTTAATTTTTGAAATTTTTATTTATTTACACTTTTGGCCCAAAAATTACTTATTTGTACCTTTTGGATTCTTTTGACAAATAAATCTTAATCTAATATAATTTTTAAGGTTTTAATGTTACAATTTCTCCTCTCCTTTCAAGAATTTTATCCTAAAAAATTGTACAAGGTAGAATGGGTTAAATGTATTTATTTTTATGAATAACTCACTATCTCGTGATTCTTCTTCCACTCGATTACTACAGACAACCCACTTGCGTTAGTCATCCTTTACTTCAAATTATTGTTTATCCCAACTTTAATTTACTTATATATGTATTTTCTCTAGTTCTAGGGGATATAAACCCACTACATTCTTCAGATCAAATTCACACTCCTTCAGTAAAACCTCTTAAGTATTTATATTTAATCATGTTGACTTCTAGGAGTGACTCAAATTTGTAAGACACCATTTTACTCCTCACCACTAAGAGTAACCTAAAGTACGATGAACTTCTTTTTCCAAAACAATATGTTGATATTATTTTTATTCCAAACTCAATCTCATTTCCTATCTCAATTTATGATCGTGGTTGTTGATAGTTACTTATTTCGAATACTTACCTTTTCTTTCACTCATATACAATCTTGTATACTTTTTTTCATGCACACACGTGTATGGTTATAGTCTATCATTATACTAACAACTCAATCTCATACTCATATAGTTATAATATTGGAACATTATATATATATATATATATTTATACTTAGGTCACGCTTACAACTCTAAAATATTTTCTCTTCCTTTATTCATACTTTTTCAACGAGACACTATGGGTAACCTAGTTACTATTTCCACATTCACACATAATTCCTCAAGGATTATTGATAATACATGTGTTTATCCCACACATTTATCATGTCACATTTCGATCCGATTTTTTATAATAACTATTACACACACTCTCGATTGTACAATAATAGATACCACACTACCATAATAATAATAGGTAGTAAGACTCAAAATATTTAAAATACATAATTTCCATAAAAAATTAAAACTTGATAATTAAATGGTGAACATTTATATAAAACCCAAACATCTCAAGAAAAATAATTGATATGGTTTTTCATGTATTACATGTGGGAGCTTTACCCGAAGTTTTCTTGATAAGAGTTCCTCTACTCTTGTTTCTTCCTCCACATTTTTCCTAAAAGTGTATTGGAGGGGGAGGGGTGATCTTACATCCAATGAGTAGGATGACTGACATTGAGTAGTAATGTTTTCGATTTTCATTTATAAGATTTATGTACCATTTCATAACTCATTTGCTTTTATTAAATATCCATTATTACAACATGACCTCTTCTACAAGGTTCACCATTGACCTGAAAATATCCTATGTGCATCACAACACGAACACAACACCCGAATAATGCATCATACCATAAGACTAAGTGAATGCGACATTGTGAACACATTACTGAAGTAAATTAATGAATGCTTTGTGGTATAAAAATATGTTATCAACCACTCATCTGAAGGTCATTTGAAATGACGAACATTTAGGAAAGATTTTCCATCTTGAAAAGCATTGATCATATCCATCCTACACCTAATCAAAACAATAAATCACACTCCATAACTTCCAGGTCCAAAAATTCTAGAAAACAAAAGAACACCCCCATTCAGAACCATTCAACCTCTTCAGACGACCCTTGATCCTAGATTACTACCTCTAGTTATACACACACTCAAAGTTGGACTTATAATAAATTATCACACATTCACTCAAAATCAAGGGTTGGCTTGCTATTTGACCAACCCATTTACTAATATCACAAATTCTCAATCAGAGAAACCCATGAAGTCAATTAATTTCAATAAATGTAAATTATTATTTCTTGAAACATTGGGTCATGGTATGTCTTTGAAAATATTTGGGTCATGACATGTTTTTCTTAAAATATAGTGGTTGACCATGCTTTGTAAACATGGGGCATAACCCCTATTCATAAACATTAGGCATTTGCATATTTCATACACATTGGGCCCTAACCCATTTTTCCTAAATGCGGGGCCTTCGCACGTTTTCATATATATATATTGGGACTTAACTATGACACACCGACCTAATTTTCTAGGTCGAGGTCTAATGATAACCTGCCACATACCCTCGATGCTACAATGATAGTTACCTTCATCAAAATAGTATAAACATGATCAAGGCTTGGAATAAAATACTTGCATATTTCAACAAAAATTTAAACCATTCTATAATTAAAGGAATGTGCCCAAATAAATACAAATGTTTCATGTGAATACAACAACTGGATATGTAAAGTATATAAACCTTTGTATGCGCACTTTGAGATCCATAACTCGGGTTACATTAGTGGTGTATGCAATGTCCCAATCTTGTACTTTCAAGGACTCCTGTAATCATTTTGGGGAGAGTGTGAGTGCACAACTCAGTAGATGAGTTTAGCGACGCCAAACCACAACATGTATTATGACTCCGACCTTTACTCAAAATATTTTAGTATATATTTTTCATGGTTATCAATTCATAAATCATGAAATTTCAATAGTGATGATTCTATATTTTAATATTTTAACCTATCATGTATGAGAGGAACCTAGTTCCCATTTCTTATATCAAAACTTAATAAACATACAACATTATCCTTTGAGGAGCACACGAGAAACTCAAGGCTATGAGGGGTTAGTGCATTATATACTATGCTCCCAAGGCACATCCTAAAATGATTGTCCTCCTCATATTGATGTTAATGATATAAGCACACATCATAATAGAGTTCACATTTGCTGATACATCCATCAACATGTCTCTTGAGGTCTCACATAGGAGAAACTCAAGGCTATGAGGGGTATGTGCATTATATACTACACTCCCAAGGCACATTCTAAGATGACTGTCCCCCACATATTGATGTCGATGATGTGTTATCAGACATCCTATATACTTATTATCCTTTCAACCACTCATGATCATAAGTACACATGAACCCCTATAATACGCCTCCCTTTGAGTCCATGGGAAGATATGGAAGCAATCACTCTCTCCCTTATATCCCTACTTTGATTCTCCCATGTATGTCGATACGATATCTAAAACTAGATTCCATGTTGGTGCAATACAAAACATCCACCCAATCAAGCTAATCAATAGCACATGATCAACATGCATGTTGGCCATTAATTTCTAGGAGTTCATTTTCCTATCTGATTGATCATGCTATTCATGTTCTTAATAACATTTCACAATTCAACATATTCATTGTTCTAAATTCCCAGGATTCAGTTTACTATTTGACTGACACAACCACTCGTGTTGATAAAGACATTTCACAATTCAGCATATTCATCATTCTTAATTCTCAATGCTTGGTTATCTATCCGAATGACCCCAACTATTCATGTTTTTAAACATATTTCACAATTCAACTTATTCATCATTCAAAATTCTTGAGGATCGCTTTGCTATCTAACTGACCTCGCTACTCATGTTCATAAATATATTTTGAAATTTAGATTATTCATCGTTCTTGATTCCCGGGGGTGGGTTTTCTATTTGACCGACCCTACTATTCATGTTCTTGAAACATCTTCTCAAATCAAGATGTGCATAAATAAAAAAAATTGTGGTGTTCAGTTTAGTAACCAATTAACCCCTCGTTACTCATATCATAAATATCATTTAACAAAACATTCGGAAGTCTAGCCTCATTTTCATTTCAGTAGTTAGGGCCTCAACCCTACTTTCACTTTCGGTTTAGGCCTTAGCCTTATTATGAAAATCACGTGGGTATTCACCCAATTTTCTCCTGATAACTCAACAATGGGTTCTTAATCCATTCCTTTTTCCACAAGAACATTCCACATGCTTTACCCTTTTAAATTTCTTTGAAAAGGTTACTTATCATTCTCTTTACATTAAACCATTCAAGTAAAACTTTAAAGAACCACATTCAATCCAATGAGATTCGTCGTCTATAAACCCACTAATAGTTTTATTTGCAACTTATTCGTCTTAGGGATTTTTCCCACGTGTCTCAGATTTAGTAGATCTCGCATATGAATTACAATTGTTTGAACTAAAACAACCAAATAATATGCAATGGACCATATTTTGTTCGAAACGGTAATTCTAGTCATGTCTCTTAACTTTACAAAAATTATAGTTTTGTCACATGGTCGAGGTCCGCTCGATTTATGCATTGACAAACCCATTTATACGACCCCTTTTGCATCTTATAAATCTCTATATTTTCCCTTTTATTTGGCCATATTTACTCTAAGGCCCCAAGAATTTCAATCCACTCCATAAAACACTTAACTTTCCACTTTTTGCACTTTATTCCTTAATATATAAAAAATTACAATATGGCCTCTATTCTTTCCACTTATGAATTTTTGAAACCTTAACTGCAAGACATCTTTATTTTAGGTCCCCTAACTTTGTCTATTTTCTTTTAGATCCTCAAACTTTTAGAAACTTCCTCTTTGGCCTAAACTATTCAAATTACCATTGGGCCCCTAAACTATCTTCTAAAAATTTCACTTATGACCTTAGCCTCCTTTAACCTTCAACTTGAGGTCCCTAAGTTTTCTCTAACTTAATTTGAGGCCCTTAGACTTCTACTAAGTCTCACTTGGATCACCATTTTCGAACAACCGATGATGTTGACTAGAGGGGACCTAGAGTAGTCTCCATAACTATTTTGGCTCGTGGTTGGTAATCGAAGAGGTCGAGGTAGTCTCAGGAAGATTTTACTCTATTTTCAATCGAGGCAATGAAGTTACTATTTGATCATGTCGGTATTGGTAGAGGGCACGATGGCATTGGGGAGAAGTGTGGTTGGAAATCTATCTTCTAGGAGGTTCTAAGGCCACAAGAATGGCCAAAGTTGATTGTCCGGATCGAAAATTATCAACTTTGGAATTAATGTCACCAAAAAACTGAATACCTTCTCTTCTAAAGAGAATTTTGACCACCGACCGACGATGGAGCAACTGAGTCTTATATGGGGAGCTTGAGGTACCAAGTGAACATCACTCCATGTCCTTAGTTGGTCAGATTGGACCCTAGAGGCCTAACTTTCCAAGTAATTCTCTCTAGGATAAGGAAGCTGGATATCACGCAAAATCAGGTCACTATGCAATTTCAGGTTTAAGTTGGGCGGAGATGATGACCACATGTGTGCAAACACACTCGTGGGTGTGCCCTATGCCCTGCACATGCAACGCGTGCGTGTAACATTGAATTTTTCAAAAATCAGATATAAGTCGTTTGGATCAAAAATTGAGAAAGAGAATTAGGAATGGAACCCTAGAATGAGACCATGAGTCAAATTAGATCAGGAAACCGATGTTAAACTTAGAATGGGATCCCGAACAGAGAATAAGAACCAAAACTGAGAAGGAAATCCTGAACAAATGATGCAAACCTAAACCGATAATGGAGCCCCAACTAGAAAGGAAAACCCAAGTTAGTATATAAAAGTCAAATTGGATCATAACCTAAGGTTGGAAGTGGGAAAGGGAATCTGTTGTTGGGAACATGGATCCGATTGAATTTGGGTTTGGATCCTTGAGCACAAAAATTAAGAGTCTAGGAAAAAGCTGGTTTTCATTCGAGTGGGGCTGGGATTTCAAATTTAATTATCAAGGGAACCAAAGAGTGCAAGAAGGTAATTTGGATTTATGAAAAGTTTAAAAATGAAGGGAGACCAAGTTGGGTCATATTCAACCCCACTTTGGCCAGCCTAGCCTAACTCGTGCCATACAACACAAACTCACCCCATCACCTACTCCACTCAATTTTTGCAGATGAAATGTTATGAAAACACACCATTGACCCATTGTTTCATCAAATTGCACACAATCAAACCAGATATTGCATTGATAGCTTCTGAGTGGTCTATTGGCGAAGTTAATTGCATTTCCATCACTCTCTCTTATCACTCGATTGTTCCTCTCTGAAATTCTCCCAAACCCAACCACCAAATGGTGATCTTGGTGTCAAAATGATGCTAATAGAAAACTCTTGTGTTTTATTGTTGGGTCTTGACATGTAAATGGCAAAACATTACCAGCAAGGGCTATTTTAGCCGTCTCTAGCTTGGGGACAAAAAATCGACGCCACACTGCCGCCCTTATGGGGCCAAATTCAGCCTCCTCAAACCACCAATCTTACATAAAATGATGCCAAAATGATTGTATGCCATCCCTCTACCTCTCCATGGCAAGAGTCAGCCTCCCCAAAGGAGAAAATCGACCGTCATAAGCCAATTTCCACCGGTGGGTCTATTAGGTTATGCCTTATCGTGATAAGACAACAACCAAATTCTCTCAACTTCGGCAACCACTTGGCCAACCACCACCACAAAATGTTTTGTGTGGAAGTTGGCCACAAAATGCCTAAGATATAGCGTCCCCTACAGCTACCTCCGGTGAAAATTTCTAATAACTCCTTAAGTATTCTGCTAGTTTTGGCACATGGTCGGGGTAAAACTCCTCCACTCCCATATGAGCCATTAGGAGTATAATGAAGGTATTTGGGAGGGATTAGATAAAATGGATCTTGGTTTAGTTAATCTTTAAAGTTCATGACTAAAGTGCAATTTTGAAAAAGTTTGAAGATCGATTTAAAAAAAAAGTTAACTTATGCAAATAGTTCCCAAGTGTGTCAAAAGGACATAAAAAGTGTAATGCACAGTTGAGAACCCAAATAAGAGACTTAAAAAGTCTAGGGTCTGAAATGAGAGAACTTGTATAAGTAAGGGTAAAATGGTAATTTTGCCATACTTGCATACCAAAATGTAACATTAGAAAAGTTGGGTAACCAAGTGGGATTATTGGACATTTTATGAGTTTTGGCTAATAACACCAAATATGGATATACCTTCGATAGGTGGAATCAAACTACGTAAAGGGGCTTAGTTAAAGTGGGTTCATTGATGTGCGAGTCGAGCAAACCCGACCCGAGAGAAAAAACCATAATTTTGGAAAAATTATGGCGTGACATGATGGTTAACCAAGGAAACTAAATCTGACCTTATTCATATAATTTGGAATTTTTAGTGAAATCGTCATCCAAAATAATGCGGGAGTACGTGCATCCTAAGTTAGGCAGGAAAATCTTACAAAGACGAACAAGTATCGAAAATTGAGGTGAGTGTCTTTATAGACAACGTGTCATATTTGGTCGATAGTGGTGCTTTATCTTTTTTATATTAAAAGCCATAGAAATTAGAGAGCATGATAGGGTTTTCCTAGAGAAATTGTTTGTTATAAAAAGTGTTTGCTAATATGTGAATGGATTAGTGAGCATGATGTTAGAATAGGAAAACCGAAACAATGTTCCATGGGTGAATTTCCAAAAAAGGCTAAAACACCAAGAATTTCTAAAAGTAAAAAGGGGAGCTAGACTCCATGTTTATCAATTAAGTAAAGAAGTTGGATAATAATAAACTACTCAAATAAATATTATGAGAACATGAGTAGTAGGGTTGATTAGATAGCATACCGAGCCCCGTGAATTAAAATATTTCTTTGTGTTGTATGTTTTGCATGCATAAGAAAATGCTAATGTTCTATTGTTACATATATGTGTGATATGCTTGTTTGGGTGGATGAGTTATGATGCTAACATGAGACCTAAAATAAGAGGTGGTGTCAATGTATAAGGAATAACGAAAGTGGTGATACAAGGGAAGAGTGGCTTCTAAAAATTCCCAAGACCCAATGAGGCTTATGGTTGGGTTCCAGGCATCCCGTGCAATCTCAGAGGATCAAAGGGATGCAAAATATCGGAGGACACATCATAAACATTCATATGAGGTAGACGGATCATTAGGGATGTTACAAGTGAGTGCGGTTATAGAATGCACAATGCCCTCATAACCCTAAGTTGCTTATGTGTGAACCCTCACAGGATATGGTGGCTCGACCACCAGGTCGTAAGCCATGTCGTGGCTTACATTGATAAACACACTTACTGGGTTGTGAGCTCACCCTCCCCCAAAATATTTTAGGTACGTGCAAAAGTGCACAAAGGAGTTTACACCAATCTCAACTTTCAAAACATGCTAACAAGACACATGACTCATAGAGCGTGCACCGGTTAATGTGTACTTATTAGTTGTATTATTCTTGAAGGTAATTTCTAACTAAATTTTGGGGGCTCAATGTAGGTTTTATAAAAATTAAATTTTCACTGAAAAAACTTGTATGTTTTTTTTTGTTTTGAACGTTACATCCCATCGACTTTACTTTTGTGAATGTACCCACCATTGTAGCATCGAGGGAATGTACCCACCTTGGTCGAGGAATTCGAGTTAGGGCATGACAATTGTAGTGATATCATAGAACATGTTTTTAAAAAGAGGGGTCTTGGAAACAAAAAGGATTTTGAGAAGGTTAGAAGGTTGAGAATAGCACTAATAAGACATTGGTTGATAACATAAAAAAGAAGAGAAGTAAAAATAAAATATAAATCTTAAATAGTACTAAGGTCATACCATGAGAGGTACAATTGACAAAGGGTCAGATATCCCCGGTGGATTGCACCATAGGAATTGATGGCCACACGGCTCCAGGAGTCTGGGGATAGGGAAAGGAAGGTTTTAGATAAGGAAACCCAACCTTAAGAATGTACCTCAACTATATATGAACCAAAGGCACACCTCTAAAAGGACAAAAAGTAATATGTCTATGTGGGGAATCACCATAACGAGATGCTAAGAGTGCATGCTTACTCTAGGAACACCCTGGTATGGGACCAAGATGGACACTACTAAAAATGCTTAAGTATGCAAAGTCCAGAGTTAGATCTAGATGACAAATCCTTCATATAATATAAGTGTATAGTACCCACAAGGGATGACTTGAGAAACTATAAACACATTTGAGCATCTTAGGTGATAAGGGTCGATGGGGCTAAGTTGTTATGTGAACCAGAACAAGGTTTAAGGTGGTGGCTTAGGTGATAAGTGCGTCTAAGCAACCCAGACTAGTAAAGGGTATCAAGGAGAAAGTAGTACCAACTGACTTAGAGAGAAGTCAGTAAAGACGAGAAAGGAAACTATAGTAGGACTTAGGACCCTAACTAAGGTAGGTCCTTACATAAATAAGCAAGCAAGAGATGGGCACCCACATATATATAAGAAAACTATGGGTTGGAAGCCTTACCCTCATGATAAGATATCTTGGAAAGGAATAACATACACATTTTATGCATGACTTAAAGAAAGGGTTGGTCGGTAAGGATGTAAGAAGAGGCAAGTCTAGTTACTCTGAATTGATATAAGGCACCAACGTAAGTGTATGATTGGACCCGTTGGGCAAATAGAGTGGATATGATATACACCACTAGTGTGACAACCTTATGTGGTGAGATTGATTACCTTGAGGAAGGCTATAGATTCCCATGTAGTTGGACTATAGAATGACAGCTTTGACATAAGAGTGTGTGCATGGAAAAACATGCAACACACATTTTCTATAAGACTATGAGGATATCCTTATAAAATGGATCATAAAATATATGGGACAAGAGAAAAGTTCCCTAACTAAATCGGAAAGGGTATGACCCAAAAATGAAGTATCCTAATTGTCTTCAATGTAAACCCCATCCTTTTATAAGAAGAAAAACCAGGAAATAACCGGTCATTTCCAAAGAGAAAACTAAGTTGGTTCATGAACCGTAATCGATAGAGAAATGGCAAATTGGAAAATTAACAAATCTCGAGTGAACTAAAGAGTCACAAAAGTCATGGAAAATGAATTTGGGATGAATTGGAAGAGAAAACCAAACTAGTTCAGGTGAACTAGACCTGAATCGAATTGAACCAGTTTGAACCACTATTGAACTGGTTTCTAAATTCATTTTTCTAGGTGGCTTAAAATGTTCAAATTAGAGAATTGAAGACACCATTTCATAGAGAATGAATTTAGATAAATTTATAAATTTTTAATTTTGAAAAACTCAGCCGAATCAGGCTTGAATTGGTCGGTTTAAGCATTAAACTCGGTTTAGACCAGTCCGGTCCTGTTTAGAACAGTGTCATCTTCTTCTTTCAGATGACAACACTGTTCACTCATTGGAAAAGTAAGCAGCACCGGCGAAGATGGAAAGTCTCAATTCAGGGCATTTTAGGCCATGAATGATCTCCATAAAGGCACTAATCAGACTGCCAAGGAGTCTCCGAGCTTCCTACATAAAGAGCTCCTTCTCATTCATCCTCCTCACACTTGAAAACACCTCTCTCTCTCTCTCTCTACTACTCAAATTCCCAGTGAAGCTCAAACTAGAGCTCTGTCTTGGGCATTTTTTTGAGCCAAAGAAGTTGAGATCGGGTTCCTTAGACTCAGGGAGAAGTCAGCTACTCAATGGTGGTCACCATTCGTTCCGAGGATCGCCGAAGAAGTGCCGGCATAATCAAACAGTGAAGCAGCTCTAGCGGACAGAAGCTACCATGTTTTGGCCAAGCTAAAAATGGCCAAATTGAGCCCTCCTCACTATTGAACCAGATCATAAATTCATTTTTCAAGGTGGCATAAAGAATTCAAATTTAAGATTTGAAGCCACCATTAGATAGAAAATAAATTTAGAAATTTTTAGATTTGAAAATTTTGGTCAAATGAGGGGTGAACCGGCCAATTTAAGCTTTGAACCTGGTTTAGACCAGTCCGGTCCAATTTGAAACAGTGTCGTCTTCTTCCTTCATATGAGAGCACTGTTCACTCGTCAGAAAATCGAAGTAGCGCCGACGAAGAAGAAATGTCTCCGTTCAATACATTTACAACCATCAATGCCTATCCTAAAATGCCAAACAGACGGTCAACGAGTCCCCGAGCTCCCTATATAAAGAGCCACTTGCCATTCATCCTCTCAACAACTGAAAAGCTCACTCTCTCTCAATTGCTTAGTTTTCTGGTGAAGCTTGAACCAGAGCTCCGATATAGGGTCATTTTTTAGCCAAAGAAGGCGAGGTTGGGTTCATTAGAACCGGGGAGAAGTCAGCTACACGGTGGTGACATCCATTCGTTCCGAGAGTGGCTGGAGAAGCGACAACATTATCAAACAGTGAAGCAACTCCAATGGACTGAAGCTGCCCTATTTTGGCCAAATTGAAATCAGCCAATTCAAGCCCTTCTCAAGCAAAACCAAGCCCTCCCAACACTTCCTCAGTCGTCCGACAACCAAATTAGGATAGAAAAGAAAGCCAATTCGGCTCCCCACTACAATTTTCGATCGGTGTTAGAGAGAGTGTCGGCCGAATTTCAATGACGAAGTTCTAATCCAATTCGACATCAATTAATGTTATTGTTGATCCTAGGAAGAATTTCAGGAGGAGAGCTACCTGCCCAGATAGAAAACTCTATCTGTCGTGCCCTCACCGGTGAGTAATCGAAACTTTCTCTCTCTATAGTCCATTTTCCGGCGAAGCTCTGTTTGAGCTCATTCTGGTGTTAAAACTTGTGATTCAAATTGCTAAAGAATTATATAAACATGTAGAAACTCAATTTCAACTTCAATTTCAACAATTGGAAGTGTTTGATCGGTAAATTTGTTGAAATCAAATTCGGTTGTGTTATAAAGTTGCAATTGGGGGGGAATTTGGGGAATTTCAAAAATTCGAAGGACCAAAATACAATTCTCTAAAATTGAGGGTCAATTGGGAATGATAAAAATGTTAGAGAGCCAATTGAGGAATTTTAGAATTTTTGGGGTAAATTTTACCATTTTTGTAAAGGAAGGGCAAAATGGTAATTTTGGAAAAGTTGGGGGACGAAATTGGAAATTTGGGAAATTAAACCCCTTTTTGTCAAAATTGAATAAATTGAGTCCCCATGGGGAATTTTAAAAGTTTTGGGTCTCAATTTGAGGAAAAATCGGCATTAGGGACTTAAAGTTAAAGAAAAATAACTTGAGGGACCTAATTACAAATAAATAAAACTTTGGTTTTTCTCATTCATTTAGAATGAATGCAGGCTGTTAGGCCGAGAGATAATGAACCGAGATGTTCATATCGTGTAGGTACTCAAACTATCGGGAACACCAACAAGGACAAGCTCACGTGAACTCAAGGAACCGGTCTAGTGGAATTCATTGCCTTAACGGGTGAGTGGGATTTTATATCATACCCGGTTGGGAATGATAAACACCTCGAAATGAAAACCCACTACCAAGTGGTATTTTAAACATCTAACTTAGAAGAGTGATGTGAAAATCATGTGGAAAAACTACTTACTGATTGTAAGTAGATCACACCCAGTTGGTATGATGAAACTTCCTCGAAGGAAGTTGAAAACCCGTTCATCGGTTATGAGCGGAGATGTCCTTATACCCTGTCAGTATAATGAACTGTTGAAAACATTTTGTCAGAAGTACTCTCCCCTGACTGTGTGCCAATGCTTAAATGATTTGGGAGACCTTCTTTACGGGATCTCAAATAGCTCTTATAGGTCGGGGGCCTCAGTTTTGGAACTTGGGGGCTATTATGCCCGGTTTTGAAAATCTCAAACAAGTGGGCCATAGGCCAGTGGGCACGAGAAGAAGCTTATAAACAAACATGAGATATGTGCCATAAAAATTTAATAAATGAATTGTTTGTCCATGGTACTAGGACAAGACCAACATATTTAGTCAACTAGTGGCAATGTGACATGATAGGTCTCTAGACCAGTCAAGACAAATAACTGCATGTTGAGTTGAGGGTTGGGGCTGTTTGACTAGTGGTGTGACAGATTATATGGCATGATAAGAAAATAATGTTTGTGCATGGACTACGATTATGGGATCATCAAGTTGCCCATGAGGGGTAGTGATGCATCCTAAGGGCCCTGGACGACCCGGTGAGTATAAGGGCAGTTCGTCGTACTAGGTGACCGTGAAAAATTTGGAGTAGCGCCAAGCACATGAGACCGGGGTGGGGACAAGATGAGGTCTCTGTCCTCATACGGACATGGAGAATAAATTTTGGGATTAAGGGTCGGATGTCACGTACATCACCTCTTCTCATGGTAGAAGTGCACGTACTTCTATCTAGGTAGTCAGTAAAGTCGCTTCGACGCCACAAGTGGGTTCAATGGATGCGCTAGCATGCGAATGTGTGCTTGACCTTCATGATGAAGGATGTATGTTGGGTGATGACACACCATGATTAAATAAGGAAATGGTGATATAACCCGAGATTTTAAATGAAAGGATTTTTGAAAGAAAAGAGTCTGGCACACTCCAATACAACTCTTTTCCTCAAAGTTATTTTTTTGAAAACCCATTCACTGAGTAGTCGTACTCACCCCTCCTTTCTATCCCTTTTTTAGGAAAAGAGAAAATGACTAGGAATAATACCGAGCCATACCCTCTGTCAAGTATGCTTAAATTTTCCTTAAGCTTACATTTTATTTAATATATTGCTTCCACGGAACATGGTTGAAATTACACCTGGCTCATCTCGAGTTAAAGTCGGAGGAAACTCCTCTTGAACCGAGAGAGCGACGGGTTGTTCATGGGGATCCAACGAAACCGTGCTGGGGTTTGACATAACTCCTTCTGAGTTAGGAAGTACTTAAGAATCTTGTCATCTGTGCATATTCTAGACTTAACCCCATAAAGGTAGTGTCGGCATATCTTGTAGCTAATTCCAAGTCATGAGTCGGGTAATTTCTTTCATGTACCTTCAGTTGTCACGAGGCATACACAATAACCTTCCCTTGTTCCATTAAGACACATCCAAGCCCTTGTTTAGAGGCATCACTATAAACTGTGTACTCTCCTACATTATGACCAGGTAAGGAGATTATCAGTGCAATTGTTAGTCGAGTCTTTAACTCTTGAAAAGATTTCTTACAACTCTCATTCCACTTATACTCAACTCCCTTCCTAGTTAGTCGAGTTAGAGGAGCTGCTATTTTAGAAAAATCTTACACAAACCATCTATAGTATCATGCCAATCCTAAGAAACTTCTTATTTCTATAGTATTCCTTGGAGCCTTCCAATCTGATATGGCTTCCACCTTAGTTGGATCTACTTTGACTTCATCCTTAGAGACGACGTGCTCTAAGAATCCTACCTCCTGCAGCCAGAACTCACACATGGAAAATTTTGCATATAATTGATTTTCCTTTAATATTTCTATTGTAGTTGCCAAATGCTCTTCATGTTCCGACCTGGTTAGTGAGTATATAACCAATGTGGTTGGGACATGCGGTTCATTAAGTCCATGAAGGTTGTAGGGGCATTCGTCAATCCAAACTGCATCACTCTAAACTCTGTGTGTCCATATCTGGATCAAAATGTCATCTTAGGGATGTCCTCTTCTCTAATCCTGAGTTGGTGATAGCCCGACCGAAGGTCAATTTTTGAGAAGTAAGATGCTCCTTTTAACTGATCAAACAAATCATCTATCATTGGTAGTGGGTATCGATTCTTGATGGTGACCTGGTTCAGCTTCTTGTAGTCGATGCACAGTCTCATGCTCCCGTCCTTTTTCTTTACGAATAGAACAGGAGCATCCCACAGGGACTAACTTGGACGTATGAAATTCTTTTTCAATAATTCGTCTAGTTGTTACTTTAATTCTTTTAGCTCTGCTAGAGCCATGCGATAAGGGGCTTGGGATATGGGGTTTGTTCATGGGGTTATTTCTATGGTGAACTCCACTTGTCGACTTAGGTAGTCCAGGTAGCTCTTTTGGAAAAACCTCTGGATAATGTCTGACTACCAAAATGTCTTCCTGTTTCTTTTCTTCGGACTTTTCGTCCACAACCATGGCTGGAAAAGTTGTACATCATTTTTGTATCATCTTTTGAGCTTTAAGGTGGGACACCAATTGTACTTCACTTTTCCTTCTATCTCCTTGGAACATTAGTCCTTTTGTCTTGGAAGTATGGAAGGTAACCGTCTTCTTCCTACAGTCCATCTTTGCATGATGGCTACTCAGCCAGTCCATTCCCAAGATTACTTTAACCTCCTTTAGGGGTAATGGGATCAAGTTAGCTTCAAGTTGGATTCCTCCAATTTTTATCTCACATCCCTTTAATTGTTTATTCTTGTTTAAACCTTCTCCTAAAGGTGTAAGGATATTAAGGCTTTGTACTAGTGGGGTGAGCTCTAGGGGTACTTTTGAAACCAACTCTTCCTTGATGAATGATCTCTCTGCTCTGTATCAAAGAGGGCATATACTTGTTATCCCCATAGATGTATATACCCTGATTTAAGAAACATATGATTTAGAAGGAATTTCCTTTATTATATCAAAGGGTGTTCAATTTACATGACTCTCTTGAACTAATTTGTAGGGTTTTGGGATATATCTGCTACAGTGCTAGGGTCTCCTCTAGCCTCCTCCTGAGTGAGGTTGTATACTCTAGCTGGTACTCTTGCTATAGCGTCTGGCCTGGGGTTTCTAGGATTCCCTTGAGGTGGTCCAAGAGTATTCCTCAGCCTGTTCTCCCTAAGGGTGGAACAATCCCTCATAAAGTGTCCCAATTTCCTGCATGCAGAGCAAGTAAGGTATGCTCCCTCATGGTTCCTTTGACACTTTGGACAACAGGGTTTCCTTGGGGTAAAATGGGGACTACTCTGGGAGGTGGTGGTATGTCCCTTCTATTTTGGAATGTTGTTCTGTTTCCCCATCTTGGAGCATTATGTTCCTTCCCTTCTCCCTGATGGTTTGGACCCTCATCCTCCTTTTTGGTTGTCTGCTCTATTCATCGACGTCGGGTCTGCACAGTTGCCACATTCGTGAGCCATACTGATTATGATTGCAAGGTCCGTGGGGCATCCCAGTACCCCCATATGGTCCATATTAAGTTCGTCCACGAACCTCTGACATATGTATGCCGGTCCAGCTAGGTCAGGGGCAAAGGGTCTTAACTCCTTGAATATTGTCTCATATTCTGCTATGGAGTTAAGCCCTTGTCAAAGCTGGATGAATTCTTGTTTTCTCTCATTTATCAGATGGGGCACCAAGTACTCCTCTCAGTACCTCTCCTCAAATTATTCCCAATTGGGGATGGTGGTATGTAGGTTTCGGACATTGTCCCACCATCGTTTAGCACTTCCCTCTAGGAAAAACTCTGTCAAGGTCACCATTTCCTCTGATGGCAACCTTACAATCCCCATCAGATTCTTGATGTTGGCCAGCCTATCCATGGTGGCTCCCGCATCCTTTTCTCCAAGGAAAGGCTTGCATCCAAGTTGTTGGAGAGTCTTGAGGTTTCTGGGAATATTTATAGGAGTGGGATGGTTGACAGGGGGAGGGTGACACTGTACCTCCTCTAGCTTGACCCGAGAATTGGTGTCTACCTCAGGGACGAGGTTAGTTTATCCAAATACACGGGTGAACTCCTCGTACAGTCTTTGGTGCTCCCTGCTGAGTCCAGGAGGAGTTGTTTGGGCTTCTCTAGGAGTTTCTACAGGTAGGGATGGTTGGGCAGTGTTGGAGACGGCAGCCCTAGTTCTCTTGGTTCCTTTCTTTAGACCCATTTCTGACATTTTTAAATAAATCCTATTAGTTAGTATATTTTCTAGTCATGATTAAGTATTCGAGGAAACTTGCTCTAATACCACTCACATTGTGACGCACCTACCCGATTTGGTTGGGTCCCCGTGATCAACCCGCCACTCTCCCGACTTATTTATGGGTTTCCCATTGTTATAAACCGTAAAGAGTAAGGCGTCCTTTAAACCTATACCTTTCTTGGAATAACATAAATCAAAACTGCACAAGATTTTTAAATTTAACTTACTTGTCTCACATGCGTATCAATTGGTGGTCCTTGAGGGCAGGCTTTCCAGGATTTCTTAAAAATGGATATGAGGGAGGGGGGGAGTATGACTTAGTGAATGGGTTTTCAAAATTTTAACTTTTAGAAAGATTTGTTTGGAGTGTGCCAAACTCCTTAATTCCTTTCAAAAATTATTTCCTTTCAATTTTTAGTTTTTATCACCATTTCTTATTAATCATGGTGTGTCATCACCAAACACACATCCTTCATCATTAAGGTCAATCACACAATCGTAGG
Organism: Trapa incisa; assembly: GCA_030064435.1. Classification (NCBI taxonomy): domain Eukaryota; kingdom Viridiplantae; phylum Streptophyta; class Magnoliopsida; order Myrtales; family Lythraceae; genus Trapa; species Trapa incisa. The sequence continues at coordinate 19,541,589 of CM057785.1, read as the reverse complement.
CCAACACGTCCACTCAACCCACTTGTGGCGTTGGAGCGACTTTACCAACCACCTATATAGAAGTACGCCCAATTCTACCCTAAGAATCAGTGGATGTATGTGACATCTGACCCTCAATCGCTAAATCGATTCTCCGTGTCTGTATGAGGACAGAGACCGCATCCCGACCCCACCTTGGTCTCGTGTTCTTGAAGCTACGTCGAGCTTCACAAGGTCACCTAGTCCGACGAACTACCCTTATACCCAACATGTCGTCCAGGGCCCTAGGACACATCACTACCCCTCTTGGGTGTCTTGAAGGTCCCATACACATAGTGCATGCACAATCAATATTGTCACATCGTGCCATATAATTTGTGGTGCCACTAGTCCAACGGCCTCGACCCGCAATTCAACCTGCACCTGTTTGTCTTGACTAGTTTGAAGACCTATCATGTCGCACTGCCACTAGTTGATTGAATATGTCGGTCATGTCTTGGTAACATGGCCAAATAATTCAGTTAATTAAAGTTTGATGGCATATATCTCATGTTTGTTTACGAGCTTCTGCTCGTGCCAATTGGCCTATGGCCCACTATTCAAGTTTTTCAAAACTGGGCATATTAGCTCCCAAGTTCCAAAACCGAGGCCTTTGACCTATCAAAGCTATTCAAGCTCCCATCAATAAGGTCTCCCAAATCGTTTAAGCAGTGGCACATAGTCATGGGAGAGCACTTCTGACAAAATTATATTTTCAACTATCCATCATACCAATCGAGTATGAGGATATCTCCGTTCATAACCGATGAACTAGTTTTCCACTTCCTCCAAGGAAGTTTCATCATACCAACTGGGTATGATCTACTTAGAACCTGTAAGTAGTTTTTTCGCATTATTTTCACATCACTCCACTAAGTTGTGATGTTTAAAATATCACTAAGTAGTGGGTTTTCATTTCGTGGTGCTTATCATCCCAACCGAGTATGATATAAAAATGCCACTCACCCGATCGTGCAGTGAAATTTCACTTAGTTGGTTTCCTTCCCTAGCAATCTTAACTTCAATTGGCGTTCTCGACGTCTCATTTTACTAATCGAAATGAACATATTTGTTCATTATTCTTTGGCCTAATAGCCCTCATTCATTCCAAAAGAATGAGAAAAACCAACTTTTCCTTTAATTGCATTTATGTCCCTATAGTTATTTTTCTTTAACTTTAAGTCCCAAATGCCGATTTTTCCTCAAATTGAGTTTCGAAACTTTTAAAATTTCTATTGGTATCTCAATTTACTCAATTTCATAAAAGGTGTTCAAGCTTCCCCAAATTTTCCAAAATTACTATTTTGCCCTTCCTTTACAAAAATGGTAAGTTTTGCCCCAAAAATTCTAAAATTGCTCAATTGGCCCTGTAACATTCTTATCATACCCAATTGATCTACAATTTTATAAAATTGCATTTTGGTCCTTCGAATTTTCAAAAATTCCAAAAATTTTCCCCAATTTCAACTCCTTAATGCAGCTGAATGTGATTTTATCAAATTGACCAATCAAACACTTCTAATTGTTGAAATTGAAGTTGAAATGGAGTTTCTACATGTTCATACGATTCCATATCACTTTAAATCGCAAGCTTTAATGTCGGAACGAGCTCAAATGGAGCTTCGTAGTAAAATAGACTCTAGAGAGAGAAAGCTTCAATTGCTCACCGATGAAGGTGTGGCGGTTTGAGCTTTCTATCTAGGCTGGTAGCTCTTCTCCTGAGGTTCCTCCTATAATCAAGAATGACATCAACTGATGCCGAATTAAATTAGAATTTTATCATTGAAATTCTGCCGACTCTCTCTCTTACACCGATAGGAAATTGTAGAGGGGAGCCGAATTGGCTTAACTTTAGGTCCTAATTTAGCCGTGGGAGGGCTAAGGAAGTGTTGGGAGAGCATGGTTTTGCATGAGGGGGGCCCAAATTTGCTAATTTCAGCTCAACCGAAGTAGGGCAGCTTTGATCAGCTGGAGCTGCTTCACTGTTCTATCACGCCGGCATTTCTCCGGCAACTCTTGGTTCAAACGGAGACGACAAACGTGTACCTGACTTCTCCCTAGTTCTAAGGAACTCGACCATACCTTCTTTGGCTTCGAAATGACCCTCTATCAAAGCTTTGGTTTGAGCTTCACCAGAATACTAAGCAGTTGAGAGAGAGTGGGCTTTTCACATGTATAGAGGATGAATGAGGATGGGATCTTTATATAGGAAGCTTGGGGACTTCTTGGCCATGCAATTGGTGCCTCAATGATGGTCATTCATTTCCTGAAACTCCCTGGCTGGAGAATTTTCAGCTTCGTTGGCGCTGCACAATTTTCCGGTGAGTGAACAGTGCTGTCATCTGAAGGAAGAAGACAACACTGTTATGAACTGGACCGGACCGGTCTGAATCGGGTTCAAAGCTTAAATCGGTCGGTTCACCCCCAATTCGACCAAATTTTTCAAATCTAAAAATATGTAAATTCATTTTCTATCTAATGGTGGCCTCAAATATCAAATTTGAATTTTTTAAGCCACCTAGAAAAATAAATTTAGAATCCAGTTTAATAGTGGTTCAGACCGATTCACCTAAACCGTTTTGGTTTTCATCCTCTATTCATCCTAAAGTCATTTTTCATGACTTATATGACTCTTTAGGTCACTCAGGATCCATAAATTCCCAAGTTTACCATCTCCTTATCGGTTCCGGATCATAAACCGACTTGGTTCATAAATTGGTTCAATTTTGTTCAGATCCGGTTCACTCAAACTGGTCTACTTACAGTTAAAGAAAAATAACTTTAGGAACCTAATTGCAAATAAAGGAAAAGTTTAGTTTTCTCATTCATTTGGGATGAATGAGGGTTGTTAGGCCAAAGAATAATGAACAAGAACATTCATAATTGTGTAGGAACACGAAGTACCAAGAATGGCAACTAAGATGAGTTCGAGTAAAGACAACAAGCCGACTAAGAGGAATTTCACTACATTAATGGGTGAGTGGGGTTTTTATATCATACCTGATTGGGATGATAAACACCTTGAAAATGAAAACCCACTACTAAGTGGTATTTTAAACTTCACACCTAAAAGGATTGATGTGAAAATCACACGAAAAAACTACTTACCGGTTGTAAGTAGATCATACCCTGTTGGTATGATAAAACTTCCTCAAAGGAAGTGGAAAACCCTTTAACGGTTATGAGTGGAGATGTCCTCATACTCGGTTGGTATGATGGACAGATGAAAATATATTTTTTTTGGAAGTGCTCTCCCCTTACTATGTGCCACTTCTTAAACAATTTGGGAGACTTTCTTGACGGGAGCTCGAATAGCTCTATTAGGCCGGAGGACTCGGTTTTGGAACTCTGGGGCTATTATGCCCAATTTTGAAAATCTTGAACAATGGGCCCTAGGCCGGTTGGCACAAGTAGGAGCTCATAAACAAACATGAATTATGTCATGAAAACTTAAGTAATTGAATTGTTTGGCCATGGTCCCAAGACATGACCGACATATTCAGTCAACTAGCGGTAGTGCGACGTGATAAGTCTCCAGACTAATCAAGACAAACAGCTGCAGGTTGAGTTGAGGGTCGTGGCCGTTGGACTAGTGGCACCACATATTATATGGCATCATATAAAAATTGTTGATTGTGCATGCATTGTGTTTATGGGACCTTCAAGATGCCTAAGAGGGGTAGTGATGTGTCCTAGGACCCTAGACGACCTGGTAAATATAAGGCAGTTAGTCATACCAGAAGCCTTGCAAAGCTCGACGTAGCTTCAAGCACATGAGATCGGGGTTAGGTCAGGATGAGGTCACTATGCTCATAGGAATACGAAGATTTGTTATGGAATTAAGGGTCGGAGGTCACGAACATCCACTCATTCTTGGGGTAGAAGTGGACATGCTTCTATCTAGGTGGTCGGTAAAGTCGCTCCGACGCCACAAGTGGGTTTAATGGACGGGCTGGCCTGCAATTGTGTGTTTTACCTTCATGATGAAGGATCTATGTTGGGTGATGACACATTGTGGTTAATAAGAAATGGTGATTAAAATTGGAATTTGAAATGACAGATTAGGATGACGCCCCAAAGGACTAAATGGGGAAGTATCCAGTACCACAAAGGAGTACAGTATGAAGGCATGTTAGGGTCACAGTTCAGTGAACAAAGGGAACCAAGCCTAAAGCCAATAATGCTAGTACAGACATATAATCTTACTAAGTAGGATACTTACTAAGAAAACCGTAGCTTCCTATCTATTATGTGGCCACTTTTGTAATAGGGCTAAAATCCAAGAAGTAAGTTAAACTCAAGGAGTGGGTGAGTTGGAAGATATCATCAAAAGATGTTGTACGAGTAAAACGAAGGGGCTCACCAACCCTAAAAAGGGAACAGTATAAAGTACATGTAAGCCCCGTCCCTTTAAAATAAGGAAACCGGGGGAAAGAACCGGTTAACTTGAATGAAAAAAATCGAACTAGTTCACAAACACGATCATCAAGGAATAGGCAATTTGGAAATTTATAACTCATGAGTGACCCAAAGAGTTCATAAAACCTTGGAAAAGGATCTTAGGATGATTTGGAAGAGAAAACCAGACTGGTTCAAAAGAACCGGATCTGAACCAGATTGAATCGGTTTATGAACTAAGTTAGTTCATGAAATGGAACTGATAGAGAAAGGGCAAACTGGGAAATTTATGGATCCCGAGTGACCTAAGGAGTCACAAAAGTCATAAAAAAGGGACTTTAGGATTAATTGGAGTTGAAAACCAAACCGGTTCAGGTGAATCAGATCCGAACCGGATTGAACCAGTTTGGACTGGTTTGAACTACTATAGAACCGAATGCTAAATTCATTTTTCTAGGTGGCTTAAAAAAATTCAAAATTGAGATTTGAGGTCACCATTGGATAGAAAATGAATTTAAAAATTTTTAGATTTGAAAATTTTGGTCGAATTAGGGTTGAATCGGCCGATTTAAGCTTTGAACCCAGTTTGGACAAGTCCGGTTCAAAACAGTGCCATCTTCTTCCTCGAGATGACAGCACTGTTCACTCGCTGGAAAATCACGCAGCATCGACAAAACTAAAAAGTCTCTAGCTAGGGAGTTTTAGGCAATGAACAACCACCATTAAGGCACCAATCGGATGGCCAAGAAGTCCCGAAACTTCCTATATAAAGAACCCCTCCTCATTTATCCTCTCCACGCCTGAAAACTCAATCCTCTCTCAACTGCTCCATTTTTCGATGAAGCTCGAACCATAGCTCTGATTTGGGCACTTTTCTAAGCCAAAAAAGGTGAGATTGGGTTCTTTAGAACTGGGAGAAGTCAGCTACACACATGTAGTCTCCATTTGCTCCGAGGGTCAATGGAGAAGCGCTGGCGTGATCGAACAGTGAAGCAACTCCGGCGGACCGAAAATGCCATATTTTGGCTGAGCTAAAATTGGCCAATTCGAGCCCTTCTCAGGCCAAACCAACCCTTCCCAACACCTCCACATTCCTCCTATAGTTGAATTGGAGATGAAAGGTAAGCTAATTTGGCTCCCCTCTGCAATTTTCGACCGGTGCTACAGAGAACCGGCAAAACTTTTATGATAAAATTCTCACACAATTCAGCATCAATTGATGCAATTTTTGTATCCTAGGAATAACTTCAGGACAGGAGTTATCTGCCCAGATCGAAAGCTCAGACTGTCGCACCCTCGACGCTAAGCTTTTGAAGCTTTCTCTCTCTAAGTCCGGTTTTTCTTGTGAAGCTCTGTTTGAGCTCATTTCGGCACCAAATCCTACGATTCAAAGTGCAATTTAATCGTATGAAGGTATAGAAACTCTAATCTAGCTTCAATTTCAATAATTAAACTCATTTGATTGGTCAATTTGATGAAATCAAATTTGACAGAGTTAGAAGGTTGACATTGGGGGAAATTTTGGGGGAAATTGGGGAATTTCAAAATTTTGAGGGACTAAGGTGCAATTTCATAAAATTAAGGACTAATTGGGCATAATAAATATGTTGGAGGACCAATTGGGCAATTTTGGAATTTTTGGGGCAAAACTTACCATTTTTGTAAAGTACGGACAAAATGGTAATTTTGAAAAAGTTGGGGGACCAAATTGGAAATTTGGGTAATTGAACCCCTTTTTTGTCAAAATGAATAAATTGAGGTCCCATGGTGAATTTTAAAAGTTTCAGGACTTAATTTGGGGAAAAAACCAGCATTTGGGACTTTAAGTAAAAGAAAATTAACTTTAGGGACCTAATTGCAAATAAATGAAAAGTTTGGTTTTCTAATTTATTTGGAATTAATTAAGGCTATTAGGCCGGGGGGATAATGAACAAGGATGTTCACATCGTGTTCAAAAATGAAAACCCACTACTAAGTGGTATTTTAAACATCACACCTAAGAGGAGTGATGTGAAAATCATGCGAAAAAACTACATATTGTTGTAAGTAGATCATACCCGATTGGTAGGATGAAACTTTCTCGAAGGAAGTGGAAAACCTGTTCATTTGTTATGTGCGAAGATGTCCTCATACTCAGTTGGTATGATGGACAGTTGAAAAGTTTATTTTGTTGGAGGTGCTCTCCCCTGACTGTGTGCCATTGCTTAAACATTTTGGGAGACCTTCTTAACAGGAGCTTGAATAACTCTGTTAGGCCAGAGGACTCGGTTTTGGAACTTGGGGGCTAATATGCCCAATTTTAAAAATCTTGAATAGTGAGCCCTAGGTTAGTTGGCATGAGCAGGAGCTTGTAAACAAACATGATTATAAGCCATGAAAACTTAAGTAAATGAATTGTTTGGCCATGTTACCGAGACAGGACCAACATACTCAATAGACTTGGCAGTAGTGCAACATGACTGGTCGACGGACCAGTCAACACAAACAGTTGTAGGTCGAGTTGAGGGTCAGGGCCATTGGACCAGTGGCACCAAAGATTAAATGGCTTTTGAGGAAAACTTTGTTTGTGCATGCACTTGAGGTTCAGGACCATTAAGATGCCTAAGAGGGGTAGTAATGTATCCTAAGGGCTCTTGGATGACATGGTGGCAATAAGGGAAAAGGGAAGCTACTTGTTTGTTTTTCTCGTCATACCAGTTAGTCATGGAGTTCTTTGTTTGTAATCCATGGAGTTCTGTATTTGTACTCCAGGAAGTTTTTTGTTTGTACTCCTAGGAGTTCTGTGTTTGAACTCTGCCAAGCTGTAGTATTTGGGACTTCGTTAAGCTTCTATATTTGAATTTCATGTGCATGAGACCGAGATATGGTCTTTGTCCTCATACGAACATAGAGTTTTAATCATGTGTGTTCCGTTCATGTTGAAGGGCTTGTGTTAGTTGAAAAACACACTGGTTATGGTTGAGGAGTGAGTAATGGCGATGAAACTGAGATTTTGAAAATGAGAAATTTTAAAATAAGGAATGTAGCACACTCCAATTTAAATATTTTTCCCTAAAAGTCAAACTTTAAACACTTATTCACTAAGTCATTGAACTTAACCCCACCTTTATATCCCTTTTCACGTAACCAAGAGAAACCTACCCAAAGACCCCGTGTTAGTCACACCTGCAAGACAAGTAAGTAAGTTAAAAATTTTATGCAGTTTTGATTTATATATTCCAGGAAAGGTACAGGTTTAAAGGACGTCTTACTTCTCCTGGGTTTAAAAGAGGGGAAAACCCTTAGTAAACCAGGAAGACTGGCGGGTTACTCATGGGGATCCAACCAAACCGGGTTGGGGCGTGTCAACTTGAGTGGTATCAAAGCCTGTTTCCTCGAATACATTATCAAGATTAGAGAACATAGTAACTAATAGGAATAATTTTAAAATTTACATATGGCTCCCAAGAAAGGAACCAAGAGAACTTGAGACGTAGTCTCCGACACTACCCAACTAACCCTCCCTATGGAAACTCCCCGAGGAGCCCAAACATCCCCACCCGAATATAGCTTCGAACATCAGAGATTGTACGAAGAGTTCACCCAAGTGTTTGTATGGCCTAACCTCACTCCTAAGGTGGACACCAACCCTCGAGCTGAGCCTGAGGAAGTACAATCCCATCCCCCTCCTACTAACGTTCATCCTCTAGTGGACATTCCCAAATACCTCAAAACCCTTCAATAATTAGGATGTAAACCATTCCTAGGAGAAAAGGATGTGGGGGTTGCTATGGACTGGCTAGCTAGCATCAAGAAACTCATGGGGATAGTCAAGATTTCACCAAAGGATATGGTGATCATGGCAGAGTTTTTCCTAGAAGCTAGTGCAAAGAGGTAGTGAGATAGTGTCAAAAGCTTGCATGCCACCACCCCAACATGGGACCTATTCGAGGAAAGATATACGGAGGAATACCTAGCTCCACAACTAATCAACGAGAAGAAATGAGACTTTCTCCGACTCTAACAAGGGCTTAAGTCTATCTCAGAGTATGAAATCAAGTTTAACGAGTTAAGACCCTTTGCCCCTGACCTAGCCAGACCTGCGTATGTTTGCCAACGATTTGTGGACGGTCTTAATATGAACATATGAGACCGAATGGGAGTACTATGATGCCCCACAGATTTAGCTGATGTCATCAGCATGGCCCATGAATCTGAGCATCTAGTACAAACGAGACACCATCGAGTAGAACACACCGGTAGGAAAGAGGAAGGAGAATAGGACAGCTAAGGAAGACAAAAGGAGCTAGGTGGACAGAAATGGAGAATAAGAATGGGGTTCTCTAAGACAATGGAAGGTTATCATACACAAAGGGAGACAAATACAATTCTGCCAAGGAGAAGCCCCTATTGTTCCAAGTGCCAAAAAAAACCATGAAGGACTATGCTGAATATGCTACGAATGTAGACAGCCTGGCCATTTTGCGAAGAACTGCCCAACCCTTCAGGGCAATACACAACAAAGTACCAACCTACCACTTCAAGGAAGCCCAAGGGCACTAGACAGAGGGCAAGACATCGCCACTATATCAAGGGTTCCAACCAAAGTATACAACCTCACCCAAGAAGAAACATGAGAAGACCCTAGTACCATAGTTAGTACTCCAAAATTTCCCTTAATAAATATAGCTAAAAAACTGTAATTCTTTTTCATCATAATGAAAGTTATATTTCCAACAAAGATAGATTTGTGATACAAGTAAGAGAAAATACAAAGGACATAACCACAAAAATTTCAAGGAGTAAACGTGAAAGGATGACATTTAAGTACGTCACTTTGAGGATAGATACATTCAAGGATACTTAGAATTTTTGAAGAAAGGGGAAGAATACTACCAAGGAAGGAAAACTCTAGGGAACCATTCATATCATAACTAAGAGGTACTGGAAGTAAGTGACTAGGGATAAGGAGATGAGGTTGAAAAGGAAGTGCATGCTAGGGTGAAAAAATTAAAGAAGGCATGATAGGATGATCCAAGAAAGTAAGTTAAACCCAAGGGAATGATTGGACAGCATGGAACTCTCGACCTTGAAATTTTGAGCAAGAACCCTCAAGAGGAAGAAACCACCCTAGGTAGAGGAGGAAGTGAATATAAAGATATTATTTTGGACGTGTGGGTAAGACATGCCTAGTTATGATAAACTCCATGAAGTGAGCAAACAACAAAAGGGAAACGACATTCCTTAAGTGAATGATTCAAAAAGGGCTAAGTGAAAGAACAACCAAAGGGTTGGCATGTCAAGTAAATCCTAAGTGAAAATTAAGGGAAGCTATTCCTGATACAAAAGATGTTAATTTAGTTTTGGGGACAAAACTCCTAAAAGGAGGGGAGAGTTGTAAATCCTGTCCCTTTAAAACAAGGAAACCAGGGAAAGAGCTAGTCAATCCGAATGAGAAAAATCGAACCGGTTCACAAACCCAATCATCACGGAACAGGCAATTTAGGAATTTGCAATTCCTGAGTGACCCAAAGAGTTCATAAATCCTTGGAAAAGGATCTTAGGATGATTTGGGAGAGAAAACTAGCCCGGTTCAGGAGAACCGGATCCAAACCAGATTGAACCGGTTTATGATCTGAGTTGGTTCATGAACCGAAACCGATAAAAAAAAGGGCAAAGTGGGAAATTTATGAATCCCAAGTGACCTAAGGATTCACAAAATTCATAAAAAAAAGGACTTTAGGATGAATTGGAGATGAAAACCAAATCGGTTTAGGTGAATCGAATCCAAACCAGATTGAACCGATTTGGACAGGTTTGAACCACTATAGAACCGGATGCTAAATTCATTTTTCTAGGTGGGTTAAAAAATTAAAATTAGAGATTTGAGGCCACCATTGGATAGAAAATGAATTTACATGAATTTAGAAATTTTTAGATTTGAAAAATTCAGTCGAATTGGGGTTAAAGCAGTCGGTTTAAGCTTTGAATCTGGTTCGGACCGGTACGGTCCGGTTTGAAATAGTGTCGTCTTCTTCCTTCAGATGACAGCACTGTTCACTCACCGAAAAATCACACAGCGTCGACAAAGCTGAAAAGTCTCCGGCCACGGAATTTCAGGCAATGAATGACCACCATTAAGGTGCCAATTGAATGGCCAAGAAGTCTCTGAGCTTCCAATATAAAGAGTTCCTCCTCATTCATACTCTCCACACTTGAAAATTGCATCCTCTCACAACTACTCCATTTTTCTGTAAAGCTCGAACCAGAGCTCTGACTTGGGTACTTTTCTGAGCCAAACAAGGTGAGGTCAGGTTCTTTAGAACCGAGGAGAAGTTAGCTATATGCCTATAGTCTCCATTTATTTTTAGGGTCGTCGAAGAACAGCCGGCGTGATTGAATAGTGAAGCAGCTTTGGCGAACCGAAGCTGCCCTATTTCGGCTGAGTTGAAATTGGCCAATTCAAGCCCTTCTCAGTCCAAACCAAGCCCTCCCAATACCTCCACAGTCCTCCTACATCTGAATTAGAGCTAAAAGGTAAGCTAATTTGGCTCCCCTCTGCAATTTTCGACCGGTGCTAGAGAGAGAACCTGCAGAACTTTGATGATAAAATTCTCACTCAATTCGGCATCAACTGATGCAATTCTTGATCCTATGAGAAAAATAAAGATAAGAGTTATCTGCCCAGATCAAAAGCTCGTACCACCGCGCCCCCGACGGTAAGCTTTCAAAGCTTTCTCTCTCTAAGTCCCGATTTTTCGACGAAGCTCCGTTTTAGCTCATTCTAGCACCAAATTATGCGATTCAAATTGCAATTGAATCATATGAAGGTGTAGGAACACTGATCTAGCTTCATTTTAAAAATTAAACTCATTTGATCGATTAATTTGATGAAATCAAATTCAGTAGAGTTAGAAGGTTGAAATTGGGGGGAAATTGGAGAATTTGGAAAATTCAAGGGACTAAAGTGCAATTTCATAAAATTGAGGACCAATTTAGACATAATAAAGATGTTGGAGGACCAGGAAAGGAATGTGAATCTTAAGACAATGGAGGATTAAAGATGGTAAATACCTGATGTAAACCCCGCCCTTTTAAGCTAAGGAAAAACTGGGAAAAGAACCGGTCAAACCGAGTGAGAAAACTGAACTGGTTCACAAACCCGATCATTTGTGAATGGGCAATTTGGGAATTTACAACTCATGGGTGATCCAAAGGGTTTATAATACTATGGAAAAGAACCTTAGGAAGAATTGGAAGAGAAAAACCAAACCGGTTTGGATGAACCGGATCCAACTGGATTGAACCGGTTTATGAACCGAATTAGTTCATGAACCAGAACTGATAGAGATCAGGCAAATCAGAGAAATTCAACTCCCTTGTGCTCCAAAGAAATTTATAAACCTTGGGAAGGAACCTTAAAACAAAGTGGGAGAGAAAAACCAGACCGGTTCGGGTGAACTAGACCCGAACTAGATTAAATCAATTTAAGAGCTAAGCTGGTTTATGAACCGAAATTGATAAAGAGATGGTAAACCGGAAATTTTATGGACCCTAAGTGACCTATGAGTCACAAAAGTCATGGAAATGGACTTGTGAAGGAATTGGAGATGAAAACCAAACCGGTTCAGAACCAGTTTGGACCGGTTTGAGTCACTACTGAACTGTATGCTAAATTCATTTTTCTAGGTGGCTTAAAACAAATTTGAGATTTGAGACCACCATTGGATAGAAAATGAATTTAGATGAATTTATAAATTTTTAGATTTGAAAAACTCGGTCGAATAGGGGGTGAACCGGCCGGTTTAAGCTTTGAACCCATTTCGGTCCAGTTCTGAACAATGTAATCTTCTTCCTTAGGATGACAGCACTGTTCACTCATCGGGAAATCGAAGCAGTGCCGGAGAAGAAGAAACATTTCCGTTCAGTACATTTCAATCCATCAATGGCTGTCATTAAGGTGCCAAACAAATGGCCAACGGGTCCCCGAGCTCCCTATATAAAGAGCCCCTCCCCATTCATCCTCTCCACACCTGAAATCTCAATTTTTCGGTAAAGCTCAAACCAGAGCTCTGACATGGGCACTTTTTTGAGCCAAACAAGGAGAGGTCGGGTTCTTTAAAATTGGGGAGAAGTCAACTGCACGTTTGTAGTCTCCGCTTGCTCCGAGGGTCACCGAAGAAACACCGACGTGATGGAACAGTGAAGTAGCTCCAGCGGACCGAAGCTGCCCTGTTTCAGCCGAGTTGAAATCGGCCATTTCAAGCCCTCCTCAGGCAAAAACAAGCCCTCCCAACACTTTTTCAGCCCTCCCACGGCCGAATTAGGATTGAAAGATAAGCCAATTCGTCTCCCCTTTATAATTTTTGATCGGCATTAAGGAGAGCGTCGGTTGAATTTCAATGACGAAATTCTAATCCAATTCGGCATCAATTGATGTGATTCTTGATTCTAGGACAAACCTCAGGATGAGAGCTATCAGCCCAGATCGAAAGTTCAGAGTAATCGAAGCTTTCTCTCTCTACAATCTCTTTTCCGGCGAAGCTCCGTTTGAGCTCGTTTCGGCATTAAAACTCGTGATTCAAACTTCTATGGAATCGTATGAACATGGAGAAACTCAATTTCAACAATTAGAGGTGTTTGATCTGTCAATTTGATGAAATCAAAATCGACTATGTTAAAGAGTTGGAAATTAGGGGAAAATTGGGGGAAATTGGGGATTTTCAAAAATTCGAGGGACCAAAATGCAATTTACTAAAATTGAGGGTTAATTGGGCATGATAAAAATGTTAGAGAGACAATTGAGGAATTTTAGAATTTTTGGGGTGAAACTTATCATTTTTGTAAAGGAAGGGCAAAATGGTAATTTTGGAAAAGTTGGGGGACCAGATTGGAAATTTGGGAAATTAATCCCCATTTTGTGAAATGGAATAAATTAAGGTCCTATGATAAATTTTAAAAGTTTTTGGACTCAATTTGAGGAAAAACTGGCCTTAGAGACTTAAAGTTAAAGAGAAAGGACCTAATTGCAAATAAATGAAAGTTTGACTTTCTCATTTATTTGGAATGAATGAAGGCTATTAGGCCAAAGGATAAAGAACCGAGATGTTCATATCGTGTATGAACATGAAGTTCCAGGAACGCCAGCAAGGACAAGATCGCGTGAATTAAAAGAATCGGTCTAGTGGAATTCACTACATTAGCAAGTGAGTGGGTTTACTAACGTAATACCTGGTTGGGATGTGAGCACAACTTAAAGTTAAAAAAACCACTTACTGATTATGAGTGGGATTTTATATCATACTCGATTAGGGATGATAAGAACATCAAAATAAAAAAAAAAACCCACTACTATGTGGTATTTTAAACATCACAACTTAGAGGAGTGATGTGAAAACCATGCGAAAAAACTACTTACAGGTTGTAAGTAGATCATACCCGGTTGGTATGATAAAACTTCCTCGAAGGAAGTTGTAAACTTGTTCATCGGTTATGAACAAAGATGTCCTTATACCTGGGCAGTATAAGGGACAGTGAAAACATATTTTTGTTGGAACTGCTCTCCCCTGACTATGTGTCAATGCTTAAACAATTTGGGATACCTTCTTAACGAGAGCTCGAATAGCTCTTATAGGTAGGGGGCCTCAATTTTGGAACTTGGGGGCTAATATGCCCAATTTTGAAAATCTCGTACAGTAGGCCCAAGGCTAATTGGCACGAGCAGGAGCTCGTAAACAAACATGAGTTATATGCCATAAAACTTTAAATAAAGGAATTTTTTGGCCATGGTACCAAGAAAGGACCGACATATTGAGTCGACTAGCGGTAGTGCGACATGACAAGTCGATGGACCAGTCAAGACAAACAACTGCAGGTTGAGTTGAGAGTCGGAACCATTGGACTAGTGGCACCACAGATTACTCAGCATGACGAGAAAATTTTGATTGTGCATGCACTGTGAGTACGGGACCATCAAGATGCCCAAGAGGGGGTAGTGATGTATCCTAAGGGCACTAGACGACCTGGTGGGTATAAGGGCAATTCTTCATACCAGGTGACCATGCGAAATTTGGAGTAGCACCAAGCGCATGAGATAGGGGTGGGGATGGGATGAGGTCTCTGTTCTCATATGGACACGAAGAATCAATTTCGAGATCGAGGGTCAGATGTCACGTACATCCATTAATTCTCATGGTAAAAGTGGACGTACTTCTATTTATGTGGTCGGTAAAGTCGCTCCGAAGCCACAAGTGGGTTTAGTGGTTGTGCTGGCCTGCGAATGTGTGTTTGACCTTCATGATGAACGATGCGTGTTGGGTGATAACACACCATGGTTAAATAAGAAATGGTGGAAAAACTGAGATTTTTGAATAAAGGGATTTTTAAAAGAAAGGAGTTTGGCACACTCCAATAATAAATGTTTTCTTAAAAGTTCAAACTTTTGAAAACCCATTGACTGAGTAGTCGTACTCACCCCCTCCCTTATATCCCTTTCAGGAGATTTCGGAAAGCCTACCCTTAAAGACCATCAACTAAGACGCCTATAAGACAGGTATGATAAATCCAAATTATTATGCAGTTTTGATTTATGTTATTCTAGGAAAAGATGCGTGGTAAAAGACACCTTACTCTTTACGGTTTATAATAAGGGGAAACCCTTTAATAAACCAGGAGAGTAGCAGGTTGATCACGGGGATCCGACCAAACCGGGTTGGGGTGTGATAACTAGAGTGGTATTAGAGCCTATTTCCTCGAATACATAATCAAGACTAGAAAATATTGTAACTAATATGATTTATCTTAAAATTTTTAGATGGCTCCCATGAGAGGAATCAAGAAAACTAGGAATAACTCTGCTCAGCACCCTGTCCTAGTAGGATGACAACTCTAATAGCTTCCCAAATACCCGGGGCATGGTAGAAATCCCCAAGGACCAAATGACAAAGTATCCAAAAGGATGATGCTTGGACCTATTGAGGTCATACCCCCGAGTACAAAGGGAGCCAAGCCTGAAACTAGGAACACCAGCTAGGGCTTATAACCTTACCATTGAGGATGCTTATAAAATACCCTATAGCCCTCTATCTATTTCATAACCACATTTTTGTAATATGGTTAGAACCCTAACATATTGTACTCCTTCTCCATTAATGAAGAATTCCAAGTTCCTGAAACCATGTCTCTAAAAAGGGGATGTAATTCTACACCTTAACTGTAGGAAGATTGCCCCAAGAAAAGTAACCAAACAAACCACAGGGACTGAGGAGAATCCCATCCTAAATAAGAAAATGAACTAAAAGACTAAAGAGTCTAGGAGAACTCTTGGGGGAAAACTAGTAGGCAAAGAAGACTCGATAAGAAAATCGACAAGGTGACTAAGGAGTGAGAACTCTGGTAGTAACTACTGTGCAAGGAAATGACCTGTTACAAGGTGAGGACAATAGGAACACTACTCAAGAAAGTGCTCAGCACTACTAAGGACAAGTATCAAGATAACCTGTTATAGGTGTTAGGGAAATGGGGCATGAAGTGAAGGATTGCCCCACATCGCAAGGATTTAGAACAATACCTTCCAAGAACAATGCCTCTACATCTACATGAATTTGAAAGTATTCCACCCCCATTAAATATGACTCCTGCTCAAAACTTCAACCACACCCAGGAGGAAGCTCTTCAAGATCCTAGCATAGTGACGGGTACTTCCTGACCTAATCTCTTTTAAGAAAAGCTAAAACCCCAAGTTAGTAATCGTATTTCGAAAGTAAATTTTGAGTTCCTAAAACTTTTTGACCCTCAATGATGGTGTAATGGTGTGCCTCAACTAGATGAGGGAGGAAAATAACTGAAGGTAGGAACTCAATCAACCGAAAATAAAACAAAGGGTAGATGAAGAGAATTCTTCCTTAAGAAAAATTTCCAACCATCTGGGAGCAAGGAAGGAAGCACCTCTACAAGAAAAGACAAGTCGAGCATTAGACGACAAATGGAATGTTTTGGGATGATAAGTATGACTTGCTTTGGAAAAAGTAGAGAAGTCAAGTTTCGGACCAACATAGCGGAAGGAAGCAAATTATAACAACAAGATAGTTAAGGAGAATAAACGACATCCTAAGGAGGACCGGGAAGTAGTAAGGAGTGCACCTTAAAAAGGGCAATGGGATGGGCATTAAGGACAAGAAGACTTGAGAGACAACTGTCTCAAGATAATTAGACAAGGAGAATAGTAGGGATGAGTCAATTAATTAACTAACCCTCGTGAATATCATAAATTTAATCTCTAGTAAAGAAGGGAGAGGTGGAAAGGCCAAATATTTGGAAAAGAAAGATGGAGCAAATCCTTAAAGAGATCAATGGCCAAGAACGGATTGACGGCCAAACTCAAAGCCAGGAGAAGATTAAGTAAGTCTCTCGCAGAATAATTAAGAGATCTGGAAACAAGGAGGATTTGAGCTCTACTTAAAGGAAATAGACGTGTACAGGGGTACAAGTTGGAATGAGGATGGGGTACAAAGGATGTACCCGCAAGATTTCAAGAGTAAAGGTAAACGGAAGGGGATGGCATCAATGGATGTCATTCATAGATATATACATACGAAAATGAATGAAGAAGGAATTTCGGGAGAAAGGGAAAGAATCTCACCAAGGAAGGAAACCCTGAGGAGGGATACATGTCCCAACTAAGAGGTAATGGGACCAAGTGACGAGGGATGAGGAGACGAACTTGCAAATGAAGTGCATGGTGAGGTGAAAGAACCAAGGGAAACATACTAGGAGAACCTAAGGAGTAAGTTAAACCCAAGGAACGAGTAGGTAGAAAGATATCATCAATAGATGTCGTAACAAGTAAGAATGGATAGACTACCCATAATAAGAAAATAAAGGAAAGAACATCCGAGAAACCTTAGAAAAGTAAGCTCCCTAAATAAGAAGTGGTTAAGGGGGAACAACCACTAATATCAAGATGGATTATGGTCCACACTCGCATAATAAAGCCTAAAGAGTGGATGGCTGGGCATAGGGTGGATTACACGAAATAAGACCGATAATCGGAAGCTACTCAAATAAGGAATAAGGGATGGAATGGAAAATTTAAGACAATGGAGGACTGAAAGAGGGCAAATGCCCAATATAGAAAGGGTGTAAGGAGATGAAGAAAGGAAACCTTCAAGAAATGGTAAGAAGGTTGAACATGTAACTCCTAAGGTGAAAGTCTCTACTTTGAAGGAAATAGTAGAGAGTGAAACCGTAAAAAGGGAAACTCCCTGAACCAAGAAAATTGACATGTAGATTAAAAGGAATCAACTCGGTAGAAAGAATTGTGAAATGATTACAAACAAGTATGAGTGAATTAAAGCCAAAGTAAAATCCTTGAGTAAAGGATGACATTGGGAACGAGGATGAACCTAAGAAAGGATGAATCCCAGCTTGTCAGTATAGTATTGGAAAACCCAATCAATTGGAACTGAAGAGACCCAATAAAGAAGTTGGGGAAAGATGAGTAAGTAAGAGGAATCCATGCGGTTATGTGAGACATAGCTTCAAAGGCATGATGGAGGAGAGGATAATGGTAAAAAAGGATAGTTGAGGAATGTTATCAAAAGAAAAGAGGGATGAAGTTATACGATCCTTGAAAGGTCAAAAAGCTAAGAGAGACCCTCAAAGAGACGTTCTAGAAATCTAATGGACAGAG
The DNA here is from genome assembly GCA_030064435.1 of Trapa incisa. Taxonomy (NCBI): domain Eukaryota; kingdom Viridiplantae; phylum Streptophyta; class Magnoliopsida; order Myrtales; family Lythraceae; genus Trapa; species Trapa incisa. The sequence continues at coordinate 19,523,504 of CM057785.1, read as the reverse complement.
ATAGATCCTAGAAAATGTCATGCTATAAGGAGGATGTAAGCCCAACAATCCCGATGAGAATATGACTCAAAGTAAGGAAGAATCGGCTAATAAGCATGACAAGGTCGAATATAAAAAAAAATTTGGACCGAAGTTATAATAGACAATGAAAGAAGGGTCAAAATAGGATGAAAAAGTTATAATAAAGAAAAACCGTGGAAACAAGTACGTAACGCTCGAAAGAACATCGAGCTAAAGGTTTCAACTACCAAAAGGATAACTAGACACGGTAATGATTAGTTATCTTAGAATTCCCAATCTTGAGTACAAAATCTCAAAGGGAAGAATGTTGCTCTAAGCAAAGAAAGATATGAATCTAAGGATATATTCTAGAATAAGGTATGTTTAGTTATGATAAACTCTATGGAGGGAGTAAATAATATAAAAGAAAAGAAATTTCCTTAAGTGAAGGATGTAAAACAAAAGGGGCTAATTGAAAGAACAAGAGAAGAGTTTGCATGTTAAGCAAACACCAAAGGGACATCAAAGGAAATAATTCCTCATGCAAGGTTGATAATTAAGTTTTGGGGAAAAAAACTCCTAAAAAGAGGGGAGAGTTGTAAACCCCACCCTTTTGAGCTAAGGAAAAATCGAGAAAAGAACCGGTCAAACTAAGTGAGAAAGCTGAACCAATTCACAAACCCGATCATTTGTGAACAAGCAATTTAGGAATTTACAATTCCTAGGTGATCCAAAGGGTTTATAATACTATGGAAAAGAACCTTAGAATGAATTGGAAGAGAAAAACCAGACCGGTTTGGATGAACTAGATCTAACTAGATTGAACCGGTATATGAACTAAATTGGTTCATGAACCAGAACCGATAGAGATCAGGCAAATCAGAGAAATTCATAAACCTTGGGAAGGAACCTTAAAACAAAGTGGGAGAGAAAAACCAGACCGGTTCGGGTGAACTAGACCCAAACTAGATTAAATCAATTTAAGAACCAAGCTGGTTTATGAACCGAAATTGATAAAGAGATGGTAAACCGGGAATTTTATGGACCCTAAGTGACCTAGGAGTCACAAAATTCATGGAAATGGACTTGTGAAGGAATTGGAGATGAAAACCAAACCGGTTCAGGTGAACTGGATCCGAACCAGTTTGGACCGGTTTGAGTCACTACTGAACTGTATGCTAAATTCATTTTTCTAGGTGGCTTAAAACAAATTTGAGATTTGAGACCACCATTGGATAGAAAATGAATTTAGATGAATTTATAAATTTTTAGATTTGAAAAACTCGGTCGAATAGGGGGTGAATCAGTCAATTTAAACTTCGAACCGGGTTCGGACCGGTCCGGTCCAATTCAGAATAGTGTCATCTTCTTCCTCATGATGATAGCACTGTTCACTGGCCGGGAAATCGAAGAAGCACCGGCGAAGAAGAAATGTTTTCATCCAGTACATTTCAGGCCATCAATGGCTGTCATAAATGTGTCAAATAGATGGCTAGCGGGTCTCCGAGCTCCCTATATAAAGAGCCCCTCCCCATTCATCCTCTCCACACCTGTAAACTCCATTCTCTCTCAAATGCTCCATTTTTCGGTGAAGCTCAAACCCCACATGGGCACTTTTTTGAGCCAAACAAGGCAAGGTCGGGTTCTTTAGAACCAGGGAGAAGTCAGCTACACTCTTGTAGTCTCCGTTTGCTCCAAGGATCGCCAAAGAAACATCGTCGTGATGGAATGGTGACACAGCTCCAGCGGACTGAAGCTGCCCTATTTCGGCTGAGTTGAAATCGACCATTTTGAGCCCTTCTTAGGCCAAACCAAGCCCTCCCAACACTTCCTCAGCCCTCCCACGGCCGAATTAGGACCGAAAGGTAAGCCAATTCGGCCCCCCTTTACAATTTCTGATGAGTGTTAGAAAGAGAGTCGGCCGAATTTCAATGACAAAATTCTAATCCAATTTGGCATCAATTGATTAGATTCTTGATTCTAGGATGAACCTCAAGACAAGAGCTATATGCCTAGATCAAAAGCTCAGATCGTCGTGCCCTCACTGGTGAGTAATCGAAGCTTTCTCTCTCTACAGTCTATTTTTCGGCGAAGCTCCGTTTGAGCTTGTTCCAACGTTAAAATTCATGATTCAAAGTTCTATGGAATCGTATGAACATGGAGAAACTCAATTTCAACAATTAGAGTTATTTGATTGGTCAATTTGATGAAATCAAAATTGGTTGTGTTAAAGAGTTGGAATTAGGGGAAATTTTGGAGGAAATTGGGGACTTTCAAAAATTCGAGGGATCAAAATGTAATTTCCTAAAATTGAGGGTCAATTGGGCATGATAAAAATGTTAGAGGGCCAATTGAGGAATTTTAGAATTTTTGGGGTGAAACTTGCCATTTTTGTAAAAGAAGGGCAAAATGGTAATTTTGGAAAAGTTGGGGGGACCAAATTGGAAATTTGGGAAATTAATCCATTTTTTGTGAAATGGAATAAATTGAGGTCCTATGATAAATTTTAAAAGTTTTGGGACTCAATTTGAGGAAAAACCGGTATTATGGACTTAAAGTTAAAGAGAAATAACATTAGGGACCTAATTGCAAATAAATGAAAGTTTGACTTTCTCATTCATTTGGAATGAATGAAGGTTATTAGGCCAAAGGATAATGAACCGAGATGTTCATATTGTGTATGAACATGAAGTACCAGGAACGCCAGCAAGGACAAGCTCGCGTGAATACAAAGAACCGGTCTAGTGAAATTCACTACATTAGCGAGTGAGTGGGTTTACTAACGTCATACCTGGTTGGGATGATGAGCACAACTTAAAGTTAAAAGAACCACTTACCGATTGTGAGTGGGATTTTATATCATACCCGGTTGGGGATGATAAGAACATCGAAATAAAAAAACCCACTACTATGTGGTATTTTAAACATCACAACTTAGAAGAGTGATGTGAAAATCATGCGAAAAAACTACTTACCGGTTGTAAGTAGATCATACTCGGTTGGTATGATGAAACTTTCTCGAAGGAAGTTGAAAACCCATTCATCGGGTATGAACGGAGATGTCCTTATACTCGGGTGGTATCATGGATAGTGAAAACATATTTTTGTCGCAAGTGCTCTCCCCTGACTATGTGCCAATACTTAAACAATTTGGGAGACCTTTTTGATAGGAGCTCAAATAGCTCTTATAGGTTGGGGCCTCGATTTTGGAACTTGGGGGCTAATATGCTCGATTTTGAAAATCTCGTACAATGGGCACAAGGCCAGTTGGCACAAGCAGGAGCTCATAAACAAACATGAGTTATATGCCATAAAACTTTAAATAAAAGAATTGTTTGGTCATGGTACCAAGATAGGACCGACATATTGAGTCAACTAGTGGTAGTGCGACATGACAGGTCGATGGACCAGTCAAGACAAACAACTGCAAGTTGAGTTGAGAGTTGGGGCCGTTAGACTAGTGGCACCACAAATTACATGGCATGATGAGAAAATTTTGATTGTGCATGCACTGTGAGTATGGGACCATCAAGACGTCTAAGAGGGGTAGTGATACGTCCTAAGGGCACTAGACGTACCAGGTGACCATGCGAAATTTGGAGTAGCACCAAGCATATGAGACCGGGGTGGGGATGAGATGATGCCTCTGTCCTCATACGGACACGAAGAATCGATTTTGGGATTGAGTGTCGGATGTCGCATACATCCACTCATTCTTAGGGTAGAAGTGGATGTACTTCTATTTATGTGGCCGGTAAAGTCGCTCTGAAGCCACAAGTGGGTTCAGTGGTCGTGTTGGCCTGCAAATGTGTGTTTGACCTTCATGATGAAGGATGTGTGTTAGGTGATGACACACCGTGGTTAAATAAGAAATGGTGGAAATTTTGAGATTTTTGAATAAAGGGATTTTTGAAAGAAAGGAGTATGGCACACTCCAATAATAAATGTTTTCTTAAGAGTCCAAACTTTTGAAAACTCATTCACTGAGTAGTCATACTCACCCCTCCCTTATATTCCTTTCAAGAGATTTCGGAAAGGCTACCCTTAAAGACCATCAACTAAGATGCCTGTGAGACAGGTATGATAAATCCAAATTATTATGTAGTTTTGATTTATGTTATTCTAGGAAAAGGTGCGGGTTAAAGGACACCTTACTCTTTATGCTTTATAATAAGGGGAAACCATTTAATAAACCGGGAGAGTGGCGGGTTGATCACGGGGATACGACCAAACCGGGTCGGGGCGTGACACCCGATATAGAAAAGAGTGTGAAGAAAGGAAGAAAGAACCCTACAAGGAATGATAAGAAGGATTAGCATGTAGCTCTTAAGATGGGAGTCTCTATTGTGAGGGACATAGTAGAGAATGAAACCGGAAGTAGAGAACCTTCCCAAGCAAAAGAATCGACACATAGACCGAAAGTGATTAATTTAGAATGAAGAATCATGAAATGATCATGAGTAAGTAAGCGTGTCGGTTCACGAGTAGGTAACCAAGGGAAACCTACCTAAAGACCCCTTGTTAGTCACACCTGCAAGATAGGTATGTAAGTTAAAAATTTTATGCAGTTTTGATTTATGTATTCCAGGAAAGGTACAGGTTTAAAGGACGTCTTACTCCTCCCAAGTTTAAAAGAGGGGAAAACCCTTAGTAAACCGGGAAGAGTGGCGGGTTGCTCATGGGGATCCGACCAAACCGGGTCTGGGTGTGACAGTACATCTAAGAAATCTTGGAGGGGTAAGTCCTCTAGTTAGGAAGTGGCAAAAGTAAACGATTTCTAACATCAAGACTAGTTGTAGTCTACACTCACTTGATATAGCCTAAAAAGAGTATGGCTAAGCATAAGGTGGAATACATTAAATAAGATCAATAACCGGAAGTCTCTCAGATAAGGAATGAGGAAAGGAATGGGAATCTTAAGACAATGAAGGATTAAAGACGGGCAAATACCCAATATAGAAAAGAGTGTGAAGAAAGGAAGAAAGAATCCTACAAGGAATGATAAGAAGGTTGAGCATGTAGCTCCTAAGATAGGAGTCTCTATTGTAAGGGACGTAGTAAAGAATGAAACCGGAAGAAGGAAAGCTTCCCGAGCAAATGAATCGACACATAGACCGAAAGTGATTAATTCAGAATGAAGAATTATGAAATGATCACAAGTAAGTAAAAGTGGATTAAGGAAAAAGAAAAAATCCTTGAATAAAGAATGCCAAGGACTTAAGAAGGAAAGAATCCCAACTTGTCGGTAAACCATTGGAAAACCAAATCATTGGAACTTGAAAGACTCAATAAGGAAGTTGAGAAAGGATGAGTGGGTAAGGAGAACCGACATGGTTATGTAAGCTGATTGGATAATGGTAAAGGTAGTCAAAGAATACTACCAAACGAAAAGAGGGGAGAAGTTATACAATCCCTGAGAGATTGGAAAGTTGGGAACAACCCTAAAGTAGGTGTTCTGGAAATCTAATGGACATAGAGACAAGGTCTAGAAAATGTCATGCTATAAGGGGCATGCAAGCCCAATAGTCCCGAGGAAAACATGTCTCAAAATAAGGAAGAGTCAGTTAGTAAGCATGATAAGGTCAAACACAAAATTTGGACCGAAATTGTAATGAACAACGGATGAAGGAAGAGTCGAAATAGGATGAAAAGATGATAAAAAGAAACCCGTGAAAACAAGTATGTAACGCTCTAAATAACATCGAGCTAAGAGTTTCAATGACCAAGAGATTAACTAGACACGGGAATCGTTAGGTATCTTGGAACTCCCAATCCCAAGTACATGACCTCAAAGGGAAAAATATTGCTCTAAACAAAAAAAGATGTGAATCTAAGAATATATCCTTAAGTAAGGTATGTCTAGTTATGATAAACTTCATGGAATGAGTAAATAATATAAAGGAAAATAAATTTCTTAAGTTAATGATATAAAAAGGGCTAATACAAAGAACAAGAGAATAGTTTGCATGTTAAGCAAACATGAAGTTGACATCAAAGGAAATTGTTCCTCATGAAAAGGTTGCTAATTAAGTTTTGGGGACAAAACTCCTAAAATGAGGAGAGAGTTGTAAACCTTGCCCTTTTAAGTTAAGAAAAATCGGGAAAAGAACCGATCAAATCAAGTGAGAAAAACCGAAGTGGTTCACAAACTCGATTACTAGAAAATTGGCAATTTGGGAAATTTACAACTCCCAGTGATCCGACTAAACCGGGTCGGGATGTGACAACACATGTTTCTTGAATGTGTAACTTTTGTGAGATTATTGTTTTAATTGAAGATAATATATCTAGCAGTGATAATCGAGCAGGTTGGGTCCAAGTTTACTTGTACACAGATTCGACTGGAATTGAATCTGATCATCAGGTTCATTCATTTATCTCGAACTTGGTCATCATGTACATCCAGCTAATATTGAACCTAATTATTAAGTTCACCGAGTATTAATAGATTTTACTTGCTCAGAACCGATCAGGTACATCCGTATATGATCGAACTCAATAATCAAAATATATTACATTAACAAATGTATTCAAACTTATAACAAAATTAATAATAACATTGTTACTCTATCAATTAATTTGTTGTTAATTTTATTATTTATTTAAAATAAAAATATTTTAATATAAATTAATTTTTAGGAGTAAAATTTAAAAGTTCTATATATATTTTTATTGTACAATTTAATTTTATATTATAATATGTATATTTTATTATATTAAAATAAATTTTATGTTATTTTATCTCGTTTGTGATGGAGTAATTCAAAAGTTTTTTTCTAATCTTTCTTTCATAAGAATACTATAAATATTATTAAAAGTATTTGAGGTGAAAACAAAAAAGTTTGTGACGCTAAAAAAAGGCACCAAATAAAATTAGAAATACCCTTTATTTTATATTAATTTCATACTCCTCTTTCCATATAAATTTAATCTATATTAAAAAAAATGCATATCAAATTCGAAATTTCATACTATTACTATTTAATATTCATATTCATATTTTATATGGCGAAAGCATAAAAATGACTGGTTGTACTCTTAATCTAAAAATTTTTGCCACTAAAGAACATGTACATATGTTCTTTTTTGGTTGTTAGGTCAAATCGAAAATATGAGAGATGACCTTGCATGTGGTTAAAAATGTAGCCTAGGATATTTTATGAGGAGAAGTGGCTTGTGTTTTATAATCATGTGTAAGATTTTGTAATTATTAAAGAATATTGATGAGGGTTTGAAAGTTCATTCACTTTTCTAATATACACCATTAAATTTAGCTAACTCATTTTTTAAAATTTTTTGAATGAGATCCTTTAGATTTTTTTTGGAAAACCCTTTTTCAATCATCCTAATTTAAAATTAAATAAATTTAAGTTAATTAAATAATTGATTGAATTTCTATTTACACAAATAATATAATCTATTGAGTGGAAGCACAAACCTATTTTAATTGATTTATGCTTTTATTGAAGGGACTCCATCTCTACAGAACCTTATTTCTGGACCCCATTCCCATGTAATTGTTTATCATACCGTTCCTTGGGAATTTGATCGGGCGACTATCTCATCATTGCCTGGTTGGATGCATGTTCGGATTCTGCACACCCACTTTCATCTACCAATTTGTCTTTAAAGAAACTCCTGGTGCACTGACATGGATGCATATAAGGTGTGTGCAAATAATTTAATAGGTCAATTTATATAAAAGTCAACAATTTTGTCAATTAAACTAAATATAAATATAGATACATGAATTATTGCTAGAAATGTAGAGAAATGCATGCTACGAATTTTGGGTAGATAGAAAGGGCTAATAAATGGTGTTAGGCAAGTTTAGGTATGCACAGCTTGCCATGTAAAAAGGACAAAGATGTAATTAGACTCTTCGTAGAACATTGTCATTAATAATCATATTTTTTAATTAAAAAAATTATATTTATGCAATTATTTTATGAGATCGGTATCATTGGATCATCAAAGAGAAATTATAAATGGAGATTATGCTAATAGTTTACGTGGGTAAATGTACTTTAATGTCCTTGTAAATGAGAAGGATGCTACATTTCAATTGCCACCTAGAGGCACGTTAGATCCCGATGAGCCGAAAAATCAGCCACAGTTGAATTAAAAGCATAAATTTCAGGTACTAAAACGTAATTAACCCTGATTTATGCGGCATATCAGCTATAAACTAAAAAAATGCTGACAACTAACCTGTCACTGTCAGACACAAAAGTCGTCTCATCCACTCATGCATAACTAACACTGTATTGTTTTAGGTAAGCCTAGAATGTCAAAAGACTGGCTTCGGTCCGGGCCTAGGTAGACCCGGATCCGCCCGGATCCAATTACCAATTCTAGACGACCGGACCAGTCATCATCGGCGCCAAGTAGACCTGAACCGCCCGCTAATCGGTTTCAAATGATCGGAGTTAGACCGGTCATGAAATTTGGGAGATGCCTTCTCCACCGGTAACCCCAGTAAGGTTTAATACTTTTTCTGTATACCTAGACTTCCTATGCGCCGGCCCCACTGCCCATTTTCCCTTAGAAACAGTATTATATTTGAACTTTATTTTTTTTCCCAACATATTTGAATTTTATTAATTAATAAATGAAACATTATTTCTCTTTTATTACTTATATAAATAAAATGCAATACCAATATTTTTTTTCTGTTTTTTGCAATTTAATATTAAATTTAAAATATATCAGATAAAATAAATAAAAATAATATCTAACTAGACAGTACTTAAAAAATGGACTACAAAAATTTTAATATGTGAATTTGTATTCATCAAATATATGCTCAATATTTTAATAAATATTGACATGTAAAAATGAAAAAAAATGTGAATTTACAAGAAAATGTGATACCAAACATTATTAGTTTAGAATTTAAAATGAATGTGCTAAAATTTTATAATCTCAAAACTATTATTGAGAATATAATTTTATGGTTTATAAAATAGAAAAATGATATATTTTTATAATTTTAGAAATATTATACTACTTAAAATTAATATAATATTTTAAAATTATAAATAAATAATATTTTTCTATTTTACAAACTTTGAATTATTTTTTCTATTATATATGAGAATGATATTATTATTAATACCTCGTATATATTTAACACCTGTAATTTAAAAAACGTGGTCAATAATTGTATACGATCATTATAATATTATTATTAATTTTTCCAACGGGTGATAATAATAAAATTAAATTTAATATTTTTATTTTATAATTGTACCGAAAATAAGTCGAGTTTTATGAAATAATTTATAGAAAGAATAATATATAATAACAATTTATATAATATATAGATAGTGTGTAATATATATTTATAAAATTAAATAGGAAAAATTAATAATATTATAATAAATATTTTTTTATTTACTTAATTGTAATTATAATCTATACATTTATTATTATTATATTTAATATTAACTCTACTAATGCTTTTTATATAAAATTAAATTTAATAGAATTAGGCAATATTTTATTTGAGTAACTCAGTGTTTATTCTTATTATAAAAAAAGATTATCCAATTGAATTTTATTTATAGTCTAGCATTATTAATGGTATATTTAGTTTTATTTATAACATTAAAAAATAAAATAAAAATATTATCTACTTATAAATAGTATTATATCATTATTTATTAGATTAAACTTATATTTGAAAATAAGTTTAATCATGGGTTTATATCAATTTCTCGTAGTCATAAACATATTTATATAGTTTTATATAAATTTTAATTTTTTAACTTAATATTTATTGTGATATTTTAAACATGTAATTTCTCTATTAATTTTCAAACATATGCCCAAACCAATATTTTAATCTTAATTATTTCTTAATCACCCACTCATACCATTATTATATATTAATCAACTAGACTTTCCATTTTATTATAAAAATATAAATACCATATCACAAGTGACAAAGTTGAAAAATATTTATTAATTATCTAAAAAATATAATATATATATATATATATATATGATTAAAATACTTTCTACATGATCTCTAAGAAATTAGAATTTGTGTGTATTAAAGAGGAAATGCACTATAAATTTAATATTATAGTAGACTGGAACATGTATTAGTTGGACTTACTACATAAATTTATAACTAGACTTTTTTAGCAAAGTTATATAGATCATAGTTAATGCACTATAAAAATTAACCCCATAATTTTATGTTCCTACAGAAAGGTCCTCGAACTTAAGTCCACTGTCACGGTATACAGAGCATAATTGTATTATTTTAAATTAGATATGCTTGACTGCAATATATAGGGCGCTTACTTGGTCTGTCCTCGTTCATCTTCGACCTCCACACCCTCAGATCTCTATCTCTGCTGAGCACCGTCAGCTGGATCCATCAAGCAGCTGGATTCCTTAGATCCATTTCACGAACCACCTTCTGATTCTCCTCCTCCTCCTCCTCCTCATCTCTGAATCAGCAGTGGCAATGGCGAAGCCGAGGAGCTCGCGGCACCCGGCGCGGAAGTCATCGTCCTCCACGATGGTCCTCACGTTGCTCCTCATGTTCTCCTTCGTGGTCCTGATCCTCCTCGCCCTGGGGATCCTCTCCATGCCCAGCAGCTCCAGAAATTCCCACAAAGCCCATGATTTGACATCGATCGTGCGGAAGACTTCCGACAGGTGCATTGATTTCTCGAATGCTCCGGTGAATCGGCAGTGATCGTGCGCTTATTGTGGTCGAATTTGGTGCAGGAATGGTGCTGATGGAGAGAGAGGAGAGCAGTGGGTGGAAGTCATCTCGTGGGAGCCTCGGGCTTTCGTATACCACAACTTCTTGGTGAGTTTTAAGGAACATTTCGGATTGGTGTCGGATCTCCATAATTTCATTGTCCTAGAAATTTCGATTTTTCCATCGGATTTCTTTGATCATTGCTTAATGATTCAGAGTTCTGAACTTGATTGGAATATAAACCAATGATCACATCAATAAATTGTGATCTATTTTATGGAATCTTTGTAGTTAGTCGTATGATTGTTCTTTCCAAGCCTTTTGACAGCTTTATGCATATATTTTCTGTGGAACAACGCTTAATAAGAGCTGAAAGCAATGAAAAGTCTCATTCTCAGGCTTAGTATCAAGAGATACAATGCTCATTGACTCAAATTGTTTATTTCACTTGTTTTTTCTATCGTTGTGTTGTGTGCAGTTTCTATTGCCGTATATGGATGTATTATCATCATGCAAATGTTCTGTTCTTGATCTTACTTACCTGCCATGTTATGAACACTTTACCCCCTTCTTGAACAGTCTAGGGAGGAATGTGAGTATCTAATTGAACTCGCCAAGCCTCATATGGAAAAGTCAACAGTTGTGGACAGTGAAACTGGGAAGAGTAAAGACAGCAGGTTTGCACTTCAAACACTACCATTTTCTTTCTTTCTTGTTTGTAAGTCTTCCAATACCACTCTTACAGATTACAAAATGATCTATTGGTTGAAAAAAAAAGTTTGACATATATGGATATCCTGTGTTACTTTCTTTTGCAGGGTAAGAACGAGCTCTGGTACTTTCCTGGCAAGAGGGCGTGATAAAATAATTCGGAACATCGAGCAGAGGATTGCAGACTTCACTTTTATTCCTGTGGGTGAGAGACAATCTTCTCCGCTTGTTTTTTCTTTCATTTGTATTTTAAGGTATCCTGCCTTCATCTTGACAAGTCTCTTTCATTTTTTTTTAAATTCTCCAATTTTCTTTCATGTTGTCGAAATGTTAAAGGCTTCAATCACTGTGAATTACTTCCATCAGTTATTTGTGAATGTATAGCATTAAAATGAGTTCAATGGTTTTGCAGAAAATGGAGAAGGGCTTCAGGTTCTCCACTATGAAGTCGGTCAAAAGTATGAACCTCATTTTGACTACTTCCTAGATGAGTACAACACTCAGAATGGAGGACAACGCATGGCGACACTTCTCATGTACCTGTAAGTGAAGTGATTTCTCCACAATATATTCCTTGGTGACATCTTGAATGTGCTCTTTACTGTGTAGATGTTTTGCATTTTCCCTATGCTGCATGCAGGTCAGATGTTGAAGAGGGTGGTGAGACGGTGTTCCCAAATGCCAAAGGAAATATCAGTGCTGTGCCTTGGTGGAATGAACTATCAGAGTGTGGAAAAGGGGGTCTTTCTGTCAAGCCAAAGATGGGTGATGCATTACTATTCTGGAGCATGAAACCCGATGCTAATCTTGATGAACATAGCTTGCATGGTAGGTCGAATATTTACATTGTAACAGCACAAATGCTTTCCTTTGCTAAAGAAATATAAGGAATGAAATTGAGATAAGTTAGCCGAGCACATGTCATTTCTAAACCAACCCCATTTTCAGGTGGCTGCCCAGTAATCAAGGGAAACAAGTGGTCATCCACAAAATGGATGCGGATTCACGAGTACAAGGCATAATTTAGTCTCAAAGATGGGTACTTTGTCCCGAAATATGATGATCAATATGTTCTGTCAGGATGCTCTTCAGATCAGCTGCTTTGCTTCCTTCATGCGTTGATTGGTCATCTTATTCCGTATCATCTTTCTTCAGGTTTAAAATTGAGTTGTCAGATCTATGAAACCTTGTGGAAGTTTCCAAGATTGATTCTAATTCTGCAGAGGCATACTTAGTTCAACTGGGTCCTGCTGTCAGACCTGATTAACTCCTGCTTTGCTGACTCGAGTTTTGTTGTTGTTGTAGCCACAGATAGAATAATGTTGTCGTTGTAGCCAGAGAATGAGGGGTGTGATTTCGGAGAAGGATCGGAGTGCCCTGCTGTATTGATCATTACCAATTTGATGTCATAGTGTCTCCCTTGAATTCATCTTCATTTTTATGGACTTGTAATCTTTGATTCTCTGTGTTTTGTGCACTCATCTTAAAACTATACATACTCAGCCATAAGCTTGCACACTCACCAACTCACAGTTTACAGTTTAGGCTACAGCAAGGAGCAGTTTAACCAATGGATGTGGTGTATCAGATGATGGGACAAATGAACCGAGAGAGGCTTGCAGAACTTCTTTCTTAACTTCAGCTCCCTTCTGGTCTTGAACTTGACTGTGACTGATTTTGTAACTATTTATAATCTTCCCCTAAGTGCTTGTTCTATTACATCTTTGACTCATTCAATACAAAAATTACAAGAAGACCCTAAACTTTACAATTTGTCATAAATGGATCCAACCGATTAAATTAACTTTAAATATAGTTAAAGCAAAATAATATTCAATAATATGCAATAATATGATGATTAAGTAATCCATTATAAGTTGAAGCGAATCAAATTGGCGCCACACTTCCAATAACAGGCTATTCAACTAAGACTGATACAAATATACTATACGAAGCACCGACCAATATTGGTAGCAAGGGGACTGACACATTTGACCGTACCTTCACGCCCTTTTCCATTCCATCCAATAAATTGATACATGACTATGTTTCATCCAATAAATTGATACATGACTATGTTTCCTATTTACTAGAGAATAGTTGAGACAACCACTATTTGTGAAAATTTGCACTATTTTAATAGCCAAGTATTATTTGTTAGAGTGTGAGTAAACTAATGTTAAGTAAACTAATATTAAGTGCTCAAATATTTAATCTAACGAAAAAAAATTGGAATGTTAACAAATATAAACATATTCTCCCAAACTTTGTAATATCGGAAACTACCGAAAATGAATCAATCTCAAACGCATGAAGATATCTTTAACAATTTATATCAAAAAGTGAAAATGAAAATATATGAACATAAATAAAATAAAAATATTAAACAAGAATAAAAGTATCATAAATACATCAAAAATATAATTGAGTTGAAATATGGTTGAACTACCTCTTACTAATAAATCCACAATTTTTTAATTAACCTCAAAAATGGAAAAATGAGTATTATTGGGTCAAGATAATAAGAAAGTTGAGAGAGACTTTTCGGTAATCTCTCGACACCCAAAGCTTTTGAAATGATAAAATTCTCCCTATTCCGACCACTAAACTTGGTGATCTTGGTGTTATTGTGAGTGCACATCAGTTGACTTTCATTCCCAACCCCTACCCGACACCGACTATTCGTCTACCAGTGTCGACGAGCTTACATAATAACTTTGACATGCCTAGAAATGGCTGACTCTTTTCAATGCCAAATTCACCACCACTCAATAACATAAAATCGCCGAAAAATTCCCACATGATGCGAACCTCGCCAATATGCCGACGACACCCTACACCAAATATGGCAACGATCCCAAGACTTTCACGACGCAAGTGCGAAAAGATGGAATATACCTTGTTTATGTGAGAAACAAGGTATGAGATATGTAGACGCCACACCCAAATCCTCTAAGAAGAACTCTTAGAAAACCCCGGGTGATAAGTCTTGATTGCTTGAACGCCACAGGTAAAAACCTGATAAGTTCAAAGCTCTTTCAAGATAGAAAGAAGACAAAACCTCACAAGATATAAATTCCAAAGTGTGTTTCTCCAATGCTATGGAGTATGCCTTTTATAGGCTCAGAAAACAACCAAATGACCCACATAATGTGGAAAAAATCTATTATGGTTATAAGCTAACCTTATCTAATCTGACTACTTAATATTATCCTAAGAGATTTATTATATTTATAAATCTCTCCTTATTAATTAAATCTGGACCTTCTATTGGGCTCATCTTGGGCTCTTCATTTGGGCTTCTATTTGAATATTCAGTAATCTTTTTAATCAGCCCATATAAAGCTTTTTTTTGAATCTTTTAGCCCTTGACCTTGTGATTGGGCCCTCTTGAAATCTCAAGTGATCATTTATCCCAATTGGTGACAAAGTGTTCAGCTCCATTGCAGGTCTGGTTTATTGAACTTGTGAATTCGTACTCTCTTTAGTCGGATTCACATCACCACACCCTACTCTTGACTCAGTCTATCGAACAATATCACCCCCTCGAGTCAAAGGTAAGCCCTGTGGCCGCATTCCATTGCGAAGGCTTCGACAATAATCTACTTTTAATATAGCTATGTAAATATAGTATTGCAGACAACTCTGATCACCATTTAGGGAGATCTAAGTTGTAAACGACCTCTGTGGAAATTAACTTTCCAACTACATCCGCATCAACCACCGTCACCTTCTCTTCGGTAAGCTACAACTTAAAACCTAACTTTGTGTTACATTTTGGTGAAAAGCCAAACACGACCAAAATGAAACTATCCCAACTATGGTTGGTCGGAATAGGACCGTGGGGACTTGGGATATGTGTTAAAACTCATATTAAAAGTTCTTACCAAGCTTATTAATATGTTTTGATTGAAGGAAAAGTTAGGGGACTAAAATATAATTTTAAGAAAGTATGGGGTCAAAATGTAATTTGAGAAAAATGGAGACCCGAAGAAAACTATAGAATTATTGTAACACCATATTTTTAGTAACTTGAAATTTGAATCGGAAATTTTTCAAGAATTGTATTATAAGTTTAAAATTCAATTGATATAATTCGAATAAATCTGATTTAAAATAAAATGAAAAGTGTTGATTTGACCGAAATAAATAACTCGATGGAATCGAGTTAAGTTCGTTTAATTTAAGTGAAAATTAAACATTATATATAATTGTTAATTATTTATATATATATATGTATTGAAGAGATCTTTACATATAACGGTATATATATACATGTACAAAATTTATTTCCAAACAAATATAGAGTAGAAAGAGATTTAAGAGTTGAGGTTGTACATTATCAAATAAATACACATAATTTTATTAAGATATTCAAACTACCAATATAGTTATGTTATACAAAAATAAATGAAACCAAACTCTACCTGAGAAATTTAAATAACAATTTCCACTCCATCATACTACTAAGTGAATACCGATATAAAACATAGATTCATATAATGTTGGACTATATGAAATAACAGTTGTGGAATTAAAAGGGTCCTAAAGAGCCTAGGCCTAGTGAAAATCCAACCATACATATTCAGAAATTTGGTTTAGTATGGAAGTGGAATTGATAGGATAAATACCTAGAAAATTCTTTTATGTGAAAATATTGAGATCATTATGTGAATTTGGTTTAATATGAAACTATTAGCAGTTAGGAGTATTAAGTATTAGTCCTACGCCCCTCTCATAAATACCCATAAATTAATACCTAAATGAGAAACAATAACTATTCCAAATTTTTTTATATATGAGAAACAATAAAAATGAAGGAAATTACCTTGAAAGCCTTAGAAGATAAACCTAAATTAACTATTCTCACTAAATGAAATGTTCTTATAATTAAAACATTTTATGACAAGAAATTAATGAAGAATTTTTATGGTCACAAACTAAAAAAAATTATATATGTTGCAATAAGAATCCTAACTTGCATTCACTATAAATAGGGACACAAATTAACCTATCATACACACACATAAATATTAAGAATGCAATGCAGACTAGGAGGAAGAATAACATAATTACAAGAATAATAATTATATATTATCTATCATAAAACACCTCCCATATCATCTTTCCAAATAAATGTCAATTCTCAAAATGGATAAAAGGAAGTCTCGAATGCACTATCATACCTTTATTGGATGAAATTTAATAACTCCAATAAAAGTAAACCCCATATCCAACTTAATATGAATTGCAAAAACCAATTCCATTTCCTAATTTAATAGGAATAACTAACAACATTTAAGTATTATAAAGCACATAAGAAGTATTGGAATGAAGGGGAAAGCCATAGAATTTACTAGATATCGTCCATTTGCCCAACCCATAAATTTATATAATGTTATCAATCCACCACATGTTACTCAAAATGGGTAATTAGTTATCAGTTTTAATGTTTAAAAATCAATGGGGGCTAAAGTTAAAGGGGCTTCCCATTTAACATGGGCTATTTAATGTAAAGCATAGATTTGGTGGGGTTAAGGCATCCATGTTATATAATAAGATGGGCATTAAACTTGCACATAAAGAATCAAAAGTGAGTTAATGAGAGTAGTATTTTCGGGTATCATGAATGAGAATGAGAATGAGAATGAGAAAGGGTTAGAGTTCCTTCTCATTTATGAAGATAAATGTGGAATTTCATCATACTTATCAAAATATATTAATGAGAAATAATGTAGTAATAAATCTTCCTCATTTAATTCTACAACTATATAAGGAGATTAGAACAATTGGTCAGAGGCACACCAACTGAGCTAGGAGAGCAATTCAAATAGAAGAGAGCTACCTAGTCCACTAGTATTTGCTCACACCTCAAACATTATCTTTGCCATGATCACATTAGATCTAGCAAATTAATAATCCCTACTTATGAAATTCTCAATCTCCACATCCACCCTGCAACAACTAAATTTAAGGAAAATTGGTAAGTATCAGAGCAGAGAAACACTAGTAAGACCAATCAGGGATGAGTACCTAGGAATCCTCTAGGATGAATATGTCTCTGGATAAAAGGTGAGTGGACTTATTCACATCATACCTGGTTGGGATGATTAGTATTTTAGAAATAAAAAACCACTTATAAGTGGAATTTTAACATTATACCCGATTGGTATGATGGACTTCCTTGAAGGAAAGAGAAACCCACTCGCGGGTTGTAAGCGGAGGCATCATCACACCCAGTTGGTGTGATGAAGTGAAAAGTATATTTTTGTTAGAAGTGTTCTCCCCTAAATGTGTGTGCTGATGCTTAAACTCTTTGGGAGACCTTCTTGACGGGAGCTAAAATAGCTCAAATAGGCTAAAGGCCTCGGCTTTGAACTTGTGGGGCTAAATGCCTGATTTTGAAAAATCATGTATAGTGGGCCAAAGGCCAGTAGGCACGAGCAGGAGCTCGTAAACAAACATGAGTTATGAAAGCCATGAAAATTATTAATGAAATGGATGTATGATTTTGCCATGGTACTAAGGCAAGACCGACATTACTCGATGAACTGGCAGCAATGTGTTAGGGTCAGGTCGACGGACCAACCTAGACAAACAGCTGCAGGTTGGGTTGATGGTTGGGGCCGTTGGACTAGTGGCACCAAAGATAAATGACCAACTGCAAAAATTATTGTTTTGTGCATGCACTTGAGGTACAGGACCATCAAGATGCCTAAGAGGGGTAGTGATGCGTCCTAAGGGCTATTGAATGACATGGTTAAGATAAGGGTAGTTTGTCATGCCAGCAGTCAGAAAGCTCGACATAGCTTCTTGCGCATGAGATAGGCGTGGGGTCGAAATGAGGTCTCCATCCTCATACAGACACAAAGTATTTTTGGGTCTGAGGGTTGAACATTTGGGATGTTCACTCAAACTTGGGTAGAAGTCAGAAACTTCTATCAGGGTGGATGGTAAAGACACTCTGATCCACAAGTGGGTGCAGTCGTCATAACTGCATCTCACAAATGTATGTACCCTTCCTGATGAAGGGCATGTGTTGTTTGCTAAACGCCTCTCAAGGCAAGGAGATGATGGGCTAAAAAATTTAAAACACACCTGATATAGTAAATGAGAAAAGATTTTGAAAACTGAAAATTGAGGAAATGATAACCTTGGCATGGTGAGATTTGAGAAATTGAAGTTGAGTAAACCCTTTTTAAAAGAAAATATTACCCTTGGCACGAGTTGGATAAAGTTGTTTTGAAAACTCACTCCCAATACCTGCTCACTGAGTTGTAGAACTCATCCCCTCCCTTTTACCCCTTTCAGGTAATCAAGGGAAAACCAAACTTAAAGACCTCCTTGTATGGGAACTGTAAAGACATATATGTTTGTTTAAAAGATTTTTAGTTTTGTATAATGTTATTCTAGGAAAGACAGGAAAAAGGACGCCTTACTCGCAGTTTAGAAAAGGGTAAAACCCTTCATGAACCAAAGGGAGTCATGGGTTGCTCATAGGGATATGATCAAACCGGGTCGGAGCATGACAACTTGAGTGGTATCAGAGCTTGTTTCCTCAAATACATTATCAAGACTATATAACATAGTAACTAAGAGAAAGTTTTAAAATTTTCAGATGGCTCCCAAGAGAGTAACCAAGAAAACTAAGACTGATGTTGCCAACATTACCCAACACTCTATCCCTGTAGGAAGATCACCCTAAAAACTATCCAATGCTTGAGGTGTAGTAGAAGTCACAAAGGACCATGAGGCTTTATGGGGAAGTACCCAATGCCACCAAGGAATGTGGTGCCAACACCTATTGAGGTCACGTCCATAAGTAAGAGGAGAGCCAACCTAATACCAAGGACACAGTAAGGGAATTATAACCTAGAATGACAATTACTAAGAACCTAGTATAATAACTCCATAAGCTGAAACTACTTCTTGTAATAGGGATAATGCCAAAATGTATTGTACCCCTTATTAATAAAAATTTCCAAAACTATGTCCCTCAAACAAAGTCGTCTTCTCATACCCCAACTATATGAGCAGGGATCACGGAAGATAAGAAGGACCAAAGGAAATACGACGAAGTAGAATATAGATAAAAGGAAAAGAGAAGTAGGAGGAATGTTTTGGATGAAAAATGCAAGGATCAAGGAAGGACCAGTGTCCAAAACCATGGAGCGAGTTAAGTTGTTTGCAAGGAGGTCAAGAAATAGCAAGATGAATAAAAAAATTCAAAATTCTTTTTAAGAAGGTCAAACAAGAGAGAAATCCGTAAGAAGTGAGGTAAGGTATATGGGAAGTACACCTAGAACCACTTTAGATAGGGCAAACGTGGAAAACATCCTCCGACAACTTTAGGATAGGACACGAAAAGAGTGAAGAGGGAAGAAATGTGCTAGGAAAAGGAACTCTTAAGGGATGTATACGACTAAGTACCCCATTGAAGGGACCATTGAGGGGCGGTTGGATATAACGCGGAGTGCAAGGAACCAACCCATAATCAGGAACTCCTCGAAGGAAGGATAAGGAACAAAAAGGGAATTGGAGGATAGTGAAGGATTAAGGGCGGATGATCGATGGGTGTAAGAAAGGAAAGAAGAAAAAGCCTTCAAGGAGTGTCAGGGAGGTTAAACATGAAACTCACAGGACATAAGTCCCTAGGTAGAAGGATAAAGGTAGGAAGTGAGACAAAAAAAGGGAGGAAATTTCCAAGCTAAGGAACTGACAGATGGATCATAAGAGGCTTAACCCGAAATAAGGAATCTTATAAAGGGGCATAAGTGGTTAAGGATGTATCGGGATGGCCAAGTATAACCAACTTTGGAAAAACATAGGAGTAAAATAGAGACTTTAGACAAACTTAGCAAAAGGAAGCAACTTGTAACAATGGGATGGTCAAGGAGAATAAACGATGCCCTAAGAAGGACTAGGAAGTAATAAGGACTACTACACCCTAAAGGGCAATAGGATGGACATTAAGAACAAGTAGACTTAAGAGACAACTGTCTCAAGATAATTAGATAAGGAGAATAGTAGGGACGAGGCATTTAACGAACTGGCCCTCAGGAAGGTCATAAATTTGAACTCTAGCAAAGAAGGGAGAGGTGGAAAGGCCAAACATTTGGTAAATAAGGATGAAGGAAATCCTTAAAGAGATCAATGGCCAAAACTTGATTAACGACCAAACTCAAGCCATGAGAAGGTTAAGTAAGCCTCTCGAAGGATGATCAAGAGATCTTGAAACAAGGAGAATTTGAGTTCTCCTTGAAAGAAAAAGACGTGTACTAGGGTACAAGTGGGAATGAGGATGAGGTGCAAAAGATGTGCCCACAAAGCTTTTAGAGTAAAGGTAAGTAGGAGAGGATGGCATCAAAGGATGTCATTTAAGGTTGGATGTCCTCAAGGGTGAATGAAAAGGGATGTCGGGAAACCTATAGTGGGAAAACATCCACAAGAGTAACATGAGTGTTATTAAGAACGTGATATGTAGATTTCAGGGAGAAATTGAAAAATATCCTTATAAAGGATTCATCAAATGTTTGGAAAGATGAAAAGATATACAAGAAACCTTATGAATGATGCTCGGCAAAGGAGCTGAAGGAAATAGAAAGGAATATGTAATTTCCTTACCTTAAACCTTTACATATGGAACACCATAAATATAATATAAGTACTTTCATTTGAAGTACCAAAATTTTGTACTAAATGAAACCCATGAAGGGATATTTTATTGCAAGTAATAAGAAACTTGCTTGACTGCTAATAATAACCACATGGATGTTGTGGAAAACTTATAAGAGCATAACCCAATTGATGAGATGTAACAGATCTGGAACATGAGTCTAAAATAAGAGGTTCTAGGAAATGTGCGACAAAGGTTTAATAAACCAAACACTCATGCAATAAGAGTACCTTGATTTGGATTAATGGATGCAACCAATGAAAAATTCAAACGTGAGTGAAATCCTCAAATACTAATGAAATTAGTTCCTAAAGTGGGAAATTCCTCGGGAGGGCATTAAAGGAAAGACAATCATATATGCTTGAGATAAAATTTTCTAAAGCAATAAACTCAAATGTACAAAAGAAGTCCAATGAAATGAAAGTCTTATAAAATAATGACTTATAAAGTAATAAGTCATAAGGGAGAACAACGAAATGGTTATAAACAAATACCACAATACTAAAGTATGTGAAGAATGGAAAATCTTGAGAATGAAATACCAACATGTCATACCATGAGGAAGGGCATGATGATGGGCGATGGAGTAAATAAAAAGTACATGGTATTGTAGACCCAATAAGTTGGTACAGTCTTTGTGGAAAAAGAACCCTAAAATGGGAGGATATAGTCCAATGATTGATGCATGAACCGGTGGAGGAAACAAATTGCTAAAGATTTTTAGAACCTTCATTGGATTAGAAGGTGTCTGTCACGCCCTGACCCGGTTTGGTCGGAACTTTGTGAACAACCCTCCAATCTCCCAATTTATTAAAGGGTTTCCCCTTATTATAAATAATAAAGAGTAAGGCGTCCTTTATACATGCACCTTTCCTGGAATAACATAACTAAAGACTGCATTAAATTTTAAATAAAATGTACCTGTCTCATAGGCATCTTATTGATGGTCCTTAAGGGTACCTTTCCTAGAATAACATAACTCAAGACTGCATTAAATTTTAAATAAAATGTACCTGGCTCACAGGCATCTTATTAATGGTCCTTAAGGGTAGGCTTTCCAAAATTTCCTGAAAAGGGATATAGGGGAGGGGTGAGTACAACTACTCAATGGATAGGTTTTCAAAAGTTTACTTTTAACTTTTAGGAAAAAGTCTTGTATTGGAGTGTGCTAGACTCCTCTCTTTCAAAAATCCCTTTATTAAAAAATCTCAATTTTTTCACCATTTCTTAGTTAACCACGGTGTGTCATCACCCAACACACATCCTTCATCCATGAAGGTCAAACACACATTTGCAGGCCAACACGACCACTGAACCCACTTGTGGCTTCGGAGCGACTTTACCAACCACCTAGATAGAAGTAAATCCACTTCTACCTTGAGAATGAGTGGATGTACGCGACATCTGACCCTTAATCCCGAAATCGATTCTTCGTATCCGTATGAGTACAAAGACCTCATCCCGACCCCACCTCGGTCGCATGTGCTTGGTGCTACTCCAAATTTTGCATGTCACCTAGAATGACGAACTGCCCTTATACTCACTAGGTCGTCCAGGGCCCTTAGGACGCATCACTACCCCTCATGGGCATCTTGATGATCTCATACTCATAATGCATGCACAAACAATGTTTTCTTATCATGCCATGTAATATGTGGTGTCATTAGTCCAACGGTCCCAACCTTCAACTCAACCTGCAGCTGTTTGTCTTGACTGGTCCGGAGACCGGTCATGTCGCACTACTGCCAGTTGACTAAGAATGTTGGACCAACCTTAGTACCATGACCATACAATTTACTTATTAAAGTTTTATAGCACATATATCATGTTCATTTACGAGCTCCTGCTCGTGCCCATTGGCCTATGGCCCACTGTTCGACATTTTGAAAACCGGGCATATTAGCCCCCAAGTTCCAAAACCAAGGCCCTCGGCCTATAAGAGCTATTCGAGCTCCCGTCAAGAAGGTCTCCCAAATTGTTTAAGCATTGGCACATAGTCAGGGGAGAGCACTTTCAACAAAAATATGTTTTCACTGTCCCTTATACCGCCCGGGTATAAGGACATCTCCGTTCATAACCGATGAATGGGTTTTCAACTTCCTTCGAGGAAGTTTCATCATACCAACCGGGTATGATCTACTTACAATCGGTAAGTAGTTTTTCCACATGATTTTCACATCACTCCTCTAAGTTGTGATGTTTAAAATACCATATGGTAGTGGATTTTTATTTTGATGTGCTTATCATCCCCAACCAGGTATGATATAAAATCTCACTCATAACCAGTAAGTGATTTTTAACTTTAAGTTATGCTCATCATCCCAACCGGGTATGACATTAGTAAACCCACTCACTCGTTACCGTGGTGAATTCCACTAGACCGGTTCTTTGTATTTTACACGAACTTGTCCCTACTGGTGTTCTCGGTACTATGTGTTCCTACATGATATGAACATCTCGGTTCATTATCCTTCAACCTAATAGCCTTCATTCATTCCAAATGAATGAGAAAACTAAACTTTTATTTATACATGATTAGGTCCCCAAACTTATTCCTCCTTAACTTTAAGTCCCTGATGCTAGTTTTTCCTCAAATTGAGTTTCGAAACTTTTAAAATTTATCTTAGTACCTCAATTTATTCAATTTCACAAAAAAGGGGTTTAATTTCCCAATTTTCCAATTTGGTCCCCCAACTTTTCCAAAATTACCATTTGCCCTTCCTTTACAAAAATGGTAAATTTTGCCCCAAAAATTCCAAATCCCTCAATTGGTCCTCCAACATTATTATCATGCCCAATTGACCCTCAATTTCATAAAATTACATTTTGGTCCTTTGAATTAAAAAAATTCCCAATTTCCCCCATATTTTCCCCTAATTTCAGCTTCTTGACATAGTCAAATTTGATTTTATCAAATTGACTGATCAAACACTCCTAATTATCTAAATTAAAGTTAAAATTGAGTTCCTCCATCTTCATACGATTCAATAGCACTTTGAATCGCAAGTTTTGACACTGGAATGAGCTCAAACGGAGCTT
The DNA here is from genome assembly GCA_030064435.1 of Trapa incisa. NCBI lineage: Eukaryota > Viridiplantae > Streptophyta > Magnoliopsida > Myrtales > Lythraceae > Trapa > Trapa incisa. The sequence continues at coordinate 19,499,355 of CM057785.1, read as the reverse complement.
CGCCAGAAAATAGACTCTAGAGAGAGAAAGTTTTGATTTCTCATCGGTGAGGGCGCGACGGTCTGAGCTTTCTATTTGGGCATGTAGCTCTCCTCCAAAGGTTCTTCCTAGAATCAAGAATGACATTAATTGATGTTGAATTGGATTAGAATTTCTTCATTGAAATTTGGTCGACTCTCTCTTTAACACCAATCGAAAATTTCAAATGGGAGCTAAATTGGCTTACCTTTCGATCCTAAGTCGGTCGTGGAAGGGCCGAGGAAGTGTCAAGAGAGCTTGGTTTGGCCTGAGGAGGGCTCAAATTGGCTAATTTCAGCTCAGCCGAAATAAGGTAGCTTCGGTCTGCCGGAGTTGCTTCACTGTTCCATCACGCCGGCATTTCTCCGGCGACCCTCGGAGCAAACGGAGACTACAAGTGTGTAGCTGACTTCAAACTAGTTCTAAAGAACCCGACCGCACCTTGTTTAGCTTAGAAAAGTGCCCATGTCGGAGATCTAGTTTGAGCTTCACCGGAAAATGGATTAGTTGAGAGAGAATGGAGTTTTTAGGTGTGGAGAGGATGAATGGGGAGGGGCTCTTTATATAGGGAGCTCGAGGACCTGTTGGCCATCCGTTTGGCACCTTTATGACAACTATTAATGGCCTGAAATGTACCGAATTGAAACATTTCTTCTTCGCCAGCACTGCCTCAATTTCCCGACGAGTGAACAGTGTTGTCATCCTGAGGAAGAAGATGGCACTGTTTTGAACTAGACCAGACCGGTTCGAACCAGGTTCAAAGTTTAAATCGGCCGGTTCACCCCCCATTCGACTGAGTTTTTCAAATATAAAAATTTCTAAATTCATCTAAATTCATTTTCCATCCAATGGTGGTCCCAAATCTCAAATTTCAAATTTTTAAGCTACCTAGAAAAATTAATTTAGCATCCGATTCAATAATGATTTAAACCGGTCCAAACTGGTCCAGATCCGATTCACCTAAACCGGTTTGGTTTTCATCTCCAATTCCTTCACAAGTCCATTTCCATGACTTTTGTGACTCCTTAGGTCACTTAGGGTCCATAAAATTCCCGATTTACCATCTTTTTATTGATTCTGATTTATAAACTGGCTCGATTCTTAAACCTATTTAATCTGGTTTTGGTTTGGTTCATTCGAACCGGTCTGGTTTTTCTCTCCCACTTTGTTTTAAGGTTCCTTCCTAAGGTTTATGAATTTATTTGGAGCACAACGGAGTTGAATTTCTCTGATTTGCCCGATCTCTATCGGTTCCGGTTCATGGACCGATTTGGTTCATAAACCGGTTCAATCCAATTGGATACGATTCATCCAAACCAGTCTATTTTTTCTCTTCCAATTTGTCCTAAGGTTCTTTTACATAGTATTATAAACCCTTTGGATCACCCGGGAGTTGTAAATTCCCAAATTGCTCATTCATAAATGATCGGGTTTGTGAACCGATTCAGTTTTCTCACTCGATTTGATCGGTTCTTTTCCCGGTTTTTCCTTAGCTCAAAAGGGCGGGGTCTACAGTGTTAGACGAACCTCCTAAAGGAAATGAACAACTAGTAAATATAAAGAGCATGTGATGATAGAATATCAAATCTCTAATGAGAGATAGGTATTTGAAAATACTCTAAAAGTGATATTTCCTTTTGAATGGTATATAAACAATGCTCGCTAAATAGGGCAAAAGTTTTATGTAAACACTAAGTGATCGATTAAGATCTGAAGATACCATTAACCTGGTGTGCAATTCAACCTTATAAGAAAGCCCCAATCAGAAATTTTAATCGATAAGAATGTATGGCTGAATACCCAATTTGCTTTGGATGAATTAGATAAGTCAACCTGAGTAAAATTTTCCATTGATAAAATAAATAGTCTTAAGAAAATATAACACTATCTTGAGAAGTTGTTGTGGTAAAGTAAACAAATGTCTCTATAGAAAGTTATTGAAACTAAAACCACATAAGTGCACAAAAAGGGTAAGAAATAGAGACTAATGTTGCATGAGTTTTGGGGATAAAACTCTGGAAAAGGTTGTGAGAAGTTGTAACACTATGTTTTTAGTAACCCAGAATTTGGATCGGAAATTTTTTTGAAATTGTATTATAAGTTTAAAATTCAATTGATATAAATGGAATAAATCTAATTTAAAATAAAATAAAAAGTGTTGCTCTGACCGAAAGAAATAACTCGATGGAATCAAGTTAAGTTTGTTTAATTTAAGCGAAAATTAAATATTATATATATAATTGTTAATTATGTATATATATAAATGTTGAAGAGATCTTGACATATAAGGGTATATATATACCTGTCCAAAATTTATTTTCAAACAAATATAGAGGAGAAAGGGATTTGAGAGTTGAGGTTGTACCATTATCAAATAAATACACACATAATTTTATTAAGATATTCAAACTACCAATATAGTTATGTTATACAAAAAGGAATGAAACCCAAGTCTACATGAGAAATTTAAATAACAATTGCCACTCCATCATACTACTAAGTGAATGCCGATATAAAACATAGATTCATATAATGTTGGACCATATAAAATAACAGTTGTGGAATTAAAAGGGTCCTAAAGGGCCTAGGCCCTTTGAAAATCCAACCATACATATTCACAAATTTATTCTACCTTATTGAAGTGGAATGGATAAAGTAAATACCTAGTAAATTTCTTTAGGTGAAAATAATAAGATCATTATGTGAATTTGGTTTAGTACGAAACTATTAGAGTATTAGTCTTACGCCCCTGCCATAAATACCCATAAATTAATACCTACATTCAATTAAGGTGAACTCATTAGATAAAAATAACTATTCTAAATCTTTTTAAGATATATGGGAAACAATAAAAATGAAGGAAATTACCTTGAAAGTCTTAGAAGATAAACCTAAATGAACTCTTCCCACTAAATAAAAGGTTCTTATAATTAAAGCCTTTTGTGACAAGAAACTAATGAAGAATTTTTATGGTCACAATAACTAAAAAAAATTATGTATGTTGCAATAAGAATCCTACTTGCATCCATTATAAATAGGGACACCAATTAACCTACACACATACAAATATTACCACTAGGAGCAAGAATAACATAACTACAAGAATAATAATTATATATTCTCTATCATAAAACACCCTTCATATCATCTTTCCAAATAAATGTCGATTCTTAAAATGGATCAAAGGAAGTCTCTATCATACATTTATTGGATAAAATTTAATAACTCCAATAAAAAAAAACCCCATATGCAACGTAATATGAATTGCAAAAATAATTTAATGGGAATAATAGATATCATTTAAGTATAATAAAACACATAACAAATATTGGAATGAAGGGGAAAAAACCATAGAATTTACTAGATATCATCCATTTTCCCAACCCATGAATTTATATAATATTATCAATGTGGGCTAAAGTTAAAGGGACGTCCCATTTAACATGGGCTATTTAATGTAAAGCATTAAAGGAAATATAAATTTTGTGGGGTTAAGGCATCCATCTTATATAATAGGATGGGCATTAAACATGCACATAAAGAATCAAAAGTGGAGTTAATGAGAGTAGTGATTTGGGGTATTATGAATGAGAATGAGAAAGGGTTAGAGTTCTTTCTCATTTATAACGATAAAGGCTAAAATTCCATGAAAAATAATGTAGTAATAAATCTTCCCAATTTAATTTTACAACTATATAAGTAGCTTAGAACAATTGATCAGAGGCACATCAACTGAGCTAGGAGAGCAATTCGAGTAGAAGAGAGCTACATGGTCTTCTAGTCCTTGCTCACACCTCAAACATAATCTTTGTCATAATCATATTAGATCTACCAAATTAATAATCTCTACCTATAAAATTCTCAATCTCCACATCCACCCTGCAACAACCAAATTTAAGAAAAATTGGGAAGTATCGGAGCATAAAAACACCAATAAGACCAATCAGGGATGGGTCCCTGGGAATCTTTATAGGATGAATATGTCTCTAGATAAAAGTTGAATGGACTTATTCACATCATACCCGGTTAGGATAATGAGAATTTTAGAAATGAAAAACCACTTATATAAGTAGAATTTTGACATCATACCCAATTGGTACGATAGACTTCCTAGAAGGAATGAGAAACTCGTTTGTCAGTTGTAAGCGGAGGTATCATCACATCCGGTTGGTGAATATTATATTTTTGTGAGAAATGTTCTCCCTTGATTATGTGCCAATGCTTAAACTCTTTGGGAGACCTTCTTGACGGGAGCTAGAACAACTCAGATAGGCCAAAGACCTTGGTTTTGAACTTATGGGGCTAAATGCCCAGTCTTGGAAAATCACGTATAGCCCCAAGGCAAGTGGGCACAAGCAGGAGCTCGTAAACAAACATGAGTTATGAAAGCCATGAAAATTCTTAATGAAATGGATGTGTGATTTCACCATGGTACCAAGTCAGGACCGAAAATACTCGATGGACACGACGGACCAACCTAGACAAATAGCTGTAGGTCGGGTTGAGGGTTAGGGCTGTTGTACTAGTGGCACCAAAGATAAATGGAAAACTGTGAAAATTATTATTTTGTGCATGCACTAGGTATAGGACCATCAAGACGCCCAAGAGGGGTAGTGATGCGTCCTAAGGGCTACTGGACGACATGGTGAAGATAAGGGTAGTTTGTCGTACCAGCAGTCGAAAAGCTCGACATAGCTTCTTGTGCATGAGACCAGGGTGGGGTCGAGATGAGGTCTCTATCCTCATACACACACGAAGTATTTTTGCGTCTAAGGGTTGAACATTTGGGATGTTCACTTAGACTTTGGGTAGAAGTCAAGGACTTCTATTAGGCTGAATGGTAAAGACGCTCTGATCCACAAGTGGATGCAGTCATCGTAACTGCATCCTGCAAATGTGTGTACCCTTCCTGATGAAGGGAGTGTGTTGTTTGCTAAACACCTCCCAAGGCAAGGGGATGGGCTAAGAAAGTTAAGCACACCTAATATAGTAAATGAGAAAAGTTTTTAAAAATAAAAAATTGAGGAAATGATAACCTTGGCATGGTGAGATTTGAGAATCCTTGGAAAAAGAAATAGTAAACCTTGGAAAAATATTTTGGAAAAAGAAATTGAAATTGAGAAAACCTTTTTTAAAAGAAAATATTACCATTGGCATGGGTTGGATAAAGTTGTTTTGAAAACTCACTCCCAACACTTGCTCACCGAGTTGTAGAACTCATCCCCTCCCTTTTACCCCTTTTAGGTAACCAAGGAAAAACCAAACTTAAAGACCTCCTTGTATGGAAACTGTAAAGACAGATATGTCTATTTAAAATATTTTCAATTTTGTATAATGTTATTCTAGGAAAGACACGGAAAAGGACGTCTTACTATTCACGGTTTAGAAAAGGGTGAAACCCTGCATGAACCAAAGGAAGTGGCGGGTTGCTCACGGGAATCCAACCAAACTGGGTCGGGGTGTGACAAGTATAAGGACCTAAATTGAAATGTTAGAAAGTTTAGATACCCCAATTGGTGGCTTTGCAAAGGTTAGAGACCTAAATGAAGGATTTGAAAATTTTGGGGGCAAAATGGTATATAATGTAATGTTTGGGGTTAAAAATGTAATTTCTAAAACTTAGGAACTCACATGAGACCAATGTACATACAATACATGGACTAAAATTAGGTAGTTTAAAAGTTAAGCTCGTAAATGGAGGAATTTGAAAGAAAAGGGGAATTTTGATAATTTGTGAAAAGTTAGGGATTAAAAGGTAATTTTTGGAGAATTGTGTGTATAAGTTAAAAAGTGTGAATATATAGGGACACTGTCACGCCCCAACCCGGTTTGGTTGGATCCCCATGAACAACCCGCCGCTCTCTCAGTTCAAGAGAAGTTTCCTCCGACGTTAACTTGAGATGAGCCAGGTGTAATTTCAACCTTGTTCCCAGGAAGACATATATCCAATAAAATGCAAGCTTAAGGATATTTAAGCATACCTGATAGAGGGTAAGGCTCGGTATTATTCTTAGTCATTTTTCCTTTTCCTGAAAAGGAGATAAAAAAGAGGGGGTGAGTACGATTACTCAGTGAATGGGTTTTTCAAAAAAAATATCTTTAAGGAAACAGTTGTATTGGAGTGTGCCAAACTCCTTTCTTTCAAAAATCATTTAATTTAAAATCTTAGGTTTTACCACCATTTCCTTATTTAATCATGGTGTGTAATCACCCAACACACAACCTTCATCATGAAGGTTAAACACACATTCATAGGTCAGCACAACCACTAAACCTACTTGTGGCTTCTGAACGACTTTACCAACCACTTGGATAGAAGTACATCCACTTTTACCCTGAGAATGAGTGGATGTATGTGACATCCAACCCTCAATCCCGAAATCAATTCTTCGTGTCCATATGAGGATAAAGACCTCCTCCCGTCCCCACCCCGGTCTCATGCACTTAATGCTACTCCAAATTTTGCACGGTCACCACCCCGGTCTCATGAAGCAACCGAGGCGTTCCTAGTGCTTCATGTTCCTACAGGATATGAACATCTTGGTTCATTACCTCTTGGCCTAATAACCTTCATTCATTCCAAATGAATGAGAAAAACCAAACTTTTATTTATTTGTAATTAAGCCCTTAAAGTTATTTTTCTTTAAGTCCCTAATACTAGTTTTTCCTCAAATTAAGTCCCAAAACTTTTAAAACTCCCCTTGGGACCTCAATTTATTCAATTTCACAAAAAAGAGGTTTAACTTTCCAAATTTCCAATTTGGTTCCCCAACTTTTCCAAAATTACCATTTTGCCCTTCCTTTACAAAAATGGTAAATTTTACCCCAAAAATTCTAAAATTCCTCAATTGGCCCTCTAACATTTTTATCATGCCCAATTGACCCTCAATTTTAGGAAATTGCATTTCGGTCCCTCGAATTTTTTAAAATCCCCAATGTTCCATCAATTCCAACTTCTTAACACAACCAAATTTGATTTCATCAAACTGACCGATCAAATGTTTCTAATTGCTGAAATTGAAGTTCAAATCGAGTTTCTACCTGTTCATATGATTCTTTAGCAATTTGAATAGCAAGTTTTAGCGTCAGAACAAGCTCAAACAGAGTTTCACCGAAAAATGAACTATAGAGAGAGAATGCTTCGATTACTCACCGGTGAGGGTACGACGGTCTGAGCTTTCTATCTGGGCAGGTAGTTCTCCTCCTGAGGTTCTTCCTAGGATCAAGAATAACATCAATTGATGTCGAATTGGATTAGTATTTCATCATTGAAATTCAGTCGACTCTCTCTCTAACACCGATCGAAAATTGCAGAGGGGAGCCAAATTGGATTACCTTTCTATCCTAATTCGGCCGTTGGAGGGCTGAGGAAATGCTAGGAGGGCTTGGTTTGGCCTGAGGAGGGCTCAAATTAGCTGATTTCATCTCGGCTGAAATAGGGCAACTTCGATCCAACAGAGCTGCTTCACTGTTCGATCACGCCGGTGCTTCTCCGACGACTCTTGGATCGAACGAATGTCACCACCATGTAGCTGACTTGTGCCCGGTTCTAATGAACCCGAACTCACCTTCTTCGGCTCAGAATGACCCTATATCAAAGCTCTGGTTCGAGCTTTGCCGGAAAACTAAGCAACTAAGAAAGAGTGAGCTTTTCAGGTGTGGAGAGGATGAATGGAGAGGGGCTCTTTATATAGGGAGCTCAAGGACCCATTGGTCGTCCGTTTGGCACCTTTGTGATAGACATTGATGGATTGAAACATTTTGAATGGAAACATTTCTTCTTTATCGGCGCTGCTTCGATTTTCCGGTGAGTCAACAGTGTTATCATCTGAAGGAAGAAGATGACACTGTTCTGAACCAGGTTTGAAGCTTAAACCGACCGGTTCACCCCTCATTCGACTGAGTTTTTCAAATCTAAAAATTTCTAAATTCATTTTCTATTCATTGGTGGCCTCAAATCTTGAATTTGAATTATTTAAGCTAACTAGAAAAATGAATTTAGGATTCGGTTCAATATTGGTTCAAACTGGTCCAAACTAATTTGAATCCGGTTCACCTTAACCGGTTTGATTTTCATCCCCAATTCCTTTACAAGTCCATTTCCATGACTTTTGTGACTCCTTAGGTCACTTACGGACCATAAGATTTCCGATTTACCATCTCTTTATTGATTCAAGTTCATAAACCGACTCGGTCTTTAAACCGATTCAATCCAGTTCGGGTTCGGTTCACCCGAACAGATCTGGTTTTTCTCTCCCACTTTGTTCTAATGTTCCTTCCCAAGGTTTATAAATCTCTTTAGATCATAAGGGATCTATAAATTTCTTGGTTTACCCATTCTCTATCGGTTCCGGTTCATGAATTAACTCGGTTCATAAATTAGTTCTATCCGGTTCGGACCCGATTCTCTTGAACTGATCCGATTTTTCTTCCCCATTTCGTCCTAAGGTTCTTTTCCCAAGTTTATGGACCATTTGAGTCACATGGGAGTTGAAAATTCTCAAATTTGCCCATTTCCTAATAATCAAACTTGTAGACCAATTCGATTTAAAAATTTGAAAGTTACCGATTATTTTCCCGGTTTTCTCTTTATCAAAGGACGAGGTTTACAAACACTAAGGTAAATAAAGCTAAATAATTAAAATTCCTTTGGTTTATGAACAACTTTGGAAAGGTTATCACAAACAAGTTACTCGACATGCTAATCGAGTTAACCAAGCCACAATAGTGAAACTTTAATTTTTGGAAAGCTTTAATGAATAGTACAAAACTACCAAGGTGAATTAACATGACCTTGATTGTTATAAATTATATTCGTGTATAGTATTGCACGAGTATCACACTCAATGAAGGAATTGGAAAGAAATGATGGGACGAACAAGTATCAAATATAACTATGAATGGGTTTATTGACAGTGAGTACGATTGGATCGAACATTATTTTTTTTATAAGTTTTTATATTAAATCCTAGAATATTCGTATAGTTGAAAAATATTTATGAAAAAATTGTGAAAACAAACTATATGGATATACTATTTACATGAAAATGAACTAATGAGAAAATATACAAGTGTTTATGTCATGCCCCGACCCAGTTTGGTCGAGTCCCCATGAACAACTTGCCACTCTCCCAGTTTATTAAGGGTTTTCCCCTTCTCTAAGCTGTGGAGAGTAAAGTGTCCTATTTTACATATACCTTTCCTAGAATAATATTATTCAAAACTGAATATATTAACCTTACATAGATGTCTAGCAGGTTCAACTTTAGGTGGATTTTCCCTTGGTTACCTAAAAAGGGGGAGAGCACTTTCGACATAATAAACTTTTCAACTGTCCATCATACCAACCTGATATGAGGACATCTCCGCTTATAACCGATAAGCGGGTTTTCCACTTCCTTCCAGGAAGTTTCATCATACCAACCGGGTATGATCTACTTACAACCGGTAAGTAGTTTTTCCGCGAGATTTCCACATCACTCTTCTCAGATGTGATGATTAAAATATCACTTAGCAGTGGGTTTTCATTTTCAAGGTGCTTATCATCCCAATCGGGTATGATATTAAATTCCACTCACCCAATAGTGTAGTGAATTTCCTCTTATTGCCTTTACGCGAACTTGTCTTAGCAGGCTTTCCCGTTACTTCGTGTTCCTACATGGTATGAATATTCTTGTTCATTATCCTTTGGCCTAATAACCTCATTCATTCCAAATGAATGAGAAAATCAAACTTTTCATTTATTTGCAATTAGGTCCCTAAAGTTATTTTTCTTTAACTTTAAGTTCCTAATGTCAGTTTTTCCTCAAATTAAGTCCCGTAACTTTTAAAATTTCCATTGGGACCTCAATTTATTCAAATTCACAAAAGGGATTCAATTTCCCAAATTTCTAATTTGGTCCCCAACTTTTCCAAAATTACCATTTTGCCCCTACTTTACAAAAATGGTAAGTTTTACCCCAAAATTCCAAAAAATTGCCCAATTGGTCCTCCAACATCTTTATAATGCCCAATTGGCCCTCAATTTTATGAAATTAAACTTTAGTCCCTTGAATTTTCAAAATTTCTCAAATCCCCCCCAATTTCAACCTTCTAACTCAACCGAATTTGATTTTATCAAATTGACCATTCAAATAAGTTTAATTGTTGAAATTGAAGATAGGTTGGAGTTCCTACACCTTCATATGATTCAATTGCACTTTGAATCGCACGATTTGATGCCGGAACGAGCTTAAACGGAGCTTCGCTGGAAAACTAGACTTAAAGAGAGAGAGTTTCGAAAGCTTACCGTCAGGGGCACGGCAGTCCGGGCTTTTGATCTGGGCAGATAGCTCTCATCCTGAGGTACCTCCTAGGATCAAGAATTGCATCAATTGATGTCGAATTAAATGAGAATTTAGTCATCAAAGTTCTACTGGTTCTCTCTCTAGCATCGATAAAAATTTATAGATGGGAGCCAAATTGGCTTACCTTTTCGCTCTAATTCAGCTGTAAGAGGGCTTGGTTTGGCCTGAGAAGGGCTCGAATTGGTCGATTTTAGCTCGGCTGAAATAGGGTAGCTTCGGTCCGTCGGAACTGCTTCACTGTTCAATCACGTTGACGCTTCTCCAGTGACCCTTAGAGCAAATGGAGACTACAGGCATGTAGACGACTTCTCCCCAAATCCTATGAACCCCACCTCACTTGTTTGGCTCAGAAAAATGCCCAAGTTAGAGCTTCACTGGAAATTTGAGCAGTTGAGAGATAATGGAGTTTTCAAGTCTAGAGAGGATGAATGAGGAGGGGCTCTTTATATAGTAAGCTCGGGGACTTCTTGGCTGCTCGATTTGTGCCTTAATGGCGGTCATTCATTGCCTGAAACTCCCTGATCAGAGACTTTTTAGCTTTGCCAGTGCTATTCGATTTTCCGGCGAGTGAACAGTGTTGTCATCTAAAGGAAGAAGACAACACTGTTCCGAACCAGACAGGACCGGTCTGAACTAGGTTCAAAGCTTAAACCGGTTGGTTCATGCCCGATTCAACCAAATTTTTCAAAATTAAAAATTTCTAAATTCATTCTCTATCCAATGGTGCTCTCAAATCTCAAATTTAAATTTTCTAAGCCAACTAGAAAAATGAATTTAGCATCTAGTTCAATAGTGGTTCAAACCGGTCCAATCCGGTTCACCTGAACCGGTTTGGTTTTCATCTCCAATTTATCCTAAAGTTCTTTTTCATGACTTTTGTGATTCCTTAGGTCACTCGAGATCCATAAATTTCCTAGTTTGTCCTTTCTCTATCGATTTTGGTCGATTCGGTTCATAAACTAGTTCAATCCAACTTGAATCTGGTTCTCCTGAACCGATCTGGTTTTTCTCAACCAAATTGTCCTAAGGTCTTTTTCCAAGGATTTATGAACCCTTTGGGTCACTCTGAGTTGTAAATCCCCCAAATTGCCTGTTCTCTAATGATTGGGTTTATGAACCGGTTCAATTTTCTCACTCGGTTTGACCGATTCTTTTCCCGATTTTTCTTAACTCCAAAGAGCAAGGTTTACAATAGGGTACTTCTAGGATCAAGAGCCACTACAATTCATGTCCTAAGCATTAGGAATTTGGTTAGTGAAATTTGGGCACTTTCTCTCCCTAGATTCGAACTATTCTGACGAGGGAGGGCCAAATTGACTTACACATTTCTTTGGGGAGGTCAAGTGCAAGCTGGAGAGGCTAGGGGAAGGCCCAGTTTGGCTGTAGGAGGTTAGAGTTGACCGAATTTAGACTGGACATAATAGGGTAGCCTCGGGTTCTATGGAGTAGCTTCACTGTTCAGGCCCGCCAGTGCTTCTCCGACGATCCTCAAGTCGAATGGAGGGTGTCGTTAGGTAGCTGACTTCCTTCGGAGTCTATAGGACTTGAATTCGCCTTTTGAGGTTGAAAGAAGTGCCCAAGTTGGAGCTCTGGTTCAAGATTCGTCGGAAACCCAAGCACTTCTTCTTATTCAGATGTTTGAGGTGTGTGGAGTATAAATGAAGGGGAGCTCTTTATATAGGGAGATCGGGGATGATATGCTCTACTAGTTTCCATATCGGTCAAGTTTATCCTAATCGAAAAATGCCATAATAGGAAGGAATATTCCCTCGTCGGAAATGGAAGGCGAACTTTCCTTGATGAACAATGTCATCGAATGAATGAAGAAGATGACCTTGTTCCGCATGTGCGAACCTGCCACGTTGTGGTGCGGGATTGGTTGGCTCAACTGATGCATCATTCCTACTCAGCTGCCTTGTCAATCATTGATCGGTTGACTGGACACATGGCATCCTCTTGTTGGCTGCTCATGTCTACGTGGCTGCTGACCAGGCGTCTGTTGACTGTTGACCGAACATGTGTCTCTCTCTGATTGGTCAACACTTCTAGGCGCTAATTGAGCATCTAATTGGGTGCGCTTTGCCATGTGTCACGTATTTATTGGTTGCACATGCTAATTGGGTGCTTACCTGGCAACGGTCCGTTGACCAGCTAAACCATTGACCGGTCTGGTCCGACCGAGTTCGATGATCCGAAAATAAAAATCGGTTCGATTCAACCGATTCTACAAAATTAAAATTTTCTAAATTAATTTAAATTTATTTTCTATTAAATGGTGGTCTCAATTTTTCAAATTGAGCTTTTTAAGCTATCTAAAAAATGAATTATTGAATGGGTTCAATCTGGTTTAGGTTTGGTACACCCTGAACCAGTCCAATTTTCTCATCCAATTCACTTCATGGTTCTTCCACATTATTTTTAGGATTTCTTGGTTATTTAGTATTTTCCAATTTCCCATTTTAACTCTTATTTACCATTTTTGGTTCATTTAATAGCTCGATTTTCTAATGAAAATTGTCGATTTTTCTTATCTTTTAAAGAATGGGGTTTACATCTTAGTTCATTCTTTCAAAACCGATCAGGCTATGTCTTTGACTATGGGCATCTATGTATCACCTTTGTGTGGGCTTTTCAAAAGTACATTTTTTTCTAGTATAACCACCTCAGCATTTTATATAATGCGAGTAAAGGCGACATCAGTTCAATCGGATGTGAAGTTAGAAATCCCACTCACGGTTCTCATTAGAACGTGTTTATTCTGACAAAATTTCCTCTGTTCTCTTAGTCGATGATCCTCGCTTAGACGTACGTTATTGTACTCTTTTATAAGAGACAGAGTAAAATATTGGGGGTCAGTTCAAGTACCCCAATATTCTATAATAAGGTACATCGGAATTTTATTCAAAAATTAGGTTTTTTCCATAAACTTTTACAAGTCGTTCACTTGGGTCCTACAATTACCCTAGAACATTCATAGGTATCATTTCCCACTATTTGTATAATGGTCCCCAAGTTGGGCAAAATTATTATTTTGCCCTTACTCTTTTACCCCTATCTTTTCGGGACTTTTAAACTTTCTCAAACCTTTTATTTGGGTCTATTAAGTTTTATTTAGTCCAATTTTTGTCTCTAAAAGGCTTTTAAACCATTTCAAGCTCTATTTTTCACAAATTACCGAAAGCTCAAATTATGTTTAAGTACTTGTACTGTTAAAAAGTTATATTTTTGTCTTGCAAATAATTTTATTTGTACTTTAGTCATTAACTTAACATTTAGTACAATTAGTCTCTATACCTTCCATAATAGGCAAAACTTGTCCACTATTCTCACCAAACTTTCAAATTAGCCCCAAAACTTCCTTAGCCTTTATAAACCTCAAAAAACTTTCATTCCTATTTGGGTAGCCTAGATTTCACTTATTTACATTTGTATTTAAGATTTATTTTAGAAAATTAATGATTTAATTTGGCATATGATACTTTGATAAATGAAAGAGGATTGTCCATATGATTATTAATTGGACTGAACGTCTTATATTCTTTTTATTATAAAACTAATCACAAATATTTCCTAACAAATTGGTATTATTGTCGTGACTAAATCTTAAGGTGTTTGGTAGGGCTGGAGTCTGCCCTATGTCAAGGAAATGTCCAAAGGGGACCAAATTATGACTGAGCAGTGGCCGAAGACGGGTGGATGGGACCAAATTATGAATGAGCAGTAGCTGATGAAGACGGGTGGATCAATGCAGGGGACTAAATTATGACTGAGCAGTGGCCGATGAAGACGGGTGGATCAATACAGTTCAAGCTATTGAAGATGCAAGTTAGAATAGGGGAGGACAAACTAGAATAGGGGAGGACAAACTAGAATAGGGGAGGACCCGCGAGTTTTGAATTACCGCTGGGGCACTCCATGGTGTAGTGTAGCCAATTAGGCCTTGTCATAGCAAATGAAAGGTGGATGAGGTTGACATCAACTCATATTTGAATGAATTAAGAAGTAAAACCTGAAACATGGATCAAATAATGAAACTTCAACAAGCAATTGCATGAAACAAGATATGATCATGTCTTGCATACCTTATTTCGATGGGTATCATGTTGTGACATTGTTGGTCGCTACTAGAGGATAGAAGAAGGGTCAGTGAGGTGTCTGATAAGGCTCATTGGAGAGTAATGAAAAGTATGCATATACTTAACCCTATATCATCAAAGAAGCTGTCTACTGGCGGTGATGATTGTTCGTTTAAACCCTATTAATGATGACGCACTAAAATAATCTTCTCATCTTTTCTTATGCGAGAGAAAAAGAAATGTATCCCAGTAAATCCGACACTAGGTGACCCGAGCCAATCAGTTTTATAATTGAAATTGGACCCAACTGTACCTGTATGTTTTATATTACTTTCCTATTTCAATGGAGTGTGAATTTTATATAGGATTTAAATTATATATTGACCGGAAGATAAGTGATACAACTGTTATCTATATTGACTGAAAGTTAGACGGACGAGTGTATAAATTCCATGATCAGCTGCAGGGATTGAGATATGGAGAAATGAGAGAGAGGGAGGGGGAGAGGGAGATTAGGAAGATATCATGAACTTCGCCGTACCGCTTTTCCTTTTCTGGTCTGTGATCATCCTTTTTGGACGACAACTCCCAGCTCTTGCATATATCCATCACTACGATTTTGTGGTAATCATTTGCATGATTCAAGCATAAAAGCATCTTAGTTATTAGTTTTTCTCATATTTATTTTATTGTGTAATTTTCCAAGTTAGGTTTGAATGTTTCTCTTTTTCTGGTTGCAGGTGAAGGAAACAAACGTAACGAAGCTGTGCGTGGAGAAGAGCATCTTAACAGTGAACGATAGCTTTCCGGGGCCGGAGATTCGAGTTCGAAAGGGAGACACTGCCTATGTCAACGTGCACAATCAAGGACATTATGGAATAACCCTTCATTGGTAAACTAAATGTGTACCTTAATAGTCCAAAAAATCAAGCATTGGTCTTTAGCATTTAAGTGATATACTTGTTGAATTTTTGGCAATTGAAATGATATTATCCATGTTTACATGTAACAAACCCCATATTTGCTCATAATTGGCAGGCATGGAGTAAAGCAGCCTTCAAATCCATGGTCAGATGGCCCGGAATACATAACCCAGTGCCCGATCGAGCCAGGAGCCAATTTCACTTACCAAGTCATCTTCACCGACGAGGAAGGGACCCTCTGGTGGCATGCTCACAGTGACTGGACTCGAGCTACCGTCCATGGCGCGATCATCATCTTGCCTAAAGAAGGAACCACGGCTCCATATCCTGAACCAGATGGAGAAGAGGTGATAGTTTTAGGTACGTGACTTTATCGAATTGACTTATTATATATATTTAAATATTTTAAAAAAATATCTACACATTTATTGATATTAAATAATTTCACGGAGTAAATGAATATAAGTATAACATTTCTCCACGTACAACCATTTCTTATAGATAGTGATACCCTTTAATATACAGGACCAACCATAAAGTTAAGTGAAAAAATATATATAACTTATGGATGTGTCTTCAGCTGCTTGGTACAAGGGAGATCTCATGACGGAACTCATCCAAGACATAGTCACAGGGTCCGATCTTCCTCACTCGAGTGGCTACACAACGAATGGAGAGCTTGGAGACTTTTCCAATTGCTCTAGCGGTATGTATGATTCACGGTCCAAATTTTAGTTTCAATCACTAGTTCAGGAATTGACGTGAATTTCAGTACGTACACTCCGACCGGGATGTACATTGGAATACAAGCATGATTAGGGTTTTCATTGTAGAAACTATATACCGATGGTCGGTCGATTATGGAAGCACGTACCTTCTCCGGATAGTCAATGCAGTCGTCAATGCGGAGTTATTCTTTGCCATAGCCAACCACACTCTCACGGTGGTCGGAATGGATGGAGCCTACGTGAAGCCCATCGTGACGGACTACATCTTGATAAGTCCGGGGCAGACGATGAACGTCCTCCTCACAGCGGACCAGCCTCTGGGGCGGTACTACATGGCCGCACGTCAGTACTCGACCGAGCCTATAGCTGACACCGGCTTCGACCACAGCAACGCGACGGCGATCTTAGAGTACAACGGAGATTACAACTTGTCTGCTAGTCCCACGTTCCCGCATAGCCTTCCCTTGTACCTCGACATGAAAGCCGGCAAAAATTTCACGCACCGGATCAGAAGCCTAGCGAACGAGGATCACCCGATAAGCGTCCCGACCAACATAAGCACGAGGATGTTCATAACGATCTCTATGAACCTGTTGTGCAAAAACATCACGTCGTGCAACAGTTCGGACGCGGATCACATGATTGCCACGAGCATGAACAATGTCAGCTGGAAGAATCCGCAGGTGGACGTGCTCGAGGCTTACTACAGGTACTCCCTCTCTCACATGATTACAACAATGAAGGATGCGGAGCTAATAGGTTTTATCTTACTGATGTTCTGCAGAAATCTAAGTGGGTATTACACGTCAGATTTTCCGGACTGGCCAGCCACTATGTTCAATTTCACCGCTGATTATTATGACGAGGATGCAGTTGTCACACAAACAGGGACAAAAGTCAAAGTTTTGAATTATAATGAGTCGGTCGAGATAGTGTTCCAGGGCACCGGCTTGTTGGGCGGCTCTGTGAATCACCCGATGCATTTGCACGGCCACAGCTTCTACATTGTCGGCATCGGGTGCGGGAACTTCGACAACGAGACGGATCCTCTGTCGTATAACTTGGTCGATCCTCCAGAGGTCAACACTTTCGGAGTCCCTAAGGATGGCTGGCTTACCATCAGATTTGTCGCCAAAAATCCCGGTACATTCTATTTCTGCATTTTACATGCATATGTCGCGGACCAGAAACTTAAATATGGATAGTACTTGTTGTCGGAGCAGGTGTTTGGTTCTGGCACTGTCATTTGGACCGACACATGACATGGGGTATGGACACTGCATTCATCGTCAAGGATGGTGGCACAGAGGAGACAAGGCTCCGGCCGCCCCCTCCCAACATGCCTCAGTGTACCGGTGTGATAGGAGTGTCAGTCCAAAACCCGGGTGACGATGGTCGTGATGATGCACTCACTAACTCATCTTGAATTAGTATTAATTGAAAATCCAACTTATATATGAAAATTTTTAAATAAAACAATGTGTAAGCCAACTTTTTATTTTCCCAACTTCGTATATTAATTCAAGTTCCTGTCGTAGACAAGTGTTCTGGATTAGAAATAAAAATTCATAAAAAATGACAATATATCATTATTGGGATTATATTAAGAAAGTGTTTAAATATTTGAAAAATATAAATGATTGTTTTAAGACCATTTCATAATTTTTTATTTATTTTTAAACTAGTATTCCAACTATTTATATAAAGTACTTTATTTCTCAAACTTTGAAAATATCTACAACAAATTTCAAATTCCATAACTCTACCCCAAATACTCATTTTAACTTGGAAGGACTTGTGGGGAGTAGGGAGATTTACAGCTCCTCCATTTGGCTGAATTTGACAATTATTTCAATGTGTTAGAAATACTTATGAGAAGGGCATCAATGACGGTTGGAGGGTGGAAAATTTTAAACACTTTCTTAATATAATGAAGTGTATTTGTTTACTCATTTGTGATAAATTTCTCCAAAGAAGTGATTTAAAGGTAAATGGACGTATGAAAAATGATTTTTGGGAGTACAATAGTAAAATGTTCATTTTTGGAAATATAAGGGATAAAATTATAATTTTACTTAAACAAAAGTAAAATTATTATTTTTCACTATTAGAGGGATTGGATGGTCATATTATATAAGTTTTGGGTAAAAATAATAAATTTAAAAATGTTAGAAATTAAATTATAAATAAAATAAATTTTAAGGATAAAATAATAATTAGATGAAATTTTGGTGTAAAAATACAAATTTCAAAGATTTGAGTATACAAATGGAACTAAAGGATAATGAGCTAAATTGATAATTTATTAAAGTTAAAATCCTAAATAAAATAATTTAATATAAAAAATAGCATTTCGGTAAATTATGAAAGTTAAGCGAGTAAATAGTAATTTTAGAAAATTAAAATTTAATTTATAAAACTATAAAAGTTTGGGACAATAGAGTAAATAGAGGAAAAATTATATATGTATTTGTTTACTCATTCTTGGACAAATCTTTTTTTTATCACTTTTAATTATTTATTATAATACATATAAAACTATGTATATATATATATAATTTTACTTAATTACTTCGAGTAAATCATCTTGGCTAAATTTGTTATCATTAACTAATTGAATTAACTTAAATTATACAAGATTATCAATAAAATAAATTAAGTTTCAAATGAACTCTAGTTTTATTTTTAATTTCTAATTGAACATTTCTTGTTCTAAAAATCCCAATGTTACACGGGACACATGAAGTGGGAAAAGTGGGAGTGACATGAGTACAATGACACAAGGGCGAAAAGGGAAATAAGACATATAAATTGAGTTTTCTATGAGAAAGAAAAACACCCACTATTGTATTGAAGTTATGGAAATTATTACATAACAAAGGAGTAATAAATGAGATTTAGTTTTGAGTACAAAACTTATAATAAAAAGGATGGGAGGAGTAGTAATACATAATTTTTCAAGACGGAAAATGGTTGGTCAAATGAGCTATCAATCGGAAGTCAGTTTGAGTCGAGATATGGAATAATGTGAAATTGATATTAAACAAACCCTGAAGGTTCTCCTTGATCGATAATCAAAGATTGAAAAATGTCCGATTGAGAACCAAAAGGAATCGAATCGAACAGGCTCAGACCAAAGATTTCGAGGAATTTTTCAAGGAGCTTCTGATGATAAAATGGTGATGGTTGGCTCTAAACTCAAGGAAATGAGCTGAAAAAATTTTAAAAAATTAAATTGGATTAAGAATCAATTGGATTGAGGATGAATCAACCAAGAAAATGCCCAAATTGGCTGAACTGATTGAAAATTTTGTTGAAAACCAATTGGGATCAATAACCAGTTTAGGGTGACTGAAGGGGGTACACACACATGTGGCATGTGCGCCACATGTTTCCTTCACCCGAGTTTGCCGGACAAAATTGAGCCCCCTTGTCAAATGTAGCATCCCTAGTATGAGAGAAATAAATATATGCATGCCTATAAGAGTCTTATTTGGATTGGGGCCACTACACATATAAGGTCGACCACTCTTATCGTCGTTGTTTGGCTAGAATTCTCTTTATAATCTAGACTGCTTCATTTTTCAGTTAGCCAATTTATAGAGGACATAACTTTTTATTCATACCACAAATCAAGTGATTCAAGTGTCTTTAGAACTCTTATTGAGTCATTTTTCCAATGGTACCTTCGTTCAACTTCGACAATTATCCTACCAACACAGGAGAAATGAAATAGTAACCTCACTCCGATAGCCAAAAAATAGATCACTCCTTTCCTAAGCCATTTTTATGCCCCCAACGACTAAGCACATCCAAGAAAATTTTCACAGATTCCTTATAGTGCCATCTAATAATCCCCACCGGCCTCTTGAGTTGAAGATAAGTATGGAGGTCCAATTAATTTAGAAAAATCTCGACTAGCTTCCAATGATGACCAAGCTTAGTAAATCTTCATTTTTAGGTGACTCAAACCTCTATTTGAGATGATTCAATAGCTGAAGGATTCATTTGAAAGTCAACTTTATAACACCACTAGTATCGCAGGTCGAGTCACCATCTCCGATGAGTTCTCAACCTTTTACCAACTAACTTCTACCAATTTTTGATGAAACCACATAACCTAGCTGATGTGAATACGATAAAAGAGTATACAAATTAACAAGTCCAATCAACTGAACCTGCAATGGAGCTGAACATTTTGTTACCAAATGAGATAAATGCTTATTTGAGACTTCAAGAGGGCCCAATCACAAGGTTAAAGGGGCTAAAAGATTCAAAAAAGTTATATTGGCTAATTAAAGAGATTGCCAAAAATCTAAATGCAAGCCTAATTAAAGAGTCCAAGAAATGCCCACGAGAAGGAAGCCTAATTAAAGAGTCCAAGAAAAGCCCACGAGAAGGTCCAGATTTAATTAATGAGTAGAGATTTATTAATATAATAAATCTTCTACGATATTAAATAATAATATTAGATTTTTAATTAGTTAAATTTAGATTTTTAAATTAGTTATAAAAATATCCTAAATATTTAGATTAGATATGGTTGGCATGTAACCATAAGATATATTTTCCTTATTTTTAGGCTATTCGGTTGTTATATGTGCCTATAAAAGGCATACTCCACAACATTGGAGGACACACACTTTGCAATTTCAATTTTATGAGTTTTGTCTTCTTTCTTTTCTTGAAAGAGTTTTTTGAACTTATTAGGTTTTTACCTATGGCGTTCAAGCAATTCAAGACTTATCAATAAGGTTTTCTAAGAGTTCTTCTTAGAGAATTTAGGTGTGGCATCTAGATATCCGATACCTTGTTTCTCACATAAACAAGGTATATTCCATTCTTTCGTACTTGCATCATGAAAGTCTTGGGGTCTTGCCATATTTGGTGTAGGGTGTCGTCAACATATTGGCGAGGTTTGCATCATTTGGTATCAGAGCACACGATTGCACGACAAGTTCCATCCCATCTTTTTTATCTTGTTCTTTTTTTTATCTTCTCTACCTATTTCTATTCTTTATAAAAGAAAAAAAATTATCATCTTCTTCTATCTATCTTCTCTTCAGTAGGTTTAAAAAAAGAGAGAAAAAAAGCCAAAAAAATTTAGATTTTTAAATTGGTTATAAAAATGTCCTAGATATTTATATTAGATATGGTTGGCATGTAACCATAAGATATATTTTCCTTATTTTTAGGCTATTCGGTTGTTATATGTGCCTATAAAAGGCATACTCCACAACATTGGAGGACACACACTTTGCAATTTCAATCTTGTGAGTTTTGTTTTCTTTCTTTTCTTGAAAAAGTTTTTTGAACTTATCAGGTTTTTACCTGTGGCATTCAAGCAATTCAAAACTTATCACCAAGGTTTTCTAAGAGTTCTTCTTAGAGAATTTGGGTGTGGCGTCTAGATATCTGATACCTTGTTTCTCACATAAACAAGGTATATTCCATTCTTTCGTACTTGCGTCGTGAAAGTCTTGAAGTCTTGCCATATTTGGTGTAGGGTGTCGTCAACATATTGGCGAGGTTCGCATCAGTTGGGTATGGGATATCTAGACGCCACACCCAAATCCTCTAAGAAGAACTCTTAGAAAACCCCAGGTGATAAGTCTTGATTGCTTGAACGCCATAGGTAAAAACCTGATAAGTTCAAAAAGCCCTTTCAGGATAGAAAGAAAACAAAACTCACAAGATTTAAATTCCAAAGTGTGTGTCCTCCAATGTTGTGAAGTATGCTTTTTATAGGCACATATAACAACCGAATAACCTAAAAATAAGGAAAATATATCTTATGGTTACATGCCAACCATATTTAATCTAAATATCTAGGATATTTTTATAACCAATTTAAAATTTAACTAATTAAAAATCTAATATTATCATTTAATATCGTAGAAGATTTATTATATTAATAAATCTCTACTAATTAATTAAATCTGGACCTTCTCGTGGGCTTTTCTTGAACTCTTTAATTGGGCTTCCTTCTCGTGGGTATTTCTTGGACTCTTTAATTGGGCTTCCACTTGGATTTTTGGCAATCTTTCTAATTAGCCAATATAACTTCTTTGAATCTTTTAGCCCCTTTAATCTTGTGATTAAGCCCTCTTGAAGTCTCAAATAAGTATTTATCTCATTTGGTGACTAAGTGTTCAGCTCCATTGCAGGTTCGGTTGATTGAACTTGTGAATTTGTAGACTATTTTGTCGGATTCACATCAGTAGCCCTAAAGTGTATTGTTTTCACCAACTATAGTCGAAAAAAGACCATGCTGGCCTAGGGGTATTTAGGGACATGATATCAATCCTTTATAATTTTTAAGTAAGTTTTGATGGGGTAAGTAGCACGGGGACCAAAATATAATTTTGACAAAGTTAATGGAACCATTCATGAATAAGGATTCTTCGGGGATACAATAAGGACCCGAGAAAAGTTTAGGGACCTAAGGGAAAGATTAGAAATATTTTTATGCTTGAATGATGAGACTTGGAAATAAAAGAACTAAAATAAAATAATGGAAAAAAGTTAAAGGGGCAAAATGGAAAATACTTGGAAGTTAGAGTATGAAAGTAAATTTTAAGTACTTGGGGACCCAAATGAAAACAAATAAAAATTTAGGAATCTAAATGGATGACTTGGAAAGTTACAGTATTAAAGGAATGATTTTGTAAGTATAAGGGCATGAAATAAATTTTAAAAAGTTGAAGGACAAATGTGACATTTTGGAAAAGTTAGAATCATATATATAATATTTGTAAATTTTGGGACTTAAGTGTAATTTATTAAAAAAATTTAGAAAAACTTTACAAGTGAGCAATCAATAGGTGTGTAGAAAAAGAGTTATTAGTAGTGCACACTCGAGTCACTCGTGCCTTGAGTACAAAATTATAATTATAAGAAATTATACGAAAATATAAGAAATATCAACAGAGTTTAACTGAAAATAGTCGTGATTAATATAATGATGTAATTTTTAGAAAGATATATTTGTATACACTAAACGATCTTACATGCAAAGCGACCGTGCTTTCGGAATGAATAAGTTTTTAATAAACTATGAGTTAGTTTAATAACAGTCAATTTGATTGAAACAATCGATACCCTTTATAAATTTCTAAAATCTATAATGTAGGTATATACTTGTTTTGAAAAATGTCTTCGGAAGTTAGAAAATAAAATAGAGAAATTTTATAAATAAAGTGTTGTAAACGAACTTAAGACCTATCTAATTTAAAAAATGAACCAAGTTCCAATGATTTTGAGAAAAAAGGTTTAGGGCCCAATATTTTGAAAAATTTATTACAATCTCAATATTTATAAATCAAGTTTAAGTTCACACTTTATGAAATAAAGATCAAAACTTTTAATTTTGAAATAAATATGAGCACTGACATTATGTGACTTCAAAAGTGGGCATTGACTTACATTTTAAATAAATATATCATATTTGTATGTATTAACTTAGTATATATCTAATAGGATCACGTTGAATGGTTGATTATTGATGACTTAATGAAATGAGAACACTTGATTTTTAGATATACGATATTATTGATTATGATGGGTATACAGATGAGTTAGATGAGTTGAAATCAATAAACCACTAGTAAGAGAAAGGGAAAGTTATATATTTTAGAAAATTGCGAGATCCTAGAGAGTAGAGAGTTGTATGTGAGAGTTCATTTATTTGGGTTCAACCAGAAAGGGGCGGAACTTACCTCTATATACGAATTACTTCTATATACAAATGATTGATGAATGAGTATGGACATTTAAAGAGTGATACTTTTGTTTCTAAGATATGATGTATTGTACATCTAATTAATTTGTTTCTAATGATTGAGATATGATGTAGTGTACATCTAAATTCGAATGACAATTTAATATATGGAATCGAATACATATTTACGTGGAGTGTCATAATTTTAAATATAATTAATAATTAATTTATATTATTTGAGGTATAATAAGAAAATTTTCACAACATTATAACAATAATATGATAAATAATAATATTTGAAAACGATCAATATCTAAGAAAATATTTTATATTATTAGTATATATTAAAATTAAGTAAATAACTATTATATTATCAATAATCTCACTCGACTCCCTATTCTCTAACACTCTTTAATGATAAATTCAAGTATCAAAGGATCATCTAAACCATATACCAAAATTAGAGTAGGTAAGAATCTAAAAAAATTACAAAAATATATAATTATTAGTAATTATTGTTCTTATTAATTTTATTAGAATTTGCAAATATTCATACTTTATCTATAAAATTCAAGTTGGACCTAATTGATATCAACCAAAATGCAACTTATATTCATTTTCGTTGTTCTCCCAATTATCATTCACTTGCAAAACAAATGGTTCATGTTATCTCACTCGAAATTGAAACAATGCGCGAGAAGAAGGAAAGGAGGGCAGGATATGTTCCATTTGGAACTGGATGGGAGAAGATCACAGTGATTTTGAGGTATTTCAGCCCCTTTCCCTTCAATGTCCCTGACTTAGTCTCCCTTTCCACTAGCGATGTAAATAAAATAAACTAGAAAAAATGAAAGTCACAATTAGGCACCCATCTCGAGCGAAGATGTCTCACCCAACTCGTATTTAAAAAAAAATTATTTATTTACTTAATTTATCTTAAAAATAAAAAAATATAAATTAATTAATTCGAAATAAATATAATGGTGCCTTTTATTAATAATTCAGACGACTATACCGGATAAACTAATGTTGTACATATCCCATAAAATGGAACCTATCTCAAATATAACCATACTTATGGAATTAACTTAATACACTTGCATGCACATCATAATGTATGGTATGCCTACGTCTGTCTAATCGGTCACCTAGATAGTACATCTCCTTCAAGAGATGAAAACTTGTTACTTCTTACTTCTTGTATTCGAATTTGAATAAGATATTAAGTTGGATTAAATAGAGAAAGTTGGATGTATTTATAAAATTATAAAAGTTACATTATTTATTGATTATAATTTTTAAGTATATATATTAATATATAATATTTTTTATATAGTATCACAGCTGATTAGTTCGCATTATTTAAAATACTGTAAATTCGATTAGTGATATTAATAAATATATAAAAAAATACCTAAATTGAGTTTATTATTTACACTCGATATCGTAAAAATAATAATAATCTCGTATGTAGTTTTTTAGTACATGTTTAAAAATTGTAAATAGAATAAAATAGAAAATTACAATAAATTTATAAATTGTAAATATTTTTCTAATTACAAGTAAAAATAAATAGTTTTCATATATTATTTTACAAAATAACTTTTTAAAATTTTTAATTATAAATTAAGTTCTAAAATTTTGTAGTAAAATTTTAGGACTTTTTTAGAATTTTTTAGGATATTTTAAAATTTTTTTAAGTATCAGAGAAATTTGAATCAATTAAATTAAAAGTAAACCCTAATACAAAAAAAATGCATGAGTAATAAAATGAAGTATTAAACAATAATAAACTTGGTACAAACCAGATGTCAAGTGGTGTACAAAATTATAAGAAGTACTAATATTTTAATATATGCAGCATTTAAAATACTCTGTCTTGGAATTTTTTTTAAAATGGGCCTTTGAATTTTACTTTCTTGAACCATTCAAGAGCTAAATTAACTGAGATGCTGATATGTCACTGTCACGGCTCAACACACCCCGACACACTCCTCCATCAGGATCACACTATCCGAAAGTCATCTTCCTGACTGGGAGATATAAGTGAGCCTTGTATGATCAACTTTCATCGCACGCACATTGAAGGCAAGTTTATTGATGGTTAACGGGGAAAGTAGGTTGACCTATTTTTCTGCTGTCTTTATAAAAAAAGTAATAATTTTTAAATAAATATATATCTAAAATCTTAGGAATTAATAATGATTTCTCTAAATTATTATCAAATTTAATGATGTTGTACTCGGATAGTGAAAATAATTATTTTATTAATTATAAAAGAATAAATGTAAATTTTATTTTATTTTTATTATTACAAAATTGAAATAGTAATATTTTTATTGTATATAATTATTAAGTGCGAGTTTAAATTTAAATAAATAATGATTAATATTAAAAATTTGATATTATATTAATTTAAATAAAAAAAGTTATAAATCTATAAGATTTGAAAAAAATTAACTAGTTATATGTGATGATTTTTAATTAAATATATGTTTATTCTATGAATAAAAAAGATTTTTCCTTTAATTTGTCTCAAAAAATTACAGTTTTATAAACTTAACTATATATATTATACATGTATAAATATTTAACCGAATTAAAAATGTTAGATTTCTATTTGAACAAAAAATGTTATGTCCATATTTAAATTATTATACAAACATTAAGATTTTATTTTAATCATATAAAATAATTACTTTATTTAAAATTTACTGGAAGATTAAGCTTTTATTTGAAATTTGAGACATCATATATTTACTCTAAATATGTTACCTTCCCCTAACTTATAATTATATAAAAACAATGATAACATTGATGTGATGATTAATATGATTTTTATCATTTATATGAGAATATAATGTGAACGAATTTAATGGGTCTGATCTAATTTGAAAAGGTATTATGTACTCATTAGTGGAATATATTTATATTTAAAAGTGATTGTTGGTAGGTAGGAGAATTTTTCTAATTTTATAAATTAATAATATTTTTTTAATTTTATTCAATATAAAAATCTGGATGGAAATTAACTTACAAACGCATTTTCTCCCGCGAGGAAGGGACCTTCTGGGCACGCCCATAGCTACCAGACTCGAGCTACGGTTCACGGCGCGATCATCATCTTGCCTAAAGAATGAACCAAGGCGAGGGTACTAGCATTTTATTTTTGGAGTCAACACTGTGTGATTAGGACGTGCATTTAAGGAGGATGGATTCATGGATGGCATACAAGACAGACAGGATGGTCCAGCTGACCCAAGGAGAACAGTAAAAAAGAGCACTGTATAGTGCTACATTAATATGGGACATTTACTTCAGCACAACAGCATCAACATATTGTATACACAAGTTTTCCACGTTAACAAGCAGTAGCAGCAATTTGATACAATTGACTTTATATTTCTGACAAAAGCTTATCCACTGATAACTATTCATCCCATGAAGGGTTGGGTTGATACATAAAACTATCTTGAATTCCCAGGCATGTGTAGGTTGATACATACACAGTCACATAAAATCATACATATAAAATATTAGTATTTGCCACAACTTCAAAGCATGGCATACGTATGTACGTTGAAATGATAGGTTATACTAACGATTCTATCTCATCTACTTTCATTTAACATCATGATGGCAGAAGCGATTTTATTGATAAATGCACCTAACTTATTCCAGCTCTCCCACAGATCCTAATCTCATACTATCATGGAGATGGAGACTATGATGGTAGACCTAGAACTCCTTAACCATGGTATTGCATCATGTTAGGCAATTTACTTAAATATTATTCCCTAAGTAGAACCATAATATTATCAATATATCAATCTCACATGTCATCATTATTTATCATTTTATAAACTCAATATATATATATATATATATTTTAAAGTTTTTATATATTACCACTAAGTAGATGGATCCAATAAAAGAATTGAGAGGGTGGATCCAATAAGCCCAAAAAGCTAAACAATGTGCTCACTTTACACGAAGGAAAATTTTAAAAAAATTCAATATAATTATAAAAGAAAGGAGAAGAGTGGGAGATCTAGCCTTTCTTCTTAGGAAAGTGGAAAATAGAGTGCTACTCTCCCTTAATTACAACAATTGTTGTAAAAGAGAGTGAGTCAGAATGTTATTTGCTTTTATGCTCTAATTTTATATTTGAATTTAGTGATTAGTATTTATTTGGAATAAAGTTAATAGTAGGTATTTGGAGTGAAGTGAATAGATTATTATTTTTAATAATATATGATGAAGGTAAAATAAGTTGAATAATTATTAATTAAAAAAATTAGAAAAATAAATTTATTTATTTAATTAAATTAAATAATATATTATATATATTATATAATTAAATTATATTAAATATATTATATACTAAAATAATATATTATATAAAATAATTAACTTATTATTATAATAAATAATTAATATTAATTATATAATAATTAATGTATATATATACATATTTTATAATTATAATAAAAATAATATAAATATATGTAATAAATTATATTATACATTTTGTATATTTTATTTTCTATGTATAATATTTTATTATATATTTATATCATATAATTTTATATAAAATATTATTAATATATAAATTTATTTAAATTATATAAAAATAAAAATAAATAAAAAATAATATAAATATATACATTGAATGCATTAAATTAATTTAAGGAATAAATTAAATAATTCATTCAAAATCACTCAAAATTGGGGATTGAGTGATTTAAATGTGATTTTTTAACTACAAACCTCTCCATTTTATTTTAGCAAATTATAGATTTATTAATCTCTACAAACTAATTTATTCTAAATCGCCCCATCCAAATACAATATAAAAATGACTAGATTTACACAAGTAGAAGAGAAGACAAAATATAGAGAGACAACTAATGTAGTAGCTCAGTTTGAGTACATAAAAGAAATACCATAGATAAAAATGGGTTAATCAAATTAGGGTATATGATAGTGTGACAACTTGCCTAACTCTCATTATATTATAATTGTGTGACTTTTACAATTATAGTATATGGAATAAATAAGTCTTTTAACTTAGTTAAATACATATAAATCATCAAACACAGTTTTCATAATAAATTTATACTATTACTCACCATCTAAATATTAATAAAAATAAAATTACGGTAAGTATAACAATTTTACCTTTATCATTTGAGCAACTTCATTGCTATGTCGAGTCCCCAATTCGAGAATTGTGCTTGCCTATTAGAATACAACACCATCTCAAGACTTCATTTAGTATTTTGATTACGTAATACTCAAATTAAAAACCTTCACAATTAAATTTCAAAATCACCTATATATTTTAAAATATTTATATGTCTATTAAATTTTTATATATTATATTTGAATAATAATTATACCTATTATATTTTATTTCGTCAATACTATATCACACTATTAAATTCAATAAATAAATTATGCTATGTGATTAGATTGATACCAATGTACTTGATTCAGTCTTATTTAAAATATATAAAATTATTTGAATATATTTTAAATATTTATATTTATGTATCAATTAATATTTCTAAAAAATATTTAACTTTTTAAATATTATTTTTTAGAGTTGTTTATATATCTTGAAGAAATCTCACCAAAATAATTTTTTCATTTTATAAAAATAATAACTATATTCACCCAACACTTTGTGATGAAACTAATGCTAATGAAGTCTTAGCATATTAAAAATTAAAATATTTTCCATTGTGTATGATAATACCTATTACTTATTGGCTAATTATCCAACCTAAAATTTGGTGTCCAATGGTTCATGAATCTTATTATCCGAATACACAAATAATGATGTAATATACAAATAAAAGATATGACTACTTATTTTATATTTTTCATTTAGGATTGATTAACAATAATAGCTTCTTGGTTTTATCATATAAAATATTAGGTCATTATCCGTTTGATAAAAAGATTCCTGAATCACTTTGAAAATATATTATTTTTCTTTTTCTACTAAAGTCATTTTCATAAATATAATTCCTTATTTCACATAATTTTGTAATTTAGTTGTCAAATATTTAAATAAGACACCAACCGAATGTTAGTAAATTCACCAATATTTACTTAGAAAACATTTAAGTAAGATACCAACCAAGCTCAATCTGACTCCATGTTAGTAAATTCACCAATATTTACATGAAATTGTGTTATTTGATGAGTGCTTGATCCCGTGGTTTAATTGTATAGATAAATATTCATTTGACATATAACATAAATAATCCAATTATAACTTATTCAAATCTAAGGTATAATTTTTATCGATACTTGCTAGTATCGAATCTTAATTTCTCTATTTTTACATTTTAGTTATTAATGACTAAACAAGAACTTAACTTCCCTTGATCCCTATTATTCATTTCTAAAAGCTCATATTTAAAGATATCAATCTGATTTATTAAAATTTATAATTTAGTTCTCGATTTTTCAAAATATTATAATTTAGTTCTCTATATTTCATTTTTTCATATTTTAGTCAAAAGTCACTTTTCAATTCAACTCATATTTTATCAAAACTCTTAATTTGACCCTTTTTTGTCAAGTTTTTGAAATTTACCACAAATATTTTTTTTCCAAAATTGCACTTTAATCCATAATATTTCAAAGATCACATTGTGATCCCTAAACTTTCTTTGTTTTCACTACAATCGTAATTTCTTTACAAATTTTACATTTAGTCCCTCAGTTATCTTCATTTCCCATTTAGCCCCCACATTTTCCAAATTTGCAAAATTGTAAACCTCATATTTCATAAACGAAATAAATTGCAAATGATGACTAAAAAATTTCCAAGAAAATCGAGTTCAATTTAAACCTTGATCACAAAAAGTAACCAAAATGAGTTGGAAATAATCCAAAGTGAGATAATTTCACTAAACTTCAAAGGAAATTAATCTAGTTGGAAGTAGAATCATATTGAACCGGGGTGAATTAGAGTTAAATCAGGTTAAACCACACTGATTTGAAAAGAAGAAGTCTGAAGATTCCTTTTTAGGGTAAATTAAAAAGGGAAACATGATAAATCAATGTCACTACCATGTAGAAATGAATTTAGGATTTTTGTTTGGAAATGAGAGATCAGATCAATTTGGGCCTGAACGGTTAAAAAATGATTTCATGTCATAAAAATTCGGTTCGATTGTACTAGTCAACGTGGCTAGTCTAGTCAATAGACTCATTTTCGAGGTTAGTGCCATGTAGGCAGGTGTGACTGATGAGTAGGTGTCACGTGGAAAGAACATCATGTCAATAGCTAGATAAGCATCCTAAAGTGTCAACTAATCATTGTGTGACATGTGGCGATCCTTAATAGTCAATTAAAAGGAACCTCTGTTAGTAAGTCATGTCAGCTAGGCTGACCAATTAGAGAGTGCCACATGAAAAGTGTGTTCAGTTAGTAGACAACTTTGATGTATGAGAAAACTAACCAATCAGTGTGTGACACATGACAATTAACTTTTGAGGAATGACTAATTGAGTCGCATTACCATGCAAGAGGATGTAGCCAGTCTTAGAATGACACGTTAAATTGTTACATTTTAGCGAGTAAGAAACCTGCTATATTTAGGCTAGTCAATCATAGGATGCCACATCATAATGTCATAAGAGTCTTTCATGACCAAATCTAGTTAGTTTCCATATCAAATAAAGCAACCAATGGGAAGTCACTACATGGTAGATAACGATTAGAGAATGACATGGACCCCAAGTGGAAATCCACGTTAATGGTGCTAGCCAATTGTTGTGCTCCACATGGTAACTCACATGTGCTAGTCCACACACACATTCATAATGTCATCTTCTTATTTTAATTGGCCATATGCAAAACGCGTGGAGAAGGGAAATAAAAACTTTCCAATTTCGACGAGTGAATATTCACTTCGACAATGGGGATACTAGGTGAGATACAAGCTGACAAATGGGGTATGGATAGCCCTGAGAGGCCTTAAACTCCTTATATTAAGAGCATGTTCCCTCTTAGTCTCCTCACACCTCAAACACTTGAATTCTTCTAATAGCTCTAGTTTTTAGTGAGGCTCAAACCAAAGCTCGGATAGGGGCCATTTTCTCATCCAAAAAGGGTATTTTTTGGTTCCATATATTCTTGGAGAGATGTCCTCTATATGATAGCAACATCAACCTTGCTCGAGGATGATTGGAGAAGCCGTGACGAAGTTGCACAATACATTGACTCGAGTAGACCAAATGTACAACAAGCATTTTGAGCGGGAATTGAGCGTTTCCATGGATAGGCTAACCCTCCTATACAACCTCAAGTTGTGACCAAGTCTTCCCCATCGGTCATAGGTAAGTGTCCTCACTAACGTTCATCGAAATTCTTAAATATTTAGACCACTTTTATAGAATTCATTCCAACACGAATTTAGACAGCTTCAACAACCAATCAAGGCACAACTTGATCCCAGAGCGGTCACAAGGAGGAGAGCTAGCTTCTCATATCCACAACTTTGACTGCCATGCCACTGCTTGTAAAAAATCAAGCATTTCTCTCTTTAGAATAATTTTTTGGCAAAGCTCTATTCTTGGTCATTTCTAGGCCAAATTGTTCGATTTAAAGCTTGAAATGATCATGACAACATGGGGAAGATGATTATTATCATGATATGCCAAAATTTGGAAGTTTAGACTTGATTCCACGGAGAACTAACTTCGGTGATCAATTTACAAATTCAAGAAAGTTATGGACTTAATTGAAAATAAATACAAGTTTAAGGACCCAAATGGATATAAAGGAAAGATTAGGGATATAAAGGAATTATCTAAAAAATCTTAAGGACTTGATTGAAAAATAAATAAAACTTAGGGTCCTATATGTAAATAAGTAAATATAGAGGGACCCAAAAATAAATATTTTTGTGAATTATGACTAAACATAAATAGGGTCTAATTTTAGGGATACTTCAATATTTTTTAGAGAAGTTAAGGCTTGAATAGATAAAGGAGGTACCACTCATAGTCCAATAAAGCTAATAGGACCCTAGGAGTAAAATTATAATTTGTTAGAGTAGATAAGATAGATTGAATAATTCCCTCGTATGTCGAACCCAATTTATTCACAAAATATTTATCAAACTATTGTAGGGTTATACCTATTTGCTCATACAAGGAAGTGCACAACTTAGTAATTTCTTTGTGACTAACACATCTACAAAATATCGGTTAGTGAAATTTCTATCATTGAGTCTGATTGAACTAATGATGTGATATTATCCACTATTTAAAATTTGAGTAAGTTTATAAACACTTTGGAAAATATTAAAACTATATATGTTACGCCCTAACCCAGTTTGGTCGGATCCCCGTGAACAAACTTATTATTATCCTTAGTCATTCTCTAATCCTAAAAAGGGATAAAAATGGGTTGGGGAGTTTCTAAAACTTTGTGAATGGGTATTAAAAAATTTCTATAAAAATAGTTTTTGAATTGGAGTGTGTCAGACTCCTTATTTCCCTTAAAATTCTTTCTTCTTTAATTTCTCGATTTTCAAAATCATTACTTATCATTAACTACAAATGGTGTGTTTAGAAACCAGCACACACCCTCTATCATGAAGGGATCACACATTCGCAGGGTAGCCCGTCTACTACACCCACTTGTGGTGTCGGAGTGACTTTACCGGCCACCTAGATAGAAGCCCATCCACTTCTACCTTGGGAATGAATGGATGTACGTGACATTCGACCCTTAAACCTAAAAAGAAACTCCGTGTCGATATGAGGATAGAGACCTCATCCAGACCCCATTTCGGTCTCGTGCGCATGAAGCTACGCCGAGCTTCCCTGACTGTTGGCACGACAAACTGCCATTATCTCCACCATGTCGTCCAGTAGCCCCTAGATGCATCACTACCCCTCTTGGGCATTTTGATGGTCCCGAACCTCAGTGCATGCACAAAACCATAATTTTCCTCATAAGCCATATAATCTTTGGTGCCACTGGTTCAACAGCCCCAACCCTCAACTTGACCTGCAGCTATATGTCTCGACTGGTCCATCGACCTGTCTTGTTACACTACCGCCAATCCACCGAGTATGTCAGACCTGTCTTAGTACCATGGCCAAATCACATCATTCATTAAAGTTTTCATGGCTTAACATCATGTTTGTTTACTAGCTCCTACTCATGCCAACTGGCCTTGGGCCCACTATACAAGATTTTTAGAATTGGGCATTTTAGCCCCCCAAGATAAAAAAACTAAGGCCTCCGACCTATCTGAGCTATTCGAGCTCCCGTAAAGAAGGTCTCCCAAAATATTTAAGCAGTGGCACATAGTCAGGGGAGAGCACTTCTGACAAAATAATCTTTTCATCTATCCATCACGCTAACCGGGTGTGAGGACATCTCCACTCATAACTGATAAGTGGGTTTTCTACTTCCTTTGAGTAAGTTCATCATACCAACCAGGTATGATCTACTTACAACTGGTAATTAGTTTTTTTTTCCAAGTTTTTCTCACATCACCCCATCCAGGTGTGATGTTAAAATGCCACTTAGTAGTGGTTTTTCATTCGATGTACTCATCATCCCAACCGGGTATGATGTGAAAATTCCCACTCACCCGATAGTGTAGTAAATTCCTCTTATGTGGCTCTTTACCTCCACACGAGCTTGTCTTTGCTGACATTCCCGGTACTTCATATTCCTACACAATATGAACATCCTTGTTCATTATCATTTGGCCTAATAGCCTTTATTAATCAGAAATGAATAAAATGCCAAAACTTTTAGTTATTTGCATTTAGGTCCCTAAGGTTCTTTTTATTTAACTTTAGGTCCCCTAATGACAATTTGTCCCCCAAATTGAGTCCAGAAAGTTCTAAAATTTACTTTGGGACCTCAATTTATTCAAAATCACAAAAGGGGTTCAAGTTTCCCAAATTCCCAATTTGGTCCCTAACTTTTCAAAAATTACTATTTTGCCTCTACTTTACAAAAATGGAAAATTTGACCCCAATAATTCCAAAATTTTACTAATTGGTCCTCCAACATCTTTTTCATGGCCAATTGGCCCTCATTTTTGGGAATTGAACTTTGGTCCCCCAATTTTTCAAAATTCTTAAATTTTCCCAAAAGTTCCCCCCCAATTTCCCTTTTTCAACCTAGCCGAATTTAATTTCATCAAATTGACCAATCAATCGAGGTTAATTATTGAAATTGAAGGTAGATTTGAGTTCCTACACACACACCTATACAATTCAATTTCACTTTGAATCGCATGAATTGATGCCAGGACGAGCTCAAATGGAGCTTCACCGAAAAACTAGACGTATAGAGAGAAAGCTTCGAAAGATTACCATCGGGGGTGAGACGATCCAAGATTTCGATCTGGGCAGATAGCTCTTGTCCTGAGGTTCCTCCTAGAATCAAGAATTACTTCAATTCATGTCTAATTGAGGGAGAATTCAGTTAGTAAATATTCATCGAATCTCTCTCTAGCACCGATCAAAATGCTATCTTCCTCGATAGAGAGATTGAACCGCCGCACTTTCGATAGTAAGCTTTCGAAGCTTTCTCTCTCGACGCTCAATTTTCCAGTGAAGCTCCATTTGAGCTCAATTTGGATCCAAATGACACAGTTCAAAGCTCAATTGAATCTTATGGAAGTGTAGGAATATCCATACCTTCAATTGGAGCATTTAACCCTGTTTGAATGGTCAATTTGATGAAATTAATTTCAGCCAGTCTAAAAGGGGTAAATTGGGGGAAATTTTGGGGAAATTTGGGGATTTCGTAAAATTGAGGGACCAAATTGCAATTTCCCAAATTTAAGGGCCAATTGGCCATGAAAAAGATGTTGGAGGACCAATTGGTCAATTTTTGAAATTGATTGGGGTCAAATTTCCATTTTTGTAAGGTAGGGGCAAATGGTAATTTTTAAAAAGTTGTGGACCAAATTAGAAATTTGGAAAACTTGAGCCCCGTAAATAATTTTGAGTAAATTGAGGGCCCAAAGTAAATTTTTGAAAGTTTTGGGACTCAACTTGGGGAAAATTTAGCCTTAGGGACCTAAAGTAAAGGAAAATGAACTTTAGAGACCTAAGTGCAATTAATTGGAAATTTTGAGCTTAGCAATTCATACGTGAGGAACAAAGGCTATTATGCCAAATATTCATAAATAAGAATGTCTAAATTGTGTTGGAGCATGAGGGACCAGAACACCAGCAAGGGAAGCTCGCGTCAACTTGAAAACCAACCGAAGATGAATACGTCACAGTTAACGGGTGAGTGGGTTTATTTACATCATACCTGGTTGGGATGATGAGCACTTCAGAAATAAAAAAACCCCTTCTATGTGGGATTTTAACATCACACCCTATTGGAGTGATGTGAGAACTACACGAAAAAACTACTTATCGGTTGTAAGTAGAGAGATCATACCCGGTTGGTATGATGGACTTCCTGGAAGGAAGAAGAATACCCGCTTACCGGTTGTAAGCAGAGATGTCATCACACCCGGTTGGTGTGATGAATGGAAAGTTTATTTTGTCAGAACTGTTCTCCCCTAAATGTGTGCCGATGCTTAAAATTTTTAGGAGATCTTCTTGATGAGATCTAGAACAACTCAGATAAGTTAGAGGCCTCAGTTTTGGAACTTGTGGGGGCTAAGGCCTCAGTTTTGGAACTTGGTAGAGTGGCAGGTTGATCATGGGGATCTGACCAAACCGGTTCAGGGCATGATAGACCGATTTTCGATTTCGGATCATCAAATCTCATTTGACCGAACCGATCAAAGGGGTCTAGCCAGTCAACGGTCCTTATTACCCACCCACTAGTTAAAACCCCATAAATATTTTTCCTGACCTTATTACCCACTCATTGAGTTATAGACTCACCCCCTCCCACAAACCCTTTTTCAAGAAAATATGAAAAGAAGAGTAAGGGAATAATACATCTCGTGGTAAGCCCCATGCACTTGTTATGTTCCTGCATGTTTTATAAATTGTCTCAAAATATTTCAGGATTTTGCCTAACTCTTATCGGTATCAAAATGATTGGTATACCAGAAGTAGTGGTAGATTGATCATGGGGATCCAACCAAATCAGGTTGGGGCGGGACATAGGTACCTATGTTTTCTTTATTTGACATACTAGTCTTTAAGTTTATTTTATTAGAAATAATTCCTCAATTATGTACCAAAATTTCTAATTTTTCTTTATTTGCAATTTCACCAATTATATAATTTATCAAAATAAAATTATTTAAAATTACTTATAAAACCTTATAATTATTTTTAATTACAATTAAATTCTCAAAATTATTTTTAATTACAATTAAATCCCTAAATTCCTCTTATTTACAAATTGAATCTTAATTGATGTCAATTTCAAAGAAATCCCCTAATTTTCAAAAATGCCCAATTTGCCTAATTTCACCAAAAATTGCACTTCAGCTCATGAATCCTTGATTCATCAAATTGAACATTTAAACCTTGTTAATTTTCTCTTATCATGCTACTAATCATCTTCTCTATCTTACTATGAGCATTCTAAGTTCTGAATCACTTAATTTGACCAAGAATCGAGCTCAAATGTAGTTTCACCCAAAGATCTTTTTAGAGAGAGAAAGCTTCAATTTCTTATCGGCGAAGGGATGGCTATTAGAGATCTAGGTATGGGGAGCTAGCTCTCGTCAAGTGGATCCTCCTAGGATTAAATTTTGCATTATTAGAAAACTATGCAATGAGAATTTCATTAACAACATTTTCATGACTTATGCTCTGTAATTTCACTATTCCAACGAATGGGGCAGAATTGACTTACCATACAGGATTAGGGAGGTCAAGGCTTGGTCGTAATGAGTCATGGGAGGGTTGACCTGGTCTTAGGTGGGTCGAAGGTGGCCAAAATTTTGCTCGAAACTTCTATTTGAATTGGGTTGTTGAAGTGCCTATATTGTGTAGCCTCACCAGGGCTTCTTCGGTAATCTTTAAGCTGAACAGAGTATGCAGGAAGGTGGAGGACTTACTCAGGATTCTAGAGAACTAAATTGCATGGTTGGAGGTGGAGAAAATGGTCGATGTTGGAGCTCTAGTTCAAGTATGGTGGGAATGTGGAGCTGTTCAGGTTCTCTGATCAATGAAGTTGTGTAAAGGACGAACGGAGATGTGCTCTTTATATAGGAAGCTTGGGGACTAACCGTTCTATCCATTCATCCATTGATCAGACGTTAACTCGTTGATTTGAGGCCTTGTCGGAGCCATTTAAGACTCACTGGAGTTAAGGCATCGATCTTTCTCCCTTCAAGTTTAGAAATCTTAAGGAAGAAGACGACATTGTGCACGTGCGTGTAAGCTTCGCACGTGCAGGCTACCATGTGTCACATTGTGATTGGCTGGCATTGCTGACACGACCACTCACTCAGCATCCTAGTTACCCTTTGACCCATTGACCGAACACATGGCAACCTCTCATTGGTCACCTAAATTGACGTGGCCATTGACCGAATCTAGCCCTCCGTTGACCATGACACATGGCGTTCTTGATTAGCTGATTTAAATTTGTTAGTTTTCCCACATAACGTGCTTTTTCCACATGTCAGCCTCTCATTGGTTGTGTCCATCTGACGTGGCTTTGCCACGTGTCAACCTCTAATTGGTTGACCATTCTTCAACATCCTAGTCGACCACTAATTTGGCACCTTTGCCACATATCATGTCACGCCCCGACCCGGTTTGGTCAGATCCCTATGATCAACCAGCCACTCTCCCGATTTATTAAGGGTGTTTCCCTTCTTTAAACCATGAGGAGTAAAGCATCCTTTAAACTGTACCTTTCCTCGAATAACATTAATCAAAATGGCATGAAATTACTTGTCTTATAGGTGTGGTTAACTTGAGGTATTTGGGTAGGTTTTCCCTTGGTTACCTGAAAAAGGGTATAAGGGAGGGGGTCAGTTCAACTACTCAGTGAATGCGTGTTTTAAAACTTGACTTTCAGAAAAAAGTTTGAATTGGAGTGTGCTAGACTCCTTATTTTCTTTAAAACATTTCATTCTCAAAATCTCGGTTTTCATAGCCATTTCTCATTATTAACCACAATGGTGTGTTTATCAACCAACACACACCCTTCATCATGAAGGGCACATACATTTGCATGGCAGCACATCCACTACACCTACTTGTGGCGTCAGAGTGACTTTACTAGCCACCTATATAGAAGCCTGCCCACTTCTACCCTGAGAGTGAGTGGATGTGCACGACATTCGACCCTCAAACCCTTAAAGAAAACTCTGTGTCCATATGAGTACAGAGACCTCATCCTGACCCCCACCCCGGTTTCATGCGCATGAAGCTACGTCGAGCTTCCTTATAAAACCAATCCAATTAGACCAAAGGAAATCGGAAAAAGAACCGATATAAGTTATACATGAAGAATTGAGCCATGTAATGAATGAAAAATAGCTAACGTGGGAAATTGAAAAATTCCAAGTGACCAAAATTTCACAAAAACTTCAAGGAAGAACAGGGAAGTGGAATTGAGGGAAAACTGAACCGGTTCGGGGTGAACCGGACCTGAACCGGCATGAACCATAGTGAACCTATTCACAAATTTATTTTTCTAGGTGGCTTAAAAATATCAAATTGGAAAATTAAGACCACTATTAGATAGAAAATAAATTTAGAAATTTTTAAATTTGAGAAAATTGGTCGAACTGGGTCCCAACCGGCCAATTTTTCAAATTCAGACCGTGAACCCGGTCGAACCGGACCGGTCAACGGTCTGACCGGACCGGTCAACATTCAACGGCCAGCTGGTGACACATCACATGCCACGTAGACATGATCAACCAATGGGAGGATGCCACGTGTCCAGTCAATGGACAGTTACTACCGTCAGCATGCCACGTAGACACGAGCAGCTAATGAGAGGTTGCCACGTGTCTGGTCAATGGGTCAACAACTAACACGGCAGCCGAGCTAGCATTCCACATTAGAAAAATTGACCAATCACAACGTGCCATGTGGCATGACTGCCATGTCATCGTCGTAAAAAAAGCTAGAGTCTCCAGTGACTTGAAAAATGCTCTGGTCAGGTCTCCTGCATCTGAGTCGGAGGCCGAGTCTTATGTTGGCTGGTAGCCTGAGCAGTTGTTGACCTTCCTATATAAAGAGCACCCCCATCATTTGTTCTCAACATACCACAATCAAGCAAAGAAGAATAAGAGTAAGTTTTTCGACGAGCTTTAAACCAAAGCTCCAACGACGGGATTTTTCTCAACCTCTGAAGCCACATTGGGTGTCTTTAGAAATAGAAGGAAGTACTCTACCCACTCTACCTTCCATTCAACTTGAGAGCCACCGAGGAGGATCGAGAAAGCTCGAACAGTGCTGCCACTCCTTGGCCAAAAACCAGCCACCCCCCTACCACCCACTTCGAGCCTTCCCTCAACCAATTGCGGCCAAGCCAGACCCCCTACGCCCCACTTGGAGGTGCCCTAACCTCCCCCCTAGCTAAGCAAGTTAGCTCCCTCCGCCACCCTTCACTGGAAAATACTGTGCACGACCGAATTCTGCAAAAACTTTAACACTAAAATTTGCACTGCTCAGGTCTTCAATTGAAGTATGGTTTGATCTAGGAAGGATTCTCGCAACAAGAGCAACACAGTGATAACCCAAGCTCCGACCGTTGGACCCTTACTGGTAAGATATCGAAGCTTTCTCGATCTAGGCTACATTTTTCGATGAAGCTCCTTTTGAGCTCATTTTCGAGCCAAATCAAGCTATTCAAAGCTTGAAATGATGAGAAAAATACAAAGGAGATTATTTAAATCAAGAATGA
Source organism: Trapa incisa (assembly GCA_030064435.1). NCBI lineage: Eukaryota > Viridiplantae > Streptophyta > Magnoliopsida > Myrtales > Lythraceae > Trapa > Trapa incisa. The sequence goes on along the minus strand of CM057785.1, from coordinate 19,458,689 downwards.
GGACAAGTAACCAAGTTTCAGGGGTCAATTGAACAAAATTGTGATACGAGACTAAAATGTAATTTTTGAAAAGTTTGGGTAAATTTGGGGTTTTTCGAAAATTGGGGACCAAATGGCAATTTGACAAAATTGAGGGTCTTTTTATGCAATTCCCTTCCAATTGAGAGTCCATTAGACAAATTGGATCAAATGGAGGACCAATTTATAAAATTTAAAAAGTTGGGATCAAATTGTAATTTTGGGAAAGTTTGGGGCTAAATGGCAGTTTTCGGAAAATTGAGTAACCCAAGGGCAGTATTGATAAAATTAAGAACACAAAGGGATAATTAGTAAATCTGGGGGCCTGATATGAATCCGACTAAAGAGACTACGAATTCACATGTCCAATCAACCGAACCTGCAATGGAGCTGAACACTTTGTCACCAATTGGGATAAATGATCACTTGAGACTTAAAGAGGGCCCAATCACAAGGTCAAGGGCTTAAAGATTCAAAAAAGCTTTATATGGGCTGATTAAAGAGATTACTGAATATTCAAATAGAAGCCCAAATGAAGAGCCCAAGATGAGCCCAATAGAAGGTCCAGATTTAATTAATAAGGAGAGATTTATAAATATAATAAATCTCTTAGGATAATATTAGGTAGTCAGATTAGATAAGGTTAGCTTATAACCATAATAGATTTTTTCCACATTATGTGGGTCATTCGGTTGTTTTCTGAGCCTATAAAAGGCATACTCCACAGCATTGGAGAGACACACTTTGGAATTTATATCTTGTGAGGTTTTGTCTTCTTTCTATCTTGAAAGAGCTTTTGAACTTATCAGGTTTTTACCTGTGGTATTCAAGCAATCAAGACTTATCATCCGGGGTTTTCTAGAGTTCTTCTTAGAGGATTTGGGTGTGGCGTCTACATATCCCATACCTTGTTTCTCACATAAACAAGGTATATTCCATCTTTTCGCACTTGCGTCGTGAAAGTCTTGGGATCGTTGCCATATTTGGTGTAGGGTGTCGTCAGCATATTGGCGAGGTTCGCATCAAGGCCGAATTAAGGAAAAAGGGGGCAATTGAGGACGTAAAGATAAATGAACAAACCTTGGGGGATAAAGTGTAATTAAGGCCAAATATGAAGACTTATACACAAATACGCCAAGAAGTGTGATTCCTTAGTTTAATATCCTAATGAGGACATTCGTGCCATGTAGGGAGCAACTATTCGAGTGCCTACTTCTGAAAGAGAGACCGTGAGGCCAGACTCCGTTGATGTGACCCTACCAACATCACCAGGTGAGTGGGAACCGCTATGACGTCCATTTTGATTGTTATGACGGTTTAAGCTTTGAAAAACTATTTTTTCATAATTAGCATCCTCTGACTGGGTGACTCTGCTTAAAACATTTGTGAGCTATTTTCGGGCTTAGGCATGAGATGCTAGTGGGCCCAAAGTCGATGGATAGGGGCACAGACCCATCCAAAATAGACATGTGATACATGAGACTAAAAGATCTGAATAATGGGAACTTGTGTGAAACCCTTCGAGCCAAGCTAAGTTGTCAAGCTTGTTGGACTGAACCGCTACTCTGCCGAAGTCGGGTCGTCGAACCTATTGGGCTAGTACATGTGGTGGGGTCGAAGCCAAGTTGATGGACCTTTGTGCGAGAGGGCCAAAAATAATGGCTATAACTTTAAAAGCTTGTTGATTGTGCATGCACTGTCATGATTTGGGCCATCGGGACACTTGGCATGAGGAAGTGATGGGACCCGAGGATTGTTGGATGACCTAGGGAGCATAAGGGTAGTATCGTCGTTTAGTAGGTCGTGAAGCCGAGGGCTTCCTACGCACGGAGACCGAGGCAATAGGGAGAATGAGGTCTTATCCCATTGAGCAGACATGGTGAAGAAACTTGAGTTTGGGGCCGGACTATTGATGTCCGCACAAACTTCGGGTAGAGGCAGCATCGCTCTATCACGGTGGACAGTAAAGGCGCTCCGGTTCATAAGTGGCACGGTTGAAGACCGTTCTGCGAATGTGTGATCCCTCCTATAATAGGAGGGCTATTGTTGATTTGTGAAACCCAAGAATAAATAAGTTGAATTATTAAGTAACTAAAATTGATAAATTAAGCCTTTAGAAAAGAATTTTATCTTGCTCATTGAGTTGTCGAACTCACCCCCTTCCTTTAAACATTTTCAGGAAGGAACACAACTGCGTCGATTTTTCCCCTTGGACCCAAAACCAGGTACATGACAGGTAATACACGTTACTCTCCTTACCCTTAGCTCCTTGAGGTTCGAGAGAGTGGCGGGTTGTCCGTCAGACCTAGAGCAAACTGGGCCAGGGTGTGACATTCCCTGACTACTGGCACGACAATCTACCCTTATCTCTACCATGTTGTCCAGTAGCCCCTAGGACGCATCACTACCCCTCTTGGACATCTTGAAGGTCTCGTACCTCAATGCATGCACAAAACAACAGTTTTCCTCATAAGCCATTTAATCTTTGGTGCCGCTGGTCCAACGGCACCGACCCTCAACTCGACCTGCAACTATTTGTCTCGATTGGTTCGTCGACCTGTCATGTCGCACTACCGCCAGTCCATCGAGTATGTCGATCCTGTCTTGGTACCATGAACAAACATATCATTCATTTAAAGTTTTCATGGCTTAAACTCATGTTTGTTTACGAGCTCCTCCTCGTGCCAACTGGCCTTGGGACAATTGTACGAGATTTTCAAAATCAGGCATATTAGCACCCAAGTTCCAAAATAGAGGCCTCCGGCTTGTCTAAGCTATTTGAGCTCCCGTCACGAAGGTCTCCCAAAAAGTTTAAGGAGTGGAACATAGTCAAGGGAGAGCACTTCTGACAAAAATAATCTTTTAGCCATCCATCACACTAACCGGGTGTAAGGACATCTCCGCTCATAATCAATGAACATGTTTTCTACTTCCATCTAGGAAGTTCATCATACCATTCGGCTATGATCTACTTATAATCGTTAAGTAGTTTTTCAGTGTAATTTCCACATCACTCCATTCAGGTGTGATGTTTAAAATTCCACTTAGTAGTGGGTTTTCATTTTCGATGTGCTTATCATCCCAACCGGGTATGATATAAAAATATCTCACTCACTTGTTAATGTAGTGAATTCCTCTTAACCGGCTTTTTGCCTCCACGCGAGCTTATCTTGGTTGGCGTTCCCGGTACTTCGTGTTCCTACACGATATGAACATCCTTGTTCATTATCCTTTGCCTTAATAGCCTTCATTCATCATTAATGAATAAAATACCCAAACATTTCAATTATTTGCAATTAGGTCCCTAAAGTTATTTTTCTTTAACTTTAAGTCCCTAATGCCAATTTTTCCCCAAATTGAATCCAAAAATTCTAAAATTCACTTTGGGACCTCATTTTAGAAAAATCACAAAAAGGGGTTCAAGTTTCCCAAATTTCCAATTTGGTCCCCAACTTTTCCAAAATTACCATTTTCCCTACTTTTTCTGCCAATTGGCCCTCAATTTTGGGAAATTGCACTTTAGTCTCTCGAATTTTTGAAATCCCCAAATTTTTCCCAATTTCCCCCTCTCAAACTAACTAAATTTGATTTCATCAAATTGACCAATTAATTGAGGTTCATTGTTGAAATTGAAGTTGAAATTGAGTTACTACACATCCATACGATTCAATTGCACTTTGAATCGCATGAATTGATGTCGGAATGAACTCAAACGAAGCTTTGCCAAAAAACTAGACTTAAAGAGAGAAAGCTTCGAAAGCTTATCGTCGGGGGTGCGGCGGTCCAAGCTTTCGATCTATGCAGATAGCTCTCGTCTTGAGGTTTCTCTTAGGAATAAGAATCACATCAATTGATGCCGAATTGAGGGAGAATTTGGTTAGTGAAGTTTCATCGATTCTCTCTGTAGCACTGATCGGAAATTACAAAGGGGAGCCAAATTGGCTTACCTTTCAACTCTAATTCAGTTGTATGAGGGTTGTGGAAGTATTGGGGGAGCTTAGTTTGGCTAGAGAAGGACTCAAATTGGTCATTTTTACCTCAGTCGAAAAAGGGCAACTTCAGACTCCCAGAGCTGCTTCACTATTCAATCACGCAGACATTTCTTTGGCGACCCTTGGAGTAAATGGAGACTACCGTCGGGTAGCTGACTTCTTCCTGAATCTAAAGAACCTGACCTCACCTTATTTGGATCAGAAAAATGCCCAATTTAGAGATATGGTTCGAGCTTCACTAGAAAATGGAACAATAGGGAGAGAGTGGAGTTTTCAGGTGTGAGGAGAATGAATGAAGAGGAGCTCTTTATATAGAAAGCTCGGGGACTTCTTGGCCATCCGATTGAAGCCTTCATGGTGGTCATTCATTGCCTGAAACTCCATGGCCGGAGACTTTTCATCTTCGTCGGTGCTGCTCGATTTTCCGGCGAGTGAACAGTGCTATCATTTGAAGGAAGAAGATGACACTATTCCAAACCGGACTGGACCGGTCCGAACTTGGTTCAATGCTTAAACCGACCGGTTCAAGCCTGATTTGACTGAGTTTTTCAAAATTAAAATTTCTACATTCATCTAAATTCATTCTCCATCCAATGGTGGCCTTAATTCTCCAATTTAAATTTACTAAGCCACCTAGAAATATAAATTTAGCATCTGGTTCAATAGTGGTTCAAACCGGTCCAAACCGGTTCAATCCAGTTCGGATCCGATTCACCTGAACCGGTGTGGTTTTCTTCCCCAAATTGTCCAAAGGTCCCTTTCCAAGGTTTTTATGACTCTTTGGGTTGGTCAGGAGTTGTAAATATTTTTCCAATTTGCTCGTTCTCAAATGGTCGGAGTTCATGAACCGGTTTGGTTTTCTCACTCGGGTTGACCAATTCTTTCCCCGATTTTCCATAACTCTAAAGTGTGGGGTTTACATGTCAGCTCCTCTTTGGTGAGCTCTACTAACGAGGCTCGTACTTAGTTGATCATTGACTAAGTATGTCATGCCCCGACCCGGTTTGGTCGGATCCCCATGAGCAACCCACCACTCTTCCCGATTTACTAAGGGTTTTCCCCTCTTTTAAACCCAGGAGGAGTCAAGCATCCTTTAAACCTGTACCTTTCCTGAAATACATAAATCAAAACTGCATAAAAGTTTTAACTTACATACTTGTCTTGCTGGTGTAACTAACACGAGGTCTTTGGGTAGGTTTCCCTTAGTTACCTAAAAAGGGATATAAGGGAGGGGGTGAGTTCAACGACTTAGTGAATGGGTGTTTAAAGTTTGACTTTTAGGGGAAAATATTTAAATTGGAGTGTGCTAGACTTCTTATTTTAAAATTTCTCATTTTCAAAATCTCAATTTCATCATCATTACTTACTCCTCAACCATAACCGGTGTGTTTATCAACTAACACACGCCCTTCATCATGAAGGGAACACACATGATTAAAACTGTGTTTGTATGAGGACAGAGACCATATCTCACTCTCGGGCACATGAAACTCAAACACAAAAGCTTCAGGAAGTCCCAAACACAACAGTTTATTGGAGTCCAAACATAGAAACTCCGTGGTGTACAAACAAAGAACTCCGGGGAGTAAAAACACAAAACTTCGTAGAGTACAAACACAGAACTCCATAACTAACTAGTATGACGAGAAATACAAACCTAGTAGTTTCTCTCTTCCCTTATTGCCATCATGTCATCCAGCAGCCCTTAGGACGCATCACTACCCCTCTTGGGTGTCTTAATGGTCTTGAACCTCAAGTGCATGCACAAACAAAGTTTTCCTCAAAAGCCATTTAATCTTTGGTGCCACTAGTCCAACGGCCCCAACCCTCAACTCGACCTACAACTGTTTGTCTTGACCGGTCCGTCGACCTATGATGTCGCACTACCGCCAGTCTATCGAGTATGTCAGTCTTGTCTTGGAAACATGGCTAATCAATCCATTCATTTAAGTTTTATGGCTCAAATTCATGTTTGTTTATGAGCTCCTGCTCGTGCCAATTGGCCTAACGCCCACTGTTCGAGATTTCCAAAATCAAGCATATTAGCTCCCAAGTTTCCAAAACTGAGGCCTTCGGCCTAACAGAGCTATTCGAGCTCCCATCAAGAATGTCTCCCAAAATGTTTAAGTAGTGGCACAAAGTCAGGGGAGAACACTTCTGACAAAAATACTTTTCAACTGTCTATCATACCAACCGAGTATGAGGACACCTCTGCTCATAACCAATGAATGGGTTTTCCACTTTCTTCAAGAAAGTTTCATCATACCAACCGAGTATGATCTACTTACACTAGTAAGTAGTTTTTTTCCATGTGATTTTCACATCACTCTCTCAGATATGATGTTTCAAAATACCACTTAGCAATGGGTTTTCATTTCTGAGGTGATTATCATCCCAACCAGGTATGATATAAAAATCCCACTCACAACCGGTAAGTAGGTTTTCATTATATAAAAGTGTTCATCATCTCAACCAGGTATGATGTTAGTAAGCCCACTCACCCTCGACCGATTCTTTGTATTCATGCGAGCTTGTCCTTGTTGGTGTTCCTGGTACTTCGTGTTCCTACACGATATGAACATCCTTTTCATTATCCCCCAGCCTAATAGCCTTCATTCATTCCAAATGAATGAGAAACCAAACTTTTCATTTATTTGTAATTAGGTCCCTAAAGTTATTTTTCTTTAACTATAAGTCCCTAATGCTAGTTTTTCCTCAAATTGAGTCCTAAAACTTTTAAAATTCATCTTGGGACCTCAATTTATTCAATTTCAAAAAAAGGGGTTCAATTTTCCAAATTTTTAATTTGGTCCCCCAACTTTTTCAAAATTACCATTGTGCCCCTACTTTACAAAAATGGTAAGTTTTGCCCCAAAATTACCCAATTAGTCCTCCAACATCTTTATTATGCCCAATTGGTCCTCAATTTTATGAAATTTCACTTTAGTCCCTCGAATTTTTGAAATTCCCCAATTTTCCCCCCAATTTCAATCTTCTAACTTTGTTGAATTTGATTTCATCAAATTCACCAATCAAATGAGTTTAATTGTTGAAATTAAAGTTAAATTGGAGTTCCTACACCTTCATACGATTCAATTACACTTTAAATCACATGATTTTGTGCCGAAATGAGCTCAAATAAAGCTTCACCGGAAAACTAAACTTAGACAGAGAAAGCTTCGAAAGCTTATCATCAGGGGTGCGACGGTCCGAGCTTTTGATCTGGGTAGATAGCTTGTGTTTTGAGATTTCTCCTATGATTAAGATTTGTATCAATTGATGTCGAATTAAGTGAGAATTTCATCATCGAAGTTCTACTGGTTCTCTCTAAATTAAAATTTTCTAAATTCCTCTAAATTTATTTTCTATCCAATGGTGGCCTCAAATCTCAAATTTGAATTTTCTAAGCCACTTAGAAAATTGAATTTAGCATCTGGTTCAATAGTGGTTCAAACCGGTCCAAATTGGTTCAATCTGGTTCAGATTTGGTTCACCTGAACTGGTTTGGTTTTCATCTCGAATTCATCCTAAAGTCCTTTTTCATGGCTTTTATGACTCCTTAGGTCACTTAGGGTCCATAATTTTCCTGGTTTGCCTCTCTCTATCGATTTCGATTCATAAACCAGCTTGGTTCTTAAACCGGTTCAATCCAATTCGGGTCCAATTCACCCGAACCGGTCTGGTTTTTCTCTCTCAATTTGTCCTAAAGTCCTTTTCCAAGGTTTATGAACCTCTTTGGGTCACTTGGGAGTTGAAATTTCTCCAATTTTCCTATTCCCCAATAAACGGGTTTGTGAATCGATTCGGTTTTCTCACTCGATTTGACCGATTCTTTCTCGATTTTTCCTTAACTAAAAAGGGCGGGGTTTACAAAGTACATGTGTCGCTCTCCCATTGGCTAGTCTTTGGTGACATGGATTTTTTTTTTTACTAACCGTTGATCAAGGATATGTGCCATACTCTAATTGGCCAACGCTTACAAACGCTGACTGGGCATGCTTCGCCACATGTCATGCACTAACCTGGCAGGTAGTCCGTTGACCGGTTTGGTTGGATCGGATTCATTGACCTAAAATAAAAAATCCGTTAGTTCAGGCCCAACTTGACCAGTTTTCTAAGAATTAAAATTTTCTAAATTTATTTTCTACACATTGGTGACTTCAATTTCCCAAATTGATATTTTTATGTTAACTAGAAAAATAAATATTTGAATTATTTTTTTCAGTTCAAACTAGTTCATATCTGGTTCACTCTAAACCGATCTGGTTCTCACTTTCTATTTGAAATATCAAACTTTTGCTTGAGTCCTTGAACCTCAATTGTTGTTTGTGATCACTTCATATTCCGTTTAAATATCTCTCTGTTATTTCAGTTCACTTTAAACCACAATTTCCTTTCGAAAATTTTTTGTTCTCCTTTCCAGCATATTTATCATTGGAAAATGGGTTTAACATTACTGTTCATGGAGTTTGTATCCACTTAAATTATGTTGATCGGTGGTTTGTAGCTTTTGAAATATCCATTTTAGTTAGCTCATCCACTTAACCCAAAAATTGAAATTTGAATAATTTAATTCTACTCTCATACTTACTCAAATCGACCAAAACCAGTTATTATGGAAAGCTAGTGGTCCGAAGAGTCTGTTGAATGTTTATTAGTCGTTGAGGCCATTGAAATTAGACCTTGAAGGAATTGCTCTGTTTCCGGTTGTCGAAGCTCCAGTACTATGCGGTCACACTTGTGTCAGAAGACAGAGAGTTGAGGGTCAGGAGGGCTGGTGATGGAAACCTAACTTTCTAAGTTTTCTAGGGACACCAAGATTACATTATGAGGTGGTCGGACAATGGAGCTAGATTCTCTGCAAGTCGGGTCACCAAAGTTGAGAGTTGATTGTGTTCTTGAGAGGATTCTGATCGATTTCTGTTGAGAGTATACATGATATTTGTATGGATGGATTATCACTGTTTTCTTTCATTATTCCATAGTTTATATCCATTTGGATGAATTAATTTCCCCTAACGGTATTGTTTAGGTTGTCTACCAAGTATTATTGGGTTAATTCTACCATTGGGTCGGGGTTAGGCAAAGGGACATGCGCATATGAGCAATCTGCACGGTAGCGAACTGATTTTCGACGAATTTCTCTGTCGGTTCAATGATTTTTAGCCCTCTTCACCCATTTTCGTACTGGTTCTTGAAAAAAATAAAAATAACTAAAAATTCTAGATTTAATTTTTTATTGAATTAACTCAAGAACCGACTCATTTGGATTTAATTAGCACCCTAAAGAATTTGAAGGGTTTTACCGCTCTAAGTCGTTTCTATCGATTTCATCTATCCCATGATCGGTTCACCTCAAATACGACCGATTTATGACCTAATCAAAATTTCTAAAAATCCTAATTCTCATTATCTATTGATTGGAATCAAGATACTCCATTTAATAAATTATTTAGGTCCAAATAAAAATTAGAGATAGTTTCTCGTAGGTTCGATCCCGTTTTGAGTCAGTTTTTACTTAGTGCTTTCCTATTAATATTTGGTATATTTTGATAGTATTATTGAGATGTTAGTCATTTTCATTATTAGTTTATGAACTAAATTTTTAACTCTTCAAGTCCCGACTTGAGGATCTATTGTTGCTTATATTTTATTTTTTGTTTGGAATTTTTTTCTAATTTCATATTTTATTACAAATTTAAAGTTTTATTTTTAGTTCCAAATTATATTACATATTAATACTTGATTTTCCAATCCACTCGAAAGTAAATAGGGTTATTAAAATTCTGTGTCATAGTAACAAAAAAAAATAAGGCGTAAAATGTGTTTTATTTATAACCACATATACTCCATACATATTATATTCATATTAATATGGGTGGAGTGGGAGAACACCTCCTTCTCTTCCATAGTTAGTAATAATATAAGTCTAAAATCTTAAATAATGTGTAAATATTTTATTTGACTAAATTTATATATAATTATTTTATTAATAACTTAATTTTGTGATGTGTAATGAAATAAAATAATACAAATATTTATATTTTTTTGTTCACATAACACATATAATGATAAAACAATAAAACAAAAAATTGGCTAGAGAAGGCTCCTCCCTGTGAAGGGACGGACCACCCTCTAGTGCCCCCATGCATCAGTAGTCGAACTCGTTCGAAGTTTGGACAAGGTTAATTATATAGTTAATCACAGTTACTAATATTTTGAATACCATAAAGTCAATCTTTTATTAAATGGAAAATTTAATTTACTTAGACCGGTAGAGCACAGATAGGTTAGGTATGCTTGCCCACAAGCTTACGACAAAATTTGGATTTTCCTTGCATGGAATGAGATCAAGGTAAACTCATTGAAAATAATAGATCTGCCTTCAATGATAATGTTGAATTATTTATATATTAAAAAATAAAAATTTTAAATGGGCACAATTTCTCCAATATTAATTAATAATTTATAATAATATTTAAAAATGATATAATTTATAAAATATCATGACGAAGTAGACGTTGGAATGATTAGTATAACTAAAGCCTACCCCTAACAAATAATTAAATTATAGAATCTTGTGACACGTGGCAACGCTAAAAGGGTATAAAAGCAACAAAATCATAAATAGGGATGAAAAATGAATATATCTAAACATTTGGGCCCTTGTGCATAATTTGTTTTTAGCTTTTTTATGATAAACTAGCAATTGATACTCAAAGAATTGATTATGCAATAGTTTTTAATACTCAATATCATTAACAATGTAATACTTATTTCTTTTACCATAAATACTTTAATTATTTAATAATTATATCATATTATTTTATTTTATTTAGTTCTAATAATTCCAACATAATCTTTAGTCATTTTTTCAAAATCTAGTATCAATGTCTATATTAAATAGGAATATCATTTTTTTTCTTTTATTAAATTGAAGTAGTCACTATTGTTTGTCATAATGACATGCAAAAATTGGTGTACGAAGAATATAAATTAATATGACATCTAATTAATGATACATAAAACAAAGTTTGTAAATACGTCATCGTAATATAATGTGAAAAAAGTGATGTCCGGTTAAATATGTTAAAAAGAGTAAATATTATCCCTATTTAAAATATAAGAAAAATATTGTGTTAGATCTTATATAAATGATAAATATTATATTTTTTTATAATAAACAAATATTGTGTTATATTTAAAAAATGATCAAAATTATATAGTTTTCATTTGGCAATGGAAACCAACTTTTATTTTGAAACTAAGGTTTCATCTTTTTTTTTTCTGAAATATCTATATATTTTATTTTAATTAATAATGACCATATTTATGGTTCTATATAATTAAAAAAATATTTATATGGTTTATATGTTAATTATAATATTGAGATAAATATGTTATATTTACCATTAAATTTTATTAATTTAATAAACAGAACTAGAAGAATTAGATATTACATCTAAATTAGCATCAATAAATATAATTGAAAGTGTTAAATATTATTATATTTTAAATTTAATTCTTAAAAATTGGTTGAAAACTCAAATACAAATATATTTTTTGATGTAATCTTAAATAAGATCTTAAGTTTTTTTATTTAAATATGACACCTTTAGAAATGTCTTAAATACAACTAACAATTTGTATTCAAATAGATAAATAATGGTTTTAATTTGGCTCATAAAATCTCAATATTTTTTAATATTTACAATATATATTGAAAGTTAAAATTGACGTAAAATTTATTTAATTTATTACGTAAAATAATATTATATACATTTTAAAAATAAGATATTATTTAAAGTTTTTCATAAATATTGGAGCCTTGGCTAGGAATAAGTGAAATTGCTTGAGAAAAAAAAGTGTCAGAGAAGTGTTGCTGCAATAATTCCAAGTAATGGGGAACGAGAAAAAGCTTCCAGTTGCCGGAAAGTTTTATAGGGAAGCCCACGAGTCGTGAGCGGCCGGGCGGACGGATGGCTGATGGCATTTGCTAATTTGTTCGGACAGATGTGTATCTGTGTTTCAATGGGATGCTACCGCTATTTCCCCTGCCTCGAAGATCCCGGTACTCCTCTATTTCTGCCCCCAGAAATATCCTCTCCAGAAACGCGCTTGAGCTGATTCTCTGTATCATCCTTTCACACGGGTTTTGGTCGCTTCGGGTGCCGTATGGCAGCATTATGCAGATTTATGGAAGATTTAATTCCTCTATTTGGATGTTACTGTTGTTCCTTGTTAATTTATCTGCCTTGTCGTTAAAACTTGTCTGCTGGGAATGAAAACTTTCAGCTCGGAGGTCGTCCTTGGGCTTGAAACTGGTTCTCTTGATTCTGCATTTGGTCTATGTGGGTGTCATGTTCCTCTTTGATAAAGATTTGATTGATAAGTCCTGAAGAGGACACCATGGTGAGTGTAGTATCTATCTCTTTAACTTTTAGCATCTTCAAGAATTCCAAATCTTTTAGGCTAAGGTGACTCAATTTAGGTGCAAACTTTTTTATTTGGATCAATTCAGAGACAAACCTTTCATAAATGGCAATTCAAAGCCACCCCATTTATAACATTTTGCAGTGAAACCATTGTATCTGAATTGAGTCATCCATAAAATATTTATACCTGAATTGAGAGCCAAGTGAAATTTTGTTTGCCAATCAATTAAGCCAAATAAGAGGTTTGGATATAAACTGAGCCATCGCACAATGGTTTGCACCTTATTTTGGATTTTAGCCATTTTTTAAATTATAAGAAGCATCATTGAAATCTTAAGATTCATTGTTATCAGGTGGTACATTTGTGAGGAGGCTGCACTCTGCCTCTGGACATGCCTATTTAGCTGCTACCTTCAGGCCGATGTAACAAAGAAAACTATTATTATTTTGTAAAGTCGAATATGAGATGAGATTGTTATATAGGAAATCTCCTAAATGGATCAAAGGTCTAGAGAGCTCTAGCTAGCCGACCACAGAGGTCAAATTAAGGGGATTAATATGAACAACCAAAGATTGGCTTTAAGAAGAAGGAGAAGAAAATCGAACTCCAGGCAAATGCTGCAACCTCTCAGGTTGCTGCCTTATTTAATCAGCTGCTCTACTAGCTAGTCATTCATCACCGGACCGAGTTGGCCTCAAATCCATAGAAAGGGTGAAAAGTTAGGTTGATCGTAAACCACCACTCCGGCAAGTAGATGTTTGCGTCGTCACTCTTGTTGAATTTTTGATGATATCAGGAAAAGGGCGGGTTCATATTTCGATGTGTACCCCAATTTTGACGTGGAGTATTTCCGGTATACACCCGTCAGCTTTCCCGTCGCCGCCCTTTGGTGGAACCCGACCATCAGCCTCGAACATTCGCTGCAAACACACACCAATGAGTGAGTGACAAATCTCAATGAAGTCATTGATGTTCATCACATTTCAATGAAGTCAAGTAGATGGATGGAATAAATTGTCTGAGAAAAAGAGTTCACTCACAGGAGATGGTGCTGAGAATAGTTGGAGTGCCACTGGCAGGTGCGAGTCCACTGCTTGAAGCCGTAGAGGCTACACTGGGCGGTGAAGATGGCCGCGGCGGCCAAGAGGGACGGCGGATACTTGAGCGTCTCGTACTCCACCAGTGCCAGCTCCATCAGGTAGTATGACAGCCGCTCTAGCTGCCAAAATAAAAAAAGGAAAAACAAAATCGTTAATGTTTATTCGGATCGAGATATCATTGGATCTCTCACAAGTTGCGAAGTCTTGGGTACCTTCTTATCGGATTCAGCGGCCTTGAGGAACCGCCGTATAAAGACGTACGGAGTCGGCAGCGACATGTTGAACTGCAGTGAGTTGAGCATCAAGGTCTCCTGCAATTACAGATGCACGAGGGAGGCTTCACAATTCCGTGGTAAAGTTTCATTAAAATGCATGCCAGACCTCAGGCTTCACAATTGAAACGAAGAACACGGCGGATCTAATCATCGTTTGGAAGAAAAAAAGAAGAGTGAAATTAATTATTTACCATTTCGAGAACCTCATCTCTGGTGTACGCTTTATCGGAGATGAGTATCAGGTCTCCGACCACCGGCACAGACACCTCCTCGTACTTGCATGCCAGCAGCATGGCCACCAGTCCGACAAGCTGGAGCTTCTTCTTAACCACCGACTGCAGCGCCAGGAACCTGTCTACGATGCTAACGGTCAAGAACAGCGTCTCAGGCATCAGATCGAACTTGTTGTGGACCTCGATGAGCCAGTCAATGAGTATCGACCTCATCTTCTCGTTGATGTCGTGCTGTCTCGACATGTAGTCTGGACATACACAGCTATAGTTCTGTTTTCAAGAAGAGGATGATGATGATTAATGGTAATTCGACAGCAAACCTGTAGTAATTCAGCTACAGACTATTACCGAAGATGGAATCTTGACCATATTCTTACACAAACTTCCAATTTTGGACAAAGTACCATCAATGTTTGGACCATATGGTCGGTATTTTGAATAATATGGAGTAAATTGTTGTATTCATTCGGAGCAGTTTTTGAATAGCTCCTTCTATGTGTTGGAAAATGGCCATTTTCGCTGGAATTAAATGTATACCTCCATTTTCCTATGGTAAGCATAAATGTCTTCAACATAGTCGACAACTGCCAGCGGGTTCTTCTTGTCTCTTCCATCAATGTCCATGATTGGCTCCATCTCCTCCTCCTCCTCCTCCTCCTCTTCTATGTCTTCCATTTCAACTTCCTCCTGAATTGAAGTTTTAGTTCATTCATTCATCAGGGTTCAACTCCAGCAGCAAGCAAACCTATCAAGCAGCCAACGCAGTAATTTAAGAAATAAAGAACTGGGGTTGATGGATGTATACCATGGGAATCTCAAAGGTCATCGGCACATGCTCGTTATTTGCAGCGGGGGAGCCCTCTTCGTCTACGTAAATGCAGTCGCCGAATTTGTTGTTCTGACCCGAGATCGTCTGATTTTGGCTATCAGTTTCCTTCTGTAAAGTTCAAAATTTTTCGTTAATTTCACACATTACCGTTTGTTTTTCTTTTCATAGGAAAAGAACGAACTTTAGGCCTATAGACCAGAATCAATTCGAACCTCGGAGCTTGGTTGCTGGGAGTTAGCCAATTGCACAGCGAACTTCCTAATAACAGTAAAATTTTGCTTATAAATACGAATTAAATTCATCACGGCAGAAATCTGACGATGAATAGTTCAGTCCTGAGTTAATTATGTGGGGAGATCCCTAACCTGGTGATCGGTCTGTGAGCAGTCGCCTTCCCGGAAATTGCATCCTTTCTGCATCAAATTAAACAAGAAAAACAAGTGATCAGCCCCAAAATCGATCGATTTTAGACAGAGAAGGTAGTCCGATGGGATTACTTGGGGATGCCTCTCTTGCTGTCCAAGCAAGGGTAAGGTCCGGCACCGGCGATGTTCTGATTGATGACGCCGAGGGCCCTTCTGTTATGCCTCATAGGAATCGCAGAGGCTCTCGGCAGATTCTCACTGGAAGCCATATGTCCGAAATATCAAATCTAAGCAAGGCCAAAACACCCACTGCAGAACCCCCCGTCAACTCCAGAGATCAGAGAACGGAGAAGAAGAACCTCTCTGAAGGAGGAACTCTCACAGGTAGAATATCAAATTAAAACATACGGCCTCGGAAATCTAAAAGTAAATGAAAAGGAAATCAGGACAGAGACAAAGAAGCTGAGTGGTCAGAGGAAGACAGAGAGAGAGAAAATAAGATTACATAATACGAAGCTCCCCGACCTTATTCAAATGCAACGGCTAGTGTGGGAGGTGACCGTTGGATCTGACCCCTACTCTCTCTCTACAGTGTTGTCCTAATAACGGCCCCCGTGTGCAATTTTCAAATAATTACATGGAAAGGAAAAGTATGTGGGCCCGATTTTCTGCTTTTTTTTCCTCTCTGGTTTTGGGAATTGGGGTGGGACCCATTTTTTTCCTTTCCTCTTTCCAAGAGGTTGAATGGGGAAAGATGACAAAACAAAGTTTGACCAAGCTTCAATTTTTAGACATGGCTTGGGAATATATATATATGACTTCCTTGTGGAGTAGATGCAACGGTTCTCTGTCATTACAGCTCCAATGTACAGGTGGATTACTGACAATGAATAAATATAGGCCATCACAGGATTCTCAAGTCAATTTTATGACATCACAAGACAATTTTTACTAGTGTATGTATACTAAATTGGACAATAGTTGATCTCTTTGTACAATGAGTTCCTTTTGTTTTTCTTAGAATTTATCACATGTGGATTTTGATTTGGAGCTCAAATGGTCTCACCCTCATTTATTAGTCTCATCACCTTAAAATTGAAATAAATTATTATTACTAAATAATAATAATGAATAAATTTTTTTATAAGAATGACATAATTAATAGAGTAAATGTGATTAGAGTTCTTAAATGTACAATTAAATAAATCATGTTTTGATTATCTTATATAAATATATAGTGTCCAATTTTAGAACTGAGGGTGAAAATTTTCAAAACAAATGGAAAAAGAGAGGAGGAAAATATGAAGGTTATGGAGGATGTGAAGTGGCTTATATTACAAAATCAGCCTAACAGGGGAATTCAATAAAACAAGGATGAGAGTTGGAAATAAAAATTAACATAAAATGAATAAAGTATAAAATATGAGATTTTTTATACAACTATCCAACTTCATTAATATTAAAATATAAATACAATATTCGAATATAGCATAAATAACAAAAAAAATTGTGCATACTAATAAATTTATTACTTAAATTACATTTCATTTTAAATGAATATACTATCACACCTATACTAGTAACATGCACAAATTTAAAATTAGGCACTACAACGACATTTATTAAGATTTGGGAGGGTACTTTCATTTGTGTGCTCCATCCTTTTCTCTTTTCTCAACTCCATAGGATAGTCCCGTTAATGCTGCATAGACTACGACTTCCATTGGGTTGCTATATCACTCTTCAGCTCCTCCTCATCCTTATATTCCAACTCCTTGTAATGAAACCTACACATGCAAAATTACAAGTTGAATAGATGAATGGAATGAGTTATTGTAGTTTAACTTGATTCTTCTGGGAACAGGGACAAATAGTGCACCTTGTGATTTGGTTGCTGTGTTTTGCAACCCTTTATTTAGGTTTCTAAACTATCAAGTATTCGCTTAAATCTTGTAAAGTATTAATTATTACAATTTTAACCTACCAAATAGGATATTCAAACAATCCATCATTCCTATATTTTCAAATCAACTAGCATGTATAAGTAATTATACTTAATAAACATTCTTTATTCTACTATTACCAAGGTAGTTCTATAATAATTCAACTAAAAAGGACACAACATCAACATTAATGCCACAAATCATGTACACAATGAAATAACATATAATTTATTGTTTCAGCAATTCCACAAATATAACATTCAACCTATCAACTAATGTTCCTATCAAACAAATGGTAGCTAATAGGAAGTACATTAATTCTCCAAAAAAAAGTTCTTTAATACTTGAAATATAGTGAATATGTCATATCCTAATCCAGACCTATCAACGAATATGATAGAATGAGAATAATACCCGAAAAATATGTTTTTTATCCAATAGGAAGACATATGCCGATTTTACCTATATTTATTTTCAGTGATAAGAATTTGTAAAATAGAAGTTGTCTCTTATTTAGAAAGAATATAACTAACTGGTTCGAGCTTCCACTCATGAGTTTTATGGTCCATGAGGGAGCAAACCATTAGGAGACTTGAGTCCATTATTAGTGGGATGGGGGGTTAGCCATCTAATAGTTGGTTAATAGGGGAATCCATTGATCCCCATATCCTTATTCGCTCCAATCTTCCACATGCTATGTAAGGTTATATATTGCTTAAGATGAATGGGTACCTACAACAACAAAAAAAAGTCAATATGTCTAAATAAAACTTTAGCACATAAGAAATTTGGATTAAAAATTAATATTGAAGTTGCCTTTATTATTAATAAGGCTATGTCGAATTATGTAGATCTTTAAACATTATTCCGTGTTCTTTCAGCTCATGAAGCTTCTTTCTTGAGGGCAAGTGGATCGACCTCTTTATTTTGTTATGACTCTACTAAAACCGTGTGATCATAGCATTTATTTTTCACATTTGTGCAGTAAAAAAAATGAACTCATGGTATAAATAGGAATATAATACAATACTAATTTAATTAGAACTTTATTTCCACTTGGAAATAGGTAATTAATTTTCAACTTTACAACTTTTTTTGTATTTTGTCTATTAGGAACTAAAGTGTCTTTTCCTTTCTACGATCCAAATTGATAGAAAGTCCAAGATAGCGATCCAAAAGAAAATCCATTTTTATCTACAAAAAAGATGTAATAGTGACCTTAGAGCTAAAATAAGTATTGCGACTAAAGTAAATTGTTGATTTGCTAATATTAATCCTTTGTTCCAATAACTGGTAATACACTTGAATTAGCTTAATAAACTTATTTGTATTGCTCTTTGTACCTTCTAGGAAAAAAGTGCATCGTCTGCAAAAAATTCAAATGTGAAATAATTGGGCATGCCATAATCATTTTTAACCCAATTAGTTCATAACATACATCAACTAAGTTAATGATAAAGTATTAACATCAAAATAAACAAATAAGGGGAGAGGGGATCTCTCTCTAGAGTCCTAGCTCCAGATAGAAAGCCTCTAAGCGTACTCCATTGACAATTAACCTATAAGACACTGAACATACACATTTCTTAATCTAGTTATTAAACATATTATGTAACCCCATTTTATAAAGGAGTTTGATAAGAAAATTCTACTTCACTATATCATACACCTTCATTCTATCTATCTTAATAATACACTACTCTCTTTCCCCGAGTTTTTGTATTTAGGTAATGAAATCACTCATGAGCTATTAAAATGTTGTAACACTAGAATTTTTAAAACTTGGGGCTAAGCCTAATTTAGGGAAATAAGAAATGAGATAATCTAATTCTCTCCATCTAAAGGAAATGGTGGAATATTGGTGCTATGGGATAATGTAAATGATAGATGAAAAACCTAAGAAGGATTCCATGAAAAAATTAAAGTTACCCTTATAGGCAACTCCAAGATAATTAGAATGAAAGAAATCACTACGGGTACATCTAAAGGTCGGGTTAAAGGACCAAACCCAAGAAACAAGATTGAATGTGATGAATATCAAATAGAGGATGTGATGACACAAAAGAAATGGGAGACTAATTGTCACGTCTCGACCCGGTTTGGTCGGATCCCCGTGATCAACCCACCACTCTCCCGGTTTACTAAGGGTTTCCTCTGTTTATAACCGTGAGGAGCAAGACATCCTTTAAACCTGCACATTTCCTAGAATAATATAAATCAAAACTGCACAAAATTTTAAACTATTCATACTAGTCTTACATGTGCATTAGCTGGTGGTCTTTGGGGTAAGCTTTTGGGGTTTACCTGAAAGGGATAGAAGGGAGGGGGTGAGTACAACAACTCAGTGAATGAGTTTTCAAATTTTAAATTTTAGGAAAAATGTTTGATTCTGAGTGTTCTAGACAAGTTATTTTCTTTTAAAAACCTTTCATTTTCAATTTCGATTTTTATCACCATTTCTTATTACCACGATGTGTCATCACCCAACACATACCCTTCATCATGGAAATAAAACACACAATCATAGGCCAGTCCGTCCACTGAACCCACTTGTGGCATCAGAGCGACTTTACCGGCCACCTAGATAGAGGTATGTCCACTTCTACCATGAGAATGAGTGGATGTTCGAGACATCCAACCCTCAATCCCGTAACAAATCTCTATGTCCATATGAGAACAGAGACCTCATCCTGTCCCTACCCTGGTCTCATGCACTTGAACCTACTCTAAGCTTTGCAAGATGGTACGACTAACTGCCCTTATATCCACCAGGTCATCCAGAGCCTTGGGATGCATCACTACTCCTCTTTGGCATCTTAAAGGTCCAGTAACACAGTGCATGCACAATCAACAGTTTTCACATAATGCTATATAATATGTGGTGCCACTGGTCCAATGACCCTAACCCTTAACTCAACTGGTAGCTGTTTGTCTTGACTAGTCTAGAGACCTATCATGTCGCACTACCGGTAGTTGACTGAGTATGTTGGTCTTATCTTAGTACCATGGCCAAGCAACTCATTTACTTAAGTTTTCATGGCATATTAATCATGTTTGTTTACGAGCTCCTGCTCGTGCCAACTGGCCTAGGGACCACTGTTTGAGATTTTCAAAACCGGCCATATTAGCTCCCAAGTTCCAAAACCAAGGCCTCCGGCCTAACGGAGCTATTCGAGCTCTCGTAAAAAAGGTCTCCCAAAATGTTTAAGCAGTGACACACAGTTAGGGGAGAGCACTTTCGACAAAATATAATTTTCAACTGTCCATCATACCAACCGAGTATGAGGACATCTCTGCTCATAACTGATGAACGGGTATTCCACTTCCTTCGAGGAAGTTTCGTCATACTAATCGGGTATGATCTACTTACAATCGATAAGTAGTTTTTCCGCATGATTTCTACATCACTCATCTCATGTGTGATTATTAAAATACTACTTAGCAGTGGATTTTCATTTTCGAGATGCTTATCATCCCAACTAGGTATGATATTAAATTCTCACTCACCCATTAATGCAGTGAATCCCTCTCGACCTGTTCTTTGTATTCACGTGAGCTTGTCCTTGTTGGCATTCCTAGTATTTCGTGTTCCTACACAATATAAACATCCATGTTCATTATTCCTTGGCATAATAGCTTTCATTCATTTCAAATGAATGAGAAAACTAAGTTTTTCATTTATTTGCAATTAGGTCCCTAAAGTTATTTTTCTTTAACTTTATGTCCCAAATGCCGATTTTTCCTCAAATTGAGTCCCCAAACTTTTAAAATTCACATTGGGACCTCAATTTATTCAATTTCACAAAAAGGGGTTTAATTTATCAAATTTCCAATTTGGTCCCCCAAGTTTTCCAAAATTACCATTTCACCTCTACTTTACAAAAATGGTAAGTTTTGCCCCAAAAATTTTAAAAATTACCCAATTGATCCTCCAAAATTTTTATCATGCTCAATTGGTCCTCAATTTTATGAAATTGCACTTTAGTCCCTCAAAATTTTGAAATTCCCAATTCCCCCAAATTTTCCACCAATTTCAACTTTTTAACTCTTCCAAATTTGATTTTATCAAATTGACCAATCAAATGAGTTTAATTGTTGAAATTGAAGTTAGATTAGAGTTCCTACACTTCATATGATTCAATTGCACTTTGAATCACACAATTTAGTGCAGGAATGAGCTCAAACGGAGCTTTGCCGAAAAACTAGACTTAGAGAGAGAAAGCTTAGAAAGCTTACCGTCGGAGGCACAACGGTCCGAGCTTTCAATTTGGTAGATAGCTCGTGTCATGAGGTTCCTACTAGGATCAAGAATTACATCAATTGATGCCGAATTGGAGGAGAATTTTATCATCGATGTTCTATCGGTTCTCTCTTTAGCACCGGTTGGAAATTACACAGTGGAGCCGAATTGGCTGACCTTTCAGCTCTAATTTAATTGTAGGAGGGCTGTGGAGGTGTTGGGAGGGCTTGGTTTTGCCTAAGAAGGGCTCAAATTGGTCAAATTCAGCTCAGCCGAAACAGGGCAGCTTCGTTCCGTCGGAGTTGCTTCATTGTTCAATCACGGTGGCACTTCTACGACGACCCTCGGAGCAAATGGAGACTACAGGCGTGTAGTGACTTCTCCTCATTTATAAAGAACCTAACCACACCTTCTTTGGCTCAGAAAAGACACTATATCGGAGCTCTAGTTCGAGTTTTGCCAGAAATTGGAGTAGTTGAGAGAGAATGGAGTTTTCATATGTGGAGAGAATGAATGAGGAGGGGCTCTTTATAAAGGAAGCTCGATGACTTCTTGGCCATTCAATTGGCACCTTAATGGCGATCATTCAATTTCTGAAACTCCTTGGCCGGAGACTTTTCAGCTTCACCAACGCTACACAAGTTTCTGGCGAGTGAACAGTGCTGTCATCTGAAAAAAGAAGACGACACTGTTCCAAACCGGGTTAAAAGCTTAAACCGGTCGGTTCACCCCCAATTCGACCAAAATTTTTAAATCTAAAAAATTCTAAATTTATCTAAATTCATTTTCTATCCAATGGTGGCCTCAAATCTCAAAGTTGTTTTTTTGTAAGCCACCTAAAAAATGAATTTAATATTTGGTTCAAACTGGTCCAAATAAGTTCAATCTGGTTCGGATCCGGTTCACCTGAATCGGTTTGGTTTTCATCTCCAATTCATCTTTAAGTCCTTTTTTATGACTTTTTAGACTCTTTAGGTTACTTGAGATTAATAAATTTCCCGATTTTTCCTTTCCCTATCAGTTCCGGTTTGCAGTCTGACTCGGTTTTCAAATTGAAACTGACAGGTCCTTTACTTGATTTTCTTATTATCAAAGGGCGGGGTTTACACTAATAGACTAAGCCACAAGGGATAACTAAACCCAAAGAGAGAAGACACTTAGATGTGAGCAAAATAAAATTCAAGGTAAACGAGAAAAGATTCGAATTAATTTTAACAAGAACAGTAACAGCTACTGCAAATTTGTGACAACTCTTAAAAATGAGAGAAGAAGTTGCAATACCAAAATTTTCAAAATTTGGGTCTAAGACCAATTGGATTGGAAGTCGTTATTGAACCAAGAATGAAAACCTGAAAATGGAATCGTGGAATTTAACCAGATTGGAAAAATGGTTCAGACCTTAAGTTTGGAAATGATTAGGTCCACATTAATACCCTCAACGAACCCCAATGGGCCAAAAATCAAGGGGTGGGAAATGCCCGAGTAAAAACTGACCCAAATTGAGTTTAAGTCGAATTTAGTGAAAAGTCACTCGATTTTTAAAAGGGTGTAAACAAATAAGAGAAGTGGAGAATCTTGAGCCTAATTTATAAGAAATGAGAATGAAGATTTTTATAAATTTAAATTGGATAAAGAATCAGTCAAAATTAAAAAATGGATTCGGATCAATTTTCGGATTTAATTACCAAAAAGAGCCACCATAGTAAATTAAAAAAATATAATTTACAAATAATAAAAATATTTATAAAATAAAAAATACATCGATTACGATTTACGACCCAATTCAGGTTAACTGCTTGACTCGAGTAGAGCCGACAACCCAACAAATAAACTCGGATCAACTAGTGTTAATTTTGAGAGCCACATTTAAGCTTCTATTTTTAGAAAGCCACCGGGAGCGCCCCTCATTTTCCTGAAGAAACCCTTGTCCTCTCAAGCCATACATTCCAATATAGCCTGTCTAGAAGTTCCCTTCCCGACCGCCTTCCTCCCCTTCACCACTAAGCCACCAGTAGTACGAGAACGAGTAACAGAGATTGCCTCATCTCCCCAAGAACCATGGGCATCATCTTGGTGCGATACCTTTTCTTAGTTGAACCATCTCAAGGTAGCTCCAACACCAAATTTGAGGCGGCGACTACGGATGGGGTTCCTACAACTGATCGGACGAAGACCGAGTCTTCCCATGTCCCTACTTACACTAGATCTAAGCAAGCAAGTGTTTGATGGCCCACCACCATAGTTTCTTCACCTCGGATGGACCTCCTTTCGGTGTTTGAGCTATAGATCTAAAGGGAACACCCTCGTAGATGTAGTTCCATCCTTCCTCCAACGTCCTCTAGCCCATATCTGAAGAGGGTAACTTTAGGCATCAATTTTCCCACCATGGACAATTGTAGATTTGGAAAGATCTGGACATGATGGTCCTAGGCGAAGCTCTCCCTCCACTCGGCAACCCTTGCATGACCCCAGATCCACGAAGAGAAAACCCTCGTGACACACCCCCTACTCCACGAGCAATATTCTGAGCAAGACACCGCCTCAATGTCCCTAGCCTACCTCAGATCTAGGTCGTGCAACCCTTCCTCGGCCAACCTACAACCATGCCCAAGCCTCCGTCGCCCCGAGACACCACCAACCTTGGGTGAGGCGGACTGCCCTGATAGGGAGCTGGGATGAAGAGTTGGCTTTGGGTTAGTGGCCCAAAAGTGTAATTTAGGCTGATGTATAGTGGGCTCGAATGGGTCTCATGGATTTATTTAGGCTAAGTGTAATTGGGTTGATGAGAAGTGGCTAGAGAGAGTAGGCAAGTGTAATTGGGTTGATGAGAAATGGCTAGAGACAGTAGGCATATACAAGTAAATTTAAATTTGGGCTTAGATGGATTGTAACTAGGGGCTTAGGGAATCAATTGGGCTGGCATAATAAAGGCCTAGACTGAGGGTTCAACTCACCCAAAATGAGCTAACAGAATTAAGGCCCAACTCGCCCAAAATGGGCTAATAGAATGAAGGCCCAGGCTAAGGACCCAATTCACCCAAAATGGATTATCAAAGGGAGGCCCAAATTTGCCCAAAAGTGGCTAATAGACTAAAGGTACATTAGGGCCAAAGAAGAATGATAAATAATTTGGCCCAAATTTTAAGGAGATAAACCACAAGGTTATACATGAATAACAAAGGCAAGTTTGGACTACACAAGTTATAATAAGCCAAACATAATGGAGTTTGGAGTTCCTGTATTAGACACAAACTTTTAAGGTAAGATACTTTGATCTGGTAGACAATTTGTTTACCTCAACTAGTTATAATAGATTGTTAAAATAGGCTTTGAAATTCATGGCATTCTTGTATAGTCTCGACATAGGAGTTTGGCGACCCCGATTAAGATCATCAAAGAGAAATGTTATGTGAACCGACACAATATTATATGGGGACCATGCTTCCTGAGAAAATTGGAAAAATGCACTAGGATGAACAAGTTTTAGGCAATAATGTGAGTGGGATTTTTGGCATCGAGTTTGATTGGACCAATGACGCAATATTACTCGCAAATTGAATAACATGATTGCTTAAAAATATTTTTTCATAAATATAATCTTGCAATTGTGTGAAATTGCTCAAAAACTATTTTTGAGATATATTTGTGTGAAATTGCTCAAAATTTTGATTATCAAATTTCTCGTGAATAATGTGCGAACACATTTTAAGGGAACTGTGTAATTTCAACTATCAATGCAAGAAATGAGTGGAGCTCATGGTTGATAAGGATGAGTTATATCTAGCTTGTGAAAGTGGGCTCAAGGCTAACATTTTCAAAAGAAGTAGGCCTAAGGCTGTATTTTTGAAAACTCGAGAAGTGGGCCCAAAGTCAATGAAAACGTATCTCACCCATTAAATAAACTTGATGCTATCTTGAACATGTTAAAATACTAAAACAAGTTGATATTGTATGAAATAGGATATGCCTAGTAAATGCTACCAAGCTAGTAATAGGTCTTATCCTATGAGGGCTGATAGTGCAAAGATAAAAACTTAAAAAAAAGACTATTGCTTGTGTATGATCATAAATGGGACCATATGATGCTCAGTACAAGGTAGTGGTGGGTCTAAAGGCTATTGGCCGCTATGGTTGGTACAAGGGAAGCTATTGTTAGTCCAGTATGTTAGAGACTCTAGAAGTCCTATGTGAATTAGACCTGGCGAATGTGAAATCTATAGTCCCTCTATAGTAGACAACGAAAGCAATATGTCTTGGGGTTGAGCTATAGTACTCACATAAACAAATGGTCGAGGTTGTAGCCTCGTACCAATATGGTCGAAGTTGTAGGCTCATACTAGGGTGGTCGATAAAGGCACTCTGAACTACAAGTGAGACATAGGAATTTTCTTTTCTACGAATGTGTATTCTATTTCATGATGAAACATGTGTTTTGGTATGATTGTTTGTCTAATATAAACCCATGAATTAAAACCCAGAATAAATAAAGTTATTCTAGATAGGAACAAACGTGTAGTTAGCTTGTCCAATACAAGTTAATGAAAATAAAACCCTAAATAAATAAAATTTTTGGATAGTCTTTCGAGATAGGAAATGATGTGTGGTTAGCTTGCCCAATAGAACCCTATAATGAAAATTGTGGAAAGTCCATCCAGAATAAAACAAACATATTGAT
Source organism: Trapa incisa (assembly GCA_030064435.1). NCBI lineage: Eukaryota > Viridiplantae > Streptophyta > Magnoliopsida > Myrtales > Lythraceae > Trapa > Trapa incisa. Next base: position 19,432,583 of record CM057785.1, on the reverse strand, counting down.
TAGCTTATTCGATATAAGCATGAGAAATAAAGCTCTGAACATATAAAGCTTATGAAAGGTACTTGCATGATAGAACATACAAGTTGGTAGCTTTACCATATACTAAAACTGTAAACCTTTTTGGTAATCTTAAAAAATAATTTATAAAGCATCCTTATAAACTATTTTAGAGTATGTGCTGAATAATGAACATGACATCACAATGTGAGCCAATTCTATTCACTCAGTTGTGAACTCACTCCCCTCCAATAACCCTTTGAGGAAACTAAGATTTTTTTTGGACACGTGAAAGAGTTGAAAAGCTGCAAATTCCCCAAAGGTATGTGCTACATCCAATGCTTGATCTAAGTATTGTTTTAAAGTTTAATTTCTGATTTTAAATTATTATTTTTGAAAAATAACTTGATATGTTTTTATTATGAGCCTTAAGTCTTATCAGGCTTACAATGATGAGACGCCAATCATTGTAAAATTGGGAGGATGTGGTAGGTTGTCTATAGGTCTTACTAGTGAAACTAGGTCGGATCCTTGTGAGCAACCCACCACTCTCTTGGTTTATTAAGGGTTTTCCCCTTCTTTAAACCGTGAGGAGTAAGGCATCCTTTAAACATGTACCTTTCCTGGAATAACATTAATCAAAACTAAATATAAAATTTACATACCTGCCTTAAGGTTCAACTACCGATGGATCTTTAAGGTTGGTTTTCCCTTGGTTTCCTAAAAAGGGGTAAAGAGAGGGGGTGAGTTCAACAACTCAGTGAATGGGTGTTAGGTGAGAGTTTTCAAAAAAATCAATTTCTAATCAAAGTGTGCTAGACTCCTCATTTCATTAAAAATATTTTTCTTCAAATTTCGATTTATCAAAACCTTTTTCCAAGGTTTAAAAATTCATTTCCAAGGATTCTCAAATCCTTTCCACAGTTTTCATAACCACTTTCCCATTTCCATATTCAATGTATTTTACAAATAACACATGCCCTTCATAATGAATGGATCACACACATTTACAAGATGCAGTTACGCCGACTGCACCCACTTGTGGATCGGAGCGTCATTACCATCCACCCTAATAGAAGTCTTTGACTTCTACACGAAGTCTGAGAGAACATTTCTAACGTCCTACCCTAAGACCAAACATACTCTGTTTTCACATGAGGACAAAGATCTCATCTTGACCTCACCCCAGTCTCATGCCCATGAAGCTACGTCGAGCTTCCCTGGCTGTTGGTACGACAAACTATCCTTATCTCCACCATGTCATCTAGTAGCGCCTATGACGCATCACTACCCCTCTTGGGCATCTTGAAGATCTCGTACCTCAGTGCATGCACAAAACAATAGTTTTCCTCATAATCCATTTAATCTTTGGTGCCACTGGTCTAACGGCCTCGACCCTCAACTCGACTTGTAGTTATTTGTCTTGACTAGTCCGTCGACCTGTCTTGTCGTAATGCTGCCAGTCCATCGAGTATATCGGTCCTGTCTTGGTACCATGGCCAAACACATCATTCATTAAAATTTTCATGGCTTAATCTCATGTTTGTGTATGAGCTCCTGCACGTGCCAATTGGCCTTGGGCCCACTGTATGAGATTTTTAAAATCGGGCATTTTAGCCCCCAAGTTCCAAAACCGTGGCCTCCGACCTATTAGAGCTATTTGAGCTCTCGTCAAAAAGGTCTCCCAAAAGGTTTAAGCAGTGGCACATAGTTAGGGGAGAGCACTTCTCACAAAAATAACTTTTCAACTGTCCATCACACCAACCGGGTGTGAGAAAATCTTCGCTCATAACCGATAAGCGGGTTTTCTACTTCCTTCCCGTAAGTTTATCATACCAACCGGGTATGATCTAGTTAAAACCAGTAAGTAGTTTTTCCGTGTGTTTTCTCACATCACCCCATCCAGGTGTGATGTTAAAATTCCACATAGTAGTGGGTTTTCATTTACGAGGTGCTAATCATCCCAACCGGGTATGATGTAAAAATCCCACACACATGATAAGTGCAATATATTTTCCCCTAAAACGGCTTTTTGCCTCCACGTGAGCTTATCCTTGCTGACGTTCCCAATCCTTCGTGTTCCTACACGATATAAACATTCTTGTTCATTAAAATTTGGCCTAATAGCCTTCATTTCTCATGAATGAGCAAAATGCTAAACTTTTAATTATTTGCATTTAGCTCCCTAAAGTTCTTTTTCTTTAACTTTAGATCCCTAAAGCTAATTTTCCCCAAATTGAGTCCCGAAACTTCTCAAATTCACTTTGGAACTTAAATTTATCCAAAATCGCAAAAAGGGGTTTAAGTTTTCCAAATTTCAAATTTGGTCCCCAACTTTTCAAAAATTATCATTTTGCCCCTACTTTACAAAAATGGAAATTTGACCCCAATAATTCCAAAATTGACCAATTGGTCCTCCAACATCTTTTTCATGGTCAATTGTCCCTCAATTTAGGGAAATTGCACTTTGGTCCCTCAATTTTTTGAAATCCCCAATTTCCCCCTTTTAAACTAACCGTATTTAATTTCATTAAATTGACCGATTAATTGTTAAAATTGAGTTTCTTGACTTACACATGATTCAATGGAACTTTGAATTGCGTCATTTGGACCCGAATTGAGCTCACATTGAGCTTCGTCAAAAAACTAGACTTAGAGAGAGAAAGCTTACCATTGGGGGTGCGGCGATCCGAGTTTTTGATTTGGGCAAATTGCCCTTATCTTGAGGTTCCTCCTATGATCAAGAATTGCATCAATTCATGTCGAATTGAGGGAGAATTTGGTTAGTGAATTTTCGTCGGTTCTCTCTCTAGCACTATTCGGAATTTATAGAGGGGAGCCAAATTGGCTTACCTTTCAACTCTAATTCAGTCGTATAAAGGCTGTGAAAGTGTTGGGAGAGTTTTATTTGGCTCGAGTAGGGCTCGAATTGGCCACTTTTAGCTCGGCTGAAATAGGGCAGCTTCGGTCCGCCGGAGCTACTTCATTGTTTGATCATGCCGGTGTTTCTTCAGCGACCCTTGGAGCAAATGAAAACTACCTTTGGGTAGCTAACTTCTTCACGAATCCAATGAACCCGACCTTGCCTTATTTGGCTAAGAAAAATGCCCAAGTCAGAGCTCTGGTTTGAGCTTCTCCAAAAAATGGAGCAGTAGGGAGAGAGAGGAGATTTCTGGTGTTAGGAGGATGAATGAGGAGGGGCTCTTTATATAGGAAGCTCGGAGACTTCTTGGTCGTCCGATTGGCACCTTTATGGCGGTCATTCATTGCATGAAACTCCCTGGCCGGAGACTTTTCATCTTTGCCGATGCTGCTCAATTTTTCAGTGAGTGAATAGTGTTGTCATCTAAAGGATGAAGACGACACTGTTCTGAACCGGACTGAACCGGTCTGAACCGGATTCAATGCTTAAACTGGCCAGTTTGAATTTTTTAAATTTAAAATTTTTTAAATTTATCTAAATTCATTCTTTATCCAATGATGGCTTCAATTCTCAAATTTGAATTTTCTAAGCCACCTAGAAAAATAAATTTAGCATTTGGTTCAATGATGGTTCAAATATGTCCAAACCGGTTCGGATCCGATTTACCTAAACCGAACTGGTTTTCTTCCCTAAATGGGCAAGTATGAGAGGTACGAAGTGAGACCCTAGAAACATCAAGACCTTTAGGTAAGGAGCAAATTTTATATGAAGAAATTAAATTATAACCATGAAATGGTTATGAAAAAAATACACCAATACAAAAGTGTAAATATGTGGAGGAAGATGGAACTACTCGAGGAGGATGTCTCGGCATACCACATCATATGGAAAGGCATGTCATTGGACGATAAAAGCACACATGAGTAAAAGAGTATATGATTTGGTAGACCTAAAAGATGCTATGGTACCTATGTACAAAGGACCCATAAAATAAAGTAGAAAGAAATAGACGAATGATGAAAGCATAAACTAGTGGAAAGATTCATTAAGATCTTCGAAATACCTTTAATAGTTAAGAAGGTATCAAATGAAATTCCTAATGGAAAGGAACAACTATAGCTTGCTGGAAGAGACAATCGATTGGTTTGAAAAGAATTCACAACCAACAGTGAAAATATTCTATAACAGGATTGCATCGGTAAATAAGCGAGGAATAACTTTACCATGGAAACTTGAAGTATAACTACAGAAAAGACCACTAACAATTATGAGGGCTGTGACACATAAGCTTAAATGGTGGAAAACTATAAAAAAAAATGTTAGTATCTTCGTGAAGAATTACTATCAACCTATGGCACCCCATAATAGAATCATGTGTATACCATCAAGCTATCATAAGAGATACTCATAGAGAGCAAAGGTTAAAAGATAGGGAACACATTTAATACCACAAATGTTACAAATGGTATTGGTGGTAAAAATATGTGAATAAAACACTCTAATAAGTGGAGTGAGAATGAGGGAAGAGACATGCAATGTCACACTCCGACCCGATTTCCCTCGGTCGGGGACCTATGAAACCCCCCCCCCCCCCCGATTCCCTCGATGTTACAAAGGCGTGATCCTTCGCCAAGGTAAAATCGACAAAATCTAGGATTAAACCCATAAAGATCCTTTTGAAAACACTGGAAATTTCAAACTTTTCATATAAGAAATACAATGTGAGCCCATTAGCTCTTTTACCATTACAAACCCTGAGAACATTTGCAAAATGATAAGTATATACTTTTTGTGTGAAAGGAAGGCCCTGACCTACAATTGAGAATCCAACCCAAGTTATTAGAATCATGTATGGGATGAACAAGTCACGGATCTCGTGTGAGTGGATTACTAACATCGAGTTTGGTTGGACCGATGATGCGTATTTAGAAACATGCTTTATTTTGAAAACCAATTTTTTTCCAGACGTATAATCCCCTAACTATGTGAAACCTCTTAAACCTTTTGGGATTATACTTTTGAAGAAAGCATGAAGTATGATATTAGGACAAACCTTTGATGGTGTATGAATACGCTTCATGGGGAATGGTCTATCTCCGACCGTCGATGCAGGAAATGAGCTAGGCTCATGGTCGACAATGGTTTACTAGATCTAGTTTTGTTCAAGTGGGCCCAAGGCCTTGATTTTGAAAAGTGAAGTGGGTCCAATGTCGTGTTTTAAAAATTCGTATGAGTGGGCCCAAGGCCAATGGGAATGGGGCAAACCCATGAATATGTTTATGATTTAAGAGCCTTATAAAATTATCACAAATGGATAATGTTTAATGATGCTACTGAGCTAGAGTCGAGTTGGAGCCCGTTGGGCTAGCAGCATAAAGATAAAAGTCTTAAATACCAAGAATTATTTGTGTGATTGCAATCGTTCGGAACTAAAGAGAAGCCCAATATGAGGTAGTGTTGGCTCTAAGGGCTACTAGGCAACAAGGTTGTCGTGCGCATTGAGACCGAGGGGATAGAAGAGTGAGGTCTCATGCCTACATATGGGGATCAAAGTATCGATAAGTCTAGGGGTTAGGCCAAGGTGCTCACATAGACAATGTGGTGGAGCAGTACCATTGATCCTTCGGTAGTCTTTGACCTGCATTAATTGAGCTCCATTCGAGCCAACCATGACTAAACCAAGCCCTCCATACCTTCCTTAAACCGTCGTGGTAAGTCCTCTCCACGGCCTTTCGCCGGAATTTACTGTTCACAGTGTGTTTTTTTCCCAAAAACTAAGTTTAGAAATTTGCACTACTCATGCCACCAATTGAATCACGGTTTGATCCAGGAAGGATCCCTAGGAAGTTTTTTAAAATTTTGGGGACTTAATTGTAATTTTGGGGACAATTATCATAATTTGATAATATTGGCTGCAATTACTATGTCGAAGCTAGGTTGTAGCCCATTGGGCTAGCAACACAAAGATAAAGGTATTAAATCAAAATACATTTGTATGTGAATGCAATCATACGAAACCAAAAATACGTCCGGTATGGGCTAGTATTGGTTCTAAGGGCTGCTGAACAACATGTGTAACCCCTATCTCCGTGCCATAGGAAACCGGGTTAGGGAATCGGAAAATTCGAAGGAAAATTGAGATGGGAATGAACTGGAATCAATAAATGCGGGTTAAAATTGGAAATCGGAAGATCCTGAGTGGTCGATAAATACCCAAAAACCATATGAAGTTATCAGGGTGAAAGTGGGAGTGAGAACCGGATAGTTTTAGGCTGAACCGAACCTGAACCGGGATGAACTATATGGAACCAATTCAATGATTCATTTTCTAGGAGGCATAAAAACATCAATTTGGGAAATTGAAGACACCATTAGATTGAAATTTTTTTACAAGAATTTAGAAATTTTTAAATTTTAGAAAATCGATCGAATCGGGCTCTTCTTGTCCATATGAGGATAGAGACCTCATCCTATCCCCACCTCGATCTCATGAGCTTGGTGCTACTCCAAATTTCGCACAGACACTTGGAACGACGATCTGCCCTTATACTCATCGAGTCGTCCAGGGCCCTTAGGACACATCACTACCCCTCATGGGCGTCTTGATGATCCCATACTCATGGTGCATGCACAAACAAAGTTCTCTTAAATTACCATGTAATATGTGGTTCCATTTGTCCCAATGGTCCCGACCTTCAACTCAACCTGTAGCTATTTGTCTTGATTGGTCCGAAGACCAGACATGTCGCACTACTACTAGTTGATTGAGTATGTCGGACCTGCCTTGGTACCATGACCAAACAATTCACTTATTAAGTTTTAATGGCACATATATATATCATGCTCTTTTACGAGTTCCTGCTCGTGTCCATTGGCCTATGGCCCATTGTTTGAGTTTTTCAAAAACTGGGCATTTTAGCCCTCAAGTTCTAAAACCGAGGCCCTCAGCCTATAAGAGCTATTCGAGCTCCCGTCAAGAAGGTCTCCCAAATAGTTTAAGCATTGGCACACAGTTAGAGGAGAACACTTTCGACAAAATAGGATTTTACTATCCATTATACTGACCGGTATCAGGACATCTCCGTTCATAACCGATGAACAGGTTTTTAACTTCCTTCGAGGAAGTCTCATCATACCAACTAGGTATGATCTACTTACAACCGGTAAGTAGTTTTTCCACATAACTTTCACATCACTTTCTCTAAGTAGTGATGATTAAAAATACCACTAAGCAGTGGGTTTTTATACCGAGGTACTTATCATCCCCAATCGGGTATGATATATAATCCCACTCACCTGATAGTGCATGGAAATTCCTCTTAGTCGGGTTTCGTCCTTAGCAAGCTGGACCTTGACTGGCATTCCCAATGTCTCATTCTCCTACATGAAATGAACATAATTGTTCATTATTCTTTGGCCTAATAGCCCTCATTCATTCCAAATGAATGAGAACACCCAACTTTACATATATTTGCAATTAGATCCCTAAAGTTATTTTTCTTTAACTTTAAGTCCCTATTGCCGGGTTTTTTCCTAAATTTGATTCCCGAAACTTTTAAAATTTATCTTAGGACCTCAAATTATTTAATTTCACACAAAGGGGTTTATTTCCCCAAATTTCCAATTTGGTCCTTCAAATTTCCCAAAATTACCATTTTGCCCCTTCTTTAGAAAAATGGTAAAATTTGCCCCAAAAATTCTAAAATTTCTCAATTGCCCTATAATATTCTTATCATGACCAATTGACCCTCAATTTTAGAAAATTACATTTTGGTCCTTCGAATTTTTGAAAATCCCCAAATTTCCCCCAATTTCAGCTCTTCAACACTGCCAAATTTGATTTTATCAAATTGACCGATCAAACACTCTAATTGTTGAAATTAGAGTTGAAATTGAGTTCCAACATGTTCAAACGATTCTAAGGAACTTTGAATCGCAGATTTTAAAGCCGGAACAAGCTCAAATGGAGCTTCGCCGGAAAATAAACTATCGATAGAGAAAGCTTCAATTTCTCACCGGTGAGGGCGCGGCGGTTGGAGCTTTCTATCTGGGCAGGTTGCTCTACTCTAGAGGTTATTCCTAGGATCAAGAATGACATCAATTGATGTCGAATTGGATTAGAATTTCTTCATTGAAATTCGACCAACTCTCTCTCTAACAATGATCTGAAATTGTAAAGGGGAGCCGAATTGGCTTACCTTTCGGTCCTAATTCGGCCGTGGAAGGGCTGAGGAGGTATCAGGAGAACTTGGTTTGGCCTGAGTAGGGCTCGAATTGGCCAATTTCAACTCGGCCGAAATAGGGCAGCTTCGGTCCGCCGGAGCTGCTTCACTGTTTGATCACGCCGACACTTCTCCGGTGACTCTCGGGACGAACGAATGCTACCACCGTGTAGGTGACTTCTCCTCGGTTCTAATAAACCCAACCTCGTCTTCTTTGGCTCAGAATTGACCCTATATCGGAGCTCTAGTTCGAGCTTCATCAAAAAATTAAGCAACTGAGAGAGTGAGCTTTTCAGGTGTGGAGAGGACGAATGGAGAGTGACTCTTTATATAGGGAGCTTGGGGACCCGTTGGCCGTCCGTTTGGCATTGTCATGAAAGGAATTGATGACCTAAAATGTATCAAATGGAGGCGTTTCTTCTTTGTCGGCATTTCTTCAGTTTCTCGATGAGTGAACAGTGTTGTCATCCTGAGGAAGAAGATGACACTGTTCCAAACCGGACCGGACCGGTTCAAATCGGGTTCAAAGATTAAACCGGCTAGTTCACCCTCATTCGACCGAGTTTTTCAAATATAAAAATTTCTAAATTCATTCTCTATCCAATGGTGGCCTCAAATCTCCAATTTGAATTATTTAAGTCACTTAGAAAAATGAATTTAGGATTCAGTTCAATAGTGATTCAAACCGGTCCGAACCGGTTCGGATCCAGTTTACCTGAACTGGTTTGGTTTTCATCCCCAATTCCTTCAAAAGTCCATTTCCATGTCTTTTGTGACTCCTTGGGTCACTTAGGGTCCATAAAATTTCTATTTTACCACCTCTTAATCAATTTCGGTTCATAAACTAGCTCGATTCTTAAACCAGTTTAATCCGGTCCGGGTCTGGTTCACCCGAACTGATCTGGTTTTTCTCTCCCACATTATTCTAAGGTTTCTTCCCAAGGATTATAAATCACAAGGAATCCATAAACTTCTTGGTTAACTCATTCTCTATCGGTTCAAGTTCATGAATCAACTTGGTTAATAAATCGGTTCTATCCAGTTCGGACCCAGTTCTCTTGAACTGCTTTGGTCTTTCTTCCTCATATCATCCTAGGGTTCTTTTCCCAAGTTTATGAATATTTTTGAGTCACATGGGAGTTAGAAATTTTTGAATTTGCTCGTTCCCTAATAGTTGGGCTTGTAGACCAATTCAGTTTAAAGATCACATTAACCGGTTCTTTCCCAATTTTTCTCATTACTAAAGGACGGAGTTTACATAGGATATCTAAGAAGTGATAAACTAATAAGAGTTCGACACATGGCAGAGCCACATCGGATAGCCTCGACCAATCAGAGGCTGGCACGTGGCATTGACACTATGCGTTGGAGAAAATTTGACGTATTTAAATGGGCTAATCAGATGACGCCACATGTCACGGTCAACGGTTAGCAGCCACATTGGAATGAGCAGTCAATGGGAGGCCACCACGTGTCCGGTCAGTGAGTCAAAGTCCGACAGAAAATGGGATAAGAAGGTGCTGAGTCTCGGTGACCCGGGAAAAGCTCTGGTATGACCGCTGGTGGCCGAGTCAAGGGTCGATTCCTATTTCGGTCGGTAGCTCAAACAGTTGTCGAGCTCCCTACATAAAGAGCAACCCACCTCATGCCTTCTTCATCTTACCAGTGAGTGAAGAAGGAGAGGTAGTCAGTTTTTTAGCGAGGTGTAAACTAGAGCTCTGACTGAACCAACCCTCCTACGAGTCCTCCCGACTGACCACAGACTCCCATGAAGCTTTCACGTGAGTAAACTCAGCCTCTACTTGTTAGAGCAACTTAGTTCTAGAGAGAGAAAGCATTCGATTTCACTAACCAAATTCCCACTGCCCATGACATGAATTGGGTTCGCCATTGATCCTCGAAGGACCACCCCGATGAGAGCAAACTTCCCAAATCCATAGCTCCAACCACCTCACCTCCACTAGTAAGCTTTCGAATCTTTCTCTCCATGCCTAATCCTTTGTCATATATGAATTTTCCATTTAAAATTTATTTCCTCTCCAAGGATCTCTTGTCATTGGGGTCTCATTTCGTGTACCCCACACTATGCCCCGTCGTCCGATCGTAAGCTCCATTAAGTGGGGGCGGACTAGATCCATTCTCCTCGATGTCCACATATCCTTATCATCTTTATTCCTTTAATTAGGTTGACCACCCCTCAGTCGAAGTATATACTTCTTTAGGACTTCCTTCCTAGGTACATTCCACTTTTCTTCTTCGGGAGTCTCTTCCCTCAATCCATCATTATGGGTTTTCGACCCATAGAGAAATCCATGACATTTTTAGATGCTTGTTTCCCGTTTACTCCTTCCTTGGATTTGACATGCTACTTTGAATTCTTGCGAGTACACTTCCCTTCCCCTTTGTACTCATTCCTTATCTCTACTCATATCCCCTTTTCTAGTTTATTCAGTAAACTTAATGTTTCAAGTATTCCTTCTTATGTATTTTTCTTCTTAGCTTCCTTGCCACAAATGCTAGAAAGTTTTTTTTTGGCTTTTCGGTCATAGTATGAGATCATAAACTTATGAAAGAAAATTTTATTCATTAATTCCAGTTGCCATAAGGGTGGCTCATTATATTTCCCAAGCAAATTCGCTAATTTCCCATAACTACCCCTTCAAGAAATTTGATGAGTAATCCCATTAGTGTGTAATTCATTTTGAAAGGTAGATGACAAAAATTCCTTTGCACCATCAGTTTGAAGAGATTTAATTTTTCTATCAAAAAAGTTTTCAACTCGTAAACGAAAAGTGCGAAAAATTTTGGAGAACATTAGAACAATTTTTCATAACAAAATATCAAGAATATTTGCGATAATCATCAAGAAAATGAATATAATAAATATGACTAGTATGTGATTTGATTGGTGCAGGTCCGCAAATATCAGTATGCATAAGTTGAAAAGGATAAGCACTTTTATGATGAGTTAGCGGAAAAGATTTTTGAATGATCTTACCTAAGGAGCAGGAATCACAAAATTTAAAATCAATAGAATTACTTTTTATTAAATTCTTAGATCATACATGAGAAACAATATTAGGGGCAAAATGGCCAAGTCTAGCATACCAAACAGTACGAGGTAACTGAACATTTAATACACGAGGACTAACTCTTGATAAATGTGTTGCACACAGGTAGTACAATCCGCCTTTATGAGCTCCCCGGAACAACTCTTGATGGGTGAGACGATCCTTTACAACAAAAAACAGAGGATGAAATTCGAAGTAGCAAGAATTGTCTTGGGTAAATTGAGAGACTAAGAGTAAGTTCATGGCTATACCGGGGACATATAATACTTTATTTAGAGAGAATTGTTTAGTGGGAGTGGAAAATGAAGTAGAACTGACAAAGAAAATTTTTAAACTAGAACTGTCGCCTATGAGCAGTTGATCTGGATGAGTTATGTCCTCTTGTAATGACAAATGTGAGATATCATTAGTTACATGATTGGAGGCACCTGAATCAATGTACCAATCAAGGGTGTGTATGCCAACATCTGTGTTCTAGACAACACTAACATGGGAATTCTGATAATTGGTTGGGAATTGTGGACATTCTGTAGCTACGTGTCTGGGTTCATGACAAACTTGGCAGATAGGTGTACAATTCTGTGTCTAAAAATTGCGCGCACGGGGTAGAGGAGAATTAGATCCACTTGATGATGGAAGATACCTATTTCGATGAGGTGGGATAGACTCTTTCCATTGTTGAAATCCACAAGAGTCAGAAGAACCCCATGAATTGTGATTTTGGATAAATTTGCAATCTCTTTTCCCATTATGGAGATTATCATGTCTAAGTTGTGTGAGAGTGCCCGATGAGTAGCGTGGTCGATAGTTAGATGAGAACAGAGGACCTTGATCTCGTTGGTGTGTGGCGAAAAGGTAGCATTAGAAAATTGATGAGTATCAACACCTGGGAGACCAAATATTGATCCTGAGATAAGTCCCCAAGTTTTCTTGTAATCTTTCTTCGCTTCTACACTTAATAGCATAGATTTGAGCTCGTCGAGATTGAGGTGTGCGAGAGTCGGTGTGACGGCAAGAAAAAGTATCTCCCATTCATCATCTAGTCCAACAAGAATGTGATCCTTTATTTAAGCTTCAGTTTTAGGATGTCCAATTTGAGCGAAACTAGTAGCCAAACTTGCAATCGCAGTGAGATAAACGGTCATTGTGTGATCGCCTTTGTACAAATCCCGCCACTGATCATCAAGTAGGTTGGTTTGGGCACGAACTTGGCTAGAGTAGAGAGTTTCCAATTTTGCCCAAATGTCGGCTGAATTTTGAATATCGATAACTTAGAGATTAACTTGAGTAGTGAGAGATACCAAAATTGTGGATAAGCAAAGATGATCATAGATCTTCCAAGAAGTATAAGCATGATTGATGATAGTAATTGAATTGTCTTCTTTCTAACCAGAAAGACTTGGTGAGGGTGTTAGAATTGTGCCATCATCATACCCTAATAGTTGATATATCTCTAACAATGGTGTCATCTTGTTACGCCATAAGAAATAGTTGGTCCCGTCTAATTTGATTGGTAAAGTCGGGATATTGCTTAGAAGACTGATACTTGGTGAACTCATATTTGGTGTAGAGACTTATGAGATGATTGCTTCAATAAATAGAAAACTGAAATAGGAGAATTGTCTTAGGAAGACTTTAGATCATAAATGTTGGAGAAAGACAGTATCACATTAATTGTACTTGGAGTAGTTGGAGACGACTTGAAGCAGGGGCTTGGTGACAGGGGAAACTTTGATTGAACCTTCTAGATTTGTTATTAGTCTTGAATTGACCTTTTGGTAGAATAGGATTGAGATGCTATAGAGCAATACGACTCTAATACCATAAAGAATAGAAAAAATATACTAAATGTATATTGCTTCACAAGTGTGTTAAAATGAGTAAATTGTCCTAAATGTATAATATATGTAAGGGTACAAATATTAAGGATATGTCTTTTAATATAGACATATCTTTTGATATGGACATGTCTATTCATTTATTCTCTTTAATTCGAGTAAACTTGAGTTTTTTGCCAGAGATTGTGGCTGAATCCGAGATAGTGTAATCTGTAGATCTTTTAGTGTAATATGTAGATTTCTTGATGTAATTTGTAGATCTCTTATTAATTTAAAATATCATTCTTATCACACCATTCTTTTTTAGGGGTTTTAACAACCAACCACACACTTTTTATCATCAAAGAGTTCATACAATCGTAGAATAGTCCTTGACTATTCCACTTGTGGTCTGGAGCGACTTTACCGACCACCCTAGTAGAAGGTCACACCTTCTACCACAAGTCTGAGTGAGCTCTACTGCCCATCCCCCAAACTTAAATCGAGCCTTCGTGTCCGCTATAGTGGGACGAGACCTCTCCCCCTTCTTCCCTGGTCTCAATGCACATGAAGCACTGAGAGTTTCTTGACATACTGGAGGATAAAGCTTCCATTATGCTCCCTGGGTCGTCAAGGAGCCCTTAGAACCAACACTACCCCATACCGAGTGCCTCAATGGTTTCGTATTACGGCATGCACAAGCAAAAGTTTTTTAATTAAGACCGTTATCTTTGGTGCTACCAGCCCAATGAGTTTGACAACTCGTCTTCGGCTCGGTAGCTAAATCACATAATTAACCATTTATGAAGGTTTTTCCATAGGCACATAAACATAAATTGTCTACATGTTTAAGCTTGTTTCCATTGACCTTGGGCCCACTTCTCGAGTTTTCCAAAACTTGGCCTTGGGACATTTAGTTTCAAAACCAAGACCTTGGGCCTACTAGAGCAATTCTAGCTCTAAGTATGCATGCTTCATGCTCCCATCAGAAATATCTCCCAAAACATTTGAGCGGTTTCACATAGTTAGGGGAGAATATTTCTGGAAAATAGTTTTCTAATGAAAGTACGTTTATCACCCAAAATGGGCAAGATGCTTGAAATTCCACTCACCCATTTTTCGTGACTTGTTTGTCCTGGATGGAATTCTGAAGTCTCTAGATCGTTTTGCAGCTATCGGTAAAGGTCTAGTTTTCGTATCTACATTATTATGGATAATGAAGTATTCATTTATCCGAATTATTTCAACTTAGATCCCAAGTTTAATTTATTTGAAATTTCACCCATTATAAAGTCTTGAGTAATTCATTTAAATTGCAATAAATCCATATAAATACTTTTAATTGTAATTAAATTCTTAAAAGATATTTTTAATTACAATTAAGTCCTTAATTCCATCTTAATCACCAATTGGACCTCATTTGATGTTAATTTCATAAAAATCCCCAATTTTTGAAAAATCCTCAAATTGCCCAATTTTATCAAAACTTGCATATTTGCCCTGAATACTTGATTCATCAAATTGAGAGCTGAAATATTGTTAATTCACTCCTAGCATGCTACTAATTGTTTCCCCCTTCTTCCTACAAGCATCCTGAGCTTTGAATGACTTCATTTAACTCAAAATTGAGCTTAAAGGGAGCTTCACTGAAAAATGTTTCCTAGAGAGAGAGTTTCGTTTTCTTACTGGCGAGGGGATGTTGGTCGAAGTTCTGGATAGGAGCGGCTAGTGCTCATCCAAGGGAGAGTCCTAGGATCAATTGTGCGTTGAGTGGTAGCTTGAGCAATGAGAATTGGATGAGAGAGGTTTTCATGTTCCACGTTTTACAATTCTACTATTCTGACGAAATGAGGCAAAATTGGCTTACTTTAAAGGTTCCAGGAGGTCGAGGGTCAGTCAAGGAGGGCTGTAGGAAGGTCGGCCTGTTTGTAGGAGGTCGGAGGTGACCAGAACTTAGCTCAAAGGATTTTGCTACTTTTCAACCATCGGAGCGACGGTATTGTGTGAGCTCCCTGATGCTCCTCCGATGATCTTTGAGCTGAACAGAAGTTGCGGTAAGGTAGAGGACCTCTTTCAATTCCAAGGAACCTGAATTCATCAACGGAGGTTGAGGAAACGCCCTAAGTCGGAGCTCTAGTTCGTGCTTTTTTAGAAAATGGAGTACTTCATCTTCTTCGGTCATTTGAGTGATGAGGAGGGTGAATGAGGAGGATTTATTTATATAGGGAGTTTGGCAACCAATAGGGCTATCAGTTCGTCCATCCCTCAGCCTTCAATTCTCCCGTTCATAGTCATATCAGATGTTTTTTTGGTCATTGGGGGAAACACAGCCAGTCCGTCAACCTTATCCTGCCAGCGTTCAAAGGATGAAGATGACACTATGTGCACACGTGTGAGCTTCGCACATGCGAGTTGCCACATGGTGCACTACGATTGGCTTGCTTTGCTGATGTGACTTACCACTAAGTGTCCGAGTCATCCTTTGACTCATTGATTGACCACATGGCGACCTCCCATTGGTCACTCATTCTAACGGGGCCGCTAACCAAATTCGACTAGCCATTTGACTTTGACATGTGGTGTCCTCTCATTGGCAGATTTAAATTAGTCAGATTTCCCTCTTGACACACTATGCCATTGCCATGTATCAACCTCTGATTCACTGAGACAATCCGATGTGGTTCTGCCATGTGTCGACCTCTGATTGATCGACCGTTTCTCCGATGTCCTAGTCGGTCTCTAATGTGGCACCTTTGCCACGTGATAGCTCCTCAATGGCCCACCGTGTTGACGAGGCTTCTCCTAAGTGGCATGTTGACATAGGACATGTGTTTCTCTCCTATTGGTCTGTCATTGGTGATGTGGTTTTTTGTTCGTCTGATCATTGACCTAGTACACGTGTCAGCTCTAATTGGTTAGCGTTGATCGATCGGCTGACTGTGCGCGCTTCACCATGCATCGCACGCTGATTGGTCGTGTGTGCTAACTAAGCGTTAACCTGGTAGGCGGTTTGTTGACCCGCTAGACTGTTGACAGGTTTGGTTGAACCAGGTTTGGTAATCTAAAATTGAAAGTCAGTCGGTTCAGTCCTGATTCAACTGATTTTCTAAAATATAAAATTTTCTAAATTCATTTTTTACCTAGTGGTGAGTTCAATTTCCCAAATTGATTTTTTAAAATCACCTAGAAAAATAAATCTTTGAACTAGTTTTTCATGGTTCAATACAATTTAATCTAGTTTTGGTCCGGTTCACCTTGAACTTGTCTAATTTTCACACTAAATCCCATTCATGGTTCCTTCCCATGATTTTTGGGTCTTTATTGACCACTTGTGACTTTCCAAATTCTCGTTTTGATCCTTATTTAAAAATTTTGGATTACTTTGATACTTGGTTTTCTCTTGAAATTTCATGGTTCTCAATTCTCACTTCCTTATCTCAAGAGGACGGGGTTTATATCCACTTTCCTACATACTCCATTCAGCTCGAAGGTTACAAGAGAAGCTTCTACGATGCTGCAAAGTACATTAACTTCGACAACGAAATTCGGGCAAAAGGTTTTAAGCTAAATTTCTTACCACCACCAATCCCCTAAGACCAAGCCGAGCCTCCCACGACTTCTCAAAACCAAACCTCGACCTCCTTGAACCTTTGCAGTAATCAAATTCCACCTCCCTTCACCGGAATAGTGATTATAGAGCAAAATCATGAAAAGCTTTGCTAATGAAATTCTCCTTCCCCAGGCTGTCAATTGACGTGAAATTTAATTCTAGAAGGATCTCCTTGACGAGCACTAGCAACCCATATCTAAAGCTCTAACAATCGTTCCTTCGCCGGTAATAAATCGAAACTTTCTCTCTGTAGAAATATTTTATGGTAAAACTCTGTTTGAGCTCGATTTTAAGTCAAATTAAGTGATTTAAAGCTTATAATGCTCATAGGAAGTTAGGGAAGATGATTAATAGCATGTTAAGAGGAAATTGACAAGATTTAAGCATTCAATTTGATAAATTAAGGATTTGGGAGGTAAAGTGCAATTTTTAGAGAATTGAGAAAATTGGGAATTTTTGGAAATTTTGGGATTTTTGTGAAATTGATACTAATTAAGGTTCAATTTGTAAATAAGAGGAATTTAGGAAATTAATTGCAATTAAAATAATTATAAGAATTTATTTACAATTTTAAATAATTTTATTTTGATAAAATTATATAAGGGGTGAAATTACAAATAAACTTAGCTTAGGAATTATGGTAATTAATTGGGAATTAATTTTCAATAAAATAAATTTAGGAACTTCTATGAAATTAGGAGAAAACCTAGGTAACTAAATGGAAAGATTCGATTGTGCAAAAAAATGGAAACATTTGGATATTTGAGTGATTCATTATCATTGATAATGTAGCTGCGAAAATGACCTCTACTTTAAATCCTATTCTTTCAAATTAGGAAATAAAAAGGGAAACTACATATTTTAGAAAGAAAATTGAGAATCCAAGTGAACTGGAAATGGTAAAAAAAGATTAAAATGGAAATTTGGAAAATACCAAATAGCTAATAAATCACAAAAATTATGAAGGAGAACTAGAGTGGATTGAATGTGAAAACTAGACCTCAACAGGACATGAACTAGACCTAAACCAGACATGAATTAGATTGAACCAAGAAGAACTGATTTAAAGATTCATTTTTCTAGGTGGCTTAAAAATATCAAATTTGAAAATTTATGCCACCATCAGATAGAAAATGAATTTAGAAAAATTTATGAATTTTTAATTTTTGGAAAATTGGTTGAATTGTGCTTGAACCGACTGATTTTCAATTTCGAGTCACCGAACCTGGTCAGACCAGACCAGGCAATGATCCAGCCGGTCAACGAACCACCGTCAGGTCAGCGCCCAGTCAGTAGGTGAGACCAATCAGCGAGCGACGTGTCATCAGCGTATAGTCAGCGCGTGAAAGTGCCGATCCATTAGGATGCGACATGTGTACTCGGAAAATGATCAAAGGAAGAAGTCCACCTCAGCAACAACCGACCAATGAGAGGATGACATGTGGCAAAAGTGCCACATTAGTGTCAAACAACTGACCAATCGGAGGTCGACACATGGCAGACCCACGTCGGATGACCCCAACTAATCAGAGGCTGACATGTGTTAGTGGCATTGTGCGTCACAAGGGAAATCTGACGCATTTAAATCAGCCAATCAGAGTATGCCATGTGTTACGGTCAATGGCTAACCGAACAATGTCAGCACCCACGTCAACACGAGAGGCCAATAGGAGGCCGCCACGTGTCTGGTTAGGGAGTCAAAGGCTGACTAGGTTGTTGAGGAGGACATTGTGTCAACAAAGCCAGCCAATCACGGCCCACCAAGTGGCAAGCCAACATGTGCAAAGCTCACATGCACGGCACAATGTCGTCTTCCTCACTTAGCTAATGGAGAGAAGGGGATAAGGGGGAGAGAGAAAGTCTTTGGCAACTCAGAAAAAGCTCCGGTCTGGTCATTGGTGAGTGAGATGGGGGCCCAGTCTTACACTGACAGGTAGCCTGGACAGTTGCGAAGCTCCCTATATAAAGAGCACCCCTCCCCTCGCATTCCTCATCCCACCAACAATTGAAAAAGCTGAAGAGGTCTGCTTTCCGATGAAGCTTAAACCATAGCTCTGACATCGAGCTTTTTCTCAACCTCTGAAGCTCCCCTCAATGCCATTGGAACCAGGAAGAAGCTCTCTACACTACTACGACCTCAATTCGGTCTAAGGACCCTGACTCGAGCTCCAGCGAGATCAAACAAGACTCTTGCTCCTTTGATCGAGAAGGAGCCAAACACTTCGAGCTACACCCTGGTCACCCCCGGCCTCAGAAGCTAAATCGACCCTTCCCCAACCTTCCTCCACTCATACCAGGCCCTCCACCACCTCTAAGGTAAGTCAATTCTACCCAATGACATCGGAATTTCAATGTAGCAAAGGCTAACTTGCCTGAACTTCTCTCATCAAATTCATGATGCTCCAACAAGTAATTGACCAATAAGTTGATCCTAGGAGGACCCCTTGGGAGAGCACTAGCTACCCACATCAAGAGCTTCGACTGTCGCCCTCACCAGTAAGGGAACCAAGCTTTCTCTCTCTATAGACTTTTTCTGACGAGCCTCCGCTTATGCTCAAATTAGCACCGATTAAAGTGATTCAAAGGTTGAAATGATCGTAGATAGATGGGGGCGATTAGCAGCATGAAAGGGGGCAATTTCTCAAGTTTGGGTAGTCAATTTGATGAATATAAGATTTAGAGGTCAAAATGTAATAAATTAAGGTAATTTGGGTGAAATTGAGGATTTTGGAAATTTGGGGGTCGGATTACAAATAATGAAAAGTTGAAGACTTGAATGGAAATAGAGAGAAATTAGGGACCCAAAGGGGAAAATGAAAACCTTGGGGACCTAATTAATGATAAATGGACATTAGGGACCTAAGAGCGAATTTTTTAGATTTAGGGACCTAATCATAATTATGACATAATTAAGGACCAAATTTCCAATACGACAATTATGGGGTCTTTCCTACAAATCATACAAATATGAATGCTCAGACCATAGAGGACAAGCAGTTCAATGATCGTGCATGAGAGTGCGTGGCTGGACAAGATATTGTCGGGAGCAAGTTACACCACACCAGGTGAGTGGATTTAGCATCACACCTGATTGGGCTGATGAGTACAATATTCTCGCATTGAAAGTAGTTTTCCAGGACTACCCTCCACTAACCGATTGAACAAGCTTAAAAGTTTTGGTAGCCTGTCCTAATATTGCATGGGACATGCAATAGTCGGGTTAATACCGTTCGAGTGGGCCCAAGGCTAATGGGCACGGGCGTATGCCCGTTGGCAAGATATGGTTTATGTGGTTGAAAACTCTCATAAAAATTGGTTAATTATGTGTGATTATGTTTGATGAGAAACAGAACCATCGAGGCACTGAATACAGAGGTAGTGTTGGTTCTAAGGGCTAGTGGACAACCTAGGAAGCATACTAAAACTCTTCCTTTCTTACGTCATTCCTCATTCCCAGTGGCGTCCTTTCCTTTAAGGACTCTTCTCTTTCTTAATCCATTCTTACTCACTCATGATCATTTCACGATTCTCCTTTCTGACTTAGTTCCTTCCATACTTGTACGACATCTTTTGATGTTGTCTTCCTACTTACCTATTACTTGGGTTTAACTTATCCTTTGGACCTTCACGATTTCTTTCCCTTTGCACTTGATTTTTTCATCTCCAACAACTTGCCTTTGAGGATTTTATCTTATTTCCATTTATGTTGGTTCCATTTCCTCCTTGGAACACATATGTTTGTTTTCTTTTCAAGGTACCCTTCCTTGTCAAGTTTTACATTATAATTTTGGCTCAATAGAAAACTGTTGTAGCAAATAATAATTAATAAGGTATAGCAGAAAGTGTATGTATTATTAGCCTTCACCAATGTATATATCCAAATTGTTACTAATTATTTGATTGAGTTGATAACTCACTATTTGTATTGAAATATGATTTTTTATATTCACACAAGAGCATTAAGCATATTATCCTTATCCTGTATCAAGAAAAAAATATGTATCATCAGCAAAAAAAAAATTTAACACAATTAAACAAAATAAAATGCATGTCTACCTTAAGAGTGTAAACTTATTTTTCACATTAGTTTTAGTAAATATTTCTAAAAATACATCTACTATTAATATAAGTAGATATGAAGTGAGGATCACCTGTCTCATACCCTTAGTCGAATGAATGGGTCTGTTTTTTTGCGGTTGAACGAGCATAAAAATA
This sequence comes from Trapa incisa, assembly GCA_030064435.1. Lineage (NCBI taxonomy): Eukaryota > Viridiplantae > Streptophyta > Magnoliopsida > Myrtales > Lythraceae > Trapa > Trapa incisa. Next base: position 19,411,728 of record CM057785.1, on the reverse strand, counting down.
CACGCTTCATAATTTATAAAACAAATATAATATAAAAATCAAATTTAATTAAAAGTACTTATTAATTATATTGTCATATATATTACGATGGGGTGAAAGTGAGATATTTTCTTCGTATTAACTACATTTATTATAATAATTATATTTGTCTAATTTAGTAGTGGAGTAAAATGTACGTTAAAATTACATACACCTTAAAAAATTTAAGTCCCCATAATTCGAAACCTATCAGAATATGCATATTAAAGCTTGAAAATATGAATAATGAAAGAAAATGTGGGACATCAAGCTTGTGGTTTAGTTCAAGTGATTTTGAAGTTGTTAGGAAAAAAACACTCATTTTGTTTTTTTGCTTGCAATGTTGATGTTGACGTGGAAGGCTATAGAATGGTGACACGTCATAATGGAATGCTGAACATCTTATTTTTCAGACAGTTGAAGACAAGATTATGACTTCATTGTTCAATTGGATATAAGACAATATATAGCCGAGAACTTAATCTGAAGCCGTCTCTATGTGATGTTCGAATGTTAACATTTGCTCTGATTCTGAGGATCTTAAATGACTCTTGTCAGGTTATGAATCAAATAAATACTCTATTGCCGGTAAGTGCAGAAACATGGATGGAAGAAGATAACATAAGTGAGGTCTCAAATCATGTATATGGGTAGGAAACAGCCTTTAGTGCATAAATGTTGCAGAACCCTTGACAATTTGCATAGTGTATGTATTTTCTGGATTATGAATTCCTTACCAGAGATAAAAGATGAAACTTTTTTTTATCACTTTTGTGTAGTCTGGAAGAGAACTGCAATCGATGTTGCAATGGTTTCCATGGTCTGAACAGACAGTTGAAGTCATATGCAATCAAGGCATAGTTAGTTTGTGCTTTCACTTCTCTCTTCTGCAGTTTTCCATCTCTCATTCTGTAAAATCTCTTATGGCAGGTGAACAACCTAGCTTTCTTTGATCTAGCCATCAATATTTGGTCTGCATCATATTGGAAGGCCACTCAATGACCATTTATAAGTAAAGGTGGACACAACTGATTTTGTTTCTTGATGCACTTTCATGAGAAGTATATATGAAGAAGCCTTATTTATTTGGAAATATGGGAGTCAGATAGGTGAGTGGTTAAGCTACCTCTATTTTTCTCTCATCAACTTACTCAATAGTCACATCTACCGCTCCTGCCTCTCCTCATCCCTTACCTATGTAACACGATTCCTCTCCCTCTCAGAAGTTGAACTTATTCCCTCCAGAAAGGTTTCACCACCTCCTACAAAATCATCAACACTATTTCGATATCCTCATCCTTCTTCAACTCCTACATGGCCAAGTCTTTCACCATGCTTGTTGTCATTGCTATGATGCTTTTCATCACCCTGTCATCGATGAGCAGTAATAAGTTAGCCGAGGCTCGTCATCTTCTTGAGACTAGTTTGCCTAAGGAACCTGACCTGCCTAACCAACCCGAAATCCCCAAATTTCCCAAGTTCAATTTCCCTTCATTTCCTAAAATCCCAAGCTTTCCCAAGGTTGAGTTCCCATCCTTCTCGAAGCCTGAGGTACCAGATGTCCCTGAGCTGCCTCACCTCCCAGGGCTCCCTAAGCTAGTTTCACCATAGAGGTGAAGACAAACAACATGGAGAAAGAGAAGCATAAGATAGAATAATGTGTCTTTTATCATGTGCCGAATTTGAACCGTGAGAAGATCATTTTCATGGTTGTGTCAGTCTATTGTCTATCTCTCTGTTGTTTGCCGTATGATTTGTATCGTGTGTTGTGTCCACTGATTGGGTGCTAAACCTTGTCTACTTTCATGATTGAGTGCAAACCTACTAACTTCTACTTATATGCTTGGCCTCTAACTAGCTGCAATTCTACCGGCTGCCTTCCCTATTTGGTGAGAAAGGATTAACCTCTTACAGATTAGAGACAATGGCCGATGACAACAACGTTGCTTCTGTGCCCATTCGCTTGCAATAGGCCCCTTCTTTATGCCATAGGTTAGGGACTCTGGATTTTTACCTGTGGTCATCGGACTCTTGATGGGTCCGAGCATTGTTACTCATGGTTTTACATATCTCCACATACGATGAACTTGCTGCCTTTTCTCTTAATAAATCGATGGCAGGAGACCATGATTACAGTAGTAATTGTCAATGTAAGATGGCTTTAATGAGTAGTTAGCACATGCCCATGTCTCCACCTTGATTTTTCCTTGATTGTGCTCTCATCTATTATCCCCATTAAAGTGCCATCTGTGGCTTTGCTATGCGTGCATTCATTTATGGGGTTATATTGTTCAGAAAACATGAAACTGTATTCTTGGATCACACGAATAATAGCATGAAACCAAATATTGCATCTTGGCCAGATCCCAGTTTATACAGTCTTTCATTTTCAAGTTTTACTTCAATTAGCCAAAGATCTAATAATTTCTTTACGGGTGATTTGTATGACTGCAGGGTATCTTTACCAAGGATCATAATTTCTTACTCAATCTTCATCTTCAAGGCATCCCTTTAATCCTTAAAGTTCTTCAGCTTCGTTTTTGTACTTTGGTACTCATACCGATGTACGGGAAAGTGAATTGCAATTCCTGTACTATCCTGCACGGTGAAATAATGTGGTTCTTCTATAGGGAGCTCATCAATGAATTGGGTGGAATACCCTAATGAATAACTGTTTGCAAACTACTCTTCTTCCACCTAGCAACCTCATTAATGGAGGTTATGTTGAGAAGAGTAAGTATGCAAGACTATTAAAGTCAAGACATTACAGAATCAAAATGTGCCAATTTTGTATTCTGGTAGTGAATCCCACGGGGATAGTGAATCACAGTTGATATACTATCCCTCACGATGAAATACTGTGTTTCTTCTACATGGAGCTCATCAAGGAGTTTGATGGAGTACCCTGATGAAGAAGTATATGAAAATCTCTTCTTGTTCATAGCAACCTCATTATTGGAGGTTCTGTTGAGGAGAGTTAATATATATACATAGCTGTTTAGTGAAGAGGAATCAAAAGGAAATGGCCATCTGATGAGATCTTGTCCCACAATAGTAAACATGAAGTTTCAGATAAAATATGGGGATTGAGCAATGGTGCTTATAGAGAGTTGTGGTAAAGGTTGCAGGTTTTTACAAGTGTTGATGGAAAAATTACTTTGGGCCACAAGTGGAATAGTGGGGGACTCTTTTTGTAAAGGAATGAACCTTTGATGATAAATGGCGTGTGATTGTTTGTTAAATTAAAACTTATGAAGGAGAATAATGTTGATAAATAAATAATCCTTTAATCATTATTGAGTAGTTACCTTATTACCCACTTACTTAGTTATAGAACTCACCCCTCCCTTAAACCTATTTTAGAAAAATTATGAAGAGGAACTACTGTGAAGATCTAGCTGTCCGGTATGTTTTATACATTGATAATATTCTAGTATATTTTATAAATAAAGATATTTCCTTTTGAAATATTTTCATGTTATGCATGGCTACTATTGGTACATAGTGGCAATCATCCTTTTTATACCGAGAGTAGTGACCGGTTGTTCGTAGGGTACCGACCAAATCGGGTCGGGTGTGACAAAAAAACTTATGGAAATACTCTCTAAGGAAAGCCTAATGGGTTAGGGATGATTATTGGGACAAATGGATATGTCAAAAATGATTTTCGAAACTTAAGAGGTAAAATCGTTTTTTTTTTGTAAATAAGGAGCAAAATAGTTATTTTTGCTTAAAAGGGGGCAAAATGATTATTTTTTTATGAATGGTGGAGAAATGTTCATTTTTGCATAAAAAAGTGGCAAAATGACAATTTTTTCTTAAAGATGGGCGAAATGGTCATTTATGTCTAATAGAGTATAAAATAGTTATTTTTGCATAAAGAGGGGGAAATTATTATTTTTTTTTATTTATGGATGGCAAAATGATAATTTTGTCAAGTAAATAGGAAAAATTTTAAATTTTTGCAAGTAAGGAGCAAAATGGTAATTTTACAAATAAAATTTTTTGCAATAGAGGTCATGTCCCCTAAGTCGTTAAATTGACTAATCGGGGTTAATGATTATTCTATGTGTTGGTTGTACGCACTTGCGAGGCTCTACAAAAGAATCATATTCTTCATTGTAATCTTTGAAAAGGTATGTGTGCAATGCACACTGGCAAGGCTCTACATAAGAAATGACTCTTTAAGCGATGTTTGATTAAGTGTCATTGAACATTTGTATACCAAAACAACATTTCACCATCTTTGGGCCATAGGTATACGCGAATCTCATCGTATATTTTCTAGTGGTCTCGGGTGATCTAAAAGTTATAATCATCTCCCCTTTATTCTTATACTTCCAATTTACCCTAATTGTCAACACTACCTCTTACTAGATGTCCTATTGGTGTTCCATCATTCACAAGTGGTATATACCTATCATATAGTCAATTATACAACATAGTGAATTCATTAGTCTAGGCTTAGCTTGTTATTTAAAAATCAACAATCCGTTTACTACATATTTTTCCCATGGTTTTATATGTTTTGTAAACTTGAACTTTATTTTGTTAAAAAGTTTAAATTCTTACTGAAAATGGGTATGTTTTGTATTTTGAGTCATGTATAATGTCGACACTATGGTGGTGAAGGATCCCACCACTATAGAATCTTAAGTGGTATGGTAGGTTGCTCACGGTCTGATTTGGGATTTGAGGCGGGGCGTAAACAACAATTGCTAGGTACTCTTGACACTACAGAAGTGAATACCTCACTACTATAGAATTGATATATCATAATACTCATATTAGTACAATAGTTCTAAATTTTACTCTAAGTTTAAACTATTTAAAAAATGACTTTAAAATACATGTATTCTTAGAAAACTCTTCAAGGAATTAGAAACTTCTTTGGACCTCCTTGAATTTTCTCTCACCTTGGTTTGGTTCATGGGATCTTCTAAATGTGTACTATGCTCAAGAAGCATCTAAAAGGGGGTTATGGATGGGTGAGCTAAAAGTCTACTGAGTGAAGTTACCCACACCGGGTTTTCATAGCTTCTATCTCAACCTATACTCAAAATTCAAACATGGAGTATATAGCTGATAATACTTTCTCAAAAAGTTATATCTTTTCACAAGGTTTCAAACTTTATTTTTCAAACACATGTCTATTGTGAGTCTCATTCAATGCATTTAACCATACAAAGATTAATTATGTGGATTGTGCAACACTCCCAAATGTCACTCATTTGACCATTTATTTAAATGGTCAAATGTGTATGAGCATATCTTAGCAGTATTTAACATAGACTAGACCACTTATTTAAATATCAATATCTCGTTATCGATCATTCTGGTGATATTATCCCGGTAACTCATAGTCACACTTATGGACCTTTTCATATAACTCTTGAGTCTCGGTAAATTGGAAAATCATTTTGCACTCCTCCATATTATTCTCATTTTCTAGTAAGTCTTAATAATTGACACAATATCAAGTATGCATCTCTCAAACTAACTATAGGTTGCACTTGAGGCATCTTTCGCTTGATTTGCACATCAATAAACCTTTTTAATTGCCATTTTTTCATAATTTTCTCTTATTTATAAGATTTTCCCAAATTTATCCAAAATGTTCAGTAGGTTCTAATTTTTCAAAAATCCTATTAATGCACTCACATTTGTGAAATTACTATTTTGTCTTATTTTTATAAAAAAAACCCTCCAATTTTATCTTTTCATTTCCCAAAATTATTATTTTCATGCACAAGTTTCTAAAACTACTCATTTTACTACTCAATGTACAAAATGATCATTTTTCTGATATTTAAACAAAAAATACTATTTTGCTTATTTTAGATAAAAAAAAAATATTATTTTACCCCTAAAATTCTGAAAATTACATTTTACAACTCTATATTTTCCAAAACCACTTCCTAGCCCCTTAGATTTCCTTAGAGATTACTTTTATAAATTTTCCTATTTTTGCAAACTAGACCAAAATTTTTCAAATTTTGTATTAGTCTTTTAAGTTTAAAAATCACTACAACAAAACTTCAAAATTTTCAAATATCTCTTAAACATTTTTATTTATCTCTTAAAATTTTTGTGAGAAGTGTTTGGGATCTCACCATAACTAAATGTAGATTAATTTGATTATTTTTTAAAAATTATTAAAATTGAGTTACTAAATATATGGTCAGAAATACATATTAAAAAGTACATAATCGACAATTATAATATATAAAATAAATTTAAAGTACAAACAAGTAATTTTGTGGTGATGATCCGTGGGAGGTTCTTGTCAAATATTGGCTACAAACTGGTTGTGAGTATTAAGAAGGGTGTTATGTGGGTGCCATGGAGGTTGACCACGAGTTAACTCATCTCAAGTTAAATGGGTGCATTAAATCGAATTAAATGTTTAATTTAGTCGTTTCACATGAGTTAGGTCATACTAAATTAGATTATTTGAATAATATTTAAAAAAATATTTATTTACATATTTAACTAAAATATTATATATTTACCTCTTTTGGATACTAATGGTAAATAAATTATAATTGAATTTTTCAAAAATTTTATGTTAAATAAACTATATCGGCCATATCGCATGATTGAGGAAAAATAAGGATGATACACTTGTACTGCCATAAGTAAAATAATAATTAGGTCAACCTATGCATTTAATTGGGAACATGGCTATGTGAGCAACTATCCAAGGTCATCGGATTGGACCCGAGAACTTCATTATGAAATTTGAACTGGCAACTTAGGATTAAACATTTTATCTCATATATTTGTAATAATAATATAGCAATGAATGAATGTATATGTGTAGGTTAAGTAGGACATGTTTGTATGATGAGAATGAGAAGGTGAGCATTTGTTGCTCCACTATTATTAGACTAGGATTATCTAGTTTTTTATCTTGTAATTTACATATTGATGTTTTGCGTATAAATTATTTTGACCTGTGGTTGTATAGTTTGTTTACAGCCAAATAGCACTAGCCTGTTGCTATATCTAGAAAGTACGCAACGGCTCAAAGTTTGAGCAGTTAGGCCTAAACCTCAAAGAGATGTGGAGACTATTAATCGGATATGTTCTGCTTTTGTAGGGGTACATCGCCTTCTATCCTGTGGAAGTTCAATAATCACCATATCCATGCCGAGAGTAAAAGAACATAAGCATTTTTTTTACCCTTCCACACATTCTCAAATTGGGTAATCATGTTGACCAAAAAAAAGGTAATCATAATTACATGTTTAACAATCACGGATGACAATTTCCTCAAGCAAGATAGGTGCCAATCATAATGAAAGAATCACTATTGTAGGTATATTAGAATGTTGGATAGTGTGCTGAATCTTTTATACACGAACAATTTTATTTCTAATATCTTATGAGATTTAGTAGTTTACATCACTTTGGAAACTGGGCAAAAATCTAAGACGTGATCAATTTGAATATAAAAAAATTGTCAAACTTGTAATTATTCTTCTTTTGGTAATTCTTAAATATGAATTTAGTTGAATATATTGAGAATACAATTTAATGAGTGGAAGTACGGGTCAACACGCTCTTGCGACATTTCAAATCAAACCATAGAATTCTTCACCTCCAGCCACCAATTTACCTTCCCAATCTTTCCGTCTAATTACACCAAGAATTCAATCAGCTTTCAATATGCATAATTGCATGACTTGAACATATTTTTCAGAAAAATTAAGGGAATTATCCTCGATATTGTAATATTATGCCTCCATTCTAGACAGGAGTTTCACCCTTAGGCAGCCTTCAAATTTTCCTAATATATCTTCCCCAGGTTTTGGGTTTACACAAAAGGTTTACGTGCAAGAATTCATATGCGTGATTGTGATCAGCCCCATCAGGTAAACAATGGTGAGCAACCCTCGATTCAACATGAAAGTGGGCAAAAAAGTAAACAAGAAAAAAGGTATAAAATGAGATCCTCATCTCATCTCTATGTAATATCAGCCTAGGGCGATGAGCTACTCTGATCTATCGAAACAGATGAACGTCGGATGAAGTCCAAGCAATCTGCGATCGCTTCTGCGTAGAATGAGTTCGATCCATCGAACGATGCGTATCTATAGTCGCCGGTTCGGACTCTATAAGGCTCCTTGGCCACGAGAATCGTCCTCTGGCTGCCGCTACAGCTTCTCTCTAAGTCTCTCGCCCTCGATCTCTTCCTCCTCCTCCTCCTCTCCCTCCACAGCAGCCCCAGTACCTTGCAGCAGGAGCTTCTGAGCAGGCATAAGACCTTGAGAAAGATAGCCACACGGGAACGTAGCCTCTGCACCAGGAGCTTTCTGGGCTTCAACCGGAAGCCCCGATAGCACGAAGATGAGGACGGCGATGTGGATGATGATCTTCTGTAACCTCCCAGTCGATTGTACATCATGTTGGGGTTCATTCGGAGATGACGGAGGGGAGTCTCTCCGAGGTAGCCAGAATCAGATTAGTGGTCTCAATTGAGGGCTTGATAATATATATAAAAATAAGTTTGAATAAGGACATTTTGGGAAGGGGAAGGTAATGATTAACTTGGTGATGTGGGGCCAAGGAAGGAACTTAGAAATTATAGTTTTTATATTTACAATATAAATTATTATAAATGGAGAGGAAAATGTCTAAGATTTCATTTATAATGTAAGGATATAGTTGGGTTAACTTTTAAGTGGTGTAGTTAATAATATTTATTTATTTATTTTACTTAATATAATATGATTTTTAATTTATATTATTACGTATAATATAAGTATACTGACCACGTAAAATATTTAAAGTTATTATAATCAAATTTGTACAAATGGGATATAATTATTTTGATAACGTAAAATTTAAGAATAATAATTTTAATTCAAGTTTTTTTACTTAAAATATATATATATATATACTTGAAAATTATTTAGGATAAATTACTTAAAATGCACCAATTTTACTTATTTTCTTAGTTTGTTTGATACAATTTTTTATTGATCCAATTAATATAAAATTTTAAATTTGTATCATATTAACTTATTAATAAAAGAAGTTTATCTGGGGCGTTGATGCTGTGTGATCAACTTTCATGAATTTTGATCCGTATACTTAACATATTACTTTATATTGGCATGCAACCAATGAGCTAGCTGACCCTAACACAGGGCGAAGGATAGACTTTAGGCTAATGTAGCTGACCTTGGTGCTAAAACAGACAGTAGAATAATTTGAACGGCAACCGCGGGGTCACAGGGGGACAGAGGCAGGAGAAGATGTCGGGCTTGGTCGGTCGCCAATGTCAAATTAGTTGACTCTTCTGCTCTACATCCAGAAAGGAAAAAATAGCTGACTATGAAATGGCCTATTTCCTTTATTCAGAGTAAATTATTATTTATTATTTATTCACTAATTATTAATATTAATAAATTGTATTAAAATTTAACTCGATAGTGTTAATCTATATGATATCATATAAGACACTACTTGTCCCGAGTTCATTTTTTTACAAGTTTATTTATTTTTTAACATAAATTTATATATTATTTAAAATACACTAATAATATTAATATATCATAACATATTACATTCTATATTATATAAAATGCACTAATAATATTAATATTATTGATAAAAAATAATAAATGAACCCCATCATTTTCTCTCTACAAGGGCCACTTACCAATTATGTGTAAACATTGAGTTGTCATTCATTAAAAAAGCAAACCCAATGCTCATATTCAAACTTCCTTTGAAGAAATGATGGGTATTTAATGCATGCTTATGATTATGTCCATGTCCATTATATTCATTTTTGTCCTTTTATGGCATTAATTAATCACTTAATAATTATATATATATATATATATGCATATTTTAGGGTGTAATTTTGTATAGTTGGTTCACATCAAACATCCCTCCAAAGGAGACACAGCTGTTTTTTGCTTAGGCAAGAATGCTGTAATCATGTTAATTCACTCATTGCTAACTTTTGATATGATGAAAAAAATATGGACTCTTTTTAATTGAAATTGAAGTTCATGTTTTTACTAATTTGGGAATTTTTTCCCTTCACATTATAATATTTTGGTAGTAAAATGAAGGAAAAGTGATTCTACTAAGCTTATATCTTCATCCTAGTGGGAATGTTATTCCATTTGTACCCTGACAAAGAAGAGAAAAAAGGGAGACTAAAGGGAAGGGAAGGTAAGGTAAGGTAAGGGTAAATTTGTAATATTATATTGATGCATATTTTTTCAATAATTTTAAATGCTTATAAAATAAAAAATATCAAATTACAGTTAAATATAAGAATATCTAATTATATCTCATCTTATCCATAAAACTATTTTTGATTTAATTTAACTTTATGCTTTATATAAACGGACCTGTAAATAGGATCAAATACGTAATATGTTAAAATAAAAAAAATTAAGAAATAATAAAAATTAAGTTGAAAAGAATATAAGATAATATTTCTAATATTTGAATGGGATTTAGGAAAAATTCTATTGTAAATTAAACGAGAAATTAAGTTAAAAAAATGACATGGTAATTTTGATTATAAAATATAAATAAAAAAAATTTAATTAGAATAAATTAATATTAATTAATTATTTTCCATAATCACGTCAAAGAGTTGGAAAGTACATCATTGATTCAGCTAAGCTTAGGCAAATGAGCCATACACGTCCCAATAGACATATTCTAAAAATACTTATTTAAATATTTAAAAAATAAAATTTATAAATTATATCAAAATCAAGTACTAAATTTAAGATTTGACATTAGTTTTTAGGTATATTTTTCTATTATTCTCATGTACTATATAACTTTATTACTTAAAAAGGTTATTTTGAGTAGAATGAGTTTGACAACTCATTTAAAATGTTAGTTGATATTTTCATTATATATATATATATGACTCAACAAATACTTTAAATAGGTTTTCTAAAAAAAATTGATAAAAATAATAGTTTACCACAAATAATTTTAAAACTTAAAATAAATAAACTTATATAATACAAATTTATAATCTTTTCAAATCACTTAGTAAGAATTTATCATCGGTTTATAACAAGTCAAAGAAATTTATTTTATTTAATAAGCATATCTCACCCTCATGCATATATACAGAGAATACTTTTCTTTTTAACTCCAATGCTGAGGGGTTAACTTAATAAGATATTACTTTTTTTATTAATGAAAAAAATTTTCACTTAATTTTCAGTTAAATATCTCTACTTTTATCCGACAAGCTAAATTTTAGTTATTTTCTTCTCGTAAGAACTTTCATAAAATTTTATTTAATGTAAAATTTACATATGTTTGGATTTGATAAACAATTATACACTATTTCTCATTAAAGTGATTAAACAATCGTAAAATAAACCATTTGAGACTACAACATCGATCTATCCCACTTGTGGCCTGTAGCAATTTTACCGTCTACCTTAGTGAGAGGCTACAACCTCTAACATATTAGTGCAAGGCAACAAGCTCAACCAATTGTTAGTATAAGTACCATTACCCAACCCCTAGACATTTCGATAAAAGTGTCTGCTATATAGGGACGAGACCTTCCTTCTCCACCAGGTCTATTATGTAATGGAACTCCTAGAGTCCCATGACATACTAGACCAGTTATTATTTCCCTTGTTCTATTCTTATTGTCCAGCAGCCCTTATAACTATCACTACCACATATTAGGCATTTCATGGTTTTGTATCATAAATAATCACAAAAAATAGTTTTATTAGGTAAGACCTTTATCTTTGTACCACCGGCCTAACGAGCTATAACCCAACTCTAACTCAGGTAGTTTTATGCACACATAATTCATTTATGATATATTTTAAATGAACTAATATATAAATAATTATCTAGGGAGCATGACATGTTTCCATTGACTTTGTGCCCACTTTTACGAGTTTTTTTTTCCAAAACATGGCATTGGACCCATTAGAGCATCAAAATTTACGTAAAAAAATATATTGCTTAAAATAGTTTTTAGTTGGGATGAAGCAGTCAAGGGGAATTATATTCCAAAAATATTTTTAATTATTCAGGAATAACAAAAATACGAGTAATATCGCAATATCGGTCCAATCGATACCGATGCTTGAAATCCCACTCACCTTTTATTCGAAGACGTGTTCATACTGGATGGATTCTCAAGTATTCGTGTTCCACTTGTATGATCATTTATAATTTGTTCCCTTGCAGTTGTAATTCGGTACTTTAAGAATTTTGGGATCAATCCGTAAAGCCCGGGATTTTCCCGTACTCTGATTATGCCTTCACTGACATTTTCTACTATGTATTTGTTTGAAAATTAATCGTGTATAATTATATATATACCTTTATATATAAATATCTATTTGTACAATATATATAATTAACAATTATATATATATAAATATATAAAAATATTTATTTTTTGCTTAAATTAAATGGACTTGATTCCATCGAGTAATTTATTTCGGTCAAATCAACACTTATCATTTTATTTTAAATTATATTTGTTTTAATTATATCAATTGGGTTTTAAACTTAAAATAAAATTTCAAAAAAGGTTTCGACCGAAATTTCGGATTACTAAAACACATTATTACATAGACTTTGTGATATTCTAATTTGAGCATATGTGTTATCTACTTGAGTATGCATAGTATATATGTAAACCCCGTCCTTTAAAGATAAGAAAACCAAGAAAAGAACCAGTCAATTACAAAGAGAAAACCAAGCCGGTTAACGAACCTAAACTGATAAGGAAAGGACAAAGTGGGAAATTTGAAAATCCTAAATGACTCAAAGAGTCATAAAAATCATGGAAAGGAACCATGAAGTAAATTGGAAGAGGAAATCGGACAAGTTCAGAGTGAACTAGACATGAACCGGTTTGAACCATCTATGAACCGGTTTCTAAATTTATTTTTCTTGTTGGCTTAAAATGTTCAAATTAGGGAATTTAAGCCACCATTAGATAGAAAATGAATTTAGATTAATTTAGAAATTTTTAATTTTGAGAAAATTGGTCAAATTGGGCCTGAACCGGTTGATTTTTTACATTGAACCCATTCAGACCGGTCCGGTTCGGTTCGGTACAGTGTCATCTTCTTCCTCAGGATGACAACACTATTCATCAATGAAAAAATCTTACTTCTCCAGCGAATGAATATTCGCTCCGATCAAGGCGTTTTCGGGTGAGGATATGCTCAACCAAAATGGAAAGTGGTCGGGTAGAGGGTCCGTGAGCACCTTATATAAAGAGCTCATCTCCATTCATCGTTCACACACCTCAAATCGCCATTCTCTCTCACTACTCCATTTTCTGGTGAAACTCAAACCAAAGCTTCGAGTTGAGCATTTTTCTCAGCCTTAGAAGGCAAGGTCGGGTCCTACAGACTCTAGGGGAAGTCAGCTACGTGACAACAACCTCTTTTCGACCTAAGGACTACTAGAGAAGCGCCGACAGAATCAAACACTAAAGTAACTCTGACGGACCGAAGCTGCCCTATTTTGGCTGAGCTGAATTCGGCCAAATTAAAACCTCCTCCATCCAAACCAAGCCTCCTTGACACCCTCATGGCCCTCACACAGCCTCAACTGAGCTATAAGGTAAGCCAATTTGGCCCTACCCCGTCGTTGCGGACTGATGTTAGAGAGAGAAGGTGCCGAATTTCACTGACAAAATTCACCCTTATTTGGACTTCAAATGTAGCAATTCTTGATCCTAGAAGGAACTTTAGGAGGAGAGCTACCTCCCCAAATCGAGAGCTCGGACTGCCGCACCTCCGATGGTAAGTTTTTGAAGCTTTCTCTCTCTACAAACAATTTTCCAGCAAAACTCCTTTTGAGCTCGTTTTAGACTCAAATCATGCAATTCAAAGCTCAATTGAATTGTATTGAAGTGTAGTAATTGATCCATACCATCAATTGGAGCAATTAACCTCGATTGAATGATCAATTTGAAAAAAAATCAAATTTGGTCATTTTGAACAAGAGAAATTTGGGGATTTCAAAAAATTGAGGGACCTCCATGCAATTTCTCAAAATTGAGAACCAATTGGCAATGAGAAAGATGTTGGGGGACCAATTGGTCAATTATCGAAATAATTGGGGCCAAATTTCTATATTTGGTAAGTAGTGGCAAAACCGTAATTTTGAAAAATTGGGGACCAAAGTGGAAATTTGAAAAACTTGATCCCCTTACATAATTTTGAGTAAATTAAGGATCCTAAGAGGATTTTGGAAACCCTAGGACTCAATTTGAGGAAAAGTTAGCATTAGGGACCTAAAGTTAAGGAAAATGAACTTTAAGGACCTAAGTGCATTAAACCAAGATTTGGGGCTAGTCGCCCATACGTGAGAAAAATAAGGGCTATCATGTTGAACCTTTCCTAATAATGATACCCAAATTATGTAGGGACACTTAGGATCAGAATGCAAGCAAGAGAGCTAGTGTGGAATTGGAAAAACCGATTGGGGACGAACACGTCACTACCATCGAGTGAGTGAGACCTTTTAAATATTATACTCGGTTGGGGTGATGAGAAAGTTAAAAGCTAAAAACCTACTTACTGGTTGTGAGTAGGATTACTTCACATCATACCTGGTTGGTATGATGAGTTTTCTTGAGGAAAGGAGAAACCTGCCTACTGGCTGTAAGCGGAGATATCATCACACTCGGTTGGTGTGATGAGTTGAAAATGAATTTTTGTTAGAAGTGTTCTCCCCTGACTATGTTCCAATGCTTAAAATATTTGGGAGACCTTCTTGATGGGAGCTAGAATAGCTCAGATAGGCCAGGGGCATCGATTTTTGAACTCATAGGGCTAAATGCCTGGTTTTGGAAAAACACATGCAGTGGGCCCAAGGCCAGTAGGCACGAGTAGAAGCTCCTAAAGAAACATGAATAAGAAGATCCATGAAAGTTTCTAATGAAATTGATTGTGTGATTTCTCCACGGTACCAAGTTAGGACTAACATTGCTCGATGTACTGGTTGTAAACCTCGCACTTTTGAGTTAAGAAAAACCGGGAAAAGAACTGGTCAAACCGAGTAAGAAAACCAAGCCGGTTTACATTTGAGAACACGCATTATGGAAATTTATAACTTCCGGGTGATCTAAAGGGTTCATTAATCCTTGTAAAAGAAATTTAAGAAACTTTAAAAAACAAAAACTAAATTGGTTCAAGTGAACTAGATTTCATAAGAATTTCAAAGTTAAGCGTGCTTGTCTGAAAGTAGTGTGAGGATGGGTAACCTCATAAATGTACGCCTTATCATAAATAACCATAAATTAATATATATTTAATTATTAGAATTAATACAAATAATTTAATACCGAAATTAAATTATTGGAATTAATACCAATAATTTATGGAAATATTAATACTAGTAATAAATCTCGTCCATTTAATACATGAGTTTTAGGCCTATATAAAGAGGTCATCCCCATTTCATTCTCCTCACACTTGAACACTTCTCTCTCTCTCTCTACTACTCCATTTCCCGGTGAAGCTTAAACTAGAGCTCCGACTTCAACATTTTTCTTAACCTCGAAAGGAGAGGTCGGGCTCTTTAGAACCGGGGAGAGGTCAGCTATCTGATAGCAAACTCCAGTCAATCCGAGAATCATTAGAGAAGCATCGACATGATGGAACAGTAAAGCAGCTCCGGTGGACTGAAGCTGCCCTATTTCGGCCAAGTTGAAATTGGCCATTTCGAGCCCTCCTCAGGCCAAACCAAGCCTTCTCAACACTCCCTTAGCCCTCCCATGGCCGAATTACGACTGAAAGGTAAGCCAATTCAGCTCCCCTCTGCAATTTCCGATCGGTGCTAGAGAGAGAACCAAAAGAATTTCAATAATGAAATTCTAACTCAATTCGGCATCAATTGATGCGATTCTAGGATGAACCTCAAGATGAGAGCTATCCGCCTAGATCAAAAGCTCGGACCGTCATGCCCTCACTGGTGAAAAATCAAAGCTTTCTCTCTCTATAGTTTGTTTTCCGGCGAAGCTCCGTTTGAGCTCATTCCGACATTAAAATCTGTGATTCAAAGTTTTTTAGAATTGTATGAACATGCAAGAACTCAATTTCAACTCAAATTTCAACAATTAGAAGTGTTTGATCAGTCAATTTGATAAAATCAAATTCGGTAGTGTTAAAGAGTTGAAATTGGGGGAAAAATTAGGGATTTTCAAAATTCAAAGGGCCAAAATGTAATTTTATGAAATTGAGGGTCAATTGGGCATGAAAATAATGTTGGAGGACCAATTGAGGAATTTTGGAATTTTTGGGGCAAAACTTACCATTTTTGTAAAGGAAGGGCAAAATGGTAATTTTGGAAAAAATTGGAAACCAAATTGGAAATTTGGGAAATTAAACCCCTTTTTGGTGAAATTGAATAAATTGAGGTAGCAGGATAAAATTTAAAAGTTACGGGACTCAATTTGAAGAAAAACTGACATTAGGGACTTAAAGTTAAAGAGAAATAACTTTAGGGACCTAATTGCAAATAACTAAAAGTTTGGATTTTCTCATTCATTTAAAATGAATGAAGGCTGTTATGCCGAGTAATAATGAACAAGGTTGTTCATATTATGTAGGAACGCGAAATACCGGGAATGCCAGCAAGGACAAGCTCGCGTGAATACAAAGAACCAGTATAGTGGAATTCACGGCATTAACGGGTGAGTGAGTTTAATAACATCATACCCGGTTGGGATGATGTGCACAAATTAAAGTTAAAAACCACTTATCGGTTGTGAATGGGTTTACTAACATCATACCCGGTTGGGATGATGAGCACAACATAAAGATAAAAACCACTTACCGGTTGTGAGTGATAAGTACCTCGGTATAAAAATCCACTATTTAGTAGTATTTTAATTATCACCACTTAGAGAAAGTGATGTGAAAATTATGCGGAAAAACTACTTACCAGTT
Source organism: Trapa incisa (assembly GCA_030064435.1). Classification (NCBI taxonomy): domain Eukaryota; kingdom Viridiplantae; phylum Streptophyta; class Magnoliopsida; order Myrtales; family Lythraceae; genus Trapa; species Trapa incisa. The sequence continues at coordinate 19,394,767 of CM057785.1, read as the reverse complement.
GTAAGTAGATCATACTCGGTTGGTATGATGAGACTTTCTCGAAGGAAGTTGAAAACTCGTTCATCGGTTATGAACGGAGATGTCCTTATACCGGTTGGTATAATGGATAGTGAAAACCTATTTTGTCGGAAGTGTTCTCCCCTGATTGTGTGCCAATGCTTAAACTATTTGGGAGACCTTCTTGACGGGAGCTCAAATAGCTCTTATAGGCTGGGGGCCTCGATTTTGGAACTTGCAGGCTAGAATGCCCAGTTTTTTGAAAATCTCGTACAGTGGGCCCAAGGCTAGTTGGCACGAGCAGGAGCTCGTAAACGAACATGATATATGTGCCATAAAACTTAATAAGTGAATTGTTTGGCCATGGTACCAAGATAGGACCGACATGCTCAGACAACTAGCGGCAGTGCGACATGATAGGTCGACGGATTAGTTAAGACAAACAACTGCGAGTTGAGTTGAGAGTCAGGGTCGTTGGACCAGTGGCACCACATATTACATGGCTTGATAAGAAAACATTGTTTGTGCATGCATTATGATTACGGGATCATCAAGACGCCCATGAGGGGTAGTGATGTGTCCTAAGGGCCCTGGACGACTTGGTGAGTATAAGGGCAGATCGTCATTCCAAGTGTCTGTGCGAAATTTGGAGTAGCACCAAGCGCATGAGACCGAGGTGGGGACGGGATGAGGTCTCTATCCTCATACGAACATGAAGAAGTGATTTTAAGATTGTGGGTCGGATGTCGCGTACATCCACTCATTCCCAAGGTAGAAGTGGTCGTACTTCTATCCGGGTGGCAGGAAAAGTCGCTTCGAAGCCACTAGCAGGTTCAATAGTGATACTGACTTGCGAATGTGTGTAACCTTTATGATGAAGGATGTGTATTGGGTGATGACACACTGGTAACTAAGAAATAATGGAAAAACCCAAATTTTTAAATGAAGGGATTTTTGAAAAGAAAGGAGTCTGGCACACTCCATAAAAATGTTTTTCTTAAAAGTTAAAAGTAGACCTTTAATAACCCATTCGCTGAGTAGTTGTACTCACTCCCTCCCTTATATCCCTTTCAGGAAATCCCAGAAAGCCTACCTTGAAAGACAATCAACTAAGATGCCTGTAAGACAGGTATGAAAAGTTTAGAATTTCATGCAGTTTTGATTATGCTGTTCCAAGAAATGTTGCAAGTTTAAAGGACGCCTTACTCTTTACGAATTATAATAAGGGGAAACCCTTTAATAAACCAGGAGAGTGGCGGGTTGTTTATGGGGATCCGACCAAACCAGGTCGGGGCATGACACTAGTAGTAGTGCGTCAGGGCTAGGTTGACGAATCGGCCTAGACAAACAACTGCAGGTCAGGTTGAGCGTCGGGGCCATTGGACTGTTGGTAGAAAAGATGATGGCTATGATATGAAAAACTCTTTTTTGTGCATGCACTTGTGGTACGGGACCATCAAGATGCCCCAGGAGGTAGTGATGGGTCCTAAGGGCTGTTGGACAACATGGGGGGGAGGGGGGGGGGGTGGGGAGGGGGGGCGATAAGGCCAGTTTGTCGTGCCAATCAATCATGATGCTTTGGAAGCTTCTTGTGCATGAGACCGAGGTAGGGTTAGGATGAGATCTTCATCCTCATATGGACACAAAGTGGCATTCGGGTCTGAGGGTCGGATGTCAAGGACATTCCACTTAGACCCAAGGTAGAAGTGGAGGAGATTTTATCTTGGTGGACAGTAAAGACGCTTTGATCCATAAGTGGGTGCAGTGGATAGGCTGCACCAGTGAATGTGTGTACCCTTCCTCATGAAGGGTGTGTGTTTGTTTGCTAAATGCCTCCCTAGAAAAGGGGATGGGCTAAGAGAGCTAAACATACCTAATACGGAAAATGAAAAGGTCTTGAAAACTAAAATTGAGGAAAATCCTTTTTAAAGGAAATGATAACCTTGGCACGATTTGGATAAATCTATTTTGAAAACTCACTCCCAACACCCACTCACTGAGTTGTAGAACTCACCCTCTCCCTTTTACCCCTTTTCAGGAGTAAGGAGATATAATGAAAGAGAACGTGAAGATGTACCCTCCATTAGGCATGCTTAAAGTTCCTTTTAAGCTTACATTAGATTGATTTATGTTATTCCAAGGAACAAGGTTTGAATTTATGCCTAGCTCCTCTAGAATAAAAGAAGGGGGAACCCCTCTTAAACCAAAGAAGCGATGGGTTGATCACAGGGATCCGACCAAACCGGGTTGGGGTGTGATAACTTGACTAGTATCAGAGCTATGTTCCCTTGAAAAACATTATCAATACTCTGCCCTAACGCTAAAGAAAACTTAATTACGATATAGGAAGAAGAGTCCCTAGGAAGTTTTCTATGCGAACCAAACCCACGCCCCAAATCATGAAAAAGGCTCTTACCTCTAGTAAGATAGACGTTCAAAGGTTCATTAAGGTCGAGAAGAAAGTGCTAAAAGATATGGTTGAGGAGTAAACCCTGCCCTTTATAGATAAGAAAATTGGGAGAAGAACCAGTAGATCTAAAAAGGAAAACTGAGTCGGTTCACCAACCATAATCGATAAAAAAGGTTAAATTGGTAAATTAACAAATCCCAAATGACTTAAAGAGTCATAAAAAGAATGGAAAAGAAAATTGGGACAATTAGGAAGGGAAAACTAGACCGGTTCAAGGTGAACCGGACTAAACCGAATTGAACTAGTTTGAACCAGTTCCTAAATTCATTTTTCTAGATAGCTTAAAATATTCAAATTGGGGAATTGAAGCCACAATTAGATAGAAAATGAATTTAGAAATTTTTAATTTTGAGAAAATTGGTTGAATCAGGCCTGAACCAACCGATTTACGCATTGAACCTGGTCGGCCTGGTTCGGTCTGGTTAAGAATAGTATCATCTTCTTTCTTCAGATGGTAGTACTGTTCATTCAATGAAGAAACAGATAACACTAGTGAAGGAAAACATCTTAGATTAGGCCGTTTCAAGGCGAGGATAAGCTCAACCAAAAAGGAAAGTTGTCGGGCAAGAGGGTTCCCGAGCACCCTATATAAAGAGCTACTCTCCATTCATCCTTCAAACACCTAAAATCTCCATTCTCTCTCAACTGCTCCATTTTCCAGCGAAGCTCTAAACATAGATCCGACATAGGCATTTTTCTCAGCCTAAGATGGCGAGGCCGGGTTCTATAAATTCCGGGGGAAGTCAGCTACCTAATAGCACCTTCTATTCGAGCCAAGGACCATCGGAGAAGCACCAGCGAAATCAAAGAGTGAAGTAGCTCTGACAGACCAAAGCTGCCCTATTTTGGCCAAGCTGAATTCGACCAATTTCAACCCTCCTCTGGCCAAGCTAAGCCTCCCCAACACCCCTACAGCCCTCATACGACTTCAACAGGAAAGGTAAGCCAATTCAGCCCTACTAAGTTGTTGTAGATCGTAGTTAGAGAGAAAAAGTGCTAAATTTTATTGACAAAATTGTCCATCAATTCGATATCAATTGTAGCAATTATTGATCCTAGAAGGAACCTCAAGATAAGTGCTACCTTTCCCGATCGAGAGCTTGGACCGCCGCACCTCCGACAATAAGCTTTCGAAGCTTTCTCTCTCTACGAGAAGTTTTCCAGCAAAGCTTCCTTTAAGCTCAATTCAGACCCAAATGCTGAGATTCAAAGCTCAATTGAATCATATGGAAGTGTAGAAATTGATCCATACCTTCAATTTGAGCAAATAACCCCGATTGAATGACCAATTTGAAGAAATCAAATTCGGTCAGTTTTAAGTGGAGAAATTGAGGGAAATTGGGAATTTTGGAAAATTGAGGGTCCTCTTTGCAATTTCCCAAAATTTGAAGGTCAATTAGCCATGAAAAAGATGTTGGAGGACCAATTGGTCGATTTTTGAAACATTTGGGGCCAAATTGCCATTTTTGGAATGTTTGGGCAAAATTGTAATTTTTTAAAAGTTGGGGACCAAATTGGAAATTTGTAAAACTTGAGCCCCTTATACAATTTTGAGTAAAATGAGGACTTAAAGGGAATTTTGGAAACATTGGGACTCAAATTGCGCAAAAATTGGCATTAGGGAACTAAAGTTAAGAAAAATGAACTTTATGGACCTAAGTGCAATTTATCATTAATTTGTGAGTATAGGATGGTGGCCTCAAAACTAAAATTTGATTTTTTTAAGCCACAAAAAAAAATGAATTTAGCATTCGGTTCAATAGTGGTTCAAACTGGTCCAAAATAGTTCAATCCGGTTCGAATTCGGTTCATTTGATTCAGTTTGATTTTCATCTCCAATTCATCCTAAAGTCCTTTTTCTTAACTATTGTGACTCTTTAAGTCACTTGAGATCCATAAATTTCTCGGTTTTCCCGACTCAGTTCATAAACCGGTTTAATCCAATTGATTCGGTTCATCTGAACCGGTTTGGTTTTTCTCTTCCAATTTGTCCTAAGGTTTTTTTCCAAGACTTTATGAACTTTTTGGGTCACTCGGGAGTTGTAAATTTCCCAAATTGCCTGTTCTCTAATGATCAGGTTTGTGAACTAGTTCAGTTTTCTCACTCAGTTTGATATGTTCTTTTCCTCATTTTCCTTAACTCAAAGGGTGGGGTTTACAACTCTCCCCTCCTTATAGGAGCTTTGTCCCCAAAACTAAATCAGCTTTTCTTTTCGTTCCGGAATAACCTTCCTTAATGTTAACTTGAACATGTTATTACTTTGGTCATTCTTCCACTTAGACCACTATAAATTATGCGCATCATGAAGTTCCTTTCCTTTACATTGTTACTCCTTCATGGAGTTCAGTATGTCTTGCCCATGATTTCAAAGGTAGTTCCCTAGGTTCACATCTTCCTTTGCTTAGGGCAAGATTCTTACCCTTGAGGTTCTTACTCAAAATTTCCAGATTGGGAGTTCCAAGGTACCTAATCGTTACCATGTCTAGTTATTTTTTGCATCATTGAAACTCTTAGCTATGTGTTCTTTCGAGCATCACGTACTTGTTTTTCACAGGGCTTGGAGTTGTTACTCCTTCATCCTATTTTGACCCTTCCTTCATTCGTCATTTATTTTAGTTTTAGTCAAAATTTTGTTTGACCTCATCATGCTTATCAACTAGCTCTTCCTTACTTGAGTTACATTTTATTTTTTGAAACTATAGTGTTTACATGTCCCTTACAACATGACACATTCCAGAATTTGTCTATGTCCATTAAATTCCTATAACACTTCTTTGAAGGTTGTTTGCAACTTATAACCTTTCAGAGTTCGTATATCTTCATCCCTCTTTTGTTTAGTAATATTTCTTGACTACCTTTACCGTTATCCAATCAACTTACATAACTGTCTTGATTTTTCTTACCCATTCGTCCTTTCACAACTTCCTTATTGGGTCTTTTCGGTGCAAATCATTTGGACGTGGACCACAACTAGCCTTGATATTAGTGATCATTAACTTTAGTCACTTCTTAACTGGAGGAATTTCCTCTCCACCATTCTCCTTTTTATGGGCAGTCCTCCCCTTTATTACTCGTACATCATCTTTTGATGATATCTTCTAACTTACCCCTTCCTAGGATTTAGTTTACTTCTTAGGTCCTCATGAGTACTTTTCCTTGGTACTTGATCTTTCTGTCTCAACCAGCATTTCATTTGTGAGCTTATTTTTCTTTCCATTTTGGTTGGTTCCATTTCCTCTTAGTTGCGACATGTATGCCTTTCCAGAGCTTCCTTCCTTGGTAGGATTCTTTCCCTATCTCCCAAAATTCCTTTTTCATTTGTTCTTTGGAAGTATCTAATCATTAAATGACATCCTTTGCTGCCGTCTTTCCCATGCATGTTTTCTGGGAAATCTAGAGGTACTTCCTTGTACATTTCCTTAATTCTACTTGTATCCTGCACAAGTTTTTGGAAAAGTTTAGAAATGGTTTATTTCAAGACCTCTTTGTGCGAGGCTTACTTAAAGTTCTCCTAGCTTTGAGTTTGGTCGTCAATTTGGTCTTGGCTATTGATCTCTTTAAGGATTTCCTCCATCCTTGTTTTCCAAATGTTTGGCCTTTCCATCTTTCCTTTCTTTACTAGAGTTTAATCTACAATCCTCATGAGGGTTGGTTCGTTACCTGTCCCGCCCCTACAATTCACCTTGTCTAATTATCTTGAGGCAATTGTCCCTCGAGTCTTCTTGTCCTTAATGACCATTCTATTGCCCTTTTTAGGGCATAGTCCTTACTACTTCCCGGTCATCCTTAGAGCGTCTTTTATTCTCCTTAACTATATTATTATTATGGTTTGCTTACTTCTGCTATGTTGGTCCAAAACTCCAATTTTACTTCTATGCTTTTTCCAAAGTAGGTCATGCTCATCATCCTGTGACATACCATTCATCGTCAAATGCCTAGTTTGTCTTCTCTTGTGGAGGCGCTTCCTTCCTTGCTCCGAGATGGCTGGAAATTTAAGGGAGAATTCTTTTCAGCAACCCTTTGTTCTGTTTGCAGTTTATCGAGGTCCCACCTTCAGCCATTTTTCCTTCCTGCCACTATGTTAGGATCTTGAAGAGCTTCCCCCTAGATGTGGTTAAAATTCCGAGCAGGAGTCCTGTTGCTAGGGATGGTATCCTTTCAAATTCCTATAGATGTGGGGGCACTATCCTTGGAAAGTATTGTTCTAAATCCTTGTGATGTGGGATATTTCTTCACTTCACGTCGTATTTCCCTTACAACTTGTAATAGGTCATTTTATTGTCCAATTGTTACTTCAAGTGTTCTCCTTAATGGTTTTCTTATTGTGCTTTCCTACCTGAAAGAGATATAGGAGAGGCGGTGAGTACAATGACTCAGTGAATTGGTTTCAAAATTTAATTTTTAGAAAAAATATTTATTTTGGAGTATACCAGACTCTTTTTTTTTTCTTTTAAAAACCATTCATTTCAATTTTTGGTTTTCATCACCATTTCTTATTAACCATGGTGTGTCATCACCCAACACACATCTTGTATCATGAAGGTCAAACACACAATCGCAAGCTACTACGTCCACTAAACCCACTTATGGCATCGGAGCGACTTTACTAGCCACCTAGATAGAAGCACATCCACTTCTAACCTGAGAATGAGTGGATGTTCGCAACATCCGACCCTCAATCCCGTAACAATTCTTCATGTCCGTATGAGACAGATACCTCATCCCGACCCCACCCCAGCCTCATGCGCTTGAAGCTATGTGGAGCTTCGCAAGGCCTCCTAGTACGACTAACTGCCCTTATATCCACTAGGTCGTCTAGGACCCTAGGACACATCACTACCCCTCTTGGGCATCTTGAAGATCCCGTAAACACAGTGCATCCACAATCAGTATTTTCACATCATGCCATATAATCTATGGTGCCACTAGTCCAATGGCCTCGACCATCAACTCAACATACAACTATTTGTCTTGACTAGTCTGAAGACCTATCGTGTCGCACTGCAGCTAGTTGATTGAGTATGTCGGTCCTGTCTTGGTACCATGGCCAAACAATTCAATTACTCATGTTTTCATGGCATATAATTCATGTTTGTTTACGAGCTCCTGCTTGTGCCAACTGGCCCAGGGCCCACTGTTTGAGATTTTCAAAATTGTGTATAATAGCCTCCCAAGTTCCAAAAACATGAGGCCTCCACCCTAATAGAGCTATTCGATCTCCCATCTTGAAGGTCTCCCAAAGGGTTTAAGCAGTGGCACATAGTCAAGGGAGAGCACTTCCACCAAAAATATATTATCAACTGTCCATCATACAAACCGAGTGTGAGGACATTTCCGGTCATAACCAATGAACGGGTTTTCCACTTCCTCCTAGGAAGTTTTCATCATACCAATCGGGTATGTTCTACTTACAATCGGTAAATAGTTTTTCCGTGTCATTTTCACATCTCTACTCTAAGTTGTGATGTTTAAAAAACCACTTAGTAGTGGGTTTTCATTTTCGAGGTACTTATCATACCAACTGGGTATGATATAAAAATCCCACTCACAACCGGTAAGTGATTTTTAACTTTAAGTGCTCATCATCCCAACTGGGTATGACATTAGTAAGCCCACTCACATGTTAATGCAGTTAATTCTTCTCGACCGGTTCTTTGAATTCACCCATGCTTGTCCTTATTATCATTCCCGGTACTTCATGTTCCTACATGATATGAACATCCTTGTTCATTATCCCTCGTCCTAATAGCCTTCATTCATTTCAAATGAATGAGAAAGTTAAACTTTTCATTTATTTTCAATTAGGTTCCTAAAGTTATTTTTTTGTAACTTTAAGTCCCCAATTCTAGTTTTTCCTCAAATTAAATCCCCAAACTCTTAAATTTCACCTTGGGATCTCAATTTATTCAATTTCACAAAAGAGGTTCAATTTCCCAAATTTCCAATTTTGTCCCCTAACTTTTCCAAAATTACCATTTTGCCCCTACTTTACAAAAATGGTATGTTTTGCACCAAAAATTCCAAAAATAGCCCAATTGATCCTGCAACATCTTTGTCATACCCAATTGGTCCTCAAATTTATGAAATTGTTCTTTAGTCCCTCTAATTTTTTAAATCGCCAAATTTCCCACAAATTTCCCCCCAATTTCAACCTCCTAACAATATCGAATTTGATTTCATCAAATTGACCAATCAAATGATTTTAATTGTTGAAATTGAAGTTAAATTGGAGTTCCTACACCTTTGTACAATTCAATTGTAGTTTGAATTGCACGATTTGGTGTCACAATGAGCTCAAACCGAGCTTCGTCGTAAAACTGGACTTAGAGAGAGAAAGCTTCGAAAGCTTACCATTGAGGATATGGTGATCTAAGTTTTCGATCTGGGCAGATATCTCTCATCCTGAGGTTCCTCCTAGGATCTAGAATTTCATCAATTGATGCCAAATTGAGTGAAAATTTAGTCATCGAATTTCTAGTAGTTCTCTCTCTAGCACCAATTAGAATTTACATAGTGGAGACAAATTGGCTTACCTTTAAGTTCTAATTCAGTTGTAGAAGGGCTATAGAGGTGTTGGAAAGGCTTGGTTTGGCCTAAGGAGGGCTCAAATTGGCCGATTTCAGCTCGGGCAAAATAGGGCAGCTTCAGTCCATTGGAGCTACTTCACTATTGGATCACGTCAAAGCATGTAGTTGACCTCTCCCTAGTTCTAAAGAACCCGACTTCACCTTGTTTGGCTTAGAAAAATGCCCAAGTCAGAGCTATGTTTTGAGCTTTGCCCCGAAACTGGAGTAGTTGAGAGAGAATGGAGTTTTCATGTGTGGAGAGGATGAATGAGGAGGGGCTCTTTATATAGGAAGCTCGGGGACTTCCTAGCCGTCAGATTGGCACCTTAATGGTGGTCATTTATTGAGTGAAACTCCCTGGCTAGAGACTTTTCAGCTTCACCGATGCTGCGTGATTTTCCTTCGAGTGAACAGTGTTATCATCTGAAGGAAGAAGACGACACTGTTCCGAACAGGACCGTACCGGTCCGAACCAGGTTCAAAACTTAAACCGGTCGGTTCACTCCCAATTTGACCAAAATTTTCAAATATAAAAATTTATAAATTCCTCTAAATTCATTTTCTATCCAATGGTGGCCTCAACTCTCAAATTTGAATTTTTTTATGTCACATAGAAAAATGATTTTAGCATCTAATTGAATAGTGGTTCAAACTGATTCAATTCGGTTAGGATCCGGTTCACCTGAACTTTTTGGGTCAATTGGGGGTTTTAAAAAATTCAAAGGACCAAAATACAATTTTATAAAATTGAGGGTCAATTGGGTATGATAATAATGTTAGAGGGCCAATTGAGCAATTTCATAATATTTGGGGTGAAACTTACCATTTTTGTAAAAGAAGTGCAAAATGGTAATTTTGCAAAATTTGGGGGCCAAATTAGGAATTTTGAAAACTTGAATCCCTTATTATGAAATTGAGTAAATTGAAGTCCCAAGAGGAATTTAAAAAGTTTTGGGACTCAATTTGCGGAAAAACCGACAATTGGGGCCTAAAGTAAAAGGAAAAATAACTTTAGGCACAAATTTGCAAATATTGGAAAAAGTTGGGAATGAAGTCATCTATACTGAATGAGGTGACCACGTCAGATAATAATGAACAATGATGTTCATTTCGTGTAGGAACAAGAGACATCGGGAATGGCTGCTAAGGTTAAGCTCGCAATAGGCAAAAATGTACTTAGTGAAATTTCACTATAAGATCGGGCGAGTGGGATATTTATATCATATCCGGTTGGGATGATAAGTACCTCATAAAATGAAAACCCACTACTTAGTGGTATTTTAAACATCACAACTTAGAGAAGTGATGTGAAAATGACACAGAAAACTACTTACCAGTTGTAAGTAGATCATACACAGTTGGTATGACGAAATTTGCTCGGAGGAAGTGGAAAACCCGTTCATTAGTTATGAACAGAGATATTCTCATACTCGGTCGGTATGATAGATAGCTGAAAATATATTTTTAACGAAAGTGCTCTCCCATGACTATGTGTCTCTGCTTAAACCATTTGGGAGAACTTCTTGATAGGAGCTCGAATAGCTCTGTTAGATCGGATGCCTCAGTTTTGGAACTTGGGGGCTATTATGCCCAAATTTGAAAATCTTGAATAGTGGGCCCTAGGCCAGCTGGCACGAATAGGAGCTCGTAAACAAGCATGAATTATATGGCATGAAAACATGAGTAATTGCATGGTTTGGCCATGGTACCAAGAGAGGACCGACATACTCAGTCAACTAGCAGTAGTGCAACATGACATGTTTCCGAACAAATTAAGATAAATAGTTGCAAGTTGAGTTGAGGCTCGAGGCTGTGGAACCTGTGGCACCACAGATTATTTGGCATGATGTGAAAATACTGATTGTGCATACACTGTATTTACGAGACCTTCAAGATGCCCAAGAGGGATAATGATGTGTCCTAGGGCCCTAGATGACCTGGTGAGCATAAGGGCAGTTTATCGTACCAGGTGACCTTGCGAAGCTCAAAGTAGCTTCAAGTGCATGAGACAGGGGTGGGGACGGGATGAGGTCTCTGTCCTCATATGGACACAAAGAATTGTTACAGGATTGAGGGTTGGATGTCACGAACATCCACTCATTCTTAGGGTATAAGTGGACATACTTCTATCTAGGTGGCCCGTAAAGTCGCTATGACGCCACAAGTGGATTCAGTGGACGTACTGGCCTAATTCACTATTTGATTCCATCGGCGCTTCTCTGACGGTCCTCGAATCGAATGGATGTTGTTGCCAGGTAGTTGACTTCCTTCGGTGTCTAAAGAACGCGACCTCACTTTCTAAGGCTAAGAGTACTGTGTAAGTCAGAGCTCTAGTTTGAGCTTCATCAGAAAATGGAACAGTTGAGAGAGAATGGAGATTTGAGGTGTGTGGAGGATGAAAAGAGAGGAGCTCTTCATATAGGGAGCTCAAGGACCCTCTGCCCGACCATTTCCCATTTTGGTCAAGCTTATCCTCACCTTAAAATGGCCTGATCGGAGCTGTTTTTCCTTCACCAGCATAATTCATTTTTGCATTGAATGAACAGTGTTGTCATCTAAAGGAAGAATACGACACTATTCCAAACTAGACCAGACCGGTCCGATTGGTCTAATGTGTAAATTAGCCGGTTCATGCCCGATTTGACCGATTTTCCCAAAATTAAAAATTTCTAAATATATATAAATTCATTCTCTATCCAATGGTGGCTTCAATTCCTGAATTTGAATATTTTAATCGACCTAGAAAAATGAATTTAGCAATCGGTTCAATGATGGTACAAATCGGTTCAATCCTGTTCATGTCCAATTCACGTGAACCGGTCTAGTTTTCTCTTTCAATCCATCATGAAGTCCTTTTCCATCACTTTTATATCTCTTTAAGTTACTTGAGGTTTGTTCATTTCTGATTTTCCCTTTCTCTATCAATTAAGGTTCATGAACTAGTTCAGTTTTCTCGCTTGAGTTGACTGGTTCTTTCCTCGATTTTCAAATATTTAAAGTACGAGGTTTACACAAACAGTGAAGCAACTTCGAATGATTGCATCAGCCCTATTTTGGACGAGCTTAATTTGACCAAATTCAGCCTTCCTTCCGCCAAACCAAGCCTCTCCAATACCCCTACAACCCTCACACGACCTTAACATAGATGAAAGGTAAGCCAATTCGGCCCTCCTCAATCATTGCCGATTAGAGTTTAAGAAAGAAAGTGCTAAATTTGACTGATAAAATTCACCCTCAATTCGACATCAATTGTATTAATTCTTTATCCTAGAAATAACCTCAGGACAAGAGCTACCTCCCCAGATTGAGTGCTCGGACCGCCGCACCTCCGACGATAAGCTTTCAAAGCTTTCTCTCTCTACGAATAGTTTTTTTGGAAAAGCTCTGTTTGAGCTCAAGTGTAGAAACTAATCCATACCTTCAATTGGAGCATTTAACCCCAATTGAAAGGCCAATTTGAAGAAATCAAGTTTGGTCTATTTAAAAGGAGAAATTTGGTGAAATTTTTGGGGAAAATTGGGGATTTCGAAATATTGAGGGACCACTTTGCAATTTTCCATAATTACAGGGAAATTGGCCATGAGAAAGATGTTGAGGAACCAATTAGTCAATTTTTGGAACATTTGGGGGCAAATTGCCATTTTTGGAATGTTAGGGCAAAATTGTAATATTGGAAAAACTGGGGACCAAATTGGAACTTTGGAAAACTTGAGGCCCTTTCACAATTTTGAGTAAATTAAGGACCCAAATGGAATTTTGGAAGCCTTGGCACTCAATTTGGGGAAACATTAGCATTAGGGACTCAAAGTTAAGAAAAATGAACTTTAGGGACCTAAGTGCAATTAATCAACAATTTAGAGTGAAATCGCTCATACATGAGAAAACGATGGTTGTCATGCCAAGCCTTAATTGATGAGGATGCCCAAATCGTGTAGGGATATCAGAGACTGGAACACCAGCAAGGAAAAGCTAGTGTGGACTTAGAAACCAACTAGGGACGAATACGTCACGATCATTAGGTGAGTGGGATTATCTAACTTCATACCTGGTTGGGATGAAACCTACTTACTGGTCATAAGTAGAGATAATCATACCTGGTTGGTATAATGAACTTCCTTGAGAAAAGGAAAAAAACTGCTTATCGGTTGTAAGCAGAGATATCATCACACCCAGTTGGTCTGATGAAGTTGAAAATAAACTTTTTGTCAGAAGTGTTCTACACTAACTGTGTGACAATGCTTAAAAGATTTGGGAGACCTTCTTGACGGGAGCTAGAACAACTCAGATAGGCTAGAGGCCTTAGTTTTTGAACTCATGGGGCTAAATGCATGGTTTTGGAAAAAACACCTACAGTGGGCCCAAGGCTAGTGGGCATGAGCAGGAGCTCGTAAACAAACTTGATTAAAGAAAGCCATGAAAATTTCTAATAAAATTGGTTGCATGATTTCACCATGGTACCGAGTTAGGACCTATAGTTCTCGATGGTCTGGAGGTAGTGTGTCAGGTCTAGGTCAACGGATGGCCCTAAAGAAATAGCTGCAAGTTAGGTTGAGGGTCGGGGCCGTTGGACCATTGGCACCAAAGATAATGGATGTATGTGAAAACTGTTGTTCATGCATGCACTTGTGGTACGGGACCATTAAGACGCCCTACAGGGTAGTGATGGGTCCTAAGGGCTACTAGACAAAATGGTGGAGATAATGGTAGTTCGTCCTTCCCGTCAATTTGAAAGATTAAAGTAGCTTATTGTGCATGATACCGGGGTGGGGTCAGGATGAGGTCTCTGTCCTCATACGAACACAAAGTATTTTGGGTCTAAGGGTCTAATGTAAACCTTGCTCTTTGTAGTTAAGGAAAATTGGGAAAGAACCGATAAAATCGAATGAGAAAAATGAACAGGTTTCCAAACCCGTTTATTTGGGGAATGGGAAAATTGGTAAAATTTCAACTCCCTTGTGAGCCAAAAAGATTTATAAACCTTGGGAATGAATCATAGAACAAAGTGGAAGAGAAAAACTAGATCGGTTCGGGTGAACAGGTTTAAGAACCGATCTAGTTTATGAACCGGAACCAATAGAGAGAGGGCAAACCAGGAAATTTATGGACCCTAAGTGACCTAAGAAGTAATAAAAGTCATGGAAAAGGGAACTTAAGATGAATTGGAGATAAAAACCAAACCGGTTCGTGTGAACCGGATCCAAACCGGATTGAACCACTATTGAACCAAATGCTAAATTCATTTTTCTAAGTGGCTTAAAAAAATTCAATTTTGAGATTTGAGGCCACCATTGGATAGAAAATGAATTTAGATAATTTAAAATTTTTATATTTAAAAAATTTGGTCGAATTGAGGGTGAACCGGTCGATTTAAGCGTTGAACCTGGTTTGAATCGGCCTGGTCCGATTTGGAACAGTGTCGTCTTCTTCCTTGAGATGACAGCACTATTCACTCTTTGGAAAATCGAAGAACCACCGGTGAAGAAGAAACATTTCAGTTCAGTATGTTTCATGCCATCAATGTCTATCACAAAGGTGTCAAACGGACGGCCGACGAGTCCCTGAGCTCCCTATATGAAGAGCTCATCTCCATTCATCCTCTCCACACTTGAAAATCTCACTCTCTCTCAACTACTTAGTTTTTCGGCGAAGCTCAAACCAAAGCTCCGATATATGGTTATTTCTGAGCCAAAGAAGGAGTGGTTGGGTTTCTTAGAACATTGGAGAATTCAACTACATGGTGGAAACATCCATTCACTCTGAGTGTCATCGGAGAAGCATCGGCATGATCGAATAGTAAAGCAGCTCCATCGGATTGAAGCTGCCCTATTTCAGCCGAGCTGAAATTGACCGATTCAAGCCCTCCTCAGACCAAACCAAACTCTCCTAACACTTCCTTAACCCTCCCACGGTCGAGTTATGACTGAAAGGTAAGCAAATTTGGCTCCACTCTTTAATTTCTGACCGGTGCTACAGAGAGAACCGTCAGAATTTTGATGATAGAATTCTAATCCAATTCATCATCAATTGATGCAATTCTTGATCCTAGGAGAAACCTCTAGAGGAGAGTTATCTGCCCCGATTGGAAGCTCGGACCGCCACGCCCCCACCACTGAGCAATTGAAGCTTTCTCTCTCTACGCTCTATTTTCTGGCGAAGCTCCGTTTGATCTCGTTCCAATGTCAAAACTTATGATACAAAGTGCTATGGAATTGTATGAAGATGTAGAAACTCAATTTCAACAATTAGAAGTGTTTGATTGGTTAATTTGATAAAATCAAATTTGGGTGTTTTATGGAGTTGAAATAGGCGGAAAATTGGGGATTTTTGGAAATTTGAAGGACCAAAATCCAATTTTATAAAATTGAGTATTAATTGGGCATGATAAGAATGTTAGAGGGCCAATTGAGCAATTTTAGAATTTTTAGAGTAAAACGTACCATTTTGTAAAGGAAGGGCAAAATGGTAATTTTGAAAATTTTGGGGGCCAAATTGTGAATTTGGTAAACTTGAACCCCCTTTTATAAAATTAAGATCCCAAGAGGAATTTTAAAAGTTTCAGGACTCAATTTGGAAAAAAAAACCAGCAATTGGGGCCTAAAGTAAAAGGAAAAATAACTTTAGGGATTAATTTGTAAATATTAAAAAAGTTGTGAATTGAGTCATTTATAATGAATAAGGTGATCAAGCCAGATGATAATGAACAACAATGTTCATTTTGTGTAGGAACATGAGACATCGGGAACGCCAGCTGAGGTTAAGCTCGCAAGGGACAAAAACTGATTAGGTGGAAATTCACTGCACGAACGCGTGAGTGGGATTTTTATATCATACCCGGTTAGGATGATAAGTAACTCGGAAATGAAAACCCACTACTTAGTGGTATTTTCAACATCATAACTTAGAGGAGTGGTGTGAAAATGACATGGAAAAACTACTTACTGGTTGTAAGTAGATCATACCCGGTTGGTATGATGAAACTTACTCGAAGGAAGTGGAAAACCCGTTCATCGGTTATGAGCGGAGATATCCTCATACTCGGTTGTTATGATGGATAGTTGAAAATATATTTTTGTCAGATGTGCTCTCCCTTGACTGTGTGCCACTTCTTAAACAATTTGTGAGACCTTCTCGACGGGAGCTAGAATAGCTCTATTAGGCCGGAGGCCTCAATTTTGGAACTTGGGGGTTATTATGCCCAATTTTGAAAATCTCGAACAGTGGGGCATAGGCCAATTTTCACGAGTAGGAGTTCATAAACAAACATCAATTATATGCCATGAAAACTTGAATAATTGAATTGTTTGGACAAGGTACTAAGACAGGACTGACATACTCAGTCAACTAGTGGTAGTGCAACATGACATGTCTATGGACTAGTCAAGACAAATAGCTGCAGGTTGAGTTGAGGGTTAGGGCCATTGGACCAGTGGTAGCACATATTTTATGTCATGATGTGGAAATAATGATGTCTTTCGAGGGAATGTCTTGTATGCTTAATTTCTCTTAAGCTTGCATTTTATTTTATATATGTCTTTCGAGGGAATAAGGTCGAAAATACGCCTAGCTCATCTTGAGTTAAAGAAGGAGGAAACTCCTCTTGAATCGGTAGAGCGGCAGGTTGTTCATGGGGATCCAACCAAATCAAGTTAGGGCATGACATCGAATGTCTAGGACGTTCACTAAGACTCAAGGTAGAAGTTGGGGACATCTATCAAGGTGGATGGTAAAAACATTCAGATCCACAAGTGGGTATAGTCGTCGTAAGTGCATCTTGCGATTTTGTGTACCCTTCTTGATGAAGGGTATATGTTGTTTGCTAAATGTCTCATGAGGCAAGGGGATGGTCTAAGAAAGCTAAACACACCTAATATGGAAATGGAAAAAAAAAGTTTCGAGATTTGAGGATCCTTGGAAAAAGGAATGGTAAACCTTGGAAAAAGGTCTTGGAAATTGAATATGACGAAAAACATTTTTAAAGGAAAAAATAACCTTGGCATAGTTTGGATAATTAAAGCTATTTTGAAAAATCACTCCCAACACCCGCTAATTGAGCTATAGAACTGACCCCCTCCCCTTTACCCATTTCAGGTAACCGAGGAATCAAACATAAAGTCCCCCCCTTATTGGAACAATAAGACATGTATTTCTTTTTTAAGATATTCAGTTTTGTATAATGCTATTCCAAGAAAATATATGAAAAAATACTCCTTACTCCTTGCAGTTTAGAAAAGGGTGAAACCCTTCTTAAACCAAAGGGAGTGGCGGGTTGCACACGGGGATCTGACAAAACCGGGTTGGGGCGTGACAACTTGAGTGGTATTAGAGCCTGTTTCCTTGAATGCATTATTAAAACTATATAATGTAGTAACAAAGAGAAATAAGTTTTAAAACTTATAGATTGCTCCCAAGAGAGGAACCAAGAGAACTAGAACTGCAGTCACTGACACTACCCAAAACCCTATCCCTGTAGAAACTCTAAGAAAAGCCCCAACAAGTCCACTTGGACTAAGCTCAAAACATCAAAGGTTGTATGAAGACTTCACACGAGTGTTTGGAAGGCCCAACCTCACTCTTGAGAGGTGGACACAAATCCCCAAGCTGAGCCCGAGGAAGTACAATCCCATCCCACTTCTGTCAACATCCCTTATCTAATTGATATCCCCAAAAACCTCAAGATCCTTCATCAATTAGGATGTAAGTCGTTCCCAGGGGAGAAGGATGCTAGAGCCGCTATGGACTGGCTGGCCAATATTAAGAAACTTATGGGAATAATTAGGATCCCAACAAAAAATGGTGATACTAGCAGAATTCTTCCTACAAGCTAACATGAAAAGGTGGTGGGATAACGTCACGAGCCTGCGCACCACCACACCCACCTGAGAGCAATTCGAGGAGGGGTATTCAGAGGAATACTTAGCTCCACATTTGATCAACAAGAATAAGAAAGAATTCTTCCGACTCTGACAAGGACCTACACCATCTTAGAGATTGAGACTAGATTTAATGAGCTAAGGCCTGCTGCTCTAAATTTAGTCGGACCGGCAGATATCTACCAACGGTTCATGGACGGTCTCAAACATGGACGTAGGAGACTGAATGGGAGTAATAG
Organism: Trapa incisa; assembly: GCA_030064435.1. Taxonomy (NCBI): domain Eukaryota; kingdom Viridiplantae; phylum Streptophyta; class Magnoliopsida; order Myrtales; family Lythraceae; genus Trapa; species Trapa incisa. The sequence continues at coordinate 19,376,624 of CM057785.1, read as the reverse complement.
AACGTCCCACGGTTTTGGCTGTCTCCATGAATGTGAGCGTCTTGTATAGACAAGACGTTGCTGGATAGAGTAGACCTGTAAACCATGCACTTTTGAGTTAAGGAAAACCGGGAAAAGAATCGGTCAAACCGAATAAGAAAACTGAGCCGGTTTACATTTGGGAATAAGCAATATGAAAATTTACAACTTTTGGGTGATCCAAAGGGTTCATTAAACCTTTCAAAAGAAACTTAAGATGAACTAGAAAACAAAAACCAAATTGGTTCAGGTGAACTAGATTTCATAAGAATTTCAAAGTTAAGCATGCTTGCCTAAGAGCAGTGTGAGGATCTTTTTGTAACACGACTTATCATAAATAACTATAAATTAATATATATTTAATTATTGTAATTAATACCAATAATTTAATACTCAAATTAAATTATTGGAATTAATACCAATAATTTAATACTCAAATTAAATTATTGGAATTAATACAAATAATTTAATACCAAAATTAAATTATTGAAATTAATACCAATAATTTATGGTAATATTAATACTAGTAATAAATCTCTCCCATTAAATACATGGTTTTACACCTATATAAAGAGGTTATCCCCATTCATTCTCCTTACACCCGAACACTTCTCTCTCTCTCTACTTCTCCATTTCTGGGTGAATCTTAAACCAGAGCTTCGACTTAAACATTTTTCTTAACCTCGGAAGGAGAGGTCAGGCTCTTTAGAACTGGGGAGAAGTCAGCTATGGGATAGTAAACTCCAGTTAATCCAAGAATCACTAGAGAAGCGCCGACATGATGAACAGTGAAGCAGCTCCGGCGGACCGAAGCTGCATTATTTTGGCGAAGCTGAAATCGGCCATTTTGAGCCCTCCTCAGACCAAACCAAGCCCTCCCAACACTTCCTCAGCCCTCCCACGGTCGAATTAAGACTGAAAGGTAAGCCAATTCGACTCCCCTCTGCAATTTCCGGCCGATGCTAGAGAGAGAACTAATGAAAATTCAATGATGAAATTCTAACTCAATTCGGCATCAATTGATGCAATTCTTGATTTTAGGATGATCCACAAGATGAGAGCTATCTGCCCAGATTAAAAGCTCGGACCGCCATGCCCTCACCGGGGAGAAATCAAAGCTTTCTCTCTCTACAGTCAGTTTTCTGACAAAGCTCCGTTTGAGCTCGTTCCAGTGTTAAAATCTGCGATTCAAAGTTTCTTAGAATTGTATGAACATGCAAGAACTCAATTTCAACTCCCATTTCAATAATTAGAAGTGTTTGATCGGTCAATTTGATAAAATTAAATTCGGTAGTGTTGAAGAGTTGAAATAGGGGGGCAAATTGGGGATTTTTGAAATTCAAAGGGCCAAAATGCAATTTTATGAAATTGAGGGTCAATTGGGCATGATAATAATGTTGGAGGACCAATTGAGAAATTTTGGAATTTTTGGGGCAAAACTTACCATTTTTGTAAAAGAAGGGCAAAATGGTAATTTTGGAGAAATTGGGGGACCAAATTGGAAATTTGGGAAATTAAACCCCTTTTTGGTGAAATTGAATAAATTGAGTTCCCAAGATAAATTTTAAAAGTTACCAGACTCAATTTTAGAAAAAACCGACATTAGGGACTTAAAGTTAAAGAGAAATAACTTTAGGGACCTAATTGCAAATAACTAAAAGTTTGGGTTTTCTCATTCATTGGAAATGAATGAAGGCTGTTATGACGAGTAATAATGAACAAGATTGTTCATATCGTGTAGGAACGCGAAATACCGAGAATGCCAGCAAGGACAAGCTCGCGTGAATACAAAGAACCGATCTAGTGGAATTCACGGCATTAACGGGTGAGTGGGTTTACTAACATCATACCCGGTTGGGATGATGAGCACAACTTAAAATTAAAAACCACTTACCGATTGTAAGTGGAAATTTTATATCATACCCAGTTGGGAATGATAAGTACCTCAGTAAAAAAACCCACTATTAAGTGGTATTTTAAACATCGCTACTTAGAGGAAGTGATGTGAAAATCATGCGAAAAAACTACTTACCGATTGTAAGTAGATCATACCCGGTTGGTATAAGGAAGTTGAAAACCCGTTCATCGGTTATAAATACAAAGAACCGATCTAGTGGAATTCACGGCATTAACGGGTGAGTGGGTTTACTAACATCATACCCGGTTGGGATGATGAGCACAACTTAAAATTAAAAACCACTTACCGATTGTAAGTGGAAATTTTATATCATACCCAGTTGGGAATGATAAGTACCTCAGTAAAAAAACCCACTATTAAGTGGTATTTTAAACATCGCTACTTAGAGGAAGTGATGTGAAAATCATGCGAAAAAACTACTTACCGATTGTAAGTAGATCATACCCGGTTGGTATAAGGAAGTTGAAAACCCGTTCATCGGTTATAAATGGAGGTGTCCTTATACCCGGGCTTATTATCGATAGAGAAAACATAATTTTTGTCGGAAGTCCTCTCCCCTGACTATGTGCCAATGCTGAAAAAATTTGGGAGACCTTCTTGACGGGAGCTCGAATAGCTCTAATAGGTTGAGGGCCTCGGTTTTGGAATTTGGGGGGCTAAAAGCCCAATTTTGAAAATCTCGTACAGTGGGCCCAAGGCCAGTTGGCACGAGCAGGAGCTCGTAAACGAACATGATATATGTGGTATAAAACTTAATAAGTGAATTGTTTGGCCATGGTACCAAGATAGGACCGACATGCTTAGTCAACTAGCAGCAGTGGGACATGACAGGTCAACAGACTAGTCAAGACAAACAACTGCGGGTTGAGTTGAGAGTCGAGGCCGTTAGACCAGTGGCACCACATATTACATGGCAATATAAGAAAACATTGTTTGTGCATGCACTGTGAGTACATAATTATCAAGACGCCCATGAGGGGTAGTGATGAGTCCTAAGGGCACTGGACGGCCTGGTGGCTATAAGGGTAGTTTGTCGTTCTAGGTGTCTATGTGAAATCTGGAGTAGCACCAAGCGCATGAGACCGGGGTGGGGATAGCGTGAGGTCTCTATCCACATACGGATACGAAGAAGTGATTTTGGGATTGTGGGTCAGATGTCGCGTACATCCACTCATTCCCAGGGTAAAAGTGGTCGTACTTCTATCCGGTGGCAGGAAAAGTCGCTCCGAAGCCACTAGCGGGTTCAGTAGTGATACTAACTTGCAAATGTGTGTAACCTTCATGATGAAGGATGTGTGTTGGGTGATGACACACCGTGGTAAATCAGAAATGGTGGAAAAACCTGAATTTTTAAATGAAGAGATTTTTGAAAACAAAGGAGTCTGACACACTCCATATAAATATTTTTTTTAAATGTCAAAAGATTTCAAAAACCCATTCACTCAGTAGTCGTACTCACCCCCTCCCTTATATCTCTTTCATGAAATGCCGAAAAGCCTCCTCTTAAAGACCGTTAACTAAGATGCCTGTAAGACTGGTATGTAAAGTTTTAAATTTTATGCAGTTTTGATTATGTTATTCTAGGAAAATGTGCAGGTTAGAGGACGCCTTACTCTTTACGGTTTACAATAAGGGGAAATTCTTTAATAAATCGGAAGAGTGGCGGGTTGACCATGGAGATCTGACCAAATTGGGTCGGGGCGTGACAACTAGAGTCGTATTAGAGCCTGTTTCCTCGAATACATAATCAAGATTAGAAAATATAGTAACTAATAGGATTTATCCTATAATTTTCAGATGGCTCCCAGGAGAGGAACCAAGAAAACTTGGAAGGGCTCTACTGAAAACCCTACTTTTGTAGGGAGACAACCCTAGAAGCTTTCCAAATGCCTGAGACCTGGCAGAAATGTCGAAAGACCAAATGGGGAAGCATCCTGGAGAATGGTACTATGACCTATTGCTGGCACAACCCTAAGTATAAATGAGGATGCTTATGAAGAATTTCATAGCTCCCTAGTTAATTTGTGACCATTTTCTATGATAGGGCTGATAGCCCAACCTTTTTGTATCCCCATGTTAATAAAAGATTCAAATTCCCCAAAACTCTATCTTCTAAGGATGTGATCTTACTAGGAATATGGCCTAAGGAAAATAAAACAAACCCACACTATCCTAGAAATTAAGGAAGTGTTGCATCCCAGTTATGGAAGATGAATCAGGGAATTAAGAAACCTAGGAAGACTCTTACCATGACCCTAGCAAATGTGATTCACCTAGAAAACTGTCAAAGTGATCAGACTCAAGAACGGTAAAGCACCAAACCAATAGTAACCCTGGAAAAAGCCCCACTCGAAGGAAAGGAAGAACCACAACCATCCATGTAAGGGAATGACGATGGGACATTAATTGAAGATATGCTCAACCCTACTACAGGACATGAAGAAGGTCAAACTGAGAAGGATACCTCATGAATAGGGATAATGTACATAAGAAGCATACTTAGAACCCTCTCATAAGGAGCAAACACAAAAAAAAAACGTCCCTCGAAACTCTAGAGAATGACACAATGAGAGTGAAGAAGAGAAGGAATGCGTTGTGAAAAGGAATCATTGGTTGGTAAATGTGCAAGGAGCCAACCCCTTAGCAGAAACTACTTGAAGGAAGGAAGTATTAGAGGCCAAGACTAACCTGCTTTGGAAAAGTTATATAATTTTAAAGTACTACCTCTTTTAGAAAAAGAAGAAAAGTCAAAAATCAAAGTCTCTGACCAACATACCTAAGGAAGACAGGGAAGTAGAAAGGACTACAACCTAAAAAGGTCAGTGAGATGACGTTAAGGACAAGAGTACGTGAGAAGACAATTGCCCTAAGAAGACCTAAACCAAGGGACTGGTGGAGGCGGGGCAGTTAACCAGCTAATACGTGGAAGAACCATGATGTAAGTTCCAACAAGAAAGAGAGGCAGAAAGGTTAAATACTCTGAAAGAGAAGGATGAAAGAAATCCTTAAAGGGACCAAAAGGCCAAATTAACAACCAAATTCAAGCCAAGAAAGAAATAGGCAAGCTTCTCACATAATGATCAAGAAATCTTGAAACAAGGAAGATTTGTACGCTCTCTTAGGAAATAGACAGGTATTGGGTATGAATGAGGATGAGGATGGAGTATAAAAGATGTCCTGCAAGACCTGAGGAGTAAAGGTAAATAGGAGAAGACAACATGAAGAGTAGAAATCCCCTAGAGCAAATGTAAAAAGGAATGTCCGGAGAAAGGGAAAGAATTCTACAATGGATGAAATCTCCAAAAAGACATGTGTATCCCAATTGAGAGGAAATGGAACCGACCAAAATAGAAGGAATGATAAGCTCACGAATGAAATGTTGGTTGAGATGGAAAAGTTGTGTACCAAGGAAAAATGAGGTCCTAAGAAAGAAATTAAACCAATGGAATTATTGATGGTCGATGGACACAATGTGGGGTGAAAGAAACCAACCCTTAATTAGGAAATGTTTCCAAGGAAGGAAGTATAATAATGGCCCAAGCTGACCTGTTTGGTGGGAACAGGAGATCCAAGGAGAAAGTGGAAAACTAATGACGACAGACAGCCAAATCGAATAAACAAAACCCTAAGAAGGAATGAGATGTAGTAAAGACTACACTCTATGATGGACAACAAGATGGGCATGTAGAACGAGTGATACAGCTGCTCAGACGATTGCACATGAAAAATAAAGAATAGTGAAATGGTTGCGAACAAATCAGAGGGGATTAAGGCCAAAGGAAAACCCTGGAGTAGAGGATATCATTGGGAATGATGATGGATCTAAGAAAGGATGAAACCCAGCATGTCAGTAAAACATCTAGGAATATAATTAATTGGAACCGGAAATACTCAATAAGGAAGTAAGAAAGGAACGAGTGGGTGAGGAGAACCAACACAATTGAGTAAGTGGAGTTAATAATGGTAAAAAAATGAAAGTTGAGGAATACTATCAAAAGAAAAGAGTAATGAAGTTATACGATCCCTGAAAGGTCTAAAAGCTAAGAGAGACACTTCAGGAGATGTTCTAGAAATCAAATGGACAGAGACGGGTCCTAGAAAATGCCATGCTGTAAGAGCATTTAAGCCCAACAACCCGAGGAAAATATGACTTAAAGTAAGGAAGAGTCGGCAAATAAGCATAACGAGGTCAAATATAATAATTTGGACTGAAGTTATAATAGACAACAAATGGAGGAAGAGTCGAAATGGGATGAAAAGGTGGTGATAAAGAAATCCCTAGAAATAAGTATGAAATGCTCTATAGGACGACGAGCTAAGGGTTTAATTGATCAAGCAGTTAAATAGACACAGAAATGGCTAGTTATCTTGGAATTCCCATTCTTGAGTACAGGACCTCAAGGGGAAGATTGTTGCTCTAAGCAAAGAGAGAGGTAAAATCTAAGAACATACCCTAATGTAAGGTATGTCAAGTTATGACAAACTCCATGGAGGGAGTAAATAATATTAAGGAAAAGGAATTTCTTAAGCGAAGTTTGTATCTTAAGCAAACACAAAAGGGGCATCAAAGGAAATGATTGCTCATGTAAGGATGTTAACTAAGTTTTGGGGAAAAAACTCCTAAAAGAAGGGAAGAGTTGTAAACCCCGCACTTTTGAGTTAAGGAAAACCGGGAAAAGAACCGGTCAAACCGAATAAAAAAACCGAGCCGGTTTACATTTGGGAATAAGTAATATGGAAATTTACAACTTTTGGGTGTTACAAAGGGTTCATTAAACCTTCAAAAAGAAACTTAAAACAAACTAGAAAACAAAAACCAAATTGGTTCAGGTGAACTAGATTCCATAAGAACTTCAAAGATAAGCGTGTATGATGATCTTTTTGTAACATGGCTTATCATAAATAGTCATAAATTAATATATATTTAATTATTGTAATTAATACCAATAATTTAATACCCAAATTAAATTATTTGAATTAATAAAAATAATTTAATACTGAAATTAAATTATTGAAATTAATACCAATAATTTATGGCAATATTAATACTAGTAATAAATCTCTTCCATTTAATACACGGTTTTACACCTATATAAAGAGGTTATCCCCATTCATTCTCCTCACACCCGAACACTTCTCTCTCTCTCTCTCTCTACTACTCCATTTCCCGGTGAAGCTTAAACTAGAGCTTCGACTTGAAAATTTTTCTTTACCTCGGAAGGAGAGGTCAGGCTCTTTAGAACCGGGCAGAAGTCAGCTACGGGATAGCAAACTCTTTTTTTTTTTACCGATATTTTTGATTAGTAATCAGTAAACCTCTATCAACAAGATAAAAAAAAAAGAAAATCCTGCCTTATGCAAAATTCAGATTAGGCAAATAAACCGTTTCCTTTTTTCTGTCTATGTATATATATAATTCAAATATAGAAAATATAGCTATAGAGTATCATATCTTTTCTCCCGAGAAATCTATACTTTGGCTAAGAATCCCTCCCAGTCAATTCGAGAATCACTAGAGAAGCGCTGACATGATGGAACAATGAAGCAGCTTTGGCAGACTGAAGCTGCCCTATTTCGGCGAAGCTGAAATCGGCCATTTTGAGCCCTCCTCAGACCAAACTAAGCCCTCCCATGGCCAAATTAGGACTGAAAGGTAAGCCAATTCGACTCCACTCTGCAATTTACGGCTGGTGCTAGACAAAGAACCGATGGAATTTCAATGATGAAATTCTAACTCAATTCTGCATCAATTGATGCAATTCTTGATTCTAGGATGATCCACAAGTTGAGAGCTATCTACCCAGATCGAAAGCTTAGACCGCCATGCCCTCACCGGTGAGAAATTGAAGCTTTCTCTCTCTACCGTCTATTTTTTGGCGAAGCTTTGTTTGAGCTCGTTCCGACGTTGAAATCTGCGATTAAAAGTTTCTTAGAATCGTATGAACATGCATGAACTCAATTTCAACTCCCATTTCAATAATTAGAAGTGTTTGATCGGTCAATTTGATGAAATTAAATTCGGTAGTGTTGAAGAGTTGAAATAGGGGGGAAAATTGGGGATTTTTGAAATTCAAAGGGCCAAAATGCAATTTTATGAAATTGAGGGTCAATTGGGCATGAAAATAATGTTGGAGGACCAATTGAGAAATTTTGGAAATTTTGGGGCAAAACATACCATTTTTGTAAAAGAAGGGCAAAATGGTAATTTTGGAAAAATTGGGGGACCAAATTGGAAATTTGGGAAATTAAACTCCTTTTTGGTGAAATTGAATAAATTGAGGTCCCAGGATAAATTTTAAAAGTTATCGGACTCAATTTGAAAATAAACCGACATTAAGGACTTAAAGTTAAAGAGAAATAACTTTAGGGACCTAATTGCAAATAATTAAAAGTTTGGGTTTTCTCATTCATTGGAAATAAATGAAGGCTGTTATGCCGAGTAATAATGAAAAAGGTTGTTCATATCGTGTAGGAACGCGAAATACCGAGAACGCCAGCAAGGACAAGCTCGCGTGAATACAAAGAACCGATCTAGTGGAATTCACGGCATTAACGGGTGAGTGGGTTTACTAACATCATACCCGGTCAGGATGATGATCACAACATAAAATTAAAAACCACTTACCGGTAGTAAGTGGAAATTTTATATCATACCCGGTTGGGAATGATAAGTACCTTGGTATGAAAACCCACTATTAAGTGGTAATTTAAACATCGCTACTTAGAGGAAGTGATGTGAAAATCATGCGGAAAAACTACTTACCGATTGTAAGTAGATCATACCCGGTTGGTATGATGAGACTTCCTCGAGGGAAGTTGAAAACCCATTCAACGGTTATGAACGGAGGTGTCCTTATACTCGTGCGGTATAATCGATAGAGAAAACATATGTTTTGTCGGAAGTGCTCTCCTCTGATTGTGTGCCAATGCTTAAACAATTTGGGGGACCTTCTCGGTGGGAGCTAAAATAGCTCTAATAGGTCGGGGGCCTCAGTTTTGGATTTTGGGGGCTAAATGCCCAATTTTGAAAATCTTGTACAGTGGGCCCAATGCCATATGGCACGAGCAAGAGCTCGTAAACGAACATGAGCTCGTAAACGAACATAAGCTCGTAAACGAACATGATATATGTGGCATAAAACTTAATAAGTGAATTGTTTGGCCATGGTACAAAGATAGGACCGACATGCTCAGTCAACTAGCGACAGTGCGACATGACCGGTCGATGGACCAGTTAAGACAAACAACTACGGGTTGAGTTGAGAGTTGGGGCCGTTAGACTAGTGGCACCACATATTACATGGCAATATAAGAAAACATTGTTTGTGCATGTACTGTGAGTACGGGATTATCAAGACGCCCATGAGGGGTAGTGATGAGTCCAAAGGGCACTGGACGACCTGGTGGCTATAAGGGCAGTCCGTCATTCCAAGTGTCTATGCGAAATCTAGAGTAGCACCAAGCGCATGAGACCGGAGTGGGGATAGGATGAGGTCTCTGTCCTCATAAGGACACGAAGAAGTGATTTCGGGATTGTGGATCGGATGTCGCGTACATCCACTCATTCCCAGGGTAGAAGTGGTCGTACTTCTATCCGGATGGCAGGAAAAGTTGCTCCGAAGCCACTAGCGAGTTCAGTAGTGATACTGACTTGCGAATGTGTGTAACCATCATGATGAAGGATGTGTGTTGGGTGATGACACACCGTGGTAAATAAGAAATGGTGGAAAACTTGAATTTATAAATGAAGGGATTTTTGAAAACAAAGGAGTTTGGCACACTCCATATAAATATTTTTCTTAAAAGTGAAAAGCTTTTAAAAACCCATTCACTCAGTAGTCGTACTCACCCCCTCCCTTATATCCCTTTCAGGAAAAACCAGAAAGCCTCCCCTTAAAGACCGTCAACTAAGATGCCTGTAAGATAGGTATGTAAAGTTTTAAATTTCATGTAGTTTTGATTATGCTATTCCAAGAAAATGTGTAGGTTAAAGGACGCCTTACTCTTTACGGTTTACAATAAGGGGAAATCCTTTAATAAATTGGGAGAGTGGCGGGTTGACCATGGGGATCCGACCAAACTGGGTCGGGGCGTGACAACTAGAGTGGTATCAGAGCCCGTTTCCTTGAATACATAATCAAGACTAGAATATATAGTAACTAATAGGATTTATCCTAAAATTTTCAGATGGCTCCCAGGAGTGGAACTAAGAAAACTTGGAAGGGCTCCACTGAAAACCCTACCTTTATAGGGAGACAACCCTAGAAGCTTTCCAATTGCCTAAGACCTGGCAGAAATGTCGAAAGACCAAATGGGGAAGCATCCTGGAGAATGGTACTAGGACATATTGATGGCATAACCCTAAGTATAAAGGAGGATGCTTATGAAGAATTTCATAGCTCCCTAGTTAATTTTTGACCATTTTCTATGATAGGGCTGATAGCCCAACCTTTTTGTATCCCCATGTTAATAAAAGATTCAAATTCCCCTAAACTCTATCTTCTAAGGATGTGATCTTACTAGGAATATGGCCTAAGTAAAATTAAGAAAACCCACACTATCCTAGAAACTAAGGAAGTGTCGCATCCCAGTTGTGGAAGATGAATCAGAGAATTAAGAAACCTAGGAAGACCCTTACCATGATCCTAGCAAAGGTGATTTAGCAAGAAAATTGTCAAAGTGATCAGACTTAAGAACGGTAAAACACCAAACCAATAGTAACTCTAGAAAAAGCCCCACTCGAAGGAAAGGAAGAACCACAACAATCCATGTAAGGGAATGACGATGGGACATTACCTGAAGAGATGCCCAACCATACTAAAGGACATGAAGTATTGGAGACTGATACCATGGAGCGGATTACATAAACAATTCAAAAAGAGGTCATGAAAAGATGAGAGGAATACAAAAAACTTCTTAAGAAGGTCAAACCGAGAAGGATACCTCATGAATAGGGATAATGTACATAAGAAGCATACTTAGAACCCACTCATAAGGGCCAAACACAAAAAAAAAAACGTCCCGCGAAACTCTAGAGAATGACAAAATGAGAGTGAAGAAGAGAAGGAATATGTTGTGAAAAGGAATCATTGGTTGGCAGATGTGCAAGGAGCCAACCCCTCATCAGAAACTACTCGAAGGAAGGAAGTATCAGAGGCTAAGACTAACCTGCTTTGGAAAAGTGATATAATTTTAAAGTACTACCTCTTTTGGAAAAAGCAGAAAAATCAAAAATCAAAGTCTCTAACCAACATACCTAAGGAAGACCGTGAAGTTGAAAGGACTACACCCTAAAAAGGTCAGTGAGATGATGTTAAGGACAGGAGTACGCGAGAAGACAATTTCCCTAAGAAGACCTAAACCAAGGGATTGGTGGAGGTAGGGCAGTTAACCAACTAATACGCGGAAGAACCATGATGTAAGTTCCGACAAGCAAGATAGGCGGAAAGGTTAAATACTCTAAAAGAGAAGGATGAAAGAAATCCTTAAAGGGACCAAAAGGCCAAATTAACAACCAAATTCAAGCCAAGAAAGAAATAGGCAAGCTTCTCACATAATGATCAAGAAATCTTGTAACAAGGAAGATTTGTACGCTCCCTAAGGAAATAGACAGGTATTGGATATGAATGAGGATCAGGATAGAGTATAAAAGATGTCCTACAAGACCCGAGGAGTAAAGGTAAACAGGAGAAGACAACATCAAGAGTAGAAATCCCCCAGAGTAAATGTAAAAAGGAATGTCCGGAGGAAGGGAAAGAATTCTATAAAGGAAGGAAGCCCCGAAAAGACATGTGTATCCCAATTGAGAGGAAATGGAACCAACCAAAATAGAAGGAATGATAAGCTCACGAATGAAATGTTGGTTGAGATGGAAAAGTCGAGTACCAAAGAAAAATGAGGTCCTAAGAAGGAAATTAAACTAAATTAATTATTGATGGGCGGATGGACACAATGTGGAGTGAAAGGAACCAACCCTTAATTAGGAAATGTTTCCAAGGAAGGAAGTTTCATAATGGCCCAGGCTGACCTGTTTGGAGGGAACAAGAGATCCAAGTAGAAAGAGGAAAACTGATAACGACAGACAGAAAAATCAAATAAACAAAACCCTAAGATGGAGTGAGATGTAGTAAAGACTACACTCTATGATGGACAATAGGATGGGCATGAAGAACGAGTGATACAGCTGCCTAGACGATTGGACCAGAAAAATAAAGAATAGTGAAATGGTTGCGAACAAATTAGAGGGGATTAAGGCAAAGGAAAACCATTGAGTAGAGGATATCATTGGGTATGATGATGGATCTAAGAAAGGATGAAACCCAGCATGTCGGTAAAACATCTGGGAATTTAATTAATTGGAACCGAAAATACTCAATAAGGAAGTCAAAAAGGAACGAGTGTGTGAGGAGATCTAGTACAATTGAGTAAGTGGAGTTAATAATGGTAAAAAAAAGGATAGTTGAGTAATACTATCAAAAGAAAAGAGTAATGAAGTTATACGATCCCTAAAAGGTCTAAAAGCTAAGAGAAACACTTTAGGAGATGTTCTAGAAATCAAATGGACAGAGACGGGTCCTAGAAAATGCCATGCTGTAAGGGCATGTAAGCCCAACAACCCGAGGAGAATATGACTCAAAGTAAAGAAGAGTCGACTAATAAGCATGACAAGGAAAAATATAACAATGTGGACCAAGTTATAATTGACAACTATTATAATGGAGGAAGAGTTGAAATGGGACGAAAAAGGTGGTGATAAAGAAATTCGTGGAAATAAGTACAAAATGCTCTATAGGATGACGAGCTAAGGGTTTCAATGATCAAGCAGTTAACTAGACACGAAAATGGTTAGTTATCTTGGAATTCCCAATCTTGAGTATAGGACCTCAAGGGGAAGAATGTTGCTCTAAGCATAGAGAGCGATAAAATCTAAGAACATACCCTGAGGTAAGGTATGTCTAATTATGACAAACTCCATGGAGGGAATAAATAATATTAAGGAAAAGGAATTTTTTAAGAGAAAGTTGTAAAAGTGACTAATTTCAAGAACGAGAGAAAAGTTTTATCTTAAGTAAAAACCAAAGGGGCATCAAAGGAAATGATTGCTCATGCAAGGATGTTAACTAAGTTTTGGGGAAAAAACTCCTAAAATGAGGAAAGAGTTGTATATCCCGCACTTTTGAGTTAAGGAAAACCAGGGAAAGAACCAGTCAAACCGAATAAGAAAATCGAGCCGGTTTACATTTGGGAATAAGCAATATGGAAATTTACAACTTTCGGGTGATCCAAAGGGTTCATTAAACCTTGGAAAAGATATTTAAGACAAACTAGAAAACAAAAACCAAATTGGTTTAATTGAACTAGATTCCATAAAAACTTCAAAGTTAAGCGTGCTTGCTTGAGATTAGTGTGAGGATGGGTGACCTCCTCGAAGTATGATCTATTTGTAATCGAAAATTTCGGTCAAAAATTTTTATGTGAACGTACGACTTATCATAAATAAACGTAAGTTAATATACATTTAATTATTGTAATTAATACAAATATTTTAATACCGAAATTAAATTATTGAAATTAATACCAATAATTTATGGCAATATTAATACTAGTAATAAATCTCTCCCACTTAGTAAATGGTTTTACACCTATATAAAGAGGTTATCCCCATTCATTCTCCTCACACTCGAACACTTCTCTCTCTCTCTTTCTCTCTCTCTCTCTAATGCTCCATTTCCTAGTGAAGCTTAAACCAGAACTTCGACTTGAAGATTTTTCTTAACCTCGGAAGGAGAGGCCAAACTCTTTAGAACTAGGGAGAAGTCAGCTATCTGATGGCAAACTCCGGTCAATCCGAGAATCACTAGAGAAGTGCCGACATGATGGAATAGTGAAGCAGCTCCGGTGGACCGAAGCTGCCCTGTTTCGGCTAAGTTGAAATTGGCCATTTCAAGCACTACTTAGGCCAAACCAAGCCTTCTCGACACTTCCTCACCCTTTCCACGACCGAATTAGAACCGAAAGGTAAGCCAATTTGGCTCCCCTTTACAATTTTCGATCGGTGCTAGAGAGAGAGTTGACCAAATTTCAATGATGAAATTCTAATCCAATTCTGCATCAATTGATGTGATTCCTGATTCGAGGATGAATCTTAGGAAAAGATCTATCTGCCCATATCGAAAGCTCGGACCGTCGTGGCTTCACCGGTAAGTAATCGAAGCTTTCTCTCTCTATAGTTCATTTTTTAGCGAAGCTCCGTTTGAGCTCGTTCCAGCATTAAAACATGTGATTCACAGTTCTAAAGAATCGTAGGAACATGTAGAAACTCAATTTCAACTTCAATTTCAACAATTGGAAATGTTTGATGGGTCAATTTGATGAAATCAATTTCACCTGTGTCAAGAAGTTGAAATTGGGAAAAAATTGGGAATTTTTGAAATTCAAAGGACCAAAATGAAATTTTATGAAATTGAGGGTCAATTGGGCATGGAAATAATGTTAGAAAACCAATTGAGGAATTTTAAAATTTTTGGGAAAAATTTACCATTTTTGTAAAGGAAGGGCAAAATGGTAATTTTGGAAAAGTTGGGGGATCAAATTGGAAATTTGGGAAATTTAAACCCCTTTTTGTGAAATGGAATAAATTGAGGTCCTATGATAAATTTTAGAAGTTTCGGGACTCAATTTGAGGAAAAATCGGCATTTGGGACTTAAAGTTAAAGTGAAATAACTTTAGGGACCTAATTGCAAATAAATGAAAGTTTGACTTTCTCATTCATTTGGAATGAATGAAGGCAATTAGGCCAAAGGATAATGAACCCAGATGTTCATATTGTGTAGGAACACGAAGTACTGAGAACACCAATAAGGACAAGCTCGCGTGAATACCAAGAACTGGTCTAGTGGAATTCACTGCATTAACAGGTGAGTGAGTTTACTAACATCATACATGGTTGGGATGATGAGCACAACTTAAAATAAAAAACTACTTACCGGCTGTGAGTGAAAATTTTATATCATACCCAGTTGGGAATGACAAGTACCTCGGTATGAAAACCCACTATTAAGTGGTATTTTAAACATCACTACTTAGAGGAAGTGATGTGAAAATCATGTGAAAAAACTACTTACCGATTGTAAGTAGATCATACCCGGTTGGTATGATGAGACTTCCTCGAAGGAAGTTGAAAACCCATTCATCGGTTATGAACGGAGATGTCCTTATACCCGAGCGGTATAATCGATAGAAAAAAAACATATGTTTTGTCAGAAGTGCTCTCCCCTAACTGTGTGCCAATGCTTAAACAATTTGGGAGACCTTCTCGACGAGAGCTCGAATAACTCTAATAGGCCAGGGGCCTCGGTTTTGGAACTTGGGGGCTAAATGCTCAATTTTGAAAATCTTGTACAGTGGGCCCAAGGCTAGTTGGCACGAGCAGAAGCTCGTAAACGAACATGATATATGTGCTATAAAACTTAATAAGTGAATTGTTTGGCCATGGTACCAATATAGGACCGACATGCTCAGTCAACTAGCAGTAGTGCGACATGACAGGTAGATGGGCTAGTCAAGACAAACAACTACGGGTTGAGTTGAGAGTTGGGGCCGTTGGACCAGTGGTGCCATAGATTACATGAAAATATGAGAAAACATTGTTTGTGCATGTACTATGAGTACAAGATCAACAAGACGCCCATGAGTGGTAGTGATGCGTCTTAAGGGCACTGGACGACCTAGTGGCTATAAGGGCAGTTCGTCATTCTAGGTGTCTCTACAAAATCTGGAGTAGCACCAAGCGCATGAGACCGGGGTGGGGATAGGATGAGGTCTCTATCCTCATAAGGAAACGAAGAAGTGATTTTGGGATTGTGGGTCAGATGTCGCGTACATCCACTCATTCCTAGGATAGAAGTGGTCGTACTTCTATTCAGGTGGCAGGAAAAGTTGCTTCGAAGCCACTAGCGGGTTCAGTAGTGATACTGACTTGTGAATGTGTGTAACCTTCATGATGAAGGATGTGTGTTGGGTGATGACACACCGTGGTAAATAAGAAATCGTGGAAAACCTGAATTTATAAATGAAGGGATTTTTGAAAACAAAGGAGTCTGGCACACTCCATATAAATATTTTTCTTAAAAGTCAAAAGCTTTTAAACACCCATTCACTGAGTAGTCGTACTCACCCCCTCTCTTATATCCCTTTCAGGAAAAATCGGAAAGCCTCCCCTTAAAGACCATCAACTAAGATGCCTGTGAGACAGATATGTAAAGTTTTAAATTTCATGCAGTTTTGATTATGCTATTCCAGGGAAATGTGCAGGTTAAAGGGCGCCTTACTCTTTACAGTTTACAATAAGGGGAAATCCTTTAATAAATCGGGAGAGTGGCGGGTTGATCACGGGGATCCAACCAAACCGAGTCGGGGCATGATAGATAAGCTCGACCAAAATGGAAAGTGGTCTGGCAGAGGGTCACCGAGCTCCTTCTATAAAGTGCTCCTCTCCATTCATCCTCCACACACCTCAAATCGCCATTATCTCTCAACTACTCCATTTTTCGGTGAAGCTTGAACTAGAGCTCCAACATAGGCCTTTTTGTCAATCTCATAAGGTAAGGTCGGGTCCTATAGACTCTGGGGAAGTCAGCTACCTTACAGCAACCTCTTTTCAACCCGAGGACCTATAAAGAAGCATTGGCAAAATCAAATAGTGAAGCAACTCCAAAGGACCAAAGCTGCCTTGTTTTGGCCAAGCTGAATTCAGCCAAATTCAGCCCTCTTCCGGCCAAACCAAGCCTCCCCAACACCCCCACAGCCCTCACACAACCTCAACAAAATTGAAAGGTAAGCCAATTCGGCCCTCCTTAGTTATTGCAGGTTAGAGTTAGAGAGAGAAAGTGCTAAAATTTACTGATAAAATTCACCCTCAATTGGATATTAATTGTAGCAATTCTTTATCTTAGAAGGAACCCCAGGACGATAGCTACCTCCCTATATCGAGAGCTCGGACTACCGCACCTCCAACGGTGAGCTTTCAAAGCTTGCTCTATCTTTGAACAATTTTCCGGCAAAGCTCCGTTTGATCTCAATTCAGACCCTATTGATGTGGTTCAAATCTCAATTGAATCATATGGAAGTGTAGGAACTGATCCATATCTTCAATTGTAGCAATTAACCCCGATTGAATGGCCAATTTGAAGAAATCAATTTCAGTTAGTTTGAAGAGGAGAAATTTGGGGGAATTTTTGGGGGAAATTGGGGATTTCAAAAAATTTAGGGGCCTCTTTGCAATTTCCCAAATTGAAGGCCACATGAGAAAGATATTAAGGGACCAATTGGTCAATTTTTGGAACATTTGATGGCAAATTGTCATTTTTGGAAAGTAGGAGCAAAATTGTAATTGTTCAAAAGTTGGGGACAAAATTGGAAATTTAGAAAACTTTAGCCCCATACACAATTTTGATTAAATTGAGGACCCAAAGGGAATTTTGGAACACTTGAGACACAATTTGGGAAAAAGTTAGCATTAGGGACCCAAAGTTAAGGAAAATGAACCTTAGGACCTAAGTGCAATTAATCAACAATTTTGAGCCAAGTCTATCATACATGGGAAAACGATGATTGTCATGCCAAACCTTAATTAATCAGGATCCCCAAATCGTGTATGGACACGGGAGACTAGAACGCCAACAAGGAAAAGCTAGCGTGGACTTAGAAATTGACTAGGGATGAACACGTCATGGTCATCAGGTGAGTGGGATTTTCTAAATTCATTCCTTGTTAGGATGAAGAGTACCATCTTTAATTTATAAAACTTACTTGCTAATCGTAAGTAGAGATAATCATATTCGTTTGGTATGATGAACTTCCTTGAGGAAAGTAGAAACCCACTTATCAGTTGTAAGCGGAGATATCATCACATCCGGTTGGTGTGATGAAGTTGAAAACAAACTTTTTGTCCGAAGTGTTCTCCCCTGATTATGTGCCAATGCTTAAAAGATTTGGGGGACCTTTTTAATGGGAGCTAGAACAACTCAGATAGGTCAGACGCCTTAGTTTTTGAACTCATGGGGTTAGATGCGCCCGTTTTTGGAAAAAAATGTAAAGTAGGCCCAAGGCTAGTGGGCACGAGCAGGAGCTAGTAAACAAACTTTATTAAAGAAAGCCATAAAAAATTCTAATGAAATTTGTTCTATGATTTCACCATGGTTCCGAATAAGGACCGATAGTACTTAATGAACTGGTGGCAATGCGTTAGGGCTAGATCGACGGAGCGGCCTAGACAAATAGCTCTAGGTCGGATTGAGGGTTGGGGCCATTGGACCATTGGCACAAGGGGGTAGTGATGGGTCCTAAGGGCTACTAGACGACATGGTCGAGATAAGGGTAGTTTATCATGCCAATCAGTCTAGAAGCTCGAAGTAGCTTCTTGAGGATGAGACCGAGGTGGGGTTGGGAAGAGGTCTTTGTCCTCATACAGACACAAAGTATTTTGGATCTGAGGGTCGAATGTCTAAGATGTTCACTTAGACTCCGTGTAGAAGTGAGGGACTTCTATCAGGGTGGATGGTAAAGACGCTCCGATCCACAAGTGGGTGCAGTCATCATAATTGCATCTCACGATTGTGTGTACCCTTCCTAATGAAGAGCGTGTGTTTTTTGCTAAATGCCTCCCTAAGCATGGGGGAGACATCCCTTATTGGAACTATAAGACAATTATGTCTATTTTAAGATATTAAGTTTTGTATAATGCTATTCCATGAAAAGGCAGGAAGAATGACGCCTTACTCCTCATGATTTAGAAATGGGTGAAACCCCTCATAAAACAAAGGGAGTGGCTGGTTGCTCACAAGGATTTGAGCAAATCGGGTCGGGGCATGACAACATCACTCTATGTGATACTATCATCTCATATTTTTATTAATCACAAAGTATATTTGGCACATTTACCAAATAACTAGCAATATGTATACACATGAATCTATCTATTATTTAGTCTACTTTCGAGTTTCTCCTTTGCTTGTATTTTATTGTGCAGATCAAAATGCAAGAAATCACTCTTATGTTAATACCTTGACAATTCTAAACTTTTTGCTAAATCGAGCAGTGGAGTGAGAAAATCCAACCATTTTCAACCTATATTCCAACTTCAAATTAAGATTCAATCTCAATATTGCTACTTCCCTTGAGATTGGGGAGTATAATTAAGATAATATTGAAGACAACAATAGACAATGGAGAAAATGAAGTGGTTACAATGTCATTAATATGTTGTATTTAATTTTCTACTAATATATTTTACACCATGTATCTTAAATAAATAAGATAGATTGTAATTTTATATTTTTATTTCTATTAGTTTTTTCAATTTAAAAAATTATAGGGCAAATATTGAATTATTCCACATATAATTAGATAAACAAATATAGAAGTAAATATGGTAATGGAAAGTGAGGTCATATAACTAAAATCTCAAAGACATTAACAATTAAAGTAGAGTGGACCATAATTTTGTATGACGTGAAATAAGGCACCAAGAAAATTAAATCAAATATGTAGGTGTTACAAGAATGCTTAATTCGCATTATATAGACATATGTCTAATACTACAAATAGAACAAGTAATGTATTTGGGAAAAACATATATTATCTCCAACAAGTAAGCCATTTATTCCTAATTTTAAAATACTATCCAATTAATATAGTTAATAGATAACTACATATTTTCAACATGGAATATATATAGAAATTATGATTACATTCATTCTAATACACTATTCCTTATTTGAATATTGCTTCAATAATTTTGACTTACTAATTAATATATGTTTTATTAAAATGACAAATATTAATTGCAAAAATTAAGATAAAATATCATTTTGAATTCTATGTTTGATATGTTACTAGTTGATGGTAAAACAACTATGGTAGGAGAAGATATAATTAACTTTAAGTATATTATTTATGAATCATTATAAATTTTAATTAGTTCAATAAATTAATATAGTTATAGTATTGAATTTCTTCAACAAGAAATAATCAAACACTTACTTTATCACAAAATGTGGGCACACTCATAAAATCCTATCAAAAGGGACAAGCAAAGAAAATGAATAAGAAAATATGGTTGAGTTTTTTCCCACTTTTATTTTTAATTTCATGTTTATATCCTTGTGTTACTGAAGGAGAGGTCATTGATATGATCACATGTGGTGCAAAAGCTGATGGAACTAACGATATAGTGGAGGTAAGAAAAAAATATTAAAAATGTAAGCCTTATATATTATAGAGTTTTTGATGTCCATATATTTCTTATTTTCGTTATTTCACTGTGGCTAGTGTGATCTTGAAGGTGTTGACAATTGTATGGACCATAGCATGCAGAGCGACTACCCAAACATAGTTTTGATCCTGCAGGGACATACATGCTAGGACAAGTGTCACTGAAAGGCTCATGCAAGAACTCGATTACCCTTCAAGTGGAAGGCGCTATGAAGGCCCGAGAGGACCTAACCCTAATCAAGGGTGATATATGGGTCAACTTTGATACCATCGACATTTTGAAGATCATGGGAAAAGGTACTTTTGACGGTTAGGGGAGTAGCGTGGACAAAAATGATTGCACAAAAAATCCCTTTGGTAAGCTTTCTATCAACAATTTTGACTATAAGTTGGTATGTAAGATTGTTAGGTAAAACAATTTAAGTTGTTCAATACTAATTTTTCCAAAAATATTATAATTAACTTTGAAGTGCTTGATGTTTATATATTTATAAATTTTAATCCTTATATATATTTAAACAAAAAAAATATAAAATTTTGAAATTTCTAACAAAAGTTTCACAAATGAATTATTTTTAGGTCAATTAAAAATTTTCAAGTCAAAATCTTGCTAGGTTTTATAGGTAAAATATGAAATACCTTTATTTGCCAAGGAATCTAATAAATTTTATATATGAACTACACATAATGGTCAAGTAAAATATTATTAAATCAACTTAAAATAAATTCAAATTGATGATCATGAAATCAAATATTCTTAGAAGTTGATAACAAATATGAAATTATCCATCCAATATTAGTTTTGAGGTGAGATAATCCATTAATTTCATTCTCTCTCTTTGGGATAATGTAAACTAAGAAGAACGTGAGGTTCACAAATGCACTTGTCCAAGATATAACAACATTGAACAACAAGGGATTTTATGTGATGGTATTCGAAACCAAGAACATCACATTCGAGGGTATCAAAATTATTGCTCAAGAGAGTCCAATATAGATGAAATTCACATTGGTCATTAATGTACGGTTACCATCGCAAATACTAGCATTAATACCAGAGATGATTGTGTATCCATTGGGGATGGCAGAGAACAGTTCACCATCACATCTATTACATGTGGATCTGGCCACAAAATTAGCATCGATAGCCTTGAGAAGTATAATAATGAGTTACCCGTAAATGGAATATTTGTTAAGAAGTGTACTGTCACCAACACCTTGATGGGTGTTAGAATCAAGAGCTGACTTGCATCATTGGCTAGAGTTGCCACCAATGTGCACTTTGAGGACACCACGATGAATAATGTGAGCAACCTAGTGCTTATCAACCATGGTTATTGCCCATGGATCTAGTGCACCGCCGGGGTGAGTCATTCATATGCTTTTCAAGCTCCCAATTCAATTATGTCTCACAAATTATTTAATTTTTATTTTACCTTGAAAGAAACGATCATAGGATGGGCGAATAAATTGGTATGTTTGAAACATGTATTTATTTTAAAAATTGCCTTAGTTTTAACCTTTACTTTAAACACACTTATTTGTTTTTCCAGGTATAATAAAAGGTTAAGATAAGTAAGGTTAGCTACAAGAACATAAAGGGAACTATATTTATTCCAATAAATATTAAAGTCATTTGTAGCAAGGCATTCCCTCGTGAGGGTGTGGAGCATGCTGACATTAATCTCACCTACCAGGGTATTAATGGTACCACAACTTCTATTTGTGAAAATGCCCCTAGTGCTGGTGCGTCCTCCTAGATCTATCTATTCAAGAACACAATTGATTTTAAGTGTTAATTGCCAACTTGTTTCAATTTTGAAAATATAGTAGCACATTGCAAAGTTGGACATTATTTAGGTGTTATCCATTCAATTGTATTGTTTTGAGTTTTTTTTCGATAAATTATATGAAATAATTTGTTCACATTATTTGGTACAATTAAATATTACAACCTTCACAATAAGACAAGATAAGTCACATCATGAAACAACTTAATTATAAAGATATAAAATGCAATTATTATACTTTTATTTGTCATTATTTTGTTTACCAAAACATGCCTTTAAATATTTATCATCTATAATTGCTTACAACTATTTTGGTATCAAACATTTTTCTTCTATTAATATACTAATTATATATTTTTTTTATTTTTTGTGTCGCCATTATATATAGTCCAACGAATATGTACTAAATAAGCATTACACATAGGTATTGTGTTAAAATGACAAATATTTATTACAAAAATTAAGATAAAATATTATTTTAAATTCTATTTTTGATATGTTATGAGTTAATGGTAAAACAACTATTGCAGGAGAAGGTATGATTAACTATAAGTATATCATTTCTGAATCACTACAAATTTTAATTAGTTTAATAAATTAATCTATTTATAGTATTGAATTTTCCAACGAGAAATAATCAAACACTTACTTTACCACTAAATGTGAGCCCATTTATGAACACTCTCCATTTGACACTTTATAAATACCCCTTTACACGAATTTAAATCAACGTAAAATTATATCAAAAGGGACAAGAGAAAGAAAGTGAATAAGAAAATGTGGTTGAGTTTTTCTACACTTTTATTTTTGGTTTTATGTCTTTATCCTTATGTTACTCAAGGAGAAGTCATTGATGTGACCACATCTGGTGCAAAAGCTGATGGAACTAGTGATACAGCGGAGGTAAGGAAAAAATATTAAAATATAAGCCTAATATATTATAGAGTTTGTGAGGTCCTTATATTTCTTATTTTCGTTATTTCACTGTGTGGCTGGTGTGATCTTGAAGGTGTTGACAACTATATGGACCACAGTATGCGGAGCGACTACCCCGAGCGTAATTTTGTTCCCCGCAGGGACATACATGTCAGGACAAGTGTCACTGAAAGGCCCATGCAAGAACTCGATTACCCTCCAAGTGGAAGGCACTGTGAAGGCCTCGGAGGACCCAACCCTTATCAAGGGTGACGTATGGGTCAACTTTGATACTGTCGACCTTTTGAAGATCATGGGAAAAGGTACTTTCGATGGTCAAGGGAGTGTAGCGTGGACAAAAAATGATTGCACAAAAAATGTTAAATGTGTGATGCTCCCTTCGGTAAGCTCTCTCTATCAGCAATTTTGACTATAAGTTTGTATGTAAGATTGTTAAGTAAAACAATTTAAGTTGTTGTTCAATCCTAATTTTTCCAAAAATATTATAGTTAACTCTGAAGTGCTTGATGCCTTTATAAATTTTAACCCTTATTTTTATTTAAACAAAAAAATACAAAACTTTGACATTTCTAACAAAAGTTTAACAAATCTATTATTTTTAGGTCAATTAAAAATTTTCATGTCAAAATCTTGCTAGCTTTTATACAACGGTAAAATATGAAATACCTTTATTTGCTAAGGAATCTGATAAATTTTAGATATGAATTACACATAATTGTCAAGTAAAATATTATTTAGTGATCATAAAATAAATTCAAATTGATGATCAAGAAACTAAATATTCTTAGAAGTTGATAACATATATGAAATTATCCATCCAACATTAGTTTTGAGGTGAGATGCTGCATTAATGTCATTCTCCTCTCTTTGGGATGATGCAAAATGAGAAGAACCTCATGTTCAACTTTGTGACAAATGCACTTATCCAAGATATAACAACATTGAACAGCAAGGGATTTCATGTGATGGTATTCGGAAGCAAGAACATCACATTCCAGGGTATCAAAATTATTGCCCCTGAAGACAGCCCCAATACAGATGGAATCCACGTTGGTCATTCAAGTGCGGTCACCATCGCGGATACTAGCATTGAGACCGGAGATGATTGTGTATCCATTGGGGATGGCAGCGAACAGGTCACCATCACATCTGTTACATGCGGACCTGGCCATGGAATTAGCATCGGTAGCCTCGGGAAGTATAAAAATGAGTTACCCATAAATGGAATATTTGTAAATAAGTGTACCCTCACCAACACCATGACAGGTGTTAGAATCAAGAGCTGGCCTGCGTCATTACCTGGAGTTGCAACCGATATGCACTTTGAGGACATCACGATGAACAATGTGAGCGACCCAGTGCTTATCAACCAAGGTTATTGCCCATGGAACCAATGCACTGCCGGAGTGAGTCATCCGTATACTTTTCAAGCTCCCAATGCAATTATGTCTCACAAATTATTTAATTTTTATTTCACCTTGAAACAAATGATTATAGGGCAAGGAACAAATTAGTATGATTGAAACTTGTATTTATTTTAAAAATTACCTTAGTTTTAACCCTGTACTTTAAACACACTTATGTGTTTTTCCAGGTACCATCAAATGTTAAGATAAGCAAGGTTAGCTACAAGAACATAAAGGGAATTATATTTACTCCAGTAGCTGTTAAGCTCATTTGTAGCAAGGCATTCCCTTGTGAGGGTGTGGAGCTTGCTGACATTAATGTCACCTACCAGGGGACTAATGGTACCACAACTTCAATTTGTGAAAATGTTACTCCCAAAGTCTCCGGTACACAAAATCCACCTATTTGTGGTGGGGCCCCTGCCCCCGGTGCTGCCGCATCCTAGATCCCTGTATCCAAGAACACTTGATGCAATTGATATTAAGTGTTAACTCCCAACTTGTTTCAATTTTGAAAATATAGTAGCACTGGCAAAGGTGGACATTATTTAGCTGTTATTCATTCAATTGTATTAATTTGAAATTTCTCCTATGAATTGTATTAAATAATTTTTTCAAATTATTTTGTATAATTGAAGTCTACAACCTTCACAGTAAGACTAGATATGTGACATTATGAAATAACTTAATTATAAAGACATAAAATGTAATTATTATACTTTTATTTGTTATTATTGTATTTACTAAAACATGCCTTTCAATATTTTTCATCTATAATTGCCGATAACAATTTTGGTATCAAACACTTTTCTCCTATTAATATACTAATTATATTAATGTGTTAAGTAAATTTATTGATTCAGGTAAGTTATATAAAAAATATTATATATTTATTTCTTATTTTTTTTATGTCGCCGTTATATATAGTCCAACTAATATGTAGTAAATAAGCATTATACGATTGAAATTAGCATACAATTGATTACTATTATACTTTATCGTTTCATTTATCAATTCAAATATTTATCACCTATATAAAGAAATACATGACATTTATTAATCAATTTATATACTTGAAAAATACACATAGATCGTAACACTATATTTTGTAGTTATTGATATATATGTTATAGCAATTTTGTAAGAGAAATAATCATATTATTTATGTAAATAAATAATATACATATAAAAATATATGTGTGGAGAAATCTCATTAAGTATTATTAGAATGAGAATATTGAAATGTAAATAATCTATAGTAAACTTATTTATTTTTCATACTTTTAGCAACACAAAATATATAAGTTATTTATAT
This sequence comes from Trapa incisa, assembly GCA_030064435.1. Lineage (NCBI taxonomy): Eukaryota > Viridiplantae > Streptophyta > Magnoliopsida > Myrtales > Lythraceae > Trapa > Trapa incisa. The sequence goes on along the minus strand of CM057785.1, from coordinate 19,350,967 downwards.
CTATTTCACATAATATTAATTGTATACTTATTATCACATGTTTATAAATAGTTTATACGGTACAAATTTATTATACTTTAATATTATAATTTTTTATAATATGAATTTTATTCAAACTAATTAAAATTATTCAATTATTAATAATATAATGCACTACAAAAGTATTTTTAATAAATTTTAATTAAAATATTGGTCATGAATAAGACATTAATCAACTATATATTATATAATTATAAGGTTTAATTGTTTATATAAAATAATAAGAATATTTATATTTAATTTTTGTGTTAGAGTATATATTTTTGTGTTAGAGGATTAGGATGGGTTGAATAAGGCACCAAATATCTCTCATAACATACGTTCAAATATATCCTACATTGTATTCAATTTATACCATTATATATTATAAGCCTAATATAGGTGATACGCTAATAACCGGAACCAATAATGGAAACCTTTATTTTTTATTAAATGTATTTTTCTAGGCTAAAACGACTAATACTTCATATTTGTTGTTTGATGAAATTTGTAAATAATTAGTTGGTAGGAGAGACTCTCCACAAATCCTTTCAACCTATTATTTTAAATTATATTTTTTTTGTTCCCTACTTAGCTAAACCTTTAAATTCATTTATTTGTAAAAATCACACTGGTTTCCATAATATCAATACTTAGCCATGCGTATAGTACATATTTCGAAACTAATAATCATTTTAGTGACAAATATATTTCATGAGAAATGAAAATTTTATTGTAAGTCACGCTTTTTATTACTTAGATATTATATTTATTATTTCTATTGGAGGTCTCGTTGTAGGTGAATAAGTTGACGTCATAGCGAAAGTATGACTCGCCCGACCCTAGAGCAAGATCTTCTTTAGTCGATTTTTCGCCTTTTACATCATTTTGCATTAGAACTACACCCGATGAATATATACAATTCTGCAACACTCCTGCATCAAATTTTTCAGTATTAATTTTTGTGTAGGAGTTTCTCTCTTATGGTTCTTCACTAGATTTCAGTTTTTACTCAGAGTTAGAATTGTTACTCCCTTAAGAAGCTGGCTAGTTTGTCTCGGGGGCACTATCTGATAAGTAGTTCTCAAAACGCTTATCTGTTTCTTTGTAATTGCAATCACGCTTGTCCTCACTACTATGAAGAAATTTAGAGTCAAATAATTTTTTCCCTCTCCCAACATCGTCTTTCTCCTTCTGCTCTCAGTGCTATTTAGAATTAGAATTCTTTGTTACACTTTGTTGTTTTTCCCCAGTTTATTTTCAATTGATTATTACTGCTCTACTACACTTGATGCACCATCACCCTTATAGTTTTCCTCTATTTTGCTCAACCCTAGAGCAAAATCTTGACTTCACATTCAACTTTATACATTTAGTCATTGCTTTAGTCGAACATATTAGATCTATTACAATTAAATTCTATCGACTCAAAAGCTTGCCCAACCCCGAAGCAATATCTTACCTTCATCATCATTTTTATGCTTGTAGTAATTGATTTAGTTGCTACTTTCATCTTTTTCAAATATATTATTCTGACACAATATCATCTTAGATCTATTACAACCAAAAGTTATCATCTTCTCGAATTAGTCAAATATTTAGATCTCGAGATGTCATTTTTATAATGGAGTTACCTTAATCGACCTCTCTACCTACATTGACCATTAACATATCATCAAGTATCATTAGATATAGACAATTTTTCTTCATGTTTTGTTTGATCCAACATGCATTTCGCATTCCTCCAAGATCATTTTCCTTTTTCCAACCTTGAGATTTTTTCCATTAGAGTGGATTTCTTAGTTTCCCCCCTTATCTCTTTCCCTCTTCATCTCAGTTGCACTTGCACTCGTTCAAAAATATACATCACTGTTTGTGATACAATCATCCCATATTTTTATTAATCATAATGTAAACTCCGCACTTTTGAGTTAAAGAAAACCGGGAAAAGAACCGGTCAAACCGAGTAAGAAAACTGAGCCGGTTTACATTTGAGAACATGCAATATGGAAATTTACAACTTTTGGGTGATCTAAAAGGTTCATTAAACCTTGGAAAAGAAATTTAAGAAAATTTAGAAGACAAAAACTAAATTGGTTTATGTGAACAAGATTCCATAAGAACTTTGAAGTTAAGCGTGCTTGCTTTTATTGGAAAGTATGAATTTTTTTGTAACACGAAATTTCGGTCAAAAATTTTTATGGCAATATTAATACCAATAATTATTAATAAATCTCGCCCAATAATTTATGGCAATATTAATACTATTAATAATTCTCGCCCATTTAATACATGGGTTTTACGCCTATATAAAGAGGTCATCCCCATTTCATTCTCCTCACACCTGAACACTTCTCTCTCTCTCTCTACTGCTCCATTTCCCAGTAGAGTTCAAACCAGAGCTTCGACTTGAACAAAAATCGGGCTCTTTAGAACCGGGGAGAAGACAACTATATGATAGCAAACTCCAGTCAATCCGAAAATCGTTGGAGAAGTGCCGACATGATGGAATAGTGAAGCAACTCCAGCGGACCAAAGCTGCCCTATTTCGGCCAAGCTATAAGTATATCATTTCTAAATCATTACATATTTTAATTAGTTCAATAAATTAATCTATTTATAGTATTGAATTTCTTCAACAAGAAATAATCAAACACTTTACCAAAAAATGCAGGCCCACTCATGAATACTCTCCATTTGACACTTTATATATACTTCTTTATCGTTCTCTTCCTTCACAAGAATTTAAATCATATCAAAATGGACAAGAAAATGAAAGTGAATTATGAAAATGTGGTTGAGTTTTTCTTCACTTTTATTTTTGGTTTCATATCCTTATGTTACTAAAGGAGAGGTCATTGATGTGACCGCATTTGGTGCCAAAGCTAATGGAACTAGTGATACAGCGGAGGTAAGAAAAACATATTAAATTCTAAACCTAATATATTATAGAGTTTATGATATCATTATATTTCTTATTTTCATTATTTCACTGTGTGGTTGGTGTGATCTTGAAGGTGTTGACGACTGTATGGACCACAGCATGTGGAGCGACTACCCTGAGGGTAGTTTTTATCCCCGCAGGGACATACATACTAGGACAAGTGTCACTGAAAGGCCCATGTAAGAACCCGATTACCCTCCAAGTGAAAGGCATTGTGAAGGCCTTGGAGGACCCAACCCTGATCAAGGGTGATGTATGTATCAACTTTGATACCATTGACCTTTTGAAGATCATGGGAAAAGGTACCTTCGATTGTTAGGAGAGTAGTGTGGATAAAAAATGATATCACAAAAAATGTTAAATGTGATGCTCCCTTCGGTAAGCCCTCCCTATAAGCAATTTTAACTATATGTTGGTATATAAGATTGTCAAATAAAACAATTTAAGTTGTTGTTCAATCCTAATTTTTCCAAAAATATTATAGTTAATTTTGAAGTGCTTGATGTTTGTTTTTATAAATTTTAACACTTATTTTTATTTAAACAAAAAAAAAATACAAAACTTTGACATTTCTAACAAAAGTTTCACAAATCTATTATTTTTAGGTCAATTAAAATTTTTCAAGTCAAAATCTTGCTAGGTTTTGTACAATGGTAAAATATGAAATACCTTTATTTGCCAAGGAATGTAATAAATTTTAGATATGAATTACACATAATTATCAAGTAAAATATTATTTAGTGATCTTAAAATAAATTCAAATTGATAATCATGAAAACAAATATTCTTAGAAGTTGACAACATATATGAAATTATCCATCCAACATTAGTTTTGATGTGAGATACACCATTAATTTCATTCTCCTCTCTTTGGGATGATGCAAAATGAGAAGAACCTCAGGTTCAACTTTTTGACCAATACACTTGTCCAAGATATAACAACATTGAACAACAAGGGATTTCATGTGATGGTATTCAAAACCAAGAACATCACATTCTAGGGTATTAAAATTATTGTATGTGAAGAGAGCCCCAATACAGATGGAACCCACATTGGTTATTCAAGTGTGGTCACTATCATGGAAACTAGCATTGACACCGGAGATTATTGTGTATCCGTTAGGGATGGCAGCGAACATGTCACCATCATATCTATTACATACGGACCTGGCCATGAAATTAGCATCGGTAGCCTCAAGAAGTATAAAAATGAGTTACTCGTAAATAGAATATTTGTAAAGAAGTGTACCCTCACCAGCACGAAGACTGGTGTTAGAATCAAGAGCTGGCTCGCATCATTACCAGGAGTTGCCACCATTATGAACTTTGAGGACATCACGATGAACAATGTGAGCAACCCAGTGCCTATCAACCAAGGATATTGCCCATGGAACCAATGCACCGCAAGAGTGAGTCATTCATATACTTTTCAAGCTCCCAATACAATTATGTCTCACAAATTATTTAATTTATACTTCACCTTGAAAGAAATGATTATAGGGCGGGCAAACAAATTGGTATGGTTGAAACATGTATTTATTTTGAAAATTTCCTTAGTTTTAACCCTGTACTTTAAACACACTTATTTATTTTTCCTAGTACCTCAAAGGTTAAGATAAGCAAGGTTAGCTACAATAACATAAAGGGAACTATATTTACTCTAGTAGCTCTTAAGCTCATTTGCAGTAAGGCATTCCATTGTGAGGGCCTGGAGCTTGCTGACATTAATCTCACCTACTAGGGGACTAATGGTACCACAACTTCTATTTGTGAAAATGTTACTCCCAAAGTCTCCGGTACACAAAATCCACCTATTTGTGGTGTGGCCCTTGCCCCCGGTGTTGTCGCGTCCTCCAAGATCCCTGTATTCAGGAACACTTGGTGTAATTGATATTAAGTGTTAACTCCAAATTTGTTTCAATTTTGAAAATATTGTAGCAATTGTAAAGGTGGACATTATTTAGCTATTATCCATTCAATTATATTGATTTGAGTTTTTTCCTATGAATTGTATGAAATAATTTGTTCACATTATTTGGTATAATTAAATACTACAACCTTCACAATAAGACGAGATATGTGACATCATGAAACAACTTAATTATAAAGATATAAAATGCAATTATTATACTATTATTTGTCATTATTTTGTTTAATAAAACATGCCTTTCAATATTTATCATCTATAATTGCTTACAACTATTTTGGTATTAAATACTTTTCTCCTATTGATATTCTCACGCTCCAACCCGGTTTGGTCGGATCCACGTGATCTACCCGCCACTCTGCTGGTTTACTTTGAAGGTGTTGGGAAGACTTGGTTTGGCCTGAGAAGAGCTCAAATTGGCCAATTTAAGCTCGACCGAAACTAGCCAGCTTCGGTCCACCAGAACTACTTCATTGTTCGATCATGCTAGCGCTTCTTGGATGACTCTCAGAGCAAATGGAGACTACAGATGTGTAGCTGACTTCTCCCCGAATCCAAAGAACCCAACCATGCCGTCTTTGGCTTAGAACAATGTCCATGTCAGACCTCTGGTTCGGGCTTCACCGGAAATTGGAGCAGTTGAGAGAGAATGGAGTTTTCTGGTGTGAGGAGGATGAATGAGAAGGGGCTCTTTATATAGGAAGCTTGGGGACTTCTTGGTCGTCCGATTGATACCTTAATGGTGGTCATTCATTACTTGAAACTCCCTAGCTGGAGACTTTTCAACTTCGTCGGTGCTATTCGATTTTTCGATGAGTGAATAGTGCTATCATTTGAAGGAAGAAGATGACACTATTCCAAACTAGACTAGACCAGTTTGAACTAGGTTCAAAGCTTAAATCAGTCGGGTTAGACCCGATTTGACCGAACATATCAAAATTAAAAATTTCTAAATCCATCTAAATTTATGTTCTATCCAATGGTGGTCTCAAATCTCAAATTTGAAATTTCTAAGCCACCTAGATAAATGAATTTAGCATCCGGTTTAATAGTGGTATAAATCGATCCAAACTGGTTCAATCATGTTCGGATCCAGTTCACCTAAACCTATTTGATTTTTATCTCTAATTCATCCTAAAGTCCTTTTTCATGACTTTTGGGACTCTTAGGGTCACTCAGGATCTATAAATTTCCCGATTTTCCCTTTCTCTATTAGTTCCTATTTGTAAATCGACTCAGTTTTCAAATTGAAAATGATCGGTTCTTTCCCCGGTTTTCTTATTATCAAAGGACGGGGTTTACAACTCTCTCTTCTTTTTAGGGGTTTTGTCCCCAAAATAGTTACATGCTAAATAATTGAGGGTAACTATCCCTCATCACACTTTTGGTTTCCCATGTCTCTTCTTGCACGGGTCGGTTCTACCACAAAACCTTAACCATAAGAATCTTCTTATTCCTTAAATTCTTATCCCTTTGGTCAATGATTCGTACTAGTTCCATTTGATAGGCCATGTTCTCTTCCAGTTCCAGTGGAGATCTATCCAATATATGGTTAGGATGAGGTTGATACTTTCGAAGCATAGAGATGTGGAATACATTGTGTATTCTCTGTAGGTCCGGAGGTAGTTCCAACTTATAGGCCCCCGATCCTATCCTTTGAATGATGGAATATGAACCAATATACCTTGGTTTCAACTTTCCTCTTTGCTGAAACCTAAGTATTCCCCTTCATGGTGACACTTTGAGAAATACTTTATCTCCCACTTCAAACTCCAGATCTTTCCTTTGATTATTTGCATAACTCTTTTCCCTATCATGTGTAGTTTTAAGGTGACTCCTGGTTAGTTTTATCTTCTTTGTGGCATCCTCAATTAGTTCTATTGTCATGCCTTGACCAGGTTTGGTCAAATCCTCATGTTCAACCCACCACTCTCCCAGTTTATTAAGGCTTTCCCCTTCTTTTAAATCGTAAGGAGTAATGTGTTCTTTAAACCTGTGCATTTCTGGAATAACATTAATCAAAACTGCATGAAATTTAAACTTTTCATACCTGTCTTGTAGGTGTATTTAACTGGAAGTACTTGGGTAGGCTTTTTGGGGTTACCTGAAAGGGATATAAGGGAGGGGGTGAGTTCAACGACTCAGCGAATGGGTGTTTTAAGGTATGACTTTCAGAAAATAGTTTAAATTGGATTTTGCTAGACTCCTTATTTTCTTTAAAATTTCTCATTTTCAAAATCTCGGTTTTTCATTGCCATTTCTCATCTCAACAGTGTGTTTATCAACCAACACATGCCCTTCATCATGAAGGAAACATACATTCGCAAGTCAGCCCGTCCACTGTACCCACTTATGGTGTTGGAGCGACTTTACCGGCCACCTAGATCGAATCACGTCCATTTCTACCATGAGAATAAGTGGATGTACGTGACATCCGACCCTCATCCTGTCCCCACCCCAGTCTCATGGGCATGAAGCTCGTCAAGCTTCGCAAGACTTCTGGTACGACTAACTACCCTTATTTCCATTAGGTCGTCTAGAGCCTTGGGATGCATCACTACCCCTCTTGGGCATCTTGAAGGTCCCATAAAACAGTGCCTGCACAAATCAATAGTTTTTCACATAAATCATATAATCTATGGTGTCACTGGTCTAATGGCCCCGACTCTCAACTCGACCTACAGCTATTTGTCTTGACTGATTCGTAGACCTCTCATGTCGCACTATCGATAGTCCATCGAGTATGTCGGTCTTGTCTCAGTACCAGGGCCAAACAACTCATTTACTTAAGTTTTCATGGCTTAGTAATCATGTTTTTTATGAGCTCCTACTCATACCAACTGAACTAGTGCCCACTATTAGCCTCCAAGTTCCAAAACTGAGGCCTCCGGCCTAACTATGCTATTCGAGCTCCCGTTAAGAAGGTCTCCCAAAATTATTAAGCAGTGGCACACAGTCAAAGGAGAACACTTCTGACAAAATAAACTTTTCATTCATCCATCACACCAACCGAGTATGAAGACATCTCCCCTTATAATCGATAAGTGGGTTTTCTAATTACTTCCATGAAGTTTCATCATACCAACCAGGTATGATCTACTTACAACCGGTAAGTAGTTTTTCCGCATGATTTACACATCACTCCTCTAAGGTGTGATGGTTAAAATACCACTTACTAGTAGATTTTTATTTTTGAGGTGCTTATCATCCCTATCAGGTATGATATTAAATATCCCACTCACCCAATAGTGCAGTGAATTTTCTCTTAACCGGTTCATTGCCTTCATGCGAGCTAGTTCTTGTTGGCATTCCCGGTACTTCGTGTTCCTACACGATATGAACATCCTTGTTCATTATCCCTTAGCCTAATAGCCTTCATTCATCATGAATTGTGGAAATACTCAAACTTTTTAATTAATTGCAATTAGATCCCTAAAGATCTTTTTCTTTAACTTTAGGTCCCTAATGCCGATTTTAACCAAATTGAGTCCCGAAACTTCTAAATTTCACCTTAGGACATCAATTTATTCAAAATCACAAAAAGGTGTTCAAGTTTCCCAAATTTTCAATTTGGTTCCCAACTTTTCCAAAATTACCATTTTGCCCCTACTTTACAAAAATGGTATGTTTTGCCCTAAAAGTTCCAAAATTTGCCCAATTGGTCCTCAAACATCTTTATCATGCCCAATTGGCCCTCAATTTTATGAAATTGCACTTTAGTTCCTCGATTTTTTGAAATCCCCAAATTTCCCCCCAATTTCAACCTTCTAACTCAGCCAAATTTGATTTAATCAAATTGACAAATAAAATGAGTTTAGTGGTTGAAATTGAAGTTAGATTGGAGTTTCTACAACTTCATATGATTCAATTGCACTTTGAATCGCACGATTTGAAGTCGGAATGAGCTCAAACGGAGCTTCACTGTAAAACTAGACTTAGAGAGAGAAAGCTTCGAAAGCTTACCATTAGGGGCGCGACGGTCCGAGCTTTTAAACTGGGTAGATATCTCTTGTAAAGAGGTTACTCCTAGGATCAAGAATTGCATCAAATGACACCGAATTGAGTGAGAATTTTGTCATCAAAATTCAGTCGGTTCTCTCTCTAGCACCGGTCGGAAATTACAGAGCAGGGCCAAATTGCCTCACCTTTCCGCTCTAATTCAGATGTAGGAGGGTTGTGGAGGTGTTGGGGGGAGGGGGGAGGGGGATGGGGGGCTTGGTTTGGCCTGACACGGAGCTTCAACGAAAAATGGAGCATTTGAGAGAATGTAGTTTTTAGTTATAAGAAGGAGGGGATCCTTATATAGGAAGCTCGGGGACTTCTTGGGCATCCTATTGGAACCTTAATGGCGGTCATTCATTGCCTAAAACTCCTTGGCCGGAGACTTTTCATCTTCATCAGTGTTGCTTGATTTTCCTGCAAGTGAATAGTGCTATCATCTAAAGGTACAAGATGACACTGTTCCGAATCGGACCGGACTAATCTAAACTAGGATCAAAGCCTAAACAAGCAGGTTCAGGCCCGATTCAACCAAAATTTTCAAAATTAAAAATTTATAAATTCATTCTCTATCTAATGGTGGCCTCAATTCTCCAATTTGAGTTTTCTAAGCCACCTAGAAAAATGAATTTAGCATCTGGTTTAATAGTGGTTCAAACCGGTCCAAACTAGTTCAATCCAATTTGGATCTGATTCACCTGAACCGGTTTGATTTTCATCTCCAATTCATCCTAAAGCCCTTTTTCATGACTTTTGTGACTCTTTAGGTCACTCGGGATCTATAAATTTTTCGGTTTGCCCATTCTCTATTGGTTTTTATTCAAAAATTGACTGGTTCATAAATTGGTTCAATCCGGTTCAGGTCCGGTTCTCCTGAACCCATATGGTTTTCTCTCTTAATTTATCCTAAGATCCCTTTCCAAGGTTTTATGATCCCTTTGGGTCACTTGAGAGTTGTAAATTTCCCAAATTGCCCTTTCTCGGATGATCAAGTTTTGTGAACCATTTCGGTGTTTCTCACTCGGTTTAACTAGTTCATTTCTCGATTTTCCTTAACTCAAAAGGGTGGGGTTTACATCTACCCTTTCCAGCCTTCTTTCTCCCACTTCCTTAGAAAATAGAGATGTTCGACATGGTCGTCCATAAAGGGCTTCATAGAGAGCCATCTGAATGTTTCCTTGATAGTTATTATTATAAGCACATTCCATTAGGCGTAAGTATTCTTCCCAGCCTTTGTTCATGGTGAGTACGCACACTCTTAGCATGTCCTCAAAAGTTTGAATGGTTTGCTCAGACTGCCCATCTATCTGAGGGTGAAATGCCGTGGTCATGTGGAGCTTGGTTTCCATAACACTTTCTAAGCTTGGCCAGAACCTTAAAGTAAATCTTGGATCTCTATCGGACACTATACTCACCGGAACGCCATGGAGTCTCACTATCACCCTCATGTATAAGACGACTAGTTGTTCCACTGTGTCCATCATTCTTATAAGAAAGAAATGAGCTGATTTGGTCAATCTATCCACGATGACCTAAATCACATTTCGACCTTTTCTTGTCACTGGTAGTCCCTTGACAAAGTCCATGGTGATGTGCTCTCATTTCCATTACGAAATTGGTAAGGGTTGCAGCAGTCATGATGATTTCTGATGCTCTGTTTTTATTTGCTGACAGGACAAGCACCGGGCTACATATTTGCAATATCCCTCTTCATACCTTTCCACCAATATCCTTCTTTGAGGGTGTGGTACATTTTGGTATTGCCCGGATGCATAGCATACACCGAATCGTGTGCCTCTTCCAAAATTAACCTCTTTAGTTCCTTGATTTGAGGCACACATAACCTACCCTTGTAGGTCAGCACCACATCACTGTGCAGGTCGTAGTATGGTTTATTTTCTATATTAACCGGATCTAGGTAGGGTAGAAGTTCCTTATCCGCTTTTTGTTGAGCTTGAATCTGCTTAGTTAGACTGGGCCTCACCACCACGTTAGCCACCAAGCTCCTTTCCCACTTGTCCATTTTCAGGTCCACCTCCATTCTTCCCAATTGTTGCAATAGGGGTAGGTAACTCATCTTTATTTGTGTCGCCTCAGTTTGGTACATGGGACTTAAGCCATCTACTACCACATTTGCCTTTCTGGGGTGATATTCTTTCACAAGGTAATAGTCCTTAACTATTTCTAACCATCTCCTCTAGCAGAGATTTAACTCCTTTTGAGTTAGGAAGTACTTAAGACTCTTGTGATCTATGTATATCCTACTTAACCACGTAAAGGTAGTGTCACCAAATCTTTAGGGCAAACACTATTGTAGTTAATTCCATATTATGAGTTGGGTAGTTTCTTTCATGTAAGATAAGTTGTCGCGAGGCATAAGCGATAACCTTCCCTTGTTGCATCAAAACACATTTGAGTCCGTATTCAGATACATCACTATAGATTGTGTACTCTCGCACTTTAGGGTCAGGTAAGGAGAGTATCGGTGCTGATGTCAATCGAGTCTTTAACTCCAGGAAAGATTTCTCACAACTTTCATCCCACTTATACACAACTCCTTTCCTGGTGAGTCGAGTTAGAGTAGTTGCTATATTAGAAAAGTCTTGCACGATCCATCTATAGTATCCTGCCAGACCTAAGACACTTCTTATTTCTATAGGATTCCTTGGAGACTTCCAATCTGATATGGCTTCCACCTTGGCTGGATCTACTTTAACTCCATCCTTGGACACTATATGTCCTAGAAATTGTACCTCCTGTAGCTAGAACTCACACTTGGAAAGTTTTGTATATAATTGATTTTCCTTTAATATCTCGAAGGTGATTGATTGTCAAATGCTCTTCATGGTCCAACCTGGTTCGTGAGTATATAAGAATGTCATCTATGAATTCTATCACGAACCTGTTCAAATGTCATTGGAACATACGATATATCAAATCCATTGAGGCTGCACAAACATTCGTTAGTCTAAATGGCATTACTTTGAACTTGAAATGTCCATACATGGATTGGAATTTCATTTTGGGAATGTCCTTCTCTCAGATCCCGAGTTGATGATAGCTTGACCGAAGGTCTATTTTGGAGAATTAAGCTGCTCCTTTTAATTAACCGAATAGGTCATCTATCTGAGAAAGTGGGTATCGGTTCTTGATGGTGACCTGGTTCAACTTCCTTTTTCTTTATGAATAGGACAGGTGCACCCCACGGAGACTAGCTAGGACGTATGGAATCCTTCTCCAATAATTCTTCCAATTGCTCCTTTAATTCCTTCAATTCTGCCGGAGTCATATGATATGGGGCTTAGGATATGGGGTTTGTTCTTGGGATTATTTCTATAGTGAACTCCACTTGCCGACTTAGAGGTAGTTTGGGTAGCTCTTATGAAAATACTTCTAGGTAGTGCTTAACTATCAGAATGTCTTCTAGTCTCTTCTCTTCAGACTTTTCGTCAACGATCATGTCTAGGAAAGCTATATAGTCTTTTTGTAACATCTTATGGGCTTTCAGATGGGGCACCATATGTACTTCACTTTTCCTTCTATATCCTTGGGACTTTAATCCTTTTGTCTTGGGAGTGTGAAAGGTCACCATCTTCTTTCCACAGTCCATCCTAGCCTGATGGTTACTTAACTAATCCATCCCAAGGATTACTTCAACCTCTTTTAAGGGTAATGGAATCAAGTCAACTTCAAGTTTGATTCCTCCAATCTTTATCTCACATCCTTTTAATTGCCTATTCCAATTTAATTCTTCTCCAAAAGGTGTGAGAATGTTGAGGTTTTGTCCTAGTGGAGTAAGTTCTATGGGTACACTTGTAATTAACTCTTCCTTGATGAAGGATCTCTCAGCTCCTAAGTCAAAGAGGGCATAGACTTGTTGTCCCCATAGTTGTATATATCCTAATAGAAGAAGAGTATATTTTAGAAGAAAGCTTTTCTTTATTAAGTAAACATTTTTAATTTACATGATTCTCTTGAACTAGTTTGGAGGGTTTTGGGATATACCCGCTACAGTGCTAGGGTCTCTTCTAGCCTCTTCCTGGTGAGGTTGTATACCCTAGCAGGTACTCATGCTGTAGCGTCTGGCCTAGGGTTCCTAGGGTTCCCTTGAGGTGGTCTAAGAGTATTCCTCTGCTTGTTCTCCTTGAGAGTGGGACAATCCATTGCAAAGTGCCCCACTTGTCCGCATGCAAAGAAGGCAAAGCATGCTTCCTCATGGTTCTTTTGACACTTTGGACAGCGAGGGTTTCCTTGGGGTAAGGTGGGGACCACTATGTAGGGAGGTGGTCGCATGTCCCTTCTCCTTTGAAATGCCATTCGATTTGCCCATTTTTGACCGTTATGCTCCTTTCATCCTCCCTGATTTGGACCCTTATCCTCCTTTCGGGTCGTCTGCTCCATATGATGGTGTCGGGTCTGCACCAGTTGCTCACACTCATGAACCATATGGATTACTTCTGCCAGGTCCGTGAGGCATCCTAGTACTCCAAAACAGTCTCAAATGTCCATATTGAGACCATCCATGAACCTCTAGCATATGTCTATGGGCCCAGTTAGGTCAGGAGCAAAGGGTCTCAACTTGTTGAATTTCGTCTTGTACTCCAATATGGTGTTAAGCCCTTGCCGAAGCCGGATGAACTCGTGCCTCTTCTCATTTATCAAATGAGGTGCCAAGTACTCATCCGACTACCTCTCCTCGAATTGTTACCAAGTGGGGATGGTGGTATGTAGGTTTTAGACATTGTCCCACCATTGTTTGCCGCTACCCTCCAGGAAGAATTTTGTCTGGATCACCATATCCTTTGGTGGTATCCTTACAATTCCCATCAAATTCTTAATGTTTGCCAGCCAATCCATGGCGGCACCAATGTCCTTTTTTTTGAGGAAGGGTTTACACCCTAGTTGCCAGAGATCCTTGAGGTTTCTGGAAATGTCTATTGGAGGGGGTGGTTAACAAGGGGAGGTTGGGATTGCACTTCCTCCTGTTCAACCCAATAATTGGTGTCTACCTCAGGGACGAGGTTAGGTTGCCCAAATACATGGGTGAACTCTTCGTACAATCTCTAGTGCTTTGTGCTGAGTCCAGGAGGAGTTGTTTGAGATTCTCTAGGAGTTTCTACTGGTAGGGGTGGTTAGGTTGTGTTGGAGACTGCAACCCTAGTTCTCTTGGTTCTTTTCATGAGAGCCATTCTGAAAATTTTAAGATAAATCCTATTAGTTACTATATTTTCTAGTCTTGATTATTTATTCGAGGAAACAGGCTCTGATACCACTCAAGTTGTCACACCCCGACCCAGTTTGGTCGAATCCCCATGATCTACCCACCACTCTTCCTGTTTACTAAGGGTTGCCCCTTCTTTATAAACCCTGAGGAGTTAGGCGTCCTTTAAACCAACACCTTTCCTGCACAAAATTTTAAACTTATCATACCTACCTTACAGATGCGTTAGCTAGTGGTCTTTGGGGTAAGCTTTCCGGGGTTACCTGATAGGGATATAAGGGAGTGGGTGAGTTCAACAACTTAGTGAATGGGTGTTCAAAGATTTACTTTTAGAAAAATAGTTTGAATTTGGAGTATGTCAGACTCCTTATTTTTCTTTTAAAAAAATATTTCATTCTCAATTCTTGGTTTCCATAACCATTTCTCATCATAATGGTGAGTTTATCAACCAACACACGTCCTTCATCATAAAGGAACACACAATCGTAGGCCAACCCATCCACTGTACCCACTTGTGGCATAAGAGAGACTTTATCGGCCACCTATATAAAAGCACATCCACTTCTACCTTGAGAATGAGTGGATGTTTGTGACATCCGACCCTCAATCCCTTAAAAAAAACAGTCTGTATGAGGATAGGGACCTCATCCTCTCCCCACCTCAGTCTCATGCGCTTGAAGCTATGTCGTGTTTCACAAGACTTCTGGTACAACTAACTACTCTTATATCCACAAGGTCGTCCGGAGCCCTAGGACACATAACCCCTCTTGGGCGTCTTTAAGGTCCCGTAACACAATGCATGCACAAATCAATAGTTTTTCATATAAGCCATATAATTTGTGGTGCCACTGGTCCAACGGCCCCGACCCTCAACTCGACCGGCAACTGTTTGTCTTGACTAGTCCAAAGGCCTATTATATCACACTGCCACTAGTCCATCAATGTGTCGGTTCTGTGTCGTTACCATGGCCAAACAATTCATTCACTTAAGTTTTCATGGGTTAAAATCATGTTTGTTTACGAGATATGTGACATCATGAAACAACTTAATTATAAAGACAAAATGAAAATATTATATTTTTATTTGTCATTGTTTTGTTTACCAAAACATGCCTTTCAATATTTATCATCTATAATTGCTTACAACTATTTTTGTATCAAACACTTTTCTCCTATTAATATTTATCATCTATAATTGCTTACCCAATTTGGTCAGATCCTCGCGATCAACCCGCCACTGTCCCGGTTTACTGTGGAGGTGTTGGGAGGGCTTGGTTTGGCCTGAGAATGGCTCGAATTGGCCAATTTTAGCTCGGCCGAAATAGGGCAGCTTCATTCCACTGGAGCTACTTCACTCTACGATCAAGCCGGTGCTTCTCCAGAGACCCTTGGAGTAAATGAAGACTAAAGGCGTGTAGCTGAATTCTTCTTGAATCCAAAGAACCCGACCATGCCTTCTTTGGCTCAAAAAAATGCCCAAGTTGGAGCTCTCATTCAAGCAGCACCGAAAAATGGAGCATTTGAGAGAGAATGTATTTTTAGGTGTGAGGAGGATGAATGAGGAGGGGCTCTTAATATAGGAAGCTTGGGGACTTCTTAGCCATCCTATTGGAACCTTAATGGCGGTCATTAATTGCCTAAAACAACATGGCCAAAGACTTCTCATCTTTGCTGGCGCTGCTCGATTTTCCGACGAGTGAATACTATTGTCATCTAAAGGAAGAAGACGACACTGTTTTGAACCGGACCAGACTGGTTGGAACTGGGTTCAAAGATTTAACCGACCGGTTCAGGCCTGCTTCAACCGAATTTTTCAAATTTAAAATTTTCTAAATCTATCTAAATTCATTTTCTATTTAATGGTGGTCTCAAATCTCAAATTTGAATTTTCTAAGCCATTTAGAAAAATAAATTTAGCATCCGGTTCAAACCAGTCTAAACCAGTTCAAACCCATTCACCTTAACCAGTTTGGTTTTCATCTCTAATTCATCTCTACATCCTCTTTCTTGCTTTTATGATATGAGAGCATATCTCTCAATAGCTTCCTGGAAATTTGGCTCCCTCATAGAATCATCTTTTCTTGTTCAAGTATTTTCTCAAACACATAGCCTCCATATCACAATTCTTCCTCTTTCAAGAATTTTCTCAAATACTTAACTACCCTGAACACTCAAAATGAGCTCCTCAACCAACATCATTCTTCCCAGTGCACTTCCCTCCCTACCAATCAAACTTGACAACACCAACTACTACCTGTGGTAGAATAACATCAGCAATATGCTACAAGCCTATCAACTGTATGGCTATGTCAATGGTAGCATACCTCAGCCAAAGCCTAACTTGCTGGTGAAAGAAAAAGATGTGGAATAGGAGATTGTCAACCCAGAATATGATGTGTGGGTGGTCCGAGGTAAGTTCACCTTGACTGCACTAACCACATCTCTATCTACATAAGTCAATTTGCAGATCATTGGTGTTCTCACATTAGTTGATGCATGGAACAAGCTGGAGACTCTATACAGCTCTCAAACTCATGCTCAAAAGGACATTCTTGACCAACAATGGCGAGAGCTACAGAAGGGAAACCTAAGAACGAAATCAAAGACAAATTGTTTGATGGTCTTGATAGGGAATGGGAGGCACTCACCCTTGCTATGTCGCCCATTCTGGATGACATGACTCTGGACTCCTTGAAGGCAATGTTGCTCGCCTAGGATGCTCGTCGTGTTCAAAAGTATGGAATCAATTTAGGGTCTGCACCCCTATCTAGAATCACAGGAGCTACCAACATATCATAGCCTCACGAAGCTAATGTAGCTGCCCGAAGCTCCCGCGGTCTCTTATCAACACTTCCGATGCCTCCTTTTCATTTTGCAAGTCAACAATTGCAACAGTGGTTCTTTTCAAGCGCTCATAGACATATTGCACCGCATGGAGGTTCTGCTTGAGGGAATGATAGAACCCTTAATGGGAGATTTTCAGCCCAACGATTTCCATCCAATCCAACATTTGGGTGTCATCTAGTAGGCTCCATTTGCTCTTCTGGAACTTGGGGCGCACAAGGCCTCCCCGGGAAAGAAAAAGGCAGTTCATCTAAAATGTCCGACTTACGGCCTTATGGGCATACATGCCAACTGTGTGGATTAATGGGTCACATGGCCATCTATTGTCCATCATACGAGCTCAAGCCCGTCACACCTTAGGCTCATCCCTCTAACAATTCGAAGCCCACCCCCCATCAACTCGATTGGTATGTTGATTCCAGTGCTACCACACATATCACTAACACCTTGTCTCACATGTCTATTCAGGACAATCCTACCCTTCCTAAGTATCTAATAATCGGTGATGGGATAGGTTTACCAATTATATCCTCTAGTTTTGCTTATCGTCACTCTCTACCTCGTAAATTCCTTCTCAATCGTATCTATTATGTTCCACAGATTTCTTAAAATCTTCTCTTTGTCACTCAATTTACTTGAGATAACCCATGTAATTTTGAATTTTATTCAACATATTTCCTTATCAAAGATCTCTTCTCTCGTCAGGAGTTGCTGTGCGGGAGTCGTAATGGCAGACTCTACTATCTTCATAGAAGTCGTACATCGTCTCCCATTTTTCCTACTACTTATGTCAATGATGTTGTGTCTATTTCTATTTGGCATCAACGTTTGGGACATCCTGCTTTTCCCATTGTTAGTCATGTGCTTTCTAATCATCACTCTATAAAAAATATATCTCTATTGCCATTATGTGAATCTTGTTCTTATGGTAAAATTATTCAGCAACCATTTCCTCTCACCCATCATAAGAGCCTCGCTCCACTTGAGCTAATTCATACCGATATATGGAGACCTACTACAATTCTTTCACACGGGTCATACTTACTATGTACACTTTCTTGATGATTATAGTAAGTTTTCTTGGTTTTACGTATTAAAGTACCATTCTGACATGTTGTTAGTTTTTTGAGCATTTCGTTTACAAGTTGAAAATCAACTCAATTCGAAAATCAAATACTTATAATCTGATGGGGCAAAAGAATTTTTGTCCAAATCATTCGAGTTGGAATTATAGGCTGCAGGAATCTTCATACACCTCAACAAAATGGTTCTACTGAACGTAAGCATCGCCACATAGTCAATATGAGTTTTACTCTACCAAGTCATTCTCATGCTCTTGTTAAATACTAGGATTTTGCCTTTGAGACAGCTGTATATCTCATCAACCGTCTTCCTACTCGATCTCTTGGGTTTCATTCACCTATTCAAGTCCACACCCGTACTCTTCCTCATAATAAATCTCTTTGTATTTTTGGTTGTTTTTGTTTTCCATACCTTCCTCCTTATCTTTCCTACAAATTACAACCCCTTCTTTGCCTTGTATTTTTCTCGGATATCCCTCTAATTATATAGGTTACCAAGTTCTTGATCCTCAAACTGGTTGCATTTTTATTTCTCGTACCGTCCACTTTAATGAGTCTGTCTTCCCCTTCTCTCATGACCCTCCACCCTCGACTACCCTCGTCTAGCACTCCATTGGTATTCTCTTGATTCCCTCCCTTGTCCCAACATCGCCATTGGACCAGGTATGGTTCCTCCTTCTCCTTTGAATATATATGAGACTTCTTCGCATGCCTCATCTACAGGTTCACCTACTCCTCCTCCGTCGATTCCCCGCATGGTCACTCACTCTCAAGATGGCTCTTTTTCTCCCCGACACGTTACTATCAACCCCTCCTTGTTTGTGGCGCAGGAACCTCGCACCTTTGCTCAAGCTCGTCATGACCATCTTTAGATGGACACCATGAAATCTAAACTCTATGTGCTTCTTCACAATCATACGTGGGATTTGGTTCTTACCACTCTTAATCATCCTATTATTGGTTGCAAGTGGGTTTACAAGATTAAGGAAAATCCTAATGGTACCATTGCTTGACATAAGGCTCAACTCATTGCCAAAGTTTTCTTCCAACAATTGGGTCTGGATTATGATGCCACCTTTAGCCCATTCATCAAACTTGTCACCATTCGGGTCATCCTCTCCATTGCGGGCTCTTCCAATTGACCTATCCATTAATTAGATGTAAATAATGCTTTCCTGCATAGTCACCTTACCGAGGAAGTCTACATGTCTCAACCACCCAAGTTCAATGACCCTATTTATCCCCATCATGTGTCTCGACTTTGGTGATCACTCTATGGACTCAAACAGGCTCCCCGTGCATGGTTCCTTCGCCTCAGCTCCTTTCTTCAAACTCTGGGTTTTTGTGGCTCCATTGCTGATAGCTCTCTCTTCATTTATCGCACTGCTCATTTTGTTATATTTCTGCTTGTCTATGTTGATGATCTTATCATCACGGGCTCGTCCACTGCTCATGTCGAGTCCATTATTTGTGCTCTTCAAGATACATTTTCTATCAAGGATTTGGGTACGATGCATTGCTTCCTCGACATTGAAGTCAAGCACTCCTCTCAAGGTATCCACCTTACCAAAATGAAATATATTCATGATCTTCTCTTTAAAGCTGCCATGACTAACTATCGGCCTGTCTCAACAACCATTAGCTCTGGCCCCTATTTGTCTGCTCTTACGAGCACTTTACTCTCTGATCCAACCTATTATCATCTCAGCAACCATTAGCTCTCTCTTCATTAATCGCACTGCTCATTTTGTTATATTTCTGCTTGTCTATGTTGATGATCTTCTCATCACGGGCTCGTCCACTGCTCATGTCGAGTCCATTATTTGTTCTCTTCAGGATACATTTCCTATCAAGGATTTGGGTCCGCTGCATTGCTTCCTCGACATTGAAGTCAAGCACTCCTCTCAAGGTATCCACCTTACCAAAATGAAATATATTCATGGTCTTCTCTTTAAAGCTGCCATGACTAACTATCGGCCTGTCACAAAAATCATTAGCTCTGGCCCCTATTTGTCTGCTCTTACGAGCACTTTACTCTCTGATCCAACCTATTATCATCTCAGCAACCATTAGCTCTCTCTTCATTTATCGCACTGCTCATTTTGTTCTATTTCTGCTTGTCTATGTTGATGATCTGCTCACGGGCTCGTCCACTGCTCATGTCGAGTCCACTATTTGTGCTCTTCAGGATACATTTTCTATCAAGGATTTGGGTCCGCTGCATTGCTTCCTCGACATTGAAGTCAAGCACTCCTCTCAAGGTATCCACCTTACCAAAAAGAAATATATTCATGATCTTCTCTTTAAAGTTGCCATGACTAACTATGGGCCTGTCTCAACAACCATTAGCTCTGGCCCCTATTTGTCAGCTCTTACGAGCACTTTACTCTCTGATCCAACCTATTATCATCTCAGCAACCATTAGCTCTCTCTTCATTAATCGCACTGCTCATTTTGTTATATTTCTGCTTGTCTATGTTGATGATCTTCTCATCACGGGCTCGTCCACTGCTCATGTCGAGTCCATTATTTGTGCTCTTCAAGATACATTTTCTATCAAGGATTTGGGTCCGCTGCATTGCTTCCTCGACATTGAAGTCAAGCACTCCTCTCAAGGTATCCACCTTACCAAAATGAAATATATTCATGATCTTCTCTTTAAAGCTGCCATGACTAACTATCGGCCTGTCTCAACAACCATTAGCTCTGGCCCCTATTTGTCTGCTCTTACGCGCACTTTTCTCTCTGATCCAACCTATTATCATCTCAGCAACCATTAGCTCTCTCTTCATTAATCGCACTGCTCATTTTGTTATATTTCTGCTTGTCTATGTTGATGATCTGCTCACGGGCTCGTCCACTGCTCATGTCGAGTCAATTATTTGTGCTCCTCAGGATACATTTTCTATCATGGATTTGGGTCCGCTGCATTGCTTCCTCGACATTGAAGTCAAGCACTCCTCTCAAGGTATCCACCTTACCAAAATGAAATATATTCATGATCTTCTCTTTAAAGCTGCCATGACTAACTATCGGCCTGTCTCAACAACCATTAGCTTTGGCCCCTATTTGTCTGCTCTTACGAGCACTTTACTCTCTGATCCAACCTATTATCATCTCAGCAACCATTAGCTCTCTCTTCATTTATCGCACTGCTCATTTTGTTATATTTCTGCTTGTCTATGTTGATGATCTTCTCATCATGGGCTCGTCCATTGCTCATGTCGAGTCCATTATTTGTGCTCTTCAGGATACATTTTCTATCAAGGATTTGGGTCCGCTGCATTGCTTCCTCGACATTGAAGTCAAGCACTCCTCTCAAGGTATCCACCTTACCAAAATGAAATATATTCATGATCTTCTCTTTAAAGCTGCCATGACTAACTATCGGCCTGTCTCAACAACCATTAGCTCTGGCCCCTATTTGTCTTCTCTTACGAGCACTTTACTCTCTGATCCAACCTATTATCATCTCAACAACCATTAGCTCTCTCTTCATTTATCGCACTGCTCATTTTGTTATATTTCTGCTTGTCTATGTTGATGATCTTCTCATCACGGGCTCGTCCACAGCTCATGTCGAGTCCATTATTCGTGCTCTTCAGGATATATTTTCTATCAAGGATTTGGGTCCGCTGCATTGCTTCCTCGACATTGAAGTCAAGCACTCCTCTCAAGGTATCCACCTTACCAAAATGAAATATATTCATGATCTTCTCTTTAAAGCTGCCATGACTAACTATCGGCCTGTCTCAACAACCATTAGCTCTGGCCCCTATTTGTCTGCTCTTACGAGCACTTTACTCTCTGATCCAACCTATTATCATCTCAGCAACCATTAGCTCTCTCTTCATTAATCGCACTGCTCATTTTGTTATATTTCTGCTTGTCTATGTTGATGATCTTCTCATCACGGGCTCGTCCACTGCTCATGTCGAGTCCATTATTTGTTCTCTTCAGGATACATTTCCTATCAAGGATTTGGGTCCGCTGCATTGCTTCCTCGACATTGAAGTCAAGCACTCCTCTCAAGGTATCCACCTTACCAAAATGAAATATATTCATGGTCTTCTCTTTAAAGCTGCCATGACTAACTATCGGCCTGTCACAAAAATCATTAGCTCTGGCCCCTATTTGTCTGCTCTTACGAGCACTTTACTCTCTGATCCAACCTATTATCATCTCAGCAACCATTAGCTCTCTCTTCATTTATCGCACTGCTCATTTTGTTCTATTTCTGCTTGTCTATGTTGATGATCTGCTCACGGGCTCGTCCACTGCTCATGTCGAGTCCACTATTTGTGCTCTTCAGGATACATTTTCTATCAAGGATTTGGGTCCGCTGCATTGCTTCCTCGACATTGAAGTCAAGCACTCCTCTCAAGGTATCCACCTTACCAAAAAGAAATATATTCATGATCTTCTCTTTAAAGTTGCCATGACTAACTATGGGCCTGTCTCAACAACCATTAGCTCTGGCCCCTATTTGTCAGCTCTTACGAGCACTTTACTCTCTGATCCAACCTATTATCATCTCAGCAACCATTAGCTCTCTCTTCATTAATCGCACTGCTCATTTTGTTATATTTCTGCTTGTCTATGTTGATGATCTTCTCATCACGGGCTCGTCCACTGCTCATGTCGAGTCCATTATTTGTGCTCTTCAAGATACATTTTCTATCAAGGATTTGGGTCCGCTGCATTGCTTCCTCGACATTGAAGTCAAGCACTCCTCTCAAGGTATCCACCTTACCAAAATGAAATATATTCATGATCTTCTCTTTAAAGCTGCCATGACTAACTATCGGCCTGTCTCAACAACCATTAGCTCTGGCCCCTATTTGTCTGCTCTTACGCGCACTTTTCTCTCTGATCCAACCTATTATCATCTCAGCAACCATTAGCTCTCTCTTCATTAATCGCACTGCTCATTTTGTTATATTTCTGCTTGTCTATGTTGATGATCTGCTCACGGGCTCGTCCACTGCTCATGTCGAGTCAATTATTTGTGCTCCTCAGGATACATTTTCTATCATGGATTTGGGTCCGCTGCATTGCTTCCTCGACATTGAAGTCAAGCACTCCTCTCAAGGTATCCACCTTACCAAAATGAAATATATTCATGATCTTCTCTTTAAAGCTGCCATGACTAACTATCGGCCTGTCTCAACAACCATTAGCTTTGGCCCCTATTTGTCTGCTCTTACGAGCACTTTACTCTCTGATCCAACCTATTATCATCTCAGCAACCATTAGCTCTCTCTTCATTTATCGCACTGCTCATTTTGTTATATTTCTGCTTGTCTATGTTGATGATCTTCTCATCATGGGCTCGTCCATTGCTCATGTCGAGTCCATTATTTGTGCTCTTCAGGATACATTTTCTATCAAGGATTTGGGTCCGCTGCATTGCTTCCTCGACATTGAAGTCAAGCACTCCTCTCAAGGTATCCACCTTACCAAAATGAAATATATTCATGATCTTCTCTTTAAAGCTGCCATGACTAACTATCGGCCTGTCTCAACAACCATTAGCTCTGGCCCCTATTTGTCTTCTCTTACGAGCACTTTACTCTCTGATCCAACCTATTATCATCTCAACAACCATTAGCTCTCTCTTCATTTATCGCACTGCTCATTTTGTTATATTTCTGCTTGTCTATGTTGATGATCTTCTCATCACGGGCTCGTCCACAGCTCATGTCGAGTCCATTATTCGTGCTCTTCAGGATATATTTTCTATCAAGGATTTGGGTCCGCTGCATTGCTTCCTCGACATTGAAGTCAAGCACTCCTCTCAAGGTATCCACCTTACCAAAATGAAATATATTCATGATCTTCTCTTTAAAGCTGCCATGACTAACTATCGGCCTGTCTCAACAACCATTAGCTCTGGCCCCTATTTGTCTGCTCTTGCGAGCACTTTACTCTCTGATCCAACCTATTATCATCTCAGCAACCATTAGCTCTCTCTTCATTTATCGCACTGCTCATTTTGTTATATTTCTACTTGTCTATGTTGATGATCTTCTCATCATGGGCTCGTCCATTGCTCATGTCGGGTCCATTATTTGTGCTCTTTAGGATACATTTTCTATCAAGGATTTGGGTCCGCTGCATTGTTTCCTCGACATTGAAGTCAAGCACTCCTCTCAAGGTATCCACCTTACCAAAATGAAATATATTCATGATCTTCTCTTTAAAGCTACCATGACTAACTATCGGCCTGTCTCAACAACCATTAGCTCTGGCCCCTATTTGTCTGCTCTTACGAGCACTTTACTCTCTGATCCAACCTATTATCATCTCAGCAACCATTAGCTCTCTCTTCATTTATCGCACTGCTCATTTTGTTCTATTTCTGCTTGTCTATGTTGATGATCTGCTCACGGGCTCGTCCACTGCTCATGTCGAGTCCACTATTTGTGCTCTTCAGGATACATTTTCTATCAAGGATTTGGGTCCGCTGCATTGCTTCCTCGACATTGAAGTCAAGCACTCCTCTCAAGGTATCCACCTTACCAAAAAGAAATATATTCATGATCTTCTCTTTAAAGTTGCCATGACTAACTATGGGCCTGTCTCAACAACCATTAGCTCTGGCCCCTATTTGTCAGCTCTTACGAGCACTTTACTCTCTGATCCAACCTATTATCATCTCAGCAACCATTAGCTCTCTCTTCATTAATCGCACTGCTCATTTTGTTATATTTCTGCTTGTCTATGTTGATGATCTTCTCATCACGGGCTCGTCCACTGCTCATGTCGAGTCCATTATTTGTGCTCTTCAAGATACATTTTCTATCAAGGATTTGGGTCCGCTGCATTGCTTCCTCGACATTGAAGTCAAGCACTCCTCTCAAGGTATCCACCTTACCAAAATGAAATATATTCATGATCTTCTCTTTAAAGCTGCCATGACTAACTATCGGCCTGTCTCAACAACCATTAGCTCTGGCCCCTATTTGTCTGCTCTTACGCGCACTTTTCTCTCTGATCCAACCTATTATCATCTCAGCAACCATTAGCTCTCTCT
Source organism: Trapa incisa (assembly GCA_030064435.1). Taxonomy (NCBI): domain Eukaryota; kingdom Viridiplantae; phylum Streptophyta; class Magnoliopsida; order Myrtales; family Lythraceae; genus Trapa; species Trapa incisa. The sequence goes on along the minus strand of CM057785.1, from coordinate 19,325,896 downwards.
TCATTAATCGCACTGCTCATTTTGTTATATTTCTGCTTGTCTATGTTGATGATCTGCTCACGGGCTCGTCCACTGCTCATGTCGAGTCAATTATTTGTGCTCCTCAGGATTCATTTTCTATCATGGATTTGGGTCCGCTGCATTGCTTCCTCGACATTGAAGTCAAGCACTCCTCTCAAGGTATCCACCTTACCAAAATGAAATATATTCATGATCTTCTCTTTAAAGCTGCCATGACTAACTATCGGCCTGTCTCAACAACCATTAGCTTTGGCCCCTATTTGTCTGCTCTTACGAGCACTTTACTCTCTGATCCAACCTATTATCATCTCAGCAACCATTAGCTCTCTCTTCATTTATCGCACTGCTCATTTTGTTATATTTCTGCTTGTCTATGTTGATGATCTTCTCATCATGGGCTCGTCCATTGCTCATGTCGAGTCCATTATTTGTGCTCTTCAGGATACATTTTCTATCAAGGATTTGGGTCCGCTGCATTGCTTCCTCGACATTGAAGTCAAGCACTCCTCTCAAGGTATCCACCTTACCAAAATGAAATATATTCATGATCTTCTCTTTAAAGCTGCCATGACTAACTATCGGCCTGTCTCAACAACCATTAGCTCTGGCCCCTATTTGTCTTCTCTTACGAGCACTTTACTCTCTGATCCAACCTATTATCATCTCAACAACCATTAGCTCTCTCTTTATTTATCGCACTGCTCATTTTGTTATATTTCTGCTTGTCTATGTTGATGATCTTCTCATCACGGGCTCGTCCACAGCTCATGTCGAGTCCATTATTCGTGCTCTTCAGGATATATTTTCTATCAAGGATTTGGGTCCGCTGCATTGCTTCCTCGACATTGAAGTCAAGCACTCCTCTCAAGGTATCCACCTTACCAAAATGAAATATATTCATGATCTTCTCTTTAAAGCTGCCATGACTAACTATCGGCCTGTCTCAACAACCATTAGCTCTGGCCCCTATTTGTCTGCTCTTGCGAGCACTTTACTCTCTGATCCAACCTATTATCATCTCAGCAACCATTAGCTCTCTCTTCATTTATCGCACTGCTCATTTTGTTATATTTCTACTTGTCTATGTTGATGATCTTCTCATCATGGGCTCGTCCATTGCTCATGTCGGGTCCATTATTTGTGCTCTTTAGGATACATTTTCTATCAAGGATTTGGGTCCGCTGCATTGTTTCCTCGACATTGAAGTCAAGCACTCCTCTCAAGGTATCCACCTTACCAAAATGAAATATATTCATGATCTTCTCTTTAAAGCTACCATGACTAACTATCGGCCTGTCTCAACAACCATTAGCTCTGGCCCCTATTTGTCTGCTCTTACGAGCACTTTACTCTCTGATCCAACCTATTATCATCTCAACAACCATTAGCTCTCTCTTCATTTATCGCACTGCTCATTTTGTTATATTTCTGCTTATCTATGTTGATGATCTTCTCATCACGGGCTCGTCCACTGCTCATGTCGAGTCCATTATTTGTGCTCTTCAGGATACATTTTCTATCAAGGATTTGGGTCCGTTACATTGCTTCCTCGACATTGAAGTCAAGCACTCCTCTCAAGGTATCCACCTTACCAAAATGAAATATATTCATGGTCTTCTCTTTAAAGCTGCCATGACTAACTATCGGCCTGTCTCAACAACCATTAGCTCTGGCCCCTATTTGTCTGCTCTTACGAGCACTTTACTCTCTGATCCAACCTATTATCATCTCAACAACCATTAGCTCTCTCTTCATTAATCGCACTGCTCATTTTGTTATATTTCTGCTTGTCTATGTTGATGATCTTCTCATCACGGGCTCGTCCACTGCTCATGTCGAGTCCACTATTTGTGCTCTTCAGGATACATTTTCTATCAAGGATTTGGGTCCGCTGCATTGCTTCCTCGACATTGAAGTCAAGCACTCCTCTCAAGGTATCCACCTTACCAAAATGAAATATATTCATGATCTTCTCTTTAATGCTGCCATGACTAACTATCGGCCTGTCTCAACAACCATTAGCTCTGGCCTCTATTTGTCTGCTCTTACGAGCACTTTACTCTCTTATCCAACCTATTATCATCTCAGCAACCATTAGCTCTCTCTTCATTTATCGCACTGCTCATTTTGTTATATTTCTGCTTGTCTATGTTGATGATCTTCTCATCACGGGCTCGTCCACTGCTCATGTCGAGTCCATTATTTGTGCTCTTCAAGATACATTTTCTATCAAGGATTTGGGTACGCTGCATTGCTTCCTCGACATTGAAGTCAAGCACTCCTCTCAAGGTATCCACCTTACCAAAATGAAATATATTCATGATCTTCTCTTTAAAGCTACCATGACTAACTATCGGCTTGTCTCAACAACCATTAGCTCTGGCCCCTATTTGTCTGCTCTTACGAGCACTTTACTCTCTGATCCAACCTATTATCATCTCAACAACCATTAGCTCTCTCTTCATTTATCGCACTGCTCATTTTGTTATATTTCTGCTTGTCTATGTTGATGATCTTCTCATCACGGGCTCGTCCACTGCTCATGTCGAGTCCATTATTTGTGCTCTTCAGGATACATTTTCTATCAAGGATTTGGGTCCGCTACATTGCTTCCTCGACATTGAAGTTAAGCACTCCTCTCAAGGTATCCACCTTACCAAAATGAAATATATTCATGGTCTTCTCTTTAAAGCTGCCATGACTAACTATCGGCCTGTCTCAACAACCATTAGCTCTGGCCCCTATTTGTCTGCTCTTACGAGCACTTTACTCTCTGATCCAACCTATTATCATCTCAACAACCATTAGCTCTCTCTTCATTTATCGCACTGCTCATTTTGTTATATTTCTGCTTGTCTATGTTGATGATCTTCTCATCACGGGCTCGTCCACTGCTCATGTCGAGTCCATTATTTGTGCTCTTCAGGATACATTTTCTATCAAGGATTTGGGTCCGCTACATTGCTTCCTCGACATTGAAGTTAAGCACTCCTCTCAAGGTATCCACCTTACCAAAATGAAATATATTCATGGTCTTCTCTTTAAAGCTGCCATGACTAACTATCGGCCTGTCTCAACAACCATTAGCTCTGGCCCCTATTTGTCTGCTCTTACGAGCACTTTACTCTCTGATCCAACCTATTATCATCTCAGCAACCATTAGCTCTCTCTTCATTTATCGCACTGCTCATTTTGTTCTATTTCTGCTTGTCTATGTTGATGATCTGCTCACGGGCTCGTCCACTGCTCATGTCGAGTCCACTATTTGTGCTCTTCAGGATACATTTTCTATCAAGGATTTGGGTCCGCTGCATTGCTTCCTCGACATTGAAGTCAAGCACTCCTCTCAAGGTATCCACCTTACCAAAATGAAATATATTCATGATCTTCTCTTTAAAGCTGCCATGACTAACTATCGGCCTGTCTCAACAACCATTAGCTCTGGCCCCTATTTGTCTGCTCTTACGAGCACTTTACTCTCTGATCCAACCTATTATCATCTCAACAACCATTAGCTCTCTCTTCATTAATCGCACTGCTCATTTTGTTATATTTCTGCTTGTCTATGTTGATGATCTTCTCATCACGGGCTCGTCCACTGCTCATGTCGAGTCCACTATTTGTGCTCTTCAGGATACATTTTCTATCAAGGATTTGGGTACGCTGCATTGCTTCCTCGACATTGAAGTCAAGCACTCCTCTCAAGGTATCCACCTTACCAAAATGATATATATTCATGATCTTCTCTTTAAAGCTGCAATGACTAACTATCGGCCTGTCTCAACAACCATTAGCTCTGGCCCCTATTTGTCTGCTCTTACGAGCACTTTACTCTCTGATCTAACCTATTATCATCTCAACAACCATTAGCTCTCTCTTCATTTATCGCACTGCTCATTTTGTTATATTTCTGCTTGTCTATGTTGATGATCTTCTCATCACGGGCTCGTCCACTGCTCATGTCAAGTCCATTATTTGTGCTCTTCAGGATACATTTTCTATCAAGGATTTGGGTCCGCTGCATTGCTTCCTCGACATTCAAGTCAAGCACTCCTCTCAAGGTATCCACCTTACCAAAATGAAATATATTCATGATCTTCTCTTTAAAGCTACCATGACTAACTATCGGCCCGTCTCAACAACCATTAGCTCTGGCCCCTATTTGTCTGCTCTTACGGGCACTTTACTCTCTGATCCAACTATTATCATTAGATTGTGGTTTCTTTTTAATATCTAACTCCTATGCGACCTGATATCACTTATATCATTCACCAAGCATGTCAGTTTATCCAGCAACCCACGGATGCTCGTTGAACTTCCGTCAAGCGTATCCTTCGCTATCTCCTAGGTACTGCTCACATTGGCTTAACTTTTTGGTGTCACTCACCCCATGATCCGCACTATTTTTCTGATGCCAATTGGGCTGGCAACCCTGATTATGATCGCTCTATTAGTGGATTTACCATTTTTCTAGGTCATAATATGATCTCTTGGATCTTCCGTAAGCAATGCACTATTGCTCGCTAAAGCACTAAAGCTGAATATAAAAGTATTGACAATGCTGCTACAGAGATTATCTGGCTGCAATCCCTACTCCACGAACTTCATATACCTCTATGTGGCCCTCCTATATTGTGGTGTGATAATCTCTTATCAATTTATCTCATACACAACCCTATTTTTCACACCCGCACCTAACATATTGAAATTGATTATCACTTTGTTCATGAACAACAACTTAGCAATGGGCATCTTCGTGTTCATTTTATTGGTACCGATACTCAATTGGCTGACATTTTGACCAAAGGCTTATCTACTTCTCGCTTCTGCTTTTGACCGTCCAAGATCAATCTCTGAGATCTCCTCTTAAGCTTGCGGGGGAGTAAAATCTAACTCAGCATATCTGCAGTTGCAACCACCACACCACAAGCATGAATAACACCGCCTCCAAGCCAACATATTAGGAATTCATTATAAGCAATAATCACCTCCATTTATTACATAATAAAAGCCAAATCAGCATATATATAGGAATTTATTAAAAGTAGTGATCACCTTTGCATATTTTTCAGGTGTATATAAATTACCATACAAATGAAGAATGAATATACACAAAAATTATCCACTTCCTCTTTCTTGCTTTTACCCATCATCTTGTCTATATTTTGTGCATCTCCATCCACAAGATGTCATTTTTATAATTGAGTTACCTTAATCAACCTCTACTCCTACTTTAACCATTAGCCTATCATCAAGTATCATTAGATCTCAATGATTTTTCTTCAAGTTTGATTTGATCTAACATGAATTTCTCATTCCTCCAAAGTTATTTTCGTTTTTCTAACCTTGAGATTTTTTTTCCCACTAGAGTGGATTTCTTAGTTTCCCCATTATCTCTTTCCCTCTTCATCTTAGTTAGACTTGCACTCATTCAAACAAACACTACACCAATCTCTGTGATACTATCATCCCATATTTTATTAATCACAAGTCTATTTTGTAACTTACCAAATAACTAGCAATATCTTTACCTTCCATTTCCACATCAAACTTATTTCAAGGCTTTATGATGGCATTATTGCATATATAACACACAAATATGGTATATACATCAATCAAACTATCTATCTATCTATTATTTAGTCCACTTTCGAGTTTCTCATTTGTTTGTGTTTTCTTGTGTAGATCAACATGCAAGAAATCACTCTTATGTCAATACCTTTATAGTTCTTCACTTTTTGCTAACTCGAGCGAGAGGGAGTGAGCAAATCCAAGCAGTTTCAACCTATACTCCAACTTCAAATTAAGATCCAATCTCAATAATGCTACTTCTCTTTAGATTGAAGGGGATAATTGAGATAATATTAACGACAATAATAGCAAATAAAGAGATAACTGTTATAATGGAGATAATGAACGACTTATAATGAAATTAATATGTCCTATTTAATTTTCTATTTATATATTTTACACCATCTACATTAAATGAATAAGATAAATTATAATTCAATATTTTTCTATCTATTAATTTTTTCAATTTAAAAAATTATAGGGAGAACATTGAATTATTCCACATAGAATTAAGGGATCTCATAATAAACAAATATAAAAGTAAATATATTAATTTTAATAGTATTAACATGGTAATGGCAAGTGAGGTCAAATAACTAAAATACCAAAGACATTAACTATTAAAGTAGAGTGGACTATAATTTTGTATGACGCTAAATAAGTCACCAAGAAAATTAAATCAAATATGTAGGTGTTACAAGATGGCTTAATGAGCATTATATAGACATATATCTAATACTACAAATATAACAAGTAATATATTTGGGAATAACATATATTATCTCCAACAAGTATGCCATTTATTCCTAATTTTAAAATACTATCCAATTAATATATTTAATAGACAACTTTGAATATTGCTTCAATAATTTTGACTAGCTAATTAATATTTATTTTATTAAAATGACAAATATTCATTACAAAAATTAAGATAAAATATTATTTTGAATTCTATTTTTGATATGTTAGGAGATGATGGTAAAATAACTATTGCAGGGCAGGCAATAGTTGTTTTAACTTTTTTTCAACTTGAAACAAATAATCATAGGCCAGGCAAACAAATTGGTAGGATTGAAACATGTATTTATTTTGAAAATTGCCTTAGTTTTAACCCTGTATTTTAAACACATTTTTTTGTTTTCTGGGCACAATCAAAGCTTAAGATAAGCTAGGTTAGCTTCAAGAACATAAAGGGAACTATATTTACTCCTGTAGCTATTAAGCTCAAGGCATTCCCTTATAAGGGTGTGGAGCTTGCTAACATTAATCTCACCTACAAGGGGACTAATAGTACGGCTACTTCTATTTATGAAAATGTTACCCCATATTCATTGGTACACAAAATCCACCTATTTGTGGTGGTCCCGCCCCATGCATCCTCCTGGATCCATCTATTCGTAATTGAAATTAAGTGTTAACTTCTAACTTGTTTCAATTTTGAAATTATAGTAGCACATTGCAAAGTGAACGTTATTTAGTTGTTATCCAATCAATTGTATTGTTTTGAGTTTTTCCTATAAATTGTATGAAATAATTTGTTTACATTATTTAGTATAATTAAATACTACATCCATCACAATAAGACAAGATAAGTGACATTATAAAACAACTTAATTATAAAGACATAAAATGTAATTATTATACTTTTATTTATCACTATTTTGTTTACCAAAACATGGCTTTCAATATTTTATCATCAATAATTGCTTAAAACTTATTTGGTATCAAACATTTTTCTCCTATTAATATACTAATTATATTAATGTGTTAAGTAAATTTGTTGGTTCATGTAAGTTATATAAAAATATTATATATTTTTTCTTATTTTTTATGTCGCCATTAAATATAGTCCAACGGATATATACTAAATAAGCATTACACATAAGTATTTGTGTTAATATTCTTGTAAGTTTGAGGCAATTGGCATTAACATGCACTTGATTTCTATTATACTTCATGATTTCATATATTAATTCAAATATTTATCACCTATCCAAAGGTGATAAATATTTATTAATCAATTTATATACTTGAAAAATATAGGCAAACGTAACATTATATTTTGTAATTATTGAAATATATGTTAGTGTAATTTTGTAGGAGAAATGATCATATTATTTATGTAAATAATAATATAAAAAAGTATGTGTGGAGAAAAATCTCATTAAATATTTTTAGAATGAGACTATTGAAATCTAAAGAATCTATAATAAACTTATTTGTGTTTCATACTTTTAGCAACATAAAATATAAAAATTATTGTTATAAAAGTTATTTATAACTATTTCACATAATATTAATTGTATATTTATTATTACATCATGTTTATAAATAGTTTATATAGTACAAATTTAATATACTTTAATCTTATAAATTTTTTTATGATATGAATTTTTTTTCAAAGTAATTTAAATTATTCAATTATCAATAATATAATGCACTACAAAAGTTTTTTTAATACATTTTAATTAAGTTGTTAGTCATGAATAAGAGATTAATCAACCATATTTATGACACAATTACAAGAATTACATTAGGTTTAATTATATCTATAAAATAATAAGAATATTTATATTTAATTTTTGTGTCACAGTATATGTAACTTAGGCATTAGGATGGGTCGAATAACTCACCAAATCGGTCCCATAACATACGTTCAAATATATCCAACGTTGTATTCGATTTATACCATTATATTATAAGCCTAATATAGGTTATATGCTAATAACGAGAGCGGATGATGGAAACTTTTCTTTTTTATTAATTGTATTTTTCTCAGGCTAAAAATCTTTAATATATTATATTTGTTATTTTGTGAAATTTGTAAATAGTTGGTTGGTAGTAGAGAATCTCCACAAGTCCTTTCAACCTATTATTTCAAATTATATCTTTTTCCTTCCCTAGTTAACTAAATATTTAAGTTCATTTATTTGTAAAAATCACATTGGTTTCCATAATATCAATAGTACAGCCATGTATAGTATATATTTAGAAACTAATAATCATTTTAGTAACAAAGATATTTAATCTAGCCAAATGATATTTTTATTGTAAGTCGCCGTTTTTATTACTGAGAAATTATATTTATTATTTTTGTTGGAGGTCTTGATGCAGAATGTCATAATGAAAGTACAACTCGCCCCACCCTTCAGCAAGATCTTCTTTAGATGATTTTTTGTCTTCTACATCATTTTGTATTAAAACTACACCCAATGAATATATACAATTCTACAACCATCAAGTTTTCTAGTATTTATTACCATTGAGGAGTTTTTCTTTTGTGGTTCTTCACTAGATTTCAGTATTTACTCAGAGTTAGAATCATTACTCTCTTTAGAAGTTGGCTGGTTTGTCTCGGGGGCACTATTTGTTAAGTTGTTTTCAAACTGCTTATCTATTTCTTTATAATTGGAATAACGCATGTCCTTGCCGCAATCAAGAAATTTACAGTCAAATACTTTTTTCTCTCTCCCAACTTCATCTTTTTCCTTCAACTTTGAGTGCTCTTTAGAATTAGAATTATTTGTTTCACTTTGTTTGTCTTTCCCTAGTTTGCTCATTTTCAATTGATGATTCATGTTCTATTGCACTTAATGCACCATCATCCTAGAGTAAAATCTTGACTTTACAATCAATTTTATACATTTAGTTATTGCTTTAGTCAAACTAATTTCATCTATTACAATTACATTCTTTCAACTCAATAGCTTGACCAAGCTTGAAGTAATATCTTGCCTTCATCGTCATTTTTATGCTTGTAGTCATTGATTTAATCGTTGCTTTCATCTCTTCCAAATATATTATTTTGACTCAATATCATCTTAGATCTCCTACAACCAAAAGTTATCATCTTCTCGAATTAGTCAGATATTTAGATCTTGATTTTCTAACAACAACTTCTCCATCATCATGTCTATATTTTATGCATCTCCATCCACAAGATGTCATTCTTATAATTGAGTTACCTTAATCGACCTCTTCACCTACTTTGACCATTAGCCTATCATCAAGTATCATTAGATCTCGATGATTTTTCTTCAAGTTTTGTTTGACCAAACATACATTTCTCATTCCTACAAGGTCATTTTTATTTTTCTAACATTGAGATTTTTTTCCCACTAGAGTGGATTTCTTAGTTTCCCCATTATCTCTTTCTCTCTTCATCTCAGTTGCACTTGCACTCATTCAAACAAACACTATATCACTCTATGTGATACTATCATCTCATATTTTTATTAATCATAAAGTCTATTTGGCACATTTACCAAACAACTAGCAGTGTTTACCTTTATTTCAAACATCAAGCTTATTTCAAGGCTTTATGATGGTATTATTACAGATATAACACACAAAACTAGTATATAAATCTATCTATCTATTATTTAGTTCACTTTCGAGTTTCTCCTTTGCTTATGTTTTCTTGTGCAGATCAACATGCAAGAAATCACTCTTATGTCAATACCTTGATATTTCTTCACTTTTTGCTAACTCGAGCTAGAGGGAGTGAGCAAATCCAACCATTTTCAACCTATATTCTAGCTTCAAATTCAGATCCAATCTCAATATTGCTATTTCTCTTGATATTGGGGGATAATTGAGATAATTTTGAAGATAACAATAGCAATTGAAGAGATAGTTGTTACAATAGAGAAAATAAAGTGGTTACAATGTGATTAATATTAAATGAATAAGATAAATTATGATTTTCTATTTTTCTCTCTATTAGTTTTTTTAATTTAAAAAATTATAGGGAGAATATTGAATTATTCCACATATAATTAGAGGCTCTCTCATACTAAACAAATATAGAAGTAAATATATTGATTTTAAAAGTTTTAATATGGTAATGGAAAGTTAGGTAAAATAACTAAAATACCAAAGACATTAACTATTAAAGTAGAGTGGACTATAATTTTGTATGACATGAAATAAGGCACCAAGAAAATTAAATCAAATTTGTAGGTGTTACAAGACGCTTTATTAGCATTATATAGACATAAGACGCTTTATTAGCATTATATAGACATATCTCTCATAGTACAAATAGAACAAGAAATATATTTGGGAATAACATACATTATCTCCAACAAGTAAGCCATTTATTCCTAATTTTAAAATATTATCCAATTAATAGAGTTAATAGAAAACTACATATTTTCAACTAAAAATATATATAGAAATTATGATTACATTCATTATAATACACTATTCCTTATTTGAATATTGCTTCAATAATTTTAATTTAATAATTAATATACATTTTATTAAAATGACAAATATTCATTACAAAAATTAAGATAAAATATCATTTTGAATTTTATTTTTGATATTTTCGAAGTTGATGGTAAAACAACTATTAGAGGAGAAGATATAATTAACTATATGAATATCATTTATGAATCATTACAAATTTTAATTAGTTCAATAATTTAATCTATATTAAAATTTTTCAACGAGAAATAATCAAACCCTTACTTTATCACAAAATGCATGCACATTAATAAATACTCAATTTATATATCACTTTACTTTTCTCTTCCTTCACAAGAATTTAATTCCACATAAAAACATATCAAAAAGGAGAAGTAAAAGAAAGTGAACAAGAAAATGTCGTTGAGTTATTCTACACATTTATTTTTTGGTTTGTTTTTATCCTTATGTTACATAAGGATAGGTCTTTGATGTGACCACATCGGGTGCAAAAGTTGATGGAACTAGTGATATAGTAGAGGTAAGAAAAATATAATAAAATGTAAGCCTAATATATTATAGAGTTTGTGATGTCCTTATAATTCTTATTTTCGTTATTTGACTTTGTGGTTGGTGTGATCTTGAAGGTGTTGATGACTGTATGGACCACATCATGTGGAGTGACTACCCCAAGTGTAATTTTGATCCCTGGACGTACATGCTAGGACAAGTGTCACTAAAATGCCCATGCAAGAACCCGATTACCTTTCAAGTGGAAGGCACTATGAAGGCCCTCAAGGACCCAACCATGATCAAGGGTGATGTGTGAGTCAACTTTGACATCATGGACCTTTTGAAGATCATGGAAAAAGTTACTTTCCACGGTTAGGGGAGTGTAGCATGGAAACAAAATGATTGCATAAAAAATGCTAAATGTGTGATGCTCCCTTCAATAAGCTCTCTCTATCAGCAATTTTGACTATAAGTTGATATGTAAGATTGTTAGGTAAAATAATTTAAGTTGTTGTTCAATCCAAATTTTTCCAAAAATATTATAGTTAACTTTCAAGTGCTTGATATTTATGTCTATATAAATTTTAACCCTATTTATATTTAAACAAAAATTACAAAACTTTGACATTTATAACAAAAGTTTCACAAATCTATTATTTTTAGGTCAATTAAAATTTTTCAAGTCAAAACCAACTTATCGGTTGTAAGTAGAGGAAATCATACCCGGTTGGTATAATGGACTTCCTTGAAGGAAGGAGAAACCCGCTTGTCGGTTGTAGGTGGATATATCATCACACCTAATTGGTGAGATGAAGTGAAAATCTGTATTTTGTAAGAAGTGTTCTCACCTGACTGTGTGCTAATGCTTAAACTATTTGGGAGACATTCTTGACGAGAGCTAGAACAACTCAAAAAGGCCAAAGGCCTCAGTTTTTTAATTTTGGGGCTAAATGCCTGGTCTTGGAAAATCACGTACAATGCGCCCAAGGCCAGTGGGCACGAGTAGGAGCTCGTAAACAAACTTGAAATGAGAAAGCAATAAAATTTCTAATTAACTGGTTGTTTGATTTTGCCATGGTACCAAGTCAGGACTGATAGTACTCGATGGACTAGCGGTAGTGCGTCAAGGCTAGGTCGACGGACTGACCTAGATAAACAGTTGTAGGACAGGTTGAGGGTCACGACTGTTGGACTAGTGGCACCAAAGATAAATGGCTATATGTGAAAACAGTTGTTTTGTGCATGCACTTGTGTTACGGGACCATCAAGATGCCCAAGAGGGGTAGTGATGTGTCCTAAGGGCTATTGGATGACATGGTAGAGATAAGGGTAGTACGTCATGCCAGTCAGTCGGGATGCTCAGAGTAGCTCCTTGCACATGAGACTGAGGTGGGGTCAGGATGAGGTCTTTGTCCTCATACGAACATGAAGTTGCATTCGGGTCTGAGGGTCGGATGACAAGAACATCCACTCAGACCCAAGTAGAAGTTGACAAACTTCTATCTTGGTGGCTGGTAAAGATGCTCCGAGCCATAAGTGGGTACAGTGGATGGGTTATACTTGCGAATGTGTGTTCCCTTCCTAATAAAGGGCATGTGTTGTCTGCTAAACACACCTAATGTGAAAATGAGAAAAAGGGTTTTTTGAAAACTGAATTTTGAGGATAACTTCTTTTAAGAGAAATGACATCCTTTGGGAGAAATTAAATGAAGCTATTTCAATTAAAAACTCACTCCCAACACCCGCTCAATGAGTTGTAAAACTCACACCCTCTCTAATACCCCTTTCAGGAGTAAGGAAAACATGACCAAAGAAAACACAAGAATGTACCCTCCGTCAGGTATGCTTAAAAGTTCTTTTAATTTTACATTTTTATTGATTTATGCTATTCCAAGGAACAAGATTTGAATTACGTCTGGATCCTCTTGATTAAAAGAAGGGGGAAACCCCTCTTAAACCAAGAGAGCGACGGATTGATCACGAGGATCCGACTAAACCAGGTCGGGGCGTGACAACTTGAGTGGTATCAGAGCATTATTCCCTTGAAAGCATTATCAATACCATGCCCTGAAGCTAACAAAAACTTCACTACCCTATAGGAAGAAGGGGTCCTAGGAAGTTAGTTGTGCGAACTAAACCCCCCACATGAGATCGTGAAAAAGATGCCTACTTTTAGAGAGGGAGCCATTCAATGATTCTTGGAGGGTGAAAAGAGAGTACCCAAGTATATGGTCGAAGACTATAGGAAACTTGTTGGAGCCCTATTAGAGCAAGAAGGCATCACATATCCTCCTCCAATACAAGAAGAACCTATCCCTTCTCCAAGGAGCCCGACAACCTCAGCCCCACAACAGCCAAATAGGACTACAACTAAGGAGGCTTAGGACAACTATTCGAATGACAACACCACCTTTATGAAAGTCCACCAAGTACCACCACCAACTCAATCCAACTTTGACCCTTCCCAATGGATGAGGTGGACTTATGAATGCAAGTTTTAAGTACTAATAAGGTACGAACTCGAGGCAATTCATGAAGTTCATCCTATTAGGGAAGCCCAATGGGAGTATGGATTAACCAGTTCATCAAAGCCCTCAGACCATAAATCCCGAAACCATTCGGAGGCTAACTCCCAGCCTATGACTCCAAGGGATTAGGAAGTAGTAAAAAATCTTTGTAATAAGTCGAATATGGCAACAAACTACCTCCTTTAATGAATAAAGACTATTTTCTTATTTAGAAGCTACTCTTCTTTAATAACGATTAACATATTGGGGTAAACTAATCAGGACTGAGTAAATGGAGAGAAGGCCACCTAAGGAGGAAGACCATCCCTGAGATAGCCTAAATAGTTCCTCCACAAGAACTAGGAAAATCCAAGTAATAAGGAAACAAGACAAAAGACTAAGAAGGAAGTTCCAAGATTCTACCTAGGAAGAGTCACTAGAAAGGATATACCCAAAGAGTGTGTTCATAAGGGGCCTAGTGTAAGGGAAGAGTCCAAGAAGGTGATGAATCTGGGAAAAAGGAAGGCAACATTAAAGAATGTAGGATGTAAACCCCTATCTTTGGAGTTAAGGAAAATCGGAAAAAAAACCGGTCAAACTAAGTGAGAAAATAGAATCGGTTCACAAACCCAATCATTAGGGAACAAGCAAATTGGAGAATTTACAACTCCCGGGTGACCCAAAAGGGTTCATAAACCTTGGAAAAGAACCTTAGGAAAAATTGGGAGAGAAAAAAACCAGACCGATTTGGGTGAACTGGAGCCGAACCAAATTGAACCAGTTTATAAACCGAGCCAGTTTATGAACTAGAACCGATAGAGAGAGGGCAAACCAGGGAATTTATGGATCCCAAGTGACCTAAAGAGTCATATAATTTGTGAAAAAGGATTTTAGGATGAATGGGGGATGAAAACCAAACGATTATGGTGAACCAGATCCAAACCGGATTGAACCAGTTTGGACCGATTTGAACCACTATTTAACTGGATGCTAAATTCATTATTCTAGGTGGTTTAGAAAATTACAATTTGAGAATTGAGGCCACAATTTGATAGATAATGAATTTAGAAATTTTTAATTTTGAAAAACTCGGTCGAATTGGTCCTAAACCGGCCGATTTATGCTTTTAACCCAGTTTAGACTGGTACGGTCCAGTTCGGAACAGTGTCGTCTTCTTCCTTCAAATGAGAGAACTGTTCACTCACCAAAAAATCATACCAGCACCGATAAAGAGGAAATGTTTCTGTTTAGTACGTATCAGGCCATCAGTGATTGTCACAAAGGTGCCAAACTGATGGTCGACGAGTCCCCGAACTCCCTATATAAAGAGCCCCTCTTCATTCATCCTCTCCACACTGGAAAACATCACTCTCTCTTAGCTACTCAGTTTTCTGGTTAAGCTCAAACCAGAGCTCTGATATACGGTCTCTTTTGAGCCAAAGAAGGCGTGGTCGAGTTCCTTAGAATGGGAGAGAAGTCAACTACACTATGGTAGTCTCCAATTGCTTAGAGGGTCACCAGAAAAGCACTGGCATGGTCGAACAGTGAAGCAGCACTGGCGGACCAAAGTTGTCCTATTTCAGCCAAGCTGAAATTAGCCAATTCGAGCCCTTCTCAAGCCAAACAAGCCATCCCAACACCTCCACAATCCTCTTATAGCTGAATTAGAGGTGAAAGGTAAGCCAGTTTGGCTACCCTTTGTAAATTTCAATCGGGGCTAGAGAGAGAACTGGTAGAATTTCGATGACAAAATTCTCACTCAATTTGACATCAATTGATGCAATTCTTGATCCTAGGAGAAATCTCAGGACAAGAGCTATCTGTCCAAATTAAAAGCTTGTACCGCCGCGCTCTCGATGGTAAGTTTTTGAAGCTTTCTCTCTCTCTAAGTCTAGTTTTTCGGCGACGCTCCGTTTGAGTTAAATTCTGGCATCAAATCGTGTGATTCAAAGTGCAATTGAATCGAATGAAGGTGTATAAACTCCAATATAACTTCAATTTCAACAACTAAACTCATTTGATCGGTCAATCTGATAAAATGAAATTCGGCTGAGTTAGAAGGTTGAAATTGGGGGAAATTTAGGAATTTTGAAAATTTGAGAGACTAAAGTGCAATTTCATAAAGTTGAGGGCCAATTAGGCATGATAAAGATGTTGGAGGAGCAATTGTGCAAATTTTGGAATTTTTGGGGCAAAACATACCATTTTTGTAAAATAGGGGCAAAATGGTAATTTTGGAAAAGTTGGGGACTAACTTGGAAATTTGGTAAATTAAACCCCTTTTTTGTGATTTTGAATAAATTGTCGTCCCAAGGTGAATTTTAAAAGTTTCAAGACTCAATTTGAGGAAACATTGGCATTAGCGACTTAAAGTTAAAGAAAAATAACTTTAGGGACCTAATAGCAAATAAATGAAAAGTTTAGTTTTCTCATTCAATTATGATGAATGAAGGCTATTAGGCCAAAGGATAATAAATAAGGATGTTCAAACAGTGTAGGAACATGAAGTTCCAAGAACGCCAACTAGGACAAGTTCGCGTAAAGGCAACAAGCCGAGTAAGAGGAAATTCACTACACTATTGAGTGAGTGGGATATTTAATATCATACCCCTTTTGTATGATAAGCATCTCAGAAATGAAAACCCACTGCTAAGTGGTATTTTAACTATTACACTTAAGAGGAGTGATGTGAAAATCACGCGGAAAAACTACTTATCGGTTGTAAGTAGATCATACCCGGTTGGTATGATGAAACTTCTTGGAAGGAAGTGGAAAACCCGATTGACGATTATAACAATAATATCCTCATACTCAGTTAGTATGATGGACAGTTAAAATGTTTATTTTTTCGAAATTGCTCTCCCTTGACTAAGTGCCACTTCTTTAAAATGTTTGGGAGACCTTCTTGATGGGAGCTTGGAAAGCTTTGTTAGGCCGGAGGCCTCAATTTTGGATCTTGGGGGTAATACACCTTATTTTGAAAATCTTGAATAGTGGACCCTAGGCCAGTAAGCACGAGCAGAAACTTGTAAACAAACATGATTATTAAGCCATGAAAACTTAAGTAAATGAGTTATTTGGTAATGGTACCGAGACAGGACCGACATACTCGATGGACTAGTGGCAGTGCGACATGACAAGTCTACGAATCAATCAAGACAAACAGCTGCAGGTTGAATTTTGAGTTAGGGCCGTTAGACCAGTGGCACTGCATATTATATGGCTTATGTGAAAAACTATTGATTTGTGCATGCACTATGTTATGGGACCTTCAAGATGCCCAAGAGGGGTAGTGATGCGTCTTAGGGCTCTAGACGACATGGTGGAAATAAGGGCAGTTAGTCGTACCAGAAGTCTTGAGAAGCTTGATGTAGCTTCATGCACATGAGATTGGGGTGGGGACGAGATGAGGTCTCTGTCCTCAAACGGACACAGAGTTTTGTTATGAGATTGAGGGTCAGATGTCGCGTACATCCACTCACTCTCAGGGTAGAAGTTGATATGCTTCTATCTATTTGGCCAGTAAAGTTGCTCCGACGCCACAAGTGGGTATAATGGGCGGGCTGGACTGTGAATGTGTGTTCTTTCATGATGAAGGGCATGTGTTGGTCTATAAACACACCGTTGTGATGAGAAATGATTATGAAAATTGAGATTTGAAAATGAGCAAATTTAAAGAATTAAGGAGTTTGGCACACTCCAACTTGAAAACTATTTGTTTACCGAAACTTCATTTTTGAAAATACCCTTTCATTGAGTTGTAGAAACTCACCCCTCTTTTTATCCCTTTTTAGGAAATAGAGAAAATGAGTAGGGATAACACCAAGCCTTACCCTCTGTCAAGTATGCTTAATTTCTCTTAAACTTGCATTTTATTTGATATATGTCTTTTCAAGGAACAAGGTTGAAAGTACGCCCGACTCCTCTTGAGTTAAAGAAGGAGGAAACTCCTTTTGAACTAGGAGAGCAGCGGGTTGTTCATGGGGATCCAACCAAACCGGGTCGGGGCGTGACAACTTAAGTGGTATCAAAGACTATTTCCCTTAAAACATTATCAATATTATACCCTAACATTAATACAACTTTAAACTATTGTGTAGGAAGGAGAGTTCCTAGGAAGTTCGCAGTGAAATCTAGTCCTGCACCCATAACCCTAAAAAAGACACCTAACTTGAGGGAGGAAGCCATACAAAGGTACCTAAAGGGTGAGAAACAAGTACCCAAGGACATGGTGGAAGACTACCGGAAACTGGTAGGAGCCTTATTGGAACTAGAATGCACCATATACCCTCCTCCAAGACAGGAGGAACCAATATCACCTCCTAGAAGTCGAACCCCTCCTCCTCTAGTCCCACAACAACCGAAGGGGAATCCAACCAAGAAGGAGGCTTGGGAGAATTACTGGGATGCGTATGCCACCTTCATGAATGTCCACCAAGTACCTCCACCTACTCAACTTGGCTTCAATCATTCCCAATGGGTGAAGTGATCCTATAAGTGTGAGGTTGAGGTACTAAGGTGGTACAGTTTGGAGGCCATACATGATATTTGTCTTATTAGGGAATACAAATGGATCCCAACCAATTCCTCAGAGCTTTCTTATCAAGAGTCCCACTACCGTTCTAGGGTTAATTCTAGTCCTATGACCCCAAGGGATTAAGGGGTAGAAAATTCCTATAATAAGCCAAGTATGGCAAGAATATATTTCTTGAATGAATGAAAGTGAAATTTCTTAACAAATTCAAAGCAAAAAGAGTGTGATAATAAAGATTAAAGTAAAAGGTAGGAAATCACCAAAGTAAGAAAAGACAGGTTATTTATAGTTAACCTCAACCCTTAAGACTTTCCCTTAGAAGTATAATAAGAAAGAGTTCATCCAAGGGAGATCTTAACTAAGAAAAGGAAGAAAAAGTTGGAACAAAGGGAAGTGAACATCAAGAGTACAAATTCATGGAGAGTTTAAGGAGTTAAGGATAGGCTCAAAGAAAAAGAGTAAGGAAAAACAAGAAGGAGTAGAATATTCCAAAGGGAACCAAAAGAATGGAAGCTGATCAAGAAGAAAGGAAGTATGGGGGAACATAAAGGATGTCAAGACCACTAAGGAAAGATGGGAAGAAAGTAGAATAACAAGAAAGCCCAGGTATAACAACTACTTGTAAAGAACTAAGATACAATTTCTTAGGAACTCCATAAGATAGGGAGACTGGTGGAAAGTAGAGGTATGGGAACAAAATAAGAACAAAAGCCAGAGTGGATGAAATATACAAGATCCTTAAGTTTAAGTGAAGATTAAACATCTAAAGAATAGTAGAGTGATTAACGAAAGAATCCCAGAATGGAAGACATTAGAAGGAGGATGAGAATAGGAAGATGGATTGAGGAAGGAGAAAGCTCCAGGTTAAGAAAAAATAAATTGAAGAAGTGTCGTAAAAGATAGAATCGAATAAGGATCTCAATAAGATATACAAATAACTAAGTGAGTGTTTGGGAAGGTTAAGTACGACCTACTTGCAAGAAGACATGAAAACCCAAATAGGAATTCTAGACAGATCCAATTGAAATAAATAAACTCCTATTAATCAAATCGTCCAGAAGAGTAAATGAAGCACTAATAAGAACTGAGGAGTATTAAGGAATAAATCCTAATTGAGACATGGGAGAAATACCAAGAACACGAAGATACAAAATATTTTGATACAAGAGGGATGAGAGGTTCACCTCAAAGGAATTAATGAGTTTTGTGAGCAAATGAGGATGAGGTAAGATAAACGAAAAGTACTCATAGAACCTCAAGAGTAAATGTAAGCAGGTGAAGATAACGGCTTGGAAGGACATTTAAGAGCAAATATTCGCAATGGTAAAAGTTAGAAGGAAAATTTCGGGAGAAAAGAAGTGTAAAACTTACCAAGAGAGGAACCGTGGAAGAATACTAGTTAAGAGAAAATGGAACCAACAAAATTGAGAAGAAGATAAGATTATCAAAGACAAGCTGCTAGAGATGAAAGGCTCAAAAACAAATGGAAAGAGATCATGAATACCCAAGGAATAAGTCAAAGCCAAGAAACGTGTAACTAGAAAGACGACATCAAAAGACTTCATACAAGTAAGATAGTGACTAACCGAAATAAGGGATCATAAAATGATCATGATGTGATTAAAAATTGATTTAAAAGGAGAAGAAACCTTATAAAGGAAGGGCGCTAGTGGAGATGAGGAATGAAATAAGAGAGGAAGAGCTTTAGTATGTCAGTAAGTTATCGGAAGCTCAAGCACTTGAAGATTGAATGAACAAATATAGAAGTCAAGAAGGATGAGTAACTAAGGAAATCAATGTGACTATAGTGATGTGAAGTCAAAACCAAGTAAGTGTAACTAGAAAGACGACATCAAAAAACTTCATACAAGTAAGATATGGACCGACTGGAATAAGGGATCATAAAATGATCACGATGTGATTAAAAATGGATTTAAAAGGAGAAGAGACCTTATAAAGGAAGGCCGCTAGTGGAGATGAGGAATGAAATAAGAGAGGAAGAGCTTTAGTATGTTAGTAAGTTATCGGAAGCTCAAGGACTTGAAGATTGAATGACCAAATATAGAAGTTGAGAAGGATGAGTAACTAAGGAAATCGATGTGACTATAGTGATGTGAAGTCAAAGACAAATTCTAAGGAATGCCATATGGTAAGGGGCATGTAGACCCAACTAGCATAAGGAAAATATGACTTAGGTTAGGAAAAGTCTATGATTAAGACATGATGAGGTCAAGCCTTAAAATGTGGAATGAAGAAGTGATGACCATAGAATGGGGAAAATCTGTGAAGGATGAAAAGGTGATAACGCTAAAACCTGTGGAAGAAAATAATCGGAAATCCTAGTCCTGGACTCTTAGGTAAAGGAGTTTAGAATGGAGAATTGGTGCCTGGGGAAAGGAAGGAGGTAAAACTTAAGTAGATGAATCTAAGTCTTCCAGGAAATATATGTAGAAAAGGTAACTCCATGGAATGAAAAAGGGATGTGAACGAAAAGGAGATCTTAAGAAGGTGATATTGGGAATAAACGGAAACAACCGGGAATGTTGTAGGTGAATAAATTATGAAACACATCTCAATGAATGTTGATACTAGTACAAAAAGTGTGAAATAAGTTTTGGGGACAAAACTTCTAAAAGGAAGGGAAAGTTGTAAACCCCGCTCTTTTGAGTTAAGGAAAATTAGGAAACGAACTATTCAAACCGAGTGAGAAAACCGAATGAGTTCACAAACTCGATCATCGAGGAATGTGCAAATTGAAGATTTTACAACTCCCAAGTGACCCAAAAGGGTTCATAAACCTTGGAAAAGAACTTTAGGACAAATTGGGAGAGAAAAAAACCAAACCAGTTAGGGTGAATCAGATCTGAACGGGATTGAACCGGTTTATGAACTAAGACGATTTATGAACAAGAACCTATAGAGAGAGGGCAAACCGAGAAATTTATGGATCCCAAGTGACCTAAAGAGTCACATAAGTAATGAAAAAGGACTTTAGGATGAATGGGGGATGAAAACTAAACTGGTTCATGTCAACTGGATCCAAACCGGATTGAATCGGATTGGACCAGTTTGAACCACTATTGAACCATATGCTAAATTCATTTTTCTAGGTGGCTTAGAAAATTCCAATTTGATAATTGAGGCCAATTTTTTATAGATAATGAATTTAGATGAATTTAGAAATTTTTTACTTTGAAAAACATGGTCGAATCGGTCCTAAACCGGCTAGTTTAAGCTTTGCACCCAATTCGGAACAGTGTCGTCTTCTTCCTTCAGATGACGGCATTGTTCACTTGCCAGAAAATTGAACTGCATTGGAAAAGAGGAAACCTTTCCATTCAAAACATTTCAAGCCATCAATGACTATCATAAATGTGCCAAACGGATGACCAATGACTCTTCGAGCTCCCTATATAAAGTGCCCATCTCCATTCATCCTCTCCACACATGAAAACCTCACTCTCTCTCAGCTACTTAGTTTTCTGGTGAAGCTCGAACTAGAGCTTCAATATAGGGTATTTTCTAAGCCAAAGAAGGCATGGTCAAGTTCCTTAGAACTGGGGAGAAGTAAACTATATGATGGTAGTTCCAATTGCTCTGAGGGTCACCAAAGAAGCGTCAACGTGATCAAACAGTAAAGCAGCTTCGGCGGACCGAAGCGGCCCTATTTTAGCCGAGTTGAAATTGGCCAACTCGAGCCCTTCTCGGGCTAAACCAAGCCCTCCCAACACCTCTAGAGTCCTCCTACAGCTGAATTAGAGCTTAAAGATAAGCCAATTTGGCTCCCCTCTATAAATTTCGATCGGTGCTAGAGAGAGAACCAATAGAATTCTAATGAAAAAAAACTCAATCAATTCGGTATCAATTGATGCAATTCTTGATACTAGGAGGAACCTTAGGAAAAGAGCTATCTACCCATATTGAATGCTCAGACTGCCGCACACCCGATGATAAGCTTTCGAAGCTTTCTCTTTATAAGTCCAATTTTTCGGCTAAGCTACGTATTAGGTTATTCTGACATCAAATTGTGCAATTCAAAGTGCAATTGAATCATATGAAGGTGTAGAAAATGCCAATCTAACTTCAATTTTAACAATTAAACTCATTTGATCGGTCAATTGGATGAAATCAAATTCAGTTGAGTTAGAAGGTTGAAATTGGGGGAAATTTGGGAATTTTGAAAAGTAATTTTGGAAAAGGCAACAAAAAGTACTCGGAACACCAGCTAAGACAAGTTTGCGTAAAGGCAACAAGAAGGCTAAGAGAAAATTCACTGTACTATCAGGTGAGTGGGATATTTAATATTATACACGGTTGGGATGATAAGCACCTCAGAAATGAAAACCCACTGCTAAGTTATGACAAACAGCTGCAGGTCGAGGTGAGAGCCAAGGCCGTTGGACCAGTGGCACCACATATTATATGGCTTATGTGAAAATTTGTTGATTTGTGCATGCACTATGTTACAGGACCTTCAAGAAGCCCAAGAGGGGTAGTGATGTGTCCCAGGGCTCTATACGACTTGGTGGAAATAAGGGTAGTTAGTCGTACCAAAAGTCTTGAGAAGCTCGATGTAGCTTGATGCACATGAGATGGGGGTGGGGACATGATGAGATCTCTGTCCTCATACAGACATGGAGTTTTGTTACTAGATTGAGGGTCGGATGTTGCGTACATCCACTCATTCTCAGGGTAGAAGTGGACGTGCTTCTATCTAGGTGGTCGGTAAAGTCACTCCAACGTCACAAGTGGGTACAATGGATGGGTTGGCTTGCAAATGTTTGTTCCTTCATGATGAAGGGCATGTGTTGGTATACACACCATTGTGATGAGAAATGATTATGAAAACACAGATTTGAAAATGAGAATATTTAAAGGAATTAAAGAGTCTAGCACACTCCAATTTGAAAACTATTTGTTTACCGTAATTTCATTTTTAAAAATATCCATTAACTGAGTTGTAGAAACTCACGCCTTTTTTTTATACCTTTTCAGAAAATAGAGAAAATGGCTAGGGATAACACCAAGTCATACCCTCTATCGGGTATTCTTAATTTCTCTTAAACTTGCGTTTTATTTGATATATGTCTTTCCAGGGAAAAAGGTTGAAAGTACGCCTATCTCCTCTTGAGTTAAAGAAGCAGGAAACTCCTTTTGAACTAGGAGAGCAGTGGGTTATTCATGGGGATCAAACCTAATCAGGTCGGGGCGTGACATAAGATGTCACGCCCTGACCCAGTTTGGTCGGGACCCTATCATCAACCCACCACTCTCCCAGCTCATTTAAGGGTTTCCCCTAGTTATAAAACGTAAAGAGTAAGGCGTCCTTTAAACCTATACCTTTCAAAGAATAAAATAAATCAAAATTACACAAGAATTTTAAATTTAGCGTACCTGTCTCATAAGCATATTAGTTGGTGGTCCTTGAGGGTAGGCTTTCCGGGATTTCCTGAAAAGGGATATGAGAGAGGGAGTGAGTACAACGACTCAGTGAATGGGTTTTCAAAATTTTAACTTTTAAAAAGATTTGTTTGGAGTGTGCTAGACTCCCTAATTCCTTTCGAAAATCATTTTCTTTCAATTTTTGGTTTTTATCACCATTTCTTATTAATCATAGTGTGTCATCACCCAACACACATCCTTCATCATGAAGGTCAATCACACAATTGCAGGCCAGCCCGTCCACTGAACTCACATGTGGCGTCGGAGTGACTTTACCGGCCACCTAGATAGAAGCACATCCACTTCTACTCTAAGAACAAGTGGATGTATGCGACACCCAACCCTCAATCTCGAAAACAATTCTTTGTGTTCGTAGGAGGACAGAGACCTAATCCCGATACCACCTCGGTCTCGTGCGCTTAAAGCTACATCAAGCTTCGCATGGTCACCTTGTCTGATGAACTTCCCTTATACCCACCAGGTCGTCCATGGCCCTAAGACACATCACTACCCCTCTTGGGAATCTTGAAGGTCCCGTACACACAGTGCATGGACAATAAGTATTTTCACATCATGCCATATAATCTGTGGTGTCACTGGTCCAACAGCCCCGACCCTCAACTCAACCTGTAACTGTTTGTCTTGACTAGTCCAGAGACCTATCATGTCGCATTGCCACTAGTTGATTGAATATGTCGGTTCTGTCTTGGTACCACGGCTAAACAATTCAGTTAATTAAAGTTTTATGGCATATATCTCATGTTTGTTTACTAGCTTCTACTCATGCCAATTGACCTATGGTCCACTGTTCGAGATTTTCAAAACCAAGCGTATTAGCCCCCAAGTTCCAAAATCGAGGCCTTCGGCCTATCATAGCTATTTGAGCTCCCGTCGAGAAGGTCTCCCAAATTGATTAAGCAGTGGCACACAGTCAGGGCACAGGACTTCTAACAAAATTATTGTAAAACCCACCCTTTTGAGCTAAGGAAAACCAGGAAAAGATCCGATCAAACCAAGTGAGGATTCAGAACCGGTTCACAAACTCGATCATTTCTAAACGGACAAGCTGGGAATTTACAACTCTCGTGTGATCCAAAGAGTTCATTAAACCTTGGAAAAGAAATTTAAGACAAATTAGAAAACAAAAACCAAATTAGTTTAGATGAACTAGATTCCATAAGAACTTTAAAGTTAAGTGTGCTTGCCCGAGAGTAGTGTGAGGATGGGTGACCTCTTGGGAAGTATGATCCTTTTATAACCCGAAATTTCAGTCAAAAATTTTTATGTAGGCCTTATCATAAATAACCAATAATTTAATACCTAAATTAAATTATTGGAATTAATACCAATAATTTATGGTAATATTAATACTAGTAATAAATCTCGTCCATTTAATACACGGGTTTACTCCTATATAAAGAGGTCATCCCCATTTCATTCTCCTCACACCTAAACACTTCTCTCTCTCTCTCTCTCTCTCTCTCTCTCTCTCTCTCTCTCTCTCTCTCTCTCTCTCTCTCTCTCTACTGCTCCATTTGCCGGTAAAGCTCGAACCAGAGCTTCGACTTAAACAAAGGTCAGGCTCTTTAGAACCGGGGAGAAGACAGCTATCTCATAGCAAACTTCAGTAAATCTGAGAATCGTTGGAGAAGCGCCGCCATGATGGAATAGTGAAGCAGCTCCGACGGATCGAAGTTGCTTTATTTCATATAAGCTTAAATCAGTCATTTCAAGGCCTGGTTAGGCCTAACCAAGCCCTCCCAATACTTCATCAGCCTTTCCACGGCCGAATTAGGACCGAAAGGTAAGCCAATTCGGCTCCCCTTTATAATTTTTGATCGGTGCTAGAGAGAGAGTCGACCGAATTTCAATGACGAAATTATAATCCAATTCCACATCAATTGATGCAATTCTTGATTCTATGATGAACCTTAGGATGAGAGCTATCTGTCCAGATCGAAAGCTCGAACCGTCGTGCTTTCACGGTGAGTAATCGAAGCTTTCTCTCTCTGTAGTTCATTTTTCGGCAAAGCTCCGTTTGAGCTCGTCCCGAAATTAAAACTTGCGATTCACTTTTGAAGAATCGTATGAACATGCAGAAACTCAATTTCAACTTCAATTTCAATAATTGGAAACGTTTGATGGGTCAATTTGATGAAATCAAATTCGGGTGTGTTAAGAAGTTGGAATTGGGGAAATATTTGGGGATTTTCGAAATTCAAAGGACCAAAATGAAATTTTATGAAATTGAGGGTCAATTGGGCATGAAAATAATGTTGGAGGACCAATTGAGGAATTTTGATATTTTTGGGACAAAATTTACCATTTTTGTAAAGGAAGGGCAAAATGGTAATTTTGGAAAAGTTGGGGGACCAAATTGGAAATTTGGGAAATTAAACCCCTTTTTGTGAAATGGAATAAATTGAGGTCCTATGATAAATTTTAAAAGTTTCGGGACTCAATTTGAGGGAAAACCGGCATTTGGGATTTAAAGTTAAAGAGAAATAACTTTAGGGACCTAATTGCAAATAAATGAAAGTTTGACTTTCTCATTCATTTGGAATGAATGAAGGTGATTAGGCCGAAGGATAATGAACCAAGATGTTCATATCGTGTAGGAACGTGAAATACTGGGAACGCCAGCAAGGACAAGCTCGCATGAATACAAAGAACCAGTCTAGTGGAATTCACGGCATTAACGGTGTGAGTGGGTTTACTAACATCATACCCAGATGGGATGATGAGCATAACTTAAAATTTAAAAACCACTTACCGGTTATGAGTGGGATTATATATCATGCCCGGTTGGGGATAATAAGTGACTCGGTATAAAAATCCACTGTTTAGTGGTATTTTAATCATCACTACTTAGAGAAAGTGATGTGAAAGTTATGCGGAAAAACTACTTACGGGTTGTAAGTAGATCATACCCAGTTGGTATGATGTGACTTCCTCGAAGGAAGTTGAAAACCCGTTTATCGGTTATGAACGGAGATGTCCTTATACCGGTCGGTATGATGTACAGTAAAAACCTATTTTTGTCGGAAGTGCTCTCCCCTGACTGTGTGACAATGCTTAAACAATTTGGGAGACCTTCTCGACGATAGCTCGAATAGCTCTAATAGGTCGGGGGCCTCGGTTTTGGAACTTGGGGGCTAAATGCCCAATTTTGAAAATCTCGTACAGTGGGCCCAAGGCTAGTTGGCATGAGCAGGAGCTCGTAAATGAACATGATATATGTGCCATAAAACTTAATAAGTGAATTTTTTGGCCATGGTACCAAGATAGGACCGACATGCTTAGTCAATTAGCGGCAGTGCGACATGACAGGTCGACAGACTAGTCAAGACAAACAGCTGCGGGTTGAGCTGAGAGTCGGGGCCGTTGGACAAGTGACACCACAGATTACATGGCAATATAAGAAAACATTGTTTGTGCATGCACCATGAGTATGGGATCATCAAGACGCCCATGAGGGGTAGTGATGCGTCCTAAGGGCACTGGACGACCTGGTGGCTATAAGGGCAGTTCGTCATGCCAAGTGTCTGTGCGAAATCTGGAGTAGCACAAAGCGCATGAGACAGGGGTGGGGACAGGATGAGGTCTCTATCCTCATACGGACACGAAGAAGTGATTTCAAGATTGTGGGTCGGATGTCACGTACATCCACTCATTCCCAGGGTAGAAGTGGTTGTACTTCTATCCGACTGGCAGGAAAAGTCGCTTCAAAGCCACTAGCGGGTTCAGTAGTGATATTGACTTGCGAATGTGTGTAACGTTCATGATGAAGGATGTGTGTTGGGTGATGACACACCGGTAACTAAAAAATAATGGAAAAACCCAAATTTTTAAATGAAGGGATTTTTAAAAAGAAAGGAGTCTAGCACACTCCAAATAAATGTTTTTCTTAAAAGTTAAAAGTAGACCTTTGAAAACCCATTCACTGAGTAGTCGTACTCACCCACTCCCTTATATCCCTTTCAGGAAATCCCGGAAAGCCTACCCTGAAAGACCATCAACTAAGATGCCTATAAGACAGGTATGTAAAGGTTAAAATTTCATGTAGTTTTGATTATGCTATTCCAGTAAATTGTGCAGGTTTAAAGAACGCTTTACTTTTTATGGATTATAATAAGGGGAAACCCTTTAATAAACCGGGAGAGTGGCGGGTTGTTCATGGGGATCCGACCAAAATTGGGTCGGGGCGTGACAATTATATTTTCAACTATCCATCATAACAATCGATTATGAGGATATCTCCGCTCATAACCGATGAACGGGTTTTCCACTTCCTCTGAGGAAATTTCATCATACCAATCGAGTATGATCTTTTTACAACCCGTAAGTAGTTTTTCTGCATTATTTTTACATCACTCCTCTAAGTTGTGATGTTTAAAATACCACTAAGTTGTGGGATTTCATTTCGAGGTGCTTATCATCCTAACCGGGTATGATATAGAAATCCCACTCACCCGATCATGTAGTGAAATTCCACTTTGTCAGTTTCCTTCGCTATCAAGCTTAACTTTAGCTGGAATTCCTGATGTCTCATTTTTCTACATGAAATGAACATAGTTTTTCATTATTATTTTGCCTAATAGCCCTCATTAGTTCCAAAAGAATGAGAAAAAGTAACTTTTCCTTTAATTGCATTTAGGTCCCTAAAGTTATTTTTCCTTAACGTTAAGTCTCAAATGCCTGTTTTTCTTCAACTTGAGTCTAGAAACATTTAAAATTCCTCTTGGGATCTCAATTTACTCGATTTCATAAAAGGTGTTCAAGTTTCCCTAAATTCCTAATGTGGCCCCTAAATTTTCCAAAATTACCATTTTGCCCTTCCTTTACAAAAATGGTAAGTTTTGCCCCAAAAATTCTAAAATTGCTCAATTGGCCCTCTAACATACTTATCATGCCCAATTGAACATTAATTTTATAAAATTGCATTTTGGTCCTTCAAATTTTTGAAAATCCCCAAAATTTCCCCCCATTTCTACCCCCTAACACAGCCGAATTTGATTTTATCAAATTGACCAATCAAACACTTATAATTGTTTAAATTGAAGTTGATATTATCTTTCTACATGTTCATACAATTCCATAGCACTTTGAATGGCAAGATTTAACGCTAGGACGAGCTCAAACAGAGCTTCATCGAAAAATAGACTCTAGAGAGAGAAAGCTTCAATTGCACATCAGTGAAGGTGCGACGGTCCCAGTTGGGCAGGTAGCTCTCCTCCTGATGTTCTTCCTAGAATCAAGAATGACATCAATTGATGCCGAATTGAATTAGAATTCTATCATTGAATTTATATCGACTCGCTCTCTAACACCAATCGAAAATTGTAGAGGGGAGCCGAATTGGCTTACATTTTAGTCCTAATTCGGCCATGGGAGGACTGAAGAAGTGTTGGGAGAGCTTGGTTTGGCTTGAGAGGGGCTCAAATTGGATGATTTCAGCATGGCTGAAACAGGGCAACTTTGGTCCATCGAAGCTGCTTCACTGTTCTATCACGCAGGCATTTCTCCGACGACTCTCGGTGTAAACAAAGACTACAGGCAAATAGCCAACTTCTCCCCGATTCTAAGAAACATAACCTCACCTTCTTTGGCTAAGAAATGACCCTATATCAGAGCTTTGGTTCGAGCTTTGTCGGAAGCAGCTGAGAGAGAGTAAGCTTTTCAGATGTTGAGAAGATGAATGTGGAGGGGGTCTTGATATAGGAAGCTCAGTGACTTCTTGGCCGTCTAATTGGTGCCTTAATGACGGCCATTCGTTGCCTGAAACCCCTCGCCGGAGATGTTTCAGCTTCACTGGAGCTGCATGATTTTCCAGCGAGTAAACAGTGTTGTCATCTGAAGGAAGAAGACGACACTGTTTCGAACCGGACTTTACCGGTCTGGACCGGGTTCAAAGCTTAAACCGACTGGTTCACCTTCAATTCAACTGAGTTTTACAAATCTAAACATTTCTAAATTCATCTAAATTCATTTTCTATCCAATGGTGACCTCAAATCTCAAATTTGAATTTTTTAAGCCACCTAGAAAAATGAATTATGAATCCGGTTTAATAGTGCTTCAAACTAGTCCAAACTAGTTTAATCCGATTCACTTAAACCGGTTTGATTTTCATCGCATTTTCATCCTAAAGTCTTTTTTCATGACTTATATGACACTTTAGGTCACTGAAATCCACCGGTTTGATTCACTTTAGGAATTTTATTGTTCCTCAAATTCTTGTCTCTCCGATCGATGATTCGTACCGGTTCCATCTAATAGGTTAGGTTCTCTTCTAGATCCATTGGAGGTTGGTCTAATACATGACTAGGATTAGGCTGATATTTCGAAGTACCGAGATGTGGAATACATCATGTATTCTCTACAGATCAAGAGATAGTTCCAATTTATACGCTATCAGTCCTATCCTTTGAATGATGGGATATGGACATATATATCTTGGTTTCAACTTTCCTTTTTTCTGAAACCTAATTATTCCCCTCCATGGGAATACTTTAAGGAATACTTGATCTCCCACCTCGAACTCCAGATCATTCCTACGATTGTCTGCATAACTCTTTTGGTTGTCCTATGCGGTCTTAAGATGACTCCTTGTTAATTTTACCTTTTTAGTGGCATCCTCAATTAGTTCTGCCCTTTCAAACTTCTTTTCCCCCACTTCTTCCAAAAATAGAGGGGTACGACATGATCGTCCATAAAGGGCCTCATAGGGAGCCATCTGAATACTAGCATGATAAATATAATTCTAAGCAAATTCCATCAAGCACAAGTATTCAATCATGCATAAGACGACCAGATATTCTACTATGTCCATCACTTTTATAGTAAGGAAATGAGCTGATTTGGTCAATTTATCCAGTATGACCCAAATTGCATCTTGACCCTTTCTTTTCATCGGTACACCCGTGACAAAGTCCATGGTGATGTGCTCCCATTTCCACTCCGAAATTAGTAAGGGTTGTAGTAGTCCTGCTGTGTTCTAATGCTCTGCTTTTATCTGCTGATAGGCCAAACATCGGGCTAATATTCCACAATGTCCCTCTTCATTCCCCTCCACTAGTATCCTTGTTTGAGGTGTGGTACATCTTCGAATTTGAGATGAAAACCACACCGGTTCAAGTGAACCAGATCCGAACCGGTTCAGGTGAACTGGATCCGAACCGGTTTCGACCGATTTGAACTACTATTGAACTAGATCATAAATTCATTTTTCTAGGTGGCTTAAAGAATTCAAATTTGAGATTTGAAGCCACCATTAGATAAAAAACTGAATTTATATGAATTTAGAAATTTTTAGATTTGAAAAATTCGGTAAAATGAGGGGTGAACCGACCGGTTTAAGCTTTGAACCCGGTTCAGACTAGTCCGGTCCTATTCAGAATAGTGTTATCTTCTTCCTTCAGATGACAGCACTATTAAGTGGCCGGAAAATCAAAGCAGCGCCGTCAAAGAAGAAACATCTCCGTTCAATACGTTTCCGCCCATCAATGCCTGTCATAAAGATGACAAATTGACGGTTCACGAGTCCCCGAGCTCCCTATATAAAGATCCCCTCTCCATTCATCCTCTCCACACCTGAAAAGCTCACTCTCTTAGTTGCTTAGTTTTTTCGTGAAGCTCGAACCAAAGCTCCGATATAGGGTCATTTCTAAGCCAAAGAAGGTGAGGTCGGGTTCATTAGAACTGGGGAGAAGTTAGCTAGATGGTGGTGACATCCATTCATTTTGAGAGTCATCAAAGAAGCGCCGGTGTGATTGAACAGTGAAGCAGCTCCAGCGGACCAAAGCTGCCCTGTTTTAGTCGAGTTGAAATCGGCCAATTCGAGCCCTCCTCATGCTAAACCAAGCCCTCCTAACACTTCCTTAGCCCTCTCACGGCCGAATTAGGACGGAAAGGTAAGCCAATTCAGCTCCCCTCTATAATTTTCTATCGTTGTTAGAGAGAGGCGGCCGAATTTCAATGACGAAGTTCTAATCCAATTCGACATCAATTGATGTCATTTATGATCCTAGGAAGAACCTTAGGAGTAGAGCTACCTACTTAGATAGAAAGCTCAAACCGCTGCACCTGCACTGGTGAGTAATAGAAGCTTTCTCTCTTGAGTCCATTTTCCAGCGAAGCATCATTTGAGCTCGTTACAGCGTTAAAACTTACGATTTAAATTGCTAAAGAATTGTATGAATATGTAGACACCCAATTTCAACTTCAATTTCAACAATTTGAAGCGTTTTATTGATCAATTTGATGAAATTAAATTCAGCTGTGTTAAGAAGTTGAAATTGGAGGGGGTGGAATTTGGGTAAATTTGTTGAATTTCAAAAACTCGAAGGAGCAAAACGAAAATTTCTAAAATTGAGGGTCAATTAAGCATGATAAAAATGTTAGAGGGCCAATTGAGGAATTTTAGAATTTTTTGGGTAAAATTTACCATTTTTGTAAAGGAAGGGCAAAATGGTAATTTTGGAAAAGTTGGGGGACCAAATTAGAAATTTGGGAAATTAAACCCCTTTTGTGAAATTAAATAAATTGAGGCACCAGGGGGGATTTTAAAAGTTTTGGGACTCAATTTGAGGAAAAACCGACATTAGGGACTTAAAGTTTAAGAAAAATAACTTTGGGGACCTAATAGCAAATAAATTAAAGTTTGGTTTTTCTCAATTATTTATAATGAATGAAGGCTATTAGGCCGAGAGATAATGAACTAAGATGTTCATATAGTGTAGGAACATGAAGTACCGGGAACAACAGCAATGACAAGCTCGCGTGAATACAAGGAACTAGTCTAGTGGAGTTCACTACATTAACGGGTGAGTGTGATTTTATATCATACCCGGTTTGGAATGATAAGCATCTCGAAATGATAACCCACTACCAAGTGGTATTTTAAACATCACAAATTAGAAGAGTGATGTGAAAATCATGAAAAAAAAACTTCTTACGGGTTGTAAGTAGATCATACCCAGTTGGTATGATGAAACTTCCTCGAAGGAAGTTGAAAACACATTCATCAATTATGAGCGGAGATGTCCTTATACCCGGTCGGTATAAATGATAGTTGAAAACATTTTGTCGGAAGTGCTCTCTCCTAACTGTGCACCAATGCTTAAACGATTTGGTAGACCTTCTTGACGGGAGCTCGAATAGCTCTTATAGGCCGGGGGCCTCGATTTAGGAACTTGGGGGCTATTATGCCCGGTTTTGAAAATCTCGAACAAGTGGACCATATGCCAGTGGGCACGAGCAGGAGCTCGTAAAAAAATATGAGATATGTGCCATAAAACTTTAATAAATGAATTGTTTGGCCATGGTACCAAGACAAGACCGACATATTCAGTCAACTAGTGGTAGTGTGACATGACAGGTCTCCGGACCAGTCAAGCCAAATAGTTGCAGGTTGAGTTGAGGATCGGGGCTATTGGACCAGTGGCACCACAAATTATATGGTATGATAAGAAAATACTATTTGTGCATGCACTATGATTATAGGATCACCAAGATGCCCATGAGGGGTAGTGATGCATCCTTAGGGCCCTGGACGACTCGGTGAGTATAAGGGTAGTTCATCGTACTAGGTGACCGTGCAAAATTTGGAGTAGCAACAAACGCATGAGACCCGAGTGGGGACAGCATGAGGTCTCTGTCTTCATACGAACACAGAGAATAAATTTCAGGATTGAGGGTCAGAAGTCACGTACATCCACTCATTCTTAGGGTAGAAGTGGGCGAACTTCTATCTAGGTGGCTCGTAAAGTCGCTTTGATGCCAAAAGTGGGTTCAGTGGACGTTATGGCCTGCGAATATGTGTTTGGCCTTCATGATGAAGGATGTGAGTTGGGTGATGACACACCATGATTAAATAAGAAAATGGTGATATAACCTGAGATTTTAAATGAAAAGATTTATGAAAGAAAGGAGTCTGGCACACTCCAATACAACTCTTTTTCTTAAAGTTTTTTTTTTTTTGAAAACCCATTCACTGAGTAGTCATACTCATCCCCTCCTTTCTATCACTTTTTCAGGAAAAGAGAAAATGACTAGGAATAATACTGAGCCCTACCCTCTGTCAGGTATGCTTAAATTTTCCTTAAACTTACAATTTATTTGATATGTCTTCCAGAGAACAAGGTCGAAATTACGCCTCTTGAACTGAAAGAGCGACGGGTTGTTCACAAGGATCCAACCAAACTAGGTTGGGGCGTGACAACTAGAGTGGTATCAGAGCTAAGTTTCCTTGAAAAATTATCAATATTATGCCCTGATATTAACCCAACTCTAAACTATTGTGTAGGGAGGAAAGTCCCTAGTAAATTCATAGAAAAATCCAGTCCTTCCCCTATAATCGTGAAAAAGACATACAGCCCAAGGGAGGAAGCAGTTCAAAGTTACTAAAGGGCGAAAAGTGCCCAAGGACATGGTAGAAGACTACCGAAAACTAGTTGAGCCCTATTAGAACTAGAAGGTATCACATACCCTCCTCCCAGACAAGAAGAACTAGCAACAACTCCTAGAAGTCCAACACCTTCTCCTCCAATGCCACAACAACTGAAGAGGAATCCCACCAATAAGGAGGCCTGGGATAATTATTAGGATGCATATGCCACCTTCATGAAGGTCCACCAAGTTCCTCCACCCACTCAACTTAACTTCAACCCGTCTCAATGGGTGAAGTGGACTTAAGAGTGTGAGGAGGAAGTACTAAGGAAAAATATACTCTAGAAATTTAAGTACTTCAATAGTAGATCTATAAGGAAATACGGAGGGAAAAGAGAATGAAAAGCTCACCAGGGAGAGAAATCTTGGAAAGACATTGGCGTATCAAGGAATGAAAGTGAAATAAACGGAATAATCAAGGTGATAATTCCTCAAGAACAAGATAATGGGAAGGAAAGAATCATGTACAAAGAGAAAGAAATTACCTGACTCATTACTGAGAATTTGCTACAATAGCGTTACCCTAAAGATATGGCAACACTACCTTTACGAGGTTAAGTACATGATATACAAAGATCACAAGAGCCTTAAGTACTTTCTAACTCGGAAGAAATTAAATCACCATCAAAGGTGATGGCTGAAATTGGTGAAGGACAATGATCTTGCGATAGAATATCACTCCGGAAAGGCTAATGTGGTAGCAGATGCCTTAAGTTGCAACTATCAAACTGAGGCGGCACAAGTAAAGACAAGTTACCTACCCTTGTTACAACAATTGGGAAGGATGGAGGTGGATATGAGGATAGACACGCAGGAAAAATGCATGATGGCGAATGTGATGGTAAGGCCTAGTCTAACCGAGCATATTAAGACTCAAGAAAGGACCGATAAAGAATTCTAGCCTTATTTGGATCTGGTAAATGGAGAAAGAAACGGGACTACGACATGCAAGGTGACAGAGTACTAACCTATAAGGGTAGGGTATGTGTGTGCCTCAAGATAAGGAGTTGAAAAGTTTAATTTTAGAAGAGGCACACGATTCGGAGTATGTTATGCACTCGGGCAATACTAAGATGTATCACACCCTCAAAAAGGGATACTGGCGGAAGCGTATGAAGAGGGACATTGCAGAATATGTAGCTTAAAGTTTATCAGGTCAACAGATAAAAGCAGGGCCTCAGAAATCATCAGGAATACTACAACCCTTACCAATTCTAGAGTGGAAATGGGAGCACATCACCATGGACTTCATCACAGGCTTACCGGTGACCAAAAAGGGGCTGAGATGCGATTTGGGTCATAGTGGATAGATTGACCAAATCAGCACATTTCCTTCCTATAAATGAAGGAAATCATAAGACTCCATGGTGTCTCGGTGAGTATAGTATCAGATAGAGATCCGAGAGTTACCTCTAGGTTTTGGCCAAGTTTACAAAATGCATGAGGACTAAACTTCATATGAGCATGGCATTTCACCCATAGACAAATCGTGAGTCAAAGCAAACCATTCAAACCTTAGAAGACATGCTGAGAGTGTGCGTACTCACCATGAATAAAAAAACTAGGAGGAATACTTGTGTCTAATAGAATTCGCTTACAACAATAGTTATCAGGTCAGTATTCAGATGGCTCTCTATGAAGCCCTTTAAGGATGATCATGGCGTACCCCTCTATTTGGGGAAGAAGTGGGAGAAAGGAAAATAGAAAGGGTAGAATTAATTGAGGATGCCACTAAGAAGATAAAATTAATAAGGAGTAGTCTTAAGATCTCTCAGGAAAGGCAAAAGAGTTATGCAGACAATCGAAGGAAAGATTTGGAGTTCAACGTAGGAGAACAAGTGTTCCTCAAAGTGTCCCTCCTGGAGGGGAATACTTAGGTTCCAACAAAGAGAAAAATTAAAACCAATGTATATCAGTCAATATCCCATAATTCAAAGGATAGGACTGGTAGCTTATAAATTGGAATAACCTCCTGACCTGTAGAGAATACATAATGCATTCCATATCTCGGTACTTCGGAAATATCAGCCTAATCCTAGTCTTGTATTAGACCAACCTCCAATGGAACTAGAAGAGAACCAAACATATTAGATAGAGCCTGTCATGCCCCGACCTGGTTTGCTCGGATCCCCATGATCAACCCGCCACTCTCCTAGTTTATTAAAGGGTTTCCCCTTATTCTAAACCTTAAAGAGTAAGGCGTCCTTTAACCTGCAACTTTTTCCTAGAATAGCATAATCAAAACTTCATGAAATTTAAAACTTTACAGACCTATCTTATAGGCATCTTAGTTGACAGTCTTTAAGGGTAGGCTTTTCGAGATTTCCTGAAAGGGGTATAAGGGAGGGGGTGAGTACGACTACTCAGTGAATGGGTTTTTAAAGATCTACTTTTAACTTTTAAGAAAAATATTTATATGCAGTGTGCCAGACTCCTTTCTTTTCAAAAATCCATTCATTTAAAAATTTGGGTTTTTCCATTATTTCTTAGTTACTGATCTGTCATCACCCAACACACATCCTTCATCATGAAGGTTACACACATTCGCAAGTCAATATCACTACTAAACCTGCTAGTGGCTTCGGAGCGACTTTTCCTGCCACCCGGATAGAAGTATGACCACTTCTACACTGGGAATGAGTGGATGTACGCGACATCCGACTCACAATCCCGAAATCACTTCTTCGTGTCCGTATGAGGACAGAGACCTCATCCTGTCCCCACCCTGGTCTCATGTGCTTGGTGCTACTCCAAATTTCGCACAGACACCTGGAACGACGAACTGCCCTTAAACCCCTTTTGTGAAATAGAATAAATTGAGGTCCTATGATAAATTTTAAAAGTTTCGATACTCAATTTGAGGAAAAACCGGCATTTGGGACTTTAAGTTAAAAAGAAATAACTTTAGGGACCTAATTGCAAATAAATGAAAGTTTGACTTTCTCATTCATTTGGAATGAATGAAGGCGATTAGGTCGAAGGATAATGAACCGAGATGTTCATATCGTGTAGGAACACGAAGTACCGGGAACGCCAGTTAGGACAAGCTTGCGTGAATACAAAGAACCGGTCTAGTGGAATTCATGGCATTAAACGGGTGAGTGGGTTTACTAACGTCATACCCGATTGGGATGATGAGCACAACTTAAAGTTAAAAACCACTTACTAGTTGTGAGTGGGATTTTATGACATACCCGATTGGGGATGCTAAGCTCATCGAAATGAAAACCCACTATTATGTGGTATTTTAACCATCATGACTTAGAGTAGTGATGTGAAAACCATGCGACATACCTTTTAAATAAAGGAGTTGTTTGGACATGGTACCAAGATAGGACCGACATACTCAGTCAACTAGTAGCAGTGCGACATGACCGGTCTCCAGACCAGTCAAGACAATCATCTACGAGTTGAGTTTAGAGTTGGGGCCATTGGACCAGTGGCACCATAGATTACATGGCTTGATAAGAAAATATTGTTTGTGCATGCACTATGATTATAAGATCATCAAGACGCCCATGAAGGGTAGTGATGCATCCTAAGGGCCTTGGACAACCCAATGAGTATAAGGGTAGTTCATCGTTCCAAGTGACCGTGCGAAATTTGGAGTAGCACCAAGCGCATGAGACCGGGATGGGGACGGGATGAGGTCTTTGTCCTCATACGGACACGAAGAATTTATTCCGGGAATGAGGGTTAGATGTCGCGAACATCCACTCATTCTCAGGGTAGAAGTGGACGTACTTCAATTCGGGTGGCCGGTAAAGTCGCTCTAAAGCCACAAGTGGGTTCAGTGGACATACTGACATGCGAATGTGTGTTTAACCTTCATGATGAAGGATGTGTGTTGTGTGATGACACAGGTGATAAAACCCGATATTTTGAATGAAATGATTTTTGAAAGAAAGGAGTCTGGCACACTCCAATACAAATCTTTTTCAAAAGTAAAAGTATTGAAAACTCATTCACTAAGTAGTTGTACTCACCCCTTCCCTTATATCCCTTTCATGAGATTTCAAAAAGCCTACCCTTAAAGACCAACAACTAAGACGCCTCTAAAATAGGTATGATAAATCTTTATGCAGTTTTGTTTTCGTTATTCCTAGAAAAGGTGCAGGTTTAAAGGATGCATTACTCTTTACGGTCTGTAATAAGGGGAAACCCTTTATTAAACTAGGAGAGTGGCAGGTTGATCACGGGAATCCGACCAAACCAGATCGGGCCATGACAGCTTCGGTCAATTTGCCAATTTCAACTCGGCCGAAATAGGGCAGCTTCAGTCTACCAGAGCTGATTCACTATTTGATCACGTCGGCGCTTCTGCGGCGACTCTCGAAATGAATGGATGCCACCATCATGTAGCTAACTTCTCCCCGGTTCTAATGAACTTGACCTCACCTTCTTTGGCTCAAAAATGACCCTATATCGGAGCTCTGGTTCAAGTTTTGCTAGAAAACTAAACAACTAAGAGAGAGTGAGCTTTTCAGGTGTGGAGAGGTTAAATAGAGAGGGACTCATTATATAGGGAGCTCAGGGACTCGTCAACCGTCCGTTTGGCATCTTTATGATAGGCATTGATGGCTGGAAACAGATTGAACAGAGACGTTTCTTCTTCACCGGCACTACTTCGATTTTTTGACGAGTGAACAATGTTGTCATCTGAAGGAAGAAGATGACATTGTTCCGAACCAGACCGGACCAGTCTGAACCGGGTTCAAAGCTGACCGGTTCACCAATCATTTGATCGAATTTTTCAAATCTAAAAATTTCTAAATTCATTTTCTATCTAATTGTGGCTTTAAATCTCAAATTTGAATTCTTTAAGCCACCTAGAAAAATGAATTTAGGATTCGGTTCAATAGTAGTTCAAACCGGTCCAAACTTGTTCGGATACGGTTCATCTAAACCGGTTTGATTTTCATCTCCAATTCCTTCTCAAGTCCATTTTCATGATTTCTAGTACTCTTTGGATCACTTAGTATCCATAAATTTCCCGGTCTACCCTCTCTCTATCGATTCCAGTTCATGAGTCGATTTGGTTCATAAACTGGTTCTATCTGGTCCGGACCCGGTTCACTTGAACCAGTCCAATTTTTCTTTCCCAATTTGTCTTAATGTTCTTTTCCAAGATTTATGAACCATTTTGAGTCACATGGAAGTTGTAAATTCTCAATTTTCCCATTTCCTATTAATCGAGCTTGTAGACCGATTCAGTTTAAAAATTCAAAACTGACTGGTTCTTTCCCCGATTTTCTCATTATTAAAGGACAGGGTTTACAAGTAAACCCAAGTTGACACCAAGGGAAATTGCCCAAGGAGAAAGGAGGCAAAAATTGTTTTGGGGACAAAAATCCTAAAAGGAGGGGACAGTGTAAACTCTATTCCTTTAAAGATAAGAAAACCGGGAAAAGAACCGGTCGATTCAAAAGAGAAAACCGATATGGTTAACGACCCCAAACCGGTAAAGAAAGGGTAAAGTGGGAAATTGGAAAATTCCAAGTGACTCAAAGAGTCATAAAAATCATGGAAAAGAACCATGGAATAAATTGGGAGAGAAAATCGGACTAGTTTAGGGTGAACCGGACCTAAACCAGATTGAACCGGTTTGAACCATATATGAACCAGTTTCTAAATTAATTTTTATTGGTGGCTTAAATGGTCAAATTGGAAAATTGAAGCCACCAATGGAGAGGAAATGAATTTACATTAATTTAGAAAATTTTAAATTTGACAAAACCGGTCAAATCAGGCCCGAACCAACCAATTTTTACCATTGAACCCGGTTAGACCAGTCCGTTCCGATTCGGAACAGTGTTGTCTTCTTCCCCAGGAAGACAACACTGTTCATCGGTTCGAAAACATTCCTTCTCTGATGAAGGAATATCCTCTCCGATGAGGGCATTTTCGGGCGAGGATAAGCTCAACAAAAATGGAAAGTGGTCGAGCAAATGATCCTCAAGCTCCCTATATAAAGAGCTTCTCTCCATTCATCCTCCACACACCTCAAATCTCCATTCTCTCTCAAGTGATCCATTTTCTAGTGAAGCTCGAACTAAAGCTCTGACTTGGGCATTTTTCTTAGCCTCAGAAGGCAAGATCAAGTCCTACAAACTCCGGGGGAAGTCAGCTACCTAACAATAACCTACTTTTGACCCGAGGCCCATCGGAGAAGCGCTGGTGGAATCAAACATTGAAGTAGCTCCGATGGACCAAAGCTGACCTATTTTGGCCGAGTTGAAATCGGCCAAATTCAGACCCCCTCCCGCCAAACCAAGCCTCCTCGATGCCCACACGGCCCTCACACGACCTCCATAGAGGTGAAAAATAAACCAATTCGACCCTCCTCCATCGTTACAAATTGGTGTTAGAGAGAAAAAGTGTCAAATTTCACTGATAAAATTTATCCTCATATGGACTACAATTGTAGCAATTCTTGATCTTAGAACGAACCTAAGGACGAGAGATACCTCCCCAGATCGAGAGCTCAGACCACCGCACCTCCGACGATAATCTTTCAAAGCTTTCTCTCTCTACAAACAGTTTTCCGACGAAGCTCCATTTGTGCTCATTTCAAACTCAAATCATGCAATTCAAAGCTCAATCGAATCTTATGGAAGTGTAGAAACTAATACATACCATCAATTGGAGCAATTAACCCCAATTGAATGGCCAATTTGAAGAAATCAAATTTGATCAGTATAAAGGGGTGAAATTAGGGAAAACATTTGGGGAAAATTGGGGATTTCAAAAAATTGAGGAACCTTCATACAATTTCTCAAAATTGAAGGCCAATTTGTAATGAGAAAGATGTTAGGGGACCAATTGGTCAATTTTTAAAATATTTGGGGCCAAATTTCTATTTTTGGAAAGTATGGAACAAATTGTAATTTTTGAAAAATTGGGGACCAAATTGGAAATTTGGAATATTGGAAACCTTGGGACTCAATTTAGGGAAAAGTTAGCATTAGAGACCTAAAGTTAAGAAAATTGAACTTTAGGGACCTAAGTGCAATAAACCAAGAATTTTTAGCCAAGTCTCTCATATGTGAGAAAATGAAGGCTGTCAAGCCAAACCTTAATTGATAAGGATACCCAAACCATGTAGGGAAACATGAGACTGGAAGGCCATCAAGGAAAAGCTAGTGTGGACTTAGAAGCTGACTAGGGACAAACGCGTCATAGTCACCGGGCGAGTGGTATTATCTTATGTCATACCCGGTTGGGATGATAAGCACCTTTTCAATACTAAAACCTACTCATCGGTTGTGATAGGATTATCCAATATCATACCCAGTTGGTATAATGAGATTCCTTGAGAAAAGGAAAAACCCACATATCGATTGTAAGAGGATGTATCATCACACCTAGTTGGTGTGATGAATTTAAAAGAGATTTTGTCAGAAGTTTTCTCCCCTAACTGTGTGACAACTGCATAAACAATTTGGTAGTCTTTCTATATGGGAGCTAGAGCAGCTCTAACAGGCCAGGGGCCTCAGTTTTGAACTCATAGGGCTCAAGGCCCAATGTTTTTGAAAAAAACGTGATGTGGGCCCAAGGTCAGTGGACACAGGCTAAAGCCCATAAACAAACATGA
Organism: Trapa incisa; assembly: GCA_030064435.1. Taxonomy (NCBI): domain Eukaryota; kingdom Viridiplantae; phylum Streptophyta; class Magnoliopsida; order Myrtales; family Lythraceae; genus Trapa; species Trapa incisa. Next base: position 19,284,077 of record CM057785.1, on the reverse strand, counting down.
ATAGGAAGAGCCATGACAACTCTCATTAAAAGTGGAATTAACTATGTGATTCGCGACGGTACTAAGTAAGGACTGACAAGGCTTGATGGGCTAGTGATAGTGCATCTAGGTTAGGTCAACGGACTAGTCAAACAAACAGCTGCAAGCCAGGTTGAGTGTTGGGGTTGTTGGACCATCGACACCAAAGAGAATGGCTAAGAAAATGAAAACTATTAGTTCTGCATGCATCTATGGATTTGGGACCATCAAGACGTCCAAGGGGGTAATGATGGGTTCCAAGGACTGCTAGACAACGTGGTGGCAATAAGAGAAGGAGAAGCTAGAATGTTTAGGTTTCTCGTCGTACCAATTAGTCATGGAGCTACTATGTTTGGGCTCCTCGAAGCTACTGTATTTAGGCTTCTTGAAGTTATTGTGTTTGGGCTTCATGCGCACAAGACCGAGATAAAGTCTCCATCCTCATACGGACACGAAGTGGCATTCAGGAATGAGGGTCAAACGTCTGGGACGTCCACTTAGATCTAGGGTAGAACTGGACAGTCTTCTATTTTGGTGGATGGTAAAGACACTTCGATCCACAAGTGGGTGTAGTGAACGTGCTACACATGCGAGTGTGTGTACCCTTCCTGATGAAGGGCGTGTGTTTATTTTCTAAATGCCTCCTGAGGCAAAGGGATGGACTAAGAAAGCTAAACACACCTAATATGGAAATGGAAAAGGTTTTGGAAACCTGAATTGGAGGAAAAATCTATTTAAAAGGAAAATGCTAACCTTGGCATGATTTTTATAAACCAAAGTTGTTTTGAAAACTCACTCCCAACACCCACACATTGAGTTGCAGAACTTACCCCCTCTCTTTATCCCTTTTCAAGAGTAATGAGATAAAGTAAAAGAGAGCGTGAAGATGTACCCTCTGTCAAGTATGCTTAAAGTTTCTTTAAAGCTTGCTTTAATTTGATATATACTATTCCAAGGAACAAGGTTTGAATTTATGCATGGCTGCTCTTGAATAAAGAAAAGAGAAACCCCTCTTAAACTAAGGGAGCAGTGAGTTGATTACGAGGATCCAACCAACCGGGTTAGGGCGTGACATCACATCCATGAAAGCTTGATTAAAACCCCATTCTTATGCTGCCATGTTCATTCCTTATTTTATTCCACAATTGCTCATATCATTCTATGAGACTTGAAATAGCTCAAACCTTCTTATAGGTAGCTATTGTAGATGGTAAAATATTTCATGTAAGGTTCATGGTAGGTGTAGATGTTAGCATACATGCCTTAGTTCCAGCCTTCATTTGGGCATTTCGTAAATGCTCTTCTCATTGTCTCTTGTGAATGCCAACCGTCCCTTAGTTGTAATTTGTCAAAAGTTAAAATTGTATCACATGTTTTCTTTGATTCCTAATAGATTGAATGTTGTTTCATTCTTATTGCTTGTGGGAGGCTGCATTCAATCTAGGAGAGGTGTTCCTCAACCCTCCAAAACTTAAATAAGGCCCAAGTTTCCTTCGATTGTTTCAATGCTAATGATCTCCATGTCATTCAGCTGCTCTATGTATGTGTATATTATTTAAGGAATTTAATGATACTTAATAAGAGTCATGTATAGAATTGGAGTGTCTAGAATTGGAGTGTCTGTAAGTGGGTCTTGGCCCATTCTTGTAATATATACTTTTAGTCAATTTCCTCTAATAATGATGTCTGGTCCACTCCATGGTGGCTAAATGTATAATAAGTAGTGATTAGCCTTTTTAAGAATATGAAGCGTATTTGATGTCAAATACTTGTATCTTTACTTATACAATATATTCTTATTTTTATGAAATATATATCCATAAATATTTGAAATTATTTAATTATTTCAAAATTCACCATTATAATTGAAATTCTCCAACTTAGTTCTTGCAACCTAATTTGTTACCCACAAATAACTCAATTAGTTTTGTTTCTACTATAAAAAAACTCTTGAGTTTTGAATTAACTCGTGTTCAAATTTCAATTTCTCCTTGAAATGTTCTAACTAAAAAGTTCTAGTGTTACAACTACTTCCGAACTTTGAGGGGTTTTGTCATCAAAATATTTTGTAACATGGGTTCCAAGTTCCACTGGAAATCTATATATCTTATTCCATCACTTATGGTTACATCTTTTCTTGTAACATTAACCATACCACTTGGAAATGGATATTTCATTATCCAAATTTTTGCATTTCAAATCATTTCCCTTAGAATACCTTATTATTGTATCTACGATTAACGAATTAACTATTCATGATCTCTTTTACCCATACATACTCTTCTAGTACGTGTTAACCATTTGTACCTCTTTTCCTTTTGTAGTACTCGTTTTAAGACTTCCTGCCTTATGATTCAAATTACTCATAATAGGCATATAATGCCATTAGACATTTCCATCATTCATGCTATAAAGCGAAAGTCGACTGTTCCCATAATATAGGTTATTAATTTGTATTGGCTTGATAATCCCCAAAATTATTCTCTATATCATGGATCTTTGTGTATCCATCCGTAAAATATCCATTCTCTTTGTCCAACTGATCATCTATTAGTAGAGATTAGCATGTTGGCTCTTGCTACCAATGTGGGTCTTTTTGTGAGAACTATTCATGTGCTTAATAGGCACTAGTGTCATACTTAGTTGTTATTGACTAATTTCCCTCTTTTGACTCTCTTGGAGTACCAACTTACCCCACTTGTTATGAGGTTGATCCTCTCATGGAATATTTTCACTATTGGATGAGAATTTTATTCAAACACTCAATTGTCTCTTCTAGTGAGTTATAGTCATTCCTTTCCATTTTCATTTGATTCCTTCTTAACCAAATGAAGGTCTTTGGAAAATTTTAGTGGATCCTTCCACTAACTCATCCTTTCATTATTCTACTAATTTCTTCCCCATATTACTTTATGAATCCTTTTGTACATATATCATAGTAGGGTCTACTAGACCATATGCTTTTTAATCATTCGTCCTTTTATCATCCATGACATGGCACACTAAGACTTCCCCCTCGAGGGGTCCCATTTTCTCATAGAATTACACTAATGTTTTGGTGTATTTATTCATAATCATCTCACAATTATATTCTGAATTACTCACTTATAAATAAATCCTTATTCAAAGGACTTTATGTCTTCGAAGTATTATTTTCTATTTACCACACTTGCCTTGTCATCCACTTGAATCATAAGATATGAATTGTGACGCCTTAATCCTTAATATCAATAAAAAGAAAATGTTCTCTAGGGTTCCACCGGTTCATAAACTTTTTTCTTCATTATTTGTTTATAGGGTTAAGAAATCTCATCTTAGTGTTAAAGTATGGGTTTCTTGGGTTACCCTTCTTGGTATTTTATACTTTTTTTTCTCATATCATGGAGTTTCATTCATCATCCAGTCTTTCCTTTAGACTTATATACCATACATCCTTTATGGTTCGATGTGTTGGTTGTTTAAATTGTGACTCTTTAACTTTGTGACGTTTCCCTTACATCTTATAATTGGATTTCTATTCCTTTAGCCTTTTTAGATATCATTTGGATATCTTATTCCACCTTACCTAGTATTTGGAGAATAATCATTTTGGGGTTTCTTAGGTGTATATTCATTTCCTTCACTTGTATTCCATTTAGAAGTTCGTTCTTAGGATAAGGATTGGGAACTCTCTCCCATATATCCATTCTCCAACTTTCTCGTCGAGAAAACTTGTAGGGTTTACTATGATTATTATCCTTTCTTAAACTTGTTAGCCAAGTCCGTGCCTTCAAAATCTTATGATTTCTTCTGAAACCATTTAAATAATTTTTTCTTATTTTGTGGAAAGTCTTGCTTCCACTCATCTCGTTTCCCCGATATTCTCAAGTCGGTAGTTATTTGTGACCTTACTCCCTAAGGCCATTATTATTTAAGATCTTAGACTTAGATCTTATCTCAAGAGAAAATTTTCTTTTCCTATACTTGGTATCTTATTAATATTTCATATATCATTCAAAAGTTACTTTCCCTATTTATTTCAGAAATCTTCGTACTACTTCCTTTAGTACTCCTCAAAATATTATTGTGGAGGTTTTCTAGTTTAGACTTCCCGACATACTTGAGTTGGTATTCCATTTCGACCTACTCCTCAAGGTCACTTCCATACTAGGTTTATGGACCTAGTACTCCATTCAATAAAAATAGTTTTAGTTGAAAGCTAAGGTAATGGAGTTCTATGGGTGATGACATATATGTCTTAACAATACGTTTCTGGTACTTTACTTTTCGAAAATATTTTCACATCCCAAAATAATCGAGTTCAAAAAACAACTTTGCTCTGATACCACTTTAGTTGTCAAGCTCCACCCGATTTGTAAAACCCGTCCTTTGGTATCAAAGAAAATCGGGAAAAGAACAAGTATATATTTATGTTCAAAGAAATAAGCCGATTAATGAACAAAATAATTAGTTAATGTAGGAAATTGGAAATCCCAAGTGACAAAAAAATCACAAAAATTATAAGAAAGAACTGGGAAGTGGAATTGAGGATAGAATCGGACTAGTTCGGGGTGAATTGGATTGAACTGGCATGAACCATAGTGAATTGGTTCACAAATTCATTTTTCTAGGTGGCATAAAAATGTCAATTTGGTAAATTGAAACCACCATTAGATAGAAAATAAATTTAGATAAATTTAGAAAGTTTTCAATGTTAGAAAAATGGTCAAACTGGGGTCTAAACCGACCAATTTTCAAATTTTAGACAATGAACCCGGTCGAATTGGACTGGTCAACGAACAACAGACAACGGTCAATGGACAATTGGCACCCCCTCAGCTGCCACACAAACATGGGCAACTAATGTGAGGCTACCATGTGTCCGGTCAACAGACAACTGGCGCCCCATCAGCACGCCAGGTAGACACAAGCAGCCGATAAGAGGTTGTCACGTGTCCGGTCAATGGGTCAACGGCTGACGCAGCGACCGAGCTGGCACTCCACATCAAAAAAATTGGCCAATAAATTATAAGGAAAAAAGTGAATTCAAGTAAACATTATAATAGTTTCCCTCACTTAGTATTTTTACTCACCTCCTCTCTCACCCCTTTTTCAAGATAGCACCCAGACGGAAAGTTCACGGATGCGCTCGGGCCCTCAAGATAAGCTTCCTACCCCTGACTATAAGTAAGGGTTTGAACGTAAACATGCCTCTACCTTTCCTGTTTCATTTGGGTAGGTATACCCGTATGATGCAGGAAAGGGTGGCAGGTTGATCACGGACTCCGGCAAACCGGGTCGGGGCATGACAACTTGAGTTGTATGAGAGCATAACTTTCCTAATAAGTTTTTCCAATCCATCCTAATCCTTGATCCCCGACAACCCTTGCAAAAAACATGAACGGGAACTTACCTGAAGAATATATTCCCTGGATACATGCCATGGAACAAAGGGTGGAGGCACTAGAAGAGCCCATCCCATGGGACGCACCCTGAGATAGGTCCCCTCCCTACTCGGTGGAGGACGAAGTATCCCCACCTAGAGAATAGATCTAGTTCATATTCAAGTGGAGGCTGAAAGAAATTTTTAGGATGCATATTTTCACTATGTGACTGTTTTTCACCAACTCCCCCCCAATGCATAGTAGTGCGTGTACTCCAGGCCCCACACAACACACCCATGATGTTGTTATCTTACGCCAATATGGGATAGTCATAGCACCACCCGTGCAGGCTAGGAGGGCCCCTAGCATGTTCGTATCCATGGAGTTCGAAGAACTGACCATGAACCCGTGCCCCCATTGCGGAAGATGCCATGGAGGAGAATGCCCACCCAGGAGGAGGAGGCGCATCCAAACACCTGATGTGGAATCTCGCCACCTACCTATGTATAACTCTAGGTCGGTTAAATGGAGAGGGTAGGAGAGAGGCTGTAAAACCCCGTCCTTTGATAATAAAAAAACTGGGAAAAGAACTGGTCATTTTCCAAAGAGAAAATCGAGCGGGTTTATGAACCGAAATCAATAAAGAAAGGAGAAACCATGAAATTTATGGATTCTAAGTGACCTAAAGAAGTCATAAAAGGCATGATAAAGGACTTTAGGATGAATTGGCGGTGAAAACCAAACTGGTTTCTAAATTCATTTTTTCTAGGTGGTTTAGAAAATTCAAATTGGAGAATTGAGGCCACCATTTGATAGATAATGGATTTAGATAAATTTACAAATTTTTAATTTTGAACAACTCAGTGGAATTGGGCCTAAACCGACCGGTTTAAGCATTGAACCTAGTTTAGACCGGTCTGGTCCAGTTTGAAATAGTGTCGTCTTCTTCCTTGAGATGACAACATTGTTCACTCGTTGGAAAATCGAGCCGCGTCGGCGAAGATGAAAAGTCTCCAGCTAGGGAGTTTTAGGCAATGAATGACCACCATTAAGGTGCCAATCGGGCGGCCAAGAAGTTCACGAGGTTCATATAAAAAGAGCCTCTCATCATTCATCCTACTCACACCTGAAAACTCCACTCTCTCCCCACTGCTCCATTTTCTGGTGAAGCTCGAATTAGAGCTCTGACTTGGGCATTTTTCTGAGACAAAGAAGGTGAGGCCAGGTTCATTAGATTCGGGGAGAAGTCAACTACCCAATGGTAGTCTCCATTTGTTCCGAGGGTCTCTAGAGAAACGCTGGCGTGATAGAATAGTAAAGCAGCTCTAGCAGACCAAAGCTGCCCTATTTTGGCCAAGCTAAAAATGGCCAATTCGAGCCCTTCTCAGGCCAAACCAAGCTCTTCCAACACTTCCTCATCCCTCATATGACTAAATTAGAGCGAAAAGGTAAGCCAATTTGGCTTCCCCTTTGAATTCTGATTGGGGCTAGAGAGAGAACTGATAGATCTTTACTAACCAAATTCTCCATCAATTTACATGAATTGATGCAATTATTGATCCTAGCAGTAATCTCAGGACAAGAGCTACCTACCTAGATCGAAAGCTCGGACCGCCGCGCCTCCGACGATAAGCTTTCGAATCTTTCTCTCTCTATATCTAGTTTTTCCAGCAAAGCTCCGTTTGAGCTCATTTCGGCGTCAATTCATGTGATTCAAGGTGCAATTGAATCGTATGGAAATGTAGAAACTCAAATCCACCTTCAATTTCAATAATTAACTTCTATTGATCGATCAATTTCAAGAAATCAAATCCGGTCAGGTTAGAAGGTTGAAATTGGTGGAAAATTGGGGAAATTTTGGGGATTTCAAAAATTTGAGGGACTAAAGTGCAATTTCCTAAAATGAGGGCCAATTGGGCATGGAAAAGATGTTGGAAGACCAATTGGTCAATTTTGGAATTTTTGGGGTCAATTTTACCATTTTTGTAAAGTAGAGGGAAAATGGTAATTTTGGAAAATTTGGGGACCAAATTGGGAATTTGGGAAAATTGAACCCCTTTGTGTAATTTTGAATAAATTGAGGTCCAAAAGTAAATTTTTCAAGTTTCGGGACTCAATTTAGGGAAAATTTGGCATTAGGGGCCTAAAGTTAAAGAAAAAGAAATTTAGGGACCTAATTATAAATAATTGAAAAGTTTGGGTATTTTATCCATTCGTGATAAATAAAGGCTAGGCTGAAGGATTATGAACAAGGGTTTTCATATCGTGTAGGAACAAGAAGTACCGGGAATGCCAGCCAAGACAAGCTCGCGTGAAGGAAAAAAGTTGAACAAAATGAATTCACTACATTAATGGGTGAGTGGGATTTTTACATCATACTCGGTTGGGATAATGAGCACCTCAAAAATGAAAACCCACTGCTAAGTGAAATTTTAAACATCATTCCTGGATAGAGTAATGTGAAAATTACACGGAAAAACTACTTACCGGTTGTAAGTAGATCGTACTTGGTTGGTATGATGAACTTCCTAGAAGGAAGTAGAAAACTCATTCATCGATTATAAGCAGAGATATCCTCATACCCGATTGGTGTGATAGATAAATGAAAGATTATTTTTGTCAGAAGTGCTCTCCCCTGACTGTGTACCACTGCTTAAACTTTTTGGGAGACCTTCTTGATGGGAGCTCGAAAAGCTCAGATAGGCTAGAGGCCTCAGTTTTGGAACTTGGGGGCTAATATGTTTGATTTTGAAAATCTCGTAAACAAGCATGAGTTTAAGCCATGAAAATTTTAAATGAATGATGTGTTTGGATATGGTACCAACTCAGGACCAACATACTCAATGGACTAGTGGTAGTGCGACAAGACAGGTCGACGGACTGGTCGAGACAAATAGTTGTAGGTTGAGTTGAGGGTCGGGGCCGTTGGACCAATGGCACCAAAGATTAAATGGTTTATGAGGAAAATTGGTATTTGGTGCATGCATTGAGGTACGGGACCTTCAAGATGCCCAAGAGGGGTAGTGATGCGTCCTAGGGACTACTAGACGACATGGTGGAGATAAGGGCAGTTGGTCATGCTAGCAGTTAGGAAAGCTCGACGTAGCTTCATGCGCATGAGACTGGGGTGGGGTCAAGATTAAGTCTCTGTCCTCATATGGACAGGGAGTTTCTTTATGAGATTGAGAGTCAGATGTCACGTACATCCACTCATTCTCAGGGTAGAAGTGGACGGGCTTCTATCTAGGTGGCCGGTAAAGTTGCTCTGACACCACAAGTCAATGCAGTAGATGTGCTGCCCTGCGAATGTGTGTTCCCTTCATGATGAAGGGCATGCATTGGTTGATAAACACACCATTTGTGGTTAATGATGAGATATGGCTATGAAAACTGAGATTTTGAGGATGAAATGTTTTAAAGAAACTAAGGAGTCTGGCACACTCCAATTCAAACTATTTTCTAAAAGTCAAATTTTAAAACACCCATTTATTGAGTCATTGAACTCACCCCCTCCCTTATACCCCTTTTCAGGTAACAAAGGGAAAGCCTACCCAAGGACCTCAAGTTAACCACACCTATAAGACAGGTATGTTAAGTTAAAATTTCTTGCAGTTTTGATAAATATTATTCCATGAAAGGTACAGGTTAAAGGACGTCTTACTCCTCACAACTTAAAAGAAGGAGAAACCCTTAATAATCTGGGAGAGTGGTGGGTTGATCATGAGGATCTGACAAAACCGGATCGGGGGTGACAGTGGAATTAAATTCTAGAAATTTCAATTGTAATAAACCCTGATCGAGGTTTTCTGGTCCAATAAATAAAGCATTTCAAATATTCCTAAAGGAAGAAGCCAAATTTCTTAACCAACGCGAAACCATGGGACTACAACAAGGATACACAAGGGCACCCGGAGTACCAAGGAACCCTACAGGAGTAAATAAGATCTGAAGCCATCCTAGTATAGACCAACCATCCCCTCTAATATTTGTACCCCACATAACGAGACTAGGATGACAAGAGACCCCAAGGAGAAGCCTAAAAGACAAAGTCGGACCTAGGGGGTAAACCATGGCCAGCTCCGAGGGGCAAAATAGGGAACCTTATGGAATAAGTTAGGATGAGGCATCATGAGCGAGTCAGCAAGGACCCTAAGATAAGATCAAAGACTGAAAAAGGGGATGTCAAGATAGAATGTAAGGGGACGAACCAGGAATGGCAAAGGCCCAACACAAAGAGCCCGAAGATGGGAACCTAAGCAAAACAGGAGATAGGTCAGGGATAAACTGAGAAAAGAACTAACATCCCCATAGGATCATAGCAAGGAATGTTCAAGATAGCCAAGAAACGACAACATAGTGCCCCCGTAATGAGGGGCTAAGAAGCAAGCTCGTGACGAAGGTATGGACCTCCAAACAGTAGAGATCGGGGGAAGGAAGAAGCATGCAAGCTAGGAGACTATAAAATCAAATTAGGCCGTTACGTAAGGAAGTTATATCGAGAAACTTGAAACTCAAGGAGGACACCAAAACGGAAGAGAAAATTTACTCGCAAGAAGAGAAGCACGGGAGGGCACGGACTCCAAAACCGAAAAGGAGCACAACCCAAGAAAGGAAGGATCGACATCAAGTGAAGAGTGGGTAGCCTCACAAGTTGAACCGGGATAATCCAAGAAGAGCGACCAAGGACCGGCAAGGGAGGAACCACCCCCGAGAACTCGTGGATGGAACCTAAGACCATGCCTCAGAATAAGTGGTGAAACCTCTGGAAACCCTCGCTAGCCCCACGTGAAAGATGGACGACGGGAGAGGGAGGAGTCCCTTGAAAATGACTTCGATAAAAATTAATCCAGAAGGTAATTGTAGAATTAAGCACCTAGCCTACCGCCAAGGGTTAGACAAAGGGAAAAATTCAAAGGACTCCAGCCATTATGGGTCTACAAGCGTAGGGACCTCTAGGCTGAGAGAGAGAGGCAAGAAGAAGGAAGGACCCCTCGCTAGCCGAAGAATGTCAGCAAACATAAGAACGAACGGAGGCATGAGACCCGATAGATCAATGGGGTCAAACCTGGGGCCAGAAAACTCGATCGAGAGAGGCTGGCAGACTCAAATTTAACTTCAATTTTAACAATTAGAAGTGTTTGATTGGTCAATTTGATAAAATCAAATTCGGTTGTGTTAGAAAGTTGAAATTGGGTGAGAAATTGGGGGAAATTGGGGATTTTCGAAAATTTGAGGTACCAAAATGCAATTTTATAAAATTAAGGGTCAATTGGGCATGATAAGAGTTTTAGGGGACCAATTGCGCAAATTTTACAATTTTTGGGTAAAACTTACCATTTTTGTAAAGAAAGGGCAAAATTGTAATTTTGGAAAAATTGGGGGCCAAATTGGGAATTTGGGAAACTTGAACCCTTTTTACGAAATTGAATAAATTGAGGTCCCAAGGGAAATTTTAAAAGCTTTGGGACTCAACTTGGGAAAAACCCATCAATTTGGGCCTAAAATAAAGGGACCAAATTGTAAATATTTGAAAAGTTGAATATCTAGTCATTTATAATGAATGAAGGTGATCAAGCCAAATGATAATGAACAATAATGTTCATTTCGTGTAGGAACACGAGACATCCAGAATGTTAGCTGAGATTAAGCTCACAAGGGACAAACACTGACTAAGAGGAATTTCAGTGCACGATCGGGTGAGTGAGATTTTTATATCATACCTAGTTGGGATGATAAGCACATCGAAACTGAAAACCATTGCTAAGTAGTATTTTAAACTTCACACATGAAAGAAGTGAAGTGAAAATCACGCGAAAAAACTACTTACTAGTTGTAAGTAGATCATACCCGGTTGGTATGATGAAACTTCCTTGAGAGAAGTGGGAAACCCGTTCATCGGTTATGAGCGGAGATGTCCTCATACTCTGTTGGTATAATGGAATGTTAAAAATATTTTTTTGTCGGAAGTGCTCTCCCCTAACTATGTGCCACTACTTAAACAATTTGGGAGACCTTATTGACGGGAGCTCGAATAGCTCTATTAGATCAAAGGCCTCAGTTTTGGAATTTAGGGCCTATTATGCCCGATTTTGAAAATCTCAAACAAAGGGCCCTAGGTCAATTGGCATGAGTAGGAGCTCGTAAATAAACATGATTTATATGCCATGAAAACTTAAGTAAATGAATTGTTTGGCCATGGTATCAAAATATGACCGACATACTTAGTCAACTAGCGGCACTGTGAAATGACAGATCTCTATACTAGTCAAGATAAATAGTTGCATGTTGAGTTGATGGTTAGGGCCGTTGGACCAGAGGTACCATAGATTATATGGTATCATGTGAAAAATGTTGATTATGCATGCACTGTGTTTACGGGACCTTCAAGATGCCCAAGAGGGGTAGTGATGTGTCCTAGGGCCCTTGATGACCTCATGGATATAAGGGCAGTTAGTCGTACCAGAAGCCTTGCAAAGCTCAACGTATCTTCAAGCGCATGAGACTGGGGTGGAGTCAGGATATTGTCTCTGTCCTCATACGGACACAGAGAATTGTTATGGGATTAAGGGTCGGATGTCGCAAACATCCACTAATTCTTAAGGTAGAAGTGGACATACTTCTATCTAGGTGGCCAGTAAAGTTGCTCTAACTCCACAAGTGGGTTTAGTGGACGGATTGGCCTGCGATTGTGTGTTTGACCTTCATGATAAAGGATGTGTGTTGGGTGATGACATATTGTGGTAATAAGAAATGATTTTTAAAAATCAATATTGATGATGGGAAAACTTAAAGAAATTAAGGAGTCTAGCACACTCCATATTTTTTAAAACTATTTTCATCAAACTTAAATTTCTATTAAAAACCATTCAGTGAGTTTTAGAAACTCACCCCTCTTTTTATCCATTTTTAGGAATTTGTGAAAATGACTAGGGATAACACTAAGTCGTACCCTCTGTGAGGTATGCTTGATTTCTCTTAAGCTTATATTTTATTTGATATATGTCTTTACAGGGAACAAGGTTGAAAATATGCATGGCTCCACTCTAGTTAAAGGAGGAAACTCCTCTTCAACCAAGAAAGCGGCGGGTTGTTCATGGGGATTCGACCAAACTGGGTTAGGGTGTGACAACTAGAGTGGTATGAGAGCCTAGTTCCCTAGAAATATTATCAATATTATGTCCCAACATTAACCCAACTCTGAAAAAGACCAAACATTATCAATATTATGTCGTGTAGGAAGGAGAATCCCTAGTAAATTCGCGGTGAAATCCAGTCCTCCACCTATAACCCTAAAAAAGACATCCAACCCAAGGGAGGAAAACGTACAAAGGTTTCTAAAGGATGAGAAACGAGTGCCCAAGGACATGGTGGAAGACTATCGGAAACTAGTAAGGGCCTTACTAGAACCGTAAGGCATCATATACCCTCCTCCCAGACAAGAGGAACCGGTATCACCTCTTAGAAGTCCGACCCCTCCTCCTCTAGTCCCGCAACAACTGGAAGGGAATCCCACGAAGAAAGAGGCATGGGATAATTATTGGGATGCTTATGCCACCTTCATGAAGGTCCACCAAGTACCTCCACCCACTCAACCTAGCTTCAATCCCTCCCAATGGGTGAAGTGGACTTATGAGTGTGAGGTTGAGGTACTAAGGTGGTACGGATTGGAGGCCATACATGAAATTCATTCTATTAGTGAGCGTGAATGGACCCCCAATCAATTCCTCAGAGCCTTCCAATGAAGAGTCTTACAACCATTCTAGGGTTAATTCTAGTCCTATGATCCCAAGGGATTAGGGGGTAGTAAATTTCTATAATAAGCCAAAGTATGGCAAGAAAAATATTTCTTGAATGAATGAAAGTAAAAGTTTTGTTAAAACTTCTGAGTTATTTGATAAATTCAAAACAAAAGAGTATGATAATAAAAAAAAATTAAATAAAAGGTAGGAAATCATCTAAGGAAGAAAATACGAGTAAATCTCAACCCTTAAGACTTGCCCCTAGAATACGATAAGCAAGAATCCATCTAAGGGAATCTTAAGAAAAGGGAAAAAAAAAGTGGAACCAAGGAAAGCAATCATCAAGGAGTAAGAATCATGGAAAGTTTAAGGAGTTAAAATAAGCTTAGAGAATGAATAATAAGGAAAAATAAGGATGAGTAGAACATTTCAAAAAGAACCATAAGAATAGAAACTGATCAGGAAGAAAAAAAATATAAGTATAGAGATCACCAAGGAAAGATGGGAAGAAAGTAGAATAACAAGAAGGCCCAAGTGTAACAACTACTTAATAAACTAAAGATACAATTCCTTAGGAACGTCGTAAGATAGAAAAACTTGTGGAAGGCAAAGGTATGAACCAAAAGAGGAAGAAAAGCAGGAGGGAATAAGTCTTACAAGACCCTTAAGTTAGGTGAAGATTTAAAGGAAAGAATTTCTAAGGAATGGTAAGGTGATTAAACAAAAAGGAAATGTTAGAATAAAAGATATTAGAAGGAGGATGAAAATAGGAAGTTGGATCGAGGAAGGAGAAAGCTCCAGCTCAAGACAATCAATCGAGGGAAGGTTGCAAAACCAGAGTCGAAATAAGGTCCTCAGTGAGAAGTACAAGTGGCTAAGTAAGTGTGTTGGGAGGTTGAGCGTGATCTACTGCAAGGAGACCTAGAAACCCAAATAGAAACTTTAGATGGATCATATTTAAGGAAATAACTTATATGGACCAAATCATTCGGAGGAGTAAACAAAGTCTAATAAGAGATGGAGAGTAGTAAAAGAATACACCCTAACTGAGACAAGGGGGGAATAACATGAACACAAAGATACAGAAGGTTTGGACACAATAAGGATGAAAGGTCCACCTCAAAGGAATAAACAAATGCTGGAGCAAGTGGAAATAAAGCAAGATAAACGAAAGGTACTCATGGATCCAAAGAGTAAAAGTAAGTTGGTAAAGATATCAGCAAAAGACATTCCAGGATTTAATGATTTCAATGGTAAAACTAGAAGGAAATCTTAAAAGAGAGGGAATGCGAAGCTCACTAGAAAAAGGAATCTTGGAAAGACATGGGTGTACCAATGAAGAGGAAATAGAACCAACAAAATAAGAAAGAGAATAAGCACTTAGAGAACAAGATGCTAGAGATGAAATGATCAAGTACAAGGAGAAGGAAATCGTAAAGATTTAAGTGAAGAAAACCGAGCCGGTTTACATTTGAGAACACGCAATATGGAAATTTACAACTTTTGGGTGATCTAAAGGGTTCATTAAACCTTGGAAAAAAAATTTAAGAAAATTTAGAAGACAAAAACCAAATTGGTTTAGATGAACAAGATTCCATAATAACTTTGAAGTTAAGCGTGCTCGACAATAGTGTGAGGATGGGTGACCTCTGGGAAGGACGAATTTTTTTTGTAACCCGAAATTTCGCTCGAAAAATAACCATAAATTAATATATATTTAATTATTGTAATTAATACCAATAATTTAATACCTAAATTAAATTATTAGAATTAATACCGAAATTAAATTATTGGAATTAATACCAATAATTTATGGTAATATTAATACTAGTAATAAATCTCGCCCATTTAATAATTAGAAGTATTTGATCAATCAATTTAATGAAATCAAATTCAGTAGTGTTGAAAAGTTGAAATTGGGGGAAATTTTGGGGATTTTTGAAATTCAAAGGGCCAAAATACAATTTTATGAAATTGAGGGTCAATTGGGCATGAAAATAATGTTGGAGGACCAATTGAAGAATTTTGGAATTTTGGGGGGAAAACTTACCATTTTTGTAAAAGAAGGGCAAAATGGAAATTTTGGAAAAATTGGGGGACCAAATTGGTAATTTGGGAAATTAAACCCCTTTTTGGTGAAATTGAATAAATTGAGGTCCTAGGATAAATTTTAAAAGTTACGGGACTCAATTTGAGGAAAAACTAACATTATGGACTTAAAGTTAAAGAGAAATAACTTTAGGGACCTAATTGCAAATAACTAAAAGTTTGGGTTTTCTCATTCATTGAAAATGAATGAAGGCTGTTATGCCGAGTAATAATGAACAAGGTTGTTCATATCGTGTAGGAACACGAAATACCGGGAACACCAGTAAGAACAAGCTCGCGTGAATAAAAAGAACCAGTCTAGTGGAATTCACAGCATTAACGGGTGAGTGGGTTTACTAACATCATACTCGATTGGGATGATGAGCACAACTTAAAGATAAAAACCACTTACCAGTTGTGTGTGAAAATTTTATATCATACCCGGTAGGGGATGATAAGTACCTCAGTATAAAAACCCATTCTTTAGTGGTATTTTAATCTTCACCACTTAGAGAAAGTGATGTGAAAATTATGCAAAAAAAACTACTTACCGGTTGTAAGTAGATCATACCCGGTTGGTATGATGAGACTTTCTCAAAGGAAGTTGAAAACCTGTTCATCGGTTATGAACAGAGATGATGGACAGTGAAAACCTATTTTGTCGGAAGTGTTCTCCCATGACTGTGTGCAAATGCTTAAACTACTTGGGAGACCTTCTTGACGGGAGCTCGAATAGCTCTTATAGGTCGGAGGCCTCGATTTTGGAACTTGAGGGCTAGAATGCCCAGTTTTTTTAAAATCTCGTACATTGGGCCCAAGGCCAATTGGCACGAGCAGGAGCTCGTAAACGAACATGATATATGTGCCATAAAACTTAATAAGTGAATTGTTTGGCCATGGTACCAAGATAGGACCGACATGCTCAGTCAACTAGCCACAGTGCGACATGACAGGTCGACGGACTAGTCAAGACAAACAACTGCGAGTTGAGTTGAGAGTTGGGGCCGTTGGACCAGTGGCACCACATATTACATGGCTTGATAAGAAAACATTGTTTGTGCATGCACTATGATTACAGGATCATCAAGACGCCCATGAGGGGTAGTGATGTGTCCTAAGGGCCCTGGACGACCCGGTGAGTGTAAGGGCAGATCGTCGTTCCAGGTGTCTGTGCGAAATCTAGAGTAGCACCAAGCGCATGAGACCGGGGTGGGGACAGGATGAGGTCTCTATCCTCATATGGACACGAAGAAGTGATTTCAGGATTGTGGGTCGGATGTCATGTACATCAACTCATTCCCAAGGTAGAAGTGGTCGTACTTCTATCCGGGTGGCAGGAAAAGTCGCTCTGAAGCCACTAGCGGGTTCAGTAGTGATACTGACTTGCGAATGTATGTAACCTTCATGATGAAAGATGTGTGTTGGGTGATGACACACCAGTAACTAAGAAATAATGGAAAACCCAAATTTTTAAATGAAGGGATTTTTGAAAAGAAAGGAGTATGGCACACTCCGTATAAATATTTTTCTTAAAAGTTAAAAGTAAACCTTTAAAAATCCATTCACTGAGTAGTCGTACTCACCCCCTCCCTTATATCCCTTTCAGGAAATCCCGGAAAGCCTATCCTAAAAGACAATCAACTAAGATGCATGTAAGACAGGTATGTAAAGTTTTAAATTTCATGCAGTTTTGATTATGCTATTCCAGGAAATGGTGCAGGTTTAAAGGACGCCTTACTCTTTACAGATTATAAGAAGGGGAAACCCTTTAATAAACCGAGAGAGTGGCGGGTTGTTCACAGGAATCCAACCAAACCGGATCGAGGTGTGACAGTGTAAGTAGGAGGACAACATCAAATGATGCCATATGAGTAAGAAAGGATCTAACTCAGAATGAAAGATAGTGGAAGGAACACTAATGAGAGCAAGAATGAATTTGGAAAGAGAAGAGATCTTAAAGAAGGAGAATAGTGGAAATGAAGAATGAAGTATAAGATCAAGAGTTGTAAATGTGTCAACGAGGATCAAGAAGTTCAAGGATTTGAAGGTTGAATGACCGAATAAGCAAGTTTGGAAAAGACAGTAAGTACGGAAATCAATATGATTATAGGAACGTAAAGTCAAAGACATGACAAAGAATGTCATATGTAAAGGGGCATGTAAACCCAACTGACCCTAGGAAATATGAGTTGGGCAAGGGAAGTTCTATAAGTAAGGCATAACGAAGTCAAACTTGAAAGTGATAACCAAGGAATGAGGAAGGTATCCATGCAGGAAGAAAAGGTGATAACGCCAAAATCTATGATAGAAAAATGACCAAAACTCATAGTTCTTAAATTTTTTAGTAAAAGAAGCTTGGAATGGGAAGGAAGATATTCTAGACTAAAGTAAATTCCATGGAATGAGGAAAGGATGAGAAAGAGACAAAAATCTTAGGTACGTGATGAAATAGATGAACGGAAACAATAGAGAAGGTTGTAAGACGATAAAATAGAAAATTCATAACAATAAAAAATTTAGTCTAATACACAAATAGTGTGAAATACATTTTGGGGACAAAACTCCTAAAAGGAGGGGAAAGGTATAAACCCCG
This sequence comes from Trapa incisa, assembly GCA_030064435.1. Taxonomy (NCBI): domain Eukaryota; kingdom Viridiplantae; phylum Streptophyta; class Magnoliopsida; order Myrtales; family Lythraceae; genus Trapa; species Trapa incisa. The sequence goes on along the minus strand of CM057785.1, from coordinate 19,266,276 downwards.
CTCTTTGGGGTTAAGGAAAATCAGGAATGAACCGGTCAAACTGAGTGAGAAAACCGAACCAGTTTACAAACTTGATTATTGGGGAACAAGAAAATTGGAGAAATTTCAACTCCCATGTGATCCAAAAAGATTCATAAACCTTGGAAGGTAACCTTAGAACCAAGTGGGAGAGAAAAACTGGACCGGTTCAGGTAAACCGGATCTGAACCAGATTGAACCGGTTAATGAACCAAGCTAGTTTATGAACCGGAACCGATAGAGAGAGTGCTAACCATGGAAATTATGGATCCCAAGTAACCTAAAGAGTCACATAAGTCATGAAAAAAGAGTTATGGATGAATTGTAGATGAAAACAAAACCGATTTAGGTGAACCGGATCCGGACCGAATTGAACCAGTTTGGGCTGGTTTGAAATACTATTGAACTGAATGCTAAATTTATTTTTTTAGATGGCTTAAAAAATTCAAATTTAAGATTTGAGGCATCATTGGATAGAAAATGAATTTAGATGAATTTAGAAATTTTTAAATTTGAAAAATTCGATCAAATTGGGGGTGAACCGATTGGTTTAATCTTTGAACCTGGTTCGAACCGGTCCGGTCTGGTTCAGAACAGTGTCGTCTTCTTCCTTCAGATGACAGCATTGTTCACTTGCCAGAAAATCGAAGCAGCGCCGGTGAAGAAGAAACGTTTCCATTCGGTACATTTTAGGCCATCAATTACTATCATAAAGGTGCCAAACGAATGACCGACGAGTCCCCGAGCTCCTTATATAAAGAGCATCTCTCCATTCATCTCTCCACACCTAAAAACTCCACTCTCTCTGCACTACTTAGTTTTCCGGGAAAGCTCAAACCAGAGCTTCGATATAGTATCATTTCTAAACCAAAGAAGGTGTGGTTGGGGTCCTTAGAACCAGGGAGAAGTTAACTACTCGGTCGTAAAAACCATTCACAAGGGTTGCTAGAGAAGTGCCAGTGTGATCGAACAGTGAAGCAACTCCGGCGGACCGAAGCTGCCCTATTTCAGCCGAGCTAAAATCGGCCAATTTGAGCCCTCCTCTGGCCAAACCAAGCTCTCCCAATACCTCCTCAGCCCCTCCACGGATGAATTAGAACAGAAAGGTAAGCCAATTCGGCTCCCCTCTGTAATTTTCGATCGGTGCTAGAGAGAGAACTGATAGAATTTCAATGATAGAATTCTCACCCAATTCAGCATCAATGGATGCAATTCTTGATCCTAGGAGGAACCTCAGGAAGAGAGCTATCTACCTAAATTAGAAGCTCGGACCACCACGCCCCCGACAGTGAGCAATTGAAGCTTTCTCTCTTTACGTTCTATTTTCCGACGAAGCTCCATTTGAGCTCGTCGTGGCATCAAAACTTACGAGTCAAAGTGCAATTTAATCATATGAAGATGTACAAACTCAAATAAAACTTCAATTTCAACAATTAGAAGTGTTTGATCGATCAATTTGATGAAATCAAATCCGGCTGTGTTAGGGAGTTGAAATTGGGGGAAATTTGGGGATTTTTGAAAATTCGAGGGACCAAAATGCGATTTTATAAAATTGAGGGTCAATTGGGCATGATAAGAGTGTTTGGAGACCAATTAAGCAAATTTTAGAATTTTTGGGGTAAAACTTGCCATTTTTGTAAAGGAAAGGAAAGTGGTAATTTTGGAAAAATTGGGGGCCAAATTGGGAATTTGGGAAACTTGAACCCCTTTTATGAGATTGAATAAATTGAGGTCCCAAGGGGAATTTTAAAAGTTTAGGGTCTTAATTTGAGGAAAAATAGTCAATTGGGGCCTAAAGTAAAGGAAAAATAACTTTAGGGACCAAATTGTAAATATTTGAAAAGTTGAATATCTAGTCATTCATAATGAATGAAGGTGATCAAACCAAATGATAATGAACAATAATATTCATTTCGTGTGGGAACCCGAAACATCGGGAACACCAGCTGAGATTAAGCTTGTAAGGGAAAAAAACCGATTAAGAGGTATTTCACTACACGATCTGGTGAGTGGGATTTTTATATCATACCTGGTTGGGATGATAATCACCTCGAAACTGAAAACCCATTGCTAAATGGCATTTTAAACTTCACACCTAAAAGGAGTGATGTGAAAATCACATGGAAAAAACTAATTATTGGTTGTAAGTAGATCATACCCGGTTGGTATGATGAAACTTTCTCAAGGAAAGTGGAAAACTCGTTCATCGATTATGAGCGGAGATGCCCACATACTTAGTTGGTATGATGGACAGTTAAAAATATATTTTTGTCGGAAGTGCTCTTCCCTTAATATGTGCCACTACTTAAACAATTTAGGAGACCTTCTTAACAGGAGCTCGAATAGCTCTGTTAGGTCGGAGGCCTCGGTTTTAGAATTTGGGGGCTATTATGCCCAATTTTGAAAATCTCGATCAGTGAACCCTAGGCCAGTTGGCACGAGTAGGAGCTCGTATGCAAACATGATTTACATGCCATAAAAACTTAAGTAGATGAATTGTTTGGCCATGGTACCAAAACAGGACTGACATACTTAGTCAACTAATGGTAGTGCAACATGATAGGTCTCCAAACTAGTCAAGACAAACAACTGCAGGTTGAGTTGAGGGTCGGGGTCGTTGGACCAGTGGCACCACAAATTATATTGCATCATGTGAAAAATGTTGATTGTGCATGCACTATGTTTACGGGACCTTCAAGACACCCAAGAGGGGTAGTGATGTGTCCTAGGGCCATGGACGACCTGGTGGATATAAGGGCAGTTAGTCGTACCAGAAGCCTTGCGAAGCTCGACGTAGCTTCAAGCGCATGAGACCAGGGTGGGACCAGGATGAGGTCTCTATTCTTATACGAACACGGAGAATTTTTACGAGATTGAGGGTCGGATGTCGTGAACATCCACTCATTCTCAAGGTAAAAGTGGACGTACTTCTATCTTGGTAGCTGGTAAATTCGCTCTGATGCCACAAGTGGGTACAGTGGACGAGTTGGCCTACGATTGTGTATTTGACCTTCATGATGAAGGATGTGTGTTGGGTGATGACACATCGTGGTAATAAGAAATAATTTTTTAAAATCGATATTGATGATGGGAAAACTTAAAAAAAATTAAGCAGTCTGGCACACTCCATATGTTTTAAAACTATTTTCATCGAACTTAAATTTTTATTAAAACCCATTCACTGATTTTTAGAAACTCACCCCTCTTTTTATCCCTTTTTAGGAATTTATGAAAATGACTAGGGTTAACACCAAGTCGTACCCTTTGTTAGGTATGCTTGATTTCTCTTAAGCTTGCATTTTATTTGATATATTTCTTTCTAGGGAACAAGGTTGAAAATACGTCTGGCTCCACTTGAGTTAAAGAAGGAAACTCCTCTTGAACCAAGAGAGCGGTGGGTTGTTCACTGGTATTCAACCAAACCGGGCCAGGGCTTAACATGCACCACCCGAAAATTCTCTCTTCAAATCCCCACAGATCAGCAGAGAATTGCAACAGGATTCGATCTTGCTAGATCCCCATCGACTAGCTCTAGCTGCCCTCACCTCAAGCTTCGATCGCCGCCCCTCCATTGGTAAGAAACGCAAGCTTTCTCTCTCTACTATGAATTTTCTGGCGAAGCTCCGACATGTTGTAAAACTCAACCAAATTCAAAAATTCGAAGTGTATGACGAATGAAGGGAGCTAGAGGTGGAGAATATAAGCAAGAATAAAAGAAATTAAGGACTTACATGCCACCAATTGGACGAGTTAAGATTTGAATTCCTCATGCTTGAATTGGGGAAGAAGATAAAGGGCGATTTGGGGATTTTGGGGGGACTTTTATGCAATTTTAAAAAATTGGAGGGCTAAATGATAATTTCATAAAATTGAGGGTATTTTCATGAAATTTACCACAATTGGGGGTTAATTGGGCAATTTACACAAATTTGGGGCAAGTTGAAAATTTTGAAAATTTGGAGGACCCAATTGCAATTTTTGGAAAATTAAGGACTAATGGGCATATTTGGTGAATTAAGGGCCAATTGGTGAAATTGAAAGAGCTAAGGACCCAAAAAGAATAATTGGGAACCCAAGGGACCTAACAGAGACAAAAGAGAAATCAGGGACCCATGTGCAATTTAAGCAAAGTACGGGGCTCTAGGTGCAAATATAAGAACAGGTGTGACCTTTCCCTAATACAAACACTTATACCCTGAAGTGACGGATTACTCGAGCACCGACCTCCTGAAGCGCACAAAGGAGGGAGACTCTGCCGACACGACCCTGCTGAGATCACCAGGTGAGTGGGAACCGCTATCACGTCCATTCCGGTTGGAATGACGGTTCAGCTTTGAAAACTATTTTCTCAGAATTAGCATCCCGTTATTTGGTGACTCTGCTTAAAGCATTTGGGAGCTAATTCTGGGCTTAGGCTGGAGATGTCAGTGGACCCAAGGCTGATGGATATGGGCGTGGACCCGTCCATAATAGACATGTGACATATGATGCTAACAAACCTGAATAATGGGAATCTTGCGTGATACCCATCAAGCCAAGCTGAAGTGTCAAGCTTGTAAGGCCAAATTGTTGCTTTGTCAAAGCCTAGTCGTCGAACCTATTGGGCCAGTACGCATGGTGTTCCGAAGCCAAGTCAACAGACCATTGTGCTAGAGGGCCAAAGATAAAGGTCATAATTCAAAAAGATTGTTGATTGTGCATGCACCATGATATTCGGGCCATTAGGACACCTGGCATTAAGTAGTGATGGATCCTAAGGATTGCTAGATGACCTAGGGAGCATAAGGGTAGTTTCGTCGTTCAGTAGGTCGTGAAGCCGATGAGCTTCCTACACATAGAGATTGAGGTAGTAGAGGAAATGAGGTCTTGTTCCACTAAGCAGACATGGTGAAGTAATTGGGGATTTGACATGTCGGACTATTGATGTCCACTCAAACCATGGGTAGAGGTAGTATTCCTCTATCAAGGTGGATGGTAAAGGCGTTCCGGTCCACAAGTGGCATGGTCGAATACCGTTCTGTGAATGTGTGATCCCTCCTATTATAGAAGGGTGGTTGTTGATCATTGATCGTGTGAAATGCATGAATAACGGCAAATCGAAACATTTATTGAACAAACAAAATGAAATTAAGATAATATTATAGTAGTTTCCCTCAGTGAATGTTTTACTCACCCCCTATCTCACCCTTTTTTTAGGATAACACCCAAATAGGAAATTTTTGGACGCGCTCAAGCTCTCAAGGTACATTTCCTACCCCCAACCTAAAGTAAGGGTTTGTACATAAATATGTATTCACCTTCATTGCCTCATTCGTATAGATATACCTGAATGATGCAGGAAAGGATGACGGGTTGATCACGGTATTTAACCAAACTGGTTCAGGACGTGACAGGTAGATTATTAACAAGATTTTAATCAAACCGAGTTGAGGTGTTACTGTAGTCAGGAATATATTTCCGAACCATAGGTGGTCATTTTGGGCCACAAGTGGTTGGTAAAATAACTACATTCTAGGCTTATGCGATATCTTTTTATAATGAAACATATTTGTCTAGTATGGATAATTTATTTCCTATAGGCAAGTGGTGGGGATGTACATGTGGATGGTAGAATAATTTATTTCATTACATGCATGTGTGATATCCTTACATATAGGATATGTACGTGATTGGTTACATGTTTTATGCATGCATGTGTTAATTATTATGAAAACTTTTTAAAATATTCATATATTTAAAGTTTAAAATACATTATCTTGAATAAAAAGATGTAAACTTTTAAGTTTTTGATATATAAGAATTTGTAAAATAGTGAGAATAGTCAATGGACTTAATTTACAAAGTAAAACAAAAATATCCAATATATATTTTAAGTTTACATTAACTTAATAATATAATATTTCGGTGTCAATTGATTATATACAATAAACTCCAAATCTCACCTAATCTAATATCTATTTTAGGAAATCAAAATGTACGATAAGGTTGACGATAAGGGAAGTTAGTACTAGCTAGTTAAAAAGATAAATTTTTTTATTAAATTTTAGTACATATATTACTTAATATTATTTATAAATTATTTTTAATATTTTATAAAGTTAGTATTTTAAAAATATTATAATACTATTTTTTTATTCCAAGCCTTAAATATAATCGATAATATATAAAGGTGCTCACTATTTTAGAATATAAAATATTGTATTATTTAATTTATCTTTTGTAGAGCACAAATATATATATATATACTCAATAAAATAGGGTAAATAAATTCTAAATATAGTGTGTTAGAATTCTCTTATATACTATTTTGTTTTCTTTTTCCTATACAACGTTTTTTCTTATTTAATTAAAATTCTCATTTTATAATAAAAATATACTACCATTCTTATTAACTTAATTTTTTGGATAAAATACGGTTGATATATTGTAAATTAGTTGAAAAAATCTAATATGATAATATGTATTTGATGCCATCAACATTTATACATAATTATTGATAGTATGTTTTAAGGCATATTACAATGGATGACAACATTATGAGTGGGGTATGTATATGTTATAAGACCCTATTAAAAATTAAGTAGAAATACGGTGAACTCGAATTGAACGCACATGATTACTAAAAAATATGTAAAAATAATTGGAAATTTTACCCACAAAGCTTATTTAAGTACATAATCCCTAAAAAAACAAATAGGGAAACCCAACAAAAAAATTCAGTACTAGCCTAAATCAACAAGACAATGCACAAGAAAAAACATAGAATCTTGCCCACTTTAATCAGTTCAATTCTGGACATTTATAGGGGGCTACGTTGACTCATTCCATAGTCATGACAAATCATGCGGCTGCATGTCTGTCTTCGTATGATGGTCCCCCACTTAAGTTCTACCATCAATTTCACGAACCAACCGCCAAATTTAGTGAACCATAAATAAGCTTCAACCAGATTTCCACCATGGAAACACCCACGGAAGCATGGCCTGGGGATCAGGTCAGGATCGGAGGGGCGATATCCCTGAAACAGGAGCTGGAGCAAATCGTTCCACTGAAGAAATAGGACATCAATATCAAAGCAGAGGCGATGAAAACTTACAAATGTCACAGTGCTGTGTCAGTAAACTTGAGTCAACGGAAACGGAGCCGACGCGGAGGAGAAGAATTACGTAGATATTTAAATAATAGTTAGTTAGGATACTCGGCTCTCACCCGAGAGACCCGGGTTCAAGTTTCGGCAACGGGAATTTTTTATATACCGCTGTATCCTTCTCGTTCTCACTTGGCCCCAAATCCCTCATACTATGATCTCCACTTATTTTGGAGTTGTCTTTTCTGCTCAAATCCAAGTGATCACTCAATCTATTTTTGCACAATATGAGTGGTATAATATTGGAGTAATTTAATGAATAATTTATTATATAATTTGAATTATACTATCAAACCTTAAATATTGATTCTAAAGTAATTTGGAAAGATTCTCCATCATGACAACTATACAAGAGATTGGTATCTCTAAATATTGGATTTATCCATTCAATTTCATAAGAATCTGGACACTATTCATATCAGTACAGATATTCACGGTAGAGCCAAATGTGCAACACGAATTTTTTAGTATGGGTTCGAAACTGCAATGTGCAATTAAAAATATGGGCCGAATGGGGACGGTAGGACAAGGCTAGCAAGATACAAGCACACCATTTTAAAAGGTTACAAGTAAAAAAGGGTGAAAATCAGTAATATTATTTAAATTTTTTATTAAATTAATAATATAATCTCATTCACTCACGAGAATTCGATCAAATGAACCACTATCAGAATACCATTTTAATAAGTTTGAATGAAGGAAATAAAAAAATTCGAGAACATTAAAAACTAATACCTCCATATAAAGTATATTTATGTGTAACTCGAAAAAATTATATTATTGACGATTAAGCTGTGATAATAAAGTACGCACCATATAGTATATGGGTAAAAGTGTGGAGTGTTCGTAAATTTATAATATAAAGATATAAATTATGATAACTAAAATGTGACGTATTTTAAATATGGAGAATAGTTTAATGTGTTTTGAGAAAACATGCCTAGAACACCTAGACTAAGGAGGTGGCCATCAATGAACAAAATTTAAAAAAGGTAACTGTATTAAAAAATAGGCTAGCTAAAATTCCTAAAGTACCCATATCTTAGGGCATATAAACCTCGGAACAAAAAATTAAAAAGAATCTCAAACACGGATACGAGTCAAATGGGAAGATATGTACCAGAAGTGTAATTCAAATTTAATTATACTTATGAAAAATGGATACCACAAAAGTAAAGGTATCAATACCATAGAGTTCTAGAGTGGAGAAGTAGTACTCTTCCTAACTACTAGACAATTAAGGGGAACGAACACTCACAAAGTCGAATAAAATAAAAATATAATAAATAGGTGGTGGATTGAATAAAAATGACTAGGAAAAGAAAATGAGAATCAACATATATTTACAATTTAGATATTTCAAAATAACATACTAATATTTTGGAACGAGTTTAATGTAATAATCATAACCTATAAAGTGAATAAAATAATAAATTATGAAGAAAAAATAAAAATAATGAGAATGACTAGGTGGATGGGGTTCGAAGATCTCACGCTCGAGCTATCGTAAGGATTGCAAATATTTAAGATATAAATTGACCACAAGAAGGGACACTACAAAGAAACATGATCCGTGGGTATAACAAACCAGTGAAATCTAGCTAGTAAACGAAGTAACTAGAAAGATCAATAATCATTAGTGCCAAAATTGTACAAATACGTCAGGAAAAGGATATGTTCGAAAAGGGGCACCACCTAGTGATGGTATGACAGATTAGACTTATACCCACCCTAGACCAATTTAAAGAAATTAATTGACTCGTGTACTAAAACTCTATAATCCTCCCCATACTAATGAGATAAATAGTATTGTGGGAAGTACCACCTAACAAGAATGAAAAGAAACTTATAAGGGAAAGTTATAAAAACATATTTATAATATGGGTCTAGTAGGTTATTAACAAGATCCTAAAAATTTAAACTTATGTCATTGGCAACTATAAGAAGTAGGATGAGATAGAAAAAATGAGATATATCTGCGAGTAGTTAAGGGTAACTAATAATAGTTGTCTGAGCTTTCTAATAATAACTCTCTAAAATGAAGAATTATAGGAAGAGATATGATATACCCAAGAGATATATTAGAAAAATAATTTATCTAATCTAAAATAGAGGATGAGTTAAATTCTAATGAAAAGATAGTATAAAAGGGGAAGACGTGTAGGGCAAATGGCAAGAATGTAAAATTGTTATCATGACTAAGGGAAAACTCAAGAAAGTGGAAAGAAATATTAGGGTTATGTGAGAGGATTCGTTTCTCCCGGTAAATACAAGTTTTTTGCCCTAAAAAGAAGGGGAAAAACGGTGAAACTAGTATTTTTCTAAAACTTGGACTTAAGTAACTTGAAATGGAAATAAAGAACAAATCAGGAAGGGAACTTAAAATAAAACTAGGAGTCAAATCGGATCAAAAATTCGATGTGAAAATTGAGAATGGGAATCAAGTTAGGAATGAAGGTTCGATCAAATTAGATATTAATTTCCAAAGCAATAAATCATGATTTGGGAAAAAAAAAAGTCGATTTCGACCAACGATAATGATTTCTGATTAAATTATTAAAGGGCCCAAAAAGGGAAAAAATGTTATTTTTGAAATTTTGGAATATAAAATAAGAAAGGAAAAATTAAAAGGGCACTAATTCTGGTTTTTGGATCTGATCTGACCCATCCAAACTAGCATTTACTGTCTCCCCTTTCACCTAATAGAATCCTACAACATGTGGCTACGTGATTAATTGACCTATCTTTTCGACCCTATTTTTAGCCAACTTTCACTCCACAAAGTATGTAGTGGTCTTAACAACCACCATATAAATTTACTTATAAAATTAATTGACCTATCTCTTCCCCATCATATTGAATTTTACATTGAAAGTGGAAAAACCTGTTCACGACCCTAAATTGTTCAAACTTAAAATTCTCACTCACCCGACCACAAAATGAAGCGATTTTGATTTATAAATGCCGTTAAGAGACTACTCTTAAGTTCTGTTAATGGGTCATGACCTATTGGTGGCCGAAAAATGCCATAAGAATGTCATTTTTGCCAACTTCAATTAGGGACAAAAAATCATTATTGTACTGCCACCCTTTCAAGACCAAATTTGGACATATTCGGCCACCACTCCAATAGACACTTATACCAAAATTACCCTTTGTCTCTCCTATACCTCATATATATCTTAGTCAACCTCCACCAAATTCGGCTACCACGATCTGCTTTCCTTTTAGGGGTTGATATGAATCCGACTAAAGAGACTACGAATTCACAAGTCCAATCAACCGAACCTACAATAGAGTTGAACAGTTTTTTTACTAAATGAGATGAATAATCATTTGAGACTACAAGAGGGCTCAACCACAAAGTTAAGGGCTAAAAGATTTAAAGAAGCTTTATATGGGCTGATTAAAGAGATTGCTGAATATTCAAATAGAAGCCCAAATGAAGAGCCCAATAGAAGGTCCAGATTTAATTAATAAGGAGAGATTTATTAATATAATAAATCTCTTAGGATAATATTAGGTAGTTTAGATTTTTAAATTAGTTATTAAAATATCCTAGATATTTAGATTAGATATGGTTAGTTTGTAACTATAATAGATTTTTTTTTACTTATTTTGTGGGCTATTCGGTTGTTTTCTGAGCCTATAAAAGGCATACTCCACAGCATTGGAGAGGACACACTTTGGAATTTCAATTTTGTGAGTTTTGTCTTCTTTCTATCTTAAAAGGGCTTTTGAACTTATCAGGTTTTTATTTATGGCGTTCAAGCAATCAAGACTTATCACCCAGGGTTTTCTAAGAGTTCTTCTTAGAGGATTTGCGTGTGGCGTGTACATATCTCATACCTTGTTTCTCACATAAATAAGGTATATTCCATTTTTTCGTACTTGCGTTGTGAAAGTCTTGGGGTTATTCCATATTTGGTGTAAGGTGTCGTCAGCATATTAGCGGGGTTCGTATTAGGTGTCCATTTTGGAACTTCCCATAACAACTATTTGAAACCAAAATTTGTCTAGCTCTAGCCACCACCACAAAAAAAGTCGTCAGTGTCTTAACTTCAAAATGCCTACCCTTCAGTCACCGGTGGTGCAATAAGTATTTTTGACAAATCAAGTAGTAGCTCTATTTTAGATAGTTTTGACACTTGGCCAATTTCGGCCAAATTCAGTAGTGGTACGACCTCCCACTTCACCTACGAGTCATTATGATTATAATAAAGGTATTTGGGATAGATTAATGTAAATAAATTTTGGATTAGTTTATATTTAAAGTTTGGTTACTAAATTATAAATTTGAAAAAGTTTGGAGACCAATTTCTAAAAATGGAAAATTTGTAGAAATAGTCACAATGGTAGCATAATGGGCTAGTGGATGATTTTGGGACAAACTAAAACGTTTAAAGTTATTTTCGGAAGTTTGAGAATCAAATCCTATTTTTTAGTAAATTAGGGGCAAAGTGTAATTTTGTGGAAAAATAGTCATTTATACTAATATTGGATAAAATAGTTTATTTTGAGATATGGAGGACAAAAATGTAATTTTTAAAAATAAATAGGGAAAATGAGATGTTTTCTAATAAATGGCACAATGGTAATTTTGTTTATTTTAGAAACCAAAGGGTAAATTAATGAACTTTGGGTATACTAAGTAATTCTTGGGGGCTTAAAGACTCAAATGAGTGTGGGAAATTTGAGCACCCAAATAAGAGACTTTTATAGGGTAAAAAATCATAGAGTTTGGATAACTAAGGGCAAAATTATAATTTTGTCCTATTTGAGTACTAAAATTTAAATTTTTGAAAAGTTAAGTATTTAAGTGATAAACTTGGAGAGTTTAGTCATTTGGGCTAATATATATAACATTTTATAGATGAAATGAAATCATAGAATGAGTTTAGTTAAAATGGTTTCATGGGCATGCAAGTAGAGCGAAATAGTCCGATGGGCAAATTGTAAATTTTGGAAAGTTACGGGACGATAATATAATTATTGTTTAGATCTTGATATGTCCTATATTATTGGCTATCGTAGTGTGGCTGCTATGAGTTGAATAAGTGGACTTCTCAACGAGAGATACTTATAAACACACGGGAACGAATACATTTTATATACTCGGGTGAGTGGGTTTATAGAGAGCGAGTTCTATTGAATCAATAGTAGTTTTTTAGTAAGTTTTAATGAATAGTTGAAAGTAGAGATTATGATAGGGCTCACTTAATAATAAGAAATGAATCTAATGAGCATGATAAGATATGAAATGGACTATGTAATCGTTATTTTGTTATAAGAGAAGATCAGTATTATCACTGTGTGAAATTTTTGTAAATATCAGGTTGTGCCTTCAATGTAAGTTATATCGTCTCTTGATATCGGTAAATATATTAATTAAGATATGAACTCACCATTCTCTCAAACTTTTTTGAGGTTAATAGAATATAAATTACATTGAAGGCACAAGATACTCCAAGTCAAGAGACACAAACCATAAGAGGCATTACCAAGTCATAATCCTATTGTAACCAAAAGACATAAGTTCATACAAGTTGAGAGACACAAACTCCAACGGGCATTACCATTAAACATCACAAGTTAAGAGACATAAGCCCTAAAAGGTATTACCAAGTCATAATCCTACTGTAGCTACAAGACATGAGTCAACAAAAGTCAAGAGATACAAGTATCAACGGGTATTACCAATAGACATGAGTCCATTCAGATACTACTAAATTTTCATCATATTCTATTTAGATATTATTAGATTTTATTCATATAAAGTTTTTATTAAACATATATAAACTCATGAGATTGTACACATATAAAATCAAGTATTACAATAATATTACACTAATTTTATCGTTACACCTCTTTCATTATTTTAATGGTATCAGAGTGTTATTGAGGAAAACTCATGAAATACGATCCTACGGGGGTCGGGTACCGCTACCCGGTCCTTAATCCACTCGTCTCTATTATGTATAACACTTCTTAACCCGAGATCTCTCTTATTTTATCACTTTCTTTGTAATCTCCTTTCTTTTGCTTTGTGTTTTATGATATCTTAAAAAAATGAGGTTGTGATTTGTGAGAAAATTTCAAGTTATTTCATTTTTTTCTTTCAAAATTTTAAGTATCTCAAATATTTTCTTTATATAGTATAAATACTTTTCTTTTTTTAACATATTTATTCAATTTAGCCTAAATTCAGTCAAATATTAATATACCTTATTTATTTCTCAATATGTTTATTTTTTACATTAATGGTGGGTTTCTTATTCTAAAATATATTTTTCTCATTTAAAATATTTATGATATTTAGTATTTAAATACTAATTATGATCACTATCAAAATTAATTCAGCTTATTTTTTTCATACCTCCATAAAAAAATAGTATATTCTTATATATTATATTTATTTAACTATCTTTAAGGCATTTTCCACATTTTCTCATTTTACATTCAATGGATTTTTTTTCTTTATTTTTTTTCTTAACGGTTATATTCAATAATGCATTATATATTAATTATTCAATTATTTTATTTATATTCAAACTAGTTTGCGGGGAGCAATAAATAATAAATTACATTTAAACCATAAGACATTACCAAGTCATAATACTACTTGCATTACCCATAGACGCCACAAGTAAATAAACATAAACCCTAATAGTTATTACCAAGTTATAATTCTACTATAATTATAAAACATTATTTTGGACAAGTAAAGAAATACAAATCACAAAGTACATTACCAATATACATTAAACTATTCAAATATTACTAAATTTTTATTTTATTTATATATTATTAGATAGGGTTCATTTAAATACTTTATTCAACCTATATAAACTTATAAAATTATACACATAAAATTAAGTATTATAATAATATTACACTAATTTTATCGCTATACTATTTCATTATTTCATTATTTTTTTTTAGAGGTGTTTGCAAATGAGTAATAAGTATCATACGTCAATATTCAAAGGATGTATCAATATTATTTTAATTATGAGTTATTTTATTTTTTTTAGGAAAAGTTATATTTTGTTTACTAACTATATATTTTATAAAAGTTTTAAATTTTTGTTAAATTTTATTAATTTTTATTTTAAAATTTCATTATATCATAACAAATATAATAATTTTGAATATAAATAGTAAAGTATTTGATGTTATCAAGCAATTAGTAAAATTTAGGAAGTTGAATGTCATTTACTAACTTGTGATACATAGATGGATTGATCGGTGGGTAGGTGTGTATATGTTTATTAAGCCTATAGGAATGGGGCGGGGTCCATTGCAAATGCTTATTAAGTACATAATCACTAAATTTTGTAATGCTTATTAAGTATGTAATCACTACAAAACAAAAGGGGAAACCGACACAAAATCCAGCCCTAGCATACAATCAACAATACTAGGACATGTCTTCCAATGACTGTCTCGCGACTCATTAACAAATTAATGTTAAATTATGCGAGTGCATGTCTTCCTATGATTGTCTCGCACTTCGGTTCTATCATCAATTTCATGAACCAGCGGCCAACTGTAGTGAACCTTGTCTAAGCTTCAACCAGATTTCCACCATGGAAACATCCACGGAGTGACGGTCCGGGTATCGGTTCAGGATCGGAGGAGCAAATCGTTCCATTCACGAAATAGGACATCAATATCAAAGCAGAGGCGATGAAAACTTACAAATGTCACAGTGGTGTGTCAGTAAACTTGAGTCAACGGAAACGAAGCCTACGCACCTGGAGTGAATACTTCACGCTGTCTCTGGATTCGTCGCTCCACGAACCAAATATCACCACCGTAAACACTCACTAAAGACTTCGGAGACTAAAACAGGCCAGTTCGGATTCCCGGCATCACGAGAAGATGCTAATAATATATTAAAATGAGATATTTTTAATTAGATATATTAATAATATATTAAAATGAAAAACAAATCCGTTGTAGTCTAGTTGGTTAGGATACTCGGCTCTCACCCGAGAGACCCGGGTTTACGTACTAAACCAGCAGCCATGTCAAATAGGCTTGTGCGCCTCTTCCTTCGGTTAGCATATGATCGTCGGAGGTAGTGTTAGTACTTCTGGGCATGGCTTGCCACCTGGGCCGGGATTTTTTATGTGACATAATCTCTCTTGCAATCCCGCGCCATTCACCGTTACCCAATCTCTGAATACCAATCAGAAACAGGAGGTGCTCATCTTCCGTCCAGAGTCCTATAACAAAAGGGGCAAATCTTCAATGAACAAAAGATGATTAAGCATACAACCAACCAGACTCTGCTAGTTCAGCGACATGAAACATCTAAGGTACAACAATCTTCTTTTACTTGTCAATAGTTGAATCACTAGTCTCAGTGTCTGTTAATAATGCTAGAAAACCCTAGATAGAGTGTAGTGCAACATCCTACAACCAGTAAAAAGTACACAATAATGCACAATAGAGAAGTTAATCTATGATTTTCTAGCATGAGGTTGAAAATACTGAATAAAAATCATCAATTCCAGGGTCTATCCTACAGCAGCTTCTCGACCATCAACTGGCATTACACATCAATTATTAGCGGGCTAGCTTGATCGAAGGTGGGCCAGCGCGAAAAGGAAAACACAGGTAGAGCTCAAATTATTAGCGGTACCTTTCTTTCTATCACCTGGGCGGACAGACGGGCAATGAGCAATTGAACAGAAAGTGTTCCAAAAAAAATTAGCCCGGATGAGATCAAGCAGAGTTGGTAATAATCAAGAGTCCTAGATGGAGCACAAATTGGTAGGAGTACTTAGCAATAGATGCAAATTAAGGCAAAAACATGAGAGTGGAATTCATTTCGAACAAATTATCTAAGGAAAGGATAGGAAGTAGGTTCGATCTGCCTTGAATACCTCTAGACAAATAATAACTTATGATGGAATGATCTATCGAACAGCACGCAAGCCCAAGGACGGCAGAATGACACTCCAAATGAAGAACGGATCAAAGTGATAAATTGAAGTAGATTCAATTAGTAGTCTGCAAGACATTAGATATCTCGAGTAATGGGAATAAAGTTCAAGCAAATAACAATGTGGTAAGGGGAGAGCATATGCAAGGAATTTTGAGCAGTAAACAGGCGTTCTAGATGAGGGCAAACAGATGAAGCTCGTCGAATAGGACTACTGATGAACTAAACGCAATAGAGAAGGAAACGATACATGTGACGTGAACTGATGGAAGTAATGGAGGGGAAAAATCGACGTCCACTACGATGATAGAATGATTAAACTCCTAAGCGCTACTAGATCGCCAGACGAACGGAGGGAGCGCACGAGGAATCGTTGGAACTCCTTTAGCGAACCTGCAATAGGGAGAGTGACGGCAATTACTTGGCACCCGATTAGATGAATGGTTAATGACTGAAATACCATTCTTGAGATCGGGTCGGACGAATTTTAACAGATCCGCATCCGACCCGAACTCGTGTTTAGCGAATTCTCGTCCGAGGTGACCGAACTCGGTATTTGTTCGATTATATTTTTTTTAATATGTATTTTTATAATATATATTTTTTTATCAAAAATAAAAAATTTTAAATTATTAGTTTTGCATTATCTGAACTTCTAACAGGGTTATCATCAACCTCTCTACTCTCATGAAATTCGAAATAACACAAATGTGCACAAAAAAAGACATCATCTCTAACACTACCAGCAGCAAAATTCTTCAATATTTTCCTTTTCCTCTCAACAAGCACCATCAAATCGAGAAAGAATATATGGGATCGATTATTGTTCTTGTCCATTCTATCTAGCTGTTGGGTTTTCAATGCCTCGTACATCATCATGTTTAATTCTCCATTCTCTTATTAATATGATAAATCGAATCATAGGTAAAAGAAAGGAAGAGAAAGTGGATTATTTTTGTATTCATTTTTCAGTTATATAAAAATTTATATACAACTTTTATCTACAAAATAAGAAAAAAAATATGCAATAAAAGATGTAATTACTGCTAATAATAAATTTCTAATTTAGTTTTTATTATGTAATCACTGCGTATAATAAATCTCTACATATGTTGAGTTGGCTTTTACTCCCGTCAGAAGCACCTTTAGTAAGAATGTCAGCCAATTGAGAATCGATACCAATAAAACAAACACGAAGATGTCCATTGCTAACTTGTTCACGAACAAAATAATAATCAATTTTAATATATTTGGTATGGACGTGAAAAACAGGGTTGTCTATGAGATAAATGGCTAAAAGATTGTCACACCACAATATAGGAAGGCCAGAGAGAGATTAATGAAGCGAGACGTAGATAGACCTTTGGTAAGAATGTCAGAGAATTGGTACCAATAAAATGAACACGAAGATGCCCATTGCTAACTTGTTCACGAACAAAGTAATAATCAATTTCAATATATTTGGTGCAGGCGTGAAAAACAGGGTTGTATGTGAGATAAATGGCTGAGAGATTGTTACACCACAATATAGGAAGATCAAAGAGAGGTTGATGAAGCGACACATAGACAGACCTTTCGTAAGAATGTTAGTCAATTGAGAATCGGTACCAATAAAATGAACACAAAGATGCCAATTGCTAAGTTGTTCACAAACAAAGTGATAATCAATTTCAATATGTTTGGTGCGAGCGTGAAAAACAGAGTTGTCTGTGAGATAAATGACTGAGAGATTGTCACACCACAATATAGGAAGGCCAGAGAGAGGTTAATGAAGCAAGACGTAGATAGACCTTTGGTAAGAATGTCAGTCAATTGAGAATCGGTACCAATAAAATGAACACAAAGATGTTCATTGCTAACTTGTTCACAAACAAAGCGATAATCAATTTCAATATGTTTGGTGCGAGCATGAAAAACAAGGTTGTTTGTGAGATAAATAGCTGAGAGATTGTCACATCACAATATAGGAAGGCCAGAGAGAGGTTGATGAAGCGAGACGTAGACAGACCTTTGATAAGAATGTCAGTCAATTGAGAATCGATACCAATAAAATGAACATGAAGATGCCCATTGCTAACTTGTTCACGAACAAAGTGATAATCAATTTCAATATGTTTGGTGCGAGCATGAAAAACAAGGTTGTTTGTGAGATAAATAGCTGAGAGATTGTCACACCACAATATAGGAAGGCCAGAGAGAGGTTGATGAAGGGAGACGTAGACAGTCCTTTGGTAAGAATGTTAGTCAATTGAGAATCGGTACCCATAAAATGAACACGAAGATGCCCATTGCTAACTTGTTCACAAACAAAGTGATAATCAATTTCAATATGTTTGGTGCGAGTGTGAAAAACAGGGTTGTCTGTGAGATAAATGGCTGAGAGATTGTCACACCACAATATAGGAAGGCCAGAGAGAGGTTGATGAAGTAGGGAGCGCAGCTAGATAATCTTTGTAACAGCATTGCCAATGCTTTTATATTTAGTTTCAGTGCTTGAGCGAACAATAGTGCATTGCTTATGGGAGCTCCATGAGATCAAATTACAATCCAAAAAAATGGCAAATCCACTAACAGAGCGACGATCATCAAGGTTGCCTGCCCAATCAGCATCAGAAAAATAATGCAGATCATGAGGTGAGTGACGCCAAAAAGTTAAGCTAATTTGGGTAGTACCTTGGAGATAGCGAAGGATACGCTTGACGGCGGTCCAATGAGCATACGTGGGTTGGTGCATAAACTGACATGTTTGGTGAACAACATAAGTGATATTAGCCGCGTAAGAGTGAGATATTGAAGAGAATCCATGATCTGACGATATTGGGTTGGATCAGAGAGTAAAGTGCCCGTAAGAGCAGACAAACGGGGGCCAGAGTTAATGGGAGTTCAGACGGGCTGACAAGTAGTCATGGCAACTTTAGAGAGAAGATTATGAATATATTTAGTTTGGGTAAGGTGAATACCTTGAGAGGATTGCTTGACTTCAATGCCGAGGAAACAATGCAGCAGACCTAAATCCTTGATAGAAAATTCAGATTAAAAAGCACAAATAATGGACTCGATAGGAGCAGTGGGCGAGCCCGTGATGAGAAGATCATCAACATAAACAAGTAGAAATATAACAAAATGAGCAGTGCGATAAATGAAGAGAGAGCTATCAGCAATGGAGCCACAAAACCCCAGAGTTTGAAGAAAGGAGCTGAGGCGAAGGAACTAGGCACGGGGAGCCTGTTTGAGTCCATAGAGTGACCGCTGAAGTCGACACACATGATGAGGATAAACAGGGTCAGAGAACCAAGGTGGTTGAGACATGTAGACTTCCTCGATAATGTGACCATACAGAAAAACATTATTTACTTCTAATTGACAGATAGGCCAATTGGAAGAGACCGCAATGGAGAGGATGACTCGAATGGTGACAGGTTTGATGATTGGGCTGAAGGTGGCATCATAATTCAGACCCGGTTGTTGGGAGAAACCTTTGGCAACAAGTCGAGCCTTATGTCGAGCAATGGTACCATCAGGATTTTCCTTAATCTTATAAACTCATTTGTAGCCAATAACAGGACGATCAAGAGGGGCAGGAACCAAATCCCATGTATGATTGTGAAAAAGCACGGAGAGTTCAGCTTTCATGGCGTCCATCCAAAGAGGGTCATGATGAGCTTGAGCAAAGGTGCGAGGTTCTTGCGCCACAAACAAGGAGGGTTGATAGTAAAGCAGCGAGGAGGAAGAGAACCATCCTGAGAGCGAGTAACCATGCGGGGAACCGGCGGAGGAGGAGTAGGCAAACCCATAGGAGATGCTTGTGAAGAAATCTCATGTATATTCAAAGGAGAATGAGGAACAATACCTGAGTCCAATGGCAGCGTTGGGATAGGGGAGGGAATTGGGAGAGTAGCAATGGAGTGTTAGACGGGGCAGTCGGGGGTGGACGGTCATGAGAGAAGGGGAAGACATACTCATTAAAGTGGACGGTACGAGAAATAAAAATGCGTCCAGTGCGAGGATCAAGAACTCGGTAACTTACATAATTAGAGGGATATCCGAGAAAAATACAAGGTGAAGAGCGATGTTATAATTTGTGTGAAAGATAAGGACGAAGGTATGGAAAATAAAGATAACAAAAAACACGAAGAGATTTATAATGAGGAATAGTATCGGTGAGGACCTGAATAGGCGAACAAAACCCAAGAGACCGAATAGGAAGACGGTTGATGAGATATACAGTTGTCTCAAAGGTAAAATCCTAGTCTTTAACAGGAGCATGAGAATGACTTAGGAGAGTAAGGCCCATATCGATTATGTGGCGATGCTTACGTTCAGCAAAATCATTTTGTTGAGGCGTATGAGGACATGAAATACGGTGAGAGATTCCTACAGCCTGCAATTCTGACTGGAAAGATTTGGACAAAATTTTTTTGGCTCCATCAGATTGTAAGTATTTGCTTTTGGAATTAAGTTAATTTTCAACTTGTAAACGAAATGATCGAAAAATAGAGATAATGTTAGAACGTTACTTCAGAATATAAAACCAAGAAAACTTACTATAATCATCAAGAAAGTGTACATAGTAAGTATGACCTGTGTGAGAGAGAATGGGAGCGGGTCCCCATATATCGGTATAAATTAGCTCAAGTGGAGCGAGACTCTTATGATGGGTGAGAGGAAATGATTGCTAAATAATTTTACCACAAGAACAAGATTCACATAATGGCAATGGGGATATATTTTTCATAGAGAGATATTTAGAAAGCACATGACTAACAATGGGAAAAGCAAAATGTCCCAAATGTTGATGTCAAATAGAAACAGACGCAACATAGCTGACATAAGTAGTAGGAAAAACGGGAGAAGGTGTACGACTTGTGCGAATATAGTAGAGTCCGCCCTTACTACTCCCGTGCAGCAACTCCTGATGAGAGAATAGATCTTTGATAAGAAAATATGTAGAATAAAATTCAAAATAACATGGGTTATCTCGAGTAAGTTGAGAGACAGAGAGAAGATTTAAGGTAATCTAGGGAACATAATAAATACGATTGAGAAGAAATTTATGAGGCGTATAGTGAAGATAAGCAGAACCAAAGGATAAAATTGGTAAACCTATCCCGTCGCCGATCATTAGATGCTCAGGAAGGGTAGGATCGTTTTGAATAGACATGTGAGATCATATGTTAGTGATATGTGTGGTAGCATCGGAATCAATATACCAATCGAGTTGATGGGGGGTGGGCACCAAATTGTAAGAGGGATGAGCTCGAGGTGTGATGGGCTTGAGCTCATATGATGGACAACGGTCGACCATGTGGCCCATTAATCAACATAGTTGGCATGTAGGCCTGGAAGGCCATAAGTCGGGCCTTTTAGATGGACTGCCTTTTTCTTTCTCGGGGAGGCCTTGTGTGCCCCAATTTCCAGAAGAGTGAATGGAGCCTACTGGATGACACCTAAATGTTGGATTGGACGAAAGTCGTTGGGATGAAAATCTCCTATTAGGGGTTCTATCATTCCATCGAGCAGAACCTCTATGAGGTTCAATATGTCGATGAGAGCTTGGAAAGAACCTTTGTTGCGATTATCGACCTATAAAATAAAAAAGAGGCATCGGAGGTATTGAGAGGAGACCGCGGAAGCTTCAGGTAGCTACAACAGTTATGGGAGGCTGAGATATATTGGTAGCTCCTGTGATTCTAGATAGGGGTGCAGATCCAGCCGCTACGGGAGGCTGAGATATATTGGTAGCTCCTGTGATTTCAGATAGGGGTGCAGACCCTGAATTGATTCCATACTTCTAAACACGATGGGCGTCTTGGGCAAGCAGTAATGCCTTCAAGGAGTCCAGAGTCATGTTATCCAGAACGGGCGACATAGCAGGGGTGAGTACCTCCCATTCCCTGTCAAGATCATTGAACAATTTGTCTTTGATTTTGTGGTCAGGTTTGGGGTGACCGATTTGGGCAAAGCTGGTGGTGAGGGTTGAGATGATGGAGAGGTAGGTGGCCATGGGTTGATCACCCTTTTGTAGCTCTCGCCATTGTTGGTCAAGAATATCCTTTTGAGCACAAGTTTGAGAGCTGTATAGAATCTTCAGCTTGTTCCATGCTTCAGCTGATGTGAGAACATCAATGATCTACAAATTAACTTATGTAGACAGAGATGCAATTAATGCGGTTAAGGTGAACTTATCTCGGACCACCCACGCATCATATTCTGGGTTGACAATCTCGAGTTCCTCATCTTCTTCTTTCACCAGCAAGGTAGGTTTTGGCTTAGGTATGCTACCATCGACATAGTCATACAGTTGATAGGCTTGTAGCATATTACTGATGTTATTCTGCCACAGGTAGTAGTTGGTGTTGTCAAATTTGATTGGTAGGGAGGGATGTGCATTGGAAAGAATGATGGTGGTTGAGGAGCTCATTTTGAGTGTTCAAGATAGTTATGTGTTTGAAAAAATACTTGAATGAGGAAGAAGTGTGCTACGCAGACTACTTGTTTGAGAAAATGCTTGAATTAGGAAGAAGTGTGCTACGTAGGTATGTATTTAAGAAAATGCTTGAATGAGGAAGAAGTGTACTAGATAGGCTATGTGTTTGAGAAAATGCTTGAATAAGGAAGAAATGTGCTATGAAGGCTATGTGTTTGAGAAAATGATTGAAAATTCATGCTCTGATGCCATAAAATAAAGGAAGAGGAAGTTGGAAGTTGATAATTTATGCGTGTATTCATTCTTCTTATATACAACTTTTACATACAAAATAAGAAAAGAATATGCAATAAATAGAGGTAATTACTACTAATAATAAATTTCTATATATATATATATATATATATGTTGATTTGGCTTTTATTATGCAATCACTACTAATAACAAATCCATTCAGATATGTTGAGTTGGCTTGTAGGTATTGTTATCCTTGGAGTGGTGTGGCGGTTGAAGCTTTAGATATGTTGAGTTGACTTTTAATAGGCAATTACTTCTTAGTACGCATCTATCAAGATTATTGTTTTGATTATATTTGTAATATAATTGACTTGTGTGGATGAGTAATGACAATAACATTACACATGGTATTAGAGGTGAAGTCGAGGATACCGTGAAAACTAGAAGTGGGGATAAAAGGGGAAAGTTAGCTCTTCACGAAACTCGAGGCGTATGGCACGGGTTCATGATTATTGTTTTGATCATATTTGTAATATAATTGACTTGTGTGGATGAGTAATGACAATAACATTACACATGGTATTAGAGGTGAAGTGAGAATACCGTGAAAACTAGAAGTGGGGATAAAAGGGGAAAGTTAGCTCTTCACGGAACTCGAGGCGTATGGCACGAGTTCATGTTTCACTTGCTATCTGAAATTAGATAGAGCTGGATCAAATGATGTGAGATATAGGATAACACATCATTAGCATAGTATGACGATGAAAATTATACGATAACACATGTTATGTTACTTGGGAGTGTGGTATATAACACAAATAATAATAATAGTGCTTAGTTTTTTATGTGCAAGATTTTAATAGATACAACAATTATAACATGTGAAAAGTTGTAATAATTTATATATAATGGAAAATGATAAAATGAATATAATTATCTAAAAATGTTATTTAGGAGTGTGTTATTATACACATACAAGAGACATGAACATTGTATATTTTATATCTAAACCGTAAAATAAAAAATAAATTTCTTAAATAAATAATACAAATTAAAAGACTATTATAAAAAATAATAAGTAAAATTACTAGTAAAATATATTAATTAACTCTAATAAAAATATTGAGTAAATATAAGATTATAGATCAGTATGTATTTCATATTTAAACTGTAAAATAGAAAATAAATTACTTAAATAAATAATACGAATTAAAAGGTTATTATAAGAAATAATAAGTAAAATTACTAGTAAAATATTTAATTAATATATTAATTAATTCTAATAAAAATATTGAGTAAATACAAAGTTATAAGTTATATATTAACTTTAATATATTCACTAATATATGCCGTCATCATCCTTCACATATTTTTGAGTTCATCCTTCAAACATTTTCTAAATGAGCATAGAGGAGTTGTTCACCATTTTTCAAACATTTTTGAGTTGTTCCTTCGAACATTTTTAAGTTGTATAGATAATGGTATGTTATTATTAATATTAAAACATATGTAACTTGAGTTAAAATACATGCACGAATAATATTTTACTAACCTGGGATACATATATGAATTGACATTATACGAACATAAACCAAACAATAATTTCTATTCTTTATACACAATTATTGATAGTATGTTTTTAAAGTATATGGGTAATGATATCAATAGCTCGGGTCAAAGAAGGTTGTGGTAGATTTGTGCCTGATCTAAGCTCGAGTCCAAGGAATCCATGCCCGAGTGAACGTCTACTTGGTCAATTTTAGACTGACCCTATTCAGATATAATGGACTTGAGGCTCAAATTCATAAGTTGGATTCGAACCTGATTCTATATTTTATCATATATAATTTTTATTAATAATAAAAAATTTTAAAATTATTGTAATACTGTGCATTTATAATATTATTTTTAATTTAAAATATTTTTTTGTAAATTTGGCTAAAAAATTATATTGAATAAATAAATTTTACTGAAAATAATAAAAAATGAAATGGCGTCTGTGCAAAAGGGGTGAAATTACTAGGGCGCAGGGTTTTTCGAAATTTCCTACTGTGTCGGTTATTTATCGTCATTTTGGAGGCGCGGTGCATGTACGTATCTGTCTCTCTAACTCTTTCCTGTCTTCTGCCCGCAGTATTTCTTCCCTTTCTTCCCTCAATTCTCGGTTTCTTACTGGGTGTATATGATAACAGAGGTATAGAGGGAGGGGGAGAGGTTTTCTCTTCATCATCATGCAGAGGAGCAATTTCCGAATGCATTCGGGAGGGGAGAAGAAATGGGGGCTGTTCAAATCACCTGGTCTTAAAGAAAGTCTGGCTGTTGAAGCAAATGGAGATATTTAGAGGGAGCGAGAGTGTGAGGGTCATTAAAAGGGATTGCGGGTCCGGTTTTTGTACGTACCCTTCTTCGTGTTCATTTTTCTGAACCCGAGCCGCAGGAATTGAATCTCGGGTCCAGCCTGCCAGCGGAACGCGATGCTTGGATCTCGAGTCCTATTTACATACCTTATGTTATAAAATCATATTAAAATTGAAATAGGAATGGGGATGAATCCATTGCAAATGCTCATTAAGTACATAATCTCTAGAAAACATACGGGGCAAACACAACACAAAATTCAGCACTAGCATACCGTCAACAATACAATCCACAAGAAAACCTGAGGATCTTGCCCACTCTAAACCGTTCAAGTCTCGACTTTTATAGGGGTTACATTGACTCATTCCCCAATCATGTTAAATCATGCGGTGTATGTCTTCCTATGATTTTCTCGCCACTCATTCCCCAATCATGTTAAATCATACGGGTGCATGTCTTCCTATGATGGTCTCGCACTTTAGTTCTATCATTAATTTCATGAACCAACCGCCAAATGTAGTGAACCTTGAATAAGCTTCAACCAGATTTCCACCATCGAAACACCCACTCAAGCACGGCCCGGGGATCGGAGGAGCAAATCGGTCCACTCACGAAATAGACGATGAAAACTTACAAATGTGACAGTGCTGTGTCACCGGAGAGACCCGGGTTTAAGTCCCGGCAACAGAACTTTTTTCTCAACGGTTATGAGAGAGGTACCCCATGAGTTGACGCCGACAAGGACGACCACAAGTACAACGGGAGGTTGGTTACACATGCTGGCGCTGCTCTTCTTCTTCATCGCGGTTCTATGGACCTTGTTGGGTCTAGACGAGTACATTAAATTTTTTTTGTCACCCTCCTAATTTGTACCCTCATGGTAGCGAGACAGATCTTTACAAGAGAGCACGAATGCTCACCACGAATTTTTTAGCAGGGCTCGTACCTGCAATATGCAATTCTAGATTTTGGGTAAATCCGAACCGTTAGGATTGGGAGCACGAAATTAGATTATAATTATAAGTCGTAATTATATATGCTATAAATTATGCACCTAAGCTTATGTATATTGTAATGAGATGTAATATGTCACACTACATCTATTAAAAGCACTTATAGCATATACATACTAAATAACTCTATATTTGTAGCCAATTGGGGAATGGGTGGAATCGGTAGCTCATTGATGGTATCCGCTCTAAATCTAAAATATATGGTATGATTATGTTCTTGCACCAACTTATGGTGGATTAGTTAATTAACAAACAAACTCTCAAATCATGGCGCTTCATTAATAGGAGTGTAGTGTTGTTGTGGGTAGGTAGACATGGAAGCCACCTATATGACGAGGCCTTTACCTAAACCCATCTCGTTTCAATGACTCGGATCTAGGGGTTCAACGGTGGCAGATGCTGCATGGAGGGTCGATTTGCGGCCGCAATAGCCTAGCGGTGGTCATGAGTCAAGCTCCCATGGGGGCTCGACTTCGGGAGTAGCTAGACCCGACCCATCCGTGGTGAGGAAGTTTAAGGTGGGTTGCCGCTAGGTGTGTCAACCGGATCCGGGACCCATGCCCGTATCTAATCAAGCCCGATAATGGTCGGATATGCCCTGGTTCTCACTCAACTGCATATTCCCCCTCCACGATGTTGATCTGTCAAGAAGAGAGACAAACATGTTATATAATTCTTGTGACAAGGATACTCGCTCTGTCGTCTGTCCAAAATGGAGGAATAAAAACAGGGGCTAGAAAATTCAAACTCACATCTTATAGAAGTGGAAGAATGAGGGACTAAGGAACTCGTTAGTCATGGCCACTAATTTCATCTGCGTGGTCCATATACAGTTGATAATATGATATATGTATTCTACACGAGTATATAATAAAAAATTTTAAATAAAGTATATTATTTTTACTCGTATAAGACGCTGATAAATAGTTATTACAATTGGGTTTAAAATTGAATAGGTAAAGGGTATGTATAAAGTAAGTACGAAATTTGAAAATATTATTTTATAGTAAATAAAATAGAGAAAATGAATTTATAAAATTGAAACTGCTTACGCTAAGTAATTTTAAGGAAAAATGAGAACAAACACACTTATAAGTACAAATACTACCGACGGACGACCACGTGCTGATGGGTGTCAATAACTTTATGGATTTTTGGGTGGTCACCTTATTCGACCGCAAGGGAGAATCAGCCCGAATTAGAACTATATATATATATATATATATATATATATGAAAAGTGGCATAAAAAAAATTAAACTGTAGGTCCATTATCCATGGGATCCGAACTGTATCGAGCCAGGGGACCTCAAGTTCAGATTTCGAATCTATTTTTGGACCCAATTTGGCGTAATTTATGGGTACGGGTCCAAAAAGAAGACCCGCACTTGAGTGAGAACTCGGGCATATCCGACCATTATCAGGCTTGATTAGATATGGGCACGGGTCCCGGATCCGGTTGACACACCTTAGACTTCCCCACCACGGATGGGTCGTTCCACTCACGAAATAGGATATCAATATCAAAGCAGAGGCGATGAAAACTTTCAAATGTCACAGTGCTGAGTCAGTAAACTTGAGTCAACGGAAAGGAAGCCCACGCACCTGGAGGGACTACTTCGCGTTGTCTGTGGCGTCAATATTTAAGTAGAAATATAAATAATATATTAAATTAATTAACAAATCCGTTGTAGTCTATTTGGTTAGAATACTCAGCTCTCACCCGAGAGACCGTGTTCAAGTCCCGGCAACGGGAAATTTTTTTCGTTTCTCACTTGGCCCCAAATCCCTCGTACTATGATCTCCACTTATTTTGGCTGGTGCTAAATAATTGCAAATTGGAGTTGTCTTTGATTTCACAGATAACATCATGAACAATCACTCAAAAGTGCTAGTTTTGGTACTATGGTATTCATTCCAACTTTGCTTATAATTTAAATTATACTATTAAACATTAAATATTAATTCTAAAATTATTTGGAAATATAGTGTATGGGTGTAGATTCCTTTGGGGTAATTATTGAACTATTAGTGCTAGAGCTTTTGATGTTTTAGAGAGGAGGCTGTAGATTAGATGTCATTTTCATTATCAACGAGTCCGTTCGCCCTTGCAAAAGAGAAAATTTGAACTGAGATGATAATAGTGGAAATAAGTTTGACTCTCACCATCCTCCCATAATAAGACCTATATTGAAGTTTATTTACCCATGGACAAGTATACATGTCCATGAATTAAGTGTGAACAGGTATTTCAAAAATTGAACCCTACGCTTAAATGTTATATAAAACATTATCTACCTCCTACATGGGACGGAGGCTAAGTTGCTCATCCAATCTAGGGTCCATTTTGATATTTCTAAATATTGGAAATTTGAGTTCAATACGATTCTATTAACACATATTTTTATATGAGAACCTAAATAAGAGAATTAAAAAGTAAAGAATTCAAAATAAGAGAATTTGAATGAGTAATGACAAAATAATAATTTTATTTTAATTGATTACTAAAATTTAAATTTTTAAAAAGTTTAGTGTTTAAGTTCTAAATTTAAAGAGTTTAGACATTTTGACTAATACAACCAAATATAGATATAATATTTTATAGATGGAATAAAATAATAGAATAAATTTAGTTAAAATGGATTTGTGAGCGTGAAACGGAATAATGTGCCAACCCTAAATTTTGAAAACTTAAAGTATAGTTTATAACCTATTTTAATATCTCCTATATTATTAGCTATTGTAGTGTGGCTAAATAAGTGGAATAATGGATTTTTCGACTGTAAAATATGTATTTTATATACTCGAGTATGTTTATAGAGAGCGGGTTCTATTGAACGGATAATAGTTTTTTAATAAATTTTAATAAATTACTCAAAGTATAAACTATAATAGGACTAACTTAATAAGAAATAAAGATAATTAACATAATAATATATGAAATGAATTATGCGTTATTTTGATATAAAAGAAAATAAGTATTATCTATTCTGTGAAATTTTTTAAAAAGGATTATGACCTAATTAGGAAATAATAATAGGTATAATAAAATAAAAAATTTTAAAATGAAAAGCAAATTAAATTTTGTGCACTTTTATTAAATTAAAAATAAATTATAATAAATAAATTAATTATAACACTGAAATCCATAATTTTTCTGATATTTAACCTATAATCACTTAAATGGTATTCTAAAAATATAAATAGTGGGATAAAGTAGTATAATAAATCCGATTAATTATATACATAAAAATATGAGAGTCTAGCATACATAGCACCTAAATTTTAAGAAAAACTAATATATGAAATTGATTTAAATAAAATGAATAAAATGGTAAGTCAAATAGTATGTATGTATAAATAAAAATTATTATTATAATCACGTGTATAATATTAGTAACTTGAGTGAATAAGTTATGAATCGATCAAATTAAAAATATAAGGGAAAAGTAAAATTTCAAATCTTCTAATACATTGGAAAGTAGGTGTATAATAGGACTTGAGGCATTGGTTATGATATGGAATTAAAAGAGGGTTGACGATCGTTCAGGATCGGAGGGGCAAATATCCCCAAAATAGGAGTTGGAGTAAATCGTTCCACTCGCGAAATAGGACATCAATATCAAAGCAAAGGCGATGAAAACTTACAAATGTGACATTGCTGTGTCTAAACTGATTCAACGGTCGCTCTAGAAATAATATATTAAATTAATTAACAAATCCCTTGTAGTCTAGTTGGTTAGGATACTCGGCTCTCACCCGAAAGACCCGGGTTCAAATCCTAGCAATAGAAAAAGTTTTTACGTTCTATCAATTCAAAAGCCCAGAGGAGTTATCTTCATCATTCCTTTTTGAATGAGGAAACTTCAATTGATGGATTTACGTACCAAACCAGCAGCCATGTCAAATAGGCTTGTGCGCCTCTTCCTTCGGTTAGCATTTGATCGTCGAAGGTAGTGGTAAGTAGTACTTCTGGGCATGGCTTGCCACCTGGGCCGGGAGCTCGGGGACTCGTCGGCCTTCCGTTTGACACCTTTGTGACAGTAAATGATGGCATGAAATGAGCTGAACGGAATTGTTTCCTCTTTACCGACACTGTTTCAATTTTCTAGTGAGTGAACAATGTTGTCATCTATATGAAGAAGATGACACTGTTCCGAACCAGACCGGACTAGTCTGAACTGGGTTCAAAGCTTAAACTGACCAGTTCATGCCCGATTCGACCGAGTTTGAATGAGGAAACTTCAATTGATGGATTTACGTACCAAACCAGCAGCCATGTCAAATAGGCTTGTGCGCCTCTTCCTTCGGTTAGCATTTGATCGTCGAAGGTAGTGGTAAGTAGTACTTCTGGGCATGGCTTGCCACCTGGGCCGGGAGCTCGGGGACTCGTCGGCCTTCCGTTTGACACCTTTGTGACAGTAAATGATGGCATGAAATGAGCTGAACGGAATTGTTTCCTCTTTACCGACACTGTTTCAATTTTCTAGTGAGTGAACAATGTTGTCATCTATATGAAGAAGATGACACTGTTCCGAACCAGACCGGACTAGTCTGAACTGGGTTCAAAGCTTAAACTGACCAGTTCATGCCCGATTCGACCGAGTTTTTCAAAATTAAAAATTTATAAATTCATCTTAATCCATTATCTTTCAAATGGTGGCCTCAATTCTCAAATTGGAATTTTCTAAGCCACCTAGAAAAATGAATTTAGCATCTGGTTCAAAAGTGGTTCAATCCAGTTTGGATTCGGTTCACCTGAACCGGTTTGGTTTTCATCCCCCATTTATCCTAAAGTCCTTTTTCATGACTTATGTGATTCTTTAGGTTACTTGGGATCCATAAATTTCCCAGTTTTCCCTCTCTCTATCAGTTTTGGTTCATAAATTGACTTGATTCATAAACCGGCTCGGTTCCTTAACCGGTTCAGATCCGATTCATCTGAACCGGTCTGGTTTTTCTCTCCCAATTTGTCCTAAGGTTCTTTCCCAAGGTTTATGAACTCTTTTGGGTCACTTGGGAGTTGTAAATTCTCCAATTTGCCCATTCCCCGAGAATCGGGTTTGTGAACCAATTCGGTTTTTCTCACTCGGTTTGATCGGTTCTTTTGCCAATTTTTCTTAACTCCAAAGAACGGGGTTTACAGTCGGTCGGGGAGAGCTATGGGAGGGTCATCCAGGTTATAGGAGGTTGGAGGTGATCGAAATTCAGCTTGAAGGATTCTGCTACTTTACAAACGTTGGAGTGTCGGTACTATGTGAGCTCACCAACGCTCATCCGGTGATCCTCGAGCTGAAAAGAGGTTGAAGCAAGGTAGAGGACTTCCTTCTAGTTCCAGGGAACCCGAATTTGCCTTCGGAGGTTGTGGAAAAGGCCCAAGTTGCTCCATTTTTCGACGAAGCACAAGCTAGAGCTTGTGCTTGTGCTTCTCTAGCACAAGCTAGAGCCAGTGATCCTCTAGCTTGTGCTTCGTCAAAAAATGGAGCACTTCTTCTTATTCAGTCGTTTGAGGGGTGAGGAAGATGAATGTGAAGGAGCTCTTTATAGAGGGAGCTCGACAATTGACAGGGTTATCCATTGGTTAATCACTCGACCCTAATCTTTACCATTCACGGTCATATCAAGAGGGTTGTTCGATCATCGGAGACTAAGCAGCTAGTCTGTCGTTCTTATCTGCCACCTTTTAGAGGTTGAAGATGATACTATGTGGCGCATGCAAGCTTCGCACGTGTGAGCTGCCACTTGGCATACTGTGATTAATTAGCATCACTGACACGGCTTCCCACTCAGCATCCAAGTCATCCTTTGACTCGTTGACCAGCCACGTGGTGTCCTCCCATTGGTCACTCATTCCAACGTGATTGCTGACCATATTTGATTAGCTGTTTGACTTTGACATGTGGCATCCTCTCATGGACTGATTTAAATAAGTCAGATTTCCCACCTAGCGCATTGTGTCACTGCCACGTGTCACCCTCTAATTAGTTGGGATCATCCGACGTGGCTTTGTCACGTGTCAACCTCTAATTGGTTGGGACCGTCCGACATGACTCTACCATGTGTCAACCTCTAATTGGTCGGGGCCTTCCGACATGGCTCTACCACGTGTCGACCTCTGATTGGTCGATCATTTCTTCGATAACCTAATCGGCTGACGACATCTTTGCCACATGTCAGCTCCTCATTGGCCAGCCTAGGTAACAAGGCTTCTCCTCAGTTGACCATTGGCTGAAGACATGTGTCGCTCTCCTATTGGTCGGTCGTCAGTGACGTAGATTTTTCAATCTTTGATTGTTGACCGATGACATGTGTCACACTCTTATTGGTCAGTGCTTCCAAGTGCTGACCGAATAGCTGACTGAGTGCACCATGCCATGCGTCATGCACTAATTGGTCATGTCCGCTGATTGGACGCTAACCTGACACGTAGACCGTTGACCAGCTAGACCATTGATCGATTCATTGTGACCAAGTTCAATGACCCAAAATAAAAAATTAGGCAGTTTAGGCCCGATCCGACCGATTTTCTAAAACCTAAAAATTTCTAAATTCATCTAAATTTATTTTCTACCTAATGATGACTTCAATTTCTCAAATTGATAGTTTTAAATCACCTAGAAAAATAAAATTTTGAATTGATTATTCATGATTCAATCTGGTTCGGGTCTGGTTCACCTTGAACTAGTCTAGTTTTCACATTCAATTCTATCCATGGTTATATTCCATGATTTTTGGGTCTTTATTGACCACTTGAAATTTTCCAAATCCTTGTTTTAGCTTCTCAATACAATTTTCAGTTCGTTTTAACCTTATTTTTCACTCAAAAGTTTTTGGTTCCCATGTTTGGTTTTTCTTATTATGAAGAAATAGGGTTTGCAATCGGGGTCGGCAACAACGACTATTGTTTGGCCTTTTTTGTCTATTACCAAGTCAAGTCTGGCATGGATCTCTAGAGCACTAAATTATTGTCAATTTAACACCAAGTTCACCTCATTTGGTGATCAGATGAGAGAGATATGCCTATTTTACTAAAATGGGGTCGAGGAACCGTTCGGGGAAAGGAATTTCTCATTTTGAATGGCAATATCGAGCTTTATATGAGAGGATAATGCAATTAACTCCATAGAGATATTGTTAGCTTTGTTCCTAGCTGATCTATCCAATTTGTAGTACTTAATTTGATAAAAAAAATTGAGTAAATTAGAATAACATATTGAAGTAGTGTAGTAGAAACTATCAATCGATGTTCGCTAGCTCGAGGTGAGTTGGGTGAGTTGGTCGACCCAACTTGTTCATTTCTTCTTTTCTTTACATTTTTAAACTTTTAAATTACTATTATACCCTTTTGAGTTTTTTTGGTAATTAAATTCTAAATCCCAACCATGTTCGGGCAAAAATTGACTTTCCCCAAAAATCTCACTTTTTGTGCCTAGGAATTTGATCTCAAATTCGATCGGATCCCTAGTCCTAGCATCGGGTTTCCTATCTCATTTTCATCATTGGGTTTTGATTCAATTAGACTTTCCAAATCCCGACTTGGGGTCCATTCCCGACTGGGGATCCTGTTCCTAGTTTTAGCTTTTATCTCTCAATTGAGATTTTATTCTCGATTTTCGATCTCATCCCAAGTATAGAATTTCGTTATCGGTTTTTGTTCTTATTTTAACTTCATGATCCCATTTCTCGGCTTAGTATTTTATTACTAGTTTGAGATTCTATTTTCGGTACACACATGATTTCAAATTCACTTGAACTTAACCTGGGTTCTAGAAATTTCGGTGTTACAGCACGCACGTGCACCATATTTTCACCCAACATGAGTAAATCCAAAGGTCGTTTATCAGTAATAAGCTATATTATGTTATCATTTGCAAAGTAATTATCCAAAATAATGGTAAAGAGTTTTGAATCAATATTACAATAAACAAGTGCACTTGATAGTCTCTCACAAAAAATTTTACTTATGTGTAGACACGACACATAAAAGAGCTTATAATGAAATAAACATAATAAAATTTCTAATTCATAAATAACAAATAAAACAAATATAGATATAGCATTTTTTGAATTATTACCTTAGTATACAACTTTGTAATATTTAATAATTATAAATATAATGATAGGTTATTACCATATAACTATTTTTTATGTATCTATTTATTTACATGTCACTAATAAATAATAGCAATTCGACTAATTAACTTCTTAAAAAAAAAATTTACACTTTTTTTTCAACTGAATATAATTTCATATAAGTATTTTTAATTGTATTACTTGACATAAAATTAAAATGTAATTTTAACTTACTCACAAAATTTCTAAACTCTTAATACTTTACAATATTTATCGAGTAAACAAGTAGGATAAACATTTTTACAAGTTTTTTACCAAAGTTTTGTTAATCAAACTTTACTAAACCAATAATATTTTTCTCCATTTATAAACTTATTTCAACATAATTCATAAATTATTGTCGAACATCATTTACGGTTCTTCTATATTATTTGTCCAAATATTTTATCAAATAACTCTACCATATTATCTATCCCTAACTTAAAAACTTTTATAGTACTTTCACTTCGATTTGATACTATCATTGAAAAGGATTGTGAATCCTAATACAGGTAACTATTCTAGTACATTTTATACCAAGATTTTATATTCATCGAATATTAATGGGTATTATTTGATTATTTTCTCATACAAATAAATAATATAAATAGTAAAATATAAAAAAATTATAAATTAAAAATTAAGTAAATCAAAACCATGATCAAAATCGGATCACCGTATTCCTAATGGTACTAGTACCATTACTAGTATGATGACTCCGTTCTAGATAATGGTACTAGTACTTTTCATATCATGGTACTAGTAATAGTTTTGAATCACTATACGAGAGTCGCAATTAACTCATACGGGGCTCAGTATCGAGTCCGGTGCTCAAGCTGTCTTTCGAAGTCGAAGTTGGGGCTGGTAGTGGGGTGGAGTCTCAAGTAGGGGATTCAACGAACTGCTCGGGGAGGGAGCTGCTTAGGGAGGGGGCTAATCGGGGAGGGGTGGCTTAGGCGAGGCTTGGACAGGGACTGCTCGGGGAGGGGGACTACTCGGGTGAGGGCGGCTCGTGCTCCGGCGTTGGCTGCTCGAGCAGGGGATGCTCTAGCAGGGGTTCGTCCGTCGGGGACTCAATCGTGCGGAGGACTCGTAGTCGGGGGTTCGGTCGTCTCATCTAGGGGGCTCGCAGTTGGCGGCTCGATGGGTGGCTCGATCGTCTCACAGTAGGGGCTCGGTTGGTGGTTCACCCGAGTCTTTTCTTCCAAAGCTTATGGAAACCCAAGCAGGTTTTCAAATTTTTTAGAAGAAAAAATAAAATACGAACGTTTTATTTTTATATTCATTAAATAAAATGACATTTTTAAGGAATTCCCAAAACTACAATACGATCGTTTTATTTTTTAACAATTTATTAAAAATGATGTCATTTATCCCCGCTTTGTAGTTCAAAAGTAGAAAAAAAATTAAAACACAAGGGCCAAGTCCAGCAGACCCAACCCATTTGCACTCGAGCAATCATGAAACTTTGGGATGGGGTACTCGATTCAAGCGTGGATGTCCCGTTTTTTTATATCCCGTGAGGTTCCAAAAAGCGTAATCTCTAATTTTAGTAATTTTTAAAGTGTCAAATATATAGAATTTGAATAAAATGAAGGGTATCGAAAAGGATTTTAAAATATAAATTATTGTCCAACTTTATTAGAAAATATTTTATTATTAATAATATATTATAAATATTATTTATTAAACATGTCCCTCATGACCCACGAAGTCATGCATTGACCAATCCCACCCTATTTCGATTTTAAAAATTATGGTCTATGCATTTTTACTCAATAAAAAGGAAGTTACAATGATAAAGACATGAACATTTTTTTAAAAGAAAAAGTCATATATATATATATATATATTAGATAGACCGTGTTCAACCAAGGCTTAAATAAATTATTTATTTATGATGCATGTATTACTATTACATATCCTAAGAGATCAGTATACAATATTTTATTGTTTTGTTATTCTATACTTGAATAAACTTGACGAAATTTCCTTTACATGTTGAAAGTGGTAAATCTGGCACGATAGCAGTATCACACGTGTAAAGGAGGACTTGGGGATGGTGATGATCATCGTCTTCCTCAGGAGAATGAGGAGGAAGCAAAAGGAATAAAAAAAGTGAGTGGGGACAGGGTTTATACTCCAATTTTGAAATAATGATTCCTCCATTCTTTTATTGGCTAAGAAAAGTGTTGGTGGGATTGAAAAGAAAAAAAAAAGAAAGGGGAGCAATAATGGCCAATAAATGATACGGCCATCTTGTTAACCAAAGTTTTGAAGGCATTCTTCCTTGATGAAGTTTGCTGGAACAATCAAATGGAGTAGTAGGTCAAATGATTATATTGAATAAGATATTGTTTATTAATAAGGATTGTATTAATTAAAATTAATAATTTATAATTATTATAATATTATAAACTTAAAATAATTCTCTATTTTATATTATATTCCTAGCCCACTCTTATGCGTAGATAGTCTATTTAATCTCAAATTATTAATATTTCTTTATTATTAATATTTATTATTTTTCTAAAATTTCTCTCACATTATTATTTATTTTTATTTCACTCAATACAATTTATTATATTTTAAATTTTATTTCACTTATTTTTTTTATCAAATATCTTTTTTTTCATAGGGAACTGTCTTTCCTATTTGTGCAGTGTAGAGAGTTATTTTTCTTCACTAAAAAGTATTCAACCATTTATTACTTTAGTATTATATTATTTTTTAACCATTTAATAATATAATTCTTAATTTATTAAATAATTTATTTCACCAATTAATATAATTCATCATGAAATCATATAATTATATATTTTTGTATCTTATATTATAGTATTTTAAATATATTTATGAAAAACTATATTTTTACTTAATTATATTAAGATAATATAATTTTATAAATTAATATTATATTATATCCCTTTCTACCATTATTTATTTATTATTATTATACAATAGAGGAAGACAACGTCATGGACCAATGGTACATATTGATAGAAATAGGATTTAGTAGAATGAATCATATAATAATATTTGGATAAAATATCTAAAGCACTTAATTTTTTTTTTCATTTTGGTACAAGTTTTTAGTTTACCCATCTAACTAATATTACACTTAGTTTTATGTATCTTATTTATTACCAAATTTATTTTTTTATCAAAAATTAATTACAATGCTATTTTTTATATTCTAATATTATATGTAATATATAGATGCCAATGCTAAACTCCCGATTAAATATAAATAAATTTGTATTTAATTCAATGCAAGT
This sequence comes from Trapa incisa, assembly GCA_030064435.1. Lineage (NCBI taxonomy): Eukaryota > Viridiplantae > Streptophyta > Magnoliopsida > Myrtales > Lythraceae > Trapa > Trapa incisa. The sequence continues at coordinate 19,228,734 of CM057785.1, read as the reverse complement.
GTAACATTGTTCAGATGTCAGACACTTAATTTGACCTTTTTAAATGTTAGGTGTGTAAGTGTAACATTGTCCAGACAGTAGACACTTCTAGCGTAATTTCCCTTTCTTTTAACCTTTAGTGCTCGTTAAAATTTCAATAAAGTTTTCTATAGTACGATCTCTACACCCATGCAGGCAGGGGCCTTATCGGGGATCAATGGACCCTGATGAATTAACAACTCAACTGACTGTATAGTTTCTAGATATGGAAGATCACAATACACTTTTTCATGAGTAATCTGTTCTGTAATAAGCATGGTGTATCTTTTTGTCACTGGCTGTAAATCATGCTTTGATTTGTTAATAATATTTGAAAGCTTCTTATTAAATAATAAACAAAAAGAAAATGAGGAAATTTCGACTAGCAAGGTAACTTGTTCTAAGATCCTTTGTGTACTCTGCCATTGGGATTTTAGCTATTGGTCCTGGAGTGGGACACTGGGATTTCTGATGGGAGGCATCAATTTTACTTAGAGGTTGAAGTCAAATGCACCTCCATAGCTTGATTTTTCAGTCCCTTTTTTGCAGCCTTCAGTAAGAACAGGATGATCTGAGTCCATAGTTGTATTTTTGTCCCTACATTCATTTTTCAGTAATTGGTTTACTCCCATTGTTTCTAACAGGTTATCTTCAAGATACTAGGTTTATTACAGCATGAATTAGTGTTTCCATTGAGCCATTTTTTCATTCCTGTCAGGTGCTTAGTCTGGAAGCTCATTGGATGCTTTAGGAGTTTTCTCCCATCAGAATTCTCCTTGAGGACCATTAAAAAACCTTTACTTGAGGTTTCATCAGAAGACATCAGAAACAACATAGAATAATCCTTGCAAAGATGATTCTTAATACCATACACATCATTTTTTATATATCTTAAATCTGGAGAAGTATAATTTTTTGTACCTTTTGAGCCTTCACTCCATAATCAGGACAGGAGACTTCCATATTTCTCTTGCACCAACAAAAGTCTCAACAGAAGTTGGACTTTATGCATCTTCAAGGTTGCAGATCTTGCATGCTTAACAGACATGTCCGACTTTTCAGGTTGGTCACCTTTTTCTTCCATGGAGTTGGTGTTGAACCTTTTAAATCCCCAGAGTCTGATTAGTATATGCAATTTGGTCCACATATGAGTTGAGCTTTGTTTATATGCTTTCTTTTTCTCCCACTGCAAACTATTGCTTGAACAGGGGCAAGCTATGTCTTGTGATATGAATATATTTGTATGTGAGTGAGAAGTGTGACCTGCAATTAGTAACCTTTTTTTCTGCCATATTTTCTGACACTGTGAATGGAGTAAAAAAGATGCCAAAGAATGAAAGGATAAAGGTGTTCACAAGATTATGATCTCATCTCTTTTGTTTATGCTTCTCTCAACAGTCTTGCACTCATAAACTCCTCCGTTTGGATTGATGATTGATGAGACGAGGGGATTATGGAAGGTTATGGGCATATTTTTCAACTATTTCCATTCCTCTATTTAGGGGACAGTGGGAGATAATGAGGAATAGATAATGAATTAACCCCGAAACCATCTGATAAAGCGGAGTTTTGAAGGTATTTCTTATTCTTTTGTCACTTCTGGCTGCACTCACATTCATAACAATTGATACACGTGCCTTCTTTTTCAAACAATGGGTTGAATTCTGAAGTTGATGGATTCATCTGATATATGGATCAGACTAGTCTGATTTAATGTGAAACAGAGGATTGTTCTTATGGGATAGCTGGAGATTGCAGCATTTTCCCCTTTTTAATATGAATAGGACTAGGAAGTCCCCTATTTAACAAAATTTATTGAATTGCCTACTAGTGATATTCTAAAAAAATATTCACATACTAGCCTATTATTATTAATCCATATTAAATATCTAAAACATTTATTATGGGTTGTTATATAAATATTTAATATTCTAAAAAAATCACTTACTAATTCATTATTGTTGATCCATATGTAATATCTAAAATATTTGTTATGGATTGTTATATAAATATTTAAATATTCTGAGTTTGACAATTATTTTAAAAATATTTATTAAGGTAATTAATCGTCCATATATTTTTCAATCTATGGCCTCACTTAAGTTAGCCTTTCATGTGGGTTTTTTCGTATTTTAAAAAGTTAAAAATAATTCGAGCCATTGAGTGGAAGATCATTTATTACCATTTCCGAATCAGTAAAATGTTACTGTGAAAATGCAAAAGGTTAATTGAATTAGCATAATCAGATTATTCCATGTAGGACTATTAGAGGCAGCTACTGCACCTTTGATTCACTTTTTTTTTTCCTGAAAACAGAACAAAATTAGTACGTGAATTGAAGAAAAACCCTTGTAATTCATAATTGGATGAACGGAAAAGATGAGAAGGAGAACAAATATAGGACTAGCTGCAATTTTTATTAATGCCTCATTCCTATATTCATCTATTTATACACTTTACACACAACTTTCAATCGGATTAATTGAAATTTATATCTTAACCCCAAAAGTTTACACTTACATCTTTATCCAATACCAAAAAACGTTTTCTAATAAAAAAATAGAGAAAACTACCCCTCGAGGGTATGGTACGTTTCTGCTGATCTGTCTCAGTTGCAAAACGCGTGTATAGAAGAGCATACTTACAATTTGGTCTATGAATTTGTTGATGTGAGGACCACAATTCTACCCATTTTACTACTACTACTAATCACCCACTATAGAAGAAGAAAATAAGGAAGTCCGGCTAGCGGACACCGACAAATTCAACGGGTACTAGGAAGTACCGACAGTTTATGTTCTTTTTAAATTAGTTCACGTGTTGACCCTCTTTGATTAAGAGTATAAGTTGGTCCGTTTTATATGAAAGCACTCATCAAATGTCTCACTCGGCTAACGCTAAAGTCTTGGGCGATTGCTAATTTTTTGCACAATGGGCCAAGGTGTTTGACTAAGCGCGGATGGAGGGTTGACAAAACCGAGGGCCATCTAGGGCGAACGGAGACCATCTTGGGCCACAATTAGCCAATATAGGGCTGAAGGAAGCCAACGTGGGCCATAATAGGCCATCCACAAAAGAGATAATGATCACGTGGATTTGTCGTATGACCGCCCCCCAACAAATACAACGACCGAACACAGTTCGACGAGACATGAGGAAGGTCAGAGGTTTAACATGGATCCCAATGGATGTTGATTTGTCATTATTTTTCCAAAATAACATCTAACACATTTTCCATATATTGCATTATTATTATTATTATTAACTGAAGAAATCAATCAAATTGATAAAAAAATAATTGTAATTTTCTTTCAAATATATGACAACTTAGCATCCACTGGCCATTTTGATGGTTTACTGCAAAACTTGTGCTGTTTTACTCGGTTGTGGTGGGACTGGGGACCCACCCGCCACTAGGGGGCTGAGCTAGGCCGGCGCTGAAACCGCAATCACCGGCCACGCGCAATTAGGGACAGAGTCACAACATCCAAAATCACATGCCCACTTGAGCACAATTGAAAATTTGTCCTTGATCTTCTTGTAAATGTCCCTAGAAGACCGACTCCATAACTTTCAAGATATTTGTTCATATATCCCTAATTCTAAGTTTAAACCAGACCAATTCAATGTTAAATTTTATATTGCGAATTAAAAATAAAAATAAAAATGATATTTTAATGGTATTTAATATATTATTATTGACTAATTTTTAATTTATAAGCAAAATCATAATAAACTATACTAATAAGACTACCCTATTTCCATGATGGAAAATTTTTACCTTTTTCAATCTCAAACTCCTAAAAATTATAAAAAAATTTAACATTGTTCCAATACTTATACATCCAGCTACAACATGCCGCTCAATTGGTCACATTGACTACATCATGTGACATAGAAAAGATGATGTGAGAACTTAATAGACAATCCTCTCCATGAGCCATCTTTTGCCCCCTGCTAGGCATAATGATTATGTATGCTCATTTTGGGGATGACATTATTAGTTTAGGGCCCGAGGTTTGGCCATTTCCGCCGACTAGATGCCTCCAATTTGTGCAGTCTTAATGTGTTAATGGTAGCTGTGTGTGTGCAGTCTTTAAGGCATTTCACATGTATGATGTCATCTTGGCCATAATTGCTTACATTACACAAATTGATCAAGTTGAAACATTATACGTTAGCATCAAGATTCATCATTTTCCTGAGGTCTAAAAAATAGAAATATAGCATGATTTGAAAGGATAAATTATTTTTCTGAATCTATTTAGTTAAAAACCTAAATTCTAAATTTCTTTACTTATTTTGAATTGATATTTATACTATTTATTTGAGATTCCTATTATAGTAAAAATATTCCATTATTATACATCTCACTCCTATCCCCATCTCTCATAATATGCCAATTCTAAGTTGGTAAAAATCTATCTTTTACTTTAACCGGACCCGGTACAGTAAAATAAAAACTCGGTACATTTCAGAAATTAAGTGATTCGAATTTTGATCCAGTAAATAAAATAAAGATAAAATAGGTTATTTACTCTAATATGATAATTATAGTGAATTTGTACTTTTGTTGACTAATAATAAATTAAAAAATATTTTTTTATAAATAAAATTGGTACATTAACCTAAATTTGAAAATAAAGATAAAATAGGTTATTTACTCTAAATAAAAAATTAAATTTTAAATAAAAATTTTAATTTGTATTAAAATTTTAAATTTATTGATTAAATATTTATTTATATTAAAATATTTTTATTTTAAATAAATAATTAAATTAAATTAAACTATCAATATTATTAATAATTTGATTTTATATTTTAATAAATTGGTTAACATAATAATAATTTCGATCGAATCCAACTATAACATATCGAATATAAACGGATGTAAATTGGTCGGGTCCAGGAAAACATAGTGTCCCATACCGGATCTTAAACCAGCAAAATGAAGTAATTAAACGGTAGACCGTGTAGGAGTCCAAAGGTTGTACCCTGATCTAGTGGCAGGACACAGTGTAATATATATATATATATATATTTACCTGTACAAGTCCCCTCCCGTCCACCTCCAGCCAATCCAAAGATACCCTTACCATTTAATCATCATTAGTATGCTAAATAAATTAATTTGAATGTAACTTATAAGAACAGGCTGTTACCAGGAAAACGCGTCATTTCCGGCGGTTTACCTATACTATAATATATATAATATATATATATATATATATTTACTTGTACTTGGATTTTTTCGTGATCGAATGTGAGTATCCAATTGTTCGGTAAAGAAAGGATATTATTAATTATAAGCATTACTCAATTCGTTGGCCCTTTTATTGCACAAAAAACGGATATATTTGACAAAAAAATATAATATATTAAAATATAATAATATTCCCGAGGAATACCATGTTTTTTTGGTGCATTAATTTTTATATACAAAATTTTATTGCAAATAAGGTTAATTACTTGGTTACAAGTTCCAACATAATGATATTCTAATTTAATATAATATTTTTTATCCGTACACAAATGTGTAAAATATTAATTTAGAGAAATTTAATTGCATAAATAATACATAAAATTGACTCAAATATTTTTAGTTGATTCAAATAAATAGTACACAAATGTAGTATACAATATTAATTTTAACGAGATAATAAATTTATACATTAATTATATAATTATTATAATAATATATTTTATATCTATAATATTTTATTTCAATTTTTACTTAAAATTTGTAACTTTTAATTAGTATAAAATTTTTAACCTTATAAAATTATAACACTTGTATATTTTATATAATATATAATTATATTATAAATACTACACAATTAAATACAACTTCACAATTACAATTTAAAATCTATTTTAAATAAATATTTAATAGTCTAATATTATTTTTAAATTATAATAATAGCGAGAACAATAAATTTGAATTTAATATTTTTACTAAATAATTGAATAAATTATGAGATTAATTTTTAGTATTGTATAATTTATATATTATATATAAACTATTTATATTTAAAATTATTATTTTTAAGTAATAAATAAGCTCATATCACAATTATTTATGCCTATGTATAATTTATATCAACGAATATAGATATAAAAAAATATAAAATTTTAATATTGTGAGAATTTACACGGAGCACGTGTCAAATTATTTATTTATTATTATATTATTTGCTAAAATATTTAAAATTAATTATGGTAATATAAATTATCGTATAACTAAAAAAATCGAAGTTAGGACATCTTCCATCAGGACAAGGAATTGGAAACAGCTAGGAAGGAGAATTTCCCCCATTTCTTCTCTATCTCCTCTCCCATAAAATAAAAAGCAGCAGCTTACCACTCCTTCCTCAGTTCTCACGCACTCTTCCCCGGAAAGTGCCAAAAACACCTCTGTCACATCCCCTGCGAGCAGCAACCTCCTCCGATGGACACAATCAAGTCCTTCAAGGGCTACGGTAAGGTTGATGAGGCCGAGGAGCGTGCCTTCCGGCAGAAGACCCGCCGTCGCATCATCATCCTCGGCTTCTCCTTCGTCGTCCTCGTGCTGGTCATCGTTGGCGCCGTTGTTGGGACCATCGTCCAACGCAACAGGTCCGACTCCGACGACGATGCCCCGGCCTCCCCCGCCGCGGGGCTGACCCCGGCGGCCTCTCTCAAGACCGTCTGCAGCGTCACGCAGTACCCTGACTCGTGCTTCTCGAGCATCTCGTCCTACGGGAACGCCAACACCACCGACCCCGAGCAGCTCTTCAAGCTCTCCCTCCAGGTGCCTGATTAGGGCTTGATTCTCTCACAACCGGACTCCGGCGTCCAATGTAACCTTATATTGACACTGATAGGCTGTTTGATTGCTTGCATTCGTGCAGGTCGCGATCCAGGAGGTCTACAGATTTGCCGATTATGTGAGTTCGACGGCGGAGAAGATCAACGGGGATAACAAGACGAAGTCGGCGCTGAACGTGTGCTCGACGGTGATCGACGACGCGGCCAGTCAGCTCAACGACTCAGTGTCCCTGATGGAGGTGAACTCCGCGGAGAAGCTCCTCTCCGACGCGAGGATCAACGACATGAGGACCTGGCTGAGCTCCACCATTACCAATCTCGACACCTGCTTGGACTCGTTAGAGGTGTGTACTGTGTCAACTCAGTTACCACTCGACTATCTGGTTCAGGAAAAATCCCCCAATCTGCCTCACTTTTCCCAAATCGACCTGAAATGGCCAGTAAAACCCAGAGATCTTCCCGTCTATCAACTAGAATAATGGCCAGCATCGATCGATGTTGCCTAATGAACAAAATTCCTGAATCCAGCATGAATCTACTCTAGTTGGTATCCGGTTATTGCTTTTCATTCGACCGATTGTCTTCTTCACCATTTCATTTGACCGATTGTCTTCTTCACGCTATGCGTTATTTTCTCCAGGAAATGAACTCGACGCTGCACGATGACTACAAGGCACGGGTCCAGAACTCCACGGAGTTCGCCAGCAACAGCCTGGCCATCGTTGCGAGGATCCTGAGTCTGCTCGCTAACCTAAACATCCCGATCCACCGAAAGCTCCTCGGCTCCGGCGAGAGCTCGGAGTTCCCGACCTGGCTCCGCCCGGCCGACCGGCGGCTCCTCCAGGACAACAGCATCGTGCCGAACGTGACAGTGGCGGCGGACGGCACAGGAGACTACCGGACGATCAAGGAGGCGGTCGGCAGGGTGCCCAAGAAGGGCACCTCGAGGTTCATAATATACGTGAAGGCGGGCACATACACCGAGAACATTGTCATCGACAAGAGCAAGTGGAACGTCATGATTTACGGCGACGGGAAGGAGCGGACCATTATTTCCGGCAGTCTGAACTTCGTCGATGGGACGCCTACATTCGGCACCGCAACCTTCGGTGAGTACGCGGTTTCTTAACAAATCTTTCCCGCAATTTGAGGACCGAAACTGGTAATAAATTAACCTTGGACTATGCTCGCCGCAATGCACCAACTTGTTTTATTTTCATGAAAATTTCAGTAGACTGAGATGGACCTTAAGCTGTGGGCATTGTTTTCTGATGGCATTAAATAATTTAAGCCACTTGTGAACATGAGGTGGATCCCAGCTGACCCCATTGAGATCAAAGATCACATGAGTCTCTCATATTTCTCGTCTCTATTTATGTCTGGTCCATCTTCAAGGAAGAGAACTTTCTGCTGTTGGGAAATCACGCAAGTTTTTATCTGGGCATTGGGTGGTGCAATTAACCCTGCCTTTTTTACTTCAATTGGATCAATTGAGTTGGTGGATTCAATTACTAGTATAATGAGTTGGATTTCACGTGTCCTGTTTTCAGCTGTGGCGGGTAAAGGCTTCATCGCGAAGGACATGAAGTTCATAAACACTGCCGGCCCGGAGAAGCACCAGGCAGTGGCCTTTCGGTCAGGCTCCGACATGTCAGTGATGTACCAGTGCTCATTTGATGCATACCAGGACACCCTCTACGCCCACTCCAACCGCCAGTTCTACCTTGAGTGCGACATCACTGGCACTATCGACTTCATCTTCGGTAACTCGGCGGCTGTCTTTCAACGTTGCCAGATCATGCCCCGCCAGCCGATGCCCAACCAGTTCAATACCATCACGGCCCAGGGCAAGAAGGACCCGAACCAGAACACGGGCCTCTCCATCCAGAAGTGCACCCTCTTGCCCTTCAGCAGCAACCTCACTGCCCAAACCTACCTGGGCCGCCCGTGGAAGGATTACTCCACCACTGTGATCATGCAGTCCAGCATCGGTGGGTTCCTCAACCCGAAGGGGTGGATCGAATGGGTCAGCGGCACAGACCCACCTAGGACAATCAACTACGGGGAGTACCAGAACACGGGGCCAGGGGCCAGCACTGCACAGCGGGTCACCTGGACCGGTTATAAGCCCGCACTCACGGCTAGCCAGGCCGGGAAGTTCACAGTGGAGTCGTTTATACAGGGGAGTGCCTGGCTGACTCAAGCCAATGTGAACTTTGATTACTCATTGTGATAGTGGTAGGTTAGCTTATTGAAGGGAAGTTTACACCACCCGTTAAATCATTTCCTTACATTAGTTGTAACTCAACAATAATTTAATTATATATAGTGAATTGTATGATTAAATTTATATTTTTCTTAAATTTAGCACATTTTGATTACCAATGGGAATAATATCCTTTCTAGTAAACTTGATATTACGAATTAAAAATAATAGTCGAAATTAATATTTTATATTTTAATTGTATTGGGTCTCATTAAGTTTGAAACACCTCCAATTATTAGGGACCATTTTTCTTGCTATAATTTATGTGCTTTATCAATCAATATTAGCACGGATATTTTTAGTATAAAAATATAATATATTATTAATTATATTAAAAAATTAAAATTAAATATTAAAATATTAAAAATTTATCTTATACTTGGGTTAAAGGGCATAAAAACCCAATAAACTTAGAGTTCTTTTTTTAATAAGGGAATAATTAATAAAGAACCGTGAATATTGGTGATAACAATGAGAAACATTAAAAGTATTGAGGATGAAGAAGAAAAGTAGAAAAACTCTGTAGGACCAAAGAGAAAATAGTAAGGTATATAAATAAAACTCTCTGGTTAGGGTTTAGAGGGGTTCAGGTTTCAGACAGGAAAAAGGGAAAAACATACTGCTGGTGCCTGACAATCCCATCTCCGGCGAGCCAACACTATCGGCCACGGCTAGTTGCCCGACAGGCTGAATCTCCAGCTAGACCCTTTACGACCACCGTTCCACAATCTTCTTATCAGACAACCACAAGCGCGCTTCTCCCTTTGTCCCGGGGTCGCTTCACAGCAATCGTCTCTCAATTCCTTAACTCGTCACCCCTTCTGCGCATCTTAGTTCATCCTTTATTGCTGTTTTTGTCGACCTACATTTTTACTGTATCGGAGCCGGTCTGGTATGATGTCTTTCCTTTCACCATCCCCCTTGCTCTGTTTTGTTGATTTGATACCCCTTTGTATTGATTCTGACCATACCCTACTGGTTATCTGCACAAGGTTTAATTTTATGTTCACTTTGCTGACTGTTGTTCTATTCTGAAGCTGCTACTGTTGTCCCATTATTGTTAAGCCGTCGTCATGTCTTAGCCCTTTACTATTTATTGGTTTCAGAGCGCTGTTGATGTTAATTTTATCATTAATATTGAGAATCTGCACATTCATTTTACTCGGGCACACTTTCACCTAATTGATTGATTAGTTCTAAGCTTTATATTAAAATACTCGCAGCTGAATGTATTCAGTTTTATGTCTGGGTGACTGTATAAGATTATGCTCTTGATATCATTAGTGTGGAGCTTTTAAATGTAAAACTTGATAAATGGTCAGAATGTGAAAATTTTAGGTGTTCAATCCTTAATTTTCAATGTAAGGCAAATTTAGAATTCAGGTTTTAGGGCATTCTCACCACCTTTACCGTCCATTCCTCTTGCAACCTTCATGAACAGTACACTACCAATTGGGGGATTTTGGCTATTGATTTATGTAGTTCATTTTTACAAGGATGCCTGTTTTTTTCACTCTGCTCCATCATTGTTCTAAGCAGGTTTTATTCCATGGGGGTTACTGCCAGAGAACTGGACTTATCTGATGAAGAAGAATTGCCACAAGGGCAAAAGAATGAGGATTTTGGATCTGAATCCGAATCTGAGTCTGATCAGGAAGATGGGGAGGTGAAGTTATTGGAGCCGTCAAAGAACTCTGTGTACAACACAGATGGCCTCCTTGATAAGTTGGGGGATATCAGCTGGCCCCAAAATCTTCCATGGACTGATAAGCTCTCCATTGTATTTGAACAAGCACAAGAGGTAGATGTTAATGATGATCTTGCCCGTGAGCTTGCCTTCTACACACAGGCTCTGGAGGGAACAAGGCAGGCCTTTGGAGAGCTTCAGAAAATGGGTATTGCCTTCTTAAGGCCTTCCAACTACTACGCAGAGATGGTCAAGTCAGACTCCCACATGGAAAAGGTGAAGGGGCAGCTCTTGGCAGAGAAAAAGAATATCGAGGAGGCTGAGGAGAGGAAGAAGGCTCGGGAGGCTAAGAAATTGGCCAAGGAGGTCCAGGCTCAAAAGCAGAAGGAGAGGGCCAAGCAGAAGAGGGAGGACATTGAATCAGTGAAGAAGTGGAGGAAGCAAAGGCAGAAGAGTGGGTTTTCTGGTAAGGGCGATGATTTGCCTTTCGATTTTGAGGATGGGAAAACTTTTGAGAGGTCAAGCAAGAAGAGACCTGGGGTGAGTCCAGGAGATAGGTCTGGAGGAAAAGCTCGGTTTGGTGGGAAGAAGGGAATAGAGAATAGTAGGATAAAGAAGAGGGAGTTTCGGGACTCAAAGTTTGGGTCTGGAGGTAAAAAGGGTATGAAGCAGAACACTGCTGCTACAACAAATGATATAAGGGACTTCAACAAGTCTGAATCAGGAACCAACAAACGGAAGAGATGAGATATAAGATCAGATATGACCTTAGGATCAATTTTGCATCTTTTTCAGGGGCATGCATTACTATCATGGAGTAATGGAATTTTGTTTTGCTTATGTTTAAATTACAGCATCGTGGATCTAATGTCACTTTGTTTATAAAGGTCAATCTTTTGGTGATATGTTTTCTCTAATATTTTTACCCCATTTGACTCCAATAATTATCCGGGACTTGCACTTAGATTCCTTCAACTTTGGGTCCTCGGAATCCTCCTCCAACAAGTGTTCATAATGCTCAAGGCTGTGGAAAGAAGATGCCCGCTCATCCCATCTACCTTCTTCCTTTTCTTTTGGCTTGATGATCCTTACATTCCAATACTGGGGCATCCATCATCAACCTCGCCAAATATGAAACTACTACACTAAAAAAAGTTTCAACTTACAACCTAGAAACCTAGAGGAGGATTGTAACCACCAGAAAAGCGCGGATACACTGGCATCAATGGCAGATTATGCTTTCCATCACTATGGTTTTCATTTAGTTCACCACTTTCCTCAACATTCTTAAGCATAAATTCATCGTCTTCCACTGGGGCTTTATCATCAGAGCTAGAGCCAGAAGTATCATGCATTGCTTCCTCTAAAGAAGAACTGCTTCCTTCGTCTGCATCCTCGGACTTTACATCATTCAGTATTTTATCTGACATGACACTGGGTTCACTGCCACTCTTATCCTTGATATCCTCGAAATGTTCTATCTCTTAATCCAACTATTCATTATGCAGTACCATATTCCTGAGTAGTAGTACCATCATAATATATTATTAAAATTTTCTGGGAGTCTCTAAATATTATTCAAAGTTCAACCAGGCTCATCTTTGCATTCTAAAGGCTGCAAGTCATCATTTATGGGAAATGAATTTCTCCCTTAATACTTCACTTACCTTTTCAATCAATGTAACTAAAAATATAGTTAAAATACTAATTAACACAAGAGTTTATACTAGGTGGGATGGGTCCCGTCCATCTGTTTCGGTGACTCGAAAACAAAAATCGGTAGGTTTAGTTCCAATTCGACCGATTTTTTAAAAATTAGAAGTTTCTAAATTAATTTAAATTAATTTTCAATCTAATAGTGGCCGGCCTGAATTTTTCAAATTGATTTTTAATCCACATAAAAAATAAATTATTGAACCGATTCACCACAATTTAATCCGATTTAAGTTTGGTTCACCTTGAACCGATCCGGTTTTCCATCCAATTCGGCTCATGGTTCTCCCCCATAATTTTTATCAATTTTTGGTTTTTAGATTTTCAAATTTCCCATTTTAACCCCTTATTTACCATTTTTGGTTCATTAAACAGCTCGGTTTCCTCATGTAAGTTACTGGTTCTTTTCCCAGTTTTGCTTGGTCTAAGAGTATGGGTGTGGGACCCTTCCCCTCGTACCAAACAACGAGGAGGAGAATCGACACTATTGTCGAAAATCGGGTTAATTTAATAAAAAAATAGTAAAAAAGGGTTAATGTGGGAAATTGGAATATTATAAGCGACAAAAAATTCACAAAAATGGTGAGGAAGAACCGGGAAGTGGAATTGGGGAGAGAACCAGACCGGTTCGGGGTGAACTAGACTCGAACCAGACTAAACCGGGATGAACCATAGTGAACCAGTTCAATAATTCATTTTTCTAGGTGGCTTAAAAATATCAATTTAACAAATTGATGCTACCTTTAGATAGAAAATTAATTTAGATGAATTTAGAAAATTTTTAAAATTTAAAAAACCGGTCGAATCGGATCCGAACCGGTCGATTTTCAAATTTAGGACATGAACCCGGTCGGATCGGACCACACCGGTCAACAAACCGGACCGGTCAACGGACCAGACTGGTTAATGGTCAATGACGCCCCGTCAACAACCACGTAGACATGGGCAACCAATGAGAGGTTGCCACGTGTCCCATCAATGGTCAGCGAACGATCCGTCGACATGCTACATAGATACGAATAGCCAATGAGAGCCTGCCACATGTCCAGTCAACGGGTCAACGACTGATGCGGCGACTGTGCTGGACCTTCACGTTAGAAAAATTGGCCAATCACAGCGCACCATGTGGCACATCCGCCACGTCATCTTCTTCAACCTTCAGTTGCTAATAGAGAGAACGGAGGAGAGAGAGAGACCGGAAAAGCTGGAGTCTCCAGTGACTCGAAAAACTTTGCGGTCAGGTCCCCGGTGGCCAAGGGTTATGCCGGTAGGTAGCCTGAACAGTTGCCGAACTCCCTATATAAAGAGCACCTCTTCATTCGTTCTCAACATCCCACAATCGAGTGAAGAAGAAGTGTGCAAGTTTCTGGCGAGCAGCAAACCAGAGCTCTAACGACGAACAATTTCTCAACAAGAAAAGCTATGAAGGGTTGCATTAGAATTGTGGAAGAGTGCTCTAGCTCAAGACATTCTCAAAGTGATCAGAGGATGATTAGAGAAGTGTAGAAACAATAGCATAGTGAAGTTGCTTTGGAGCTTGAAACAACGAGCTCCTAACCGACCCAACTCTGACCCTTTCAGCCCTTTCGTCGCCCGCATTGGCCACCTCTGACTTTCTAAGACCCTTCACAACCCCTTACAGGCTCCCAGTAAGCTCACTTTTTCCTGTGCTCGGAATTTCTGAGTTTCAAAGCTGCACTCTCGAAACTTCTCTTTTCAAATTCTCATAGGACAACAATGAATTTCAATGGGATTCCATCCTGGTAGGTTCCACTCAACGAGCACTAGCTGCTCCTACCTCAAGCTCCGACCATCGCCACCCCGTCGGTAAGATAAACAATCTCTCTCTCTCTACTGTAAGTTTTCCGATGAAGCTATAACGAGGTTTAAAACTCAACCAAATTTGAAAATTCGAAGTGTAGGACGATCAAGGGGAGCTGGAGGAGATGAATTGAGGCAAGAAATGAAGAAATTAAGGGCTTACAAGCCGTCAATTGGACGAGTTAAGATCTGAATGCCCACATGCTCAAATTGGGGAAGAAGAAGGGAGCCAATTTGGGGATTTTTGGACTTTTGTGCAATTTTAAAAAATTAGAGCACCAAATGGCAAATTTATGAAATTGAAGGTGTTTTCATAAAATTTACTCCCAATTGAGGGCCAATTAGGCAATTTGGGCAAAATAGAGGGCAAATTGGAAATTCGAAAAGTTGGGGACCAAATTATAATTTTTGAAAATTAAGGACTAAAGGGAAATTTTGATAAATTAAGGGCATATGGGTGAATTTAAAAGAGTTAAGGACCCACAAAGGGTTATTAAAAACTTCAGGGACTTAATGGAAACTACGGGGCAATTAGGGACCTAAGAGCAATTAAGGAAAAGTGTGGGGACCTATGTGCAAATACGAGAAAATATGCGATCTCTTAGTCGACACATCCTGATACGGACACTCGTGCCATGCAGGAACAGACTACTCGAGCACCGACCCTAGGGAGACATACTCCGCCGGCACGACCCTGCCGAGATCACTAGGTGAGTGAAAATTGCTATAACGTCCATTCCGATTGGAATAACAGTTCATTTGAAAATGATTTTCTCGTAATTAGACTCCCCTGACTAGGTGACTCTACTTAAAATATTTGGGAGGTAATTCTGGGCTTAGGCTCGGTATGAAAGTGGGCCTAAGGTCGGTAGACACGGGTATGAACCCGTCCATAACTAACATGTGATAAGTAATGCTAAAAGATCCAATTAACGGAAAATTGTGTGTGATACCCGCTGAGCCAATTCTAAGTTGTTGAGCTTGTTGGGTCAAACCGCTGCCTCGCCGAAGCCAGGTCATTGAACCTGTTAGGCCAGTACGTGTGGGCTGAAGCCAAGCCAATAGACCGTTGCGCTGGAGGGCTAAAAATAATTGCTATAACATAAAAGACTCTTGATTGTGCATGCACTGTGTGATTCGGGCCATTAGGACACCTGGTATGAGGTAGTGATGGATCCCAAGGACTACTGGATGACCTAGGGTGCATAAGAACGGTATGGCGTCCAGTAGGTCAAGAAGCTCAAGGAGCTTCCTACGCACTGAGACCGAGGTAGTAGGGAAAAGGAGGTCTCATCCCATAAAGCGGACATGATGAAGTGATCAGGGTTTGAGGGTCGAACTATTAATGTCCACTCAAACTTCGGGTAGAGGCAATGCACCTCTATTAGGGTAGACGGTAAATGCACTTTGGTCCACAAGTGGAATGGTTGGGGTTCGTTCTACGAATGTGTGATCGATCCTATGATAGGAGGGCGATTTATGCATGGTTAATATGTGAAAAAAAATGACAAATGGATAATTTAATGGGTAGAGAAATGAATTAAAGTGAACGTTATAGTAGTTTCCCTCACTGAGTATTATGTACTCATTCCTCTCCTCTCACCCTTCCAGGTCTAGCACCAAGACGGAAAGTTCCCGGACGAGCTTGGCCCCTCAAGGTATGTTTCCTACCCCGAAATTATAGTAATGGTTTGAACGCAGAAAGTAAACCCCATCCTTTGGAGTTAAGGAAAAACCGGGAAAGAACCGGTCAACCCGAGTGAGATAACCAAACCGGTTCACGAACCCCAACCACTAAAGAATGAGCAAATTGAGAAATTTACAATTCCCAAGTGACCCAAAGAGTAATAAAAATCTTGAAAAGAAACTTTAGGAGAATTTGGGAGAGAAAACTTGTAAACCCTGCCCTTTTGAGCTAAGGAAAACCAGGAAGGGAACCGGTCAAACCGAGTGAGAAAATCGAACCGGTTCACAAACCCGATTAATTGTGAATGGGAAATTTAGGAATTTACAACTCACAGGTGATCCAAAGGGTTCATTAAATCTTAGAAAAGAAACTTAAGACAAATTAGAAGATAAAAACCAAATTGATTCAGGTAAACGAGATTCTATGAGAACTTTGAAGTTATGCATGATTGCCCGAGAGTAGTATGAGGACAGGTGACCTCCTGGGAAGTATGATTTTTTTTTTGTAACCGGCAATATTAATACTAGTAATAAATCTCTCCCATTTAATACACTGTTTTACACCTATATAAAGAGGTTATCCCCATTCATTCTCCTCACACCCGAACACTTCTCTCTCTCTCTACTGCTCCATTTCCTGGTGAAGCTTAAACCAGAGCTTCGACTAGAACATTTTTCTTAACCTTGAAAGGAGAGGTCAGGCTCTTTAGAACCTAGGGGAAGTCAACTGTCTGATAGCAAACTCCAGTCAATCCGAGAATCACTATAGAAGCTCCGACATGATGGAATAGTGAAGTAGCTCTGGTGGACCAGAGTTACCCTATTTCGGTCGAGTTGAAATTGGCCATTTCGAGCCCTTCTCAGGCCAAACCAAGCCTTTCCAACACTTCCTCAGCCCTCCCACGGCCGAATTACGACTAAAAGGTAAGCCAACTCGGCTCCTTTATGCAATTTTTGATCGGTGCTAGAGAGAGAACCAACAGAATTTCAATAATGAAATTCTAACTCAATTCGACATCAATTGATGTGATTCTTGATTCCAGGATGAACCTCAAGATAAGAGCTATTTGCCTAGATCAAAAGCTTGAATCGCCGTGCCCTCACCGGTGAGAAATCGAAGCTTTCTCTCTCTACAGTCTATTTTCTGGCGAAGCTCCGTTTGAGCTCGTTCCGGCGTTAAAATCTACGATTCAAAGTTTCTTAGAATCGTATGAACATGAAAGAACTCAATTTCAACTCCAATTTCAACAATTAGAAGTGTTTGATCAGTCAATTTGATGAAATCAAATTTGGTAGTGTTGAAGAGTTGAAGTTGGGGGAAAAATTGTGGATTTTTGAAATTCAAAGGACCAAAATGCAATTTTATGAAACTGAGGGTCAATTGGGCCTGAAAATAATGTTGGAGGACCAAATGAGAAATTTTGGAATTTTTGGGACAAAACTTACCATTTTTGTTAAGGAAGGGCAAAATGGTAATTTTGGAAAAATTAGGGGACCAAATTGGAAATTTGGGAAATTAAACCCTTTTTTTGGTGAAATTGAATAAATTGATGCCCTAAGATAAACTTTAAAAGTTATGGGACTCAATTTGAGGAAAAATTGACATTCGGGACTTAAAGAGAAATAACTTTAGGGACCTAATTACAAATAACTAAAAGTTTGGGTTTTCTCATTCATTGGAAATGAATGAAGGCTGTTATGCCGAGTAATAATGAACAAGGATGTTCATATCGTGTAGGAACGCGAAATACCGGGAATGCCAGCATGGACAAGCTCGCGTGAATACAAAGAACCGGTTTAGTGGAATTCACTATGTTAATAGGTGAGTGGGTTTACTAACATCATACCTGGTTGGGATGACGAGCACAACTTAAAATTTAAAACCACTTACCGGTTGTGAGTGAAAATTTTATATCATACTCGGTTGGGAATGATAAGTACCTCGGTATGAAAACCCACTATTAAGTGGTATTTTAAACATTACTACTTCGAGGAAGTGATGTGAAAATCATATGGAAAAACTACTTAATGATTGTAAGTGGATCATACCCGATTGGTATGATAAGACTTCCTCGAAGGAAGTTGAAAACCCATTCATTGGTTATGAACGAAGGTGACCTTATACCCGGGCGGTATAATGGATAGAGAAAACATATGTTTTGTCGGAAGTGCTCTCCCCATAACTATGTGCTAATGCTTAAACAATTTGGGAGACCTTTTTGATGGGAGCTCGAATAGCTCTGATAGGCCAGGGGCTTTGGTTTTGGAACTTGGGGGCTAAATGCCCGATTTTGAAAATCTCGTACAGTGGGCCCAAGGCCAGTTGGCACGAGCAGGAGCTCGTAAACAAACATGATATATGTGCCATAAAACTTAATAAATGAATTGTTTGGCCATGGTACCAAGATAGGACCGACATGCTCAGTCAACTAGCGGTAGTGCGACATGACCGGTCGACGGACCAGTTAAGACAAACAACTATGGATTGAGTTGAGAGTCAGAGCCGTTGGACTAGTGGCACCACAAATTATATGGCAATATGAAAAAACATTATTTGTGCATGCACTGTGAGTACAGGATCATCAAGACGCCCATGAGGAGTAGTGATGCGTCCTAAGGGCACTAGACGACCTGGTGGCTATAAGGGTGGTTCATCGTTCCAGCTGTCTGTGCGAAATTTGGAGTAGCACCAAGTGCATGAGACCGAGGTGGGGATAGGATGAGGTCTCTGTCCTCATACGGACACAAAGAAGTGATTTCAGGATTGTGGGTCAGATGTCACGTACATCCACTCATTCCCAGGGTAGAAGTGGTGATACTTTTATCTGGGTGGTAGGAAAAGTCACTCCGAAGCCACTAGCGGGTTCAGTAGTGATACTGACTTGCGAATGTGTGTAACCTTCATGATGAAGGATGTGTGTTGGGTGATGACACACCGGTAACTAAGAAATAATGGAAAAACCCAAATTTTTAAATGAAGGAATTTTTAAAAAGAAAGGAGTCTGGCACACTCCATATAAATGTTTTTCTTGAAAGTCAAAAGATTTGAATCTCATTCACTGAGTAGTTGTACTCACCCCCTCCCTTATACCCCTTTCAAGAAGTCTCGGAAAGCCGAAATTTAAAAGATTTGCACAATTAAACGCTTGTAAGACATGTACGATTAATTTAAATTACTATGCAGTTTTGATTTATGATATTCCTGGAAAAAGGTGTAGGTCTAAAGAATGCCTTACTCTTTACGGTTTATAATATAAGGGGAAACCCTTTAGTAAATCGGGAGAGTGGCGGGTTGATCATGGGGATCCAACCAAATCGGGTCGGGTCGTGACAACTAGAGTGGTTTTAGAGCCTGTTTCCTCGAATACATAATTAAGACTAGAAAATATAGTAACTAACAGGAGTTATCCTAAAATTTTCAGATCGCTCCTAGGAGAGGAACCAAGAAAACTTGGAATGGCTCTACTCAGCACCCTACCTCCGTAGGGAGACAACCCTAGAAGCTTCCCAAATGCTTGAGACCGGGCAAAAATGTTGAAAGACCAAATGGGGAAGTATCCTGGAGAATGGTGCTAGGATCTATTGGTGGCACAACTCTAAGTATGGAGGAAGACATTTATCAAGAATTCCATAGCTCCTTAGTTATTTTGCAACCATTTCCTGTGATAGGGCTGAAAGCCTAATCTTTTGTATCCCCCTGTTAATAAAATACTCAAATTCTCAAAACTCTCTCTCTTGATGATGCAATCTTGTTGGGAATATGGCCTAAGGAAAATAAATCAAACACACACTATCCTGGAAATTAAGGAAAAGTCATATCTCGGTTATGGAAGATGAATTAGGGAATTAAGAAACCTAGGAAGACTCTTACCATAACCCTTTAAGAAAGGAGATTCAGTAAGAAAACTGTTAAAGTGATCAGACTCAAGAACGGTAGAACACCAAACCAATAGTAACCCTGGAAATGCCCTACTCGAAGGAAAGAAGGGACTACAACAATCCATGTAAATAAATAACCTATTACAAGTATGAACGATTGAGACATTACCTGAAGAAGTGCCCAACCCTACTAAGGACAAGTACCAAGATAAACTATTATAGGTGTAAGGAAAGAAGGGGTGTTTCACACCTCATAAATTCAGGGCAATAACTCCTCAAAGGCCACAAAGGACTGGAGATCGAAACCATGGAGCTGGCTAAGTAAGCAGTTCACCAAGAGGTCAAGAAATGATGAGGTAAATGAAAAATTTAAATTTCTTCTTAAGAAGGTCAAACCGAGAAAGATACCTCAAGAGTAGGGATAAGGTACATGGAAAGTATATCTAGAACCCTTTCATAAGGGGCAAACACAGAGAAACGTCCTTTGGAAACTCTAGGGAATGACATAATGAGAGTGAAGAAGAGAAGGAATACGTTGGGAAAGGGAACTCTGGAGGAATCATTGGATTGGCAGATGGACATAACATGAAGTGCAAGGCACCGACCCACCGTTAGAAACTTCTTGATGGAAGGATGTATTGGGGGCCAATTATGACTTGCCTTGGAAGAGTAATAGAGCCAAATAATGGGATGTATTAGAATGAATCACCTTGGAAAAAATAATGAAGCCAAATAGGTTCAAGGAGAATAAATGACACCCTAAGAAAGACCGGGAGGTAGAAAGGAATACACCCTAAAAAGGTCAGTGAGATGGATGTTAAGGATAGGAGGACTCGAGAAACAACTGCCCTAAGAAACTTAGACCAAACAAATGGTGGAGGCAAAGCAGTTAACGAACAAATACTCGGGAAAGCCATAATTTGAGTTCCAACAAAGAAGAGGGAGGCGGAAAGGCCAAATACTTGGGAAAAGAAGGATGAAAGAAATCCTTAAAGGGACCAACGACCAATTAATGACTAAACTCAAGCCAAGAAAGGAATAGGAAAGCCTCTCACACAATGGTCAAGAAATCTTGAAACAAGGAAGATTTGTACGCTCCCTAAAGAAATAGACAGGTACTGGGTACGAATGAGGATGCAGATAGAGTATAAAAGATGTGCCTACAAGATTTGAGGAGTAAAGGTAAATAGGAGAAGACGACATCAAGGGATGTCATTTAAGGGTAGAAATCCCCTAGAACAAATGTAAGAAAAGAATGTTAGGGGAAAGGCAAAGAATCCTACCAAGGAAGGAAGCCCCAGAAAGACATGCGTATCCCAATTAAGAGGAAATGAAACCAACCCTTAATTAGGAAATGTTTCCAAGGAAGGAAGTATTGTAATGGACCAGTGTGACGTATTTGGAGAGAATAGGAGAACCATGTAGAAAGAGGAAAACTAGTAACGGTGGACAGCTAAAAGGAATAAACAAAACCCTAAGAAAGGGGGAGATGCAGTAAATACTACACTCTATGAAGGACAATAGGATGGACATGAAGGACGAGTGATACAGCTACCCAGATGATTGGACCAGAAAAATAGAGAGAAAAGACAGTTAAAGAACTGGTATTCGAGAGAACCATGGATTTAAACCACGATAAAGAAGGGAGAAGTGAAAAGGGAAAATCATTAGAAAAGAAGAACGAAGGAAAATCCTTAAAAAAATCAATGGCCAGAACCGGAACTACAAAGTCTTGAGATGGTTAAATGAACCACTCGAAGGGTAATCAAGGGATTATGAAACTAGGTGGATGCGAGCTCTAGACATGTGCTGAGGTGCGAGTGATAACAAGGATGGAGTATGAAAGACGTATCCGTAGGATCTCAAGAGTAAAGGTAAACATGAAAGAATAGCATCAAGGGACGTCATTTAAAGTAAGGTGTCTTTAAGGATGTATGAAAAAGAAATTTCAGGAGAAAAGGGTAAGAATCCTCCCAAATAAGGAAATCCTAAGAAAGGATGCATGACGTAATAAAGAATAAACAGAACCTGGTGACGAGAGGTGAGGGGACAAATTCACAAATAAAAGTGCATGCTAAAGTGAAAGAAACCCAAGGAATGAGTAGGTAGAAAGATAGCATCAATAGATGCTGTAACAAGTAAGAATGGGTAGACTACCCATAATAAGAAACCTTGGGAAAGTAAGCTCCCTAAATAAGAAGTGGTTAAGGGGGGGACAACCACTAATATCAAGATGGATTGCGGTTCATACTCGCATAATAGAGCCTAAAGAGTGGATGGCTGGGCATAGGGTGGAGTACACGAAATAAGATCGATAATCGGAATCTACTCAATTAAGGAATAAGGGATGGAATGAAAAATTTAAGACAATGGAGGACTAAAAGTGGGCAAATGCCCCAATATAGAAAGGGTGTAAGGAGATGAAGAAAGGAAACCTTCAAGAAATGGTAAGAAAGTTGAACATGTAACTCCTAAGGTGAAAGTCTCTACTTGAAGGAAATAGTAGAGAATGAAACCGTAAAAAGGGAAACTCCCCAAACCAAGTAAATCGACATGTAGACCGGAAGGAATCAACTCGATATAAAGAATTGTGAAATGATTACGAACAAGTAAGAGTGGATTAAGGCCAAAGTAAAATCCTTGAGTAAAGGATGTCATTGGGAACGAGGATGGACCTAAGAAAGGATGAATCCGAGCTTGTTGATATAGTATTGGAAAACCCAATCAATTGGAATCGAAAAGATTCAATAAAGAAGTTGGGGAAGGATGAGTAGGTAAGAGGAATCCATGCGGTTATGTGATACATAACTTCAAAGGCATGATGGAGGAGAGGATATTGGTAAAAAGGATAGTTGAGGAATGCTATCAAAAGAAAAGAGGGATGAAGTTATACGATCCCTGAAGGATCGAAAAGTTAAGAGAGACCCTCAAGGAGATGTTCTAAGAATTTAATGTACAGAGATAGGTCCTAGAAAATACTATACTGTAAGGGGCATGTAAGCCCAACAATCCCGAGGAGAATATGACTCAAAATAAGGAAGAGTCGGCTAATAAGCATGACAAAGTCAAACATAAATTGGACTGATTTATAATGAGCAACAAATGAAGAAAGAGTTGAAATGGGATGAAAAAGTGATGATAAAGAAATTTGTGAAAATATGTATGTAATGCTCTAAAGTATGTCGAGCTAAGGCTTTCAATGACCAAGTGGTTAATTAGACACGAAAATGGTTAGTTATCTTAGAATTTCCAATCTTGAGTGCAGAACCTCAAGGGGAAGAATGTTGCTCTAAGCAAAGAAAGAGATAAAATCTAAGAACATACCCTGAAGTAGGGTATATCTAGTTATGACAAACTCCATGGAGGGAGTAAATAGTACAAAGGAAAAAGGAATTCCTTAAGTAAAGGTTGTAAAAAGGGCTAATTGAAAGAACGCGAGAAGAGTTTGCATGTTAAGCGAACACAAAAGGGGCATATAAGGAAATGATTCCTCAGACAAGGTTGTTAATTAAGTTTTGGGGACAAAACTCCTAAAAGGAGGGGAGAGTTGTAAACCCCGCCCTTTTGAGCTAAGGAAAACCGGGAAGGGAACCAGTCAAACCGAGTGAGAAAACTGAACCAGTTCACAAACCCGATCAATTGTGAATGGGCAATTGTTCATTAAAACTTGGAAAAGAAGCTTAAGACAAAAACCAAATTGGTTCAAGTAAACGAGATTCCATAAGAAGTTTGAAGTTAAGCGTGCTTGCTTGAGAGTAGTGTGAGGATGGGTGGCCTCCTAGGAAGTATGATTTTTTTTGTAACCCGAAATTTTGGTAAAAAATTTTTATACGAACCTTTATCATAAATAGCCATAAATTAATATATATTTAATTATTGTAATTAATACCAATAATTTAATACCTAAATTAAATTATTGAAATTAATATAGATAATTTAATACCAAAATTAAATTATTGGAATTAATACCAATAATTTATGGCAATATTAATACTAGTAATAAATCTCTCCCATTTAATACACGATTTTACATAAATAAGTGATTTCGGGATTATGTGTAAACCCCGCACATTTGAGTTAAGGAAAACTGGGAAAAGAATCGGTTAAACCGAATAAGAAAACCAAACCGGTTTACATTTGGGAATAAGCAATATGAAAATTTACAACTTTCGGTTGATCCAAAAGATTTATTAAATATTGGAAAAGAAACTTAAGAAAAACTAGAAAACAAAAACTAGATTGGTTCAAGTGAACTAGATTCTATAAGAACTTCAAAGTTAAGCGTGCTTACTCCTGGGAAGTATGATTTGGAATTAATATTGAAATTAAATTATTAGAATTAATACCAATAATTTATGGCAATATTAATATTAGTAATAAATCTCTCCCATTTAATACACGGATTTTACGACTATATAAAGAGGTCATCCCCATTTCACTCTACTGCTCCATTTCCCGGTAAAGCTCGAACCAAAGCTTCGACTTGAACAAAGGTCGGGCTCTTTAGAACCGGGGAGAAGACAGCTATCTGATAGCAAACTCCAGTCAATCCGAGAATAGTTGGAGAAGCGCCGACATGATGGAATAGTGAAGCAACTCCGGCGGACCGAAGCTGCCCTATTTCGGCCAAGCTGAAATCAGCCATTTCAAGCCCTTCTCAGGCCAAACCAAGCCCTCCCAACACTTCCTCAACCTTTCCACGGCCGAATTAGGACCGAAAGGTAAGCCAATTCGTCTCCCCTTTATAATTTTCGATCGGTGCTAGAGAGAGAGTCGACCGAATTTCAATGACGAAATTCTAATCCAATTCCGCATCAATTGATTCAATACTTGATTTTAGGATGAACCTCAGGACGAGACCTATCTACCTAGATCGAAAGCTCGGACTGTCGTGCCTTCACCGGTGAGTAATCAAAGCTTTCTCTCTATACAGTCTGGTTTCCGGCAAAGCTCCGTTTGAGCTCGTTCCGACGTTAAAATCTGCGATTCAATGTCTCTTAGAATCGTATGAACATATAGGAACTCAATTTCAACTCCAATTTCAATAATTAGAAGTGTTTGATCGGTCAATTTGAAGAAAAATTGGGGGAAAATTTGGGGATTTTTGAAATTCAAAGGGGCCAAAATACAATTTTATGAAATTGAGGGTCAGTTGGGCATGAAAATAATGTTGGAGGACCAATTGAGGAATTTTGGAAATTTTGGGGAAAAAACTTACCATTTTTGTGAAAGAAGGGCAAAGTGGTAATTTTGGGAAAATTGGGGAACCAAATTGGAAATTTGGAAAATTAAACCTTTTTTTGGTGAAATTGAATAAATTGAGATCCCACGATAAATTTTAAAAGTTACGGGACTCAATTTGAGGAAAAACCGACATTAGGGACTTAAAGTTCAAGAGAAATAACTTTAGGAACCTAATTGCAAATAACTAAAAGTTTGGGTTTTCTCATTCATTAATGAATGAAGGCTGTTATGCCGAGTAATAATGAACAAGGTTGTTCATATCGTGTAGTAACGTTAAATACTGGGAACGCCAGCAAGGACAAGCTCGCGTGAATACAAAGAACCAGTCTAGTGGAATTCACGACATTAACGGGTGAGTGGGTTTACTAACATCATACCCGGTTGGGGATGATAAGTGCCTCGATATAAAAACCCACTGTTTAGTGGTATTTTAATCATCACTACTTAGAGAAAGTGATGTGAAAGTTATGCGGAAAAACTATTTACGGGTTGTAAGTAGATCATACCCGGTTGGTATGATGAGACTTCCTCGAAGGAAGTTGAAAACCCGTTCATCGGTTATGATCGGAGATGTCCTTATACCGGTCGGTATGATGTACAGTAAAAACCTATTTTTGTCGGAAGTGCTCTCGCCTGACTGTGTGCCAATGCTTAAACAATTTGGGAGACCTTCTCGACGGGAGCTCGGATAGCTCTGATAGGCCAGGGGCCTCGGTTTTGGAACTTGGGGCTAAATGCCCGATTTTGAAATCTCGTATAGTGGGCCCAAGGCCAGTTGGCACGAGCAGGAGCTCATAAACGAACATGATATATGTGCCATAAAACTTAATAAGTGAATTGTTTGGCCATGGTACCAAGATAGGACCGACATGCTTAGTCAACTAGCGGTAGTGCGACATGATAGGTCGACAAACTAGTCAAGACAAATAATTGCGGGTTGAGTTGAGAGTCGGAGCCGTTGGACTAGTGGCACCATAAATTACATGGTAATATAAGAAAACATTGTTTGTGCATGCACTATGAGTACGGGATCATCAAGATGCCCATGAGGGGGGGTAGTGATGCGTCCTAAGGGCACTGGATGACCTGGTGGCTATAAGGGCAGTTCGTCGTTCCAGGTGTCTGTGCGAAATCTGGAGTAGCACGAAGCACATGAGACCGAGGTGGGGACAGGATGAGGTCTCTGTCCTCATACGGACATGAAGAAGTGATTTTGGGATTGTGGGTAGGATGTCACATACATGCAGTCATTCCTAGGGTAGAAGTGGTCATACTTCTATCCGGGTGGCAGGAAAAGTCGCTCCGAAGCCACTAGTGGGTTCAGTAGTGACACTGACTTGCGAATGTGTGTAACCTTCATGATGAAGGATGTGTGTTGGGTGATGACACACCGTGGTAACTAAGAAATAATGGAAAAATCCAAATTTTTAAATGATGGGATTTTTGAAAACAAAGGAGTCTGGCACATTCCATATAAATGTTTTTCTTAAAAGTCAAGAGCTTTTAAAAACCCATTCACTGAGTAGTCGTACTCACCCCCTCCCTTATATCCCTTTCAGGAAATTCCGGAAAGCCTCCCCTTAAAGACCGTCAACTAAGATGCCTGTAAGACAGGTATGTAAAGTTTTAAATTTTATACAGTTTTGATTATGCTATTCCAGGAAAAAAGGTGCAAGTTAAAGGACGCATTACTCTTTACGGTTTATGATAAGGGGAAACCCTTTAATAAACCGAGAGAGTGGCGGGTTGATCACGGGGATTCGACCAAACTGGGTCGGGGCGTGACATTGTGGGTCGGATGTCATGTACATCCACTCATTCCCAGGGTAGAAGGGGTCGTACTTCTATCCTGGTGGCAGGAAAAGTTGCTCTGAAGCCACTAGCTGGTTCAGTAGTGATACTGACTTGCAAATGTGTGTAACCTTCATGATGAAGGATGTGTGTTGGGTGATAACACAACGATAACTAAGAAATATTTTTAACAATCCAAATTTTTAAATGAAGGGATTTTTGAAAATTAAGGAGTCTGACACACTTCATATAAATATTTTTCTTGATAGTCAAAAGATTTGAATCCCATTCACTGAGTAGTTGTACTCAGCCCCTCCCTTATATCCCTTTCAGGAAGTCCCAGAATGTCTAACCTTAAAAGACTTGTGCAATTAAATGCATACAAGACAGGTACGATTAATTTAAATTACTATGCATTTTTGATTTATGATATTCTTGGAAAAAGGTACAGGTCTAAAGAACGCCTTACTCTTTACAGTTTATAATATAAGGGGAAACCCTTTAGTAAATCGGAAGAGTGACGGGTTGATCATGGGGATCCGACTAAACCGGGTCGGGGCGTGACAAAACTAGACTAGTTTTGGTGAACCGAATCCGAACCGGATTGAACCATTTTGGTCCGGTTTGAACCACTATTGAACCATGTGCTAAATTTATTTTTCTAGGTGGCTTAGAAAATTCAGATTGGAGAATTGGAGCCACCATTGGATAGAGAATGAATTTAGAAAATTTTAATTTTGAAAAACTCGGTCGAATTGGGCCTAAACCTACCAGTTTAAGTGTTGAACCCAGTTCGGATCGGTCCGATTCGATTCGAAACAGTGTCGTCTTCTTCCTTCAGATGACAACACTGTTTACTTGCCAGAAAATCGAGTAGCACCAGCGGAAAGGAAACGTTTCTGTTCAGTACATTTTAGGCCATCAATGAGTATCATTTAGGTGCTAAATGGACGACCGGAGAGTCCCCGAGCTCCCTATATAAAGAGCCCCTCTCCATTCATCCTCCACAAACTTGAAAAACTTCACTCTCTCTCAGCTACTTAGTTTTTCGATGAAGCTCGAACTAGAGCTCTGACATAGGGGTTTTTCTGAGCCAAAGAAGGCGTTGTTGGGTTCCTTGGACTCAAGTAGAAATTAGCTACCTGACGATGATCACTATTCGGTCCGAGGATCGCCGGAGAGCACTGGCGTAATCAAACAGTGAAGCAGCTCTGACAGACCAAAGCTACCCTGTTTCGGCCGAGCTTATGATGGCCAAATCGAGTACTTTTCTGGATAAACCAAGCTTTCCCAACACTCTTTCAGCCCTCATACAACTGAATTAGAGCGGAAAGGTAAGCCAATTTGGCTCTCCTCTATAATTTCTGATCAGTGTCAAAGAGAGAATTGATGAAATTTTACTAACCAAATTCTCCCTCAATTTGACATGAATTGATGTGATTCTTAATCCTATGAGGAATCTCAGGATGAGAGCTACCTGCCCCGATTGAAAGTTTGGACTGCCGCACCCCCGGCGGTAAGCTTTCTCTCCCTAAGTCCAGTTTTTCGGTGAAGCTCCATTTGAGCTTGTTCCGACATCAATTCATGTGATTCAAAGCTCAATTGAATTGTATGAATGTATATGAACTCAAATTTACCTTCAATTTCAACAATTAACCTCGATTGATCAGTCAATTTGATGAAATCAAATTCAGCCAATTTAAAAGGAGGAAATTAGGGGAAAATTTTGGAGGAAATTGGGGATTTCAAAAAATTGAGGGACCATAGTGCAATTTCCCAAAATTGAGGGCTAATTGGCCATAAAAAGATGTTAGAGGACCAATTGGTCGATTTTCGGAATTATTGGGGTCAACTTGCTATTTTTGTAAAGTAAGGGAAAAATGGTAATTTTTGAAAAGTTAAGGACCAAATTGGAAATTTGGGAAACTTGAACCCTTTTGTGATTTTGAGTAAATTGAGGTCCCAAAGTAAACTTTAGAAGTTTTGAGACTCAATTTGGGGAAAAATTAGTATTAGGGACCTAAAGTTAAACAAAAAGAACTTTAGGGACCTAAATGCAAATATTTAAAATTTTGGGCATTTTGTTCATTCGTGAGGAATGAAGGCTATTAGGCCAAATGTTAAAGAACAAGTATGTTCAAATCCTGTAGGAACATGAAGAGCCAAGAATGTCAGCAAGGATAAGCTCGCATGAGGCAAAGAGCTGGTTAAGAGGAAAATACATTGCGAATATTGGGTGAGTGAGATTTTTCACATCATACTAGATTGGGATGATGAGTACCTCGGAAAGGAAAAACCACTACTAAGTGGAAATTTTAACATCACGCTTGGTTGGGGTGATGTGAGAAACATGCAGAAAAACTACTTAACGGTTGTAAGTAGATTATACTCGGTTGGTATGATGAACTTCATGGAATGAAGTAGAAAACCCACTGACCGGTTATAAGCAGAGATGTCCTTAGACCCGATTGATGTGATGGACAAGTGAAAAGTTATTTTGTCAGAAGTGCTCTCCCCTGATTGTGTGCCAATGCTTAAAAATTTTGGGAAACCTTCTTTACGAGAGCTCGATTAGCTCAGATAGGCCAGAGGCTTCGATTTTGGAACTTGGGGGCTAAATGCCTGATTTTTGAAGTCTCGTATAGTGGGCCCAATGCCAGTTTTCATGAGCAAGAGCTCATAAACAAACATGATGATATGCCATGAAAATTTTAATGAATGATGTGATTTGACCATGGTACCAAGATAGGACCAACTTACTCGATGGACTAGTAGTAGTGCGACAAGACCAGGTCGACGGACTTGTCTAGACAAACAGCTGCATATTGAGTTGAGGGTCGAGGCTGTTAGACCAGTGGCACCAAAGATTAATGGCTTATATGGAAAACTTTGTTTGTGCAAACAATGATGTTCGAGACCATCAAGACGCCCAAGAGGGGTAGTGATGCGTCCTAAGGGCCACTGGACAACATGGTGGAGATAAGGGCAGATTATCATGCTAACTGTCAGGGAAGCTCGACGTGAAGTTTCTTTTCGAGTTTGAGAGTTGGATGTTGCAAATATCAACTCATTCTCAGGGTAGAAGTGGACGGGCTTCTATCTAGATGGTCGGTAAAGTTGCTTCATTGCCACAAGTGGGTGCAGTGGATGGGTTGCCCTACGAATGTGTGATCTCTTTATGATGAAGGGCGTATGTTGACTGTTAAACACACCGATTATGGATAATGATGAGTAATGATTATGGAAATTGAATAAAAAATAATTTTAAAGGAAATAAGGAGTTTTACACACTCCAAGTTAAAACTATTTTGAAAACTCTTTTTCAAATAATCATTCACTGAGTTATAGAAACTCACACACCTTTTCTATCCTTTTTCAGCAGTAGAGAAATTAGTAGGGATAACACCAGGATTTACCCTTTATCAGGTATGATTAAATTTCCCTTTTAAGCTTGCATTTTGATTGATATATGTTATTTCAAGGAACATAAGTTGTAAATTTTGCTTGGCTCCTCTTCATTAAAGAATGGGGGAAACCCTTCTTGAACTTAGAGAGCGATGGGTTGATCATGGGGATTCGACCAAACCAGGTCGGGGCATGATAGAGACACACATTTACCTTCCCTGTATTATTAGGGTCAGAATACCCGAATGATGCAGGAAATGGTGGCGTGTTGATCAGGACCTCAATCAAACCAGGTCAGAGCATGACAACTTGAGTAGTATTAGAGCATAACTTTCCTGATAAGTTTCCCCTAGCCCATCCTAATCCTTGATTCCTGAAAACCCTTGTAAAAAATATGAACGAAAACGCCCCCAAAGAATATATCCCATGGATACATGACATAGAGCAAATGATATAAGTGCTAGAAGAACCTATCCCATGGGATGCACCTAGAGAAAGGACCCCCTTCCTACTCGATGGAGGACAAGATATCCCCACCCATGGAACTGGATCAAGCCCGGATATGAGAAGATGCTGAGAGAAAGTTTTGGGAGGCGTACACAAATTATGTGAGGATTTTCTGCCGACTCCCCAATCCACAACAGTGCGTGTACCGCAGGCTCCATGCAACACGCCCATGATGCTGTTGTCTTACACTGGTATGGGATAGATATCACGCTGCCAGTACAAGGCAGGAGGGCTCCTAGCTTATCCGCATCCACGGAGTTCGGGGAACCCATCATGAACCCGTGCCCTTGCTGTAGAAGGTACCATGGAGACGAATGCCCACCAAGGAGGAGGAGACGCGTCTAGACACACGATGCTGAATCTTGCAACCCACCTAGGTATAACTCTAGGTCAGTTAACTGGAGGGTTTAGAAAAATGGCAATAAATTTTGGAGATTAGTGATTATAATAAACCCTGACCGGGGTTTTTCGGTCCAGTAAATAAAAGGTTTCAAGTATTCTCGTAAAAAGCTAAGGGAAGAACCCTAAATTCTTGACCGATCCCTAATAAGTCGAGAAACCCTAGGACTACTAAAGGGGAATACAAAGAAACCACGGGGTACTGAGGGACCCTCGGGGAATGGGCAAGACCTAAAGCCAACCTCGAGGTGGACTAGCCACCCCTGTCCAACATTTATACCCAACATTCCAAGCTAAGACGCAAGGACTAGGATAGCAAGAGAGCCTCGAGGAGAACCCCGAAGGACAAGGGAAATCTAGACCCAATGGAGTGAACCATAGTGAGCCCAAAAGGGAAAAATGGGAAACCATATGGAACGGCCTAGGATAAGGCACTATAAACGAGTTAGTGATATGTTAACCAACACGGACTCTAAGAAAAGTAAGAAAGGCTCGATGAAACAAAGGGAGATCGAGGAGCCGTATCAAGGACCAGGAAGGCGACCCCCAAGAGGATGTCAAGAGAGGAAGGGGGGACAACAGCTAGGAATGGAATTAGGGTGAGAGCAGGTCATGAAAAGGGAAGTCCGAGACTAGTAACATGAACAAACGGAGGGTATGTCAAGGAGGACTCAAGGGAAGATCTAACCACCCTAGAAAACCCTAGGGATTGACAGCCAAGATAACCGGGGGATAACGACAAAGTATTCCATTAATGGAAGAATGAGAAGCAAGCCAATGATGAAGGGATTGGACATTCTGATGCCCGAGATCAGGAAAAAAAAATAAAGAGGATGGCCAGACAAGCGTGGAGACTATAAAGTCGATTAGGCTGTTGCATAAGGGAATCGTAAAGAGAGACTCGATACTCGAGGAGAACACAAGGCCGGGAAGGGCATCATACCCTGTAAGGAGAGAAGAGTGGGAGGATACACTCTACTAGAACTAGAAATTGCAAGAGGACGGACACCTATAGGATTAAGGAGAAGTGTCCAAGCTAGAGGTAGATGAAATAGATAACTAGATGACACCTAAGGTAGTGAAGAAGTGCAACTAAGCTATAACAAAGAGAAGAGATCGGAAATTGAGAGGAGTTAAGGGAGTATGGAAGAGATATCCAAGAAAGTAAGAGCGAGTTTGGAACACTCTAAGCCACTAGGGAGGCATGGGCCCTAAACCCAAAGGGGAGCATAACCTAGGGAAGGAAGGATCGCCATATAGACATGACCAAAACCGAGTGAGGGCGGATGTCCCCAATAAATCAAGAGGGACCATGATTAAAAAAGAGTGACTCAGGACCAACAGGGGAGG
This sequence comes from Trapa incisa, assembly GCA_030064435.1. Lineage (NCBI taxonomy): Eukaryota > Viridiplantae > Streptophyta > Magnoliopsida > Myrtales > Lythraceae > Trapa > Trapa incisa. The sequence continues at coordinate 19,196,161 of CM057785.1, read as the reverse complement.
ACCCACCCCCAAGCCATTGGGAACGGGACCTAGGACCATACCTTAGAATAAATGGGAAACCTCTAGAAACCCTCACTAGTCCCACGTGAAAGGTAGACGTTGGAAGAGAGGAGAAGTCCCTCGAGGATGACTTTGATAGGAATTAAGCCAGAAGGCAATCATAGAGATAAATACCAAGCCTCACCATCTAGATCCAGAGAAAGGAATAAATCCAAAAAAGTCCAATCATTACGGATCAACAAGAGTAATGACACCAAAGCCAAGAGAGAAGAGAGGAACAAGGGAAGGGAAGGGCCCTTCATTAGTCGGAGAATGCCAACAGACGTGAGAACATATGGAGGAAGGAGAACCGATGGGCCAATGGGATCAACATGGGGCTGGAAACCCGACAGTCGGAGACATGCAAACTTAATATGGGGATGAAATAGAACAAATAAACACGATAAAACTCCAAGCTCATATAAGGAGTCTTACATCTATATTCTAGGGACATCGGAGCATGGAAAGGACATATGAAATCGGAACCTAAGGGTAAAATAGTAGAGTAATGAAACAACTTAGATAATGCAAGGGACAAGAATAAGAGGGAGTATGCTCTAAGGATAAGAGCAAAAGGACACGGTTCCAACCACAAGATAGACCGGGCGTCAAGCCCAAGGTTGAGCTACATGGCGCATGAGTCCTACTGCTAGTGACAATTAAGTTCAACTACCAACAAAAAGGGAACTCGAGTACGAAAGGGTGGACTAGAGGACCAAGAAAGGGAAGTAACACCATGAATGACAAATGCAATAGCCTGAAGGGATGAAGTGCCAAAGAGTTCTAACAGACAAGGGAGTAAACAAACCCAGTTGCGATTTAATGTGTTGGAGCTTCGAGTCTAGAAAAAATCCCGGAAAGAAAGTTCGACCCTAAGCTGTAGGGAGTATCGGACCTAAGGGACTTCGTGCCCACTAGGGAAAAGGATGAGTCAAACCAACTAAACCCTAGAGAGGAAGGGAAGTGAAGCAAAAGAAGCGACCCAAAATGGTAGGATATCGACTTGTACCTAAGAGGGACCGCACAAGGTTTCCTTCCTAGAGAAAAGAGGAACAATAGAGTTTTGAGGACAAAACTCTTAATAGGAGGAGAGAGTTGTGGAACCCATCATCTCGGACCAAGCAAATCGGGAGGAGAACCTACATTATTGTAAAAAACATGGTTAATTTAATCAATAGAAAATAATAAAGACGGGTTAATATAGAAAATTGGGAGATCCCAAGTGACAAAAAATTAACAAAAATGGCGAGTAAGAACCAGAAAGTGGAATTTGGGAGAGAACCAAACTGGTTCGGGGAGAACTAGACCCCAACCAGGATGAACCATAGTGAACCAGTTCAATAATTCATTTTTCTAGATAGCTTAAAAATGTCAATTTGGGAAATTGAGGCCACCATTTGATAGAAAATGAATTTAGATGAATTTTAAAAATTTTAAATCTCAGAAAACCTTTTGAACCGGGTCTAAACCGATCAATTTTTGAATATGGAACAACGAACCCGGTCAGACTGGACCAGTCAATGGTCAAAGGTGTCCCGTTAGCAGCCACATAGACATGGGCAACCAATGGTCAGTGAGTGATCCATCATCATGCCACACAAAACGAGCATCTAATGAGAGGTTGTCACGTGTTCGGTCAACAGGACAGTGGTTGATGTGGAGGCCGAGCTGGAACTCCACGTCTAGAAAATCAGCCAATCACAGCGCGCCATGTGGCACGTCAATCACGTCATCATCTTCAACCTTCAGCCACTAACAGAGAGAACAAAGAAGAGAGACAGGTCAGAAAAGTTGGAGTCTCTAGTGACTAGAAAAACTCTCCAGTTAGGTCGCCGGCGGCTGAGTTCGAGGCCGAGTGTTACGCCAGCAGGTACCTTGAACAGTTGTCGAGCTCCCTATATAAAGAGTACCCTCCATTTGTTCTCAGCATCCCAAAATTGAGTGAAGAAGAAGAAGTGTGCAAGTTTGGGCGAGCAGCAAACGAGAGCTCCGACGACGGCGAAATCTCTACCAAACAAGCTCTGAAGGATGGCATTAGAACCAGGGAAGAATGCTGTAGCTCGATACACTCTCAAAGCGATCAGAGGATGACCTAAGAAGTGTAGAAACGATAGCAAAGTGAGGCTGCTCCTAAGCTCAAAATAGCGAGCTCCTAATCGACCCATCCTTGACCCTCTCAACCCTTCCGCCACTAGCATTGGGCACCTTTGACTTCCTAAGACCCTCCACAACCCCTTATAGGCTCCCAGTAAGCTCAATTTTGCCTCTCCTCGTAATTTATGAGTTTCAAAGCTGCACCCCCAAAACTTCTCTCTTCAAATTTCCATAGGACAGCGACGAATTACATCAGGATTCCATCCTGGTAGGTTCCCCTTGACGAGCACTAGCTGCTCCTACCTCAAGCTCCAAACATTGCCACTCCATCAGTAAGATAAGCAAGCTCTCTCTCTCTCGACTGTAAGTTTTCCGATGAAGCTCTAACGAGGCTTAAAACTCAACCAAATTAAAAAATTCGAAGTGTAGGACAATCGACGAGAGTTGGAGGAGACAAATTGAGTTAAGAAATGAAGAAATTAAGGACTTACAAGCCAAGCCGTTAATTGGATGAGGTTAGATTTGAATGCCTACATGCTCAAATTGGGGAAGAAGAAGAGGGCCAATTTTGGGATTTTTGGGACTTTTGTGCAATTTTCAAAAATTAGAGAACTAAATGGAAAATTTACGAAATTGAAGGTGTTTTCATGAAATTCACTCCCAATTGAGGATCAATTAGGAAAAAATATAGGGTGGAAAATTTTAAAAGTTGGGGACCAAATTGCAATTTTTGGAAATAAAGGACTAAAGGGCAATTTTAATAAATTAAGGGCAAATGGGTGAATTTAAATGAGTTAAGGGCCCACGAAGGGTGACTGAAAACTCGAGGGACTTAATGGAAACTACAGAGACCTAAGTACAATTAAGGTAAAGTACAGGGACCTAAATATGCAACCTCTTAGTCGACACATCGTGATACAGACACTCGTGCCATGCAGGAACGAACTACTTGAACGTCGACCCCCGGAAGCACACCGAGGAGACATACTCCGCCGGCACGACCTCGTAGAGATCAACAGGTGAGTGGGATTTTCTATAGCATCCATCCCGGGTGGAATGACGATTCATTTGAAAACGATTTTCTCGGAATATTTGGGAGCTAATTCTGGGCTTAGGCTCGGTATGCAAGTGGGCCTAAGGCCGATGGACACGGGTATGGACCTGTCTAGAACTAGCATGCTATTAGTAATGCTAAAAGATCCAATTAATGAGAAATTGTGTGTGATACCCACCGAGCCAAGTCTAAGTTGTTGAGCATGTTGAGCCAAACCACTGCTCTGCCGAAGCCAGGTTGTTGAACCTATTGGGCCAATACGCATGGGCCGAAGCTAAGCTTAGATACCGTTGCACTGAAGGGCCAAAGATAATGGCTATAACTTAAAAGACTATTGATTGTGCATGCAGTGTGTGATTCAGGCCATCAGGACATATGGTATGAGGTAGTGATGAATCCCAAGGACTATTGGATGACCTAGGGTGCATAAGGGCGGTATGGCGTCTAGTAGGTTGATAAGCCTGAGGAACTTCCTATGCACTCTGACCGAGGTAGTAGGGGAAAGGAGGTCTCATCCCATAAAGTGGACATGATGAAGTGATCAAGGTTTGAGGGTCGGACTATTGATGTCCACTCATACTTCGAGTAGAGGCAGTGCACCTCTATCAAGGTGGACGATAAAGGCACTTCGGTCCACAAGTGGAACGATCGGGGATCCCTCCTATGAGAGGAGGGAGATTAATACATGGTTAATATGTGAAAAATAACAAATGGATAATTTAATGGGTAGAGAAATGAATTAAAGTGAATGTTATAGTAGTTTCCTTCACTGAGTATAATGTACTCATTCCCTTCCTCTCACCCATTCAAGTCTAGCACTAAGACGGAAAGTTCTTGGACGAGTTTGGACCCTCAAGGTACATTTCCTACCCCCAACTTACAGAAAGGGTTTGAACGTAGACACACCTTTACCTTCCCTGTATAATTAGGGTAGAAATACCCGGATGACGCTGGAAAGGGTGGCAGGTTGATCATGGACCTCGATCAAACCGAGTCGGGGCATGACAAATGGTTTCACAACTCTCCCCTTATAAACCCCATCCCTTATAGATAAGAAAACAAAAAAAAAGAACCAGTTATTTCCAAAGAGAAAACTAAGCTGGTTCATGAACCTTAACCGATATAGAAAGGGCAGAAGGGGAGATTTACAAATCCTAGTGACCTAAAGAGTCATAAAAATATCCTAAAAAAGGACTTTAGGACAAATTGGAAGAGAAAACTAGACCATTTTAGGTGAACCGGTCCTGAACCGCTTTGAACCATCATTAAACCGGTTTATAAATTCATTTTTCTAGGTGGCTTAAAATATTTAAATTGGGGAATTGAAGCCACCATTAGATAGAGAATGAATTTAAAAATTTTCAATTTTGAGAAATTGGTCAAATCGGGCATGAACCAGCTAGTTTAAGCATTGAACCCAGTCGGATCGGTCTGGTCCGGAACAATGACGTCTTCTTCCTTCAGATGACGACACTGTTCATTCAATGTATGAACGGACAGCATTGATGAAGAGAAAACACCTCCGTTTAGGGCATTTCAGGTCATGAATAAGCTTGACCAAGATGAGAAATGGATGGGCAGAGAGTCCCCGAACTCCTGATATTAAGAGCTCCTCTCCATTCATCCTCATCACAACTGAAATATCCATTCTCTCTCAAATTTTCTTTTTTCTAAGGAAGCAAGAACCGAAGCTCTGACATTGGCATTTTTTTAGCCTCAATAGGTGAGGTTGGGTTCTTTAGATTTTAGGGGAAGTTAGCGACCTAATAGCAACTTCCGTTCGACTCGAGGACCCCCAAAGAAGCGATGACGAAACCAAATAGTGAACTCTGAAGTTCCAAAGCTACTCTATTTCGACCGAGCTAAAATCGGCCAAATTCAGCCCTCCTCGGGCCAAACCAAGCCCTCCCAACATCCCCACAGCCCTCATACGACCTTAATTGAGCTGAAAAGTAAGCCAATTCGGCTTTTCTCTATCATTTCCGATTGGTGTTAAAGAGAGAAACTATGAAAACTTCACTGACATAATTCTCCCTTTGCTTCGATATGAATTGTAGTGATTCTTGATCCTAGGAGGAATCTTAGGATGAGAGCTACTTTCCTAGATAAAGAGATCAGACCGTCGCACCTCCAACGGTAAGCTTTCGAAGCTTTCTCTCTCTACGCACAATTTTTCAACAAAGCTTCGTTTGAATCCATTCCGACCTCAATTCTTGTAATTCAAAGCTCCATTGAATTGTATGGAAGTGTAGGAATTGATTTACACCTCTAATTGAAGCAATTAGCCCTAATTGAATGTCAATTTTCTGAAATCAAATTTGGCCCGTTTGAAAGAGTGAAATTGGGGGAAAATTTTGGGGATTTCATAAAATTGAGGGCCAATTGGCTATGAAAAAGATGTTGGAGGACCAAGTGGTCAATTTTTGAAATAATTGTTGTCAAATTGCCATTTTTGGAAAGTAGGGGCAAAATGGTAAATTTTGAAAAGTTGGGGACCAAATTGGAAATTTGGAAAACTTGAGCCTGTTAAAAATTTTGAGTAAATTGATGACTCAAAGTGAATTTTTGGAAGTTTTGGGACTCAATTTGTGGAAAAGTTGGCACTAGGGATCTAAAGTCAAGGAAAATTAACTTTAGGGACCTAAGTGTAATTAACTAAAAAATTTGAGCCTAGTTGCTCATATGTGAGAAACAAAAGCAATTATGCCAAACTCTAATAGATAAGGATGCCCAAAATGTGTAGGAACACGAGAGACTGGAACACCAGCAAAGATAAACTAGCATGGATGCAAAAATCGACTGGAAAGGTATACACCATGGTTTTCGGGTGAGTGGGCTTATTCAAATCATATCTGGTTAGAATGATGAGCATTTTAGAAATGAAAAACCACTTATAAGTGGAATGTTTGACATCATACCTGATTGGGGTGATGGGCAAACTAAGTTAAAACCTACTTAACGGTTGTGAGTAGAGTAAATCATATCCGATCGGTATGATGGACTTCCTGTAAGGAAGGAGAAACCCCTTGCCAGTTATAAGCGGAGGTTTCATCACACCCGATTGGTGTAATGAAGTGACAATTATATTTTTATCAGAAGTGTTCTCCCCTGACTGTGACTGTGTGCCAATGCTTAAACTCTTTGGAAGACCTTATTGAGAGGAGCTAGATTAGCTCAGATAGGCCATATGCCTAAATTTTTGAACTTGTAGGGCTAAACGCTTGGTTTTGGAAAATCATGTACAGTGGGGCCAAGACCAATGGGCACGAGCAGGAGCTCATAAACAAACATAAGATATGAAAGACATGATAACTCTTAATGAAATGGTTATGTGATTTCGCAATGGTACCAAGACAGGACCGACATACTTGTTGGACTGGTGGCAGTGCGTCAGGGCCAGGTGGACGAACCGACCTAGACAAACAGCTATAGGTTGGGTTGAGGGTTAGAGCCATTGGACCAATGGCACCAAAGATAAATGGCTATGTGAAAACTGTTGTTTGTGCATGCACTTGAGGTACAAAACCATCAAGATGCCCAAGAGGGGTTGTAATGCATCCTAAGGGCTACTGGACGACATGGTGGAGATAAGGACAGTTTGTCATTGTAAACCTCGTCCTTTGGAGTTAAGGAAAATCGAGAAAAGAACCGTACAAACCGAGTGAAAAAACTAAACCGGTTTACAAACCCGATCATTAGAGAATGGACAAACCAAGAAATTACAACTCTCGAATGGCCTATAGAGTCATAAAAGTCATGAAAAAGGGCTTTAGAATGAATTGGAGGTTAAAACCAAATCGGTTCATGTGAACCGGACCTGAACCTGATTGAACTAGTTTGAACTACTATTGAACCAGCTTCTAAATTCATTTTTCTTAGTTGCTTAGAAAATTCAAATTGGAGAATTGAGGCCACCATTGGATAGAAAATGAATTTAGAAATTTATAATTTTGAAAAACTTGGTCGAATCAGGCCTGAATCGGCCAGTTTAAGCGTTGAACTCAGTTTGGACCGGTGCGATCTGGTTCGGAACAGTGTTGTCTTCTTCCTTCAGATGAAAACACTGTTCACTCACTGAAAAATTGAACCAGCACCAGCGAAGAAGAAACATTTCTGTTATGTATGTTTCTAGCCAACAATGATTGTCATTAAGGTGCCAAACGGACGGCTGACGAGTCCCCGAGCTCCCAATATAAAGAGCCTCCCTCCATTCACCCTCCACACACCTGGAAACCTCACTCTCTCTCACCTACTTAGGTTTTCGACAACCTCAAACCAAAGCTCCGATATAGGGTCTTTTTTGAGCCAAAGAAGGCTTGGTTAGATTCCTTAGAGTCGGGGAGAAGTTAGCTACACGGTGGTAGTCTCCAATTGCTCCAAGAGTCGCCGGAGAAGCACCAGCGTGATCGAACAGTGAAGGAGCTTCAACGGACCGAAGCTGCCCTATTTTTGTCAAGCTAAAATCAGCCAATTCGAGCCCTCCTCAGGCCAAACCAAGCTCTCCCAACACCTCCTCAGCCCTTCTACGGCCGAATTATGTGGAAAGGTAAGCCATTTTGGCTTCACTTTGTGAATTTTGTTCGATGCTAAAGAGAGAACTAGTAGATCTTTACTGACTAAATTCTCCCTTAATTTGACATGAATTGAGACAATTCTTGATTCTAGGAAAGTCCTCAGGATGAGAGCTATCTGCCTAGATCAAAATCTCAGACTATTGCGCCCTCAACGGTAAGCTTTCAAAGCTTTCTCTCTTTCTACGTTCTGTTTTCCAGCAAAGCTCTATTTGAGCTCGTTCCGACATCAAATCGTGCGATTCAAAGTGCAATTGAATCATATGGAGGTGTAGAAACTCAAATCTAACTTCAATTTCAACAATTAAACTCATTTGATCGGTTAATTTGTTGAAATCAAATTCGACGGAGTTGGAAGGTTGAAATTGAGGGAAATTTTGGGGATTTCGAAAATTCGAGGGACTAAAGTGCAATTTCCTAAAATTGAGGACCAATTGGGTATGATAAAGATGTTGGAGGACCAATTGGCTAAAATTTACCATTTTTGTAAAGTAAGGGCAAAATGGTAATTTTGGAAAAATTAAGGACCAAATTGGGAATTTTAGAAATTTGAACCCCTTTATGTAATTATGAATAAATTGTGATCTCAAAGTAAAATTTTGAAGTTTTGGGACTCAATTTGGGGGAAAATCGGCATTAGTAACCTAAAGTAAAAAGAAAAAGAACTTTAGGGATCAAATTGTAAATTTTTAAAAAGTTGGATATTTTATTCATTCATAATTAATGAAGGCTATCAAGCCAAAGGATAATAAACAATAATGTTCATACCATGTAGGAACATAAGATATTGATAATGCCAGCTAAGACAAAGCTTGCAAGGAGACGAAAGCCGGTTAGGAAGGATTCACGACATTTACGGGTGAGTGGGATTTTATATCATACTTGGTTGTGATGATAAGCACCTCAAAAATGAAAACCCTCTAATAAGTGGAATTTTAACCATCACACTTGAATTGAGTGATCTGGAAATTTTGCGGAAAAGCTACTTAACAGTTGTAAGTAGATCATAACTGGTTGGTATAATGAACTTATTGTAAGGAAGTAGAAAACCTACTTATCTGTTATAAGCGGAGATATCCTCACTCCTGGTTGGTGTGATGGACAGATGAAAAGAATATTTTGTTGGAAGTGCTCTTCCTTGACTATGTGCCACTGCTTAAACTTTTTGGGAGACCTTCTTAACAGGAGCTCGAATCGCTCAGATAGGCCGGAGGCCTCAGTTTTAGAACTTGGCGGCTAATATGCCCGATTTTGAAAATCTCGCATAGTGGGCCCAAGGCCTGTTGGCACGAGCCGAAGCTCGTAAACAAACATGAGTTTAATATGAAAACTTTAAATGAATGATATGTTTGGCCACAGTACCAAGACAAGACCGATATACTCGATGGACTAGTGGTAGTGCGACATGACAGGTCGACAGACCAGTCGAGACAAACAGCTGCATGTCGAGTTAAGGGTCGGGGCCGTTGGACTTGTGGCACCACAAATTAAATGGCTTATGTAGAAAACTATTGTTTTGTGCATGCAGTGAGGTACGATACCTTCAAGATGCCCAAGAGGGGTAGTGATGTGTCCTAGGGGCTACTGGACGACATGGTGGAGATAAGGGCAGATTGTCGTGCCAATAATCAGGGAAGATCGACGTAGCTTCATGTGCATGAGACTGGGGTAGGGTCAGGATGAGATCTTTTTCCTCATATAGACATCGAGTTTTCTTTACAGTATTGAGGGACGGATGTCAAATAAATCCACTCATCCTCAGGGTAGAAGAGGACATGCTTCTATATAGGTGGCCGATAAAGACGCTATGATGCCACAAGTGGGTGCAGTGGATGTGCTGCCCTGTGAATGTGTGTTCCCTTCATGATAAAGGGCTTGTATTGGTTGATAAACACACCGGATGTGATTAATGGTTATGAAAACTAAGATTTGAGGATGAAATGTTTTAAAAGAAAATAAGGAGTCTGGCACACTCTAATTTAAAAATTTTTTTATTGAAACTTTATTTTTTTTAAAATACCCATTCACCGAGTTGTAGAAACTCACCCACCATTTTTATCCCTTTTCAAAAATTAGAGAAATGACTAGGGATTACACCAAGCATTACCCTCTATCAAGCATGCTTAATTTTTCTTAAGCTTACATTTTATTTGATATATGTTATTCTAGGGAACAAAGTTGAGATTATGCCTGACTCCTCTTGAATTAAAGAAGGGGGAAACACCTCTTGAACTAAGAGAGCGGCGAGTTGTTCACGAGGATCCGACCAAAGCGGGTCGGGGCATAACAACTTGAGTGGTATCAGAGCTAAGTTCCCTTGAAACATTATCAATATTTTGTCCTGACATTTATCAAACTTTAACTATCATGTAGGAAGGAGAATCCCTAGGAAGTTCGTTGTGAAATCCAACCCTCTACCCATAACCCTGAAAAAGATACCCAACCCAAGGGAGGTGGCCGTTCAAAGATTCTTAAAAGGTGAGAAAAGAGTACCCAAGGATATGGTGGAAGACTACCGGAAACAAGTAGGAGTCTTATTAGAACAAGAAGATATCACATACCCTCCTCCAAAACAAGAGGAACCTATACCTCCTTCTAGGAGCCCAACCCCTCCTCTAGTCTCACAATAACCGGAGAGGAATCTAACCAAGAAGGAGGCTTGGGATAACTACTGGGATGCATATGCCACCTTCATGATGGTTCACCAAGTACCCCCACCTACTAAGTCTAGCTCCAATCCCTCTCAATGGATGAAATGGATGTATGAGTGCGAGGTCAAGGTACTAAGGCGGTACGGATTGGAGGCCATACATGAAATTCATCCCATTAGGGAATACAAATGGACCCCAGCTAAGTTCTTGGAGCCTTATGATCAAGAGTCCCACAACCATTCTAATGCTAACTCTCGGCCTATGACCCCAAGGGATTAGGGGGTAGAAAATTACTGTAATAAGCCAAGTATGGCAAGAAAATATGTCTTGAATGAATGAAATTGAAATTTTTGATAAAACTTTTGAGTTCCTTGATAAATTCAAAGCAAAAAGAGTATGATAATAAATATTAAAGTAAAAGGTAGGAAATCACCTAAGGAAGCAAAAAATGAGTTATTTATAGTTAACCTCAACCCTTAAGACTTTCCCTTAGAAGTATAATAAATTTGGCAAGGAAGAGTTCATCCAAGGGAGATCTTAACTAAGGAAAGGAAGGAGAAGTTGGAACAAAGGGAAGTAAACATAAAAGAGTATGAAATTATGGAGGGTTCAAAGAGTTAGGGAAAGGCTCAAAGAATAAGCGTAAGTAAAAACAAGAAGGAATAGATTATTCCAAAGGAAACCAAAGGAATGGAAGCTGATCAGGAAGAAAGGAAGTTATGGGGGAACACCAAGGATGTTAAGACCACTAGGGTAGGATAATAAGAAAATCTGATAGCAAGAAAGCCCAGGTATAACACCTACTTGTAAAGAACTAGGACACAATTTCTTAGGAACTCCATAAAATAAGGAGACTTATGGGAAGAAGAGATATGGAACCAAAAAGGGAGAAAAGCAAGAGTGAGTGAACCATACAAGATCCTTAAGTAGGGCAATCGAACGTAAGAATCCTAGAACAAGAGACACTAGAAGAAGAATGAGAATAGGAAGTTGGATCGTGGAAGGAGAAAGCTCTAAGTTAAGAAAATCAACTGAGGAAATGTCATAAAACTGGAGCCGAAATAAGGATATTAGTAAGAAGTACAAGTGGCTAAGTGAGTGTTTGGAGATGTTAAGTATGATCGACTTGCAAGAAAGCATGTAAACCCAAATAGGGATTTTATTAAAGGAAATAACCCATAACAATCATATCATTCAGGAAATAAACTACACTCCATGAATGATTAAAAAATAATAAGGATCATACCCAAAATAGGGCAAAGGGATGGATATCCAAGATAAAAAGATTTGAGAGACAATTCTCTCAAAATAGGGCGGAGAGGATAAAATGAACAAGACAATTAACGAATTGATCCTTGTGAAGGTCATAGTCCCAGTGAAGAAGGAAGGGATGGAAAGGTCAAAACCATTGATAGATAAGGACATAGGAAAGCCTTAAAGAGATCAATGGATAAGATAGGAGAAATTACCCGAAAAATATGAAAAGGCTAAATAAGCATTATGCAGGATGATCATGAGATGGGGAAGCTAAGGGAATGTGAACTCCACCTCAGAGAAATAAATTAAGTACTAGAAAAAGGAGTAAGATTGAGGACGATATACACAATAAGTATCCGTAGGGTTGCAAGGGTAAATGTGAGCAGGAGAGAGTGGCATCAATGAATGTCATTTAAGGTAGACATTCACAATGATAAAACTAGAAGAAAATTTGGGGAGAAAAGGAGTATAAACTTACCAAGGAAGGGGACCTTGTAAAAACATGTGTCCCAATTAAGAGGAAATGGGACCAACGAAATTGAAAAGAAGATAAGCTCCTCAAAAGACAAGCTGTTGGAAATGAAAGGATCAAGTACAAAAGGGAAGAAATTGTGAAGATCCTAGGGACAAGTTAAAACCCAAGTAACGGGTAAGTAGGAAGACAACATTAAAAGATGTCGTACGAGTAAGGAAGGAACTAAGTAAAAAAGGAGAATCATGAAATGATCACGAGTGAGTAAGGATGGATTAAGAAAGAGAAGAGACCTTAAAAGTAAGGAAGCTAGTGGGAATGAGGAGTGATGTAAGAAATGAAAAGTCTGTGATTTGAGCATGACAAGGTCAGACATTAAATGTGAAACAAAGTTGTAATAACCAATGAATGATCAATGTAGGAGGAAAAAGGTGACAACATCAACACCTGTGGAAGTAGGTACGTGGTGTTTGAATGGACGCTAAGCTGGGGAGATCAACAATAAAGAGAATAACCAAATGCTGGAAAAATTGGGTATTTTGGAACTACCAATCCTAAAATCTGAAGTAAAGGATCTTGGCATTAAAAAATAGTGCTTTAAGGAACGAAGGATGTGAATCTAAGGATATGACCTTAAAACTTCCAACGAGATATGCTTAGCTAAAATAAACTCCATGAGAAGAGAAAATGATGGAAAAGAAAAGAAGATCTCAAGTGTATGTTATATAAGCGAGAGATGGAAATAACTGAAGGGATTATATGTCAAGAACTACAAGTTGATATCAAGAGAAGTTCATTTCGGTATAAAAAAGTGTGAATTAACTTTTGGGGACAAAAATCCTAAAAGGAGGGAAGAGTTGTAAACCCCTCCCTTTAGAGTTAAGGGAAACCGAGAAAAGAACCGGTCAAACTGAGTGACAAAAAACTGAACCAGTTCACAAACCCAATCATCAAAGAACGAGCAAACCAGGAAATTACAACTCCCGGGTGACTTAAATAGTCACAAAAGTCATGAAAAAGGGCTTCAGGATGATTTGGAGGTGAAAACCATATCGATTCAGGTGAATAAGACCTAAACTGGATATAACCGGTTTAAACCACTATTGAATAGGTTTTTAAATTCATTTTTCTAGGTGGCTTAGAAAATTCAAATTGGAGAATTGAGGCCACATTGGATAGAGAATGAATTTAGATAAATTTAAAAATTTTTAATTTTGAAAAACTTGGTCGAATCAGGCCTAAACTGGCCGGTTTAAGCGTTAAACCTAGTTTGGACCGGTCTAGTTTGGTTCGGAACAGTATTGTTACGCCCCGATCTAGTTTGGTCGGATCCCCGTGAGAAACCTGCCCCTCTCCCGGTTTATTAAGGGTTTTCCCCTCCTTTAAATCGTGAGTAGTAAGGCATCCTTTAAACATGTACCTTTCCTGGAATACCATAAATTAAAAATTCATAAAATTTTTAACTTTTACATACCTGTCTTGTAGGTGTAGTTATCTGGGATCTTTGGGTAGGTTTTCCTTGGGTTACCTGAAAAGGGATATAAAGGAGGGGGTGAGTACAACGACTCAATGAATGAGTTTTTTAAATTTAACTTTTAGGAAAAGTATTTGAATTGGAGTGTGCGAGACTCCTTATTTTATTTTTAAAAGTATTTCATTTTCAAATTCGATTTTTGTATCCATTTCTTATTACCAGGGTGTGTTATCACTGAACACACATCCTTCAACATGAAGGTAAAACACAAAATTGTAGGCAGCCCATCCACTATACCCACTTGTAGCATCGAAGCGACTTTACCGGACACTTAGATAGAAGTACGTCCACTTCTACCTTAAGAATGAGTGGATGTTCGTGACATCCGATCCTCAGTCTCATAAAAAAATCCCCGTGTACGTATGAGGACAGAGACCTCATCCTGACCCCACCCTGGTCTTAGGTGCTTGAAACTATGCCGAGCTTCGAAAAACTTCTGGTATGACTAACTGCCCTTATATCCACCAGGTCGTTCAGGGCCCTGGGTTGCATCACTACCCCTCTTGGAAGTCTTGAAGGTCTTGTAAACACAATGCATGCACAATCAACATTTTTCACATGATACGATATAATTTGTGGTGCCACTAGTCCAACGGCCCGACCCTCAACTCAACCTACAACTATTTGTCTTGACTAGTACAGAGACGTGTCATGTCGCACTGCTGCTAGTTGACTGAGTATGTCGGTCCTGTTTTGGTACCATGGCCAAATAATTCATTTACTTAAATTTTCATGGCATATAAATCATGTTTGTTTATGAGCTCCTGCTCGTTCCAACTGGCCTAGGGCCCATTGTTCGAGATTTTTAAAATCGGGCATATTAGTCCCCAAGTTCCAAAACTGAGGCCTCCAGCCTATATGAGCCATTTGAGCTCCTGTCAAGAATGTCTCCCAAAAATTTTAAGCAGTTGCACACAGTCAGGTGAGAACACTTCCGACAAAATATATTTTTAACTGTCCATCATACCAACCAAGTATGAGGACATCTCTACTCATAACCGATGAACGAGTTTTGTACTTCCTTCGAGCAAGTTTCATCATACCAATCGTGTAAACCCCACACTTTTGAGTTAAGGAAAACTAGGAAAAGAACCGGTCAAACCGAGTAAGAAAATTGAGCCGGTTTACAAACTCGATCATTTAGGAACAAGCAATTTGGAAATTTACAACTTTCGGGTAATCCAAAGGGTTCATTAAACCTTTGAAAAGAAACTTAAGACAAATTAGAAGAGAAAAACCAAATTGGTTCAGGTGAACGAGAATCCATAATAACTCTGAAGTTAAATTATTGGAATTAATACAAATAATTTAATACCAAAATTAAATTATTGGAATTAATACCAATAATTTATGGGAATATTAATACTAGTAATAAATATCTCCCATTTAATACACGATTTTACACCTATATAAAGAGGTCATCCCCATTCATTCTCGTCACACTTGAACATTTCTCTCTCTCTCTCTAATGCTCCATTTCCCAGTGAAGCTCGAACCAGAGCTTTGACTTGAACATTCTTCTTAACCTCGGAAGGAGAGGTCGGGCTCTTTAGAACCGGGGAGAAGATAGCTATTTAATAGCAAACTCTAGTCAATTTGAGAATCGCTGGAGAGCGCCGGCATGATGGAACTGTGAAGCAGCTCCAACGTACTGAAGCTGCCCTATTTCGGCCAAGCTGAAATTGGCCATTTCGAGCCCTCATCAGACCAAACCAAGCACAACACTTCCTCAGCCCTCCCATGGCCGAATTAGGACCAAAAGGTAGGCTAATTTAGCTACTCTCTGCAATTTTCGGCCAGTGCTAGAGAGAGAACCAATAGAATTTCAATGATGAAATTCTAACTCAATTCGGCATCAATTGATGCAATTCTTGATTTTAGGATGAACCTCAGGATGAGAGCTATCTGCCCAAATTGAAAGATCGGACCTTCGTGCCCTCATCGGTGAGTAATCAAAGCTTTCTCTCTCTACAGTCCATTTTCCGGTGAAGCTCCGTTTGAGCTCGTTCCGGCGTCAAAACTTATGATTCAAAGTGCTATTGAATCGTAAGAAGATGGAGGAACTCAATTTTAACTTCAATTTCAACAATTAGATGTGTTTGATCAGTCAATTTGTGAAATCAAATTCGATTGTGCTAAGGAGTTGAAATTGGGGATTTTCAAAATTCAAAAGACCAAAATGCAATTTTATGAAATTGAGGGTCAATTGGGCATGAAAATAATGTTGGAGGACCATTTGAGAAATTTTGGAATTTTTGGGGCAAAACTTACCATTTTTTTGTAAAGGAAGGGCAAAATGTTAATTTTGGAAAAGTTGGAGGACCAATTTGAAAATTTGGGAAATTAAACCCCTTTTTGGTGAAATGGAATAAATTGAGGTCCCAGGATAAATTTTAAAAGTTTCGGGACTCGATTTGAAGAAAAACCGACATTTGGGATTTAAAGTTAAAGAGAAAACCCACTATTTAGTGGTTTTTTAATTATCATCACTTAGAGAAAGTGATGTGAAAATTATGCGGAAAAACTACTTACCGGTTGTAAGTAGATCATACCTGATTGGTATGATTAGACTTCCTCGAAGGAAGTTGAAAACCCGTTCATCGATTATGAACGGAGATGTCCTTATACCGGTCGGTATAATGGATAGTGAAAACCTATTTTGTCAGAAGTGTTCTCCCCTGACCGTGTGGCAATGCTTAAACTATTTGGGAGACCTTCTTGATAGGAGCTTGAATAGCTCTTATAGGTTGGGGGCCTCAGTTTTGGAACTTGGTGGCTAAATGCCCGATTTTGAAAATCTCGTACAGTGGGCCCAAGGCCAGTTGACACGAGTAGGAGCTCATAAACGAACATGATACATGTGCCATAAAACTTAATAAGTAAATTGTTTGGCCATGGTACCAAGATAGGACTAATATGCTCAGTCAACTATCGGCAGTGCGACATGATAGGTCGACGGACCTGTTAAGACAAACAACTGCAGGTTGAGTTGAGAGTCGGGGCCGTTGGACTAGTGGCACCACAAATTACATGGCAATATGAGAAAACATTGTTTGTGCATGCACTGTGAGTACGAGATCATCAAATCGCCCATGAGGGGTAGTGATGCGTCCTAAGGGCATTGGACGACCTAGTGACTATATGGGCAGTTCGTCGTTCCAAGTGTTTGTGCAAAATTTGGAGTAGCACCAAGCGCATGAGACCGGGGTGGGGACAGGATGAGGTCTCTATACTCATATGGACACGAAGAAGTGATTTCGGGATTGAGGGCCGGATGTCGTGAACATCCACTCATTCTCAGGGTAGAAGTGGTCGTTCTTCTATCCGGGTGGCAGGAAAAGTCACTTTGAAGCCACTATCGGGTTCAATAGTGATACTGACTTGCGAATGTGTGTAACCTTCATTATGAAGGATGTGTGTTGGGTGATGACACACCGATAACTATTAAATAATGGAAAAACCTGAGAGAAATTTTAAATGAAGGGATTTTTGAAAAGAAAGAAGTCTGACACACTCCATATAAATGTTTTTCTTAAAAGTTAAAAGTAGATCTTTGTAAACCCATTCATTGAGTAGTCGTACTCACTCCCTCCCTTATATCCCTTTTCAGGAAATACTGGAAAAGCCTACCCTTAAGGACCATCAACTAAGATGCTTGTGATACATGTATGAGAAGTCTAAATTCTTATGCAGATTTGTTTATGTTATTCCTGGAAAAGGTACAGATTTAAAGGATGCCTTACTCTTTATGGCCTATAATAAAGGGAAACCCTTTAATAAATCAGGAGAGTGGTGGGTTGATCATAGGGATCCGACCAAACCGGGTCGAGGCGTGACAAACGGGGTATGATCTACTTACCACCAGTAAGTTATTTTTCCACGTGATTTTCACATCATTCCTTTCAGGTGTGAAGTTTAAAATACCACTTAGCAGTGGGTTTTCATTTTCGAGGTGCTTATCATCCCAACCAAGTATGATATAAAAATCCCACTAACCCGATCGTGCACTGAAATTCCTCTTAGCCGACTTGTTGTCCTTACTCGAACTCGTCTTAGCTAGCATTCTCGGTACTTCATGTTCCTACATGATATGAACATTCTTGTTTATTATTCTTTGGCCTAATAGCCCTCATCCATCCCAAATGAATGAGAAACCCAACTTTTCCTTTATTTGCAATTAGGTCCCTAAAGTTATTTTTCTTTAAGTCCCCAAATGCCGATTTTTCCACAAATTGAGTCCCGAAAATTTTAAAATTCACCTTGGGACCTCAATTTATTCAATTTCACAAAAGGGGTAAAATTTCCCAAATTTCCAATTTGGTCTCCCAACTTTTCCAAAGTTACCATTTTGCGCATACTTTACAAAATTGTAAGTTTTTCCCCAAAAATTCCAAAATTGCCCAATTGGTCCTCAAACATCTTTAGCATGCCCAATGGGTCATCAATTTTATGAAATTTCACTTTAGTCCCTCAAATTTTTGAAAATCCTAAATTTCCCCCCAATTTCAACCTTCTAACTTCGGCGAATTTGATTTTATCAAATTGACCGATCAAATGAGTTTAATATTTGAAATTGAAGTTAGATTAGAGTTCCTACACCTTCATACGATTCAATTGCACTTTGAACCACATGATTTGGTGCCATAATGAGCTTGAACGGAGCTTCATACAAAAAGTGGACTTAGAGAGAGAAAGCTTCGAAACTTACCATCAGGGGCGCGACGGTCCAAGCTTTCAATCTAGGCGAATAGTTCTCGTCCTAAAATTCCTCCTAGGATCAAGATTTGCATCCATTGATGCCGAATTGAATGAGAATTCTATCATTGAAGTTTTGTTGGTTCTCTCTATAGCACCGGTTGGAAATTATAGAGGGAAGTTGAATTGGCTTACCTTTCATCTCTAATTCTACTGTAGGAGGACTGTGCAGGAGTTGAAATGGCTTGGTTTGGCCTGAGAAGGGCTCAAATTGGCCGATTTCAGCTCAACTAAAATAGGGTAGCTTCGTTCCACTGAAGCTACTTCACTATTCGATCACACGGCGCATCTTCAGTGACCTTCGGAGCAAATGGAGACTATAGGCATGTAGTGAATACTCCCTATTTCTAAAGAACTCGACCATGCCTTCTTTGGCTCAGATAAGACCCTATATTGGAGCTCTAGTTCAAGCTTTATCAAAAAATGGAGCAGTTGAGAGAGAATTAAGTTTTCAAGTGTAGAGAGGATGAATGATGAGGGGCTCTTTATATAGGAAGCTCGGGGACTTCTTGGGCATTCGATTGGCGCCTTAATGGCGGTTATTCATTGCATGAAACTCCCTGGCCAGAGACTTTTCAGCTTCATCGGTGCTATGCGATTTTCTGGCGAGTGAACAGTGCTATCATCTAAAGGAAGAAGATGACACTGTTCTGAACCGAACCGTACCGGTCTCAACTAGGTTCAAAGATTAAACCGGCCGGTTCACCCCTGATTTGACTGAATTTTTCAATTCTAAAAATTTCTAAATTCATTTTCTATCTAGCGGTGGCTTCAAATCTAAAATTTGAATTTTTAAGTGTCACGCCCCGACCCGGTTTGGTCGGATCCCCGTGATCAACCCGCCACTCTCCCGATTTACTAAAGGGTTTTCCCTTATATTATAAATCCTAAAGAGTAAGGCGTTAACCTGCACCTTTTTCCAGGAATATCATAAATCAAAACTGCATAGTAATTTAAATTAGTTGTACCAATCTTGCAGGCGTTTAATTGCGCAAGTCCTTTAAGGTTCGGCTTTTCGGGACTTCCTGAAAGAGGTATAAGGGAGGGAGTGAGTACAACTACTCAGTGAGTGGGATTCAAATCTTTTAACTTTCAAGAAAAACATTTATAGGGAGTGTGCCAGACTCCTTTGTTTTCAAAAAAATCATTTCATTTAAAAATTCATCTTTTTCCATTATTTCTTAGTTATCGATGTGTCATCACCCAACACACATCCTTCATAATGAAGGTTACACACATTCGCAAGTCAGTATCACTACTGAACCCGCTAGTGGCTTCGGAGCGACTTTTCCTGCCACCCGGATAGAAGTACGACCACTTCTACCCTGGGAATGAGTGGATGTATGAAACATCCGACCCACAATCCCGAAATCACTTCTTCGTGTCCGTATGAGGACAGAGACCTCATCCTGTCCCCACCCTGGTCTCATGCGCTTAGTGCTACTCCAGATTTCGCACAGACACCTGGAACGACGAACTGCCCTTATAGCCACCAGGTCGTCCAGTGCCCTTAGGATGCATCACTACCCCTCATGGGCGTCTTGATGATCTCGTACTCATAGTGCATGCACAAACAATGTTTTCTTATATTGCCATGTAATATGTGGTGCCATTAGTCCAATGGCCCCGACTCTCAACTCAACCCGCAGCTGTTTGTCTTGACTAGTCCGTCGACCTGTCATGTCGCACTGCCGCTAGTTGACTGAGCATGTCGGTCCTATCTTGGTACCATAGCCAAACAATTCACTTATTAAGTTTTATGGCACATATATCATGTTCGTTTACGAGCTCCTGCTCGTGCCAACTGGCCTTGGGCCCGCTGTACGAGATTTTCAAAATCGGGCATTTCGCCCCCAAGTTCCAAAACCGAGGCCCTTGGCCTATCAGAGCTATTCAAGCTCCCGTCGAGAAGGTCTCCCAAATAGTTTAAGCATTGGCACACAGTCAGGGGAGAACACTTCCGACAAAAATAGGTTTTTACTATCCATCATACTGACCGGTATAAGAACAGCTCCGTTCATAACCGATGAACGAGTTTTCAACTTCCTTCTAGGAAGTCTCATCATACCAACCGGGTATGATCTACTTACAACCCGTAAGTAGTTTTTCCGCATAACTTTCACATCACTTTCTTTAAGTAGTGATGATTAAAATACCACTAAACAGTGGGTTTTTATATCGAGGTACTTATCATCCCCAACCGGGTATGATGTTAGTAAACCCACTCACAACCGGTAAGTGGTTTTTAACTTTATAAGGTGTGCTCATCATCCCAATCAGGTATGATGTTTGTAAACCCACTCACCCGTTAATGCTGTGAATTCCACTAGACCGGTTCTTGGTATTCACGCGAGCTTGTCCTTGCTGGCGTTCCCGGTACTTCGTGTTTCGGTGAAGGCACGGCAGTCCGAGCTTTCGATCTGGGCAGATAGGTCTCATTCTGAGGTTAATCCTTTCGGTCCTAATTCGGTCGTGGAAAGGCTGAGAAAGTGTTGGGAGGGCTTGAAATGGCCGATTTCAGCTTGGCCGAAATAGGGCAACTTCGGTCCGCCGGAGTTGCTTCACTATTCCATCATGTCGGCGTTTCTCCAACGATACTCGGATTGATTGGAGTTTGCTATCAGATAGCTGTCTTCCCCCCGGTTCTAAAGAGCCCGACCTTTGTTCAAGTCGAAGCTCTCATTCGAGCTTTACCGGGAAATGGAGCAGTAGAGAGAGAGAGAAGTGTTCAGGTGTGAGGAGAATGAAATGGGGATGAACTCTTTATATAGTTGTAAAACCCGTGTATTAAATGGGCGAGATTTATTACTGGTATTAATATTGCCATAAATTATTGGTATTAATTTCAATAATTTAATTTTGGTATTAATTCTAATAAATTAAATTTCAGTATTAATTCTAATAATTTAATTTCGGTATTAAATTATTTGTATTAATTTCAATAATTTAATTTAGGTATTAAATTATTACTATTAATTATATATTAATTTATGATAAGGCGTACATACAAATTTTTGACCGAAATTTCGGGTTACAAAAAAAATTCATACTTTCCAGGAGGTCACCCATGGTCACATTACTCTCAAGTAAGCACGCTTAACTTTAAAGTTCTTATGAAATCTAGTTCACTTGAACCACTTTGATTTTTATTTTCTAATTTGTCTTAAGTTTCTTTTCCAAGGTTTAATGAACCCTTTGGATCACCCGAGAGTTGTAAATTCCCAACTTGCCCGTTCAGAAATAATCGGGTTTGTGAACCGGTTCTAAATCCTCACTTGGTTTGACCGGTTCTTTTCCTGGTTTTTCTTAGCTCAAAAGGGCGGGTTTTACAACTCTCCCCTCCTTTTAGGAGTTTTTTCCCCAAAACTTAGTTAACATCCTTGCATGAGCAATCATTTCCTTTGATGCCCCTTTAGTGTTTGCTTAAGATGCAAAGTCTTCTCTTGTTCTTTTAATTAGTCCTTTTTACATCCTTCACTTAAGGAATTTCTTTTTCTTTATATTATTTACTCCCTCCATGGAGATTATCATAACGAGACATACCTTACTTCATGGTATATTTTTAGATTTATATCTTTCTTTGCTTAGAGCACATTCTTCCCTTTGAGGTTCTGTACTCAAGATTAGAAATTCCAAGATACCTAACCATTCCCATGTCTAGTTAACCCCTTGGTCGTTGAAACCTTTAGCTCAATGTTCTTTCGGGTGTTACATACTAGTTGCCACAGTTTTCTTTATTCTCACTTTTTCATCTCATTTTGACCCTTTCTCCATTCGTTGTCTATTATAACTTCAGTCCAAATTTTTATATTAGACCTCGTCATGCTTATTAGCCGACTCTTCCTTACTTTGAGTCATATTCTCCTCAGGATTGTTGGGCTTACATACCCCTTACAACATGGCATTTTCTAGGACCTGTCTTTGTCCGTTAGATTTCTAGAACATCTCCTTGAGGGTCTTTCTTAGCTTTTTTTTTTTTGACCTTTCAGGGATCATATAACTTCATCCCTCTTTTCTTTTGATGGCATTCCTCAACTATCTTTTTTACCGTTATCCTCTCATCCATCATGCTTTTGAAGTTATGTTTCACATAACTGCATGGATTTCTCTTACCTACTCATCCTTTCAAAACGTTTTTATTTTGTCCTTTCAATTCCAATCGTTGGGTTTCCTGATGATTATTGACATACGAGGATTTTTTTTTCTTATGTCCTTTCTCTTCTTTAGTGACATCCCTTATTCAATGACTTCCTTTTTCCTTAATCCTCTTTTACTTGCTCATAAATCACTTCATGATTCTTCATTCTACAATAATTGCTTTCGATCTATGTGTCGATTACTTTGCTTGGGAAGGTTCACCCATCCAATTTTGTTCATTATCTTTGGCTGTCCGCCGTTACTAGTATTCCTCTTTCTACATGGTTCTCCTATTCTTTCCAAACAGGTCACAATGGACCATTACAATACTTCCTTTCTTGGAAAACATTTCCTAAATAAGGGTTGGTTCCATTTCCTCTTAATTGGGATACACATGTCTTTCCGAGGCTTCCTTCCTTGGTAGGATTCTTTGCCTTTCCCCTGACATTCTTTTCTTACATTTGCTCTAGGGGATTTGTTCCCTTAAATGACATCCCTTGATGTCATCTTCTCCTATTTACCTTTACTCCTCAAATCTTTTAGGCATATCTTTTATGCTCTATTTGCATCCTTATTCGTACCCAGTACTTGTCTATTTCTTTAGGGAGCGTACAAATCTTCCTTGTTTCAGGATCATTGTGGGAGAGGCTTGCCTATTCCTTTCTTAGCTTGAGTTTAGTCGTTAATTGGCCCTTGGTCCTTTTTAGGATTTCTTGTATCCTTCTTTTCCCGAGTATTTGACCTTCCTGCCTCTCTCTTCTTTGTCGGAACTTTTTATGCTACAGCTTATCATAAATAGCCATAAATTAATATATATTTAATTATTGTAATTAATACCAATAATTTAATACCTAAATTAAATTATTGGAATTAATACAATTAATTTAATACCAAAATTAAATTATTGGAATTAATACCGAAATTTAATTATTAGAATTAATACCAATAATTTATGACAATATTAATACTAGTAATAAATCTCGCTCATTTAATACACGGGTTTTACTTACGCCTATATAAAGAGGTCATCCCCATTTCATTCTCCTCACACCTTAACACTTCTCTCTCTCTCCCTACTACTACATTTCCCAGTAAAGCTCGAACTAGAGTTTCGACTTGAACAAAGGTCGGGCTCTTTAGAAACATGGAGAAGACAGCTATCTGGTAGCAAACTCCAGTCAATCCGAGAATCGTTGGAAAAGCGCCGGCATGATGGAATAGTGAAGTAGCTCCAACGGACCGAAGCTACCCTATTTTGGTCAAGCTGAAATTGGCCATTTCAAGCCCTACTCAGGCCAAACCAAGCCTTCCCCAACACTTCCTCAGTCCTTCCTCGACCAAATTAGGACCGAAAGGTAAGCCAATTTAGTTTCCCTTTACAATTTCAGATCGTTGTTAGAGAGAGAGTCGACTGAATTTCAATGAAGAAATTCTAATCCAATTCGACATCAATTGATGTCATCCTTGATCCTAGGAATAACCTCTAGAGTAGAGCTATCTACCCAGATTTGAAAGCTCCACTGCCACGCCCTCACCGGTGAGAAATCAAAGATTTTTCTCTCTATAGTTTGTTTTCCGATGAATCTCCGTTTGAGCTCATTCTAGCATTAAAATATGTTATTCAAAGTACCTTAGAATCAAATGAACATGGAGGAACTCAATTTCAACTCCAATTTCAACAATTCAAGGTGTTTGATTGATCAATCTGATGAAATCAAATTTGGCAGTGTTGAAGAGTTGAAATTGGGAAAAAAAAGGTTGGGGAAATTAGGGATTTTTGGAAATTTGAATGACCAAAAATTTAATTTTTAAAATTGAGGGTTAATTGGTCATGATAAGAATATTAGAGGGTCAATTGATAAATTTTAGAATTTTTGGGGCATAATTTTACCATTTTTCTAAAGAAGGGGCAAAATGGTAATTTTGGGAAAATTGAAGGACCAAATTGGAAATTTGGGAAATTAAACCCCTTTGTGTGAAATCAAATAATTTGAGGTCCTAAGATAAATTTTAAAGGTTTCGGGACTCGAATTTAGGAAAAACTCGGCAATAGGAACTTAAAGTTAAAGAAAATTAACTTTAGGGACCTAATTGCAAATATATGTAAAGTTGGGTTTTCTCATTCATTTGGAACGAATGAGGGCTATTGGGCAAAAGAATAATGAACAATTATGTTCATCTCATGTAGGAGAACAAGACTTTGGGAACGCCAGTCGAGGTCCAGTTTGCTAAGGACAGAACCCGACTAAGTGGAATTTCACTGCACTATCGGGTGAGTGGGATTATATATCATACCCAATTGGGGATGATAAGTAACTCAGTATAAAAACCCACTATTTAGTGGTATTTTAATCATCACCACTTAGAGAAAGTGATGTGAAAATTATGCGAAAAAAACTACTTACCGGTTATAAGTAGATCATACCCGGTTGGTATGATGAGACTTTCTCGAAGGAAGTTGAAAACCCATTCATCGTTTATGAACGGAGATGTTCTTATACCAGTCGGTATGATGGACAGTAAAAACCTATTTTTGTCGGAAGTTCTCTCCCCTGACTGTGTGCCAATGCTTAAACAATTTGGGAGACCTTCTCAACGAGAGCCCGAATAGTTCTGATAGGCCAGGGGCCTCGGTTTTGGAACTTGGGGGCTAAATGCCCGATTTTGAAAATTTCGAACAGTGGGCCATAGGCCAATGGACACGGGCAAGAGCTTGTAAAAGAACATGATATATATATATATATATATGTGCCATTAAAAATACAAATTTTTAAATGAAATGATTTTTGAAAACAAAGGAGTCTGGCACACTCCATATAAATGTTTTTCTTGAAAGTTAAAAGATTTGAATCCCATTCACTGAGTAGTTGTACTCACCCCCTCCCTTATACCCCTTTCAGGAAATCCCAGAAAGCCGAACCTTAAAGGACTTGCGCAATTAAACACCTGCAAGATAGGTACAACTAATTTAAATTACTATGCAGTTTTGATTTATGATATTCCTGGAAAAAGGTGCAGGTTAACGCCTTACTCTTTACGATTTATAATATAAGGGAAAACCCTTTAGTAAATCGGGAGAGTGGCGGGTTGATCACGGGGATCTGACCAAATCGGGTTGGGGCGTGACAGGGCATCTTGAAGGTCCTGTACTCATAGTGCATGCACAAACAATATTTTCTTATCATGCCATGTAATCTGTGGTGCCATTAATCCAACGGCCTCGACTTTCAGCTCAACTTGTAGCTATTTGTCTTGACTGGTCCGGAGATCAGTCATGTCGCACTACTGCTAGTTGACCGAGTATGTCACATGTTTTATGGCACATATCTCATGTTTGTTTACGAGCTCCTGCTCGGGCCCACTAGCCTATGGCCAACTGTTCAAGATTTTTAAAACCGGGCATAATAGCCCCCAAGTTTCAAAACTGAGGCCCTTGACCAAAAAGAGCTATTTGAGCTCCCACCAAGAAGGTCTCCCAAAAAGTTTAAGCGTTGGCACACAATGAAGGGAGAGCACTTCCGATAAAATATATTTTCAACTGTCCATTATATCGACCAGGTATAAGAACGTCTCCGCTCGTAATTGATGAACGGGTTTTCAACTTCCTTCAAGAAAATTTCATCATACCAACCGAGTATGATATATTTACGACCGGTAAGTAGTATTTTCCGTATGGTTTTCACATCACTCTTCTAAGTTGTGATGTTTAAAATACCACATATTAGTGGGTTTTCATTCCGATATACTTATCATTCCCAACCGGGTATGATATAAAATCCCACTCACCCGATTGTGCAGTGGAATTCCACTAAGACGGGTTTTGCCCCTAGGAAGCTGGACTTCAGCTGGCGTTCCTGTTGTCTCATTCTCCTACATGAAATGAACTTAGTGGTTCATTATTCTTTAGCCTATCAGCCCTCATTTGTTTCAAATAAATGAGAAAATTCAACTTCCTATATGTTTGCAATTAGGTTCCTAAAGTTATTTTTCTTTAACTTTAAGTCCCTATTACCGAGTTTTTCCTCCAATTTGAGTCCCGAAACATTTAAAATTTATCTTAGGACCTCAATTTATTCAAATTCACATAAAAGGTTTAATTTCCCAAATTTTCAATGTGGTCCCTCAACTTTTCCAAAATTACCATTTTGCACTTCCTTTACAAAAATGGTAAAATTTACCTCCAAAATTCTAAAATTTCTCAATTGGCCTAATTGACCCTCAATTTTAGAAAATTCCATTTTGGTCCCTCGAATTTTTTGAAAATCCCAAATTTCTCCCAATTTTAACTCTTTAACACAACATAATTTGATTTAATCAAATTGACTGATCAAACACCTCTAATTGTTGAAATTGAGTTTCTCCATGTTCATACGATTCCATAGAACTTTGAATCATGAGTTTTAACGCCGAAATGAGCTCAAACGGAGCTTCGCCAAAAAATAAACTGTAGAGAAAGAAATCTTCGATCTATTTGAGCAGATAGTTCTCCTCCTGAGGTTCTTACTAGGATCTAGAATGACATCAATTGCATTAGTATTTCGTCAATGAAATTCGACCGACTCTATCTCTAACACTGATTGGAAATTGCAGAGGGGAGCTGAATTGGCTTACCTTTTTGTCCTAATTCGGCTGTGGGAGGGCTGAGGAAGTGTTGGAAGGGCTTGGTTTGGCCTGAGGAGGGCTCGAATTGGCCAATTTCAACCCAACCGAAATAGGGCAGCTTCGGTCTGCCGGAGCTGCTTCACTATTCGATCACGCCGGTGCTTCTCCCGCGACTCTTGGATCGAACGAATGTCACCACCGTGTAGCTGACTTCTTCCTGGTTCTAATGAACCTGACCTCACCTTCTTTGGCTAAAAAATGACCCTATATTGGATCTCTGGTTTGAGCTTCACCAGAAAACTAAGCAACTGAGAGAGAGTGAGCTTTTTAGGTTTGGAGAGGATGAATGGAGAGGGGCTCTTTATATAAGGAGCTCGGGGACTTTTTGGCCGTTTGATTGGCACTTTATGACATGCATTGATTGGCAGAAATGTATTGAATGGAGACGTGTCCTCTTTGTCGGTGCTACTTCGATTTTCTGGCGAGTGAACACTGCTGTCATCTGAAGGAAGAAGACGACAATGTTCCGAACCGGACCGGACCGATCCGAACCAGGTTCAAAGCTTAAACCGGCCAGTTCACTGTCCATTCAACCAAGTTTTTCAAATCTAAACATTTATAAATTCATTTTCTATCCAATGGCGGTCTCAAATCCCACATTTGAATTAATTAAGCCACCTAGAAAAATAAATTTAAGATTCGGTTCAATAGTAGTTCAAACCGGTCCAAACCTGTTTGAATCTGGTTCACCTGAACTGGTTTGGTTTTCATCCCCAATTCCTTCACAAGTCCATTTCCCTGACTTTTGTGACTCCTTGGGTGACTTAGGGTCCATAAAATTTCTAGTTTACCATCTCTTTATCGATTCTATTTCATATACCAACTCGGTCTTTAAACCGGTTCAATTCGGTTTGGGTCTGGTTTTTTCTCTCCCACTTTGTTCTAATGTTCCTTCCCAAGGTTTATAAACCTCTTTGGATTACAAGGGTCCATAAATTTCTTGGTTGATCCATTCTCTATTGATTTCGGTTCACAAATCAACTCAGTTCATAAACCAGTTCCATCTGGTTTAGACCCAGTTCTCGTGAACCAATCTGGTTTTTCTTCCCCATTTCACCCTAAGGTTCTTTTCCAAGATTTATGAACCATTTTGAGTCACATGGAAGATGTAAATTCTCAATTTGCTCATTTTCTATTAATTGAGCTTGTAGACCGATTTAGTTTAAAATTTAAAACTGACCGGTTCTTTTCTTGGTTTTCTCATTATCAAAGGACAGGGTTTACAACTCTCCTATCTTTTTAAGGGGTTTATCCCCAAAATAGTTACACGTTAAATAATTTAGGGTAACTATCCCTCATCATATACTCGGTTTCCCATGTCTCTTCCTGCACGGGTCCATTCTGCCACAACACCTTGACCATAGGAATTTTCTTGTTCTTCAAATTCTTGTCTCTCCGATTAATGATTCATACTGGCTTTGCCTGATAGGTCAGGTTCTCTTCTAGTTCTATTGAAGGCTGATCCAATATATGCTAGGATCAGGCTGATATTTTCGAAGTGTTGAGATATGGAATACATCATATATTCTCTGTAGGTTAGGAGGTAGTTCCAATTTATAAGCTACCGGTCCTATCCTATGAATGATGGGATATGGACTGATATACCTTGGTTTCAACTTTCCTCTTTGTTGGAACCTAAGTATTCCTCTCTAGGAGGACACTTTGAGGAACACTTGATCCCCTAAATCAAACTCCAAATCTTCCTTCGATTGTCCGCATAATTCTTTTACCTGTCCTGAGTAGTCTTAAGATGACTCCTTATAATTTTTTTATCTTCTCGGTGGCATCCTCAATTAATTCTACCTTTCTATTTTCCTTTCTCCCACTTCTTCCCAAAATAGATACGACATGGTCATCCATAAAGGGCTTCATAGGAAGACATCTGAACACTAGCCTGATAACTATTATTGTAAGCAATTTTCATCAGGCACAAGTATTCCTCCCAACTTTTGCTCATGGTAATCTGGCACGGTCTTAACATGTCTTCCAAGGTTTGGATGGTCCGCTCAGACTGACCATCTGTCTGAGGGTGGAATGCAGTGCTCACATGAAGCTTGGTCCCTAGGGCGTTTTAGAGACTCAGCTAAAACCTAGGGGTAAATCTTGGATCTTTGTTCGATACTTTACTCATTGGGACACCATTGAGTCTTAGGATTTCCTTCATATATAGGACAACCCGCTGTTTTACTGTGTTCATCACTTTTATAGGAAGAAAATGTGATGATTTGGTCAATCTATCCACTATGACCCAAATCGCACATCTCAACCCTTTTTGGTAACCGGTACGCCCGTGGCGGAGTCCATGGTGATGTTCTCTCGTTTCCACTCAGGAATTGGTAAGGGTTGTAGTAGTCTTGACGGTTTTTGATGTTCTGCTTTTATCTATTGACAAAACAAACATCGGGCCACATATTTCGCAATGTCCCTCTTCATACCCTTCCACCAACATCCTTGTTTGAGGGTGCGATACATCTTAGTACTGCTTGGATGCATAGCATACATTGAATCGTGTGACTCTTGTAGAATTAATCTTTTTATCTCCTTATTTTGAGGCACACATATCCTACCCTTATAGGTTAGTACTCCGTCACCTCGTACGTCGTAGTCTGGTTTCCTTTCTCTGTTTACTAGATCCAAATAAGGCAGGAATTCTATTTTCCTATAAAAGACATACTCCATAGCATTGGAGGAAATACACTTTTGGAATTTCAATCTTGTGAGGTTTTGTCTTCTTTCTATCTTAAAAGAGCTTTTTGAACTTATCAAGTTTTTACCTGTGGCATTCAAGTAATGAAGACTTATCACCCGAGGTTTTCTAAGAGTTCTTCTTAGAGGATTTGGGTGTGGCGTCTACATATCTCGTATCTTGTTTCTCACATAATAAGGTATACTCCATCTTTTCGTACTTGCGTCGTGAAAGTCTTGGGGTTTTTCCATATTTGGTGTAGGGTGTCGTCAGCATATTGGCGAAGTTCGCATCAGAATTGACCGGTTCTTTTCCCAATTTTCTTATCTTTAAAGGACGAGGTTTACATACAAAGTTATCTTGATTTATGAATTTTATTTTTGTGTTACTAGCCCAACATGTTGTAACGTAGCTTTGGTATAATAGCTTCACAAGCATTATCCAATTATGATAATTATTGTATACTCTTAAATCAAACTTATTTACAGGGTTGTACTCGTTTACATTGGCCTTGAGTACAATTATGCGAGATTTTTAAAAGATGGCTTTAGGTCCACTTCATTTTCAGAAAAGTTGTGGCCTTGGTTCCACTCATATAGTACTAGATCTAGCCCACCATTATCAATAATAGGACTCTTTCATATCCTACATCGACTATCTGACTAGACCATTATCTTGAGGTGTATCCATATACCGTTAATAGGTTGTTCTAATATTATACTTCATGCTAATATAAAAAATATAACCCCAAATAGTTTAAGTATATTCGCATAGTAAGGGGGTTATATTTCCGGAAAATCGGGTTTTAAAAGGAAGCATGATCTCATCATTAGTCCAATCGATCCCGATGTCAGAAATACCACTCACCCGTATTTCGCAATTCATTTGTCACGAGTAAATTTCTGGTGTTACTAGGTAGTGTTGCGGTTGTAGGTAAGGAAGGGTCTCTTGGTATGTAACTATATTATCACGGATAATAAAATTTTAAATTATCCGAATATTTTCACTTAACTCTATATGTTTTCTCCTAATTGCATTAAAGTTCCTATGTTTATTTTATTGGCAATTAACCCCCAATTTAATTTCCAATATTACTAACTTTACTTTATTTGCAATTCAACCCATTACATAATTTTATCAAAATAAATTTATTTAAATTATAAATAAATTCTAATAAATACTTTTAATTGTAATTAAGTACTTAATTTCTTCTTAATCACCAATTGACCATCAATTCATATTAATTTCGTAAAAATCCTCAAATTTTCAAAAATTTCAAAATTGACCAATTTTATCAAAACTTATATTGGCCCCAAATTCTTGATTTCTCAAATTAAGAGTTGAAATCACGTTAATTACCTTCTAACATACTAAGAAATCACGTTAATTACCTTCTAACATACTAAGCTAGAACTCCATATTAGGTGTTTTATAGGAAAAATATGGATAAGTCTTAAGACCTGGAAAGACGTGCTTTATTCTTCCCGGGAAAAAAGGACGGGCGTGTATTCGGACTTCGTAAATCTGTGCCCATTCTGGTACGGGGATCGAGTGTCAGGTTCATCCTCCATGAACCCAGACTTGAACTCTTTGATCTCTTGTACTTGATTTCACCCCTAATGGTAAATTTGTACCCAGCCATCCCAGTCAAGGGTCAATCCTTCCCGCACCCATTCGGAATTCTTTTATCTCTATGATCTCATTCACCCCTAATTGCATTATACAGAATGGTACAAATGTCGTTACTATATAATCGAGCCAGCATAAGAAAGCCTTGTTTTATGCAAAGCTTCTTCCTAGTACAGGATATTTCATATTTATCCTTAAGTCATTGCTTGATGTCCTCCAATGCTTGTTAGAATCATCCCTCACCCATGAAAAGTTGAGTTCTTGGTGTAGCTCAATAACACAACGGAAGAGAAAGAGATGATTTCTAGCATTCCACTTGTGGTGCTTTTGCCGCTGCTGTACACTAAGGAAAGTATATTAAACCCTGCTCAAGATATGGAGAAGGTAGTGGAATGTCTAAAAGAGTCACGGTCAATCCTTCCTCCAAGGATGAGTATTGCTGCAGGTAAAGGAGGCCACACTGATGACATCTTTGGTGCTGAGATGAGAAAAGTCATCGCAACTGACTCTTTTGGTACTGAGATGAGAAAAGTCTTGGCAGGTCCAAGTCCTATGCATAAACAGATAGCTTAGCACAGCCAAGAAATCTATTTTTGTCTCTCCTTTTCCCTTTTTTCTCTAAGTTTTTTTCTCACTAGGGAAACAAAAAAGTCTGAGCTAAGTACAGAGATTATTGACTTGAGGAAGGACTATGAAGCCCTTATTCTTCAGCTCCTTGTTGGAGACATTTGAACAGACAGATTTTGTGCAAAAAAAAGGACAGATGAAGCTGTCCATTTTTGACAGGACGATAGGTAAGGAGAAAGTCTGCAATTACAACCATTATACCACACTGTGACAATACCTCTGCACTACAAACTTTCCTGATGTTCAAACACCACTTCTCATGGTAAGAGAAAGATAACCCAACCTTCACATCTGTTAAAAACACAAGTTTATTTTTTAACTCAACTACAAGAAAAGTTCATGAAAAATACCATATTGAGAAGAATTTCTCAGAATCACTAGAAAATCAACTTGTTTGACAGGGAAAGAAGCAGTGAAAAATGGATCTGTGCTTTCTTTCTCGTTGGGATCCAGAATTGGCCACTGAGACCTCACCACAAAAGAGGATGGAATAGTGAGACTACCAACCCAAAGGAATGAGTTCACATATCCTCGGTATAAGATAATAGTTTACAATATGCAGCAATCCCAAATCTGAGAACATAAAATCCAGATCTAGGAATTAGTTCCGGATTCCATAGTCATTAGAGCGCAGGAATTAAGGTAAACTAAGACCAATTTTACAAAAGAAAACTCTAAAATCATGACTCAGGAGGACAATCCTGCAAATTATATAGAAAGCTATGCAGTAAATCTGTGATCAGAAGAATGCCATTCCAGTGGTACATCACAAACTGCAATCAGTATCAACATGCACTTAACAAAGTCAAGAAGTGAAATGACTGTGAAGGGGCATCCGTGAGCACCAATTAAGAAAACATTTTGCTCTTAAATTTCTTACAAAGTCAAGAGATTTTTCGTCCCCAAATATGACCTAAATAGCATCCGTACACTCTGTTGAAAACACAATCATACATATTGTAAGGAGTTTCGAAAAAAAAAAAGGCAAGTATACAGGGGTGATGATTCAGCCACACCAAAGCACATGCCACCAGCCAGATCGAGAGAAATACCTCATCAAGGGAAGGAAGATGGAGGAGGAAGGACAGGGGGAGAAGAAGAGGGTTCTGTGCGGAGTTCCTTGACAACAGCAGCAAGGGCTTCAGGGTTCAGGCCAAGGTCACAGAGAGCAATGAGGACAGACAGAGTGTGACCGTCGAGGCCTGTGTCCAGAATGATCGACATCTGGAATGCTAAATCCAGAGACTCTCGAGCAGTCCTTGCAGCCTCAGGATCCATATTCTTCTCAGTTCAACTTCCTACGCACGAAAGTTACCAGAAAATTATGACAAAGCAGCAAAGAAAACAGCTCTATTCCACACAATTCCAGTGACTGCAGATCATAAATTCATATTGAAGAGGGCAAAAACTCGCCAAGCTGTGCTCATTTCGCAAGCTCTAGATATCTTACCATTACATAATTGCTCCTCAATATCAATCTTTTCCCCCATTTGGTAGTCTATCACAATCTAAAAATAAACTTTTCTTGAGCATTGAGCACCAGAACGACGAATGAAGAAGTAATTACAGACGAACAAATCAATAAATTCATCAGAAACCCTAATAATCACAAAGTCCTGATGAGAAAGTCCGTACCTTTTGCAATTTAGTCGATCTAAATTTATCCAGCGAACAAATTCGTGTCAACATATATCTCTGGGATTAAACTTGACTGGACCAATGTAGCAGTTGATGGGACATAAGTTGCTTTAGGAGTATTAATAATTAAATTAGAATTCATATTATATTATTTAAAAATTTAAATAATTTAAAGTATTTTATGAAATCAACTCTTAATTCGAAAATTCAATGAAAATTTTCAAAACTACGTATACTCGCCCATGCGGTAGGATCTCAAAGTCAAAGTTATATGTTCGGTCGGTCCGGGGCAGGGGCAGGGACGACCGAGGTAACATATATACTAGAAGTATTAACCAATTCCGATTTCTTGAAATCGTATCTAATTATAATATATTTTTTTTTGCTCAATTATGTAATAGTTATCAGTGAGAATTTTTATTAAAATAATCTTTAAAATAAATAGTAAAAATTTTAAATTTTTTAATCAAAATAATATGAAAAAAATACTATAATTTTTCATGATAATACAAAATTGATAATATATAAATACTTGTAAGAAAATTTCACGATTCAGGGAGTAATTAAGTTTATAATCATTGTTTCATTACATTATTTACTATTCCGTCATTTATTTAAAATATTTTAATATACATATTTTTATAATTTTCATTTAACAAATAATATTATTTTAATAATTATTATTATTTCAATTTTTAATTTATCACGAGTAAGATATTTACCATTTGTTATATCACAATATTATAAACGTGAAAGGTTATAATAATGCCACATTTGGTGACATCTCAATGGGTATGTCCACTTAGTTCTTCTCAAAGACAAGGAAATTATGATTACGAGTGATATGTACATTATACTGCACTCACAATTTAAATTCTAAAATAATGTTTCCTTTGTATTGTTATAGTTGAGATGTGTATACAGCATTATCGCAATTTTTTATTTGGTGGCACGTTCTCCACCATGTACAATAAGATCTAATGTACGAAAAATTCATGGTTGTTAATAGTATGTGCATTATATTATACATTCACAATACACATCATGCATTGATGGTCATTCTCGTAATTATATCGATAATGTGTAATTTGATACACTTTATATTTTGATCTTTTCAACTACTCATTATCACAAATACGTCTTAATTCCTATCATATGTCTCCCTATCATATGTCTTATTACGGATTTGTGTAAATATTTAAAACCAATCACTCTCCCCTCATAAACTCACTTTTAGTTTCTCATTTACGTCGACACCACTTTTAGAAATAGGTGTCATATTAGCTTAATGGTAGTCCACCCAAATCAAAGTGGATCTATACACATGATTAATAAACATAATAAATATTTTTTAAAAAAAATTGATTTACTATCTTACCAACCCTATTACTGGTATTCCCAAACACATTTCACAATTCAATATATTGCTCATTCTTAATTCACAAATCTTAGTTTGCTATCCGACAAACCCTAATATATGTGTTTTTAAAACACCTTTTCGAATCCACATGTGCATAAATAAAAAAATTCAAAGGGCTCGATTTACTAACCGATCGACCCCTCATTACTCAACTTTTAAAAGTTTGCCTAATAAAGCATGAGAGAGTCTTACCTCGTTCTCATTTTAGTACTCATGACCTCAACCCTACTTCTACTTGCGGTTTATGCACCATCCCCTTTTTGAAAATCACACGTGGGTTTTAACCCAAAATTTTCTCATGCAACTCAAAAGTGGATTTTTAGTCCATTTCTTTTGTGAAACTTGTCTTCTCAAACCAAGAAAAATCGGGAAAAGAACCGATAACTTACAAAAGAAAATTTGGTCGTTTAATGAACCGAAAATGGTAAATATGAGGTTAAAATGAGAAATTTGAAAATACCAAGTGACCAAAAATCCATAAAAATTATGGGGAAGAACCATGAGCCAAATTGGATGGAAAAATCAGACTGGTTCAGGGTGAACCGAATTGAATCGAGGTGAACCGGTTCAATAATTCATTTTTCTAGGTGGTTTAAAAGAATCACTTTGGAAAATTCAGGCCACCATTAGATAGAAAATGAATTTAGATTAATTTAGAAATTTTTATTTTTTAGAAAATCAGTCGAATCAGGCCTAAATCGACTAATTTTCATTTTTGGGTCACTGAACCCGGTTAGACCGGACCGATCAATGGTCAACGGTCGATTGGTCAACAGTCAACAGATGCTTGGTCAGCAGTCACGCAGACACAAGTAGCCAATGGGAGGTTGCCACGTGTCCGATCAACGACTGACATGGCGGCTGAGCAGGGTTACCAAGTCAGCCGAACCAGCCAATCATGTGCTACCATGTGGTCAGTCCGTATGTGCGAAGCTCGCACATATTGAACAGTGTCATCTTCTTCATCCATCCGATGACACTGTTTATCGAGGAAAGATTTTTCTTTCCTTTTCCGACAAAGGAAATTTTCTCCGATTTGGGTAGTTTCCGAATAGGATGTGCATGATCAGTATTGAAAATAGTAGGGCAGAAGGTCTCCGAGCTCCTTATATAAATAGCTCCCATCCATTCATCCTCCACACACATCAAATCTCCTCTTCCTCTGAAGTGCTCAGTTTTTCGATGAAACTCAAACCAGAGCTCCCACTTGGGCACTTCCTTCAGCCTTAGAAGACAAATTTGGGTTCTACAGACTTGGGAGGAAGTCAACTACCTGACATCCACCTCCAACCAACCCGAGAATCACCGGAGAAGAGCCGGCGTGCCCAAACAGTGAAGCACCTTTGTCGATCTAAAGCTACCCTATTTTGGTCGATATGAATTTGGCCAATTCAGACCTCATGCGACCAAATCAAGTCCTCTCTTAGCCCTCACAGCCATCACACGACCAGCCTAGAGGAAAATGGTAAGCTAATTCGGCCCTTCTTCATTAGAACAAATCGGTTCTAGAGAGAGAGAAAACTAGATTTCATTGATCAAATTTCCACTAATCTTAACAATAATTATACTAATTCTTAATCCTATAAGGACCCTAAGTATGAGAGCTACCTTCCCGGATCAAGAACTCGAATCATCGCACCTCCAATGGTAAGCTTTCGAAGCTATACGTCCAGATTTCCAGTGAAGCTCTGTTTGAGCTCGTTTTGAACCCAAAATCCGCAATTCAAAGCTCAATTGGATTGTATGGAAGTGTAGAAACTGATTCATGCCACCAATTGGAGCAATTAACCCTATTTGAATGGTCAATTTGAAGAAATCAAATTCGATTAGTAGAAAGTGGCTGAAATTGGGGGAAGAATTTAGGGGAAATTGGGGATTTCAAAAAATTGGAGGACCTAAATGTAATTTTTCAAAATTGGAGGTCAATTGGATATAAAAAAAGATGTTGGAGGGCCAATTGGTCAATTTTTGAAACAATTGGGACTAATTGGCCATTTTTGGAAGTTATGGGCAAAACGGTAAGTTTGAAAAAGTTGGGGACCAATTTGAAAAATTTGAAACCCATTTATAATTTTAAGAAAAATTAAGGATCCAAGGAGGATATTGGAAATCTTAGGACTTGATTTGGGGGAAAATTGAGGACTTGGGACCTAAAGTCAAGAAGTATGAACTTTAGGGACCTAAGTACAATAAAACTAAATATTAGTGCTTAATTGCCGATATGTGAGAAAAAGAAAGCTTTCACATCAAACCCTTCCTTATACAGATGTTCAAACTATGTAGGAACACTTTGGACCAGAAAGTGAGCAAAAAGGGGAGCACAACTTAGAATTAGAAAACCGACTGGTGACGAACACAACACTGTCATCGGGTGAGTGAGACCTTTTATACATCATATGTAGTTGGTGTGGTGAGCACTATTTTAAAGTTTAAAACCTACTTACCGGTTGTGAATGGGCATACTAACGTCATACTTAGTTGGTATGATGAACACCATTTGAAATGGAAACCACTTACCAGTTGTGAGTGGAGTGGACATACCTCTGTCATCATACCCAGTTGGTGTGATGAGTAATTTGAGCTAAAAACCATTTTGTGAGAAATGTTCTCCCCTGATTATGTGCAAATGCTTAAAATATTTGGGAGACTTTTACGACGATAGCTAGAACAGCTCCAACAAACCGAGGGCCTCGATTTTGAACTTATAGGGCTCAAGGCCTAGTTTTTGAAAAACTCGTGAAGTGGGCTTAAGGCCAATGTACACGGGCTAGAGCCCGTAGACAAACATGAGTAAAAGAGCCATTAAAAGTTTCATTAAATTGAAAATTTTGTGTGATTTGCCACGGTACCAAGTCTGGACTGATAAGGCTCGATGGGCTAGTGGCAATGCGCTAGGACTAGGTCAACGGACCGGTCAGGCAAACAACTATAGGCCAAGTCGAGTGTCGGAACCGTTGGTACCAAAGATGATGGATATTATGTGAAAAACTATTATTTGTGCATGCACTCTAGTTTAGGACCATTGAGACGCCCATAAGAGGTAGTGATGGGTTCCAAGGACTGTTGGACGACTTGGTGGTGATAAAGGTAGTTTGTCGTGCTAGTTAGTCATAAAGCTGGTCGAAGCTTCTTGTGCATGAGACTGAGGCAAGTGGGCTGGATGAGGTCTTCGTCCTCATACGAACACAAAGTGATTTGGGGTTTGAGGAGTGGGCGCCTAGGGCGTCACTTAGACTCAAGGTAGAAGTGGTCGAATTTCTATTAGGGTGGACAGCAAAGTCACATTGATCTCCAAGTGGATGCAGTCTGAGATTGTCTTGCGAATGTGTGTACCCTTTATGAGAAAGGGCATGTAAATGTTTGATAAACACCTCTCAAGCAAGGGGAAGTACTAAAAGTGCTAAATAAACATAATAAGTGAAAAAGGATGAAAGGCTTTGAAGAAGTACTTATGAAGTGGTTTTTAATAAACTATTTTTAAAACTCACCATCGACACTCGCTCACTGAGTTGTAGAAACTCACCCCTTCACTTTTTCCCTTTTTTTATTAGGAAAGAGGAGACAACACTTAGAGAGTCCACAAAGATGAACCCTAAGTCAGGTGCGATTAAAGTTCTTTAAGATTTTCTTTAGTTTTGTACAACACTATTCTAGGGAACAAGTTCAAAATTTACGCATGACTACCCTTGGTCTTGAGAAGGGGTGACCCTTCTCAAACCATAGAGTGGCAGGTTGCTCATGGGGACTTGACCGAGTTAGGTCGAGACTTGACAATTTTAGTGGTATCAGAGCATGTTTCCCTCGAAAGCATTGTCAAAGATATAACCTGACACTAATAAGACTTATTCACCCTGTAGGAAGAAGAGTCCCTAGGAAATTTGTCGTTCGAACTCGCCCCACTCACGGACCTTTGGAAAAGGTCCCTACCCCAAACAAGACAAGCAGCCAAAGACTTGTTGAGTTCAAAAGGAAAGTACTGAAAGATATGGTTGCGGACTATAAGACACACCTCAAAGAGGTACTGAAATACACCAACCTACCAAATCCTTCCCCAAGACAAGAAGAGCCTACGCCTCCTCAAAGAGAACCAACACCTCCCCCAGCACCACAATAGCCAGAAAGAACCTCAATATAAAGGGAAGCCTAGAATAACTACTAGGAGGCTCATTCTAATTACATGAAGGTTTTCCAGGAACCCCCACCCGCCCAAATCAATATAGAACCCACCAAATGGATAAGGTGGGCCTACGAGTGTGAGGGAAGGTACGGACTCGAGGTATTCCATGGGGTTCACCCCAATAGGGATGCCCACCAAGAGTACGAAGGGACATCCACGAGCTCGACGCCTTTGGAGCCCTCGGACTGCAAATTCCAAAACAAGTCTGAGGCGAACTCCCAACCTATGACCCCAAGGGATTAGAATGAGAGTACTAATAAATGCCTATAATAAGTCAAGTATGATAAGAACTACTTCCTTAATGAATAAGAATCTAAGCATACTTTTTTTATATCACAACTCCTTTCGTAAAGAAAAGATTATTACTCACACATTAGAACATAGGAGAATTCCTGAGTAAAGCAACCACGTAAGATGTCACACCCCGACCCGGTTTGATGGGATCCCCATGATCAACTCGTCACTCTCCCGGTTTATTGAGGGTTTCCCCTTGTTTAGAAATCGTAAATAGTAAGTCGTCCTTTAAACTTGTACTTTTCCTGGAATAACATAAATCAAAACTTCATAAAATTTTAAATTGATCATAACTGTCTCACAGGCATATTAGTCAGGTCCTTGGGGTAGGCTTTCCAGGATTTCCTAGAAGGGATATAAGGGAGGGGGTGAGTACAATGACTTAGTGAATGAGTTTTCAAAATTTAATTTTTAGGAAAAATGTTTGATTTAGAGTGTGTCAAACTCCTTATTTTCTTTTTAAAATCTTTCATTTAAAATGCCAGTACGTCTACTAAACCCACTTGTAGTGTCGGAGCGACTTTACTGGCCACCTAGATAGAAGCACATCCACTTCTACCCTAAGAATGAGTGGATGTTCGCGACATCTGACCCTCAATCCTGTAATGATTCTCTGTGTTCGTATGAGGGCAGAAACCTCATCTTGACCCCACCTCGGTCTCATGCGCTGAAAGCTGCGTCAAGCTTCGCAAGGCTTCTGGTACGACTAACTGCCCTGGGACACATCACTACCCCTCTTGGGAGTCTTGAAGGTCCCGTAAACACAGTGCATACACAATCTTAATTTTTCACATGGTGCGATATAATCTATGGTGCCACTAGTTCAACGGCCCCGACCCTCAACACAACCTGCATCTATTTGTATTGGCTAGTTCAGAGACCTATCATGTCGCACTACCGCTAGTTGACTAGTCAAACAATTCATTTACTTAAGTTTTCATGGCACATAAATTATGTTTGTTTATGAGCTCCTACTTGTGCAAACTGGCCTAGGGCCCACTGTTCGAGATTTTCAAAATCATGCATAATAGCCCCCAAGTTCTAAAACTGAGGCCTCCGGCCTAACAGAGCTATTCGAGCTCCCATCAAGAAGGTCTCCCAAATTGTTTAAATAGTGACACACAGTGAGGGAAGAGTACTTCTCACAAAAATATATTTTAACTGTCTATCATACTAATTGAGTATGAGGACATCTCCGCTCATAACCGATGAATGGGTTTTCCACTTCATTTGAGGAAGTTTTATCATACCAACCAGGTATGATCTACTTAAAACCGATAATTATTTTTTTTCCTCATGATTTTCACATCACTTCTCTCAGGTGTGATGTTTAAAATACCACTTAGTAGTGGGTTTTCATTATCGAGGTGTTTATCATCCCAATCGGGTATGATATAAAAATCCCACTCAACCAATAGTATAGTGAAATTCCTCTTAGTTGGCTTGTTGTCCTTACTCGAACTCGTCTTAGCTAGTGTTCTCGGTACTTCATGTTTCAACACGATATAAACATTCTTGTTCATTATTCTTTGGCCTAATAGCCTTCATTCATCCCAAATGAATGAGAAAACCAACTTTTTGTTTATTTGCAATTAGGTCCCTAAAGTTATTTTTATGAATCCTGAGTGACCTAAAGAGTCACAAAAGTCAAGAAAAAAGGACTTTAGGATGAATTGGAGATGGAAACCAAACCAGTTTAGGTGAACCAGATCCAAACTAGATTGAACCAATTTGGACCGGTTTGAACCACTATTGAACTGGATACTAAATTTATTTTTCTAGGTGGCTTAATGTAAAACCCGCCCTTTTGAGCTAAGGAAAACCAGGAAAAGAACCGGTCAAACCAAGTGAGGATTTAGAACCGGTTCACAAACCAGATTATTTCTGAACGGGCAAGTTAGGAATTTACAACTCTCGGGTGATACAAAGGGTTCATTAAACCTTGGAAAAGAAACTTAAGACAAATTAGAAAATAAAAACCAAATTGGTTCAAGTGAACTAGATTCCATAAGAACTTTAAAGTTAAGTGTGCTTACTTGAGAGTAATGTGAGGATGGGTGACCTCCTGGGAAGTATGAAATTTTTTTGTAACCCGAAATTTCGGTCAAAAATTTGTATGTACGCCTTATCATAAATTAATATATAATTAATAGCAATAATTAAATACCTAAATTAAATTATTGGAATTAATAAAAATAATTTAATACCGAAATTAAATTATTAGAATTAATACTGAAATTTAATTTATTAGA
Source organism: Trapa incisa (assembly GCA_030064435.1). Classification (NCBI taxonomy): domain Eukaryota; kingdom Viridiplantae; phylum Streptophyta; class Magnoliopsida; order Myrtales; family Lythraceae; genus Trapa; species Trapa incisa. The sequence continues at coordinate 19,154,212 of CM057785.1, read as the reverse complement.
ATTAATACCGAAATTAAATTATTGGAATTAATACCAATAATTTATGGCAATATTAATACCAGTAATAAATCTCGCCCATTTAATACACGGGTTTTACAACTATATAAAGAGTTCATCCCCATTTCATTCTCCTCACACCTGAACACTTCTCTCTCTCTCTACTGCTCCATTTCCCGGTAAAGCTCGAATGAGAGCTTCGACTTGAACAAAGGTCGGGCTCTTTAGAACCGGGGGGAAGACAGCTATCTGATAGCAAACTCCAATCAATCCGAGTATCGTTGGAGAAACGCCGACATGATGGAATAGTGAAGCAACTCCGGCGGACCGAAGCTGCCCTATTTCGGCCAAGCTGAAATCGGCCATTTCAAGCCCTCCCAACACTTTCTCAGCCTTTCCACGACCGAATTAGGACCGAAAGGATGAACCTCAGGATGAGACCTATCTGCCCAGATCGAAAGCTCGGACCATCGTGCCTTTACCGGAACACGAAGTACCGGGAACGCCATCAAGGACAAGCTCGCGTGAATACCAAGAACCGGTCTAGTGGAATTCACGGCATTAACGGGTGAGTGGGTTTACAAACATCATACCTGATTGGGATGATGAGCACACCTTATAAAGTTAAAAACCACTTACCGGTTGTGAGTGGGTTTACTAACATCATACCCGGTTGGGGATGATAAGTACCTCGATATAAAAACCCACTGTTTAGTGGTATTTTAATCATCACTACTTAAAGAAAGTGATGTGAAAGTTATGCGAAAAAACTACTTACGGGTTGTAAGTAGATCATACCCGGTTGGTATGATGAGACTTCCTGGAAGGAAGTTGAAAACCCGTTCATCGGTTATGAACGGAGCTGTCCTTATACCGGTCGGTATGATGGATAGTAAAAACCTATTTTTGTCGGAAGTGTTCTCCCCTGATTGTGTGCCAATGCTTAAACTATTTGGGAGACCTTCTCGACGGGAGCTCGAATAGCTCTGATAGGCCAAGGGCCTCGGTTTTGGAACTTGGGGGCGAAATGCCCGATTTTGAAAATCTCGTACAGTGGGCCCAAGGCCAGTTGGCACGAGCAGGAGCTCATAAACGAACATGATATATGTGCCATAAAACTTAATAAGTGAATTGTTTGGCTATGGTACCAAGATAGGACCGACATGCTCAGTCAACTAGCGGCAGTGCGACATGACAGGTCGACGGACTAGTCAAGACAAACAGCTGCGGGTTGAGTTGAGAGTCGGGGCCATTGGACTAATGGCACCACATATTACATGGCAATATAAGAAAACATTGTTTGTGCATGCACTATGAGTACGGGATCATCAAGACGCCCATGAGGGGTAGTGATGCATCCTAAGGGCACTGGACAACCTGGTGGCTATAAGGGCAGTTCGTCGTTCCAGGTGTCTGTTCGAAATCTGGAGTAGCACTAAGCGCATGAGACCAGGGTGGGGACAGGATGAGGTCTCAGTCCTCATACGGACACGAAGAAGTGATTTCGGGATTGTGGGTCGGATGTTTCGTACATGCACTCATTCCCAGGGTAGAAGTGGTCGTACTTCTATCCGGGTGGCAGGAAAAGTTGCTCCAAAGCCACTAGCGGGTTCAGTAGTGATACTGACTTGCGAATGTGTGTAACCTTCATTATGAAGGATGTGTGTTGGGTGATGACACATCGATAACTAAGAAATAATGGAAAAAGATGAATTTTTAAATGAAATGATTTTTTTGAAAACAAAGGAGTCTGGCACACTCCATATAAATGTTTTTCTTGAAAGTTAAAAGATTTGAATCCCACTCACTGAGTAGTTGTACTCACCCCCTCCCTTATACCTCTTTCAGGAAGTCCCGAAAAGCCGAACCTTAAAGGACTTGCGCAATTAAACGCCTGCAAGATTGGTACAACTAATTTAAATTACTATGCAGTTTTGATTTATGATATTCCTGGAAAAAGGTGCAGGTTAACGCCTAACTCTTTAGGATTTATAATATAAGGGAAAACCCTTTAGTAAATCGGGAGAGTGGCGGGTTGATCACGGGTATCCGACCAAACCGGGTCGGGGCGTGACAACTAGAGTGGTATTAGAGCTTGTTTCCTCGAATACATAATCAAGACTATAAAATATTGTAACTAATAGGATTTATCCTAAAATTTTCAGATGGCTCCCAGGAGAGGAACCAAGAAAACTAGGAATGGCTCTACTCAACACCTTATCTTCTTTGGAATACAACCCTAGAAGCTTCCCAAATGCCTAAAGCATGGCCGAAATCTCAAAAGAGCAAATTAGAAAGTATCCTAGAGAATGGTGACAGAACCTATTGAGGTCACAACTCTAAGTATAAAGGAAGCCAAGCGTGAAGCCATAAAATGAGGCATATAACCTTACATAGGAGGATGCTAATCAAGAATCTCGTAGCTCCCTAGTTATTTGGTGACCATTTTCAGTAATAGGGACAAAATCCCCAACATACTGTACTACTCTATTAATGAAGTACTCCAAATTCCTAAAAACCCTGTCCCTCAAATGATGTGATCTTCAAGACTCAAAAAAAAAAAAAACTCTCGCGGTATCCAGACTTAAGGATGAAGGAGCACTAAAATTAACAATTTCTAAGAAAACGCCAAGAGGAACCACTTATGTTCATGTAATTACAAGCATGAATGATAGGGACACTGCATGGAGAAGTGCCCAACCCTACAAAGGACAGGAATCAAGTTAACCTAGAGGGGAATAGGACACGAAGTGAAAAATTGTCCCACATCGCTAGGAGTCAGGACAATATTTTCCAAGAATAAATACCCCACAACTATAGGAAATTTGAGAGGATACCATCCCAAGAAACGTGACTCCATTTGCAACCACAAATGAGAGGAAACTCTTCACAATCTTAGCAAAGTGGTAAGAAGGAAAAAGGGGTAGAGGTAGGACCTCAATAAAACCACAAACAGAACAAAGGATAGTTGAAGAGAATTCCCCCGTTAAGAAGAAAATCCAAACCATTTAGGAGCAAAGAAAGGAGTGCATCCACAAGAGAAGACAAGACAAACATTTGTTGACAAACGGGACGTATTGGGATTACAGGAATAAATCACCTTGGAAAAAGTAACTATGTCAAATAGGAAGTTCGGACCAACGGGACAAGAGAAAGCAAGTCGTTACAACAAGATAGTTAGAGGGAACAAATGACACCCTAAGGAAGACCGGGAAGTAGAAGGGACTACACCTTAAAAAGGTCGGTGAGATGGATGTTAAGGATAGGAGGACTCAAGAAACTACTGCTAAGAAACTTAGACCAAACAAATGGTGGAGGCAAAGCAGTTAACGAACAATCGAGTTCACTTCGATTCAGGATTACTCCAAGGGTCCTTCTATGCTCTTGGTACATCTTCTCCCTTGGGATGGGCTTTTTCCGGGCTTTCGGGGTGGCTATGGTACCGTGGGTTTGTTTGGCTACTTTTCTTGGAGTCATCTGAAAATTTTAAGATCAATCCTATTACTTACTATATTTATTATGCATTCGAGAAAACATGCTATGACACCACTCAAGTTGTCACGCCCCTACCCGGTTTGGTCGGATCCTCGTGATCAACCTGTCACTCTCTCAACTTACTAAGGGTTGCCACTCCTTTTTAAACCGTGAGGAGTAATGCGTCCTTTAAACTTGTACATTTCTATTATAACATAAATCAAAACTATATAAAATTTCAAACTTTTCATAACTGCCTTACAGGTGTGTTAGTTGATGGACTTTGGGTAAGCTTCTCGGGGTTACCTAAAAGAGGTATCTAAACATGACTAATTAAATATCTAATATTATTATTTAATATCCTAGAAGATTTATTATATTAATAAATCTCTTAATTGAATCTGTACCTTCTCTTGGGCTTTTCTTGGGCTATTCTATTGTACTTCCACTTGTATTTTCTGCAATCTCTTTAATTAGCCCATATAAATCTTCTTTGAATCATTTAGCCCTTAACCTTGTGATTGGGTCCTCTTGTAGTCTCAAATGATCATTTATCATACTTGGTGATAAACTATTCAGCTCCATTGCATGTTCGATTGATTGGACTTGTGAATTCGTAGTGTATTTTGTCGGATTCACATCATTCTCATTTATCACATTTGGTGATAAACTGTTCAGCTCCATTGCACGTTTGATTGATTGAATTTGTGAATTCATAGTGTTTTTAGTCTGATTCACATCATTCTCCCACTCTTGAAAATGATTTATCATCAAATATTCTGTTCCTTCATCACTTACATAAAATGGCATTAAATCAGTAATATTGAAACTTTCATTAATGCCATACTCACCAGGTAACTCCACCTTGTAAGCATTATTATTAATGCATTCCAACACTCGAAATGGTCCATCTCCTCTAGGAAGAAGTTTTGATCAACTTTGTTCCGGAAATCATTTTTTTCCTCATATGAAGCCAGACCCAATCGTCGGGTTCAAAAATGTCACTTTTGCGGCCCTTGTTTGCTTATTTTTTTATAAACTTTGGTCATCCGTTTAATGTGCATCTTTGTTTTCTCGTGTAGTTCTTTGACAAACTCTACTTTTCTCTTTCCATCAAAATTCACTAACTCACCTACAGGAAGTGGGGTTAGATCTAGAGGGGTTAATGGATTGAAATCATAAACAATCTCAAATGGTGAAAACTTAGTTGTAGAATGAACAGAACAATTATAAGTAAATTCAACATGTGGTAAGCAATCTTTCCATGATTTTAAATTTTTTTTATTATAGAACGTAATAAAGTACCTAGTGTCCTATTTACTACTTCTATTTGACCATTAGTTTATGGATGACATATTGTTGAAAACAATAGTTTGGTTCCTAATTTACCCCATAAGGTCTTCCAAAAGTAACTCAAGAATTTAGAATAATGATCAGAAACAGTAGTTCCAAGCATACCATGCAATCTGACAACTTCTCTAAATAACAAATTAGCAATATTCGATACATCATCAATTTTATGACATGGAATGAAGTGCCATCTTCGAAAACCTATCAACTACCACGAACACAAAATCCATCCTCCTCTTAGTTCTTGGTAATCCTAAAATCAAATCCATGGAAATATCAATCCAATGTGCATTAGGAATCAAAAGAGTAGTATACAAGCCGTGAGGTTGTTGCCTAGACTTAGACTTCTTACATGTAATGCATCGAGAACAAATTTTGTCAACATACTTTTTCATGTGGGGCCAAAAAAATGCTCATGCATTATCGACATTGTCTTAGCTACCCCAAAATGTCCCTTGAGTCCTCCAGCATGTGCTTCCCTAACAAGTAACTCACACAAAGAAGACTGATTGATGCATAATTTGTTTTTCTCGAAAAATAAATCCATTTTGTAAATAAAATTTCCAAAACTTACCACTTCTACAACTTCTAAACACTTCACAGAAATCAAGATTGTTTGCATACAAATCATTGATATAATCAAAACCAAGCAATTTAGAATCAAGCATTGAAAGCATAGCGTACCTTCGCGATAGAGCATCTGCAAATATATTTTCCTTGTTTGTACTTGATCACACTTGAGAATGTTTTAATGAACTCCACCTACCTTGCATGTTATTTGTTCAACTTGTGTTGTCCTTTGAGATACTTAAGAGATTTATTATCTATGTGAATCACAAACTCTTTCGGCTATAGATAGTGTTTCCATGTTTGAAGAGTTCGAACTAGGGCATACATCTATCTAGGGTTGCTCCACTCAACTTTTCACAGAAATATGCAATTGGTCTTCCTTCCTGCTTTAATACACCTCCAATACCTACTCCTGATGCATCACACTCAATTTCAAATGTTTTCAAAGAATTAGGCAATGAGAGCAATGGGGCAGTAGTTAGTTTTTCCTTTATCAATTGAAATGCATTTTGTTGCTCAATACCCCATTAAAAAGGTACATTTTTCTTTATAACAGTAGTAAGAGGTGCAACATAACTACTGAAATTTGGAATAAAACGCCTATAAAAACTAGCTAATCCATGAAAACTTCTTACCGGACTTATCAAATTTGGAATAAAACGCCTATAAAAACTAGCTAATCCATGAAAACTAGCCAATCGGGAATTGCCTTAATCTTTTCCTTGTCAACTCCAATCCCTTCTGAACTTATAATATATTCAAGAAACACAAGTTTATCATAAAAATGACACATTTATTCAAGTTGGCAAACAACTTATGTTGCCTAAAGGCTTCTAACACAAATCTTAAATGTGCTACATGTTCATCCATAGTCTTGCTATAGATTAGAATATCATCAAAATATACAACTACAAATTTCCCAATAAAAGCATGTAATACATTATTCATTAATCTCATGAAAGTGCTAGGTGCATTAGTCAATCTAAAGGGCATAATTGACCATTCATATGATCCTTGTTTAGTTTTAAATGCACTTTTCCATTAATCCCCTTCTTTCATTCGAATTTGATGATATCCACTCTTGAGATCTATTTTCGAAAATAAACATGATCTATGCAACTCATCTAACATGTCATCCAAATGAGGAATAGGGTGGCGATACTTTACCGTGACGTTGTTGATGGCTCGACAATCAATGCACATTGTTTTTACTCTCTTTTTTTCCACTTCTAGCTTTTCCCTCTTTTTTTGTTTTTCAATTATGATATTTCTCCTTTCTTTTTTTGTTCTATTTTCTGTTCATTTGCCTTTTTCTTTTTCAGTTGCTCCTAAAAAACTTGCCTTGGAGTAAATGGTATAATAGATATTTGTCTCTCACTCATCAAAAAGAGTACCTATTAGTGAATCCATCATGTATAACTTGACGATCAAACTCCCAGAGTCGTCCCAAAAGAATATGGCATGCATGCATTGGTACTGCATCATATAGTATTTCATCGTGATATTTTCCAATAGAAAATGCAACCAACACTAGTTTGGTTACCTTAAGTTCACCATGGTCATTCATCCATTGTAGTTGATAAGGCTTCAGATGCTTTAAGGTTGGTAATGCTAACTTCTCCACAAGCTCAGTGCTAGCAAAGTTATTGCAGCTTTCCCCATCTATGATAACAAAACAAACCTTATTTTTCATAGAACAATGAGTATGAAATAACTTATCACGTTGGTTATCCAAGATATCATCAATCCATGGTCTGTCCCAAGTAGTAGGTTGATTGAAGGAATTGAGCTTGAGGTTGTCGTGATTAACTTGGAGATCATTGAACTCCCCCAGTTCTTGTGGTTCAAAGCATCGAGATCGAATGCTCCATGGTCATTCAGTGGAAGTATGTTGATGTGTGCGTTGTCTCACACCTTCTTCCAAGCGATTCATTCGTGTATGAAGTGGCTCAAATTTAGACTTCACTATCTATTTCATTTCACACTTCATTGCTTTCCACTATAGGTTTTGAATGGGCGGTATGAAACCTTCTTCTTTCATAGTGTTTCCTTGTCATAGGACCTTATGATCCTGACAATTGTTAGAAAGAAAAGAACCTTGCAACTCTCACTCACACGTTTCTCTCAAACACTCTTATTTCACACTCAAATGGCTTTTTCTTATAGATTTAAAACACTCTTGCCTTTTTCCACTCTTTTGTCTTCTTTCAATCTTAATTAAACTTAAAAAACAAATTATTTTTACGAAGCAGTTCAACTTGAGGAACAATTAAGACAAATCAATAAGGTTTTCAAAAAAACCAATTCCAAAGGAATTTAAGTGTGATGTACCAATAGACTCAGATAAGAAAGAAGAATAAAATTTAGACAGAGAAGAAATTAAGATGGAATGAAGTAATAAGAAGTAGACATAGATAGAGCAGAATAAGAATGAAATTCAAGATAGAATTGTGTGCCTCTCTTTTTTTTCTTTTGCCATTTTTTTTGCACGTATTTTTTTTGCACGAATTTGTTTTGTCCTTTTTTTCTTTATTTTTTTTGCACTTACTGAGAAGATAGATAGAAGAAGATCAGACATTTTTTTTAAGAGAATAGAAATAGGTAGAGAAAATAAAAAATATATAAAATATAGGATGAAACTTGTCGTGCAACCGTGTGCTCTAATACCAACTGATGCGAACCTCGCCAATATGCTGACGACACCCTACACCAAATATGGCAAGACCCCAAGACTTTGATGATGCAAGTACGAAAATATGGAATATACATTGTTTATGTGGAATATCCCTACTTTTGTGGGGGTGAGATCTCACCCTTCCATCGCCTCAGTCTCAATGCGCATAAAGCTCCTACTGCTTCAAGACATACTCAAACTGTCACACCCCAACCCGGTTTGGTTGGATCCTCATGAACAACCCGTTGCTCTCTTGGTTCAAGAGGAGTTTCCTCTAACTTTAACACGAGATGTGCCAGACGTAATTTCGACCTTGTTCCATGGAAGACATATATCCAATAAAATGCAAGCTTAAGGAAAATTTAAGCATAACTGACAGAGGGTGATGCTTCGTATTATTCTTAGTCATTTTTTCTTTTCCTAAAAAAGGGATAGAAATGAAGGGGTGAGTACGACTACTTAGTGAATGGGTTTTTAAAGATTTTAACTTAAAAAAATATTTGTATTTGGAATGTGCCAGACTCCTTTCTTTAAAAAATTCTTTCAATTTCAAATCTTGGGTTTTCCCATCATTTCCTTATTTACCACAGTGGGTCATCACTCAACACACACGACATCCTACCCTCAGTCTCAAAATCATTTCTTTATGTCCGTATGAGGACAGAGACCTCATCCCATCCCCACCTGGGTCTCATGCACTTGGTGCTACTCCAAATTTTGCATAGTCACCTCGTACGACGAATTGACCTTATACTCACCAGGTCGTCTAGGGCCCTTAAGACACATCACTACCCCAAATGGGCATGTAAAACCCGCATTTTTTTTAGTTAAGGAAAATCGGGAAAAGAACCGGTCAAATCGAATAAGAAAACCAAGCCGGTTTACATTTGGGAATAAGCAATATGGAAATTTACAACTTTCGGGTGATCCAAAGGATTCATTAAACCTTGGAAAAGAAACTTAAGACAAACTAGAAAACAAAAACCAAATTGGTTCAGACTCAAGGACGGCAAGACATCGAACCCTCAGCAACCCCTTTGAAAGACCCTACAATGCTCAAAGTATAAGAGGAACCATAAAGATCCACGCAAGGAGATGGCATGTTATATATGTGGGCAATGGGGACACTACATTAAAGGATGCCCGACGTTTTAGAAGACAAGACTCGAGAGGATCTGTTATGAGTGTAGGAGGGTGGGACACATAGAAAGGAATTGTCCCACATTGCGAAGGATCCAAGCGACACCCTCTAATAAGGACACCTCCACCACTACAGAAGTTCAAAGGGATAACATTACAAGAACCATAATTGCGACTAGGGAATCCAATATAACCCGGGAAGAAATCCCACTAGACAATAGTTTAGTAATAAGTACTCCCCAACCCATTATTGTAACAATCTCTCTCACTAGATGTTAAAACCCCAAAAACTGTATTCTTACTTCAATAAATAAGATTCTAAGCTTCTAAAAATTTCTCTATTCCTTAATAATATGAAAGCATGTATCAATTACCCAAAAAAGAATCACGGAAAGAAGATCAAGGATAGGACCTTAAGAAAACCCAGAGATAGTAGAATTTTCCCTTAAGGAGCACTACAAACCACTTAGGAACAAAAAAGGGAGTGCCTCTACAAGGAAAGACCAGTCGAGCAATTGATGACAAATGAAATGACTTGAGATGGCAAATACGACTCACTTTGGAAAAGGTAGTGAAATAGAAGTTTCGGACAAATATAGCGGAGGGAAGCAAGTTGTTATAGTAAGATAGTCAAGGAGTATAAACAAAGCTCTCAGGAAGACCCAGAAGTAGAAAGGACTACACCCTAAAAAGGGCGGTGGGATGGACGTTAAGGACAAGAGGACTCGAGAAACAACTGCCTTAAGAAAATTAGACCAAAGGAATGGTAGAGAAGAGACAGTTAACGAACTGATACTCATGAAAGCCATAATTTAAGCTCCAACAAAGAAGAGGAGGTGGAAAGGCCAAATAATTGGAAAAAGAAGGATGAAGAAAAACCTTAAAAAGACTAATGGCCAAATTAATAACCAAACTCAAGCCAAGAGAGGAGTAGGCAAGCCTCTCACATGATCAAGAGATCTTGAAATAAGGAGGATTTGAGCACTCCCTAAAAGAAATAGACAGGTACTGGGGTACAAATGAGGATGAGGATAGAGTACAATAAATGTGCCGCAAGATTTCAAGAGTAAAAGTAAATAAGAGAAGACGACATCAAAGGATGTCATTTAAGGGTAGATATTATTCCATAGAGCAAATGAAAAAGGAATTTCGGAAGAAAGGGAAGGAGTCCTACCGAGGAAGGAAACCTTGGAAAGGCATATGTATCTCAACTAAGAGATAATGGAACCAAGTGAAAGGGACAAATAGATAAACTTGCAAATGAAGAGCAGGTTGAGGTGAAAGAAACCAAGAAAGCATACTAGGAGGACCCAAGGAATAAGTTAACAGGGACGGGTAAATAGTAAGTTAGCATCAAATGATGCAGTGACAAGTAAGAATGAGAGGACTACACATAATAAGGAAATAAAGGAAAGAACGTCCGAGAAACATTGGGAATGTAAGCCCTCAAAATAAGAAGTGGCTAAGGAGAAATAACCCCAATTAGTATGATGGGTCGTAGACCACACGCGCAAAATGAAGCCTAAAGAGTGGACAATTGAGCATAGTGTAGAATGCACAGAATAAAATCGATAATCGAAAGTATCTCAAGTAAGGAATAAGGGATGAAATAGAAGTTGTGGAAAAAGAAGGATCCAAAATGGGTAAATGCCCTAACATAAATAGGGGTGCGAAGAAAGGAAGAAAGAACCCTACAAGAAATGATAAGAAGGTTAAGCATGTAGCTCCTAAGATGGAGGTCTCTATTGTGAGGGACACATAGTAGAGAACAAAACCGGAAAAAGGGAACTTTCCCAAGCAAAGGAATCGACACATAGATAGAAAGTGATTAAATTAGAATGAAGAATCATGAAATGATCACAAGTGAGTAAAAGTGGATTAAGGAAAAAGGAAAAATCCTTGAATAAAGAATGTCAAGGACTTAAGAAGGAAAGAATCCCAGCTTGTCGGTAAACCATTAGGAAAACGAATCATTGGAATCGGAAATACTCAATAAGTAAGTTGAGAATGGACATGTGGGTAAGGAGAACCGACATGATTATGTAAGTTGATTGGATAATGGTAAAGGTAGTCGAGGAATACTACCAAACGAAAAGAGGGATAAAATTATACAATCCCTGAGAGGTTGGGAACAACCCTAAAGGAGGTGTTCTGGAAATCTAATGGACATAGAGACAAGATCTAGAAAATGTCATGCTGCAAAAGGCATGTAAGCCTAACAATCCCAAGGAAAACATCACTAAAAATAAGAAACAGTCAGATAATAAGCATGACAAGGTCAAACATAAAATTTGGACTGAAATGTTAATGAACAATGGATGAAGGAAGAGTCGAAATAGGATGAAAAGATGATAATAAGGAAAACTGTGAAAACAAGTATGTAACACTCTAAGGGACATCGAGCTAAGGGTTTCAATGACCAGGAGGCTAACTTGACATAGGAATGGTTAGGTATCTTGGAACTCTCAATCTTGAGTACAGGACCTCAAAGGGAAAAATGTTGCTCTAAGCAAAGAAAGATATGAATCTAAGGATATACCATTAAGTAAAGTATGTCTAGTTATGATAAACTCCAAGAAGGGAGTAAAGAATATAAAGGAAAAGAAATGTCTTAAGTGAATGATATAAAAAGGGCTAATTGAAAGAACAAGAGAAGAGTGTGCATGTTAAGAAAACACCAAGTTGACATCAAAGGAAATTGTTCCTCAAACAAAGGTTGCTAATTAAGTTTTGGGGACAAAACTCCTAAAAGTAGGGGAAAGTTGTAAACCCCACCCTTTTGAATTAAGGAAAAATATGGAAAAGAATCGGTAAAATCAAGTGAGAAACACCATACTGGTTCACAAATCGATCATTAAAGAATGGACAATTGAGGAAATTTCAAATCCCAAGTGACCCAAAGGATTCATAAAACCTTGGAAAAGAACCTTAGAACAAATTGGAAGAGAAAAACTAGACTGGTTCAGATGACCCGAATCCAATAGAATTGAACCAGTTTATGAACCGAAACCGATAGAGAAAGGGCAAACCGAGAAATTTATGGATCCCGGGTGACCTAAAGAGTCACAAAAGATATGAAAAAGGACCTTAGGATGAATTGGAGATGAAAATTAAACGGTTCAGGTGAACCGGATCCAAACTGAATTTAATTGGTTTGGACCAGTTTGAACCACTATTGAACCGGATGCTAAATTCATTTTTCTAGGTGGCTTAGAAAATTCAAATTTGAGATTTGATACTATAATTATATAGAAAATGAATTTAGAAATTTTTAAATTTGAAAAATTTTGGTCAAATTAGGTGTGAATCAGTCGGTTTAAGCTTTGAACCCAGTTCGGACCAGTCTGGTCCGGTTCGGAACACTGTCATCTTCTTCCTCTAGATGATAGCACTATTCACTTGCCAAAAAATTGTACAGCACCGGCGAAGCTGAAAAGTCTCCAGCCATGGAGTTTTAGGCAATGAATGACCGCCATTAAGGTGTCAATCGGATGGCCAAGAAGTCCTTGAGCTTCCTATCTAAAGAGCCCCTCCTCATTCATCCTCTCCACACCTAAAAACTCCATTCTCTCTAAACTGCTCCAATTTCTGATGAATCTTGAACCAGAGCTTCAATATAGAGTCTTTTCTAAGCCAAAGAAGGCGTGGTCAGGTTCTTTAGAACTGGGGAGAGGTTAGCTACATGCATGTAGTCTCCATTTGTTCCGAGGGTTGTCGGAACAACACCAGTGTGATCGAACAGTGAAGCAGCTCTGGCAGACCGAAGCTGCCCTATTTAGGCTGAGCTGAAATCGGCCAATTTGAGCCCTTCTCAGAACAAGCCAAGCCCTCCCAACACCTCAACAATCCTCCTACAGCTAAATTAGAGCTGAAAGGTAAGCCAATTTGGCTCCCCTTTGTAATTTCTAACCGGTGCTAGAGAGAGAACTGGCAGAATATTGAAGATAAAATTCTCACTCAAATCAGCATCAATTAATACAATTGTTGATCCTAGGAGTAATTTCAGGTCAAGAGCTATCTACCCAGATCGAAAGCTCGGACCGCCATGCCCTCGACGGTAAGCTTTCAAAGCTTTCTCTCTCTAAGTCCAGATTTCTAGCGAAACTCCATTTGAGCTCATTCCAGCACCAAATCGTGCAATTCAAAGTGCAATTGAATCGGTGAAGGTGTATGAACTCCAATCTAACTTCAATTTCAACAATTAAACTCATTTAACCAGTCAATTTCATAAAATCAAATTCGGTTGAGTTAGATGGTTGAAATTGGAGAAAATTGGAAATTTCAAAAATTCGAGGGACTAAAGTGCAATTTCATAAAATTGAGGACTAATTGGGCATAATATTAATGTTGGAGGACCAATTAGGCAAATTTTTGAATTTTTTTGGGCAAAACTTCCATTTTTGTAAGTAGGGGCAAAATGGTAATTTTGAAAAAGTTGGGGGACCAAATTGGAAATTTGTGAAACTAAACCCCTTTTTGTGAAATTGAATAAATTGAGGTCCTAAGGTTAATTTTAAAAGTTTTGATACTCAATTTGAGGAAAAATCAACAATAGGAACTTAAAGAAAAAATAACTTTAGGGACCTAGTTACAAATAAATGCAAAGTTTGGTTTCCTCATTTATTTGGAATGAGTGAAGGTTATTAGGCCGAGGTTATAATGAACAAGGATGTCCATATCATGTAGGAACACGAGGAACAAAAAATGCCAACAAGGACAAGCTCGCGTGAAATACAAAGAACTGGTCGAGTGAAATTTATTGTATTAACGGGTGAGTGGAAATTTAATATCATACCTAGTTGGGATGATAATCACCTCAAAAATGAAAACCCACTTCTAAGTGATATATTAATCATCACACTTGAGAGGAGTGATGCCGAAATCAAACTGAAAAAACTACTTACCGATTGTAAGTAGATCATACTCGGTTGGTATGATGAAACTTCCTCGAAGGAAGTAGAAAACTCATTCATCGGTTATGAGCGGAGATGTCCTCATACTCGGTTAGTATGATGGACAGTTGAAAAATATATTTTGTCGAAAGTGCTCTCCCCTAACTGTGTGCCACTGCTTAAACATTTTGGGAGACCTTCTTGATGGGAGCTCGAATAGCTCTGTTAGGCCGGATGCCAAAGTTTTAGAACTTGGGGGCTAATATGACCGATTTTGAGAATCTCGAACAGTGGGCCCTAGGCTAGTTGGCACGAGTAGGAGCTCGTAAACAAACATGATTAATATGCCATGAAAACTTAAGTACTGAGTTGTTTGGCCATGGTACCAAAACAGGACCGACACACTTAGTCAACTAGCAGCAGTGCGACATGACAGGTCTCCAAACTAGTCAAGACAAACAGCTGCAGGTCGAGTCGAGGGTCGGGGCCATTAGACCCGTGGCACCACATATTATATGGAATTATGTGAAAAATTATTGATTGTGCATGCACTGTATTTACGAGACCTTCAAGATGCCCAAGAGGGATAGTGATGCATCCCAGGGCTCTGGATGATCTGGTGGATATAAGGGTAGTTAGTCGTACCATAATTCTTGCGAAGTTTGACATAGCTTCAAGCGCATGAGATTGGGGTGGGGACAGGATGAGGTCTCTGTACTAATACGGACACGGAATTTTATTACGGGATTGCGGGTCGTTTGATGTGAACATCCACTCATTCTCAGGGTAGAAGTGGACATGCTTCTATCTAGGTGGCTGGTAAAGTCGCTCTAATGCCACAAGTGAGTTCAGTGGACAGGTTGGCCTACGATTGTGTGTTTGAACTTCATGATGGAGGATGTGAGTTGGGTGATGACATGCCGTGGTAATATGAAATGGATATAAAAATCAAAGTTGAGAATGAAATGTTTTTAAAGAAAATAAGAAGTCTGGAACACTCTGATTCAAACATTTTTCCTAAAAATTAAATTTTGAAAACCCATTCACTGAGTCGTTGTACTCACCCCCCCCCCTCCCTTATACCCCTTTCTGGTAACTCCAGGAAGCTTACCCAAAGACCACCAACTAACACACATGTAAGGCAGGTATGAAAGGTTTGAAATTTTATACAGTTTTGATTTATATTATTCCAAGAAAAGTACAGGTTTAAAGGACGTCTTACTCCTCACGATTTAAAAAGATGGGGCAACCCTTAGTAAGCCAGGATAGTGGTGGGTTGATCACGGGGATTCGACCAAACCGGGTCGGGGCGTGACAGTGTACCTGGGCTGGGATCTAGGGAGGAAAAATTGGTGCAGTTGCTTTCCTTCTTGAAAATGTTTAGAGGGATTGGGTGAGTTCGACAACTCAGTGAGTGGGGACAATCTTTTACGAAGCTACAATTCAGTAATTTCAATTATTTGATATTTCAGCAGTTTCTTCTTCGGTTTCTCAATTCACATCAACAACTGCCCTTCTATCATAGGAGGGATCACTCATTTGTAGAATGGTCCTCGACCGTACCACTTGTGGATCGGAGTACCTTTACCGTCCACCCTGATAGAGATACACTGCCTCTACCCGGATTTTGAGTGGACATCAATAGTCTAACACATCAAACCATAATAACTTCATCATGTTTGCTTAGTGGGATGAGACATCAAGTTCCCCTACTTCCTCGACCCCCATGTGTAGGAAGCTACTCAGCATCATGACCTACTGAAAGACGAAACCGCTCTTATTGCATCCTGGGTCATCGAGCATTCCTTGGGCTCCATCACTACCTCATGTCAGGTGTCCTGATGGACCGGACATCACAATGCATGCACAATCAACAATCTTTTTGAATTATAGCCTTTATCTTTGGCCCTCTAGCACAACGGTCTATTGGCTTTGCTTCGACCCATGCGTACTGGCCCAATAGGTTCAACGACCTAGATTAGGCAGAGTAACAGTTTGGCCCAATAAGCTTGACAACTCAGCTTGTCTCGATGGGTATCACACAAGATTCCCCTTATTTAGTTCTTTTAACCTCATATATCACATATATGTTCTTGACGGGTCCACGCCCGTATCCATCGACCTTGGACCCACTATCATCTTGAGCCTAAGCCCGGAATTAGCTCCCAAATGTTTTAAGTAGAGTCACCCAGTTAAGGTAGGCTAATTTCAAGAAACTGGTTTTCAAAGCTGAATTATCATTCCAACCGAAATTGACATCATAGTAATTCCCACTCACTTGGTGATTTCGATGGGTTCGTCCCAGCGGAGTCTGACCTCGCTGTCTCTTTCCGGAAGCTAGTGCTCAAGCAGTCTACTCCTACATGGCACGGATATTCTCATTAGGGTATTAAGCTAAGGGACTGCATTTCTATGCACATTTGAATATAGGTCCTCATATTTTACCTTAATTGCACTTTGTTCTCTCAAGTTTGTGCATTTATCTTTAAGTCCTTAATTGCCCCTTTTACTTCAATTTGGCCCCTAGGTTTTCCCATTATCCTTTCTGGTCCTTAATTTTATCAACATTGCCCTTGGGCCCCTCAATTTCTAAAATTGCCATTTATCCCTAAATTTTCACAAAATTGTAATTTGAACCCAAATTCTCAAATTTTGCAAATTGGTCCTCCATTTGATCCAATTTTCCCAATTGACCCTCAATTGGAAAGGAATTGCTTGAAAAGGCCCTCAATTTCATCTATTTGCCAATCAGTACAGAATTTTCCCAAACTTTTCAAATTTTGCATTTGGCCCCTCAATCACAATTTTATTCAATTAACCCCATAAAACTTAGTTAATTGCCCTCATTCTTGATTTGAATAATATTCTATGATCTTCTCATCATTTCAAGATTTGAATCGCTCAATTTGGCTTAGAAATGAGCTCAAATGGAGCTTTGCCGAAAAATACAATCTAGAGAGAAAAAGCTTCGATATCTTACCAGTGAGGGTCTGGTGATCAAAGCTTCGGCTACCATCGTGTTGCTCTCATTACGAGGATCCTCCTTGGATCAAACCACGCTTCAATTGATAAGCTAAGTAGTGTAAATTTTAGTGTTAAATTTTTTGCAGAATTCGGTCGTGCATAGTGTTTTCCGACGAAGGGTGGCGGAGGAAGCTTACCTTCTTAGCTTAGGGGAAGGTAGGGACACCTCTAGGAGGGGCATAAGGGTCTCACTTGGCTACAATTAGTCGAGGGAAAGCTCAAAGTAGGCTGCAGGAGGTTGGTTGTTTTCCGACCGAGGAGTGGCAGTACTTTTTATAGGGAATGCGGCAACTGTTCAAGCTACCCGCCGGTGTAAGATTTGGCCCCCAACTCGGTCGCTGCATAATAAGAGAGTTTTTCAAGATGCTAGAGACTCCAACATTTTTGGCAGCTCTCTCTCCTCCCTTCTCTCAGTCATCGTTTGAAGGTTGAAGATGATGACATGGTGGTCGTGCCACATGGCACACTGTGATTGGTCAGTTTTTTTGACATGGAGTGCCAACTCAGCCGTCGTGTCAACAGTTGACCCATTGAACAGACATGTGGCAACCCCTCATTGGTTGCTTGTGTCTGCATTGTGTGCTGACGGGTGCCAACTAACCATTGACCAGACTCGTGGCAACCTCCCACTGGCTGCCCATGTCTGTGTGGCAACTGACACGGCGCCAACAGTCTCTTAACCGTTGACCGTTAACCACGGTCTATTGTCCATTGATCGGTCGGGTCTAACCGGGTTAGCTGTCCAAAATTCAAAAATAGGCCTGTTCAGACCCGATTCGACCATTTTTCTAAAATTTAAAAATTTCTAAATTCATTTTCTATCTAATGGTGGTCTCAATTTTCCAAATTGACATTTTTAAGTCACCTAGACAAATTAATTTGTGAACCGGTTCACTATGGTTCATGTCGGTTCGGTCCGGTTCACCGTGAACCGGTTTAGTTCTATCCTTAATTCCACTTCCTGATTCTTCCTTGTAATTTTTGTGAATTTTTTGATTAATTGGGATTTTCCAATTTCCCACGATAACAATTTTTCATTCATTAAATTGCTTGTTTCTTCATGTATAAACCTATACCGATTCTTTTCCCGGTTTTCTTTGATCCCAAAGGATGGGTTTTACAACTCTCCCCTCCTTTTAGGAATTTTGTCCTTAAAACTATTACATATCAAATATTTGTGGGTATCTACTCCTTATGGTTGACTCGACCTCCCATTCTCTTCCTCCACTTGACCATTTTGTTAGAGTATCTTCACCATGGGAATACTCTTATTTTGGAGGTTTTTCTCATGTCGATCGAGGATCCATACGGGTTCTATTTCGTAGGTCAGGTCTTCCTTGATTTCTAGCGGTGGCTCATCTAGCACGTGGCAGGGGTCAAGCTCGTACTTTCACAGTAGGGACATGTACAAGGCATTATGGATCCTCTGCAGGTTCGGGGGCAACTCTAGTTGATATGTTATAGATCTAACCCTCCGTATTTTGGCATATGGGCCAATGTACCTTGGTTTCAAATTCCCTCTTTGTTGAAACCTAAGTATCCCTTTCCATGGTGATACTTTTAGGAATACTCGGTCCCTGACCTCAAATTTCAATTCATTTCTCAGGTGGTCGGCATAGCTTTTCTGCCTATATTGTGCTGTTTAAGTCGACTTCTTATGATCCGGATCTTTTCTAATGCGTCCTCTATCAACTCGACTTTCTCGAGTTTTCTTTCTCCTTCCTCCTCCCAAAACAAGGGCGTGCGACAAGGTCGCCCATAGAGCGCCTCGTAGGGTGCCATCTGGATGTCGGCTTGGTAGTTGTTGTTATACGCGAATTCCATGAGACACAGGTAATCCTTCCAATTCCTTTTCATTGTTAGAACACATGCCCAAAGCATGTCTTCTAGAGTTTGGATGGTCCATTTTGACTGTCCATTTGTCTGAGGGTGAAAAGTTGTGCACATGTGAAGTTTTGTCCCCAAGGCAGCTTGTAGGCTAGGCCAGAACTGAGAGGTGAACCTTGGGTCCCGATTCGATACTATGCTTATAAGGACCCCGTGGAGTCATACAATTTCCCCCATGTATAAGGTGTTGAGCTTTTCTATCGGGTCTATTAACCGGATGGGTAAGAAATGTGAGGACTCGGTTAGTCGGTCCACGATAACCCATATGGAATCTCAACCCCTTTTGGTTACTAGTAGCCCGATCACAAAATCCATGGTAATCTGCTCCCATTTCCACTCAGGAATCGGAAGAGGCCACAGTAGTCTAGAGGGTTTCTGGTGTTCGGCCTTTATTTGTTGGCACGATAGGCATCTGGCCACATACTCAATGATGTCTTTCTTCATTCCCTTCCACCAGTATCCCTACTTTAGGGTGCGGTACATTTTGGTTTTGCCCGGATGCATGGCATACATTGAGTCGTGTGCTTCTTCTAGTATCCCCCTTTTTAATTCTCAGTTGTTTGGCATCCAGACCCTCCCTTTGAAGGTCATCACTTCATCACTCCTAGCCATGATGCCTTGAATTGGGCTGTCCTCATTCCACTCCCAATGGGGATGAGTTCTTCATCTTCCTTTTGTAGAGCCCATATTTGGTCAACTAGGTCATGTCGTACTACTAGGCTGGCCACTAGGTTACCTTGGTCCTCATCCACGTGGAGATCCACCCTTATGTTGTGCGGTTGGATTAATAAGAGTAGGTAGCTAGTGCTTACTGAGGCTACTCTGGTGTGGTACTTGCAGCTGAGTGCATCTGCCACCACATTTGTCTTACCGGGTTGGTACTCGATCGTCAGGTCATAGTCCTTTACTAGCTCTAGCCACCTTCTCTACAACAGGTTGAGCTCCTTTTGGGTTAAAAAGTATTTTAGGCTCTTAAGATTGGTGTAGATGTGACACTTCACTCCATACAAATAGTGGCGCCATATCATGAGGGCAAACACTATTTCCGTCAGCTCGAGGTCATGGGTGGGGTAATTCTTCTCGTGGAGCTTTATTTGTCGTGATGCATAGGTAATGACCTTCCCTTATCGCATCAGGATGCATCCTAACCCTTGCTCGGATGCGTCGCTATATATTGTGTATTCTCCAACGTCTAGTAAGGCCAGTAGTGGAGCTATCGTTAATCAAGGTATGAGGTCTTGGAAGGACTCCTCGCACTTGGCATCCCACTTGTAGTCCACTCCCTTCCTTGTGAGGTGAGTTAGGGGAGCTGCTATTCTGTAGAAGTCCTCCACAAACTTCCGATAGTATCTGGTAAGGTCGAGGAAGCTACGAATCTTAGTTGGGTTGGTGGGGGCTTTCCAATTTGAGATGGTCACTATTTTGGTTGGATCCACCTTTACTCCATCTTTGGACACTATATGTCCTGGGAAACCCACTTCTTGAAGCCAAAACTCTCACTTAGATAATTTGGCATACAACTGAATTTCTCGAAGGGTACTCAGGGTTATATTCAGGTGTGCTCGATGCTCCTCTTTGGTTCGAGTATATGAGGATACCATCTATAAATAGAATCACAAACTTGTCCAAATATGGCTGGAGCACCCAGTTCATCAGGACCACGAAAGTTGTGGGTGCATTGGTCAGTCCAAAGGGCATTACCATGAACTCGTAATGCTCGTATCATGATCGGAAGGCGGTTTTCTGTATATCCTCTTCTCGAATCTTCAGTTGGTGATATGCCGACCATATATCGATTTTGGAGAAGTAGGTTGCCCCTCTTAGTGGGTAAAATAAATCATCTATCAGGAAGAGAGGGTACTTATTCTTGATGGTAATCTGGTTTAGTTTCCGGTCATCAATGTAGAGCAGCATGCTTCCATCTTTCTTCATGACGAACAATACTGGCACACCCCATGGGGACTAGCTTGGGCATATAAATCCTTTCTCTAGGAGTTTGTCCAACTGGTCCTTCAATTCCTTGAGTTATGCGGGCACCATACGGTAGAGTGCTTGAGATATAGGGTGGCTTCCTGGCACTACCTCAATTACAAATTATAATTAGCGATCTAGGGGTAGGCCAGGTAATTCTTTTGGGAAAACTTCCGAGTATTGGTTGACCACCGGAATTTCTTCTAGACCCTGCTCCGGTGAGTCCTTCCAAGTGATCTACACGAGGAATACCTTACCTCCTTTTCACAGTAAGTCATGCGCTTCCATACAGGACACCAGGTGTATTCTGATTCTTCCCCTGTCCCCTTCAAATACAGCTCCTCCTTCCCAAAGGCATGAAAGGTTAACCTCTTATTTCCATAGTCCACTTGGGCTTGATGCGTGCTTAGCCAGTCCATCCCCAAGACGACTTCTACTTCTCATTGTGAAAGAGGAATTAGGTCAACTTCTAGGGCGGTCCTTCCTATCCGTACTTCGTAGGCCCTAATGTACGCGTGCCACTCTAGTGTTTTTCCTAGAGGTGTGAGGATGTGGAGGGGTGGTCGAAGAGGGGAGGTTTCCTTTAGAAGTTCTGAGACTAAGGCTTCCTTGATGAAAGATCATTCCGCCCCTGAGTCAAAGGGGATGTATCTCTCTTCTCCGAACACATGCACAAAACCTGAGTGGGAATTAATGGAACTTTTAAGGGGATGTACTTTATTAAATAAAGGAGACTACAAGACTCTGACTACATACTCAACTTTATGAGGAGGGTTGGGACGTACCAGCCACCATGTTGGGGTCCTTCGAGGCTTTTTCCTAGGTCAGGTTGTAGACCCTAGCTGGGACTCTTATGGGGACTTCCCATCCCCTGTTGGTGCCCTATGATTTCCGGGTGGTGGTGGCAGAGCATTTCGTGGGGCATTTTCCCATGCCCTTGGGCAATTCCTCATGTAGTGCTTGGATTGCCCGCACCTGTAGCATGTTATACATGCCCCTTCATGGTTTTTCTAGCATCGGGGGCAGTAGGGTTCTCTCCTCTGAGGGAGTGTGTCCATCTCCTTGTGGCCACGGTGGCCCTCCTTCCTTCGGGAGAATCTTGGTGGGTTCCTCCATCGAGGACGGCATTGTTCCCTCGGGCCTCCTCTATTGCTCTGCCCCCTATCCTCCCTTCTCCTGCCCATCTCCATTTGGCGGCACCTCGTTTGGACCAATCACTCACATTCATGCGCCATACCCACTATGACGGCTAGGTCGATGGGGCATCCCAATACCCTCATTCGATCTCTTAAATCCATATTGAGACCGTCAATAAACTTCTGGCAGAGGTTGGCTTGTCCCGCCAGATCGGGGGCGAAGGGTCGTAGCTCGTTGAACTTGGTCTCATACTCTGAGACCGTGCGGGCCTCCTGGCGGAGTTGAAAAAATTCCACCTTCTTTTCATTGATCAGGTGAGGAGAAAGGTATTCTTCCAAGTACCTTATTACAAACTCTTCCCAAGTAGGTGGGGACGGAAAGAGGCTCATTGTGTTGTCCTACCATCTCTTCGCGCTGGACTCTAGAAAGAATTCGAAGAGTGTAACCATCTCTTCCAGGGGTATCTTGATGATACCCATAAACTTTTTGAGGCCCACCAACCAGTCCACGGCAGCCCCGACCTCCTTCTCCCCGTAAAAGGGTTTGCACCCCAGTTGTCGAACCGTCTTCAAGTATCGGGGAATGTCGAAGAGGGGTGGAATGGGCACGAAAGGGGGTTGGCATTGGACCTCCTTCTGGTGGGTCTGGGACTCGAAGTTCAGATGGGGTTTGTCACTGAGGTGGGGTTCCCTGAACACCTTGGTGAATTCCTCATACAGCTTTTGGTGTTCGAAGCTGATGCCTTACGGGGCTGAGGTAGCTCCCCGGAATTCTATCTTCGGGGGGGGGGGGGGGGGGGGGGGTTTCTAGCGGAATTAGCATTTGCCGCCCTAGATCTTTTCATTACTCTTTTGGGTGCCATAGCTGGGTTAAATTTTTCTTCAATTAGTATTTAGGTTATAAAGTCTTTATAATGTATCCGAGAAAACACAGGCTCTAATACCACTAAAGTTGTCACACCCCGACCCGATTTGATCGGGATTTTGTGAACAACCCGCCACTCACCTGAATCTCGAAGAGGGGCTCCTCTAGGAGGTCAAGAGAGTCAGGCATAGTACCTATCATGTTTTCCCTAGACAACATTAAAAAATGAAACTTTTAAATTTGTGTACCTGGGTTGGAATCTGGGGAGGAAAAATTGGTGCAGATGCATTCCTTCCTAAAAATGTTTAGAGTGAGGAGGTGAGTTAGACAACTAAGTGAGTGGGGAAAATCTTTTATGAAGGTTCAATTTAGCAATTTCAACTATTTGATATTTCAACAGTTTCTTCTTGGGTATCTCAATTCACAACAACCGCACTCCTATCATAGGAGGGATCACACATTTGTAGAATGGTCCTCAACCGAACCACTTGTGGATCGAAGCACCTTTACCATCCACCCTGATAGAGGTGCACTGCCTCTACCTGGAGTTCGAGTGGACATCAATAGTTTGACACATCAAACCTTGATCACTTCATCATCTTTGCTTAGTGGGACGAGACCTCAAATTCCCCTACTGCCTCAATCTCCATGCATAGGTAGCTACTCGGCTTCACGACCTACTAAACGAAAAAACTGCCCTTATGCACCCTAGGTCATCCAGCCGTCCTTGGGCTCCATCACTACCCAACACCAAGTGTCTTGATGGCTCAAACATCACAGTGCATGCACAATCAACAATCTTTTTTAATTATAGCCTTTATCTTTGGCCCTCTAGCACAACGATCTGTCAGCTTGGCTTCGGCCCATGCGTACTAGCCCAATAGGTTTAACGACCTGGATTTGGCAAAGTAGTTGTTCGGCCCAACAAGCTTGACAACTCAGCTTGGCTCGATGGGTATCACACAAGATTTCCTTATTTAGGTCTTTTAGCCTCATATATCACATATTCGTTCTGGACGATTCCACGCCCGTATCCATCAACCTTGGGCCCACTAGCATCTCAAGCCTAAGCTTGGAATTAGCTCACAAATGTTTTAAGAAAAGTCACCCAATCATGGGAGGCTAATTCTGAGAAAATGGTTTTCCAAGTTGAACCGTCATTCCAACCGGAATTGACGTCATAGAGGTTCTCACTCACCTGGTGATTTTGGCGGGTTCGTCCCGGTGGAGTCTGGCCTCGTGGTCTCTTTCCGGAAGCCAACACTTGAGCAGTGTGCTCCGACATGGCACGGATATCCTCATTAGGGTATTAAACTAAGGGACCGCATTTTTGTGCACATTTGCATATAGGCCCTCATATTTTGCCTTAATTGCCCTTTAATCCCTTAGGTTTGTGCATTTATCTTTAAGTCCTTTATTGCCCCTTTTTCTTCAATTTGTCCACCAAGTTTTCCTATTATCTTTTTAGGTCCTTAATTTTATCAAAATTGCCCTTGGACGTCTCAATTTCTAAAATTTCCATTTATGACCAAATCTTTCCAAAATTGTAATTTGACCTCCAAAATTTCCAAATTTTGCAAATTTGTCCTCAATTTGATCCAATTTGCCAATTGACCCCCAATTTCATCAATTACGGTGAAGGGCAGAAGAGGGAGCTTACCTTCTTAGCTCATGGAAAGGTCGGGACATCTCTAGGAGGGGCGTAGGGGTTTGGCTTGGCTGCAATTGGTCGGGAGAAAGCTCAAAGTAGGCTATAGGAGGTTGGCTGTTTTCCAGCTGAGGAGTGGTTGTACTGTTTGAGCTTCCTCGTTCCTCCTTGATGGTTCTCAAGTTGAATGGAAGGTATGGTCAGGTAGAGGACTTCCTTCTGATTCCGAAGACACCCAATGCGGCTTGGGAGGTTGAGAAAAGTCATATCGTTGGAGCTTTGATTCACAGCTCGCCGAAGATTGTACTCTTCTACTTCTTCACTCAATTGTGGGTTGCTGAGAATGAATGAGGAGGTGCTCTTTATATAGGAAGCTCGGCAACTGTTCAGGCTATATGCCAACATAAGACTCGGCCCTTGACTCGGCTGTTGGCGTCCTGACTGGAGAGTTTTTCATGTCATCGGAGACTCCAGCTTTTCTAGTGGCTCTCTCTCCTACCTTCTCTCTATTAGCATCTGAAGGTTGAAGACGATGACATGGCGATTGTGCCACGTGACACGTTATAATTGGTTAGTTTTTCTGACATGGAGTGCCAGTTCGGCCACTACGTCAACTGTTGACCTATTGATTGGACACGTGGCAATCCCTCATTGGTTGCTCGTGCATGTGTGGCGTACTAACGGTACCAGTTGACCGTTGATCGGACACGTGGCAGCCTCCCATTGGCTACCCATGTCTGCGTGGCAACTGACGGGGCACCAGATGTCCGTTGATCATTGATCGCGGTCTGTTGTTCGTTGATCGGTCCGATCCGACCGAGTTTGCTGTCCAAAATTCAAAAATCGGCATGTTCAAAGCCATTTCGACCGTTTTTCAAAAATTTAAAAATTTCTAAATTCATTTTCTCTTTAATGGTGGTCTCAATTTCTCAAATTAACATTTTTAAGACACCTATAAAAATGAATTTGTGAACTGGATCACTATGGTTCATGCCAGTTTGGTTCTATCCTCAATTCCACTTCCCGGTTCTTGCTTGTAATTTTTGTGAATTTTTGGTCACTTGGGATTTTCCAATTTCCCATATTAACTATTTTTCATTCATTAAACAGCTCTATACCGATTATTTTCCTGGTTTTCTTTGATCCCAAAGGATGGGTTTTACAATTGTGTGAAACAGACTGTGGTAGGTTTAATTAAGTAAATCACTCTAACTAGGAAGATACATATCTTAAGCTTGATGAAATAAGCTAATAAGTTTACAATAAGTTCTTTTTAAAAGATAATGCATGTCACACCCCGACCCGATTTGGTTGGATCCCTGTGAACAACCCGCCACCCCTTTTCATACTAGAATGGTATTCCCACCAAGCTAGGCCAAGAAAGGTAAACGTGTACAAACACTAACGTTTTCCATAACAAAGTAAATAAAACAATTAAGTAAAATTACCTCTTCGGGTCAACTCCTGGCATGCTTCTCCGACTTCCCTCTCCTTGGTGTATGAGTTTCCCTGAAAGGGGATAAGGGAGGGGATGAGTTCTACAACTTAGTGAGCACAGTCGTAGGACAACATTACTTTCAAGTTTAGTAAGTAGTTTCACAACATTTTTACCTTGTTCGTGGTAAATCACTTAATAAGCAAGCCACCACTTGTCTTATCTTTAGTAGAATAGATTCTCGTTATTTATTGGCTTATCTTTTTAAGCTTAGAGTAGGTACCTTCCTAGTTTGAGGGATTTAATTGGTGAACCTACCAATGTTTTTTTCATACCTCAGACAAACACACGCCCTTTATTCATAAATGGAATAAATGGTCATAGAACAAACTCTCATAGGCTAACCGACCTCGGTTTGTTCCACTAGTGGCCTGGAGCGCCTTTATCGTCCACCCCGGGAGAGGCCATAACCTCTACCGCAAGTTTGTGTGAGCCCCATAGCCCATCCCACAGACCATTCAAATACTTCGATCCCCGGGTACTTTAGGGGTGAGATCTTGTCCTTCCACCCCCTCTATCTCAATGCGCATGAAGCTCTCTAAGCTTGTAGACATACTGGAATAATGTTCTTTTACACTTTTAACACCCTTGTTGTCCAATAGCCCTTAGAACCAATACTACCCTGTGTCGGGTGCTTCTTTGGTTCTATACGATTGCAATCACAAACAAAAAGTTTTAATTTAAAGCCTTTCTCTTTCCACTACCAACCCCTTAGACTACCACATGGCTCTAGCATGATAGCTTCACAAGCATTACCTAATTTTGATAACTGTTAAATCAAGCTTATTTACAGGGCAAGACACGTATCCATCGGCATTGGGCCCACTGGTGCGAGATTTTCAAAACATGGCCTTGGGCCCACTTTATTTTTAGAAAATATGGCATTGGGCTCACTTGCACCATACTATATCTTAGCTCACCATTGTTGATAATGGGACTCACCCATATCCGTATTGACAGTCGGATTAAACCATAACCCCTGAGGTGTATCCATACACTAATCATGGGTTATTCTACTATCATAATTCATGATATCTTCAGAAATATAACCTCAAATCGTTTAAGCTGATTCACATAGTAAGTGGGTTATATTTTTGGAAAAATGAGTTTTTTAAAAAGGAAGCATGATCTTTCAAAAGCTCCAATCGGTTCCGATTTCCAAAATCTCACTCACCCAATACTAGTGATGTGACCGTCCCACTAGGATCCCGATCCTTGATGTGCTCCTCTGCATATGTAATTGAACAACCAATTCCTACATGGTTCGAATATTCACATCAGGAAAATTGGCATAAAAAACCTCATATTTTCATGTATTTCCACATAGGTCTTTAAATTATGTCTTAATTGTAATTTGATCCCTAAAGTTTATAACTTTACATTTAGGTCTCAAATATCCATTTTATCCTCAATTAGGTCCCTAAGGTTTCTAATATTTCTCTTAGGTCCCTTGTGTTCTCTTATTTCCATTCAAGTCCTTAATTTTCCCTTAATTCCAATTCAACCCCAAATTTTCCAAAAACCCCCAATTCGCCCAATTTTTCCAAAAATTTCATTTTGACCCCGAATTATTATTTCATCAAATTGATTGCTTAAACTTGCTTAATTGTCCCCTATCATGCTGTTAATCATTCTCCCTATCTTCCTATGAGCTTTCTACCCTTTGAACAACCTCAATTGACCCAAATTTGAGCTCAAATGGAACTTTGTTGGAAAAACTTTATAGAGAAAGAAAGCTTGGTTTTCTTACTAGCAAGGGGGCGACAGTCGGAGCTCTGGATAGGGCAACTAGTTCTCATCCAAGGGATTATTCTGGGATCAAAATACAAGTCAATTAGCAACCGAAGCAATGTCAATTTGATGAGAGAAGTTTTGTGCTCCAGTTTCTACAACCTTACCATTCCGGCGAAACGGGGCAGAATTGGCTTACCTACTTGGTTCCAAGGGGTCGAGGGTCAGTTGAGGAGAGTTGAGGGAGGTTTGGCCGAGTTGCAAGAGGTCGAAGGCAACCAAAATTCGACTTGGGCAATTTGGCTTTTTCGAGGTTGTCGGAGCAACAACACTATTTGAGCTTGTCAGCACTCCTACTGATGTGGCACTTTTTCCACATGTCAACTCCTCATTGGCCAGCTTAGCTGATGGGGCTTCTTTGCTTTTGACCATTGATGGAGGACATGTGTCACTCTCCTATTGGTCGGTCATCGCTAATGCGGATTTTCCTCCTTAGAACGAGGATACGTGTCATGCCTTGATTGGTTAGTACTTCTAGACATTGACTTAGTGGCTGACTAGGCGTGCTTCACCATATGTCGCGCGCCAATTGGTCATGCTTGCTGGTCGGGCGTTGACCTGGCAGCAATCCATTGACCGGGTGCACTGTTGACCGTTTCGGTCAGACCGAGTTTGGTGACCCAAAATCGAAACTCGGTCGGTTCAGGCCCAATACAACCGGTTTTCTAAAATTTAAAATTTTCGAAATTTATCTAATTTCATTTTATATCCAATGGTGTCTTCGGTCACGCCTCGACCCAGTTTGGTCAGATCCCCGTGAACAACCCACCACTCTCACAGTTTATTAAAGGGTTTCCCCTTATTATAATCCGTAAAGAGTAAGGCGTCCTTTAAACCTGCACCATTTCCTGGAATAACATAATCAAAACTGCATGAAATTTTAAACTATACATACCTGTCTTACAGGCATCTTAGTTGATGGTCTTTCAAGGTATGCTTTCCGAGATTTCCTGAAAGGGATATAAGGGAGGGATGAGTAGGACTACTCAATGAATGGGTTTTCAAAGGTCTACTTTTAACTTTTAAGAAAAATATTTATATGGAGTGTGCCAGACTCCTTTCTTTTCAAAAAAATCCCTTCATTTAAAAATTTGGGTTTTTCCATTATTTCTTAGTTACCGGTGTGTTATCACCCAACACACATCCTTCATCATGAAAGTTACACACATTCACAAGTCAATATCACTACTAAACCCGCTAGTGGCTTCAGAGCGACTTTTCCTGCCACTCGGATAGAAGTACAACCACTTCTACCCTGGAATGAGTGGATGTACGTGACATCCGACCCACAATCCTAAAATCACTTCTTCATGTCCGTATGAGGACAGAGACCTCATCCTGTCCCCACCCCTGTCTCATGCGCTTGGTGCTACTCCAGATTTCGCACAGACACCTGGAACGACGATCTGCCCTTATACTCACCGGGTCGTCCAGGGCCCTTAGGACACATCACTACCCCTTATGGGCGTCTTGATGATCTCGTACTCATAGTGCATGCACAAACAATGTTTTCTCATATTGCCATATAATCTGTGGTGCCACTAGTCCAACGGCCCCGACTCTCAACTCAACCCGCAGCTGTTTGTCTTGACTAGTCTGTCGACCTGTCATGTCTCACTGCTACTAGTTGACTGAGCATGTTGGTCCTATCTTGGTACCATGGCCAAACAATTCACTTATTGAGTTTTATGGCACATATGTCATGTTCGTTTACAAGCTCCAGCTCGTGCCAACTGGCCTTGGGCCCACTGTACGAGATTTTCAAAATTGGGCATTTAGCCCCCAAGTTCCAAAACCGAGGCCCTCGGCCTATCAGAGCTATTCGAGCTCCCGTCGAGAAGGTCTCCCAAATTGTTTAAGCATTGGCACACAGTTAGGGGAGAGCACTTCCGACAAAAATAGCTTTTTACTGTCCATCATACCGACCGATATAAGGACATCTCCGTTCATAATCGATGAACGGGTTTTCAACTTCCTCTAAGGAAGTCTCATCATACCAACCGGGTATGATCTACTTACAACCCGTAAGTAGTTTTTTCGCGTAACTTTCACATCACATTCTCTAAGTAGTAATGAATCCTTTAGATCACCCAAAAGTTGTAAATTTTCATATTGCTTGTTCTCAAATGTAAATCGGCTCGGTTTTCTTACTCGGTTTAACCGATTCTTTTCCTGATTTTTCTTAACTCAAAAGTGCAGGGTTTACATCTTCAATTTTTCAAATTGATGTTTTTAAGCCACCTAGAAAAATGAATCTTTGAATCGGTTGTCCATAGTTCATCCCAGTTCAATCCGGTTTAGGTCCGGTTTGCCTAGAACTAGTTTGGTTTTTACCTCCAATTCACTTCATGGTTCTTTTCCATGGTTTTTGGATATTCATTGGCCACTTGGGTTTTCCAAATTCACATTTTGACCCTTCTTTACTCTGTCCGATTCATTTCAATCATCGGTTTTCTCTCAAAATTTTCTGGTTCCCATCCTCTATTTTCCTTTATTCAAAGAATGAGATTTATAAGGCAAGTAGTGGCTTGCTTCTCACATATATTTTTTTGAAAGGAAACTCTACTTAAGTGCTGCTAAATTAGGGACATGAAGTCGCAATGTCTTGTAAACCATACTCACTGAGTTGTAGAACTCACCCTCTCTCCCTTAAACCCCTTTCAAGAAAATATGAATAGGAACAGGATGAAGAGTATATCCCTTGGTAAGCCTTGTGTAATAATCATATTCTAGTATGTTTTATGGAAAATCATATTTCCGTATATTATTTTAAAAATATTTTTAGGTTACGCCTAACTCCTGTCGATACCATAATGTTTGTTATTTGATACCGAAAGGAGTGGCGGGTTAATCATGGGATTACAACCAAACCGGGTTGGGGTGTGACATCTACAAGTATAATGATGGGAGGAGTGGTGGGTTGTTCACAGGGTTCCGACCAAACCATATCGGGGTGTGACATATGTAACATCTCGACCTGGTTTGGACAAAACCCTATGAACAACTCGTCACTCCTCCAAATACTATAATAAAGGCCGCCTTTGTTATCATAGTATTGACAGAAGTAAGGCTTAAGACAACGAGGAAAATAGTGCATTAGATTATATTTTTCAAAATATGTTAGAATTTATATAGTGTTGTATTTAAATTTGTAAAAGAAACTAATGTACCAATTTGGTAGTTTATCTTCTAATGTCATCATTAACATTTTGTGTCCTGGAAAGGATAATGGAGGGGTGAGTCTATAACTCAGTGAGTAAAGTTTACTAAAATTGTGACTTACTGTCTACAATTCAGCACATACTCATAAGATTTAAGAATTTCATTTCTTTTAAAAAAATAAGGGTTCTGGTTGATCAATTAAACAAACTACTACTTGTTTTATCAATAAAAAAATATTACACATTATTTAAATTCACAGCTTGTATTTTACAAGTAAAAATATGTTTTTTCCTACCTGAAAAAACTTTAAAGATTTGTTTATGTAAAACTTCTCATAGGTTTATATCAGACAAACATGGCTCATCTTTTCTCATTAAAGGGATTTTCACGGCTTATGTCTCACAAGCTAAAACTTGTCCTTCTTACCTAGAAGAATCATCTCAATATTATTTATGGTAGATTTACCATAGGTTTGTATCACACACAAACATCATTTCTCAATAAAAGCTTCAAATATTCGCAGAACAGACCGAGGCTACAAGCTCGATTTGTCCCACTTGTGGCCTCGGGCGCTTTTACTGTCCACGCTGATGAGAGAGACTACAACCTCTACAACATTGTTTGTGTGAGCACTAATACCCAACCCCTAAACTTTTCAAAATGAGATTTATCCACTATTGAGGGATGAGACCTTGCGCCCTTCTTCTTCGATTTCAATGCGTACAAAGTTTCTAGAGCTCCAAGACATACTGGACTAACGTAGCTTCACTTGTACCAAACTTGTTGTCTCATTAGAACTAACACTACTCCATAATAGGTATTTTCTTAGTTTCGAATGATTGCAATTATAAACAAGAATCTTTTGATTTAACACCATTCTCTTTGCGCTACTAGTCCAATGGGCTCCAGCCTGTCTTCAACTCATTAGTTTAAGCAAGAATTATCAAATTGTGAAAATTTTATGAGGCTCTTAAATTATAATTTATTTACGGGATTTGATTTATTTTCATTATCTATGGCACACTTCTCTTTTCAAAATCGTGTCCTTGGGTCCACTTTCGCAAAACTAGATTTAACCAACCCATTTCGATCATGGGTCTCACCCATATCCGGCATCGATGGTAAAAACTAGATCATCCCCTTATAATGTACCCATACACATCGTTCAAGGGTAATTCTAAAATCATGATTCATATTTTTTTTAGAAATATATTACAAAATAGTTTAACACAGGTCAGGGGATTATATTTCTAGAAAAAAAATTTATAAGCAATCATGCTTTTAAATTGCAAGTAGTATTGCGTCATAAGTACAATCTCGATGCCATAAATCTCAGTCGCCCCTATTTATAAGCTTTTGTATGTGATCTATTCCTATAATAAATTAGGCAATTAAGACTCAAATAATAAAGGTATTTACACTTAAACTCTTAACTTTTTGTTAATTACAATTAGCCTCTTAAGTTATACCTTATTTCTACCTAGGTCCCTAAAATTCTCATTATTTCCAATTGGGTACTTGATTTCTCACTATTTACATAAAATTCCCCAATTTTCAAATTTTGCAATTAAGTCCCCAAACTTCTAAAAAAATATAATTTAGTCCTCCAACTTTGATTATCATCAATTTGATCTTAAATATTCCCAATTGAGTCCTAACATGATACTAATTATCTTCCATATGTCCCTATAATTATTTTAAGCTTTTAACCATCCAATTTGGCTTAGAAAGGTGTTTAATCAGAGTTGAAAAATGTTCTAGAAAGAGAAATCTTCGATTTTTTTTACCTATGAGGGCCCGCTGATCAGAGATTTTGATTCCAATATATTGCCCTCTCTATGGGGATCATTCTTATACCAAACTATGCATCAATTAATGGTCTGAGTAGTGTAATTTCATTGATTTAGTTTTTAGGTAAAATAGTTTAGGGAAAGTGTGGACTGCTCTAGTAAAGATCTGGAGGGCTTGGTTTGATTGTGGTTGGCCCGAGGGTGGCTCAAATTGAGCTCAGGTTTCTCTGATTGCAGACGGTCAAGGAAGCAGTAGTATTGTGCGAGCCCGTCGATGATTCTTTGGTGATCCTCGATACAATCGTATAGAGAACTTATGCAGAAATCCAAGGAACCCAAATTCACCTTGTGAGATGAATAAAAGTGACCAAGTAGTAACTCTAATTCGAATGTGATCGAAAAATGAAGCAGTTAATCTTTTTCGAACTTTCGAGTGATAAAGAAGGTGAATGGAGGAAAGCTCGAAGACCTCCGTTACTATATAGTCATTCATCGGTCGGTTATTAAATTTTCAATTTAAGGACCTATCAGAGAAATTTAATGGTTGTTAGAGTTAAGGTATCTATTCAAGCCTTCCTCTCCCCATATGGTCAGAGATTGAAAACGATAATATACGCGTGCATACGAATTTCGTATGTGTGAACTATTATGTGGCACATTGTAATTGGTCGGCGTTGTTGACGCAATATACTACTTATTGTCATATTCGTCTATTGATTAACCAGGTGGTGAAATACCATTAATTGCTCAATACTACGTGACCGTTGACCAAATCTTTCTATCTCATGACTATTACGTGTAACGTTCAATGTTTGATTTAAATTCGTCAATAGTCATAAAATACAGATACTACAAAAACTCAGATGTTGGGCACAAATAGGGGTACAACCAGTCATGGTATTGGAGAGTGACTTCGGGACTATAGCTCATAAAGTAAGGAATCCTATGGAGCAAACACATTCGGGTATGGGGGAGAAATCACCGAAAGGTACTTGGTGCTTAGATAATATTATAAACTAGTGGATGAGTAATAATTAAATATCATTAGTAGCATTGTTTGACCACAAACCAAGAATTATATCTTATTAGTTAAGTCTGTGTATATATTTATGGGGATAGGGAGAGGGAAGGTCTGGGCATCCTACCGTCCACATATCACACCAATGGAAAGAAGATGTGGACAGGGTTATAGGCCATGGACGGAACTTAAAAAATTAAAATTTTTGTGTAGAAAATTGTTCGGCTATTGCGGTTAATGCCAATCTAGAGGAGGTGGGGTCACAGGGTGAGCACAATGACGCGTGAAAGTAAGTGGCTACGATCTGCTGAGAAATCCGGAACAAACGTAACAGGAGTGTGTTTAAGATGGAAGGTCCCTCCCAAACCAAGGGAAGGACCAACCCAGCAAGCGAAGAGATGGGGACACCGGCCAAGTGATAATAAACTGTGATGGGATTTTTGCTAAGAAAACCGGGGAGGCGGGTCTAGGGATAGTGGCCAGAGACCATCGAGGTACTTTTCTAGGGGAGGGGAAGCCACCATATACAACCATCCAACAGAATTTGAGGTACAAGCAGTAGGCGCTGAAACAGGGATTTGGAAAAGTAATACTAGAAAATACTCAATGGATATAGCAAACAGTACCAACGGAGATCGACATCAGTCTATATTAATTGTTCATCTATACTGGAAACGATTTCAGAACATAAATCAAAAGTTTCTTATGGTAAATAAATGTGTGAATGCGGCGTATATAGTGTTTAGTTGACATATTAAAAAATTATAAAATTTTAGCACTTCAGCAACTAGAGTATTCTTATGTATTCATATATATTTTGTGAATTTATTCTTATGTATTTTTATATATTTTGTGATTTTTTAATTAGTTGAATAGATTGTGGTGTTGAATAAAAAAACAACTCCCACATACATATTGTTGGGTGATATACCAGTAGCACACTTCCAAGTCGCCCTAAAGGGGTACGGTCGGTCTCATCGTTTGACAAAACAAGGAGCCGTTTAGACTGCACAAATAACAAGCAGGAGATTGTTTCCTCATTTATGATGCAAAAGTTTGAACAGAGATACACAGAAGAAGGAAACTGGCAAAATTTATTGATCAACCGCAGCTCCAAAATTGGAGAAACAAATATGTGCAGCATGAAAATCCCCAACTCTGTCGGCCACCATCTAATAAAACAAAGGCAAGCATCCCGGCATAAATTTACAGCTGCTGCAATCATGAGAAAAAATATGCAAAATAAAAAACCAATGACCCAACTCTTTCGGTTGTTTGTACAGCTGGCCATCCAACTTGTTCAGGTTCAGGTGGGAGTTGGATAGAGTATGTGCGCCCTCCCCATCCACTGGTTTGCCGCAAAAATGTTATTTACATATAGAAGAGGCTGCACAGATAGTACCCCCAATTTACATGTAGAAGAGGCTGCACAGATAGTACCCCCAGTTGGTAAGACGCAATCCAACACAAACCAGATAAGTCATGATATGAAAGAATGGCAATGGTGATCCTTGAGTAATATACCTGGTATAAAAAAATGTATTTCCCTTGATGCAAGAGAGTTTCTTCTAAACACAGCTGAGTTTATCCTTTCCTAATGATGATGATATTTATCTTAGCTATTCTCATTATATTCTGCTATCTGAAGATGAGGCTTCCGTTCTGTTGAAGCCTCAAGGTCTCAATGAGGGACTGGTAGAATGATTTCAGTGCTTTGATATCACTTCCCTGTGCAAGAAGTTCAAGGTGTGAAAGGATATATAAGAAGAATCAAGAGGTGAACATCTTAATCAGTATGACATCCAATTTCAAAAACATCCATGAGGGTATGTTATGCAAGACACACGCATGATCAGGAGAATTTAGTGTTTTCCTTGTTCACAATGAACTGGAAAGAAGTGAAGGAACTACCTCAAGTACCTGCAACTTTTGACAGTATTGCTCTGCCAAGTTTTGGGGGCAATGAGCAGACAGGAAACCTCTTGATACAAAATGGATAAGAAAATCATCACCAAATTTCTCATACATGACCTTCTGCACCAATACAATTTCTCCAAATAGAAGAATCTGTAACACAGACAAGGTTCAACAATTTAAATTTAATTTAGTCATCAGGTGCAATAAGAAAATTCCATGGAAGTCATCCAAAATTTCCATAAACAGTGAATGTTTTTAAAAATAATATATTTTTTTACAAGATAATACCAACTTATATAATGGAGAGGCATGGGATGATGGAATATAGTTATAATTATATGATAGTAGCAATTTATATAATGGAAAGTCATGGGATAATGGAAGACGGTTATACTTATAACAATATCCTATTAAATTTATACTTTTACCCGTTTAAATGCACCATATGCCAGTAAAAAAATTTAACTAGTCAAAAGAAATCAAGAAGAATTCTGTATGCACTAATCTGTGTAGTGAACCATGAATTGGCTTCTCTATCGAGTTCTTACATATGAGGCCTTAATTAAGAAAAATATATCAGCAAAATAAAACTTACAGTATTTGCATCCTGAAACTCAAAGGACTTATCAAGCACACTATACAAACAGCAATTAGTTGCAAAGGTCTCTATCACAAATTTTTGGAAACCAGGCACCTGTAACAGTGGTTGTCAACTTAGTGAAATTGAATACAAGTCCCAGTGTAATTTTGCAGTTACATAAGAATAAAATATTGTAAAGAGAAAGCAATACCTTCTCTTCACGAGGCCCAATACACCAATCTTTTATTAATCTAGTAAATATCTGCACACATGTCTGCATGAGAATCATATGAGAAAAGCATGAGACATCATCCTGGATACTCAAAACTAAAGAATTTTATTCAAGGAAATTTTCATGCTAAAAACAGGACCGGGGATCAAAATCCAGAAAGTAGAAGACACATTTAAATATAAAAAATAGGACCCGGAAACTTGCAAAAACTGGAAGAACAAGCCTTTTTCCCACCCAACATTTTGGAAAGATAGAACATGTACATGAAATTGAAAATAATATGATGACGAACTCAAATACACACCTTTCTCACAAGAGGATCATTGTGATTGCAAGATGTATGTAGTAATAACTGCATCAGTTGGTCCAAAAAGCCAATACCCTTGGGTGAAAGAAAAACTGAAGATAACCCATGCATTGTTATCACATGAAGAAAGGTATAAAAAGATTTCTGAAGCTCTTGCAGCTCGCGGAATTCCTGCCAACAATTTTTAGAAAAAGAAAATACATCATCATTCATTATGAGTGAGACCTAAAATCGCACAACACATAATATAGACTAATAGATCAACTGCCTATCTAATGAATGAAAATAAAGAAATGAAAGTTCACTAGATTGATGTCTCCGTACCTCAGTATTAGTGCCAGGTCCTGAAAGAACGGTATCCATTGGAATCATACCAAAAATCCTGCCAACAATGACTGGAAAGACTTCTGCTATTATGTCTTGAACTGAGATGCTGAATTTGCATATGAGTTGATTGACTAGCACGAGGAATCGAGCCATTTCTGCAGGCTGCATTTAACACTTAACATGAAGGGGCTTTCTTTTTGTGGGAACCTAGATTTTCTTTATGACTCAATATGTAGAAAAGCAGAAATCAGCACAAGTTAATAGCCACTCAGAAATTCCGCACCATATTTCCCAAGCAAGATGAAATCTTCCAAGAAAATACATTAATGAAATAATGTGAAATTATATACACCATATACTACCTCATTTTCTGCAAGCAGCTGCTCAAATGCCTTGGGAAGGCAAGAGAAAACAGACTCTCCAAGGGTATCCACCATGCGATGTACAAAAGACAGAACCTATGTGCATAATATTGAAATTTAGGAAATGCTATTTTACAAGAAGAAGGATATGTCAATTGGCACGCATACATATATTACACCTTACCTTATTCCGTATAGGTTCCATCTTTGGATATATTACAAGTACTTCAAGGAGAATATCCAATGTCTAGAACACAAGAAAGTACAAAAGAAAATTAACCTCAAGTAAACACAAAGACAATTTGCCTTGAGCGTGTAATCAAAGGCATTCATGTTCTGATGAATGTGGGATGTGATAAATTACAAAAATGACATAAACAGTAAAGAAAGAGTCATTGTCAGAAAGCTAATTATGACCAAGAAATTAATAACAAATGGTTATTTGGAAATCTCCCGTCTGAGAAACTTGACCAGAGGAAGCTGGAACCAAGAACTTGCCTAGGCATTACAAACAGAAGGACCAGCATGATCTGTTACATTTTGCAAGCCTGTTATAAATTGATGTGTTTACCCTATGTGAATGTAGAACAATCAACACAAACACATCCCTTAACTTCTAAATTGTCTGTGCATTTTATTTTGAAACAGGTGAAATTGAAAAAAAAAAGTCAAATCCTTGCTTAAGAGGCTTATGATAATTCAGACTTAATATTCTTAGCAAGCTTTCAGCTTGAAACCCTCGTGTACTCTTTTATGCACATTTTCTACATTTTTTTTATTGCTTTATGAATGGAAATATCAATTACAAAAAATTAAAAGATATTTTATGCCTGTGATGGAGAGATCATTAGGAAAAGATCCATGATAAGCCTAAAAGCCAACCTTCTTGAACATGTGGCCAATTGCAGGTCGTCTAGCAGTGACAAGGCGTTCGTTGAAGCCCTAGATATGACCAGAGATGAAAACATAAGCAAAATCATGAAACAGAAATCAGATAACCTAGGGAAACAAAGAGAATAAAGAGTGATCCCCAGCCTCATAAAAAGAAATGTTACATCATCAGGGGATTATAAAACAAGGATCACAAAAGTTAGTTGGCAAATAAAAAAATACCTTGCTGAGAGCATTAATTGCCATGATTATCTGTTGAATAATTGTAAGTTTCACAGATTCATCCACTATATCTGCTTTTGAAGTCGAAAACAGAGATGCAACCTGCTTTTGCTCAGAAAACAAACACAAACAAATTATTGATTATTCATTTAATAACTATATAAAAAAGCAGCTGAAGTTTCTTAGCAGGACCTGTTGGCACAGAGGGGTCAGAAGAGCAGATAGATACTCTGATTGCTTTTCCATAGATATATCTTCCATCCCAATCAGCATCCCAATTGCCTTTAGAGAGTTTTCATTAGCATAAAGAAGAGAGACATTTTTCCAAAACAAAAAAATCTCAAAATAACTGATAAAAAAATCTCCGACCATCCACAGATCCTCTAAAAATCAGGAGTAAACTAAAGTACCTCAAATATGTGGCTACCATCTTCAGATCCTGTGAATGCTTTTGACATATAGTTCGTGTTTATAAACCGAGCAACAGCATCATGCAATCCCTGGGAAGACCAGGTTGTGTAACTTTACTGGAGGTCTGAACGAATATATGAAGAAAAATGGAAGTGCAAGAAACATGATGTACGAGATGGTAAAGTACTTTGTATTATTATATATTCCTATTGTATCCAGTTACCATACAGTCCAACAATAAGCTTAAATATTTTTTTATATGTTATCTAGCTTAGATTAGCATTCCCTCCAGATTCAAGAACTAAATTTGTAATATTCCAGCACTTAGGCTTCCTTAGGGTAACAACTATAAATTAATTGAGATCCAAATCATTACGCTAACATGCATGACATCTTTTTTTTTTGCAATTTTCCAAACATTTAGCACAGCTTCTAAGAGTTAAGTGTGTTAAATCTCCCAAGTACTAATTTCTAACTTCAACCCTGCCAATTCCAAGAACTGTTCTGCTAATTATACACGGTAAGTTCCTCAACAGTAGCTAACATAATAGAATATTCATGAAAGAACAGGCACCACACCATCTGACCAATTGAAACAGAAAATGTAAAATTAACAAAAAAGTAAACAAAGAGATTATATTTACAAACCTGCAGAATAGTCTCTACAAAAGGAACCAGGCTTGATTTTAAGAGCTTCACAACCCTCATAAAGAGATAGCTTGCCCTCCGGCTAACATTATCATTTGGGTGGTGTATCCCTCTCTCATCGAGAAATACAGCCAGCACCATGGGGATGTACTGTGCATTCATCTGAACAAACTTTATGTACCTTGTAACTATATCCAAGTATGCAAGTGCAACTAACCTATGAGAGTGACATGGAAATTTAGTGGACAGAAGCATTGGCACCAATTCACTCAAGAGGCCCTCCTCACTTCTCTTCAGGTCCTCATTCTGAGACTCTCCAATGGCATAGAAAAGGGAAAGGGCTGCTTCAACCTCTTCAACATTCCTATCAGGTGAAGTTGAGACAGCACTAACTAGGGCATTCCGAATAAACACGAGCGTAAAATCAGGTGCTACACGTCCTACACTACGGAGTAACACCAAAAAATCCTTCCGATAATCAGCCATCTGGGCCTCTTCGTCAATACCAATCTTATCCATAGAATCAAGATTGACCCTATAAGCAGGGTCAAAACAAATCTGGGAACGGATCACCTCTAAAATATGTCCCATATTGTGAAGCTCTTTGCCATTCAAGGAAGAGACACCCTTCAATGTGGCAACGTAGCTTGATAAGAGCTGCACAATACTGAATCCTGAATCAGCCTCACATTTTTGGATGATATAAAATACAGAGGGCAGTACTTCATCTAAGAGCTTCGCGGTCTCCCTTCTCGATTCCTCTGTAGTCACCCTTTTCAAGCAATCCAAAACTTCAGTTGTATAGTCTTTCAGTAACACTCCAACTCCTGAGACAAGCTCAGGATCATCGGAAGTAATTAACCCAAAAACACGACCAACTTGGAGGCTTTCCAATAGGGATAATTTTGACTGCGGATCCATACGCTTCAAAACAATTGCAGAGATACAAGCAGCAGCTGAGCAACGGAGCTGCTCTGACAGCCCCTCGAGCAAAATCAAATCAAAGAGTAGAGGAACAAATGCATCATTGGCAACTAATCTAATATCAATCCATGAAATATACCGACTCATAGTATCTAAAACAAGAGAACACAGCTCAGGCTCTGAATCCCTGTGTAATGTCACAGTATCGTACCATGCCCTAGCAATCTGTGAGATGCATTGCTGCCTCATTGAGTCCTTCACCCGTGCGGCGACTGCCACTTCCTCAGGGGTGCGAGGATAATCGAGGCTAATCAACTCATCATCCAGAACATTCATAACACGACAGAACATATCGATCACATCCGTCCCTCTACTCAAATTCTGCAAGAAGTCCAGAAACACCGACGACCAGATCCCAGGGTATTCAAAATAGATAAACGAGACTAAGACCTGTGCAAGCTTGTTCTTGATGAATGCAGGGCCCTCCGCCCCCAGGATACCCACAATCTTATCATTAGAGCAAGAAATCGAGAGCACAGAGTTCCGGACATAGTCCTTCTCCTCCGAGCCCATCAGAGAGTACTTGACGCGAACGACTTCATGCAGGGTCTGTAAACACCAGAACCGGACCTGAGGGAGCATACAGAATCTCAGCTTTTCAATGCAAATACGGCAGATTGTGGGAGTTTCTCTTATTTGCTGACAGTATGCCACCGCCTGTGCTTTTAGACCCAAATCAACCTTACCCGATTCATCAAAACTAATCAATATCGCTTCCACGAGGGGGTCCATAGTCCCCATAACCATGAAATCGGAAAGAATAATACAAATATAGACCCTTTCAGGTTTCCAGCTCAACTTAGAACCCTGCGAGCGTAATCGGCGATCGCAGGAGTGCTTATTTGGCGTTCCAAGAAGCGGATGGAAAGGATCGAAAATAAATGGAGTTGGAGGAGATGCAGGAGTGGTTTCTCGTCTATGAAGAGAATCGAACAGTGGTGGATGAGGGATTGTGGAAGGGGGAAGACTATGGCTTTTTGTAGTCCTCGTTGGTTCAGAGAAGCAGTGATACTCTAGGGTAAGGTTCAGAATTTGATATCCACATTAATCTCAATTTAAATCCAAATCCTAACTAATCAGGTGAATATCCTCTCGAATCTCACTACTGTTTAGGCAGTTTCCATATAAACATCTAACAAACTTCCTTTTTCTACTCTGCATCAAGCCAATGGAAGAGTGTCTTTGAATCAAGGAAATATTGCAGAAGAGGTTCAAATTGAGAAGACTCCAGTAAGAAAATATATAATATTATATTTCCAAAAATAGTAATATTGTAATATATTTAAATATTTAATTATTAAAACTTTATAATATATGTTAATAATAATATATTTATTCTGAATATATATGTTTTTTATTAAATTTATTATAATATTTTATTATATTAAATAAATATAATATTTACTTAAAATATAGTATAAATATAATTTTTTTCTATTGATTATCAAATTAGTCTTGAATTTGACTCCTAAATTTAGAAATGTTATGAAACATGGAAGACAGAGCTGTCTTCCTCTTGTTGTCCGGAAAAGTATATTGTATCACTCGATCCGATCGAACTGTTAACGTACCCATCTCGACCATGAATCATATCTATCCTCCTGCTGGTCTCCATCATGTTCAACCGTAGCTCGGGGTTGGTCTCCGTGCAGGAGACCCCAATGCGGAGGAGCATCTCCATCTCATCAATGGCGCTGTTCGTGATCTCCCGGTCGAACAGCTCGGCCCCTCTTCCCTCGGAGACGGCCGACGCCACCCACCCAATCACACCTGTCCCCTCATTGCCATTGTGCAGGTACTGGGACGGGAACATGCCGGTGAGGATCTCGAGGATCAAGATTCCGAGGCAGTAGATGTCGCACTTGCGTTACCATGCCGTGCTTGGCGGCCTCAGGGGCCTTGTAGGCGAACAATGCTTGTAGGGAAGTGGGCGTGTCAAACAGTTGCGTGAAACCGTAGTCTGTAAGCAATGGCTCGTTGTCGGGTCCAAGGAGGACGTTTCTGGACTTGAGGTTCCCGTGGGGCAATGTAGGTAACCGAGTCCTCTCGAGACCCCCTTGATGATCTTCAGCCGGGCCGCCCAGTCCAGAGCCACCTATGAAGGTCCTCGATCACCTAAAAATCATTCCAAAGTTCTCATATCAAAAAACGGAAAACAAGACAGGTTGGTGCATAAACTATGGAAAATGTGTGTATATATATATATGTATACCGTGTAATAAGGAATGCAAGCTGCCTCTGGGGACATATTTGGAGACCAGCAACTTCTCATCTCTTCTGAAGTGGTATGCAAGAGTCAAAATGTTAGGATGTTGAAGCTTCCCCATCTCTTTGTTGAATTCCTGCTTCCCCTTTCCATTCCCCTCCCGTATTCTCTTCACCACAACTATGAGCCCATTGGACACTACTGTGGCCTTATAGGTCGACCCGAGCACCTCGGCTGCGCCTTCATCAAGTCTGTCATCCTGAAGCTCCCCCTTTTGTCGTTCAACATGACGAGGTCTGTGGTTCTGGTGTTGGGCCCCTTCCTGCCGTGGTTGTTGAGGTTACCACCCTTTGTCGGCAACTGCACTTGGGTTGTGCTCGATCCCGATGAGATATTCTGAACAGGCTGATGATTATAGACAGCGTTCTCCTTGGCTAGAACATCGAACTCAGCCCCATCCAGCACCAATTTCCTCCTTTGCCGCATCCTGAAGATCGAGAAAGCCGCAACTATGAGAACCGTCGCGGCTATGGCGACTATCGAAATGATAATATTGTCAGAGTTACTTTTCTGGTCGTGATGGTCCGTTGTTATCTGACAAAGGTGTTGGCTCCACAGCTCCCTTAGGGCACTCTTGGCCTAGTTTCCGCCACATAAACCGACATTTCCAGGAAACGAGCTCGCATCAAATTTTGAGAGGGCTGCTGGAATTTCTCCTTGGAGTTTGTTGTTGGATACATTGAGGAATGCCAACTTTGGTAAGTCGATGGACGGTATTCTGCCGGTGAACTGATTGTCTTCAAGGTGCAGCTCCATGAGACGGGACAGTTTCGATAATGACGAGGGGAGTTTGCCGGTGAACTGATTGTCTTCCTAAGATTTTGCACTAGTGATGCTCTGTTTGATTACGTGATACATGCATTTTTGTATATCGCTTATCATTTTTATTATTAATTCGTGCTCAAATTGATACAAATATAAAAAAATGAGTCAAATTTAAGAATACCCTTAAAATATTGTATAGTGGAGAAATCTCTTCTGGCAACTTTAAACGACCCCAAAAAGGCTATGGTCCATGGGCCCAAAGCTTGATGAGGGTTTGTACGCTATAACCATCCATGATTTTATAGGGGACTAACTTGAATAGAACTGGGTCTCTGCAGGGTAAATAATGGTAGCCCGGGTACTAGAAAGATTGTTGGCAGTGGTAGGATAGTGACATTTGTATAGAATTGTAACACCCAAAAATATAATATGGTTGAAACGAAAATTAAAGATCTATTAGAAATTAAGTTGGATTGAAAATAAATACTAATTATAATTTACAAATTTTCTAAAATAATATAAATTAATCTCAAATAAATTTGATCGAAACCTAAAAATTAGAAGATATCCAATTAAAATTTAAAAATTCAAACAATAAAGTTAGATTTTTGAAAAGGAAAATAAATTTAGATCATGAAAAATATAATTTAATTTATCAAAAATTTTTAAAAATATAATTTTAGGACAAATATAAAAATTTAAAAAATTTGGGTCAACTAAACTAAAATGTCAATTTTATCTTCTATTCTATTATTATTTGTCATCCGAACAATAGATATATGATCTCAAATTTTTCTAAAAATCTTTATTTTTAATTAAATTATACATCACAA
Source organism: Trapa incisa (assembly GCA_030064435.1). Taxonomy (NCBI): domain Eukaryota; kingdom Viridiplantae; phylum Streptophyta; class Magnoliopsida; order Myrtales; family Lythraceae; genus Trapa; species Trapa incisa. The sequence goes on along the minus strand of CM057785.1, from coordinate 19,109,583 downwards.
AAGCTTAATTGAATAAACAACTTATTTTCTAAAATTTTATTTAAAAAAATTAAAATTTTACATTCAGATTTAAGTGCACTACACTTTTAAAGTAGGAGTTATATGTTGTAGTTCGAAAATAGATAATAGTAAGGTTCACACAAACTCTATTTTATAATCGACCCCACAGAAGGTATAGTTAAATTATCAACTTATTTGATAACGTTGTATTTAAAAGAAAATTTTATTAGCTCGCCATGGTTGAGCAAAATATCGCTCTAAAATTGGAGCCATCGTAAAAATGCATTGTATTGCATTGTCCCCAATCGACACCTATCACATAAATCATGGTGGAGAGCCTAATTCCTAATTCTTGGATGATTTTTATACCCTAAAAAGCATAAGTTAACTTGGAACTTCTACCCTAGTTTCCTTTAAGAGTAATTATATTATCTTCCTAATATTTGATTGAATTTCTTCATGAAAGGCAGGAACAATTTTTTGCATCCAAATTTCGAGCAACAAAATTGGAACGATCAATTATCACTTTTCTAACCTCCAAATGAAGTGGTTATTGCACCTATATAACCATCTCGATCTCTTATACAACTTGTATCAGGACAAGAAAGCTCCAACAAGCCCCAAACTAAGAATATGTATTTCATGTAGAAAACTCATGTTTCATTCCATATCACCTTCGCCTCTTCAGGTGACCCACAATTGAGGGACGGCCCTGAAAAACTCCCGTGAGCTCAACTACCTTTCTTTCCCACTGAAAGATACTTCACCAAGACGCCTTTGGTAAGTTTTTTTTGGCCAAATTTTACTTAATTTTACTTTATTACTATTTCAATTAAATTAAAAAGTTTGAGAAGTAGTTTATAAAATAATGAAACTTGGAAAAATGCTTTATATAAAAACTGAAGTACTAGGAGACAATTATTGAGAAATATGAATATGTTATGTGTAATTCTAAAAATTTAGAGAAAAAATAGAATTTTTTGAATAAATGGACAAAATAGTCATATTTACTAAAATAAAGGAAATCGGGTTATTTTTTATAAAGAGCGGTAAAATATTTTTTTTTGTTAAATAGAGGTAAATAACTTTTAAATATTTATATTTTGGCCCTTAATTATTGATACAAAATTAAACTATTTTCAAAAATTACCAAATTAAGAGGGGTAGTGTGTTCTCTCTCTAACCAATCGTAAAACTAGTTTGTTTCGTGTCGGGCCGATGCATTTTAATAAAATATTATTGTATGTAAACGTATTAGAATTAGGTTGGAGCTGGAATCTTAGCGAAAATGGTATATCGCCTATCGAGGCCACGGGTTGGAAAGTTAACTATTATATAAACATGTATCAACATTAATAACTTTAAATGGTGGTATAAATTTTACATTTCATATTTTAGTCAGCTTAACTATTATACTCACTATTCCAAATTTGAATTATTTAATTAATTCTTAAATCTGATTTATATTAAGTAAAATTAGAGGATATGGAAAGTTAGATAATCAAATACTTAACCAAGTTTTATCGGCTCACTAGTTTGTGGTTATATACATTAGAATTAGTTCTAAAAATAACAGTTACCAATAAGATTATATACTATATGATCTCACTAGTGACAATAGAATAAAAATTAAGTATTTTATTTATTTTTTTTATCGCTTAAAATTTTTCAAATTTTTTACTTATGCTCGTACAAATCTGATATTAACTAATTTTCTTCTCATTTCTTTCAAATACTTATCCTCATATTTTGGAGCACACTCAGTTGTCTCGGAAGCTACGCTTTACCACATTTGATTACTCCATCGACCACTCACTTCACTTCTGGCTTTTGGTTTCCACGTCTCCCTAATTGATATTTTCCCTCGATTCTATCTCTTCCCAGTTTGTTTAATAGAATCTTCTAGCAACCTCCAAATCTAAAGAATTGTCTCCCATTTTGATGCGTTTTACTGAAATTTGTATGTTACCGTTAAAAATATAATTTTATATTTAATAATATAGAAAAATATTTTTAATTTATAAAGTTTAAAGGGTAACACTATTTATAAATTATAAATTTTAAGCGTGTTGATCGTTTATTGTTTTATAATATATTTTATTAAATAGTTATACCTAATTCGAAAAGTATTTTGTTCGAATTTGAATGAAAAATAAATATATAAATTGAGAAAATAATTGAATTTAAAATGTGTATATAAGATTTTTTAAGGTTTTTTTATTGTGTATACTGTGGCACAAAAAAAAACTCTATTTTAAAGAGGAATTGTTTCGTCTTACGTTTACTTTTTTTTTTCTTTCTGACTTGACTATTGAGTCAAACCATGAGAACATTGGAAATCATGGAGCAGTTTCATGAAATATATATATATATATATATATATATTTTCAGTCTCCATCAAGCAGATAGATCGACCATAACACCCTTGGTATAAGAACTTGATGATCTAATTTACAAGTTTGCATGTTTTAAGGGTGAGAATATAAAAAACTTTTACTAAAAAAAATGTAAAAAGTTAGTTTTATAAAATATTATAATATTATTTATTAATTTATTAATAATATAATTTATTTATAAAATTTGTATGATGATAAAATATTTCTATTTTATTCTTTAATTTTATATATTATTTTATTTTACTTTATTATATACTTGCCATCTGCAGCGGATACACTGAAATTGGCGAAATGTGGTGACGAGCTGTAGCATTGATGGTCTCTGAGGTCGTTTCTTCCATGAACGAAAAGCTTCTCGGAACCGTCCACGTTCAGCGGGTTTAGGTCAGAGAGTGAGAGAGAGAGAGAAAGGAGCAGGAGAATCTATAGCAGTGGCGGATATTTTGCCGCTCTGCGTCTGCATAATCATAAGAAGTTGATCGTGTGCTCCGACTAACCGTGGATCATCTGGTGAGGGTTCTCTCGTCCTTTGCATTGAAATCTCTCGATATACTCCTTACGAGTCTCACGATCGACGTTCACGAGCTGATACCGGTCCATGGGGTACACAGTTCCCTTTATCCTTGAGCTCGAGTTAGGAAGTTTTTTTGCAGAAGATATGTCCCATGCAGAGTGCTAATCCAACATGTTACGAGGAGATTTTTTAGCTTAAATCATTTTTCTCCGTCAGGTTTTGAGCAATCGAACAAGTTAGGTTCTGCTGCGTTTCATGCGAAATTGCTAGTGGAGTGATTGCTTTGTTTTCCCGGTTGGCTATTTTATGTGCATACTGATTCAGTCTAGGGCTCTTTCAGCTGGCTGACATTCATTTCTATAAGTAGTGCAGGTGGCACCCAAATAGGTCTTGTTTGTCAAAAAAAAGCTGGCAATAGACGGGTGATAATGGTGTTGTTTGATGAGGTCTAATTGGATTTTTATATTCTACCAAATGAAATTGCTTTAGGCATAGCTGAGAAAGCTCTACACTTTACCAGTTGAATCCAAACAGATGCATTAATGTAGGAAAATTGCTGAAGTTGGACGAATCTGTACTTTTCTTCATACAACTCATTTGTCATGCTTTCTTGAATCATCTTTTGGAGTTTTCAAGGCCAATACATGCCTTAAAATGCAATATATTAATGCATATAGGGGTCATGAGAAGATTGTACTATCTGTTTTTTTTTTCACCTTTTCTCCCTTTCTACCCCTTTTCAGCAGGATTTGCATTGATGAAAGAAAAGTGGGGTAAAATGAAAGAGGACCTATCTTTGAGCACGAATAATGGGACAGAAGTAGATGCCAGGGTGTCACCAACTTTCTTACGGAGCTTTCTGCAAGTTCAAGACATATTGGATCAAAACAGCTTGCTGATCAATGAGATTAACCACAACCATGAGTCGAAAAACCCAGACTTCTTGAGCAGGAATGTGGGCTTGATCAGATTGCTGAATAACAACATGGGCAGAGCAGTTGACATTTATGCTGATCTTCCAACCTCTATGATGAGATCAGTAGAAACAACTTCCGAAGGTGATACCAGGTCGAGTGAGAAACCCAATGCAAACAGATTCTTATCACGGTAAAAGCTATAACCAAGGCTATAGAGAAGCCATCTAGTTTTTCATTGGAAGAACAAGAATTAATGAAATATAGAGCAGGGAGCTGATAAGCGTTGAATTATGCTTTTCGTGACCCTGCAGATAAAATTGAACTTTTTATCTCCAGTATTACCTCTACATGATTCTGATATTGTTGGTGTTGTGCCATGCTCATTATGCTTTGTTGTTCCTGTTCTTATTGCTTTGAATGAAAACTATTGCCTCCCATTGTATGACTTGTGCTGGATTTTCTTCTACCTGTATCCAGCAGTCTCATTGAGCAAAGTGGTTGAAAAAGAAAAACATGTCTTTATTTCAGGGCCCTTCTCTGATTAGTACATGATATCCATACTCATATAAAACCAAATTGATGTGAACACCTGTAGTTTAATGTTTTCTGTATGTTAGCCCGTGGATCATTTACGAAGGGTATGATAACACCTGAGAATGTTGCAACAATTTCATTGGTTCGCATTTTCTCTGCTAACTCATTTTCTTTGAGAGTCTAGGTGCATGAGATTCATCTTCTCCATGCTGTTGTTGAAGTCTGCCTTGATTTGCTTGTTGATGTATTCTGATGCAACTTCCCAATTGTACTATAATTAGTGGCCCATTTGCATTTTGTCCATGATATACTTCTGGATTCTAGTTTGTCTGGTCACTTATGCCATACTCTATTTTTTCCGTAGTTGTTCATGCATTCAATAGGATTGTGTAAGAAATTCATAATGCAATCAAGTTGCACTTGTGGGGTAGTTAATAATGTCTATGCACTGGCATCCACCATCCAATGTCTACATTGCGGTGTTTGCTAGCTCAAACTGTGCAAACTGCCATGGGATATGCTCAATCCCGACCGATCCAGCAGCAAGTGCATCCTTGTTTCAGAAACACCTAGATCTTGTCCACTGTCTCCAAATAAGACCAACTTGAGAACGGCCTCTGTTTCCCTCTCAAGGGAGACAGAGACTTCTGTATGTTGCTTTCCTTTACTGATTTAACAGGAATTTGTTGGATGCACAGGTTTCCCTTTTCCAAGGATTCGTCCAAGAAAATATGGACAGCACATGGTCGTTCAATGCAGCTCGATCTCATTGAAGTTAAGGTCAGATCTCTATTATGCATCTGTAAAATGTACACACGATTCCATCAGTCTCATTTAGAATAAAGGGCATTCGTAAGTATGTGAAAACAGTGAAGTATTTACTGCTACATTTTTCCTGCCCCTAGTGTGGGGGCATTATGGACCGGACAAAAGTTACAGGTAACGCCCCACGTGCCAAATTCCGCGTGGATTAGTAGTTATTGCCTGTATCAGTCTCTGTTGCGCTTGCAAAAGCTCATGTTCCACCAATTAGGAAGGACCCCCCGCTACTTTCTGACATTCTATTGGGGGAGGGAAGGAGAAACTTGTAGTGCAGAGAGCAGTGGATCTCTCCCATTATGGACTCCGGACAGGCGGATTCCTCAGGAGTTCATCCATCAGAGCTTGGAAAAAGGTTTTGGATTCCGGAACCGCGAGTATAGTTTCTCTTGGTAAATCCGCGTGCTATAAAAGCAAGCAAGCGAAAATATATTATTCTCATTTTCCTCCCTACAGTTAGTGGGTAGTCTCAAAATGTCCCATTTTAGAAAATAAGCTTAGTATTCCATATAGCATTACTAATTCGGTATAAATATATTAGCATTCCATAATATGAAAGAACTTGTTTTCGTTCTTTACGATGGTCCATTTTTACCATTCGTAGTGTCATTAGGTGGATTATCGAGGGAAGGGATGAAAGGATAGGATCTCAAAACTTGTGGGACTGAGATGAAAAATGATAAAATGCGAGGATTTTTTGTGATGTTTAAGTAATTCCGAGTTCAAAATTGAAGCAATCTTTACCAGAAAAAGCTTGCAATTATATCGCCAACAAAGAATTCCTTTTCGTGCCACTGAAGCTTCTCTCATCTTCTTCCCAAAATTCGCTTTTTAGCTCTGCTCAGCTTAACAGAGGCATCGCTTTGTGTTGATTCTCTATCGGCTGAAGCACCTAGTCAGCTCGGCTGTTTCCGCCTTCGTATGGTTAGTTTGTTTGGAAATGACTGTTCCGCTACATTGAATGCAGATGATCTGAGATTACTGTAAGTGTTTGTAAATTATTATCCATATAATTTTGAATTGATCGCAGAATTTTCTATATGCTGTTATTGGTGTTTCTTGATTTTCATTGGACGAAAATGGAACTTCCCGTATTTCTGTTTGGTAATTGGAGTGCATGTGATTCGAATTCAGTGCTTAATTCTCCTTTTTAGCTGTGAAAGAAAATATATTATCAATTCTTATACCATCAGCAAATTATTATTATGATTATTGTTTTCAACTTGCTGGGGAATGTTCAATTTTAAGGCAATGTGGATCGCATAATTAGTGTATAGTCGTCTGCATATGGAATGATAGCTTCTTAATTGATTATATATGGAATTCAATGCTGCATGACATAATGATTTCTAATTTTAAGGAGGCAATGCCCTTTATGCTGTGTGTAATTTTACCTTTTTGCCTTTTTATGATGATGATCCAGGACCTAAATGATTGAACAGCATTCACATGCTACTTTGTGTTTACACGTTTTGAGCTTCCAGTTTAGTGTATTTTAGTTGCATCTGGTGGATTTTCCATGGAAACAGTGGTTGAAGTAGAAGGGAGTGGTGAGGAGAAGTTTGAAGATAGTGTGATCAATAACAGCATATGCAATACATCTCTGTCCAAACAGGCTGAAGATCCAGTTGTGTATAAGCTTGTCAGGGTAATTTCTTTTCTCTGATATTTCATTTATTTTTAAACCCCATTGTTTTTATTCATATAAATAAACTTATGCAAACAGACTATTTTTGAAGATAAATGTTTCTGCAATGTTTGCCAATTGCTGTCTTTCTCGATTTCTTTCTAGTATTGGGTGGATTAAGGTTCTAGTTAAAGCACTCTAGAAACCTTTCTTCTAGCCATTTTTATGAGCAGTTTATTTTGAGAATTGATATGCATAGCACATCAATTCCTCATGTTGCAGGGCAGATAAAATGTTGTACAAATGCAATTGAAAACACCCCTTTTTCCTATGATGGCATGATGCATATTATTTAACATCAATCAATGCAATTTTTAGAACTCACTTGGATGAAATTATAGAAGTTGAATTTTGATCAATTATTGAACATGTATCTTATGACTTAGGTTGAAGGTGATGGGAGACTAGTGCCTGCCACAGACGATGAAATTATAGAAGTTGCTGATCTCCTTAAGGATGAAATCATTGATGTGGACATTGTTCCCAACAGCAAGAAAAACACGTCCATTTCCATTGAAGAGACTTCTAATGTGACAGTCCTCTTAGAAAACCAAGGTTTCTATTTGAATAAACATCCACTGTCTACCTATCTATTAGACTAAAATATTATTTAAAATCTGAAGATTAAAGAGGGGGTGATGACATATATCAATCTTTATGTCCCTTAGAAAGTGGAAGACATGTCAGTGAACAATCGGCACTTGTATTACCAGAGGGAGAGAGAGAGGTCCTTCACTTCATTTGTCCACCCATTCTCTGTTAATTTTTGTGCAATATATGGCAGGCTTTCTACATTGCCAGAAGGACAAAGCTGATACAGGAAAATTAGATGTGAGGGTTCAGGTACAAGTCTGTTATCTTAGCTCACTAGTTTACCTCTTTTTTCCGCCACCCCTTTTAACTTGGGATTTACTCTTCTAGTATGGCTACTGTGAGACATAGATAATCTTATTTTCCCAGGACTATTGACAATTTTGTGAATTTACTTCTGATCAATCTGACCGATCGGTTTGTTATTCTTCTTCCTATTGATAAGACTGCAATTTTTCTCGCACTTGCAGTTGAGTACCTTTCCACTAGTGGATGATTCAGATGCCAGAAACATTAACCAAGACAGTGATGCTGGAGAAAGTTCTGATTCTCCAAGTCCAAAAATGGGAAGTGTGTTATCTCCTACAACCGTCTGCGGCATTTCAAAGCCTTATTTTTCAAAACTAAGGGGAGAAATTTGCCTTGATAACTTGTCTATTAGAGAACTTCATGAAGCTTTTAAGGCCACATTTGGGCGAGATACTACTGTCAAAGACAAGGCTTGGCTGAAAAGGAGAATTATGATGGGATTGACCAACTCTAGTGATGTTTCAATGACAAATTTTACTATTAAGGATGGCAAAGTACTTGTAACAGGAAATGAAGGAAATTCCAAGGAAGTTTATGCTCATGCCGTTTTTTCTAATCCACTTAAGGTGGTTGATGAAACCAAAGAATCCTCAGCAATTTATGGCACTAGTTACCTGGAGGATTCTCAAGTAGTTTCTCTGAAGAGGTTACGAAATCATGACTTAGTTGATGACTACAGATCTGATAGTTTGAATAAGGAGGAACTGACAGCAAAGAGAATAAGAAAGCCAACACGAAGATATATTGAAGAACTCTCAAAAATAGAATCCCAAGGTCATAATAGGCTTACAAGTTCGTGTCAAGGCTCTGGGCAACCCTCTCCACAATTGTATACTACAACTGCTACTTCTAAGGGAGTTTGCTCTAATAGTAGAACATTTGTGACGAGGCTGGATTCTCTTGCTGGAATTCAGGTGCCATGTGTCTCACGGCTTAGAAGAAGCCGTCCTAGGAAGGATATTATGAGCCTTATGGTACTGATAAATTCTCAATTTCAAATCTCAGTCATAGGGCTTAGCATACACTGAAATAATTTTTTTGTTGTATCAGTTTCATAGCTTTGCTGTGTTAGATTAAATAATGTCTTTTTATGAGAACAAATTTTCTCCCATCCAATTTCATGAGTAACATTGTCACTTTAATTTTACCATTTAACTTACATATGATGACTCTAGTTTCTTTTAGGGGCTACACCAAATTTCTAATATGCTACCTCTTTGGTTTTTTTGGCTCTGCTTACATACTTCTATATATAGTTGTTCAGGGATGTGAGCATTTTTACATGTGAAGAGAATATCTTTATATGGAGCACTATCAATTTATTAATCTTTCAGGCAATACACTCGTGTTGTGATTTTCTTATATCCACTTATGTTTTACTGTAGTTCCATCACAGTAGTATAGAAGCAGTGACGGGGATCATGAAGAAAGCCCTTCATAGCTATCGGTCAGCTGGTGAGAGTGGGAGCAGTTATGCACAGCTCATGTCTACCCAGAAGCAGGTCCAATTTCTAGTTTTTTTAGATCAGTATTTGTTCTTTTCCTTGACAGTGTTGAATCTGGACCATCTTTATTCCTGTGCAAGGGTATTGATAGATGGTCATGTGATGCTCATCATTCTATTCTGCATTGACACTGTTATATCATGCCATTGATAGGACAACTGACTCAAAAATTTTATTTCTACTTCAGCATATAGAGGAATTGGAGAAACTTAGACATTGTGAAGCTACCGATAAGATTGAACAGGATAAATATATAAATGGGGGGGATTCTGTCTCATTTGAGGATGCTTGCAATGACAAAGTGGTAACTGTTCCAACGGCAAAGGGAGGAATAAGAAGGAAACACCATCGGGCTTGGACTCTTTCTGAAGTCATGAAGCTAGTTGATGGTGTTTCCAGGTATGGAGCTGGGAGGTGGTCTGAGATCAAACGCCTTGCATTTGCTTCATATTCTTACCGCACCTCTGTTGACCTTAAGGTATAAAATAGAAGTAGAAGTTCATTTTCCATCTAGAAAATGGATATTCTTTTCCTAGTAGTTCTTAGCAGGATGTATCTTGTTTTGCAGGACAAATGGAGGAACCTGCTGAAAGCAGCTAACTTTGCTTCGGCACCTACAGATGTGGTGAGCAAAGTTTTCTGACATTCTTGTTTAGTATATTACCCGGAAAAAATATGCATACTATTTATCTGCAAAGAAAAAAGAATATTCTAATATGGTTGATTGGTTTTCTGTTTAATAGAATTTAATTTTCTCATTCTTCATCATAAATTTTCCATGCACAACTAATTTCTCCATTGGTTGCTTCATGAAAGATACTGCAAAACTGTAGTTTCCCATCTCTCCTAATTGATGTTTATACCTTTACTAATCAGATGAACTCGAGGAAACATACCACAACTCCAATCCCCGCCCCTATCTTGTCCCGTGTCAGGGAACTTGCTGAGATAAATGGCCAGGCCCTTCCGTGGAACTTAAGTTCAGCCAAGGTTGGCTTCAATGGGAGAAGTGCAAACAGATCTGTAGCTGGGTACTTGTGACAGCAGCAAGTAAATCACCTAGTGAGTATTCAGTTTCTTTGACTCCCGATAATAATGACTGCCCCATTGTACCTAATCAGGGGAAGTATATCTGATGACTATAACTGTGCCCTACGCTGACATGGGTGTATGCTTGTGTGTTAATCTTAATCATTGAAGGCATATAAATTAGCTTAGCATTGTGGGGTGCTGGAAATGTCTCTTCGTCTCCAAAACACAACCTTTTCAAGTTGTCACAATTTTGCCAGTAAGAAATAGCTCCCCGTTGGCTGCTTCATTCATTTAGTTGTCATTATTAGCTCCTGGAACCTTTCATTTGAGGCTTCTTATCTCAACCAGTAGTTCTTCGCATTCTAATTGTTTGGATAATCCAAGGCTTTGACATTGTGCTCTGAGGCGACTTAAGTCGACATAGGCGCCGCTCGATGCTCACAGGAAGGTGACTCGCGGAAGTCTCTCTATCTGCCTCAAAAACTATCACAGCTGCTTCACATTCTCTGCACCCTCTCCGCCGGGAATGGGATCATGTAAAGTTGCCCGTATTATTGGGCCTATTTCAAAAAGCCCTCTTGGCAACAGCCTACCCTGTGTGTATTGTATTGTATGTCCCGTGAACTCTACAGTCTCCCAAATAGTACCACAAAATGCTAGGGGATCTCTCGAGATGCCCTGCCTTTGCCTTTCCAAGAAGTACCCAACGAAAATCCTCTGGTGATAAGTTAGTTCATCTTAAACAACTCGAAAGCTGGATATTACAGAGTGGGCCATTAGAAGCTCTTTAGGCCACATAAGTTTGATTAGTGGATCCACCTTGGCATTCGAGCTCCGCAGCCTATCTCAGAATCATGGTTGGTGTTTGGCATTGGAGCAGATTTTTTTTTTTTTGCACAATGCATTGGAGCAGATGGATAATAGATTAAAATGTAATCTATCAAAACAATTACAAATGTAGTCAAGTAGTGCATGAATATCAATCATATGGGTGTTCATCAATCAATTAATTACGGAGGGTGTCTTTACATATTATACTCATAAGTGGTAATAATATGTGCTTATATCTAGCTTCTTATACTAATATAAGATTTCTCATTTTAGTCATTAGTCAATATGGGATCGTTGTTTTACCATAATCAAATACATTAGAAATTGGAGATACTATTGATCGATTGAAAAATGACTCATACCTTTAACTACATATTGAAGAAGGATCATCCAATGTACAAGACATTATATATAATTAATACCGGTTATAATTTTATTGTCGTGGTCTTTATTGAATTTAACACTTATTTTCATGCACACTAGATAATACTAAGCAAGGGAAAGGGGAGAGAGAGTAAACTAAAGATCAATAGGGATCACATCACATTCCGCTCTTCTCTTTTCAACGATCAAATGGGTCAAAATGCATTAACATGGAAAAAAGGTGGATGAGACGAGATGGGATTTTGGGGTGGGCACATCAGTCCCATTTGTTGAGAAAATCTAACCCTCGGTACCCATTAACCTTTATTTGGTCTATGTTCTATAGACTACTAGGTTTAATTTATTGGTCAATTTAGTAAAAATAAAGAGAAAGATTTAATTAATAATAATAGTATTGCGCTCAACTCAATAATGATACTCGTACAATTTCAAATTTTAATTTATTAAGTAGTACATGAATACTAGTGATCTCAATAGCACGTGATAAATTTTAGCAAATTTGCGCTTGACTTGACCTTGAACTCGAACCGCTGCTCGGATTCATTTGGATCCAAGCAATGTCTATCTTACCATTTTAATATATATTTTTTATTAAAAATAAAAAATTCTAAATTATAATAATATATAAATTTTTTAATATTTGTTTAATAATTCAAATTTTCAAATATTTATTAGATTTAATTTATCTAATAAATTACTGATATAATTTTTCATTAAATTTAACTTACAAATAATTAAAAAACGATCAATTAAGAAGACAATCAAATAGTGAAACTTTGAATGTGAAAAAATTAGGATGTAGGTATTAAGTAATTGACAAGTTGAAGTAAGGATAAGCACCACAAAAAATATTCTCACAAACCTCTTCATCTATATCACTCTTTCATTTTCGAATCACTTTTTCATCTAAATAAATAAATGCTAATATTTATTTATATACACAAAAAGGATAATAGTGTAGTTAAACGTTAGTGAATGCATATAAGTTCACATCTTTTTTGTATAATTATTAATATAAAAATTTTATTTATATAATTTAAATTTAATTTAGTTAAAAATAAATTATAAATATTTTAAATAGGTAAAAAGATTAAATATTTATTACAATTTTATATCAAATAATACAGTTAATTAGAGATATAATTTAATTTAATATTAATTTTTCACTGTAATTCTTTTAAGTATTTATAAATTTATTAAGATATAATAAAAGAAAAATAATCTATTACATTCAAATAAAAGAAAAAAATAAGGAATATATTATGGCGATAATACATTTTTAAATCTATTATGAATTAATAAAGGAAAAATAATGTTAAATGAAAAAATATAAAATATTATCTGTTAAACACTAAAAGAAAAAAATAAAAAAATTTTAAATTATATATTTTTATTAAAATAAAAATTTCCTACATTTAATAAAACCGTACTTTTATTAAAAAGGTGAAAAAAAGTCAAAGGACTGTCAGATTACTTTGGGGCCATTTGGACCAGAGCCTCGGGTCCAGTCAGCAAAATCCAAGCCCACAAGAACCAGCTAGCGGGACCTGAGGCTCGGGTCCCATTGACATGCCTTGAATACAACATAGGTATTCATCAATTGATCGACAAGCGTCTATACATATTAAACTCATAAGTAGTAATAATATGAGATTATATCTACATTCTTATTCTAATATAAGATTTCTCATTTTATTCATTAGTGATGTAAATCCGACTAAATAGATTACAAATTTACAAGTCCAATAAATTGAACCTGCAATGGAGTTGAAATATTTGTCACCAAATGAGATAAATGATCACGTGAGACTTTAAAAGGGCCCAATCACAAGGTTAAGTGGCTAAAAGATTCAAATAAGTTATATGGGCTAATTAAAGAGATTGCCGAAAATCCAAGTGGAAGCCCAATTGAAGAGACCTGGAAAAGCCCACGAGAAGGAAATCCAATTAAGGAGTTAAGCCCACGAGAAGGGGCATATTTAATTAATGAGTAAAAATTTATTAAAATAATAAATCTTTTAGTATATTAAATTATAATATTAGATATTTAATTAGTTAAGATCTTTAAATTAGTTATTAAAATATCCTAGATATTTAGATTAAATATGGTTAGCATATAACCATAAGAGATATTTTCCTTATTTTTAGGTTGTTCATTGTTATCTATGCATATAAAAGGCATACTCCATAGCATTGTAGGACAGACGCTTTGAAATTTCAATGTTGTAAGATTTTGTCTTCTTTCTATCTTAAAAGAGCTTATAAACTTATCAGGTTTTTACCTGTGACGTTCAAGCAATCAAGACTTATCACCGAGCTTTTCTAAGAGTTTTTCTTAGAGGATTTGAATGTGGCGTTTACATATACCATACCTTGTTTCTCACATAACAGGGTATACTCCATCTTTTTGTATTTGCGTCGTGAAAGTCTTGGGATCGTTGCCATATTTGGTGTAGGGTGTCGTTAGCATATTGGCAGGGTTCACCTCAGTTGGTATCAGAGCACACAGTTGCACGACAAGTTTCATCCCATCTTTTATATCTAGTTCTTTTTTTTATCTTCTCTACCTATTTCTATTCTCTATAAAAAAATTCTCATCTTCTTCTATCTATCTTCTCTTCAGTAGGTTAAAAAAAGAGAAAAAAAAATTCGGCTAAAAAAAGAGCAAAAAAAATTCGTGTAAAAAAGACAAAAAAAAAGAGGCACATAATTCTAGCTTGAATTTCTTTCTTATTCTGCTATATCTAGTCTGCTTCATTCCATCTTAATTTCTTTCTCTATCTAAATTTTATTCTTCTCTGAGACTATTCGTACACCACACTTAAATTCTTCTGGAATTGGTTGTTGAAAACCTTATTGATTTGTCTTGATTTTTCCTCAAGTTGAACTGTTTCATAAAAATGATTTATTTTTAAAGTTCAATTTGGATTGAAAGAAGACATATGAGTGGAAAAAGGTAAGAGTGCTTTAAATCTATAAGAAAAAGCTATTTGAGTGTGAAACAGGAGTGTTTGAGAGAAACATTTGAGGAAGAGTTGCGAGGTTCTTTTCTTTCTAACAATTGTCAGGTTTAGAAGGCCAAACGACAAGGAAACACAATGAAAGAAGAGGGTTCCATACTGCCCATTCAAAACCTACAGTGAAAAGTAATGAAGAGAGAAATGGAACAGATAGTGAAGTCCAAATTTGATTATCTTCATACCCGAATGGGTAACTTGGAGGAAGGTGTGAGATGGCGTTCGCATCAACATACACCCACTAAACAATGATGTTCGGGCTTTCAATCTAGATATTTTGATCAAGAAGAACTCGAGGAGTTAGATGATGTCAAAGTTAATCGCGACAACCTCAAGCTCAATTCCTTCCATCAACGTACTACTTGGGATATACCATGGATTGATGATATCTTGGACAACCAACATGATAAGTTATTTCATACTCGTTGTTCTATGAAAAATAAGGTTTATCCTGTTATCATAGATGGGGAAAACTGCACTAACTTTGCTAGCACTGAGCTTGTGGAGAAGTTGGCTTTACAAACAATGAAGCATCTAAAGCCATATTAAATTCAAAGGCTGAATGATCAACCCAAACTTGAGGTAACCCAACAGGTGATAGTGTTATTCTCTATTGAGAAATATTAGGATAAAGTATTATGTGACATAGTACCTATACATGCATGTCATATTCTATTGGGAGAACCTTGAAAGTTAGATCGTCAAGTTACATATGATAGATTAATAGATAGGTACTCATTCATGATGAATAATAGATCAATATCTCTTATACCTCACAATAAGTTTTTCTGGATCAATTGAAAAAGAAAAAGGAAAATGAAAAGAAAATAGCAGAAAGACAAGAGAGAAAAGCTAAGATTGAAGAGAAAGAGATAAAACGCAATATTGAAAAATAAGAGAGAAAAATCAGAGAGAGAAAAGCCGAAATTGAAAATGATGAGAGAAAATGCAATGTTGAAAAATAAGAGAGAAAAGCCATAATACAAAGAAAAGAGAGTAAAAACAATTTTATGGAGAGAAAAAGTGAGATAAAGAGAGATATAATTTCAGATCATATCCTTACAGTACTTATGTAAAAGGATTTATATTTTACTAACCATATTGTCGGATATTTACTGAGCATTAGTATTTCTCTTATGTAGGAATTCAAGAATATCATTCCTAAGAAGAAAACTCCTAGATTGCAACCTAATCGAGAAATCAAGTATCAAATTCAACACCAAATCCTAAATTTGAAGAAGTTAGGATATGCATGGGATAACATGATTTCAGGTATTGTGCAAATGCCTAAGAAAGACAAAATTAGGCGAAGGTATGTTGATTTTCGAATCATCAACTGTATGAAGGTAAAGTATCTTCAATCTATTCCTTAAGTAAATATTATGTTAGATGAGTTGTATGAAAACTATTTATTTTCAAAATTTAATAACAAGAGTGAATATTCTAAAATTCGAATGAAAGCTGATTATAGATTGAAAACTGCATTAAAAGTAAAATATGGTTTATATGAATGGTTGGCTATGATTTTTAGTTTGACTAATGCATATAACACTTTTATGAGGTTAATAAATTATATCCTGCGTGCTTTTATTAAAAACCTTGTTGCCATATATTTTGATAAAATCATAATATACAACAATTACTTAGATAAACATGAAGAATATTTAAAAATTTTCTTGTAAGTTTTTAGGAAATATCGATTGCTTGCCAAATTGAAGAATTGCATATTGTGTTTGAATAAACTTGTATTTCCTGGATATTTTATAAGTTTTGAAGGTATTGGCATTGACAAGGAAATTAAGGTAATTCGAGATTGGCAAACATCTTATTTGGTAAGTCAGGAAAGAAGATCAATTGCATATTATAATGAAAAGTTCAACGGAGTAGCCCTCAAGCTGAACGAGTATCATGCAAGGTGGGTGGATTTCATCAAAATATTTTCTTATGTGATCAAGTGTAAGCAATGTATAAAAAATGTAGTTGCTGATATATTATTTGGAAGGTACGTCTTACTTATAGTTATTGATACTAAATTGCTTAGTTTTGCTTGAAATACTTTATTTAATACAAAATTTCTATTTTCAACTGCATGTTTACCATATGTTGTGTTTGCTTATAATCGTTATATTTATTTAGTGGCCAAGTTATCACCATTGAAGATTATCTATGGTTTTAATCCATTTGATAGAAAATGACATAATCAAGAAAATATTAATCTAGCCAACAAAAGTTTCAAGAAGGCTGTTTTTAATTCAGAGATTTGGATGAGCCTACATATGAGGAATGAACAGTTTATGAATAGAAAACTATCAAAATTTCTTAGATTAGAAGGATTATTTAAAGTGTTAAAACTCAACAGTAATAATTACAAAAAGAAGTTATCTAGCAAATATATTATTAGCAATAGCATAAATATTTATAATTTAATATCTTTTGATGTAAGGTGATGAAGGAAAAGAAGATTTGAGAACAAATCATTTTCAAGAGGGGGAGAATGATGTGAATCCGACTAAAAAGACTACAAATTTACAAGTTCAATGAATCGAACCTGCAATAGAGCCGAACACTTTGTCACCAAATGAGATAAATGATCAATTGAAACTTTAAGAGTGCCCAATCACAAGGTTAAGTAGCTAAAAGATTCAAACAAGTTATATGGGATAATTAAAGAGATTGCTGAAAATCTAAGTGGAAGCCCAATTGAAGAGACCTAGAAAAGCCCACGAGAAGGAAACCCAATTAAAGAGTTCAAGAAAAGCCTACGAGAAGGCGCAAATTTAATTAATGAGTAAAGATTTATTAAAATAATAACTTTTTTAGGATATTAAATGATAATATTAGATATTTAATTAATTAAGATCTTTAAATTAATTATTAAAATATCATAAATATTTAAATTAAATATAGTTAGCATGTAACCATATGAAATATTTTCCTTATTTTTAGGTTGTTCATTGTTATCTATACTTATAAAATGTATATTTCACAGCATTTAATAACAGATATTTTAGAATTTCAATCTTTATCTTATTTCTATCTTAAAATAGTTTTTGAACTTATCAAATTTTTATCTGTAGCTTTCAAGCAATCAATACTTATCACACGAGATTTTCTAATATTTCTTCTTATAACATTTGGACTTGGCGTATACATATACCATATATTGTTTTTCACATAAAAAAATGTACTACTTTTCGTACTTGTGTCGTGAAAGTCATGAAATTGTTGTCATATTTGATGTAGTTCAACATATTGGTGGGGTTCGTATCAATTAGTCAATATGGGATCATTGTTTCACCATAATCAAACACATTAAAAATTGAAGTTACTATTGATGGATTGAAAAGTGAATCATACGGTTAACTACATATTGCATGGGTTTAGGAGTGATACTCCTCGATGGAGCTTGAGCCCTCGAGATGTGTCCTCAATATGGCAATTAGCTTGGAAGGTTCTCTTCCAATTCGTACTGTCATAGAGACCACACTTCAATCGTTGCTCCATTCTTGAGCGATGATGTTTTCCGATTAGTGAAGTCTGCATTGCATTGCTCGTGGCTGGAATAATTCATGCTAAGATACTCTTGGATATGTGGGTTTGTCTATCAGGACATAAACAAATGTTCCTAGTGGTAGTAGGTTGGGAACTTGGAGCATCTTGGCGGCTGCTGTTGTAAGGGGGCTTCTCCAGATAAGTGATGGAGATTCCAGCAATGGGAATGTTGCAAGACTTGTCCTGGTTCTAGAACAGATCCTGCAGGGATCGTCTAACCCACCAAGTCCTTTCAGCGTGACAACCTTCTCATTTCGAGCATCAAGCGCTTTGCCAAACCGGCCAAGTTAGTGAGGGAAGCACTGATTAACTGCGACATAGACGAGCTAGGGAAGATTATGCTAGTGGCCAGGTTGCACCAAGAGCTCGACCTGTTCCGCAACAACGGTCTGATGGATAGGCTCTTTGCAATGACTGATCCCTACTGCTGCGACTACAAGTTCATCGGAGTAGGTGGTGGCGGCTTTGGGCTGTTGCTTACCGAGGATGCCGAGTGTGTTGGGGCATACATCTTGGGAAGGGTATGCTCATCAACCAAGTCTATTTTATTTTGTATTTATTATCAATTGTTTATTAAAAAATCTCTGTGTGATAGTGAATAAGGGTGAAGATGTAAAGTAGGTTGTGACTCAGATACCTACCATGGGATTGGTTAGGGTAAATGAATACTATTTCTTTGAAAAAGAGGTGTCTGGTTTGATTTGAGTAGTATGGGAATAAAAAGAATTTTCTTAGGAGTGGATATAATTATAATGGAGAGTCGTGGGGTCTAATCCAAGGCGTGGGACAGGTTTTCTCCACTTTCTCAGCTCATCATTTTTTTGTATAAATATATATGAATTGGACAATTTATGGTTGAGAATATAATAAAATAAAATAATAAAATATTATATTTTTATAAAATTAAAAATATTTGACTAATTTAAGTAGAAAAGGAAATTATTCATACAAAATAAATTTTAAATACTAAATTTTTTTTAAAAATCCTAATTAATATTAAAAATCTGACTAAAGATAACTGTTATCAACTCAATTCAATTGTTTTCATTCTAGAATTGTGCATCAAATTATATATATTTTTTTCATACTGAGTTTTGGTCGAGTCGTGGTTTGAGCTCAATTACAAATTTTATTTTATATAATATGTGATTATATTATTTACCATTGTATTTAAACTATAAATTATTTTCTTATAAATAATACTTTGGGAGAAGAGAGGAATAAAACGGAGAATCCTAGGAGAGGAAAAAGAAATAAAGAAGGGAGAACTTGGGAATGCAGCAAAGGAGATACAGGGGGTCCTATATCTTCTTTCATGACTGCTTGCTTTTTCTTCACCCAGAACAATTTTATCTTTTTATTTTCAGTTTAATTTGACTAAAATTCCCAAGTATATGAACTTAATAGAACTAGTCAATTAATTTACTTTTCACCTTCCACTCACACCTTTTTTTTTTGCTTAAAAATAAGTATATCAATTAAACAAATAGTTAAACTACTAATCAACATTTGCCCGCACATGTACTAAGTCACTCGCGGGTCATACATATTAGATCATTCTCCATCTATAAAATATTATAGATTAATAAATAATTAAAATTATATTTATTTAAAATATAATTTATATGTTATAAAATATTTATAACTTTATAAATTTATAACATTTATCTATTTTAATTAATTTATAATTAATTTTACTAATTTATATAAAATATTTTTTTTGTAAAATTAAATATATAAGTATGTATATACTTACATATGTATACATCATTTTGCATGCTTTGCCTTATCTTCCCATTCATAATTTCAATATAAGCTCTCCTCCCTTTTCTTATGCAGTTACCATCACTAATGGAAGCTGTATGAATACTTGGTGTAAACAAAATCCGCTTGACCTAGCCACTATATTCTCAAGCATTAAGCAGCAGCCTCTTGGTGCTAACTACTGCTATATAGCTTACCTGTTCAATCACAGTCAAGTAGAAAGGAATTAGCCAACGAAATTGAAGCCTTGAAGGACAGGATTAATGGGAGTAAGTGTGTAAAGGCCTAGCAATAAAATGTCCAAAACTCCATGTTATTATTCAGTACCTTCACCAAGTTTCTTCTAAGCTTGTTACCTAGATTCCTTGCAGCTGATATTGTTTGAAGCTAGTTAAATTCACATGACTTTCCTTTGGGTCTCAAATTAGTTAAATTATACTTCTCATCATATTAACTTCCTCCACAAAAAAAAGTTCCTGGTTCTCTTGGTTGGATGATGTTTGTCTCCTTCCTTCTATAGCCGTAAAGGTGCAGTAGGTGTTTACTCAGCTTCTCATGGTTGAGAATTAGATCTAATATTAGATAAAATAGAGAAGTGTTATAAGTTTATAAAGTTAAAAATATTCTACTAGTTACAAATTATAACTTTTAAATAGAAATGGGCCCGACACCTTATCGGTCCACAAAACCATTTCTAACATAATATTAGAGTTAGTGGGCTCGCACTCGTACCTGATCCGAAACTGTAAATCGGCTCGTGGTCTGATTTTTCTCCCTTTATTTATCATCTTCCATTGTATAGTCTCTTTGATTTTTCTCACCTTCCAAGTCTCTCCAACGAGAGTACGAGACCTTCCTCTACTTTCCCAACCGACCGAGACCGGAAAAATAATACCCGGCTTGTAGACAATTCTTAAGGGCGGGTTTAAAAAATTGCACATGACAAGTATATCTACGTTGCACATGATGATATATTTTAAGAATAAGATTGTATATTGGATAAAATAGAGAAATGTTGTAAGTTTATAAGATTGGAAAGATTCCATTATTTATAAATCATGACTTTTAAGTACATAGGAGTCCAACGCCTTATTAGTCCACAATATCTTCTCAAATACTCGTATTATATTTCATAAGATATTTTCATTACAAGCAAAGTATAAGCGTCTCTAAAAAGTTCTGTTCTCAGACATTCCTTAAATTCCAGCTAATAAAACAGTTTTGACTGCACCTTTCATGTAGTGGCTCCTTCCTTTAGGTCCACGTCGCTTACTCGATAAAAATGGATAAAACTCTTTTGTGAAACTGATAAGTTGGGAAAACCAGTTTGCTGCTGGTATGTATAATAAATACAAATACATCTAGACAATCAAAGGGTCATAAGCATTCCATATTCGATAAGACTTTTAAATGGAAACTTGGATGCACAATGTATCCCTAGAATTAGGCTACAAGCAAGTATTCATTCCTTGACCAACTGATGATATTAGACATCCATATTTGGGTAGTGGGTCCTCAATCCATCTTATGCCCTCTCCCTTTTCTCCTAATGCCATTAATATTCCTTGTCTCATGTTCCAAACAACTCTGACCCACCAACGTCACAAGCGTCCTTGTTATATAGTGAACTTGTCCACTGCTTTCCTTAATTTTCTTGGCACCTCTCTCATAAGAGATTTTACTTGGTCTTTTCTTTAGAAAGAGACCACAGGTCCTAGATGGTGCACAATGAAATGGAAGGAGCTTCATAGGGTCTCTCCTACCGATGGCTTGTGGACCTGAAACCATCGACGGGAAGGCTAGGCGAGGCAATTCTTGAGAATGCCGTTCAACTTGTTTGATGATGGTTTTAATAGCAAATACTCTACTTCTCACTCACGTTAAATAAATAACACCAGACCAACCATATCTATCTAGTCACACCTACTCCATTTTACCTATAATGTATAATTTTATATACAAATATTTTGATTGTTATTTTTTTATCTATATATACTACAACTCTATTAGTTGTATATAAATATAGATAATAACCATCAATTAAAATTACGTACAATTATAGAAATATCTATAATTATTTTTTTCATTCTCTCAAATTCTTTATGTTATCCTAACATTGTGCTTACTCTCCATTATATTTCTGCACCAGAGCCTCACCAGAGCCTTCTCTTGAGACTACATTTCTGCATCTGAAGTTCTACTTTTTGATCACATCATTATCATATGCTAAAGAAAGTTCATTCTCTCCAAAATAAGAGCCTGCCTACATTTCTGTGTATGAAGTTTGGAAATCCCGTTATTTAAAAATAAGAATCAGTTAATTCAAAATAGAAAATCAAACCGGTTTACAAACCATAACTTATAAGGAAATGGTAAAATGGTAAATTGACAAATCACGAATTTCTTAAACAATCATAGAAAATATGGAAAAGAACCTTGGGACAAATGGGAATAGAAAACCAAATCGATTTAGGGTAAATCGGATCTGAACTGGATTGAATCGGTTTAAATTATACTAGAAACAGTTTCTAAATTCATTTTTTGGTAGCTTAAAATATTCAAATTGTGGAATTGAAGCCACCATTAGATAGAAAATGAATTTAAAAAATTTTAATTTTGAGAAAAACGATCGAATCGGGCCTGAACCGACCGATTTACGCCATTGAACCTGGTCAGACCGGACCGGTCTGGTTCAGAACAGTGTCATCTTCTTCCTCAGGATGACAACATTGTTGATTAATGCAGAAAACATATATCTTAGGCGAAGATGAAACCACTCTGTTCAGGCCGTTTTAGGGCGAGAATAAGCTCGATCAAAATGGAAAATGATTGGGTAGAGGTTCCCTGAGCTCCCTATATAAAGAGTTCCTCTCCATTTATCATCCACACATCTCAAATCGCCATTCTCTCTCAACTGCTGGATTTTTTGATGAAGCTCAAACCAGAGCTCTGACTTGGGTAGTTTTCTTAGCCTTAGAAAGTGGGGTCCTATAGACTCTAGGGGAAGTCAGCTACCTGATAGCATTTTCCTTTCGACCCAAGGATCACCAGAGAAGCGTTGGCAGAATCAAATAGTGAAGCAGATCCGATATATCGAAGCTGTCCTATTTTGGTCGAGTTGAATTCGGCCAAATTTAGCCCTACTCCAGCCAAACCAAGCCTCCCCAACACCCCACGACCCTCACACGACCTCAACAAAGTTGAAAGGTAAGCCAATTCGGCCCTACTTAATAGTTGCAGGTGGGAGTTAGAGAGAGAAAGTGCTAAACTTTACTGATAAAATTCTCACTTGATTGGACATCAATTGTAGCAATTCTTGATCCTAGAAATAATCTCAGGACGAGAGCTACCTCCCTAGATTGAGAGCTCGGATCGCTGCACCTCATACAGTAACCTTTCGAATCTTTCTCTCTCTACGAACAATTTTCTAGCGAAGCTCTATTTGAGCTCATTTCTGACCCAAATGTTGCGATTTAAAGCTCAATTGAATTATATGGAAGTGTATGAACTGATCCATACATTTGATTAGAGCAATTAACATCGATTAAATGGTTTTAAAAAAAATCAAATTCGATTAGTTTGAAGGGGAGAAATTGGGGGAATTTTTTTGGGAAAATTGAGAATTTCGAAAAATTGAGGGACCTCTATGCAATTTCCTAAAATTGAAGGCCAATTGGCCATGAAAAAAAGTGTTGGGGGACCATTTGGTCAATTTACGAAACATATGGAGCCAAATTGCTATTTTTGGAAAGTAGGGGGCAAAACCATATTTTTTGGAAAATTAGGGACCAAATTGAAAATTTGGGAACTTGAGCCCCTTACGCAATTTAAAGTAAATTAAGGGCCCAAGGAGGATATTGGAAGTTATCGGGACTTAATTTGAGGAAAGTTTAACACTAGGGACCTAAAGTAAAAAAGTGAGAACTTTAGGGACCTAAATGCAATAAATCAAAAGTTGGGGCCTAATCACCCATACATGAGAAAATGATGGTTGTCATGCCAAAACTTAATTGATAAGGATGCCCAAATTGTGTTGGGACATGAGAAACCAGAACGCCAGCAAGGAGAAGCTAGTGTGGACTTGGAAACTGACTAGGGACGAACACGTCATGGTTATCGGGTGAGTGAGCATATTTAATGTCATACCAGTTGGGGTGATGAGAAAATTTAAAGTTAAAAACCTACTTGCCGGTTGTAAGTGGAATTATCTAACATCATACCCGGTTTGTATGATGAACTACCTTGAGGAAAGGAGAAACCCGCTTATCGGTTGGAAGCGGAGATATCATCACACCCGGTTGGTGTGATGAAGTTGAAAATAAATTTTTGTTAGAAGTGTTCTCCCCTAATTGTGTGTCAATGCTTAAAAGATTTGGGAGACCTTCTTGACGGGAGCTAGAACAACTCAGATAGACTAGAGGCATTGATTTTTGAACTCATGGGGCTAAACGCCTGGTTTTGGAAAAACACGTGCATTGGGCCCAAGGCCAGTGGGCACGAGCAGGAGCTTGTAAACAAACTTGATTAAAGAAAGCCAAGAAAATTTCTAATGAAATTGGTTGTGTGATTTCACCATGGTACCAAGTTAGGATCGACAATGCTTGATGGACTAGCAACAGAGCGTGAGGGCTAGGTCGGCGGACTGACCTAGACAAACAGTTATAGGTTGGGGCTGTTGGACCATTGGCACCGAAGATAATGGCCATATGTGAAAATTGTTATTTGTGCATGCAATTATGGTACGAGACCATTAAGATGCCCTTGATGGGTAGTGATGGGTTCTAAAAACTACTGGACGACATGGTGGAGATAAGGGCAGTTTGTAAATCCTGTCCCTTGAAGATAAAGAAAACCACAGAAAGAATCGGTCAACCCAAGTAAGAAAATCTGATGTGAATCTTACTAAATAGACTACGAATTCACAAGTTCAATCAACCGAACCTGCAATGGAGCTGAACAATTTATCACTACATGAGATGAATAATCATTTGAGACTGCAAGAGGGCCCAATCACAAGGTTAAGGCCTAAAATATTCAAAGAAGCTTTATATGGGCTGATTAAAGAGATTGCTGAATATTCAAATGGAAGCCCAAATGAAGAGCCCAAGATGAGCACAAGAGAAGATCCATATTTAATTAATAAGAAGAGATTTATTAATATAATAAATCCCTTAGGATAATATTAGGTAGTTCAGATTTTTAAATTAGTTATTAAATATCCTAGATATTTAGATTAGATATGGTTAGTTATAAGCATAATAAATTTTTTCCTTATTTTGTGGGCTATTAAGTTGTTTTCTAAGCCTATAAAAGGCATACTCCACAACATTGGAATTTCAATCTTGTGAGTTTTGTCTTCTTTTTTTTCTTGAAAGAGCTTTTTGAACTTATCAGGTTTTTACCTGTGGCGTTCAAGAAATTCAAGACTTATCACCAGGGTTTTCTAAGGGTTCTTCTTAGAGAATTTGGGTGTGGCATCTAGATATCTGATATCTTGTTTCTCACATAAATAAGGTATATTCCATTCTTTCGTACTTGCGTCGTGAAAGTTTTGGGGTCTTGCCATATTTGGTGTAGGGTGTTGTCAACATATTAGCAGGATTCGCATCGGTTGGTATCAGAGCACACGGTTGCACGACAAGTTCTATCCCATCTTGTTCTTTTTTTTATCTTCTCTACCTATTTCTATTCTCTATAAAAAAAAATTCTCATCTTCTTCTATCTATATTCTCTTCAGTCGGTTAAAAAAAACCAAAAAAATTAGTGCCAGAAAAAAAAAGGAAAAAAAAGCAAAAAAAGTGCTAAAAAAAGAGCAAAAAAAATTCGTACAAAAAAGGCAAAAAAAAGAGGCACACAATTAGTTTGAATTTCATTATGCTCTATTTAGTCTACTTTATTTCATCTTAATTTCTTTCTCTATCTCAATTTTATTGTTCTCCGAGTCTATTCGTACACCACACTTAAATTCTTCTAGAATTGGTTTTTGAAAATCTTATTGATTTGTCGTGATTGTTCCTCAAGTTGAACTGCTTCATAAAAATGATTTGTTTTTAAAGTTCAATTTAGATTGAAAGAAGACATACGATAGGAAAAAAGCAAGAGTGTGTGAATCTATAAGAAAAAGCCAATTGAGTGTGAAAACACGAGTGATTGAGAGAAATACGTAAGGGAGCGTTGGCAAGGTTCTTCTATTATTTTTATCATTTGTAGGAACTCATGGCACAAAGACGAGTAGATACGCCAAATGAAGAAGATTCCCAACAACCGATTCCAAATTTTCAAATGCAAGCTATAATAAGCGAAATGAGATGAATTTTGAAGTCCGAGTTGGAAACGCTTCATGAGCGAATTAATCAATTGGAAGGAGTGAGGGGTTCAGTCAAGACGTTTTGATCCACAAGAACTCGAGGAGTTCGATCAATATGCTCATAGAGAACAACCTTGAGTTGATGACAACTTGGATAATATCAAGTTGAAGATACCCTCTTTTCAAGGAAAAACTGATCCAAAAGCGTATCTTGAATGGGAAAAGAGGATGGAGATGGTTTTTGATTGTCATAATTACTCGGAGATGAAAAAGGTATGACTTGCTGCTGTCAAATTTATTGATTATGCTATAATATGGTGGGATCAATTGGTGAAGGAAAGGAAACAAAATCACGAATGCCCCGTGGAGTCTTGGGATGAAATGAAAGCGATCATGCGACGACGATTTGTTCCCAGCCACTATCACTGGGAGTTGTTCAATAAACTCCAAAGGCTTACCCAAGGATCAAGAAGCATCAATGAATACTTCAAGGAGATGGAGATTGCGATGATTCGAGCAAATGTGGAGGAAGACAGAGAGGCAACAATGGTGAGATTTTTGCATGGTCTAAATCATGAGATAGCTGACGTAGTGGAAATGCAATATCATGTTGAGTTGCAAGATATAGTACATCAAGCTATCAAAGTCGAACAACAATTGAAGAGAAAGAGTTTACACAAAAGGGGATTAAATAATGGTTCCTCGAACTCATGGAAACCATCCTCAAGGCGATTTGAGAGTTAGTCAACTCAACCTCAGCATGCTCCACTAAAAGAGACAACCAAGCAGGCTGTGACCCAAAATC
This sequence comes from Trapa incisa, assembly GCA_030064435.1. Taxonomy (NCBI): domain Eukaryota; kingdom Viridiplantae; phylum Streptophyta; class Magnoliopsida; order Myrtales; family Lythraceae; genus Trapa; species Trapa incisa. The sequence continues at coordinate 19,082,619 of CM057785.1, read as the reverse complement.
AAGGTAACACCCATATCACAACTCCCAAAACTCGTGATATTAATTGTTTTCGATGCCAAGGTAGGGGTCACATTGCAATTCAATGCCCAAATAAGCGGGCAATGGTGATCAATGCTAATGGTGAAATTGACATCGATGATGAAAAAGAAGATATCGATTCGGGGATGCCACCACTTGAAGATGCTGATGAATATGCAGAAGAAGGGGAATTGTTGGTTGCACGACGAACTCTCAGTGTTCAAGCCCAAGAAGAAGAAAACAATAAGCGTGAGAACTTATTTCATACTCGTTGTTGTGTGAAAAATAAGGTTTGCTGTGTTATTATAGATGGGGGAAGTTGCACTAATGTAGCTAGCACTGAGCTGGTGGAGAAATTGGCATTACCAACATTAAAGCATCCGAAGCCTTATCGACTACAATGGCTGAACGACCAAGGTGAACTCAAGGTAACCAAACAAGTGTTGGTTGCATTTTCTATTAGAAAATATCAAGATGCAATAATATGTGATGTAGTACCAATGCACGCATGCCATATACTTTTGGGACGACCTTGGCAGTTTGATTGTCAAGTTATGCATGATGGATTCACTAATAGGTACTCTTTTGTGATGAATGAGAGACCAATTTCTCTTGTACCATTGACTCCAAGGCAAGTTTTTGAGGATCAACTGAAAAAAAAAGGCAAATGAATGGAAAATAGAAGAAAAAAAGAAAGGAGAAATATCAGAGTTGATAAAAAAGAGGGAAAAGCCAAAAGTGGAAAAAAAAAGAGAGTAAAAGCAATTTCATTGCAAGAAAAAAATGAGATCAAGCGATCTTTACTTTCACATCAGGCTCTTATTGTATTTATGTACAAGGATGCCTTTTTGAGTACTAACGATCTTGTCGAATCTTTGCCGAGCAATATTATTACTGTTTTATAGGAATTTATCGATGTCTTTTCTGATGAGATACCACTAGGTTTGCCACCAATTTGAGGAATTGAACATCAAATTGATTTCATCCCTGGAGCGACGATTCCCAACCGACCAGCATATAGAAGTAACCCTGAGGAAACAAAGGAACTTCAACACCAAGTCCTAGAGCTGATGGAAAAGGGGTATGTTTGAGAGAGTATGAGTCCATGTGCTGTGCCAATGCTACTTGTACCTAAGAAGGATGAAACTTGGCGAATGTGCGTGGATTGTCGAGCCATTAACAACATCACGGTAAAGTATCGCCACCCTATTCCTCGTTTGGATGACATGTTAGATGAGTTGCATGGATCTTGTTTATTTTCGAAAATAGATCATAAGAGTGGATATCATCAAATTCGAATGAAAGAAGGGGATGAATGGAAAACTACATTTAAAACTAAACAAGGATTATATGAATGGTTAGTTATGCCCTTTGGATTGACTAATGCACCAAGCACTTTCATGAGATCAATGAATCATGTATTACGTGCTTTTATTGGGAGATTTGTAGTGGTATATTTTGATGATATTCTAATCTACAGCAAGACCATGGATAAACATGTAGCACATTTATGAGCTTTGTTAGAAGCATTAAGGCAACATAAATTGTTTGCCAACTTAAATAAATGTGTCTTTTGTTCGGATAAACTTGTGTTTCTTGGATATATTATAAGTTCAGAAGGGATTGGAGTTAACGAGGAAAAAATTAAGGCAATTCGTGATTGGCCAACACCTAATTTGGTAAGTCAGGTAAGAAGTTTTCATGGATTAGCTAGTTTTAATAGACGTTTTGTTCCAAATTTTTGTAGTTATGTTGCACCTCTTACTGTTGTTATAAAGAAAAACGTACCTTTTAAATGGGGTAATGAGCAACAAAATGCATTTCAATTGATAAAGGAAAAACTAACTACTGCCCCATTGCTCTCATTGCCTAATTTTTCAAAAATATTTGAAATTGAGTGTGATGCATTAGGAGTAGGTATGAGAGGTGTATTAATGCAGGAAGGAAGACCAATTGCATATTTCAGTGAAAAGTTGAGTGGAACAACCCTTAACTATCCTACCCATGATAAGGAGATGTATGCAACATGACAGTACTATCTATGGCCGAAAGAGTTTGTGATTCACACAGATTATGAATCTCTTAAGCATCTCAAAGGACAATACAAGTTGAACAAATGCCATGCAAGGTGGGTGGAGTTCATTGAAACATTCCCATATGTGATCAAGTACAAACAAGGTAAGGAAAATATAGTTGCAGATGCTCTATCGCGAAGGTACGCTATGCTTTCAATGCTTGATTCTAAATTACTTGGTTTTGATTATATCAAGGATTTGTATGCAAACGATCCTGATTTCTGTGAAGTGTTTAAAGATTGTCGAAGTGGTAAGTTTGGAAAATTTTATTTACAAAATGGATTTCTTTTTCGAGAAAACAAATTATGCATCCCTCAGTCTTCTTTGTGTGAGTTACTTGTTAGGAAAGCACATGCTGGAGGACTTATGGGACATTTTGGGGTAGCCAAGACTATGGCAATAATGCATGAGCATTTTTTTTGGCCTCACATGAAAAGGGATGTTGAGAAAATTTGTTTTCGATGCATTACATGTAAGGAGTCTAAGTCTAGGCAACAACCTCATGGCCTGTATACTACTCTTCTAATTCCTAATGCACCGTGGATTGATATTTCCATGGATTTTGTTTTAGGATTACCAAGAACTAAGAGGGGGAGGGATTCTGTGTTTGTGGTAGTTGATAGGTTTTCGAAAATGGCACATTTCATTCCCTGTCATAAAACTGATGATGCATCGAATGTTGCTGATTTGTTCTTTAGAGAAGTTGTCAAATTGCATGGTATGCCTAGAACTATTGTTTCTGATTGTGATTCCAAATTCTTGAGTTAATTTTGGAAAACCCTATGGGGTAAATTGGGAACCAAACTACTGTTTTCAACAACATGTCACCCACAAACTGATGGTCAAACAAAAGTAGTAAATAGGACATTAGGTAGTTTATTACGTTCTATAATAAAGAAGAATTTAAAATGATGGGAAGATTGCTTACCATATGTTGAATTTGCTTATAATCGTTCTGTTAATTCTACAACTAAGTTTTCACCATTTGAGATTGTTTATGGTTTCAATCCATTAACCCCTCTAGATCTAACTCCACTTCTTGTAGGTGAATTGGTGAATTTTGATGGAAAGAGAAAAGCAGAGTTTGTGAATGAATTGCACGAGAAGACAAAGATACACATTGAACGGATGACTAAAGTTTATGAAAAACAAGCAAACAAGGGCTGCAAAAGTGTCATTTTTGAACCCGACGATTGGGTCTAGCTTCATATGAGGAAATAACGATTTTCGAAACAATGGTGATCAAAACTTCTTCCTAGCAGAGATGGACCATTTTGTGTGTTGGAACGCATTAATAATAATGCCTACAAGCTAGAGTTACTTGGTGAGTATAGTGTTAATGAAAGCTTCAATGTTACTGATTCAATGCCCTTTGATGTAGGTGATGAAGAAACAGAAGATTTGAGGACAAATCATTTTCAAGAGGGGGAGAATGATGTGAATCCGACTAAATAGACTACGAATTCATAAGTTTAATCAACCGAATCTGCAATGGAGCTGAACAATTTGTCACTAAATAAGATGAATAATCATTTGAGACTGCAAGAGGGCCCAATCACAAGGTTAAGGCCTAAAAGATTCAAAGAAGCTTTATATGGGCTGATTAAAGAGATTGCTGAATATTCAAATGGAAGCCTAAATGAAGAGCCTAAGATGAGCCCAAGTGAAGGTCCATATTTAATTAACAAGGAGAGATTTATTAATATAATAAATCTCTTAGGATAATATTAGGTAGTTCATATTTTTAAATTAGTTATTAAATATCATAGATATTTAGATTAAATATGGTTAGTTATAAGCATAATAGATTTTTTCCTTATTTTGTGGGCTATTCGGTTGTTTTCTAAGCCTATAAAAGGCATACTCCACAGCATTGGAAGTCACACTTTGGAATTTTAATCTTGTGAGTTTTGTCTTCTTTTTTTTCTTGAAAGAGCTTTTTGAACTTATCAGGTTTTTACCTGTGGCGTTCAAGAAATTCAAGACTTATCACCAGGGTTTTCTAAGGGTTCTTCTTAGAGAATTTAGGTGTGGCGTCTAGATATCCAATACCTTGTTTCTCACATAAACAAGATATATTCCATTCTTTCGTACTTGCGTCATGAAAGTCTTGGGGTCTTGTCATATTTGGTGTAGGGTGTCGTCAACATATTGGCGGGGTTCGTATCAAAATCAAACCGATTCACGAACCCCAACCGTTAGAGAACGGGTAAATTGAGAAATTTACACATCTCGAGTGACTTAAAGAGTCATAAAAATCATGGAAAGGGACTTCGGGACAATTTGGGAGAGAAAACCAAACCGGTTCAAGTGAACCAAATATGAACCAGATTGAACTAGTTTGGATTGGCTTGAACCATCATTGAACAAGATGCTAAATTCATTTTTCTAGGTGGTTTAAAATATTCAAATTGGAGAATTGAAGCCACCATTGGAAAGAGAATGAATTTAAATTAATTTAGAAAATTTTAATTTTGAAAAACTCATTTGAATCAGGTCTAATCTGGCCGGTTTAAGCATTGAACCCAGTTCGGACCGGTACACTCCAGTTCGGAATAGTGTCCTCTTCTTCCTCTAGACAATGGCACTGTTCACTCGACGAAAAAATGAACAACACTGATGGAAGAGAAATGTTTCCGTTCAAGATGTTTCAAGCCATCAATGAGTGCCATTAAGGTGCCAAACGGATGGCCAACGAGTCCCTTAGCTCCCTATATAAAGAGCTCCTCTCCATTAATCCTCCTTACACCTGAAAACTCCACTTCCTCTCAACTACTCAATTTTCTGATGAAGATCAAACCAGAGCTCTGACATAGGGGTTTTTCTGAGCCAAAGAAGGTGAGGTCGGGTTCTTTAAATTCGGGGAGAAGTTAGCTACCCGACTATAGTCTCCATTTGCTCCGAGGATCTCTAAAAAAGCGCCGACGAGAGCTATTCGCCCAGATCGAAAGCTCGGAACGTCGCAACTCCGACGATTAGCTTTTGAAGCTTTCTCTCTCTATGTACAATTTTCCGGCAAAACTCCGTTTGAGCTCGTTTCAGCCTCAATTCATGTGATTCAAAGCTTAATTGAATTGTATGAATGTATAGGATCTCAATTATACCTTTAATTTCAACAATTAACCTCGATTGAATGGTCAATTTGATAAAATCAAATTCGTCCAGTTTGAAAGGGGGAAATTGAGGGAAAATTTTCGAAGAAATTGAGGATTTCGTAAAATTGAGAGATCAAATTGCAATTTCCCAAAATTGAGGTCCAATTGACCATCATAAGGATGTTGGAGGACCAATTGTCGATTTTTGAAAGAAATTGGGGTCAAATTGAAATTTTTTTAAAGTAGGGGCAAAATGGTAATTTTTGAAAAGTTGGGGATCAAATTGGAAATTTGGAAAACTTGAACCCCTTTAACGATTTGAATAAATTAAGTATCCAAAGTGAAATTTTAGAAGCTTTGGGAGTCAATTGGGAGAAAAATTAGCATTAGGGACCTAGAGTCAAGGAAAAAGAACTTTCGGGACCTAAATGCAATTAATTGAAAAGTTTGGGCATTTTGTTCATACATGAGGAACGAAGGCTATCAGGCCAAATGTTAATAAACAAAGATCTCCAAATCGTGTAGGAATATGAAGGACTATAATGCTGACAAGGATAAGCTCGTGTAGAGGCAAAAAGCCAACTAAGAAAGAATACATTGTGAATATCGGGTGAGTGGGTTATTCAAATCATACCTGGTTGGGATGATTAACATCTCGAAAATAAAATATCACTACTATGTGGAATTTTAACATCACACATGGTTGGAGTGATGTGAGAACTAAACAAAAAAACTACTTAACGGTTGTAAGTAGATCATACATGGTTGGTATGATGGACTTTCTCAAAGGAAGTGGAAAACCCGCTTACCGGTTGTAAACGGAGATGTCATCACACCTAGTTGGTGTGATGGATGAGAAAATTTATTTTGTCAGAAGTGCTCTCCCATGATTGTGTACCAATGCTTAAAACTTTTGGGATACCTTCTTGATGAGAGCTAGTTTTGGAACTTGAGAGACCAGAGGCCTCGGTTTTGGAACTTGAGAGCTAAAATGCCCGGTTTTGGAAAATCATGTACAGTGGGCCCAAGGCCAGTTGGCACGAGCAGGAGCTCGTAAACAAAAATGATGATAAGCCATGAAAATTATTAATGAATAATTTATGTAGTTTGGCCATGGTACCAAGATAGGGCTGACATACTCGATGGAGTGGCGGCAGTGCGACAGGATTAGGTCGACGGACTGGTCTAGATAAATACCTGTAGGTCGAGTTGAAGGTTAGGGCCGTTAGACCAATGGCACCAAAGATAAATGGCTTTATGGAAAACTTTTGTTTGTGCAAGCACTTGAGGTTTAGGACCATCAAGATGCCCTAGAGGGGTAGTGATGCGTCCTAGGGGCTACTGGACTACATGGTGGAGATAAGAGGAGTTTGTCATGCTAGTAGTCTCGGAAGCTCGACGTAGCTTCATGTGCATGAGACTGGGGTGGGGTCAGGATGAGGTCTCTATCCTCATACTGAAATAGAGTTGATTTCAGATTTAAGGGTCGGATGTCGCGAACATCCACTCATTCCCAAGGTAGAAGTGGACGAGCTTCTATCTAGGTGGCCGATAAAGTCGCTCCGACGCTATAAGTGGGTGTAGTGGATAGGTTGTCATGCGAATGTGTGATCCCTTCATGATGAAGGGTGAAAAAGTGTTTGAAAAACCAAAATTTGAAGAAGAAATAATCTTAAAGGAAATAAGGATTCTGGTGCATGCCCATTAAAAACTATTTTATAAAAACTCTTTTTAAAACACCCATTCACTTAGTTGTAGAAACTCACCCTCTTTTTCTATGTATTTTGAGGATTAGATAAAATAACTAAGGAAAACACGAGGACCTACCTCTTGTTAGGTATGCTTAAAAGTATTATTTTTTTAAACTTGTATTTTATTGATTTATGTTATTATAGGGAACAAGGTTAAAATTTCTCGTGGCTCCTCTTGATTAAAGAAAGGGGGAAACCCCTCTTGAACCAAGGTCGCGAGGATCCGACCAAACCAGGTTGGGGTGTGACAACTTGAGTGGTATTAGAGCCTCTTCCCTTGAAGTATTATCAATACTATGCCCTTACACTAATAAAACCTTAACTACCATGTAGGAGGGAGAGTCCTTAGAATGTTCGCCGTGAAATCCAATCCTCCACACTTGACCTTGAAAAAGACGTTAACCCCTAGGGAGACAGCTGTTCAACGATTCCTAAAGGGTGAGAAGAGAGTTCCCAAGGATATGGTTGAGGATTATCAGAAACTCGTGGGAGCCTTACTAGAACCAGAGGGCATTACATATCCTCCTCAAAGACAAGAGTAACCTGGTCCTTCCTCAAGGAGCCCAACACCTCCTTTAGTCCCATAACAACTAGAGAGAAATTTCACTAAGAAGGAGGCTTGGGACTACTATTGGGATGCTTATGCCACCTTTATGAAAGTCCACCATGTACCCCTACCTACTCAGTTTGGCTTCAATCCTTCTCAATGGATGAAGTGAACATATGAGTGTGAGGCTGAGGTGTTAAGGTGGTATGTATTAGAGACCATACATGAAGTTCGTCCCATAAGGGAATATGGAGGACTTCTACCAGCTCCTCAAAGCCATCAGACCATGAATCCCATAATCATTCCAAGGCTAACTCCCAACCTTCCTAAATGAATGAAAATCCAATTTTTCCTCGAATAAAATTTTTGTCTCTTTGATACATACAACTAATTGAAATACGAGTATGCCAATAAAGACCACAAATTATGGTAGAGATAATGCGAGTATCCTTAAAGGAATTTTTGATAAGTAGAACACAAATTATGAAGAACTCAACAACAATTAGGAGTTTCTCAAATGAAGGATTTTTTATGGCAAGGAGGAATCAAGAGCGCATAACTATAATAATGATAGAATTGGTAAGAGAGAATATGGGTAAAACTTTCAAGAAAAAGGATAGGATAGGATGTGAGACCCTGGAATGAAAATCCCCAAAATAAATAACTGATAGATAAACCATTAGAAGTTAGAACCAAAATAAGGTCCTAAGGCATTGGTGGTTAAGGACGTACCTGGATGGCCAGGTGTGACCTGCTATAGATGGGATTTCAGACAGACCTAATTGATGGAAATAACTCGTAACAACAAGATAATCCGGGAGAATAAACAATGCCCTAAGATGGACTAGGGAAGTAGTAAGGACTACACCCTAAAAAGTGAAAGGAGATGGATATTAAGGATAATACGATCCAAGAGATGATGGCCTCAAGATCACTTGACAAGGAGAATGATAGGATCGAGACAATTAATGAACAGAACCTTGTGAAGGTCAATACTCTAGTTAAGAAGGGAGAGGTGGAAAGGCTATATTTGGGGAAATGAGGATGAAGAGAAGCCTTAAAGGGATTAATGGCTGAGACGGGAGTAACAATCAAAAGCCATGAGAAGGGAAAAGCAAACATCTTATAAGAAGATCAAGAGATTGTGAAATAAAGAAGATGTGATTTCAACTTGAAAAATAGGTGGATTCATGGAATAAGGGAGAATGAAGACGAGACATAAATGAAATACATAAAAGTTTTCTAAAGTAATGTAAGTCGGAGAGGATGGCATCGGAGAATGCCATTTAAGACTTGATGCCCTCAATAGCGGAACTAGAAGAGAACTCGGGAAAAAAAGTGTATAAAACTACCCAGGAAGAAAAATTTACAAAGGACATAAATGTCCCAAGTAAGAGATAATGGGATCAACGGAAGTAGAGACAAGATAAACTCATCAAGATAAACTCAAGTACAAAGGAAAGGTATTCAGGAGGACCCAAGAAGTAAGTTAAGTACAAAAAACGTGTAAGTAGGGAAACAACATCAAAAGATGCCGTACGAGTAAGAAAGGGGTGGACTGTCCATAAAAGAAGAAACAAAGAAAATAGACCTTTGAACTCTTGGAAAACCTAACCCTTCAAATGAGAAGAGATTAAAGTAAAAGATCACCGACATCAAGATTGGTAGTGATCAACGCACAATTGATGGAGCCTAAAGAAAGGACAACTTGAAATAGTGTGGAGTACACAGAATAAGACCGAGAATAAGAAGTGTTCCAAGTAACGAATAGGAGATGAAACTAAAATTTCAGTTATAAAGATCATTTAAATGAACAGTTATCTCGATATATAAAGTAATATGAATAAAGGAAAGAAACGTTCAAGGAATGATAAGAAGGTTGAGAATTGTAGCCCCTAAGGTGAAAGTATCTATGGTGAGGGACATAGTAGATAACAAAACCAAAATAAGGGAGCTTTCCCAAAAAAATAATCGACACTTAAGTTCGAAGGAGATTAACTCGGAATAAGAGTTGTGAAGTGATCACGAGAGAGTAAGAGTAGACTAAGAGAATGGAAAGTTCTTGAGAAAAGGACGCAGTTGTAAACCCCGTCCCTTGAAGATAATGAAAACCAAGGAAAGAACTGGTCAACCCAAGTAAGAAAATTGAACCGGTTCACAAATCCCATCCATTAAAGAACGGTCAAATTGAGAAATTTACACATCTCGAGTGACCCAAAGAGTCATAAAAATCATGGAAAGGGACTTTAGGACAATTTGGGAGAGAAAACTAGACAGGTTCAGGTGAACTGGATTGAACCGATTTGGACCGGTTTGAACCATCATTGAACCGGATGCTAAATTCATTTTTCTAGGTAGCTTAAAATATTCAAATTGGAGAATTGAAGCCATCATTGGATAGAGAGTGAATTTAGAAATCTTAAATTTTGAAAAACTTAGTCGAATCGGGTATGAACCGACCGATTTGTAACAACTTCGTTTTGTAACAACTTCGTTTTGTAACAACATTAAACTCGGTTCATATCGATCCATTCAGGTTTGTAACAACTTCGTTTTGTTTCTCTAGACAATGACACTATTCGTTTGTCAGAAAAAAGAACAGTACTGGCAGAAGGGAAACGTTTCCTATATAAAGAGCTACTCTCCATTCATTCTATTCACACTTGAAAACTCCACTCTCTCTCAACTACTCAATTTTATGATGAAGCTCGAACCAAAGCTCCGAAATAGAGGTTTTTCTGAGCCAAAGAAGGCAAGGTCGGTTTCCTTAGATTCGGGGAGAAGTCAGCTACTCGATGGTAGTCTCCATTTGCTCCGAGGATCGCCGAAGAAGTGCCGGCGAAATCAAATAGTGAAGCAGCGCCGATGGACCGAAGCTGCCCTATTTCGGCCGAGCTGAAATTGGCCGAATTTAGTCCTTCTTAGGCCAAACCAAGCTCTTCCAACACCTTTACAGCCCTCACACGACCGAATTAGAGCTGAAAGGTAGGCTAATTCGACTCCGCTCTATAATTTACGATCGACGTTAGAGAGAGAAATGGTGAAATTTCCCCGACCAAATTCTCACTCAATTCGATATGAATTGTTGCAATTATTTATCCTAAAAGGAAGCTCAGAATGAGAGCTATCTGCCTAGATCACAAGTTTGAACCGTTGCACCTCCGATGGTAAGCTTTCGAGACTTTCTCTCTCTACATACAATTTTTTTGATGAAGCTCCGTTTGAGCTTGTTTCGGCCTCAATTCATGTGATTCAAAGGTCAATTGAATCATATGGATATGTAGGAACTCTATTATACCTTTAATTTCAACAATTAACCTCAATTGAATGGTCAATTTGATAGAATCAAATTTGGCTAGTTTGAAAGGGGGAAATTGGGGGAAAATTTTGTGGATTTCGTAAAATTGAGGGACCAAATTTCAATTTCCCAAAATTGAGGGCCAATTAACCATGAAAAGGATGTTGGAGGACCAACTGGTTGATTTTTGAAAATAATTGGGGTTAAATTTCTATTTTTGTAAAGTAGGGGCAAAATGGTAATTTTTGAAAAGTTGGGGATCAAATTGAAAATTTGGAAAACTTTAACCCCTTTTTACGATTTTGAATAAATTGAGTAACTAAAGTAAATTTTAGAAGTTTTGGGAGTCAACTTGGGGAAAAGTTAGTATTATGGACCTAAAGTTAAGGAAAAAGAACTTTAGGGACCCAAATTCAATTAACTAAAAAATTTGGGCATTTTGTTCATACATGAGGAACGAAGGCTATCATGCCAAATGTTAATAAATAAGGATCTCCAATTCATGTAGGAACATGAAGGACCCAAATGCCAGCAAGGATAAGCTCGCGTGGATGCAAAAAGCCGACTAAGAAGGAATACACTAGGAATATCGGGTGAGTGGGTTATTCACATCATACCCGGTTGGGATGATAAACATCTCAAAAATGAAAAGCCACTACTATGTGAAATTTTAACATCACACATGGTTGAAGTGATGTGAGAACTACCCGGAAAAACTACTTACAGATTGTAAGTAGATCATACCGGGTTGATATGATGGATTTCCTGGAAGTTAGTGGAAAACCCGCTTACCGGTTGTAAGCGTAGATGTCATCACAACCGGTTGGTGTGATGGATGAGAAAATTTATTTTGTCGGAAGTGCTCTCCCATGACTATGTGCCAATGCTTAAAACTTTTGAGAGACTTTCCTGGCGAGAGCTAGAGTTGCACAAATAGGCCAAAGGCTTAGGTTTTGGAACTTGAGGGCTAAAACCCGCTTACCGATTGTAAGTAGAGATGTCATCACACTTGGTTGGTGTGATGGATGAGAAAATTTATTTTGTCAGAAGTGCTCTCCCCTGACTGTGTGCCAATGCTTAAAAAGTTTGGGAGACCTTCTTGGCGACAGCTAGAATAACTCAAATAGGCTAAAGTCCTTGGTTTTGGAACTTGAGGGATAAAACGCCCAGTTTTGGAAAATCATGTACAATGGGCCCAAGGTACCAAGATAGGACCGACATACTTACTGGACTAGCGGCAGTGCGACATCATAGGTCTTCGGACTAGGCAAGACAAACCGTTAAAGTCGCTCCGATGCCACAAGTGGGTACGGTGGACGAGCTGGCCTGCGATTGTGTGTTCCTTCATGATGAAGGGCGTGTGTTGGTTGATAAACACACCGTAATGATGATAAATGGTTATAAAAATAAAAAATTCAGAATGAAATGTTTTAAAAAGAAGGAGACTGGCACACTACAGTTCAAATTATTTTTCTAAAAGTCATACTTTTAAACACCCATTCACTGTGTTGTTCAACCCACCCCTCTCTTATATCCCTTTTAGGTTACCCAGGGAAAAACTTACCTAATGACCTATGAGTTAAATTATAGCTATAAGACATGTATGAAAAGTTTAAATTCTATGTAGTTTTGATTAATGTTATTCCAAGAAAGGTATATGTTTAAAGGATGCCATACTTCTCATGGTTTAAAGGAGGGGACAACCCTTAATAAATCGAGAGAGTGGCGGGTTTCTCACGGGGATCTGACCAAACCAGTTCGAGGCGTGAGAAGATTATACATTCGTAGGGCAGCCCGTCCACTATACCCACTTGTAGTGTCGGAGCGACTTTGCCGATCACTTAGATAGAAGCCCTTCCACTTCTACCTTGAGAATGAGTGGATGTTTGTGACATCCGACCCTCAAACTCGAAATTAACTCCATGTATGTATGAGGATAGAGACGTCATCCCGACCCCACCCCGGTCTCATGTGCATGAAGCTACGTCAAGCTTTCCAGACTGCTGGAATGACATACTGCTCTTATCTCCACCATGTCGTCTAGTAGCCTCTAGGACACATCACTACTCCTTTGGGGCATCTTGATGGTCCTGAACCTTAAGTGCATTCACAAACAAAAGTTTTCCACAAAGCCATTTATCCTTGTTGCCATTGGTCCAATGACCCTAACCCTCAACTCGACCTGCAAGTGTTTATCTAGACCGGTCCGTTGACCTAGCCCTGTCGCACTACCGCTAGTCCATCGAGTATGTTGGTCCTATCTTGGTATCATAGCCAAATCACATAAACCATTTATTAAGATTTTTCATTACTTATCATCATGTTTGTTTATGAGCTCCTTCTCGTGCCAACTGGCATAGGGCCCACTGTTCGAGTTTTTCAAAATCGGGCATATTAGCCCCCAAGTTCCAAAATTGAGGCCTTCGGCCTATATGAGCTATTCGTGCTCTTGTCAAGAAAGTCTCCCAAAAATTTTAAGCAGCGTCACATAGTCAGAGGAGAGCATTTCCAATAGAATAAACTTTTCAACTATCCATCATACCAACATGGCATGAGGACATCTCCACTTATAACTGACAAACGAGTTTTCTACTTCTTTCTAGAAAGTTTAATCATACCAACTAGGTATAATTTTCCTACAACCGGTAAGTAGTTTTTTTTTGCGTGATTTCCACATCACTCCTATCAGGTGTGATGGTTAAAATACCACTTAACAGTGGGTTTTCATTTTTGAGTTGCTTATCATCCCAACCAGGTGTGATATTAAATATCCCACTCTCCCGATAGTGTAGTGAATATCCTCTTAGTCGACTTGTGGTCCTTACTCGTACTTATCTTAGCTAGTGTTCTCGGTACTTCATATTCCTACACAATATGAACACTCTTGTTCATTATCCTTTGGCCTAATAACCCTTATTCATCCCAAATGAATGAGAAAACTAAACTTTTTATTTATTTGTAATTAGGTCCCTAAAGTTATTTTTCTTTAACTTTAAGTCCCTAATGTCGGGTTTTCCTCAAATTGAGTCCCAAAACTTTTAAAATTCACTCTGGGACCTCAATTTATTCAAATTCACAAAAAAGGTGTTTAATTTCCCAAATTTCCAATTTGGTACCCAACTTTTCCAAAATTACCATTTTGCCCTTACTTTACAAAAATGGTAAATTTTGTCCCAAAAATTCCAAAATTTGCCCAGTTGGTCCCCCAACATCTTTATCATGCCCAATTGGCCTTCAATTTTATGAAATTGCACTTTAGTCCTTCGAATTTTTGAAATTCCCAAATTTCCCCCAATTTCAACCTTCTAACTCAACTGAATTTGATTTCATCAAATTAACCAATCAAATGAGTTTAATTGTTGAAATTGAAGTTAGATTGGAGTTTCTACACCTTCATACGATTCAATTGCACTTTCAATCGCACGATTTGTTGCCATAATGAGCTCAAATGGAGCTTCATGGAAAACTAGAATTAGAGAGAGAAAGCTTCGAAAGCTTTCCATTAGGGGCGCAAAGATTCGAGCTTTCAATCTGGGTAGATAGCTCTGGTCCTGAGGTTACTCATAGGATTAAGAATTGAATCAATTGATATCGAATTAAGTGAGAATTTAGTCATCGAAGTTTTGCTGGTTCTCTCTAGCACCGATCTGAATTTATTGAGGGGAGCCAAATTGGCTTACATTTTAGCTCTAATTCGGTTGTAGAAAGACTGTGGAGGTGTTGGGTGGGCTTGGTTTGGCATGAGAGGGGCACGAATTGGCTGATTTTAGCTCGGCCAAAGCAGGCAACTTTAGTCAACCGGAGCTGCTTCGCTGTTCGATCACGCCGGCAATTCTCAGGTGACCCTCAGAGCAAATGGAGACTATAGGCGTGTAGTTGACTTCTTCCTAAATCCAAAGAACCCGACCACGCCTTCTTTGGCTAAAAAAATACCATATATCAAAGCTCTAGTTTGAGCTTCACAAAAATTGGAGCAATTGAGAGAGAATCAAGTTTTCAGGTGTGGAGAAGATGAATGATGAGGAGCTCTTTATATATGAAGCTTGAGGACTTCTTGGCTGTTAGATTGGTGCCTTAATGGTGATCATTCATTGCCTAAAACTCACTGGCTGGAGACTTTTCAACTTCACCAGTGCTGCTTGATTTTCTAGCGAGTGAATAGTGCTGTCATCTGAAGGAAGAAGATGACACTGTTTTTAATTGGATCAGACTGGTCCGAACTGGGTTCAAAGCTTAAACTAGCTGGTTTAGGCCTGATTTGACCGAATTTTTAAAAATTAAAAATTTCTAAATCCATCTAAATTCATTTTCTATCCAATGGTGGCCTTAAATCTCAAATTTAAATTTTCTAAGCCACCTAGAAAAATGAATTTAGCATCCGGTTCAATAGTGGTTCAAACCGTTTCAATCCGGTTCGGATCCAGTTCACCTGAACCAGTTTGGTTTCCATGTCCAATTCATCCTAAAGTATTTTTTCTTAACTTTTGTGACTCTTTAGGTCACTCGGAATCCATAAATTTCCCTATTTGCCCTTTCTTTATCGGTTCCAGTTCATGTACTGACTCGGTTCATGAACTAGTTCAATACAGTTGGATCCAGTTCATCTGAACCAGTTTGGTTTTTCTCTTCAAATTTGTCCGAAGGTTCTTTTCGAAGGTTTTATGAACCCTTTGGATCACTCAGGAGTTGTAAATTTCTAAATTGCCTGTTCTTTGATGATCGGGTTTGTGAACCGGTTTGGTGTTTCTCACTCGATTTAACTAGTTCTTTTCCCAGTTTTCCTTAACTTTAAAGGGCGGGGTTTACAACTCTCCCCTCCTTTGAGGAGTTTTTTCCCCAAAACTAAATTTCACTCTAGGATAACTTCCCTTAATGACAACTTAGACATGTTAATACTTTGGTCATTCTTTAACTCAGTCCACCTTAAATCACTCACTTAAGGAATTTCTTTTCCTTTATTTTGTTTACTCCTTCCATGGATTTTTATCATTACTAGTATGTCTTGCCTGTGAGTCCAAAGGTGTATCCCTAGGTTCGCATCTTTCTTTACTTAGGGAAATATTCTTCCCCTTGGGGTTCTTACTCAAGATTTCAGGATTGGGAGTTCTAAGATGCCCAATTGTTACTTTGTCTAGATATTCTCTTCATCGTTAAAATCCATAACTTGACGTTCTTTCGAGCATTACGTAATTGATTTCACGGGTTTCAGTGTTATTACCCTTTCATCCTATTTTGATCCTCTCTTCATCCATTATTTATTACAACTTCAGTCCAAGTTATGTTTGACCTCGTCATACTTACGAATAGACTCTTCCTTATTTGTGTCACATTTTGTTTTTCTTCAGGACTGTTTTGCTTACCTATCTCTTATAGCACGACAATGCTCAAGAATCTGTCTTTGATCATTAAAATTTTAGAACACTTATTGGGTGTTCCCAAATAGTTTCATCCCTCTTTTCACTTGGTAGAATTCCTTGACTATCTTTACCATTATCCAGTTGTCCCTCATGCCTTGACAAAATGTCTTAGACAACCGTGTCGGCTTTTATTACCCACTTGTCCTTTCCCAACTTCCTTGTTGGGTCTTTCTGGTGCAAGTCATTGGATTTCCTAATGACTTACTGACATGCTGGGATTCTTCCCATCTTATGTCTTTCTTCATTTCCGGTGACATCTTTTACTCAATGATTTTCCTTTTCCTTTGGCCATCTCAACATACCCTTAACTACTTATGGTTCTTTATGAGGTTCTTTATGTCAATTTAAGACTCTTAGAATCCATCTGGTGTTTCCTTAGCTTGGGACTTCCCTTCTTACACCCTTCTGAGGTCAGTATTGTTTCCCACTCTTTATCCTTCACTGTCCTCCATTTCCTTTTTGTTCCTTATCCTCTCTTTGAAGAGCTCCTAATGATAGATTGGTTCCTAGCACTCTTTATGTCCAACCATACACTCCTTGGACTCTATTAAGTGAGTGTGGGTCACGACCAGTCTTGATATCATTTATTGTTTTCTCCTTACCCTTTTCCGAATTGAAGGGTTTACTTTTACAAGGTTTTCTGGATGTTCTTTACTCAATTTCCGTATGATGGGTAGCCCACCCTTTTTCACTTGTCACTGCGTCATTTGATGCTATTTCCTACTTACCTGTTCCTTGGGTTTAACTTTCCCCTTGGGTCCTCTTAATGTGCTTCCTTTGGTTCTTTCACGTCAGTGTGCACTTCATCTCCTCATCCTTCGTCACTTGGTCCATTATTTCTTAGTTGGAACATGCCTTCCTAGGGTCTCTTTCCTTAGGAACAACTCATGCACTTATTTGCTCGAAGACCTCTTTGTGTGGGACTTACTAAATCCTCCTTATGGCTTGAGTGTAGTCATCATTTCATTTTTGGCCATTTATTTCTTCAAGGGTTTTCTTCATCCTTCCTTTCCACTGTTTTGGCCTTTCCACTTCCCCCTTCCACGCTAGGTTAGTCTACAACCCTACTTAACTTCTCTGTTTTTCCAAAGTAGATCATACCTTACTGTCTTGAGGCATTCTAGTTGTCTTTCATCGTTCAGCTTGTCTTCTATGGAGGAGGTGTTTCCTTATTTGCTCCTAGGTAGTTTGTAGTGCTCCTTAAGGGAAAATTCCCCCTTTTTTTTTTTTTTTCTATATTCTGGGTTTTCTTAAGGTCCTACCCTTGATCTTCTTTACATGATCTTTCCTCGGGCAATTGAGGCATGCAGCCGTATTATTAAGGAACAGTGAAATTTTCAGAAACTCAGAATCTTATTTATTGAAGTAATACAGTTTGGGGTTTTAACATCTCTTGAGGGAGATTGTTACAATGATGGGTTGAGGAGTACTCACTACTAAACTATGGTCCAGAGGGATTTCTTCCTGGGTGCGATTAGGTTCCCTAGTCGCAATTGTGGTTCTTGTTATGTCATCCCTTCGAACTTCTGTAGGGGTGGAGATGTCCTTATTAGAAGGTATCGCTTGGATTCCTCGCAGTGTGGGACAATTCCTTGCTGTGTGTCCCACCTTCCTACACTCATAATCGATCGTCTCGGATCTTGTCCTCCGAAATGTTGGGCATCTTCTATTGTAGTGTCCCATCGCCCACATTTATAACATGTCATCTCCTTTGTGTGGATATTTATGGTTCCTCCTACACTTTGAGCATTGTGGGGCCTTTCTAAGGGGTTGCTGATGGTGTGATGCCTTGCCATCCTTGAGCCTGAATACCTTGGAGGTTTTCTTGTTGAGTCCTCCTCGACCCTGGGTTACTCCAAGGGTCCTTCTATATTCCTAGTTCATTTCCTCCCTTAGGATGGGGTTCTCCCTAACTTCCGGGGTGGCTAAGGTAGCGTGGGTTTGTTTGGCTACTATTCTTGGGGCCATCTGAAAATTTTAAAAGTATTCTATAACTTACAATGTTATCTAGTCTTGATAATGTATTCGAGGAAACGGGCTCTAATACCACTCAATTTGTCATGCCCCGACCTGGTTTGGTCGGATCCCGTGAGCAACTTGCCACTCTCCCAGTTTATTAAGGGTTTTCCACTCCTTTAAACCGTGAGGAGCAAGGCATCCTTTAAACCTATACCTTTCCTAGAATAACATTAATCAAAACTGCATAAAATTTAAACTTTTTATACCTGTATTACAAGTGTAGTTTAACTCATAGGTCTTTGGGTAAGTTTTTCCCCGGGTTACCTGAAAGGTATAAAAGGGAGGGGGTGAGTTCAACAACTCAGTGAATGAGTGTTTAAAAGTATGACTTTAAGAAAAATAGTTTGAGCTGGAGTGTGTTAGACACCTTTTTAAAACATTTAATTCTCAATTCTCGATTTTTATAACCATTTCTCATCATTACGGTGTGTTTATCAACCAACACACGCCCTTCATCATGAATGAAGACACAATCGCAGGCCAACCCGGCCACTGTACCCACTTGTGGCATCGAAGCGACTTTACTGGCCACCTAGATAGAAGCACGTCCACTTCTACCCTTAGAATGAGTGGATGTTTCCTATATCCAACCCTAAATCCCGTAAAAAAAACTCTGTGTCTATATGAGGACAAAGACCTCATCCTGTCCCCACCCCAGTCTCATGCACTTGAAGCTACATCAAGCTTCATAAGACTTCTAGTACGACTATCTACCCTTATACCCACCAGGTCATCCAGAGCCCTAGGATGCAACACTACCCCTCTTAGGTGTCTTGAAGGTCCCATAACATAGTGCATGCACAATCAATAGTTTTTCACATAAGCCATATAATCTGTGGTGTCACTGGTCCAATGGCCTCGACCCTTAACTCAACTTGTAACTATTTGTCTTGACTAGTCGGAAGACCTGTCATGTCACACTAACGTTAGTCTATTGAGTATGTCGGTCCTATCTCGATACCATGGTCAAACAACTCATTTACTTAAGTTTTCGTGGCTTAATAATCATGTTTGTTTATGAGCTCTTGCTCGTGCCAACTGCTCACTGTTCGAGATTTTCAAATTCGGACATATTAGCCCCCAAGTTCCAAAACCAAGGCATCCGACCTATATGAGCTATTCGAGCTCCCATCAAGAAAGTCTCCAAAAAATTTTAAGCAGTGGCACACAGTCAATGGAGAGCATTTTCGACAAAATAAACTTTTCAATTGTCCCTCATACCAACCGAGCATGAGGACATCTCCACTTATAACTGACAAGCGGGTTTTCCACTTCCTTCTAGGAAGTTTCATCATAGTAATCAGGTATGATCTACTTATAATCGGTAAATAGTTTTTTTCTGCATGATTTTCACATCACTGTTATCAGGTGTGATGGTTAAAATACCACTTAGCAATGAGGTTTCATTTTCAAGGTGCTTATCATCCCAACTTGTTATGATATTAATTATCCTACTCACCCGATAGTGTAGTGAATATCCTCTTAGCCGGTTTGTTGTCCTTACTCGAACTTGTTTTAGCTAGCATTCTCGGTACTTCTTGTTCCTACACAATATGAACACTCTTGTTCATTATCCTTTGGCCTAATAGCCCTCATTCATCCCAAATGAATGAGAAAACAAACTTTTCCTTTTTTTGCAATTAGCTCCCTAAAGTTATTTTTCTTTAACTTTAAATCCCTCATGCCGGTTTTTCCTCAAATTAAGTCCCGAAACTTTTAAAATTCACCTTGGGACCTCAATTTATTCAAATTCACAATAGGGGGTTTAATTTACCAAATTTCCAATTTGGTACCCAACTTTTCAAAAATTACCATTTTGCCCCTACTTTACAAAAAGGGTAAGTTTTTTTCCCAAAAATTCCAAAATTTACCCAATTGGTCCTCCAACATCTTTATCATGCCTAATTGACACTCAATTTTATGAAATTTCACTTTAGTCCCTCAAATTTTCAAAATTCCCATATTCCCCCCAATTTCAACCTTCTAACTCAGTCGAATTTGATTTTATCAAATTGACCAATCAAATGAGTTTAATTGTTGAAATTGAAGTTAGATTGGAGTTTCCACACCTTCATACGATTCAATTGCACTTTTAATTGCGTGATTTGATGCCAGAATGAGCTCAAACGAAGTTTTGCCGGAAAACTAGAGTTAGAGAGAGAGCTTCAAAAATTTACCATCGGGGGCGTGACGGTCCAAGTTTTCAATCTGGACAGATAGCTCTTGTCCTAAGGTTACTCCTGGGATCTTGAATTGCATCAATTGATGCCGAATTAAGTGAGAATTTAGTCATCGAAGTTCTACCGGTTCTCTCTCTAGCACCGATTGGAATTTACATAGAGGAGCCAAATTGACTTACCTTTCAGCTCTAATTCAGTTGTATGAGGACTTTGGAGGTGTTGGACGGGCTTGGTTTGGCTTGAGAAGGGCTCGAATTGGCTGGTTTCAGCTCGACCAAAATAGGACAGCTTCAGTTCATCGGAGCTGCTTCATTGTACAATCACACCGGCATTTCTCTGGCGACCCTTAGAGCAAATGGAGACTACATGCGTGTAGATGACTTCTCCCCAAATCCAAAGAACCCGACCATGCCTTCTTTGGCTTAGAAAAGACCCTATGTCGAAGCTTTGGTTTGAGCTTCACCAGAAATTGGAGTAGTTGAGAGAGAATTGAGTTTTCAGGTGTGAAGAGGATGAATGAGAAGGGGTCTTTATATAGGAAGCTTGGAGACTTCTTTGCCATCCGATTGGCACCTTAATGGCGGTCATTCATTACTTGAAACTATATGGCCAGAGACTTTTTAGCTTCACTGCCGTTGCTCGATTTTCCGGCGGGTGAACAGTGCTGTCATCTAAAGGAAGAAGAGGACACTGTTCCGAACAGGACCGAACCAGTCTGATTCGAGTTCAAAGCTTAAACCAGCCAATTCAGGCCCAGTTCAACTAAATTTTTTAAAATTAAAAATTTCTAAATCCATCTAAATTTATTTTCTATACAATGGTGGCCTCAAATCTCAAGTTTGAATTTTCTAAGCCACCTAAAAAAATAAATTTAGCATCCGGTTCAATAGTTGTTCGAACCAGTCCAAACCAATTCAATCCGGTTCGGAGCCAGTTCACCTAAACCGGTTTGGTTTCTATCTCCTATCATCCTAAAGTCCTTTTTCTAAACTTTTGTGACTGTTTAGGTTACTCAGGATCCATAAATTTTCTAGTTTTCCCTTTCTCTATCGGTTCAATCCAGTTGGATCCGCTTCATTTGAATTGGTCTGGTTTTGCTCTTCAAATTTATCCTAAGGTTCTTTTTTCAGGTTTTATGAACCCTTTGGATCACTTGGGAGTTGTAAATTTATAAATTACTCGTTCTTTGATAATTGGGTTTGTGAACTGGTTTGGTGTTTCTCAATCGGTTTGACCGGTTCTTTTCCCTGTTTTCCTTAACTCCAAATGGTGGGGTTTACAGATCCTTTCTTGATGAAAGGCATGCGTTGATTGTTAAACACACCGATTGTGGATAATGAGGAAAAGTGTTTGAAAAACCAAAATTTGAGAAAGAAATAATCTTAAAGGAATTAAGGATTCTGGCACTCCCATTAAAAACTATTTTATAAAAACTCTTTTTGAAACACCCATTCGACGAGTTGTAGAAACTCACCCTCCTTTTCTATCCATTTTTAGGAGAAGATAAAATGACTAAGGAAAACACGACGACTAACCTTTTGTTAGGTATGCTTAAAAGTATTATTTTTTTTAAACCTGCATATTATTGATGTATGTTATTCCAAGGAACAAGGTTAAAATTTCTCTTGGCTCCTCTTAATTAAAGAAAGGGGGAAACCCCTCTTGAACCAAGGGAGTGGTGGGTTGATCATGGGGATCTGACCAAACCGGGTTGGGTCATGAAAACTTTAGTGGGATTAGAGCATGTTTCCTTGAAGCATTATCAATACTATGCCCTTAAACTAATAAAACCTTAACTACCATGTAGGAAGGAGAGTACCATGCATGTTTGTCATGAAATCCAATCCTCCACACTTGACCTTGAAAAAGATGCCTAACCCAAGGGAGGCAGCTATTCAATGATTTCTGAAGGGTTAGTAGAGAGTGCCCAAGGATATGGTTGAGGATTATCAGAAACTCATGGGAGCCTTACTAGAACTAGAGGGCATTACATATCCTCCTCAAAAACAAGAGTAACCTGTTAGTTCCTCAAGGAGCCAAACACCTCCTCCAGCCCCATAACAACTAGAGAGAAATCCCACTAAGAAGGAGGCTTGGGACTACTATTGGGATACTTATGCCACCTTCATGAAAGTCCACCAAGTACCCCCACCTACTCAGTCCAGCTTTAATCCTTCTCAATGGATGAAGTGGACAGTCACTTTGATACATACAACTAACAAAAATAGGAGTATGCCAATAAAGTTCAGAGTAAATGGTAGAGAAGATATCACCTTAGGAAGGAAGACTATGGGTCACTACTAGTTAATCCAAACCTTTAAAGTAGTCAAGTAGGTTTCCCTATCTAGAGAATGGGAAACAAGACAATAAGACTTGGAAAGAAATTTTAGAAGAGTCTACCTAGAGTTCACCATGGAAGACATATCATAACTAAGGGAACGGAGAAGAAGTCTAGTGCAAGGGAAGTAAGCATCAAAGGGTACGAGACTAAGAAAAAGCTCTATGGATAAAAGTAAGGAAATCAAGAAGGAATTGGACTATTTCAAGGGAAATCTATGGAATGGAAGCTGACCAAGAGGAAAGTAAGAAAGATATAGGAGTGTAGCAGATGTTAAGTCAATTAGGGATGAGACAAGGAGGAAGGAAAGAGGAAATGAGTATGGTAGGAAGAAAACTGTAGGGATTATACAAGTATCCTTAAAGGAATTTTTGATAGGTATGACACAAATTATGAAGAACTCAACAACAATCAAAAGCTTCTCAAAGGAATGATTTTTGAGGGCAAGGAGGAATCAAGAGCGAATAACTATACTATTGATAGAATGGGTAAGAAGAGAATATGGGTAAATCTTTCAAGAAAAAGGATAGGATAGGAAGTGAGACCATGAAAGGAAAAGCCCCAAGATAAATAACCGATAGATAAACCATCAGAAGTTAGAACCGAAATAAGGTCCTTGTTAAAAGGCATTGGTGGTTAATGATGTACTTGGTTGGCCAGGTGTGTAAACCCCACACATTTGAGTTAAGAAAAACCGGGAAAAGAACTGGTCAAACCGAATAATAAAATAAAACCGGTTTACATTTGGGAATAAGCAATATGAAAATTTACAACTTTCGGTTGATTCAAAAGATTTATTAAATATTGGAAAAGAAACTTAAGACAAATTACAAAACAAAAACCAAATTGGTTCAGGTGAACTAGATTCCATAAGAACTTCAAAGTTAAGTGTGTTTACCTTAGAGTAGTTTGAGGATGGGTGACCTCTTGGGAAGTATGATTTTTTGTAACCCGAAATTTTGGTCAAAAATTTTTATGCGATACGGCTTATCATAAATAGCCATCAATTAATATATATTTAATTATTAAAATTAATACCAATAATTTAATACCTAAATTAAATTATTGGAATTAATACAAATAATATAATACCGAAATTAAATTATTAGAATTAATACCAAAATTAAATTATTGGAATTAATACCAATAATTTATGGCAATATTAATACTATTAATAAATCTCGCCCATTTAATACACGAGTTTTACGACTATATAAAGAGGTCATCCCCATTTTATTCTCCTCACACCTGAACACTTCTCTCTCTCTCTCTATTGCTCCATTTCCCGGTAAAGCTCGAACCAGAGCTTCGACTTGAACAAAAGTCGGGCTCTTTAGAACCGGGGAGAAGACAGCTATTTGATAGCAAACTCCAGTCAATCCGAGAATTGTTGGAGAAGTGCCGACATGATGGAATAGTGAAGCAACTCCGGCGGACTGAAGCTGCCCTATTTCAGCCAAGCTGGAATTGGCCATTTCAAGCCCTCCTCAGGCCAAACCAAGCCCTCCCAACACTTCCTCACCCTTTCACAGCCGAATTAGGACCGAAAGGTAAGCCAATTCGGCTCCCCTTTATAATTTTCGATCGGTGCTAGAGAGAGAATCGATCGAATTTCAATGACGAAATTCTAATCCAATTCCGCATCATTTGATACAATACTTGATTTTAGGATGAACCTCAGGACGAGACCTATCTGCCCAGATCGAAAGCTCGGACTGTCGTGCCTTCACCGGAACGTTAAATACCGGGAGCGCCAGCAAGGACAAGCTCGCGTGAATACAAAGAACCATTCTAGTGGAAATCACGACATTAACGGGTGAGTGGGTTATTCACATCATACCTAGTTGGGATGATGAGCACAGTTTAAAGTTAAAAACCACTTACCGGTTGTGAGTGAGTTTACTAACATCATACCCGGTTGGGGATGATAAGTGCTTCGATATAAAAACCCACTGTTTAGTGGTATTTTAATCATCACTACTTAGAGAAAGTGATGTGAAAGTTATGCGAAAAAACTACTTATGGGTTGTAAGTAGATCATACCCGGTTGGTATGATGAGACTTCCTCGAAGGAAGTTGAAAACCCGTTCATCGGTTATGAACGGAGATGTCCTTATACCGGTCGGTATAATGAACAGTAAAAACCTATTTTTGTCAGAAGTGCTCTCCCATGACTGTGTGCCAATGCTTAAACAATTTGGGAGACCTTCTCGACGGGAGCTCGAATAGCTCTAATAGGTCGGGGGCCTCGATTTTGGAACTTGGGGGCTAAATGCCCGATTTTGAAAATCTCGTACAGTGGGCCCAAGGCCAATTGGCACGAGCAGGAGCTCGTAAATGAACATGATATATGTGCCATAAAACTTAATAAGTGAATTGTTTGGCCATGGTACCAAGATAGAACTGACATGCTCAATTAACTAGCGGCAGTGCGACATGACTGGTCGACGGACTAGTCAAGACAAACAGCTGCGGGTTGAGTTGAGAGTCAGGGCCGTTGCAATAGTGGCACCACATATTACATGGCAATATAAGAAAACATTGTTTGTGCATGCACTATGAGTACGAGATCATAAAGACACCCATGAGGGGTAGTGATGCGTCCTAAGGGCACTGGACGACCTGGTGGCTATAAGGGCAGTTCGTTGTTCCAGGTGTCTGTGCAAAATTTGGAGTAGCACGAAGCACATGAGACCGGGGTGGGGACAGGATGAGGTCTCTGTCCTCATACGGACATGAAGAAGTGATTTCGAGATTGTGGGTAGGATGTCACGTACATCCACTCATTCCTAGGGTAGAAGTGGTTGTACTTCTATCCGGGTGGTAGGAAAAGTCGCTCCGAAGCCACTAGCGGGTTCAGTAGTGATACTGACTTGCGAATGTGTGTAACCTTCATGATGAAGGATGTGTGTTGGGTGATGACACACCGTGGTAACTAAGAAATAATGAAAAAAAACACAAATTTTTAATTGATGGGATTTTTGAAAACAAAGGAGTCTGGAACACTCCATATAAATGTTTTTCTTAAAAGTCAAAAGCTTTTAAAAATCCATTCACTAAGTAGTCGTACTCACCCCCTCCCTTATATCCTTTTCAGGAAATCCCGGAAAGCCTCCCCTTAAAGACCGTCAACTAAGATGCCTGTAAGACAGGTATGTAAAGTTTTAAATTTCATACAGTTTTGATTATGCTATTCTAGGAAAAAGGTGCAAGTTAAAGGATGCCTTACTCTTTATGGTTTACGATAAGGGGAAACCCTTTAATAAACCGGGAGAGTGGCGGGTTGATCACGGGGATCCGACCAAACCGGGTCGAGGCGTGACAAGGTGTGACCTACTATAGATGGGATTTCAGACAGACCTAGTTGAAAGAAATAACTCGTAACAACAAGATAATTCGAGAGAATAAATGATGCACTAAGATGGAACAGGGAAGTAGTAAGGACTACACCCTAAAAAGGGAAAGGAGATAGAAATTAAGGATAATACGATCCAAGAGATGATGGCCTCAGTATCACTTGACAGGGAGAATGATAGGATCAAGACAGTTAATGAAGGGAACCTTATGAAGGTCAATACTCCCGTTAAGAAGGGAAATGTAAACCTTGCACTTTTGAGTTAAGGAAAACCGGGAAAAGAACTGGTCAAACCGAATAAGAAAACCGAGCCGATTTACATTTGGGAATAAGCAATATGGAAATTTACAACTTTCGGGTGATCCAAAGGGTTCATTAAACCTTGGAAAAGAAATTTAAGAAAAATTAGAAGACAAACCAAATTGATTTAGGTGAACAAGATTCCATAAGAACTTTGAAGTTAAGCGTGCTTGCCCAAGAGTAGTTTTTATGCGAACGTACACATTATCATAAATAACCATAAATTAATATATATTTAATTATTGTAATTATTAACATTAATTTAATACCTAAATTAAATTATTAGAATTAATACAAATAATTTAATACCGAAATTAAATTATTGGAATTAATACCAATAATTTATGGCAATATTAATACTAGTAATAAATCTATCCCATTTAATACACGGGTTTTACACCTGTATAAAGAGGTCTTCCCCATTTATTCTCCTCACACTCGAACACTTCTCTCTCTCTCTCTCTCTACTGCTCCATTTCCCGATAAAGCTTAAACCAGAGCTTCGACTTCAACATTTTTCTTAACCTCGAAAGGAGAGGTCGGGCTCTTTAGAACTAGGACGAAGACAGCTATCTGATAGCAAACTCCAATCAATCCAATAATCGTTGGAGAAGCGCCGACATGATGGAATAGTGAAGCAGCTCTGGCAGATCGAAGCTGCCCTATTTCGGCCAAGCTGAAATTGGCTATTTCAAGCCCTCCTCAGGCCAAACCAAGCCCTCCCAACACTTCCTCAACCTTTCCACGGCCGAATTAGGACCGAAAGGTAAGCCAATTCGGCTTCCATTTACAATTTTCGATCGGTGCTAGAGAGAGGGTCGATCGAATTTCAATGACGAAATTCTAATCCAATTCCACATCAATTGATGTGATTCTTGATTCTAGGATGAACCTCAGGACGAGAGCTATCTGCCTATATCGAAAGCTCAGACCGCCATGCCTTCACCGGTGAGTAATCAAAGCTTTCTCTCTCTATTGTTCATTTTTTGGCGAAGATCCGTTTGAGATCATTCCGGTGTTAAAATCTGCGATTCAAAGTTTCTTAGAATCGTATGAACATGCAGGAACTCAATTTCAACTCCAATTTCAACAATTAGAAGTGTTTGATGGATCAATTTGATGAAATCAAATTCGGTAGTGTTGAAGAGTTGAAATTGGGGGAAAATTGGGGATTTTCGAAATTAAAAGGGCCAAAATGTAATTTTATGAAATTGAGGGTCAATTGGGCATGAAAATAATGTTGGAGGACTAATTGAGGAATTTTAGAATTTTTGGGGCAAAACTTATCATTTTTGTAAAAGAAGGGCAAAATGGTAATTTTGGAAAAATTAGGGGACCAAATTGGAAATTTGGGAAATTAAACCCCTTTTTGGTGAAATTGAATAAATTGAGGTCCCAATATAAATTTTAAAGGTTACAGGACTCAATTTGAGGAAAAACGGACATTTGGGACATAAAGTTAAAGAGAAATAACTATAGTGACCTAACTGCAAATAACTAAAAGTTTGGGTTTTCTCATTCATTGGAAATGAATGAAAGCTGTTATGCTGAGTAATAATGAACAAATATGTTCATATCGTGCAGGAATGCGAAATACTGGGAACGCCATCACGGATGAGCTCGCGTGAATACAAAGAACCGGTCAAGTGGAATTCACTGCGTTAACGGGTGAGTGAGTTTACTAACATCATACCCGGTTGGGATGATGAGCACAATTTAAAATTTAAAAATCACTTACCGGTTGTGAGTGAAAATTTTATATCATACCTGGTTGGGGATGACAAGTACCTCGATATAAAAACCCACTGTTTAGTGGTATTTTAATCATCACTACTTAGAGAAAGTGATGTGAAAGTTATGCGAAAAAACTACTTATGGGTTGTAAGTAGATCATACCCGGTTGGTATGATGAGACTTCCTCGAAGGAAGTTGAAAACCCGTTCATCGGTTATGAACGGAGATGTCCTTATACCGGTCGGTATAATGAACAGTAAAAACCTATTTTTGTCGAAAGTGCTCTCCCTTGACTTTGTGCCAATGCTTAAACAATTTGGGAGACCTTCTCGATGGGAGCTTGAATAGCTCTGATAGGCCGGGGGCCTCGGTTTTGGAACTTGGGGGCTAAATGCTCGATTTTGAAAATCTCGTACAGTGGGCCCAAGGCCAGTTGGCACGAGCAGGAGCTCATAAAAGAATATGATATATGTGCCATAAAACTTAATAAGTGGATTGTTTGGCCATGGTACCAAGATAGGACCGTCATGCTCAGTCAACTAGCGGCAATGCGACATGATAGGTCGACGGACTAGTCAAGACAAACAATTGCGGGTTGAGTTGAGAGTCGGGGCCGTTGGACTAGTGGCACCACAGATTACATGGCAATATAAGAAAACATTGTTTGTGCATGCACTATGAGTACATGATCATCAAGACGCCCATGAGGGGTAGTGATGCGTCCTAAGGGTACTGGATGACCTGGTGGCTATAAGGGTAGTTCGTCGTTCTTGGTGTGTATGCGAAATCTGGAGAAGCACCAAGTGCATGAGACCGGGGTGGGGACAAGATGAGGTCTCTGTCCTCATACGGACACGAAGAAGTGATTTCGGGATTGTGGGTCGGATGTCATGTACATCCACTCATTCCTAGGATAGAAATGGTCGTACTTCTATCTAGGTGGCAAGAAAAGTCACTCCAAAGCCACTAGCAGGTTTAGCAGTGATACTGACTTGCGAATGTGTGTAACCTTCATGATGAAGGATGTGTGTTGGGTGATGACACACCATGGTAAATAAGAAATGGTGGAAAAACCCAAATTTTTAAATGAAGGTATTTTTGAAAACAAAGGAGTCTGACACACTCCATATAAATATTTTTCTTAAAAGTCAAAATCTTTTAAAAACCCATTCACTAAGTAGTCGTACTCACCCCCTCCCTTGTATCCCTTTCAGAAAATTCTAGAAATTCTCCCCTTAAAGACCGTTAACTAAGATGGCTGTAAGACAGATATGTAAAGTTTTAAATTTCATACAGTTTTTATTATGCTATTCCAGGAAAAGGTGCAGGTTAAAGGATGACTTACTCTTTACGGTTTACAATAAAGGGGAAATCCATTAATAAACCGGGAGAGTGGCGGGTTGATCATGAGGATCTGATCAAACTGGGTCGGGGCGTGACAGGAAAGGTGGAAAGACTATATTTAGGGAAATGAGGATGAAGGGAAACCTTAAAGTGATTAATGGCTGAGACAGGAGTAATGATCAAAATCCATGAGAAGGGTAAAGCAAACCTCTTGCAAGAAGATCAAGACATTGTGAAATAAAGAAGAGGTGAATTCAACTTGAAGAAATAGGTGGATACAGTGAATAATGGAGAATGAAGACGAGACATAAAAGAAGTACATAAAAGTTTTCAAGAGTAACGTAAGCTAGAGAGGATGGCATCGGAGAATGCCCTTTAAGACTAGATGCCCTCAATAGTAGAACTAGAAGAGAGCCCGAGAAAAAGGGGTATAAATCAGGAAGAAAAATTTACAATGGAAATAAATGTCCCAAGTAAGAGATAATGGGATCAACAGAAGTAGAGACAAGATAAAGTCATCAAGATATGCTGGTTGAGACGAAAAGATCAAGTACAAAGAAAAGGTATCTAGGAGGATCCAAGGAGTAAGTTAAGTACAAACGTGTAAGTAGGGAAATAACATCAAAAGGTGCCATGTGAGTAAGAAAGGGGTGGACTCTCCATAAAAGAAGAAACAGAGAAAACACACCTGAGAACCCTTGGAAAACCTAACCCTTCAAATAAGAAGAGATTAAAGTAAAGATCACCAACATCAAGATTTGTAGTGATCAACACTCAATTGATGAAGCTTAAAGAAAGGACGACTAGACATAGTTTGGAGTACATAGAATAAGACCGAGAATTGGAAGTGTCCCAAGTAACAAATACTAGATTAAACCAAAATTTCAGTTATAAAGATGATTTAAATGAACAATTATCCCAATATATAAAGGAATATGAAGAAAGGAAGGAAAGATACCTTAAAGGAATGATAAGAAGGTTCAGAATTGTAGTCCTTAAGGTGAAAGTCTCTACGATGAGGGACATTGTAGAGAACAAAATTGAAATAAGGGAGCTTTCCCAAACAAGTAATTGACACTTAAGTCCAAAGGAGATTAACTCGGAATAAGAATTGTGAAGCGATCACGAGAGAGTAAGAGTAGACTAGGAGAAAGGAAAGTTATTGGGAAAAGGACTCCACTAAAAATGAGGAAGGACATTAGAAGGGTCAAAACTGGATAAAAGAAGTTAAAACTAAAATCTATGAAAGTGAGTAGGTAGCGCTTGTGAGGACACTGAGCTATGGGTTTTAATGACAAAGGAAGTGACTACACACATGAATGATTGTGTATCTTAGAACTCCCAATCCTGAAATTCTGAGTAAAGAACCTCAAGGGAAAGAATTATGCTTTAAGTAAAGAAAGATGTGAATCTATGGTTATACCCTTAAACTTTCAAGTATGCTTAGGTAAGGTAAGCTCCATGGAATGAGTAAGTAATGGAAAGGAAAAGAAAATCTTTAAAGTGCCTATTATAAAAGGGTTAAGTGAAAATAACCGAAATGGTTGTATGTGAATAAACTTAAAGTTAACATCAAGGGAAGTTATTTCCAATGCAAAGGATGTTGAATAAGTTTTGGGGACAAAACTCCTAAAAGGAGGGGAGAGTTGTAAACCCCATCCCTTGAAGATAAAGAAAACTAAGGAAAGAACCGATCAACTCAAGAAAGAAAACCGAATCGATTTACAATCCCCAACCATTAGAGAATGGGAAAATTGGAAAATTTACACATCTTGAGTGACCCAAAGAATCATAAAAATCATGGAATGAGACTTTAGGACAATTTGGGAGAAAAAACTAGACTGGTTCAGGTGAACCAGATCCGAACCATATTGAATTGGTTTGACCCATCATTGAACCGGATGCTAAATTCATTTTTCTAGGTGGCCTAAAATATTCAAATTGGAAAATTGAAGCCACATTTAATAGAGAATGAATTTAGATGAATTTAAAAATTTTTAATTTTGAAAAACTCGGTCGAATAGGGTTTGAACCGGCCGGTTTAAGCATTAAACCTAGTTCATACTGGTCCATTCTAGTTTGGAACAGTGTCGTCTTCTTCCTCCAGACAATGACATCGTTCATTCATTGGAAAAATAAACACATTGGTGGAAGGGAAATGTTTCCGTTTAGGAATTTTAGGCCATCAATGAGTGCGATTAAGGTGCCAAACAAATGACCAACGAGTCCTCAGGCTTCCTATATAAAGGGCTCCATTCATCATCCTCACACTTGAAAACTCCACTCTCTCTCAACTACTCAGTTTTTTAATGATGCTAGAACTAGAGCTCCGACATAGAGGTTTTTCTAAACCAAAGAAGGCGAGGTCGGGTTCCTTAGATTCGGGGAGAAGTAAGCTACCAGACGATAGTCTCCATTTTCTCCAAGGATCGCCAGAGAAGTGCTGACAAAATTAAATAGTGAAGCATCTGCGATGGACTGAAGTTGACCTATTTCGGCCGAGCTTAAATCGGTCGAATTCAGCCCTCCTCAGGCCAAACCAAGCTTTCCTAACACCTCCACAACCCTCACATGACCGAATTTGAGCTGAAAGGTAAGCCAATTCGGTTCCACTCTTTAATTTTTTATTGGCGTTAGAGAGAGAAACGGTGAAAATTCACCGACCAAATTCTCACTCAATTAAACATGAATTGTTATAATTCTTGATCCTAGGAGGAACCTTAGAATGAAAGCTATCTACCCAGATCGAAAGCTCGAATCGTTGCACCTCTGACGATAAGCTTTCGAAGCTTTCTCTCTCTACGCACAGTTTTTTGACGAAGCTTCGATTGAGCTCATTTCGGCCTCAGTTAATGCGATTCAAAGCTCAATTGAATCTTATGGATGTGTAGAAACTCAATCAAACCTTTAATTTCAACAATTAACCTTGATTGAATGGTCAATTTGATGAAATCATATTTGGTCAGTTTGAAAGGGGGAAATTGGGGGAAAATTTTGGGGATTTCATAAAATTGTGGGACCAAGTTTTAATTTTCCCAAATTGAGGGCCAATTGACCATGAAAAGGATGTTGGAGGACCAATTGGTCAATTTTTGAAAATAATTGGGGCCAAATTGCCATTTTTTAAAGTAGGGGAAAAATGGTAATTTTTGAAAAGTTGGGGATCAAATTGAAAATTTGGAAATCTTAAACCCCTTTAATGATTTTGAATAAATTGAGTGCCCAAAGTAAAGTTTTAGAAGTTTTGGGACTCAATTGGGGGAAAAGTTAGCATTAGGGACCTAGAGTCAAGGAAAAAGAACTTTAGGGACCTAAATGCAATTAACTGAAAAGTTTGGGCATTTTGTTCATATGTGTGGAATGAAGGCTATCATGCCAAATGTTAATAAACAAGGATTTCCAAATCGTGTAAGAACAGGAAGAACTGGAACGCCAGCAAGGATAAGCTCGTGTGGAGGTAAAAAGCCGACTAAGAAGGAATACACTGCGAATATCGGGTGAGTGGGTTGTTCACATCTTACTCGATTGGAATGATGAACACCTCGGAAATGAAAAACCACTACTATGTGCAATTTTAATATCACAGATTGTTGGAGTGATGTGAGAACTATGAGAAAAAACTACTTACCGATTGTAAGTAGATCATACCCAATTGGTATGATGGATTTCATGGAAGGAAGTGGAAAACCCGCTTACCAGTAGTAAGCGGAGATGTCATCTCACCTGATTGGTGTGATGGATGAGAAAATTTATTTTTTTAGAAGTGCTCTCCCCTAATTGTGTGTTAATGCTTAAAACTTTTGGGAGACCTTCTTGATGAGAGCTGGAATAGCTCAAATTGGCCAGAGGCCTTGGTTTTGGAACTTGAGGGCAAAAACACTCGATTTTGGAAAATCACGTATAGTAGGCCCAAGGCTAGTTGGCACGAGCAAGAGCTTGTAAACAAACATGATGATAAGCCATGAAAATTCTTAATGAATGATTTATGTGATTTGGCCATAGTAGCAAGATAGGACCGACATACTCGATGTACTAGTGGCAGTGCAACAATACCAGGTTGACGGACCGGTCTAAACAAAGCCCTACAGGTCGAGTTGAGGGTCAGGGCTATTGGACCAATGGCACCTAAGATAAATGGCTCTGTGGAAAACTTTTGTTTGTGCATGCACTTGAGGTTTAGGACCATCAAGACACCCTAGAGGGGTAGTGATGCGTCCTAGGGGCTATTGAACGACATGGTGGAGATAAGAACAGTTTGTTGTGCTAGCAGTCTGGGAAGCTCGACGTAGCTTCATGGCTTGAGACCGGGGTGGGGTCGGATGAGGTCTTTATCCTCATACAGACACAAAATTTATTTTGGGTTTTAGGGTGGAATGTCGCAAACATCCACTCATTCCTACTGTAGAAGTGGAGGGGCTTCTCTCTAAGTGGTCGGTAAAGTCGCTCCGACGCCACAAGTGGGTGTAGTGGACGAACTGCCCTACGAATGTGTGATCCTTTCATGAAGAAGGGTATGTGTTGATTGTTAAACACACCGATTGTGGATAATGAGGAAAAGTGTTTGAAAAACCAAAATTTGAGGAAGAAATAATCTTAAAGGAAATAAGGAGTTTGGCATACTCCCATTAAAAACTATTTTATAAAAATACTTTTTCAAACACCTATTCACTAAGTTGTAGAATCCCATCCACCTTTTCTATCCTTTTTCAGGAGTAGATAAAATGACAAAAAAAACACGAGGACCAACCTCTTGTCAGGTATGCTTAAAAGTATTATTTTTTAAGCTTGCATTTTATTGATGTATGTTATTCCAAGGAACAAGGTTAAAATTTCGCCTGGCTCCTCTTGATTAAAGAAAGGAGGAAACCCCTCTTGA
Source organism: Trapa incisa (assembly GCA_030064435.1). Taxonomy (NCBI): domain Eukaryota; kingdom Viridiplantae; phylum Streptophyta; class Magnoliopsida; order Myrtales; family Lythraceae; genus Trapa; species Trapa incisa. The sequence goes on along the minus strand of CM057785.1, from coordinate 19,048,272 downwards.
ACCAAGGGAGCGATGGGTTGATAACTAGGATCCAACCAAATTGGGTCAGGGCGTAATAGAGTTCATCGTGCCAGTCAGTCGGGAAGCGCAGAGTAGGTTTTGGCGCATGAGACTAGGGTGGGGTTAGGATGAGGTCTCTGTCCTCATACGAACATGGAGTGGCATTTAGGTTTGAGGGTCGGATGTCGAGAACATTCACTCAGACCTAGGATAGAAGTGGACGGACTTCTATCTTGGTGGACAGTAATTACGCTTTGATCCACAAGTAGGTGTAGTGGACAGGCTGCACCTGCGAATGTGTGTACCCTTCCTGATGGAAGGACATGTGTTTATTTGCTAAACACCTCCCAAGGTAAGAGGATGGGCTAAGAAAGCCAAACACACCTAAGATGGAAACGGGAAATAGGTTTTGTGACTTAAGAATCCTTGGAAAATGAATGGTAAACCTTAGAAAAAGGTTTTTGAAAGGAAATTAAATTTGAGGAAAACCCTTTTGAAAGAAAATGTTAACCTTTACGAGGTAAAGGTTTTGAAAACCAAAATTTAGGAATAAATACTTTTTAAATTAAATGATAACCTTGGCGTGGTTTAGATAAATTCGGGCTATTTTGAAAACAAACTCCCAACACCCACTCACTGAGTTGTAGAACTCACTCCCTCCCTTTTACCCCTTTCAGGTAACCAAGGGAAAACCAAACTTAAAGAATTCCCTGTATGGGAATTATAAAGATACGTATGTCTATTCAAAAGATTTTCAATTTTGTATAATGTTATTCTAGGAAAGATAGGAAAAAGGACGCCTTACTCCTTACGGTTTAGAAAAGGGCGAAACCTTTAATGAACCAAAGGGAGTGGCAGGTTGCTCATGGGGATCCGACCAAACCGGGTCGGGGTATGACAACTTGAGTGGTATCAGAACCTATTTCCTCGAATACATTATCAAGACTATACAACATAGTAACCAAGGGAAAATTTTAAAATTTTCAGATGGATCCCAAGAGTGGAACCAAGAAAACTAGGACTAACGTCACTAACACCACCCAACACTCTGTCCTCATAGGAATACAACCCTACAAAGCTCTCTAATACCCGAGGTATAGTAGAAGTCCCAAAGAACCAAGAAATAGTAGGAGGAAGTATCCAAGAGGATGGTGCCAGGACCTATTGAGGTCACAACCCCGAGTACGAAGGGAACCAAGCATGAAGCCAAGAACGCCAACTAGGGCTTATAACCTTACCAAGGAGGATGCTTATCAAGAACCCCTTAGCCCTCTATCAATTTCATAACCACCTTTTTGTAATAGGGCTAATACCCCAACATATTGTACTCCTTTTCCATTAATGAAGAATTCCAAGTTCCTAAAACCATGTCTCTCAAAAATGATGTGAGCGTGCGCCTCAATTGTAGGAAGATTGCCCCAAGAAAAATAACCAAACAAACTGCATTACCCTAGACACCACGGAGACCGGGGAGAATCCCATCCCAAATAAGGAAATAAACCAGGGGACTAAGGAGTCTAGGAGAATTCTTGGGGGAAAACTAGTGGGCAAAGAAGGCTCAACAAGAAAACTGACAAGGTGACTTGTGAGTCTAGAAGAACTCTTATAGTAACTACTGGGCAAAGAAATGACTTGCTATAAGGTGAGGACAATAGGAACACTACTTGAGAAAGTGCTCAACACTACTAAGGACACGTATCAAGATAACCTGTTATAGGTGCAAGAGAAATGGGGCACGAAGAGAAGGATTGTCCCACATCGCAAAGATTTAGAACAATACCTTCCAAGAACAACGCCTTCACAGCCACAGGAGTAAAAAAGGATACTAGTCCTAGAAACACGACTCCTGCTTGGAATTTCAACCACATCCAAAAGTAAGCTCTTCAAGATCCTGACATAGTGGCAAGTACTTCTCGACCCATTATTGTAAAAATCTCCCTTTAAGAAAAGTTAAAGCCCTAAGTTGGTAATCCTACTTTGAAAATAAATTTTGAGATCCTAAAACTTCTCTGTCCCACAAAGATGATGCAATGGTGTGCCTTAAATACATGAGGAAGGAAGAAAAAGACTAAAGTTAGGACCTTGATCAACCACAAATAGAGTAGAGAGTAGATGAATAGAATTCTTCCTTAAGAAGAATTTTCCAACCTTCTCGGAGTAAGGAAGGAAGCGTCTCTACAAGAGAAGACAAGCTGAGCATTAGACGACAAATGGGATGTCTCAGGATGGCAAGTGCAACCTCCTTTGGAAAAAGTAAAGAAGCCAAATAGGAGTTTTGGACCAACATAGCAGAAGGAAGCAAATCCTAACAACGAGATAGTCAAGGAGAATAAATGATGCTCTAAGAAGGATTGGGAAGTAGTAAAGACTACACCCTAAAAATGGCAATAGGATGAGCATTAAGAACAAGTAGACTCGAGGGACAACTGTCTTGAGACAAATAGACAAAGAGAGTAGTAGGGATGAGGTACTTAATGAACTGATCCTTGTAGGAATCATGGTGTAAACCCCGTCACTTAAAGATAAGAAAACCAGAGGAAGAACCAGTCAACTCAAGAGAGAAAACGGAACCGATTCATGAACCTTAACTGATAGAGAAAGGGCAAAATAAGAAATTGACAAATCCAGAGTGATCTAAAGAGTATTAAAAATCATGGAAAAGGACTTTGGGATAAATTGGAAGAGAAAACCATACTGGTTCAGGTGAACCGGACCTTAAACGGATTCAACTGGTTGCTAAATTCATTTTTCTAGGTGTCTTAAAATATTCAAATTTGGGAATTGAAGCCACCATTAGATGGAGAATGAATTTAGATGAATTTTGAAATTTTTAATTTTGAAAAACTCGGTCAAATCGGGCTTGAACCAACCGATTTAAGCATCAAACCCGGTCGGATCGGTCCGGTTCAGAACATTGTCATCTTCTTACTTCAGATGACGACACTGTTCAGTCAACAGATCAACACCGGTAACACCTCCATTCAAGGCATTTCAGGTCATGAATGATCTTGACCAAGATGCCAAATAGTCGGGCATTGAGTCCCCGAGCTCCCTATATAAAGAGCTCCTCTCCATTTATCCTCCTCACACCTGAAATCTCCATTCTCTCTCAACTGCTCCATTTTCCAGAGAAGCTTGAACAAGAGCTTTGACATAAGGTTTTTTTGCGCCTTAGAAGGTGAGGTTGGGTTCTTTAGATTTTGGGAGAAGTTAGCTACTTGACAACAATCTTCGTTCGATTTGAGAACCGCTGGAGAAGTGCCGACGAAATCAAATAGTGAAGCAACTCCGAGAGACTGTAGCTGCCCTATTTGAACGAGCTGAAATCGGCCGAATTTAGCCTTCTCCAGCCAAACCAAGCCCTCCCAACGCTTCCACGGCCCTCACACGATCGTAATAGAGCTAAAAGGTAAGCCAATTTGGCCCCCCTCTGTCATTTATGGTTGGCGTTAGAGAGAGAAACTGTCAAATTTCACTAACATAATTGTCCCTCGATTTGGGGTGAATTGTATTGATTCTTGATCCTAAGAGTAACCTCAGGATGAGAGCTACCTGTTTAGATAGAGAGCTTGGACTGTCACCCCTCCTACGATAAGCTTTTGAAGCTTTCTCTCTCTATGCATAGTTTTTCGACGAAGCTTCGTTTGAGCTTGTTTCAGCCTTCATTCATGTGATTCAAAGCTCAATTGAATCATATAGAAGTGTAGTGATGCGAACCTCGCCAATATGCTGACGACATCCTACACCAAATATAGCAAGACCCTAAGAATTTCACGACGCAAGTACAAAAAGATGGAATATACCTTGTTTATGTGAGAAACAAGGTATGAGATATGTAGACGCCACACCCAAATCCTCTATAAATAACTCTTAGAAAACCTCGGGATGATATGTCTTGATTGCTTGAACGCCACATGTAAAAACCTGATAAGTTCAAAATTCTTTCCAGATAGAAAGAAGACAAAATCTCACAAAATTGAAATTTCAAAGTGTATGTACTCCAATGCTATGGAGTATGCCTTTTATAGGCACATATAACAACTGAACAACCTAAAAACAAGGAAAAATATATATTATGGTTACATGCCAACCATATCTAATCTAAATATATAGGATATTTTAATAATTACTTTAAAAATCTGAACTTGACTAATTAAAATATCTAATTATTATTATTTAATATCCTAATAAATCTCTCATTAAAATTTGGACCTTCCCTTAGGCTTTTCTTGTGCTCTTCTATTGGGCTTCCACTTGGATTTTCTACAATCTCTTTAATCAGCCCGTATAACTTCTTTGAATCTTTTAGCCTCTTAACCTTGTGATTGGGCCCTCTTGAAGTCTCAAATGATTATTTATCCCATTTGATGATAAACTGTTCTGCTCCATTGTAGGTTCGGTTGATTAGACTTGTGAATTCGTAGTCTCTTTAGTCAGATTAACATCATTCTCCCCCTCTTGAACATGATTTATCCTTAAATCTTCTATTTTTTTTATCACCTACATCAAAAGGCATTAAGTTAGAAATATTTAAACTATAGCTAACAATATAATTGTCATGTAACTTCCCGTTGTAATTATTACTCATGAGTTTTAACATTTTAATTGACCCCTCTAATCTAAGTAATTTTGATAGTTTTCTCTTCATATTCCGTTCATTCCTCAATTGTAGGTTAATCTAAATCCCTAGATAAAAAATAACCTTCTTAAAACTCTTGTTTGCTAGATTAATATTTTCTTGAGTCTGTCATTTTCTATCTAATAGATTAAAACAATAAATAATCTCCAATGGTGATAACTTAGTCACTAAATAAATATAACCATTATATGCAAACACATGTGGTAAACATGCAATTGAAAATATAAGTTTTGTATCCAACAAAGTATTCCAGGCAAAACTAAGCAATTTAGTATCAATGATTGTAAGCAAGACGTACCTTCCAGATAATTTATTAGCAACTACATTTTTCATACATTGCTTACACTTGATCACATAAGGAAATATTTTAATGAGATCCACCCACCTTGCATGACACTCGTTCAGTTTGTGGGATACTTCACTGAACTTTTCATTATAATATGCAATTGATCTTCTTTCCTGACTTTTCAAATAAGGTGTTTGCCAATCTCGAATTACCTTAATTTTCTTGTCAATGACAATCCCTTCAGAACTTACCACATTTCTAGCAAATACAAGCTTATATGAACAAACGATAAATATCTTAAAATCCTCAAACAAATTACCTTTTCTTAAAGTTCTAGCATAATTTTCAAATATTCCGCAAGTTCATCTAAGATCTTATCATATACTCGGATGTCATCAATATATATATAGTCAAACTTCAAAATGATAACATGCAAGATATGGTTCATTGATCTCATGATAGTGCTAGACGCATTAGTCAAACCAAAAATCATAACCAACCATTCAAATAAACCATGTTTTACTTTTAATGCAGTTTTCAGCCCATAATTTACTTTCATTCAAATTTGAGAATATTCACTCTTGTGAACAAATTTTGGAAACAAGCAGTTTCCATGTAACTCATCTACCATAATATTTAATCGAGCAATAGGGTGAAGATACATTACCTTCATACAATTGATTATTCGAAAATCAACACACTTTTGCCAAATTTTGTCCTTATTAGGCATTTGCACAACACCTGAAATCATGTTATCTCTTGGATATCCCAACTTCTTCAAATTTAGGTTGTGGTGTTGAGTTTTATACTTGATTTCTCAAACAGGTGGCAAACCAGGAGTTGTCTTCTTAGTAATGACATTATTGAATTCCTGTAGAAGAGAAATACTAATGCTAGACAAATATCCGACAATATAGTTAGTAAAATATAAATCCTTGTGCATAAGTATTGTAAGGATATGATATGAAATTATAGCTCTCTTGATCTCACTTTTTCTCTTCATAAAATTATTTTGACTCTCTTTTCTTTTTATTACGACTTTTCTCTCTTCTATTTCAACCTTGCCTTTTCTCTCATTATTTTCAATTCTAGCTTTTCTCTCTTCTTTTTCAACTTTGATTTTTCTCTCTTCTTTTTCAATGTTGCCTTTTCTCTCTTTATCTTCAATTTTGGCTTTTCTCTCTTCTTGTTTTTCTACTATTTTCTTTTCATTTGCTTTTTTATTTTTCAACTGATCCTAAAAAACTTGTTGTAAAGTCAAAGGTACAAGAGATATTGGTCTATTATTCATCATGAATAAGTATCTATCTGTTAATATATCATATGTAACTTGACGATCTAACTTCCAAGGTTCTCCTAATAGAATATGACATGCATGCATTGGTAGTACATCACATAATACTTCATCCTAATATTTCTCAATAGAGAAGAACAATATCCCCTGTTGGGTTACCTCGAGTTTGGGTTGATCATTCAGCCTTTGAATTTGATATGGATTTGGATGCTTCATTGTATGTAATGTCAACTTCTCCATAAGCTCGGTGCTAGCAAAGTTAGTGCAGCTTTCCCCATCTATGATAACAGAAAAAACCTTATTTTTTATAGAACAACGAGTATGAAATAACTTATCACGTTGGTTGTCCAAGATATCATCAATCCATGGTCTGTCCCATGTAGTAGGTTGATTTAAGGAATTGAGCTTGAGGTTGTCACGATTAACTTGGAGATCATCGAACTCCTCCAGTTCGTGTGGATCGCAGCATCGAGATTGAATGCTGCATGGTCGTTCAGTGGAAGTATGTTGATGTGAGCGTCATCTCGCACCTTGCTCCAAGCGATCCATTCGCGTATGAAGTGGCTCAAATTTAGACTTCACTATCTCTTTCATTTCACTCTTCATTGATTTCCACTGTAGGTTTTGAATGGATGGTATGGAACCTTCTTCATTCATAGCGTTTCCTTGTCATCGGGCCTTGTGATCCTGGCAATTGTTAGAAAGAAAAGAACCTCGCAACTCTCCCTCAAATGTTTCTCTCAAACACTCCGGTTTCACACTCAAATGGCCTTTTCTGATATATTCAAAACACTCTTGCCTTTTCCCACTCATTTGTCTTCTTTCCATCTTAATTGAACCTAAAAACAAATAGTTTTTTGAAGTAATTCAACTTGAGGAACAATCAAGATAAATCAATAAGGTTTTCAAAAACTAATTCCAACAGAATTTAAGTGTAATGTACGAATAGACTCGGATAAGAAAGAAGAATAAAATCTAGATAGAGAAGAAAATAATAAATTAAGATGGAATGAAGTAATAAGAAGTAGGCTTATATAGAGCAGAATAAGAATGAAATTCAAGATAGAATTGTGTGCCTCTCTTTTTTTTCTTTTGCCCCTTTTTTTTGCACGAATTTTTTTCTCTTTTTTTGCTTTTTTTCCATGATTTTTTTTGCTTTCTTTTTTTTGCACTTACTGAAAAGAAGATAGATAGAAGAAGATGGGACTTCTTTTTATATTTTTTTTAAGAGAATAGAAATAGGTAGATATGAAAAAAAATTAGATATGAAAGATGGAATGAAACTTGCCGTGCAACCGTGTGTTTTGATACCAACTAATGTGAACCTCATCAATATGCTGACGACACCCTACACCAAATATGACAAGACCCCAAGTCTTTAATGACGCAAGTACAAAAAAATGGAATATACCTTGTTTATGTGAGAAACAAGGTATGTGATATGTAGACACCACACCCAAATTCTCTACGAAGAACTCTTAGAAAATCTCGGGTGATAAGTTTTGATTGCTTCAACGCCACAGGTAAAAACCTGATAAGTTCAAAATTCTTTCAAAATAGAAAGAAGATAAAACCTCACAAAATTGAAATTCCAAAGTGTCTGTACTCCAATGCTATGGAGTATGCCTTTTATAGGCTCAAATATCAACTTAATAGCCTAAAAACGTGGAAAAATATATATTATGGTCAAATGCCAACCATATCTAATCTAAATATATTGGATATTTTAATAACTAATTTAAAAATCTGAATTTGACTAATTAAATATCTAATTATTATTATTATTTAATATCCTAATAAATCTCTCATTAAAATTTGGACCTTCCCTTAGGCTTTTCTTGACCTCTTTTATTAGGCTTCCACTTGGATTTTCTACAACATCTTTAATCAGCCCTTACAACTTGTTAGAATCTTTTAGCCCCTTAACCTTGTGATTGATTCCTCTTGAAGTCTCAAATGATTATTTATCCCATTTGGTGATAAACTATTTAGCTCCATTGCAGGTTCGGTTGATTGAACTTTTGAATTCGTAGTCTCTTTAGTTAGATTCAGATCATGTAGGAACTAATTTACACCTCCAATTGAAGCAATTAACCTCGATTGAATGGTCAATTTGATGAAATCAAATTCAACCAGTTTGAAAGCGGCGAATTGGGGGAAAATTTGGGGATTTTGTAAAATTGAGGGCCAATTGGCCATGAAAAAGATGTTGGAGGACCAAATGGTCAATTTTTGAAAGAATTGGGGGTCAAATTGCCATTTTTGAAAAGTAGGGGAAAAATTGTAATTTTTGAAAAGTTGGGGACCAAATTAGGATTTTAGAAAACTTGAACCCCTTAAACAATTTTGAGTAAATTGAGGACCCAAAGTGAATTTTTGGAAGTTTCAGGACTCAATTTGGGGGAAAGTTAGCACTAGGGACCTAAAGTTAAGGAAATGAACTTTAGGGACTTAAGTGCAATTAACTAATAACTTTTGAGCCTATTTGCTCATATGTGAGAAACAAAGGCTATTATGCAAAACTCTAATAGATAAGGGTGCCCAAATTGTGTAGGAACATGAGAGACGGGAACACCAACAAGGATAAACTAGCATGTAAGCGGAAACCAACTGGAGAAGGATACACTTCAGTTATCGGGTGAGTGGGCTAATGTACATCATACCTGGTTGGGATGATGAGCACTTTAGAAATGAAAAACAACTTCTTAGTGGAACTTTAACATCACATTCGATTGGAGTGATGGGCGAACTAAGATAAAACCTACTTACCGGTTGTAAGTAGAGATCATACCCGGTTGGTATGATTGACTTCCTTGAAGGAAGGAGAAACCCGCTTGCCGATTGTAAGCAGAGGTATTATCACACCCAATTGGTGTGATGAAGTGAAAATGTTATTTTGTCATAAGTGTTCTCCCCTAACTTGTGTGCCAATGCTTAAACCTTTTTGGAGACCTTCTTGACGGGAGCTAGAACAGCTCATATTGGCTAGAGGCTTCAGTTTTGAACATATGTGGCTAAAATGCTTGATTTTGGAAAATCACTACAGTGGGCCCAAGGCCAATGGGCACGAGCAGGAGGTCGTAAACAAATGTGATATATGAAAGCCATGAAAACTCTTAATGAAATGGATATGTGATTTTGCCAATGTACCAAGACAAGACCAACATACTCAATGGACTAGCGATAGTGGGCCAGGGCCAGGTCGACGGACCGGCCTTGACAAACAGTTGTAGGTCAGGTTGAGGGTTGGGGCCATTGGACTAGTGACGCCAAAGATAAATGGCTTTGTGGAAAAACTATTGTTTGTGCATGTACTTGAGGTTCAGGATCATCAAGATGCCCAAAGAGGGGTAGTGATGCATCCTAAGGGCTACTGGACAACATGGTGGAGATAAGGGTAGTTTGTCGTGCCAACAGTCAGGGAAGCTCGACGTACCTTCATGCGCATGAGACTGGGGTGGGGTTAGGGTGAGGTCTCTATCCTCATACGGACCCGGAGTTGATTTTGGGTTTGAGGGTTAGATGTCATGAACATCCACTCAAACCTAGGGTAGAAGTGGATGACCTTCTATCTTGGTGGCCGGTAAAGTCGCTTTGAGCCACAAGTGGGTGCAGTGGACGGGCTGCCCTACGAATGTGTGATCCCTTCTTGATGATGGGTGTGTGTTGACTATTAAACACACATAATGTGGAAAATGAGGAAAAAGGTTTTTAAAAACTGGAATTTGAGGAAATAACATTCTTAAAGGAAATAAGGAGTTTGGCACACTCCGATTAAAACTATTTTATTTATGAAAACTCACACCCAACACCCATTCACTGAGTTTTAGAAACTCACCCCTCTTTTATATCCCTTTTCAGGAGTAGAGAAAATGACTAACGAAAACACTCGGATCTACCCTTTGTTAGGTATGCTTATTTAAGCTTGCATTTTTATTGATTTATGTTATTCTAGGGAACAAGGTTTAAATTACGCATGGCTCCTCTTGATTAATGAAAGGGGGAAACCCCTATCAAACCAAGGGAGCGGCAGGTTGATCACGGGGATCTGACCAAATTAGGTCAGGGCATGACACATGGACTTAAACTCTAACAAGGAAGGGAGAGGTGGAAAGGCCAAAATATTGGAAAAATAAGGATGAAGAAAATCCTTGAAGAAAGAAATGGTTGAAAATGAAATGGTGACCACACTCAAGCCATAAAGAGAATTTAGTAAGCCTCGCACAAAGAGGTCTTAGAGCAAATTGTGCCTAAACCCTTCCCAAGGAAGAAATATTGTACGTGATACAAGTAGGATTAGGGAAAGGGTACAGGGAAGTACAACAAGATTTCTGAGGAAGGGCACACTGGAAGGATGATAACAAAGGGTGTCATAAAGTCACCCTAAGGTTTGATACTTGTAAGGGCGGAGAAGGAAGAAGCCAATCTAGGAAAGAAGTCATAGGAAAGTACATGCCCCCAATGAAGAGGTGATGGACCTAATTATAGTGGAAAGAAAAGATAAGCTCGCAAATGCAATACTAGTCGAGATGGAAAGATCAATTACAAAGGAAAGGTATTGATGAGGGCCCAAAGAGTAAGTTAAACCCAAGGAATAGGTAAGTAGAAAGATAGCATCAAAAGATTCCATACAAGTAAGAGAGGGGTGGACTACCCATAATAAGGAAATAGATGAAAACACATCTAAGAAACCTTGGAGAAGTAATCCCTCCAGTTAAAAAGTGATCAAAGGAGAGGACCATTGACATCAAGACTGGTCATGGTCCACACTCGCTTAATGAAGCCTAAAGGTTGGACATCTGGGCATAGTGTGGAGTACACCAAATAAGACCCGATAATCAGAAGTTCCTCAGGTAAGAAATAAGGGTTGAATAGGAAATTTTAAGACAATGGTGGATTGAAAGCAGGCAAATGCCCCAATATAGAAAGGGTGTAATGAGGTGAAAAAAAGGAAACCCTCAAGGAACGGTAAGAAGGTTGAACATGTAACTCCTAAAGTGAAAGTCTCTATTTTGAAAGATATAGTAGAGAATGAAACTGTAAAAAGGGAAGTCCTCAAACAAAACAATTGACACGTAGACCAAAAGGGATTAACTCAGAATAAAGAATCGTGAAATGGTCATGAGCGAGTAAGAGAGGATTAATGAAAGGGAAAGTCCTTGAGTAAAAGGACACCATTGGAAAAGAGGAAGGACCAAATTAAAGTAAAAAGGGAATCACATCAAAACCCATGGGGTTAAGAATGAAGAGTTTGAAAGGATGCTGAGCTAAAGTGCATCAATGACCAAGGAAATAATTGGAAACGAGGAAGATCGGACGTTCATGGAACATCTAACCCAATCACATGGATAAGAACTCTTAAGAAGAAGAGTCTTACACTAAGCAGAGTAAGAAACGGACCTAAGGATGTACATTTGGACTAGTGGGTAAGACATGACTAATAATGATAAACTCCATGGAGTGAGTAAACAAATGAAAGAAAAAGAATTTGTTAGACACGTGGTTTAAAGGGGAGAGGTGAAGGAACCACCAAAGTGACAACATGTCAAGCAAGCCCAAGAGGACATCAAGGGAAAATCACTCCCGATGCAAAGGATTGCTGACTTAGTTTTGGGGACAAAACCCCTAAAAAGAGGGGAGAGTTGTAAACCCCATCCTTTAAAGATAAGAAAACCGAGAAAAGAACTAGTCAATTCAAAAGAGAAAACCGTGCCAATTCACAAACCATAACCGATAAGGAAAGGGTAAAATGGGAAATCGACAGATCCCGAATGAATAAAAGAGTCATAGAAAACATGGAAAAGAACCTTGGGACAAATGGGAAGAGAAAACAAGACCAGCTCAGGGTGAACCGGATCTGAACCGGTTTGAACAATACTTGAACCAGTTTCTAAATTCTTTTTTCTTGGTGGCCTAAAATATTCAAATTGGGGAATTGAAGCCACCATTAGATAGAAAATGAATTTAGATTAATTTAGAAATTTTTAATTTTGAGAAAACTGTTCGAATCGGGCCTGAACCAACCGATTTATTCCATTGAACCCGGTCGGTCCGGACTGGTTCGGTTTAAAACAATGTCATCTTCTTCCATAGGATGACAACACTGTTGATTAATGTAGAAAATGTATAACTCCAGTGAAGATGAAACCACTCCGTTCAGCCATTTCAAGGTGAGTATAAACTCGACTAAAATGAAAAACGGTCGAGTAGAGGGTCCTCGAGCTCCTTATATAAAGAGCTTATCTCCATTCATCCTCCACACACATCAAATCACCATTCTCTCTCAATTGCTCCATTTTCAAGTGTAGCTCAATCTAGAGCTCCAACCTGGGAAATTTTCTTAGCCTTAGAAGGCAAGGTGGGGTCCTACAGACTTCGGGGGAAGTCAACTACAAGATAGCATCTTCCTTTTGACCCGAGGACCACCAAAGAAGAGCAGACAAAATCAAAGAGTGAAGCAGCTCTGATGGACTGAAGCTGCCTTATTTTGGCTGAGCTGAATTTGGCCAAATACAACCCTCCTCCAGCCAAACTAAGCCTCCCCTACACCCCTACAACCCTCACACGACCTCAAAAGAGCTGAAAGGTAAGCCAATTTGACTTTTCTTAGTTGTTGCTAGGCGAAGTTAGAGAAAGAAAGTGATAAACTTCACTAATAAAATTCTCCCTCGATTAGATATCAATTGTAGCAATGCTTGATCCTAGAAGGAAACTTAGGATGAGAGCTACCTCTCTAGATCGAGAGCTCAGACCGCTGCAACTCCGATGGTAATCTTTCGAAGCTTTCTCTCTCTACGAACAATTTTCCGACAAAGCTTCGTTTTAGCTCAATTCTAACCCAAATGCTGCGATTCAAAGTTCAATTGAATCATATGAAAGTGTAGAAACTAATCCATACCTTTAATTGGAGCAATTAACCCTGATTGAATGGCCAATTTGAATAAATCAAATTTGGTCAGTTTGAAGGGGAGAAATTGGGGGAAAAGTTTGGGAAAAATTGGGAATTTAGAAATATTGAGGGACCTCTTTGAAATTTCCCAAAATTGAAGGCCAATTGGCCATGAGAAAAGTTTTGGGGGGACCAATTGGTCAATTTCTAAAACATTTGTGGCCAAATTGCAATTTTTGGAAAGTGGGGGTAAAACCATAATTTTAGGAAAATTGGGAAACTTGAGCCCCTTAAATAATTTAAAGTAAATTAAGGGCCCAAGGATGATATTGAAAGTCCTCATGACTTAATCTGAGGAAATTTTAACACTAGGGACCTAAAGTCAAAAGGTGTGAACTTAGGGACCAAAGTGTAATAAATCAAAAGTTGGGGCCTAGTTCCCCATATGTGAGGAAAAGATGGCTATCATGCAAAACCTTAATTGATAAGGATGCCCAAATTATGTAGGTACATGTGAAACCAAAATGCCCACAAGGAGAAGTTAGCATGGACTTGGAATTTGACTTGGAAAGAACACGTAACGGTCATCGGGTGAGTGGGCATATTTAACATCATACTCGGTTGGGGTGATGAGAAAATTTAAAGTTAAAAACATACTTACCGATTGTAAGTGGGATTCTCTAACATCATACGTAGTTGGTATGATAAACTTCCTTAAGTAAAGGAGAAACTCGCTTACCGGTTGTTAGCGAAGATATCATCACACCCAGTTGGTGTGATGAAGTTGAAAATAAACTTTTTGTCAGAAGTGTTCTCCCCTGACTGTGTGCCAGTGCTTAAAAGATCTGGGAGATCTTCTTAACAGGAGCTAGAACAACTCAAATAGGCCAGATGTCTCAGTTTTTGAACTCATGGGGCTAAATGCCTATTTTGGAAAAACATGTGCAATGGGACCAAGGCCAGTGAACACAAGTAGGAGCTCATAAACAAACTTGATTAAAGAAAGCCATGAAATTTTCTAATGAAATTGGTTGTGTGATTTTGCCATGGTACCAAGTTAGGACCAACAATGCTCAATGGACCGGTGGCAGTGTGTTAGGGCCAGGTCGATGGATCGGCCTAGACAAACAGCTACAGGTCAGTTTGAGGGTTGGGGTCGTTGGACCATTGGCACTAAAGATAATGGTCATATGCATGCACTTGTGGTACAGGGCCATCAGGATGCTCTAGGGGGTAGTGATGGGTTCTAAGGGCTACTAGATGACATAGTGGAGATAAGGACTGTTCGTCGTGCCAGTTATAGTTGGGAAGCTCGAAGTAGCTTCTTGTGCATGAGACCAAGGTGGGGTCCCGAGTTATTTTCCAGTGACAAGTCACCTCTATAACCTTCGCCTGATGCTAAATAAACTCAAAATACGGTCTCTATCCTCAAACGGACATAAAGTGGCATTCGGGTTTGAGGATCAGATGTCAAGGACATCCACTCATACCTAGGGTAGAAGTGGACGAGCTTCTATCTTGATGGATGGTAAACAAGCTCTGATCCACAAGTGGGTGCAGTGGACGGGCTCCACCTGCGAATGTGTGTACCCTTCCTGATGAATGGCATGTATTTGTTTGCTAAACGCCTCCTGAGGCAAGGGGATGGGTTAAGAAAGCTAAACACACCTAATATGGAAACAGGAAAAAGGTTTCAAGACATGAGAATCCTTGGAAAAGGAATGATAAACTTTGGAAAAAGATTTTGGAAAGGAAATTAAATTTGAGGAAAACCCTTTTGAAAGAGAATGTTACACTTGGTAGGGTAAAAGTTTTGAAAATCGAAATTTAGGAATGAATTCTTTTTAAAGGAAAAGATAACCTTAGAGTGATTTGGATAAACTAAGACTATTTTGAAAACTCACTCCCAGCACCGACTCTATAACAATTGTCAAACCATATTTTTTAGTAACCCAAAATTTAATAATATACTAGTACTAATGCACCAAATCCTATCAAAACATCGAACTTAAGCGTTCTTGGGTGAGAGTAGTGCTAGGATGGGTGACCTATATTTATTTATTGAAATTAATACCAATAATTTAATAAATATATTTAATTATTGGAATTAATACAAATAAATGCCCATCAATTTCCCGAGAATAATGACAACATTAATACTGTAATAATAAATCCTCCCCATTTAATACGCAATTCTACACCTATATAAAGAGCTCATTCCCATTCATTCTACACCTATATAAAGAGCTTATTCCTATTCATTCTCCACACACCTGAAAACTCATTTCTCTCTCTAGTACTCCATTTCCCGGTGAAGCTCGAGCTAGAGCTTCGACTTGAGCATTTTTCTTAACCTTAGAAGGAGAGGTCAGACTCTTTAGATCCCAAGGGAAGTCAACTCTCTGATAGAAACCTCCATTTGATCCAAGGATCACCGAAGAAGTGCCGACATAATCAAACAGTGAAATAGCTCCGGTAGACCGAAGCTGCCCAGTTTCGGCCTAGCTAAAATTAGTCGAATTCAGCCCTACTCTAGCCAAACCAAGCTCTCCCAACATCGCCACAACCCTCATACGACCTCAACAATGCTGAAAGGTCAATAGTAGGAATTCTTGATCCTAGAAGGTACTTTAGGAAGAGAGATACCTTTCTTGATAGAAGGCTCATACTGTTGCACCTCTGACAGGACAAGTGGAATCGGAACACCAACAAGAGAAAGCTTGCGTCAACTTGGAAAAACAACCATGGACGAATACGTCACGGTTAATGGGTGAGTGAGTTATTCACATCATACCCAGTTAGGATGATGAGCACCTTTTCTAAATTAGAAGTCACAGTGAGTGGGTTATTTACATCATACCCGGTTGGGATGATGAGCATATTTTCTAAATTAGAAGTCACCGTGAGTGGGTTATTCACATCATAACCAGTTGGGATGATGAGCACTTTTTCTAAATTAGAAGTCACCGTGAGTGGGTTATTCACATTATACCCAGTAGGGATGATTAGCACCTTTTCTAAATTAGAAGTCATTGTGATTGGGCTTACTAACGTCATACCCGGTTGGAATGATGACCACAACTTAAAGTTAAAAATCACTCACCGGTTGTGAGTGAGATTTTACGTCTTACCCGGTTGGGGATGATAAGTACCTTAAAATGAAAACCCACTACTAACTGGTATTTTTAAACATCACAACTTAGAGGAGTGATGTGAAAAACATGTAGAAAAACTTCTTACCAATTGTAAGTAGATCATACCCGATTGGTATGATGAAACTTCCTTGAAGGAAGTTGAAAACCCGTTCATCGGTTATGAGCGGAGATGTCTTTATACCCGGTCGGTATGATGGACAGTTGAAAACATATTTTTGTCGGAAGTGCTCTCCCCTGACTGCGCGCCAATGCTTAAACAATTTGGGAGACCTTCTTGATGGGAGCTCGAATAGCTCTTATAGGCAGGGGGCCTCGGTTTTGGAACTTGGGGGCTAATAAGCCCGATTTTAAAAATCTCGTACAGTGGGCCCAAGGCCAGTTGGCACGAGCAGGAGCTCGTAAACAAATATGAGATATGTGCCATAAAACTTTAATAAATGAATTGTTTGTCTCTGGTACCAAGACAGGACCGACATATTCAGTCAACTAGTGGCAGTGCGACATGACAGGTCTTCGAACCATTCAAGACAAATAATTGCAGGTTGAGTTGAAGGTTGGGGCCATTGGACTAATGGCACTACAAATTATATGGCATGATAAGAAAATACTAATTGTGCATGCACTATGATTATGAGACCATCAAGATGCCCAAGAGGGGTAGTGATGCGTCCTAAGGGCCTTGGACGACCTGGTGAGTATAAGAGTAGTTCGTCGTACCAGGTGACCGTGCGAAATTTGGAGTAGCACTAAGAGCATGAGACCAGGGTGGGGACGGGATTAGGTCTTTGTCCTCATACAGACATGGAGAATTGATTTCAGGATTGAGGGTCAGATGTCGTGAACATCCACTCATTCTTAGGGTAGAAGTGGACGTACTTCTATCTAGGTGGCCGGTAAAGTTGTTCCGATGCCACAAGTGGGTTCAGTAGACGGGCTGGCCTGCGATTGTGTATTTTTTACCTTCATTATGAAGGATGTGTGTTGGGTGATGACACACCGTGATTGATAAGAAATGATGAAAAATTGAGATTTTTAAAGTGGAAAAAATCTAAAGAAATTAAGGAGTCTAACACACTCCAACTTGAAAATGTCACCCTCGGTAGGGTAAAGGTTTAAAAAACCAGTATTTGAGGAAATGATATTTTAAAAAAAAATAAGGAATTTGCCACACTCCAATTAAAGTTGTTTTGTTTATGAAAACTCATTCCCAACCCCCACTCACTAAGTTATAGAACTCACCCCTCCCTTATATCCCTTTCAGGAAACCATGGGAAAACCAATCTTAAAGACTTCCCTTTATTGGAACTATAAAATCAGGTATATCTATTTTTCAGTTTTATATAATGTTATTCCAGGAAAAGTACAGGTTTAAAGGACGCCTTACTCCTCCCGGGTTTAAAAGAGGGGGAAAACCCTTAGTAAACCGGGAAGAGTGGCGGGTTGCTCATGGGGATCCGACCAAACCGGGTCGTGGTGTGACACACTCACTGAGTTGTAGAACTCACCCCCTCCCTTTTACCACTTTTAGGTAACCAAGGGAAAACCAAACTTAAAGACCTCCCTGTATGGGAACTGTAAAGATAGGTATGTCTGTTCAAAAGATTTTCAGTTTTGTATAATTTTATCCTAGAAAAGACAGGAAAAATGATGCCTTACTCCTCGTGGTTTAGAAAAGAGCGAAAAGGGAGTGGCGGATTTCACATGGGGATCTGACCAAACCAGTTTAGGGCATGACAAAGTTCATCTTCCTGATGATAGTTCTCACCTGCTGCAGAAAGTTGATTTTCTTCAAAATGAGAACTTCTAATGAGACTATGTTTATGCACCTGAAGTTCCTCCTCCTAATCATCATTCTCGCATGCTGCAACAATCCTAGGATCATGATATTTCTTGGTTTGTACATTGCACGCTAAGCCATCAAAGTATCTTGTAGACCATTTTGCTTGATGTGAGATTCACTAGTTCTTGTGCGTGTCATTTGGTGCTACCCGTTATTTGGTGCTGCTATCTTTCTTCTCATCATTTGTTCTTGCTACAACATCTTCTTTCTCACTTTTCTGCAACATGTGATTAAACAAGAAATATGAGCATCTCTACTACTGTCATCTTTCCAAATACACTATTAAATTTGCCCATCAAACTGGATAGTACAAACTACTACATATGGCGCAACAACATCAATAATTTACTGCAAGCCTATCAGTTATATGGATATGTTAATGGCAGTATACCACAAGCGGAACCTACAATTTTGCTGAAGAAAGGAGATGAGGAAATCAAAATTGTTAATCCTGAACATGAGGCATGGGTAATTCATGATAAATTCACTCTAACTACAATCATAGCTTCCCTTTCCATAAGAGTAAACTTGCAGGTGATTGGAGTCATTACCTTTGCTAAAGCCTGTACACGTCTAGAAACTTTGTATAGCTCACAGATTTGGGAACAAAACGACATTCTTGAGCAACAATGACGTGAGCTAAAGAAGGCATACCAGTCCATGTCTTATTTCTTAGCTATATCCAACTTATTCACAAGTTTCTTCTAGATTGGAAGGCCCAAACCCGACCACGAGATCAAAGATAAGTTGTTCGATGGGTTAGATCGGGAATGAGAGGCACTTACCTTGGCAATGTCACTTATACTTGAAGTCATAATCTTGGATTCTCTCAAAGCCCTCCTCCTTGCTCAGGATGTCCGAAGACTCCAAAAATATGACCTCGACAATGGCACTCCATCTCTTTCTAACCTCCTTTCTCAGACAGGTAATGCTCTAATTGTTGCCATCTCTCACGATCGTGGTCTCCTGCCAGCTCTCATCACCACTCGCGCTCTAACTCTAGGTTCTGCTCATCTTTCTCCTCGCGTTCCTACTCACCCCAATCACAGGATTGAGCAAAATGATGGACAAATGCATGCATGGAGTAGTCCTATAGCTTCTGGGCCTTCTGTTGGATCTCCCTCATCTAGGCCTTCTATTGGATATCACTATCAACAAATTGGGCATTGTGTAGGACCACGCCACCTAGCTCCTGGACAAAATTGTCCAAGCTTCCATGACCAACACGAATTTAGGCCCAATTCTCATGTTTCCATGCCCATTTGCTAGCTTTGCAGCTTACTTGGACATTTAGCCACTCACTACCCTTCATGAGCTAAAGACTACTTCACCTACTCCTCAAGTCCAACTCTGTTTATAAAAATGAACCTTGCCTTCATCATCTTGACTAGATTCAGGTGCTACCACTCACATCACTAATGATTTGTTTCATATGATTATTTAAGAAGATTCTACCATTCCTGAGCATTTGCTAATTGGAGACGAGGCAGATTTACCCATCCTATCCTCCGGTTCAACCTATCTCACATCTTCTACTCATTGCTTCACTCTCACTAATATTTATTATCTTCCCCAAATCTCTCTTAATTTACTTTTTCTCTCTCAATTCATAAAGGATAATGCATTCTATTTTGAATTTTATCCTACTTATTTCCTTATCAAAGATATTGTTTCTCATTAAGAGATATTGTGCGGGAGTCGTAAGGATGTATTGTACTGTTTGTGCACTAGTCGTACTTCCTCAACTATCTCTCCAACTACTTATGTTAGTCGAGTTGAGTCTATTTCTTTATGGCATCAACGTTTAGGGCATCCTGCCTCTCCTATTGTCAGTCGTGTGTTTTCACAACATTTATCAATACTCATTGTTTCTTCTTTATCATTATGCGAACCATGTTCATGTGGCAAGATTACACAACAACCATTTCTTTTAACTTGTCATAAGAGCACTTATCCTCTCAAACTTATTCATACCAACATCTAGGGGTGTGAAACCCATCCCATGGACAAGTAAATCGAGGAAAGAACCGACGGTTTTGAGAAAATTGAGTCGAAAAAGGGACAAAAAATAATAAATAAGGGTTAATATGGGAAATTGGAAAATCCAAAGTGACAAAAAATTTCACAAAAATCATAGGGAAGAACAATGAGGTGAATTGGATAGGAGAACCGAACCGGTTTGAGGTGAACCAGACCCGAACTAGACTGAACTAGATTGAACCGGTTCAATGATTCATTTTTCTAGGGGTCTTAAAAATGTCAATTTGGAAAATTGGGGCCACCATTAGATAGAAAATAAATTTAGAAAATTTTTAAATTTTAGAAAACTGGTCAAATCGGGCCTGAATTGATCAATTTTCAAATTCGGGTTACCAAACCCGGTTAGACCGGACCGATCAATGGTCCAGACTGATCAACGATCAAAATTGGTCAATGGTCAACAAAGTCCAGTTAGCAACCATGTAAGCACAAGCAGCCAATGGGAGGCTACCATGCGTCTGGTCAACCGATCAACGGTTGACACGTCGGCTGAGTTGGAACGCAACATAAGAAAAACTTACCAATCACAGTGTGCCATGTGGCACACCTGCCATGTCATCATCTTCAACTTCCGGCCGTTAATAGAGAGAACAAAGAGGAGAGAGAGAGAGCAAAGGAAGGGTAAGTCACCAACGACTTAGAAAATGCTCCAGTCCAGTCACCGGCGGCCGAGTCCTACACCGACTGGTAGCCTAATCAATTGTCGAGCTCCATATATAAAGAGCACCCCTCCATTTGTTCTCAGCATCCCACAATCGACTAAAGAAGATGAAGTGCTCAGTTTTCTGGCAAGCAGCAAACCAGAGCTCCGACATCGGGGCTTTTCTCCACCTTCAAAGCTGCATTCGGTGCCATTAGAACTGGGAAGGAGTCCTTTACACAGTTACACCCTCTCGTCAGCTCGAGGACCACCGTGAAGGAGCGAGGAAGCTCAAACAATGCTACTGCTCCTCGGTTGTCAGCAGCCCGACCAACTAGAGCTCAAGATGAGCCATCCCCAGGCCAAATCTGGCCAAACCAAGCCCCCAAACTCCACCTAGAGGTGCCTCGACCTTCCCCCGAGGCAATACGGTATGCCCCTCCCCCGCCCCTTTGTCAGAAAATACTGTTCACGACACATTTCTGTAAAAACTTAAATTGTGAAATTCACACTGCTCAGGCCACCAATTGAGGCCTAGTTTGATCCAAGGAGGATCACTGGGAGGAGAGAAATTTAGAGAAAGCAAGAGCTCTGGTCGATGTTCCCTCACCGGTAAGATATCAAAGCTTTCTCTCTCTATACTGAATTTTTCGATGAAGTTGCGTTTGAGTACATTTCCGAGCCAAATCGAGTAGTTCAAAGCTTGAAATGATGAGGGAAACTTTGGGAAGATGATTTAGATCATAAAAGGTGGATTAACTGAGTTTTGGGGGTTAATTGAATGAAATTGTGATTTGGGGACTAAATTGCAATTTTTGAAAATGGGCAATTTGGGGATTTTTGGAAAATTGGGGCATTTTCATGAAATTAACTTCCAATTGGGTCCAATTGAGCAATTGAATGAAATGGAGGGCCAATTGGCAATTTTTGATAATTCAAGGACTAATTGGAAATTTTTGGAAAATTTAAGACCAATTGGCAATTTTGGGAAAATTGAGGACCAATTAGTGATTTTGGAAAAGTTAAGGACCCATGAGGAATAATTGGAAGTCCTAGGGACTTAATTGAGATTAAATGAAAATTGGGGACCCAAATGTAAGGTTATAAACCTTGAGGGACCTTAAATGCAATTAAGGAATAGTGTGAGGACCTATGCGCAAATACCTGAAATTATGATGTCCCTTATGTCGATCCTCTTGATAAGGGTACTCGAACGATGGATTAGTTGATTGTTCAAGTACTAGTGCAAGTAAGGGCATCACAAATCAAGATCTCATCAGGACGATTGCATCACTATTACCAGGTGAGTGGGATTTCCAGTATCATATCCGGTTGGAGGTAATGAGAACCACTTTTAAATTCAAAAATCATTTTTCTAGGAATGGTCCCCCCTAATTATGTGAAACTGCTCAAACATTTTGGGAGACGTTCCTGATGGGAGCTAGGATTGCTCTACAAGCTCGAGGCATCAGATTTGAAAATTATAGGGCCAAAGGCCCAATTTTGGAAAACTCACGAAGTGGGCCCAATGCTAGTGTGCACGGGTTGGACCCATAGACAAACATTATTTTATAAACCATGAAAAATCTCATAAAATGGGAATTATTGTGTGACTTGGGATAGGGCCAAGACAAGACTAACAAGGCTCGATGGACAAGTGGTAGTGCACCTAGACCAGGTCGACGGACTGGTCAAGGCAAACAACTGTGGGCCAGGTCAAGTGTCGGGGACATTGGCAGCAAAGATCATGGTTAATGATTCAAAACTGTTGTATGCATGCATGAGGATTCCGAGAGCATCTAGATGCCTGAGAGGGGGTAGTAGATGGGTCCCAAGGGCTGTTGGACAACCGAGGGCATAAGGGTAGTTTGGCGTCCAGTATGTTGAGAAGCTCTGATAGCTTCCTGCGTACTAAGACTGTAAAACTCGTTCCTTGGAGTTAAAGAAAACTGGGAAAGAACTAGTCAAACCGAGTGAGAAAACCGAATCGGTTCACAAACCTGTTTATTGGGGAACATACAAATTGGAGAAATTTCAACTCCCAAGTGACATAAAAAGGTTTATAAACCTTGGAAAAGAACTTTAAGACAAATTAAGAGAGAAAAACCAGACTGGTTCGGGTGAACTAGACCCAAACCCGATTGAACCAGTTTAAGAACCGAGCCGGTTTATGAATCAGAACCGATAGAGAGAGAGGGAAAACTGAGAAATTTATGGACTCTAAGTGACCTAAGGAGTCATAAAAGTTATGAGAAAGGACTTTAGGATGAATTGGAGATGAAAACCAAACTGGTTCAGGTGAACCGGATTTAGACCGAATTGAACCAGTTTGGACGGGTTTGAACCACTATTGAACCGGATGCTAGATTCCTTTTTCTAGGTGGCTTAAAAAATTCAAATTTGAAAAACTCACTCTCTCTCAATTGCTTAGTTTTCCGGTGAAGCTCGAACCAAAGCTCCGATATAGGTCATTTCTAAGCCAACAAAGGTGTGGTCGGGTTCCTTAGAATCGAGGAGAAGTCAACTACATGGTGGTAACATCCATTCACTCTGAGGGTCGCGGGAGAAGCATCGGCGTGATCGAACAATGAAGCAGCTCTAGCGGACCGAAGCTACCTTGTTTCGTCCGAGCTGAAATTGGCCAATTTGATCCCTCCTTGGACCAAACCAAGCTCTCCCAACACCTCCTTAGCCCTTCCACGGCCGAATTAGGACTAAAAGGTAAGCCAATTCGGCTCCCCTATGCAATTTTCGACCGGTGCTAGAGAGAGTCGATAGAATTTCGATGACAAAATTCTAATCTAATTCAACATCAATTAATGCAATTTCTGATCCTAGGAGAAACCTCGGGAGGAGAGCTATCTACCCCAATTGGAAGCTCGGACTGCTGCGCCCTCGCCGATGAGCAATTGAAGCTTTCTCTCTCTCCGTTCTATTTTCCGATGAAGCTCTTTTTGAGCTCGTTTTGGCATCAAAACTTATGATTCAAAGTGCTATTGAATCGTATGAAGATGTAGAAACTTAATTTTAACTTCAATTTCAGCAATTATAAGTGTTTGATAGGTCAATTAGATGAAATCAAATTTGGCTATGTTAGGAAGTTGAAATTGGAGGAAAACTTGGGGAAAATTGGGGATTTTCAAAAATTCGAGGGACCAAAATGCAATTTTATAAAATTGAGGGTTAATTGAGCATGATAAGAATGTTAGAGGACCAATTGAGTAATTTTAGAATTTTTGGGGGAAAACTTACCATTTTTGTAAAGGAAGGGCAAAATGGTAATTTTGGAACATTTAGGGGCTAAAGTGGAAATTTGGAAAACTTGGATCCCTTTTTATGAAATTGAGGTCCCAAGAGGAATTTTAAAATTTTCGGGACTCAATTTGGGGAAAAATCAGCAATTGAGGCCTAAAGTAAAAGGAAAAAATAATTTAGGGACCAATTTGCAAATATTGAAAAAGTTGTGAATTTAGGCATTTATACTGAATAAGGTGATCAAGCCAGATGATAATGAACAACAATGTTCATTTTGTGTAGGAACACGAGACATCAAAAACGCCAGTTGAGGTTAAGCTCGCAAGGAACGAAAACCAACTAAGTGAATTTCATCGCACGATCGGGTGAGTGGGATTTTTATATCATACCTAGTTGGGATGATAAGCACCTCGAAATGAAAACTCACTGCTAAGTGTTATTTTAAACATTACAACTTAGAGTAGTGATGTGAAAATGACGCAAAAAAACTAATTACCAGTTATAAGTAGATCATACCCAGTTGGTATGATGAAAACTTCCTTGGAGGAAGTGGAATATCCGTTCATCGGTTATGAGCGGAGATGTCCTCATACTCGGTTCGTATGATGGATAGTTGAAAATATATTTTATCGGAAGTGCTCTCCCCTAACTGTGTGTCATTGCTTAAACCATTTGGGAGACTTTGACGGGAACTTGAATAGCTCTGTTAGGCCAGAGGCCTCAGTTTTGGAACTTGGGGACTATTATGCCCGATTTTTAAAATCTCGAATAGTGGACCCTAGGCTAGTTGGCATGAACAGAAGTTCGTAAACAAACATGAGTTATATGCCATGAAAATTTAAATAAATCAATTGTTTAGCCATGGTACCAAGACAGGACTGATATATTCAGTCAACTAGTGGTAGTGCGAGATGACAGGTCTCCGGACTAGTCAAGATAAACAGCTGCAGGTTGAGTTGAGGGTTGAGGCCGTTGAACTAGTGGCACCACATATTATATGGCATGATGTGAAAATAATAATTATGCATTCATTATGTTTACGGGACCTTCAAGATGCCCAAGTGGGTTGTGATGTGTCCTAGGGCCCTAGACGACCTGGTGGATATAAGGACAATTAGTCGTACCAGGAGGCCTTGCGAAGCTCGACGTAGCTTCAAGTGTACAAGACCGGGGTGGGGTCGGGATGAGGTCTCTTTCCTCATATGGACTTGGAGAATTGTTACAAGATTGAGGGTCGGATGTCGCAAACATCCACTCATTCTCCAGGTAGAAGTGGACTTACTTTTACCTAGGTGGCCAGTAAAGTCGCTCCGAAACCACAAGTGGGTACTAGCTTGCAATTGTGTGATTGACCTTCTTGATTAAGGATGTGTGTTGGGTGATGACACACCATGGCAAATAAGAAATGGTGATAGAAATTGAAATTTGAAATAAAAGGTTTTTAAAAGAAATTTTAAAGGAATTAAGGAGTTTGGCACACTCCAACTTGGAAACATATTTTTTTTCAAAACTCCATTTTTAAAATACCCATTCACTGACTAGGAATAACACCGAGCCTTACCCTCTATCAAGTATGCTTAATTTCTCTTGAGCTTGCATTTTATTTGATATATGTATTTTTAGGGAACAAGGTTGAAAATATGCCTTGCTCCTCTCAAGTTAAAGAAGGGGGAAACTTCTCTTGAATCAGGAGTGCGGTGGGTTATTCACAGGGATTTGACCAAATCGGATCGGGGCGTGACAACTAAAGTGGTATCAGAGCCTAGTTCCCTTAAAACATTATCAATATTATGCCCTTACATTAACCCAACTCTAAACTATCATGTAGGAAGGAGAGTCCCTAGGAAATTTGCAGTGAAATCCAGTCCTCCACCTATAACCTTGAAAAAGACATCCAACCCAAGGGAGGAAGCCGTCCAAAGGTTTCTAAAGGGCGAGAAAAGGGTGCCCAAGGAAATGGTGAAACACTATTGAAAACTAGTAGGAGCTTTACTAAAACCGGAAGGCATCATATATCCTCCTCCCAGACAAGAGGAACTAGCATCACCTCCTAGAAATCCAACCCCTCCTCCAATCCCACAACAACCATAAGAGAATTCCACCAAGAAAGAAGCCTAGGATAATTATTGGGATGCTTATGCCACCTTCATGAAGGTCCACCAAGTATCTCCACCCACTCAACCTGGCTTCAATCCCTCCGAATGGGTGAAGTGGACTTATGAGTGTGAGGTTGAGGTACTAAGACAGTACGGATTGGATGCCATACATGAAATTTGTCCTATTAGGAAGTGCGAATGGACCTCAATCAGTTCGTCAAAGCCTTCTGATCAAGAGCCTCATAATCGTTTTAGGGTTAACTCTAGTCCTATGACCCCAAGGGATTATGGGGTAGAGAATTTCTATAATAATCCAAATTATGGCAAGAAAAATTTTTCTTAAATGAATGAAAGTAAAAATTTTACTAAAACTTTTGAGTTATTCAAAGCAAAATAGTATGATAATCTAAGTAGGAAATTATCTAAGGAAGAAAATACGAGTAAGTCTCAACCCTCAAGACTTACCCTTAGAATCCGATAAGGAACAATCCATCTAAGAAAGATCTTGAGAAAAAGAAAAAGAAGGAAAACAATCATCAAAGATTACGGAATCATGTAAAGCTGAAGGATTTAGAAATGAGCTTAGAGAATGAGGAGTAAGGAAAAACAAGGGGAGTAGAACATTTCAAAAGGAACCATAAGAATATTAGGAAGAAAAGAAATAGAGACCATCAAGGAAAGATGAGAAGAAAATAGAATAACAGGAAGGCCCATGTATAAAAACTACATAATAAATTAAGATACAATTCCTCAGGAACTTTGTAAGAGAGAAAGACTTGGGGAAGGCAAAGGTATGAATCAAAAGAGGAAGAGAAACAAGAGTGGATATGTCATACAAGACCCACAAGTCAAGAGAAGATTTAGAGGAATGGATTTCTAAAAAATGATAAGATGATTAAACAAAAAGGAAAATTCCAGAATGGAAGATATAAGGAGGATAATATATATATAGGAAGTTGGGGAGAAGAAGGAGGAAGCTTGAGGTCAGGACAACCAATCGAAGGAAGGTTGCAAAACTAGAGATGAAATACAATCCTGAGTAAGAAGTACAAGTGGCTAAGTGAGAGTATTGTGAGGTTGAGCATGATCTACTACAAGAAGATCTGGAAACTCAAAATGGAAACTTTAGACCGATTCGATTTAAGGAAATAACTTATATAGACCAGATCATTCGGAGGAGTAGACAAAGTCAAATAAGTGATGGGGAGTGGTAAAAGAATACACCCTAACCAAGACAAAAAAGGGAATACCAAGGACATGAAGATATGGAAGGTTTGGACACAATAAGGATGAGAGGTCCACCTCAACAGAATAAACAAATGTCGGAGTAAGTGGGAATGAAGCAAGATAGACGAAAGGTACCCATGGATCTAAAGAATAAAAGTAAGATGGTGAATATATCAGTAAAAGACACTACAAAGTTTAATGATTCCAATAGTAGAACTAGAAGAAAATCCCGAGAGAAAGAGAATGTGAAGCTCACCAGAGAAAGAAATTTTGGGAAGACATGGGTGTATCAATGAAGAGGAAATGTAACCAACAGAATAAGAAAGAGAATAAACTCCTCATGAACAAGATGTTGGAAATGAAAGGATCATGTACAAGGAGAAGGAAATTGTAAAGAATCAAGGGATAAGTCAAACCCAGGTAATGAATAGGTAGGAAGATGACATAAAAAGATGTTATAAGAGTAAGAAAGGAACTAAACTCAGAATGAATGATAGTGGGAGGAACATTGATAAGAGCAAGGATGGATTTAGAAAGAGAAGAGATCTTAAGGAAGAAGGACACTAGTGAGAATGAGGAATGAAATAAAAGATAAAAATTTTAATATGTCAATAAGTATCGAGAAATTCAAGGATTTAAAGGTTGAATGACCGAATAAACAAATTTGAAAAAAAACAAGAAGTATAGAAACCAATACTGTTATAGGAGTTGTAAACCCCACTCCTTGGAGTTAAAGAAAACTAGGAAAGAACCGATCAAATCGAGTGAGAAAACCGAACTAGTTCACACACCCATTTATTGGGGAACGGGCAAATTGGAGAAATTTCAACTCCCAAGTGACTAAAAATGTTCATAAACCTTGGAAAAGAACTTTAGGACAAATTGAGAGATAAAAACCATATTGATTCAGGTGAACCGGACCTGAACTAGATAGAACCGATTTAAGAACCGAGCCGGTTTATGAACCGAAACCAGTATAGAGAGGGCGAACCGGGAAATTTATGGACCCTAAGTAACCTAACAAGTCATGAAAGTCATAAAAAGGACATTACGATGAATTGGAGATAAAAACCAAACTGGTTCAGGTAAACCGGATCCGAATCGGATTGAAACGATTTGAACCACTATTGAACCAAATGCTAGATTCATTTTTCTAGGTGGATTAAAAAATTCAAATTTGATATTTGAGGCCACCATTGGATAGAAAATGAATTTAGAAATTTTTATATTTGTAAAATTCGTTCAAATTAGGGGTGAACTAACCAGTTAAAGATTTGAACCCGGTTCGGACCGATCCGGTCCAGTTCGGAACAATGTCATCTTCTTCCTTTGGATGACAACACTATTCACTCGCCGAAAAATCGAAGCAGCACCGGCGAAGAGTAAACATTTCTGTTCAGTACGTTTTAGGCCTTCAATAACTATTATAAATGTGCCAAATGGATGGCTGACGAATCCCCGAGCTCCCTGTATAAAGAGCCCCTCTCCATTCATCCTCTCAACACTTGAAAACCTCACTCTCTCTCAACTGCTTAGTTTTCTGGTGAAGCTCAAACCAGAACTTCGATATAGGGTCATTTTTTAGCCAATGAAGGCGTGGTCGGGTTCCTTAGGAGGAACCTCAGGAGGAGAGCTATCTACCTTGATTGTAAGCTCGAACCACCGTGCACCCGCCGGTGAGCAATTGAAGCTTTCTCTCTTTACGTTCTATTTTTTAGCGAAGCTTCATTTGAGCTCATTCCAATGTCAAAAATTATGATTCAAAGTGTTATTGAATCATATAAAGATGTAGAAACTCAATTTTAACTTCAATTTCAACAATTAAAAGTGTTTGACCAGTCAATTTGATGAAATCAAATTTGGCTGTGTTAGTAAGTTGAAATTGGCGGATAATTGGGGAAAATTGGGGATTTTTGAAAATTCGAGGGACCAAAATGTAATTTTATAAAATTGAGGGTCAATTAAGCATAATAAGAATGTTAGGGTTACAATTGAACAATTATTTTGGGGTAAAACTTACCATTTTTGTAAAGGAAGGGCAAAATGGTAATTTTAAAAAATTTGGGGGCCAAAGTGGGATTTTGGGAAACTTGGATCCCTTTTTATGAAATTGAGTAAATTAAGGTCTCAAGAGGAATTTTAAAAGTTTCGGGACTCAATTTGGGGAAAAACTGGTAGTTGGGGCCTAAAGTAAAAGGATAACTTTAGGGACCAATTTACAAATATTGGAAAAGTTATGAATTTAGTCATTAATACTGAATGAGGTGATCAGGCCAGATGATAATGAACAACGATGTTCATTTTGTGTAGGAACACGAGACATCAAAAACACTAGCTAAGGTTAAGCTCGCAAGGAACGAAAACCGACTAAGTGGAATTTCAATGCACGATAGGGTGAGTGGGATTTTTATATCATACCCGATTGGGATGATAAGCACCTCGAAATGAAAACCCACAGGTGGTATTTTAAACATCACAACTTAGAGGAATGATGTGAAAATGACTTAATAGATCATACCCGGTTGGTATGATAAAAACTTCCTCGGAGGAAGTGGAATACCCGTTCATCGATTATGAGCGGAGATGTCCTCATACTCGGTTTGTATGATGAACAGTTGAAAATATATTTTGTTGGAAGTGCTCTCCCTTGACTATGTGCCACTGCTTAAACCATTTGGGAGACCTTTTTGATGGGAGCTCGAATAGCTCTGTTAGGCCGGAGGCCTCGATTTTGGAACTTGGGGGTTGTTGTGCCCGATTTTGAAAATCTCGAATAGTGGGCCCTAGGCCAGTTGGCACGACAGGAGCTCATAAAAAACATGAGTTATTTGCCATGAAAATTTAAATAAATGATTTTTTTTGGCCATTGTACCAAGATAGGACCGACATATTCAGTCAACTAGCAGTAGTGCGGCATGACAGTTCTCCGGACTAGTCATGACAAATAGCTGCAGGTTGAGTTAAGGGTTGGGGCCGTTCGACCAGTGGCACCACATATTATATGGCATGATGTTAAAATATTGATTGTGCATTCACTGTGTTTATGGGGCCTTCAAGATGCCCAAGAGGGGTAGTGATGTGTCCTTGGGCCCTAGATGACCTGGTGGATATAAGGTCAGTTAGTCATACCAAGAGGCCTTACGAAGCTCGATGTAGCTTAAAGCGCATGAGACCGAGGTGGGGTCAGGATGAGATCTCTATCCTCATATGGACACGGAGAATTGTAACAGGATTGAGGGTTGGATGTCATGAATATCCACTCATTCTCAGGGTAGAATTGGATGTACTTCTATCTAGGTGGTCGATAAAGTCGCTCCGACGCCACAAAGGGTTCAATGGACGTATTGGCATGTGATTGTGTGATTGACCTTTATGATGAAGGATGTGTGTTGGGTGATGACACACCATGGCAAATTAGAAATGGTGATAAAAATTGAAATTTGAAATGAATGGTTTTTAAAAGAAAATTTAAAGGAATTAAGGAGTCTGGCACACTCCAACTTGAAAGCATTTTTTGATAACTCCATTTTTAAAATACCCATTCACTGAGTTGTAGAAACTCACCCCTCTTTTTTATCCCTTTTTAGGAAAAAAGAAAATAACTAGGAATAACCCTGAGCCTTACCCTCTGTTAGGTATGCTTAATTTCTCTTAAGCTTGTATTTTATTTGATATATGTATTTCCAGGGAACAAGGTCGAAAATACGCTTGGCTCCTCTTGAACCGGAAGAGCAGCGGGTTGTTCATGGTTATCCAACTAAACTGGGTTGGGGCATGACAGAGACCGAGGCCGGAGGGGAAATGAGGTCTCGTCCCAAAAAGTGGACATGATGAAGCATTGAGACCGAGGCCGGGGGAAATGAGGTATCGTCCCACAAAGCAGACATGATTATGGTTTGAGGGTCGGACTTTTGATGTCCACTCAAACTTAGCGTAGAAGTTTGGGACTTCTACTTGGGTGGATGGTAAAGATGCTCCGATCCATAAGTGGAATAGTCGCGGACTATTCTATGAACGTGTGATCCCTTTCTATGATAGAAAGGGCGTGTGAATGTTTTCTAAAACGCCTCCCAAGCAAGGGAAAGGGCTCAGGAAGAGATGAATTCATATTAAAACAAACTAAAAGTATAAAACATTTTGATAAACTGATTGTTTTGAAAACTCACTTCCTAACCCCCACTCACAGAGTTGTAGAAACTCACCCCCTCCCATTAAACCTTTTACAGGAGAAACACCTTGCCACAACGAGCAGAGACTATAGGAGAAAGCCAAAGGTACCATATACAAATAACTTTTATTTAGATGTTTTGTAATCTTTGTTATGGAAAACAGGTGCACTTCGACGCCTTTACTTTCCTTAGTCTGTTTGGTAGAAATACTAAATTAGTACGAGCAAGGGTGACGGGTTGATCACAGGACTTCAACCAAACCGAGTAGGGGCGTGACAACTAAAGTGGCATCAGAGCCTGGTTTTCCAAACAAAGTTTCAAAACTAAAAGCCCTAGAACCCTAACCCACGTTAAACTTCTGTCAAATAAACATGACCACTCCAAGAGAAACCGAATAGACCTACACCATCATAGCCACCCTAGGACCGGGAAGAAATCCTAAGACGCACGAGGAAATTAGCTTGGGAGCTCAAGAGCCTAGGATGACCCAACCCATGAGACCAAGGATGTCTCTTGAGAAAAGAAGACTTTACAGAGAATTAATCAAAGTATTCGGGGAACCTTGCTTCATGCTCAGGAAAGGGGAATATTCCATAGGAAGCACGCAAGGATGGTGAAACGTAGAGGCCCCCAGCAATCACCAAGAACAACTCCCCAAAGCTCGTGATGGAGAAGAAGCTATAAAGAGTCACACAAGGAAGTAACCTGCCACAATTATGGACAAAGGGGACACTACTCACAAAAGTGCCCAAAACCACAAAGGAATATGGCACCCACTCCTAGGATCACTACCTCCACGGGCAGGGAAGGACATGAAGAAAGGAAGAGAAAGTAAAAGAGGGTAGATAAGGAAAAGGAAATTCCTCCACTGCACAAATGCCAAAGGATCCTCGTAGGAGTCGGTGTCTAGATAACCTATTATAGGTGTGGAGATATGGGACATATGGTGAGGAGATGTCTCACACCACAAGGATTGGTGGCAATACCTTCAAAGAGTAATACCTCCCTGACTACCAGAGTGTGAGGAGAGGAAAGACAGGAGGCCACCCCAGGAACTACAACCCCAAAGGAGGATTTCCAACTCACCCAGGAGAGAGTCCATCAAAATCCTAGAATAGTGCTGGCCGAACCTTCTTTTAACCATCTCACCTAGAGGGAAAGAGGTCCCCAAAAGTACTGTATTATGTTCCCAATAAATAAAATTTCAAGTTTCAATAAATTTCTGTCGCCCAAATCATAATGTGTCCAATCAAGCTCTCGTGCCTTAGAACAAATAAGGAACGAGAAGGACAAACCTTAGATAAGAAGGGTTGGGGAACTAAGACCCAAAGATTTTTGCCGACCTATTTAAAACTTAGAAAGGACAAATAACACCTTTGGATCGCCTAGACTAGGAGGTCAAATACCCCAACCTCCTTTAAAGAGGCAAGCCTATAAAGAGGGAATGTAGGACCATGTATAGGCAGACAAGGAGACAACCACAAAAGAGACCATAACCTGATTAGGATGGGTAAGGTAACCATAATGAAGAAACCAAGGGAGGGATTTTCAAAGGAAGATGAATCCTAGAAAGGTACACCAACTGACTAAGAAAGGATGGACATCAAGACTAGTTTCTACCCACACCTACTCAAGGGAACTTAGGATCAAACAACGGGGAGCGTAGCCTGTAGTGCACAAAGATAAGGGTCGAGAACTGGGAATTTCTGAGGTAGGAACCTAGAGTTCGAGATAGCAAGGCGTAACATGCTTTGGAAAAGTAGAGGAGTCAAGTAGGATTACAAATGAACCTAGCGAAAGTAGGCAACTAGCAACTATGAAATGCACAAGGGAGAATAAATGATGCCCTAAGAAGGGTCAAAAAATAGTAACAACCACACCCTGAGAAGGGCATTGGGATGGGCGTCAAGGATGAGTAAGCTTGAGAGACGACTGTCTCAAGATGGTTGGACAAGGAGAGCAGTAGGAACGAGGCAGTTAAAAGAACAACCCCTCTTGAGAATCATGAATTTAAACCCTGACGAAGGAGGTAGAAGTGAAAACGTTAAACATCAAAAAAAGAAGGATGAAGGAAATCCTTAGAACAATCAATGATCAAAAGGAGATTGGTGACCATCCTCAAGCTACGAGAATGATTAAGCGAACCTCTAGTAAGGTGATCTAGAGACATCAACACAGGGAGAATTTGGACTTTCCCCAAATCAAGTAAACTTGTGATAATTACAAGTAGGAATAAGAAAAGGGTACAAAGGAAGGGTAAGTAGAAAAGGACGACATCAAAGGATGTCACGAAGTTGATTAAAGGCTTGATACCCTTAAAGAAGAAGGCAAAGGGAAGTGTACCAAAGGTTCAAGGAGCAAAGCGAAGCCTAAGGAACTCGTAGTAGGAAGATAACCTCAAATGGGGTCGTAATGAGTAGGAATGGGTGGAATACCCTAATAAGGAAATATAGAGAATGGTGTCTGAAAACCTTGGAGAGTGTGCCCTTCAACTAAAAGGTGATTAAGGAAAACCTTCAAGAAAGGATGAGAAGGATGAACGTGCAACTCAACAGATGGAAAATCTTGACTCTAGTGTACGATAGTAGGAGATAAAAACCAATGAAGGGAACTCTTTAAGATGAAACCAAGAAATGGACAAGTATGCCATAAGGGATCAACTCGGACTAAAGAACCGTGAAGTGGTCACAAGCGAGTAAGGATGGACCTGTGAAAAGAAGTCCTTAAGTAAGGACGACATTGGACATGAAGGAGGGCTGAATGGAAGAAACCCACCAGTATGTCTGTAGGTCAGGAAGTGGAGGGAAAACCTAATAGTTGGAAATGGAGAGATCAAACATGCAAGTGGTACAAGGACGGAATAAAGGACCAACATAGGATAAAAAGTGAATAATATCGAAACCCATGAAAAACAATAAGTACGAAAGGCTCGACGAGACAACGAGCTAAGGAGATTCAACAGCCAAGGGAGTAAATAGCCCTAGGTACGGTCGGACATTTTGGAACTCCCAACTCCGGACAAAATCCTCAAGAGGGAAGGTTTGACCCCAAACAACGGGAAGCATTGGACCTAAGAAATTACATGGACACGGGGGTAAGATGAGCCAAAGGAACTAAGTCCAAGGGAGTAATGAAAGAGTGAAGGAGGTAACCAGAGCAGTAGGATGTCAAATCAAACACCAAGTCGACTACAAAAGAATTCAGTCCCGATGTAAAGGATGGATGGTTACGTTTTGAGGACAAAACTCCTAAAAGGAGGGGAGAGTTGTGAAACCCATCCCTCGAACCAAGTAAACCAGGGAAAGAACTAGTGGTTTTGAGAAAACCAAGCCCAGAAAGGAACAAAAAGGGTTAATATGGGAAATTGGAAGATCACAAGTGACCAAAAATTCACAACAATCATGGGGAAGAACCATGTGGTGAATTGGATAGGAGAACCAGACCAATTTTGGTGAACCGGACTTGAACCAGACAGAACTAAATTGAACCATAATGAACTGGTTCAATGATTCATTTTTCTAGGTGGCTTAAAAATGTTAATTTGGAAAATTGAGGCCACCATTAGATAGAAAATGAATTTAGAAATTTTTAAATTTCAAAAAACTGGTCGAATCGGGCCTGAAC
Source organism: Trapa incisa (assembly GCA_030064435.1). Lineage (NCBI taxonomy): Eukaryota > Viridiplantae > Streptophyta > Magnoliopsida > Myrtales > Lythraceae > Trapa > Trapa incisa. The sequence continues at coordinate 19,013,118 of CM057785.1, read as the reverse complement.
CAGCCAATTTTTTAATTCTGGTCACCGAACTTGGTTGGATTAGACCGGTCAACAGCCACGCAAGCACGGGCAGCCAATGGGAGGCTGCCACGTATCCGGTCAACCAATCAACGACTGATGCGATGGTTGAGTTGGAATGCCACATCAGAAAAATTGACCAATCACAGCGCGCCACATGGCACATCTGCCATATCATCGTCTTCAACCTCTGGCTGCTAACAGAGAGAATAGAGAGGGGAGAGAGAGAGCGAAGGAAGGGGAAGTCACCGATGACTTAGAAAATGCTCCAGTCCGGTCATTGACGGCCGAGTGAGAGGTCGAGTTCTACGCTAGCCGATAGCCCGGTCATTTGTCAAGATTCCTATATAAAGAACACCCCTCCATTTGTTCTCAGCATCCCACAATCGACCAAAGAAGGTGAAGTGCTCATTCTTTACTAACTTTTCTATGGGTTTTTCCCCGGTTCCAATCGTTAGTTTTCCTGATTCCTTACCAATACATTGGGATCATTTCTTACTTATATCCTTCCTCATTTACATTGGTATCTTTTACTCAAGGGCTTTCCTTTCCTCCATCCTTTCTTGCTTGCTTGTGATCATTCCTTAATCCTCATTCTGACTTGACCCTTTTTCGGTCTACGTATTGATTCCTTGTTTTGGGGAGATCTCCTTTTTTTTTGTTTTCATTCTCTATTATGTTCTTCAAAGTAAAGACTTCCATTTTAGGGTTATACCTTCGATCTTCTTACCATTCTTTGAAGGTTCCTTCCCTTTACCTCCCTACACTCTTTATTTTGGGGCTTTTACCTTATTTTAATTCTCCATTGTCTTAAAGTTCCCATTTCATCCCTTTTTTCTTTATGAACTTCTGATTTCTGGGTCTGATTTCATGTATTCCACACTATGCCCATCCATCACTCTTTAGGCTCCATTAAGTAAGTGTGAACCACAACAAGTCTTGATGTTAGTGGTCATTTCCATTATCCATTTCTTAATTGGAAGGCTTACTTCTCCAAGGTTTCTTAGATATTCTTTCCTTGATTTCCTTATTATAGACAATCCACCCCTTTCTTACTTGTACAACATCTTTCGATACTATCTTCCTACCAACCCGTTCCTTAGGTTTAAATTACTCTTTGGGTTCTTGGTAAACTCCCCTTGTAATTGGTCCTTTATCCCCAACTTGCATTCCATTTGAAATTTTACCTTCTATTCCACTTTATTTGGGTTCATTGCTTCTTTGTTCAAATATGTATGCCTCTTCAGGGCTCCCTTCCTTTGTAGGCTTCCTCCTCTTTTCCCAAATTTCCTCTTTCCTTTATCTTCTTAGGTATCTATCTTTAAGTCAACCTCATGACATATTTTGTTGTCATCCTCTCCTGCTTACCCTTACTTCGGGGAATCTTGCTAGCACGTCCCTTGTACATTGTCTGTATTCTAACTTGTATTCACTACAATTTTATTTCTATTAGGGAAGGGTTTTTGATCTCTATCCTTTTGAGGTTTCTAAATCTCCCTTTAAGAGTTTACTCAATCCCTTTTGTGACTCGAGTTTGGTCGTCGATTAGTTCTCGGCCATTTATTTCTTCAAGGATTTCTTCATCCTTCATTTTCCAATGTTTTGGCCTTTTCACCTTTCCCTTCCTTGCTAGAGCATAAATTTATGGTCTTCTCAAGGGTCAGTTCGCTAATTGCCTCATCCCCACTATTTTTTTAGTTCACTTGTCTTGGAACCGTTGTCCCTCGAATTTACTCATCCTTCATGCCTATCTCGTCGTCCTTTTTAGGGTGTAGTCTATTCTATTTGATCATTCCATTGTTCCTATTTGTTTCCTACTTGACTACTCTCCTTTTTCCAAAACAGATCACATTTGTCATACTAAGACATCCTTGACCACCGATGCCCCTTTTTGAGGTTCCATATTTTGAGTTAAGCCACTTATAATCCACCTGTCAATTTCGTAGCTTGGAAATTTCCTTCTTGTGGTCTCACTTCCTACCTTCATTCTTTTTCTTAGGGACATCCGTCCTGGGATTTTCACGTTCAACCTCCCTAATGCTCCTTGAAGGCTTTTCCTTCTTCCTTTTCGTACACCCTTTCGACATCGATATGGTTACCCACCATTAATCATTCTCCATCCTCCAATTCCCTTTTTGTTTCTTATCCTTCCTTCAAGGAGTTCCTGATTGTTGGTGGGTTTCTAGCACTTTACTTTATGTCCATCCGCCAATCAATGGTTCCTTCAAGGGTACTTAGTCCTATGCATTCCTCCCTTTTTGTTCCTTATCCTTCCTTTGAGGAGTTTCTAATTTTTAGGCTGTCAATTGGATGAGGTAAGATGGTAACCCAAATGCTCATTTTTTGGAAGAATTTTGGGGAAATTTTTGGGTTTTTCAAAAATTTGAGGACCTAAGTGTAAATTTTAGAAACTCTAAGGACTAATGGGTAATTTCAAAGAAATTGGGGGCCAATTAACCATTTTGAAGGAATTTGAGGCAATCGAGGAATTTTCCAAAGTATGAGGAGCTTTATGCAATTTCCTGAAATATGAAGGCCCAATGGCAAAAGTGGGCTAGATAGTGCAAGTGGGCCCAAGGTCGATGGGCACGAGTACAGACCTGTTAAAAATGAGAATGTTATGATCTATTAAAAGTCTCAAGAATGGATAATTGTGTGCTTAACCCACCGAACCTAGTGCATGTCATTGGGCTTTTTGGGCTAAAGAGCCGCTAAGCCGAAGTTGGGTTGTTGAAGTCGTTGGGCTGGTGCGCACGAGGCCGAAGCCAAGCCAACAGACCCTTGGGCTGGTGTGCCAAATATAATGGCAATAGCAAATAAAATTTACTTGATTGTGCATGCATGAGATGCAGGACCATCGAGATGTCCGGTATGGGGTAGTTGTCACGCCCCGAACCGGTTTGGTCGGATCCCCGTGATCAACCCGCCACTCTCCTGGTTTATAAAGGGTTGCCCCTTATTTATAAACCATGAAGAGTAAGTCATCCTTTAAACCTATACCTTTCCTAGAATACATAAATCAAAATTGCATAAACTTTTTAACTTACATACCTGTCTTGCAGGTATGATTAACATGAGGTCTTTGGGGTAAGTTGCCCTTAGTTACCTGAAAAGGGATATAAGGGAGGGGGTGAGTTCAATGAGTTAGTGAATGAGTATTTAAAGTTTGACTTTTAGGAAAAATATTTGAATTGGAGTGTGCCAGACTCCTTATTTTCTTTTAAAATTTCTTATTTTCAACATCTCGGTTTCATAGCCATTACTCACTCATCAACCATAACTGGTGTATTCATCAACTAACACACACCCTTAAACTTAAAGGGAACACACATTCGTAGGTCAGCCCATCCACTATACCCACTTGTGGTGTCGGTGCGATTTTACCGACCACTTCTACCCTAAGAATGAGTGGATATACATGACATCTGACCCTCGATCCCATGAATAAAACTTTGTGTCCGTATGAGGGCAGAGACCATATCTCGATCTCACGCTCATGAAACTCAAACACAGAAGCTTCAGGAAGCCCCAAACATAGTAGCTTCATGGAGTCCAAACACAAAAACTCCGTGGAGTACAAACACAAAACTTCATGACTGACTGGTATGACAAGAAACACAAACCTAGTAGCTTCTCTTTTCCCTTATTACCACCATGTCATCCAGCAGCCCTTAGGACACATCACTACCCCTCTTGGATGTCTTAATAGTCTTGAACCTCAAGTGTATGTACAAACAAAGTTTTCCTCAAAAGCCATTTAATCTTTGGTGCAACTGGTCCAACGGCCCCGACCCTCAACTCAACTTACAGCTGTTTATCTCGATTGGTCCGTCAACCTGCCATGTCGCACTGCCGCCAGTCCATCAAGTATGCTGGTCCTGTCTTGGTACCATGGCCAATCAATTAACTCATTTAAGTTTTATGGCTCAAATTCATGTTTGTTTACAAGCTTCCGGTCGTGCCAACTAGCCTAGGGCCCACTGTTCAATATTTTCAAAATCGGGCATATTAACCCTTATGTTCCAAAACCGAGGCCTCCGACCTATATGAGCTATTCGAGCTCCCGTCAAGAAGGTCTCCCAAAATGTTTAAGCAGTGGCAGATAGTCATGGGAGAGCACTTCTGACAAAATATATTTTTCAACTCTCAATCATACCAACCATATATGAGGACATCTCTGCTCATAATCGATGAACGAGTTTTCCACTTCCTTTAAGTAAGTTTCATCATACCAACTGGGTATGATCTACTTATACCAGTAAGTAGTTTTTCTGCATGATTTTCACATCATTCCTCTCAGGTGTGATATTTAAAATACCACTTAGCAGTGGGTTTTTATTTTCAAGCTGCTCATCATCCCAATCGGGTATGTTATAAAAATCTCATCCACCCGTTAATGCAATGAATTCCTCTCGACCGATTTTTGGTATTCACGCGAGCTTGTCGTTGCTCGCATTCTCGGTACTTCATGTTCCTACATGATATGAACATCCTTGTTCATTAACCTTCGGCCTAATAGCCTTCATTCATTTCAAATGAATGAGAAAATCAAACTTTTCATTTATTTGCAATTAGGTCCCTAATGTTATTTTTCTTTAACTTTAAGACCCTAATGCCGATTTTTCCTCAAATTGAGTCCTGAAACTTTAAAAATTTACCTTGGGACCTCAATTTATTCAATTTCACAAAAATGGGTTCGATTTCCCAAATTTCCAATTTGGTCCACCCAACTTTTCCAAAATTACCATTTTGCCCCTACTATACAAAAATGGTAAGTTTTGCCCCAAAAATTCCAAAATTGTCCAATTGATCCTCCAACATCTTTATCATGCCCAATTGGTCTTCAATTTTATGAAATTGCACTTTAGTCCCTCTAATTTTTGAAATTCCCAAATTTTTCCCAATTTCAACCTTCTAACTCTGCCGAATTTGATTTAATCAAATTGATTAATCAAATGAGTTTAATTGTTGAAATTGAAGTTAGATTGGAGTTACTACACCTTTATACAATTCAATTACACTTTGAATCGCACGATTTGGTGCCGAAATGAGCTAAAATGAAGCTTCACCGGAAAACTGGACTTAGAGAGAGAAAGCTTTGAAAGCTTACCGTTGAGGGCGCGACGGTCCGAGCTTTCGATCTGGGCAGATAGCTCTTGTCTTGAGGCTATTCCTAGGATCAAGAATTGCATCAATTGATTCCTAATTGAGTGAGAATTTACTCATCAAAATTATGTCTGTTCTCTCTCTAGCACTGATTGAAATTTATAGAGTGGAGCCAAATTGACATACCTTTCAGCTCTAATTTAGCTGTAGGAGGACTGTGGAGGTGTTGGGAGGGCTTGGTTTGGCCTGAGAAAGGCTCAAATTGGTCGATTTTAGCTTGGTCGAAATAGGGTAGCTTTGGTCCGCCAGAGCATATTCACTACTTGTTCATGCCGACACTTCTCCAATGACCCTCAAAGCAAATGTAGACTACAAGCATCTGGTTCTAAAGAACCCAACCACGCCTTCTTTGGCTCAAAAAAGACCCTATATCGGAGCTCTAGTTCGAGCTTCACCAGAAATTGGAGCAATTGAGAGAGAATGGAGTTTTCAAGTGTGGAGAGGTTGAATGAGGAAGGGCTCTTTATATAGGAAACTCGGGGACTTCTTGGTCATCCAATTGGCACCTTAATGGTGGTCATTCATTGTTGAAACTCCCTGGCTAGAGACTTTTCAGATTCGCTAGCGCTGCGCAATTTTCTGTGGAGTAAATAGTGCTGTCATATAAAGGGAGAAGAGGACACTCTTCCAAACTGGGTTTAAAGCTTAAACCGGTCAGTTCATCCCCATCCAAATCGGTTCAATCTGGTTCGGATCCGATTCACCTGAACTGGTTTGGTTTTCCTCTCCAATTTCTCCTAAAATCCTTTTTCATGAATTTTATGGCTCTTTAGGTCACTCGGGATCCATAAATTTCTCAGTTTTCCCTTTCTCTATCGGGTCCAGGGAGCATAAAGGGGGTCTGTCGTCCTATATGCTGAGAAGCTTTGAAAGTTTCTTGCGCACAAAGACCAAGGCACCAAGGGGAAAGAGGTCTTGTCCCTCAAACCTTACATAGAGTATGGCTAGGGTTTGAGGGTTGAGCGATTAATGTCCACTCAAACTCGGGGTAGGGGCCATAAGCCTCTATTAGGGTGGATGGTAAAGGCACTCTGATCCACAAGTGGTTCAATCGGGAACTGATCTACGATGGTGTGATCCCTTTTTATGACAAAAAAGGTGGTTGATGTTTGAACCTTGTGTGAATATTGGAAAAGCAAATACGATTAAACATATAAAAATTGATTGTTGTAGGAATTTTCCCCTCACTGAGTGTATACTCATTCCCTTCCTTTCACCCTTTCAGGAACACTTAAAGAGGAGTCGAGTCAGGTGAAAGCAAAGTCTCAAACAAAGGCTCGAACCCTCAAGGTATGATCCTACACCACGAAATTCGATTATATTATGGGAACGTATATCGGTACACCTTTACCTTCTTTGGACAATCAAGGTAGGATTTGCCAAGATGGTTCGGGGAAGGGTGGCAGGTTGATCACAAGACCCCAACCCAACCAGGTCGAGTGTGACATTATAAGTCTCAATATTTCCCTCCTTTTATTTGGTCATCTTTACTCTAACGCCTCAAGGTAATTAAACTCTTTCATTAAACCCCTTAACTTTCCACTTTTTACACTTTTGCCCCTAAAATTTCAAAAACTACAATATGGCCCCTCTTCTTTCCACTTACCCATTTTTGAAACCATTAACTTCTACATATATTTATTTCAAATCCACTAATTTTCTCTAAGTTCTTTTGGGTCCTCAAACTCATAGAAACTTTTTTTGCCCAAACTTTTCAAAAATTACCATTTGACTTTTAAATATTTTCAAAAGTTTCACTTAGGTCCATATCCTCTTTTAATCTATTATTTCAGGTCCCTAAGTTTTTTATAGCTTTATTTGAGGTTCCTAGACTTTTACTAAGTCTTATTTGGGTCTCTATTTTCTTGAAATCGTTGTTTGGCCTCTGCACATTTCAAAAATTACATTTTAGTTCCCCAACCTTCCTCTCTTTTAAGACAACTCTATAAAGTCTCCTAAAATCATTTCTAAGTCCCTCATCTTATAACCCAGGTCCCCACAGTCACTTTTTGGATAACCTCAATCAAAACAATCTTGTTTTAGTTGTAAACATGCCTTTTTCAGAAAATTGGCAGATAAAAAATAAGTTGGGAAGTCACTAGAGAGGGTGAGTTAGTCATCGACGTGGGTGGGGTTCGAACACTAACTCCCTTGCATGTTTGTGGCCGCTTCAACACCCCAAATGGTGGTCGGAGTCACCTGAAAAATGTAATTTACGGTGTATATTTAATACATGGAAGTCACTAGAGCTTTCGACAATTTTCACGGCCATGAGGCTTACCTACAATTTTGAAAAACCTATAGTGTTCGCTTGAGGGGATTGAGAGGAACTCCCAAAATTATTTTGAGCAGTGTCTGAGCATTAGGGAGTTTAGGACGAGCTTGAAAAGGTATTGCTTTGTTTTCAACCATGGTAACAGTGTTATTATTTGATCGCACTACATTGGTAGGAGGCATGTTGGTGTCAGAGAGAGATGGGTTTTGAAAGTGATGCAAACCTCGCCAAAATCCTGATAACACCCTACACCAAATATGGTAAGACCCCAAAACTTTCACAACACAAGTATGAAAAGATGGAATATACCTTGTTTATGTGAGAAACAAGTTATGAGATATGTAGACACCACACCCAAATCCTCTAAGAAGAACTCTTAGAAAACCCTGGTGATAAATCTTGATTGCTTGAACACCATACGTAAAAACCTAATAAGTTCAAAAGTTTTTTCAAGAAAGAAAGAAGACAAAACCTCACAAAATTGAAATTCCAAAGTGTCTCCTCCAATGTTGTAGAGTATGTCTTTTATAGACACAGATAACAACTGAATAGCCTAAAAGCAAGGAAAAAAACTATTATAGTTACATGCCAACCATATCTAATCTAAATATATAGGATATTTTAACAACTACTTTAAAAATCTAAACTTAACTAAGTAAATATCTAATATTATTATTTAATATCCTAAAAGATTTATTATATTAATAAATCTCTTCTTATTAATTAAATCTATACCTTCTCTTGAGCTTTTCTTGGGCTCTTCTATTGGGCTTTTACTTGAATTTTCTACAATCTCTTTAATCAGCCATATAAAGCTTATTTAAATCTTTTAACCTTTAACCTTGTCATTAAGCTCTCTTCTAGTCTCAAATGACATTTTAACTCATTTTCTGATAAAGTATTCACCTCCTTTGTAGGTGCAGTTGATTGGACTTGTGAATTCGTAATCTTTTTAGTCGGATTCACATCAAGTCCCCAAGACTTTCATGATGCAAGTACGAAAAGATGAAAATATACCTTATTTATGTGAGAAACAAGGTATGAGATATGTAGACGCCTGTAAACCCTGTTCTTTGATAATGAGAAAACCGGGGAAAGAACCGGTCAGTTTTGAATTTTAAACCGAATCGGTCTACAAGCTTGATTATTAAGAAACGGGAAAATTGAGAATTTACAACTTCCATGTGACTCAAAATGGTTCATAAATCTTGGAAAAGAACCTTAGGATGAATTGGGGAAGAAAAACTGGACTGGTTCATGTGAACCGGGTCCGAATCGGATAGAACTAGTTTATGAACCGAATTGACTCATGAACAGGAATTGATAGAGATAGGGTAGACCGGGAAATGTATGGATCCCAAGTGAAGAGTCCTAAAATTCATGAAAATGGACTTGAGGAGGAATTGGAGATGAAAACCAAATCGGTTCAGGTAAATCGGATACGAACCGGTTTGGATTGATTTGAACTACTATCGAACCGGATTCTAAATTTATTTTTCTAGGTGGCTGAAAGAATTCAAATTCGAGATTTGAAGCCAACATTGGATAGAAAATGAATTTAGAAATTTTTAAATTTGAAAAATTTGGTCAAATGAGGGGTGAACCTGCTGGTTTAAGCTTTGAACCTGGTTCGGACCGCTCCGGTCCAGTTTGGAACAGTGTAGTCGTTTTTCCTTCAGATGACAACACTGTTCACTCACCGAAAAATTGAAGCAGCGCCGATGAAGAAGAAATGTCTCCATTCAATACGTTTCCAGCCATCAATGCCTGTCATAAAGATGTCAAACCGATGGCCGACGAGTCCTCAAGCTCCCTATATAAAGAGCCCCTCTCCATTCATCCTCCCCACACATAAAAAGCTCACTCTCTCTCAGTTGCTTAGTTTTTTGGTGAAGCTCGAACTAAAGCTTCGATATAGGGTCATTTCTAAGCCAAAGAAGGCCAGGTCATGTTCATTAGAACTGGGGAGAAGTCAGCTACACAATGGTGACATACATTCATTCCGAGAGTCGTCGGAGAAGCGCTGGTGTGATTGAACAGTGAAGTAGCTCTGGCGCACCGAAGTTGCCCTATTTCGACCGAGTTGAAATCGGCCAATTCGAGTCCTCCTCATGCCAAACCAAGCCCTCCCAACACTTCCTCAGCCGTCCCACGGCCGAATTAGGAAGGAAAGGTAAGCCAATTCAGCTCCCCTCTGCAATTTTCGATCGGTGTTAGAGAGAGCCGGTTGAATTTCAATGACAAAATTCTAATCCAATTCAACATCAATTGATGTCATTCTTGATCCTAAGAAGAACTACATGAGGAGAACCGCCTACCCAGATAGAATGCTCGGACTGTCGTGACATCACCGGTGAGTAATTGAAGCTTTCTCTCTCTACAGTTCATTTTCCGGTGAAGCTCCGTTTGAGCTTGTTCCAGCATTAACACTTGTGATTCAAATCGCTAAAGAATCATATGAACATGTAGAAACTCAATTTCAACAATTGAAAATCTTTGATCGGTTAATTTGATAAAATCAAATTCGGCTATGTTAAGAAGTTGGAATTGGGGGGAAATTGGGGATTTTTGAAAATTTGAAGGATCGAAATGCAATTTCCTAAAATTGAGGGTCAATTGGGCATGATAAAAATGTTAGAGGGCCAATTGAGGAATTTAAGAATTTTTGGGGTAAATTTTACCATTTTTGTAAATGAAGGGAAAAATGGTAATTTTGGAAAAGTTGGGGGACCAAATTGGAAATTTGGGAAATTAAACCACTTTTTTGAAATTGAATTGAGGCCCCATGGAGAATTTTAAAAGTTTTGGGACTCAATTTGAGGAAAAACTAGCATTAGGGACTTAAAGTTAAAGAAAAATAACTTTATAGACCTAATTGCAAATAAATAAAAGTTTGGTTTTTCTCATTCATTCAGAATGAATGAAGGCTATTAGGCTGAGAGATAATGAACCGAGATGTTCATATCATACAGGAACACGAAGTACCGGGAACACCAGCAAGGACAAGCTCGCATGAATACAAGGAACCAGTATAGTGGAATTCACTACATTAACGAGTGATTAAGATTTTATATAATACCTAGTTGGGGATGATAAGTACCTCAAAATGAAAACCCACTACCAAGTGGTATTTTAAACATTACAACTTAGAGGAGTGATATGAAAATTATGTGGAAAAACTACTTACCGGTTGTAAGTAGATCATACCCGGTTGATATGATGAAACTTCCTCGAATGAAGTTGAAAACCTATTTATTGGTTATGAACGGAGATGTCCTTATACCCAGTCGGTATAATGGACAGTTGAAAACATATTTTGTCGGAAGTGATCTCCCCTAACTATGTGCCAATGCTTAAACAATTTGGGAGACCTTCTTGACGGGAGCTCGAATAGCTCTTATAGGTTGGGGGCTTCGGTTTTGGAACATGAGGGCTATTATGCCCAGTTTTGAAAATCTTGAACGAGTGGGCCTTAGGCCAGTGGACATGTGCAGGGGGCTCATAAACAAACATGAGATATGTGCCATAAAAATTTAAAAAATGAATTGTTTGGCCATGGTACCAAGACAGGACCGACATATTCAGTCAACTAGTAGTAGTGTCACATGACAGATTATATGGCATGATAAGTAAATATTGTTTATGCATGCACTATGATTACGAGATCATCAAGACGCCCATGAGGGGTAGTGATGCGTCCTCAGGGCCATAGACCACCTGGTGAGTATAAGGGTGGTTCGTCATACCAAGTGATCGTGCGAAATTTGGAGTAGCACCAAGCGCATGAGACCGGGGTGGGGACGGGATGATGTCTCTATCCTCATAAGGACACGAGAATTGATTTCAAGATTGAGGGTCGGATTTCATGTACATCCACTCATTTTCAGGGTAAAAGTGGACATGCTTCTATCTAGGTGTCCGGTAAAGTCGCTCCGACGCCACAAGCGGGTTCAGTGGACATGCTAGCCTGCGAATGTGTGTTTGACCTTAATGATGAATGTTGTGTATTGGGTGATGACACACCATGATTAAATAAGGAAATGGTTGTAAAACCTGAGATTTTAAATGAAAGGATTTTTTAAAGAAAAAAATATGGCACACTCCAATACAATGCTTTTCCTCAAAGTTAATTTTTGAAAATACATTCACTGAGTAGTCATACTCATCCCTTAACTTATATCCCTTTTAGTAAATTTTGGAAAGTCCACCCTTAAAGACCATTAACCCAAACGTCTGCGAGACAAGTATGATAAAATTAAAATATTATGCATTTTTTATTTATGGTATTCTAGGAAAAGTACAGTTTTAAAGGATGTCTTACTCTTTATAGTTTATAACAAGGGGAAACCCTTTAATAAACTGGAATTGTGGCGGGTTGATCACGGGGATCCGACCAAACCAGGTTAGGGCGTGACAACTTTAGTGGTATCAGAGCCTGTTTCCTTGAATACATAATCAAAACTAGAAAATATATTAACTAAGAGAAGCCATTTTAAAATTTTACAGAAATGGCTCCAAAGAAGAGAACCAAGAGAACTAGGGTTGCCGTCTTCAACACCGCTCAACCACCCCTACATGTAGAAATTCCCAGAGCAACCTAGACAACCCCTCCTGGACTCAGGAGGGAGCATCAAAGATTGTATGAGGAATTCACCCGTGTATTTGGCCAACCAAACCTCACTCCTGAGGCGGGCACCAACTCGCGGGTTGAACCAGAGGAAGTAGAATCCCACTCTCCCCCTATTAATCCAACCGCTCCAACGGACATTCCTAAAAATCTCAAAACCCTCCGACAACTAGGATGTAAACCTTTCCTTAGAGAAAAGGATGCTGAAACCACCATGGATTGGTTGGCCAATACCAAGAAGTTGATGGGAATTATCTGGATACCACTAGAGGATAGGATGATCCTGATGGAATTCTTCTTGGAAGGAAGCGCTAGACGGTGGTGGGACAATGTCCAAAACCTACATACCACCACCCCTATTTGGGAACAATTTTAGGAGATGTATTCGGAGGACTACCTAGCACCCCACCTAATAAATGAGAAGAAGCAAGAGTTCATCCGGCTTCGGCAAGGGCTTAACTCCATATCAGAGTATGAAACAAAATTCAAGGAGTTAAGACCCTTTGCTTCCAACTTAGTTGGGCCAGCTAACATATGCCAAAGGTTTGTGGACGGTCTCAACATGGACATTAGGGACCATATGGGAGTACTAGGACACCCCCACAAACCTGGCAGTAGTAATCAGTATGGCTCACGAATGTGAATGATTGGTACAAACCAGACGCCGTCAAGTGGAGCAGACAACTAGAAAGGGGGATAAGAATCCAAACCGTCAAGGAGGATGGAAAGAATATATCGGTCTAAAAGGAGGAAACAAAATGGTATTCCAACGAAGAAGGGGCATGCCACCACCTCCCCCCATAATAGTTCCTACTTTACCCTAAGGAAACCCTCGCTGCCCGAAGTGCCAAAGAAACCATGAGGGAGCATGCCATACCTATTTCGCATGCGGATGAGTAGGACACTTCGTAAAGGATTGTCCCACCCTTAGGGAGAGCATACAGAGGAATACTCTTGGACCACCTCAAGGGAATCCTAGAAACCTCATACTAGAAGCTACAGCAAGAGTACCAGCTATAGTATACAACCTCACGTAGGAGGAGGCTAGAGGAGACCCTAGCATTGTAGTGGGCACATCCTAGAACCCTACAAATTTGTCCAAAGAAGTCATGTAAATTAAAACATCTTCTTATTTAATAAAAGAGAATTCCTTCTAAATCATACGTTTCTTAAATTAGGGTATATACAGCTATGGGAACAACCAGTCTATGCCCTCTTTGACTCCGAAGAGATCATTTATCAAAGAAGAGTTGGTTTCAAAAGTACCCATGGAGCTCACTCCACTAGTAAAAAGCCTTAACATCCTTACCCCTTTAGGAGAAGGTTTATACAGGAATAAACAATTAAAGGGATGTGAGATAAGAATTGGAGGAATCAAACTTGAAGCTGACTTAATCCCGTTACCTCTAAGGGAGGTTGAAGTAATTTTAGGAATGGACTGGCTGAGTAATCATCAAGCAAGGATGGACTATAGAAGGAAGACAGTATCTTTCCACACTTCCAAAATGAGAGCACTAAAGTTCCAAGGAGATAGAAGGAAAGGAGAAGTACAATTGGTGTCCCACCTAAAAGCTCAAGGATGATACAGAAAGGATGTACTGCCTTTCTGGCCATTGTTATAGGCGAGAAGTCTGAAGAAAAAGAACTGGAAGACATACCGGTAGTCAGACATTATCCAGAGGTTTTTCCAGAAGAGCTACTTGGACTACATCCCAATCAACAAGTGGAGTTCACTATAGAAATAACCCCAAGAACAAACCCGTATCCCAGGCCCCATATCGTATGGCTCCAATAGAGCTGAAGGAATTAAAGGAACGGTTGGACGAATTATTGGAAAAGAATTTCATACGTCCAAGTCAGTCTCCATGGGGTGCTCCTGTTCTATTTGTAAAGAAAAAAGATGGAAGCATGAGACTATGCATCGACTATAGAAAGCTAAACTAGGTCACCATCAAAATCGATACCCACTCCCAAGGATAGACGATATTTTTGACCAATTAAAGGGAGCAACTTACTTCTCTAAAATAGACCTTCAGTCGGGCTATCACCAACTCAGGATTAGAGAAGAGAATATCCCTAAGACGACATTTAGATTCAGATATGGACACTATGAGTTCAGAGTGATGTCGTTTGGATTGACAAATGCCCTTGCAACCTTCATGGACTTAATGAACCGCATGTTCCAACCTCATTTGGATAGGTTCATGATAGTATTCATAGATGACATCCTTATATACTCACGAACCAGGTCAGAACATGAAGAGCATTTGGCAATTACATTGGAAATATTGAAGGAAAACCAATTATATGCAAAATTTTCCAAGTGTGAGTTCTGGCTGTAGGAGGTAGGGTTCTTAGGGAACATTGTATCTAAGGACAGAGTTAAAGTGGATCTGGCTAAGGTGGAAGCCATATCAGATTGGAAAGCTCCAAGGAATCCTACAGAAATAAGAAGTTTCTTAGGATTGGTAGGATACTATAAGCGGTTTGTGCAAGATTTTTCTAAAATAGCAGCTCCGCTAACTCAACTCACTAGGAAGGGAGTTGAGTATAAATGGGATGAGTGTTGTGAGAAGTTTTTCCAAGAGTTAAAGACTCGACTAACAACCGCACCTGTACTCTCCTTACCTGATCCTAATGTAGGAGAGTACACAATCTATAGTGATGCCTCTAGATAAGGGCTTGGTTGTGTCCTAATGCAACAGGAGAAGGTTATCGCATATGCCTCACGACAACTGAAGGTATATGAGAGAAATTACCCAACTCATGACTTGGAATTAGCTGCAATAGTGTTTTCCCTAAAGATATGGCGACACTACTTCTACAGGGTTAAGTGCAGGATATACACAGATCACAAGAGACTTAAGTACTTTCTAACTCAGAAGGAGTTAAATCTCCACCAGAGAAGATGGCTGGAATTGGTGAAGGATTATGATCTTGTAATAGAATATCACCCCAGAAAGGCTAATGTGGTAGCAGATGCCTTAAGTCGCAAGGATCAAACTGAGGCGGCACAAGTAAAGATAAGTTACCTACCCTTGTTACAACAATTGGGGAGGATGGAAGTGGATCTGAGGATAGAAAAGTAGGAAAAATGCCTGGTGGTGAATGTGGCGATAAGGCCTAGTCTAACTGAGCATATTAAGACTCAACAAAGGACTGATAAAGAATTCCAGCCTTATTTGGATCTGGTAAATAGAGAAAGGAAACCATACTACGATGTACGAGGGGACGGAGTACTAACCTATAAGGGTAGGGTATGTGTGTCTCAAGATAAGGAGATGAAAAGATTAATTCTAGAAGAGGCACACGATTTGATGTATGTTATGCATCCGGGCAGTACTAAGATGTATCCACCCTCAAACAAGGATACTAGTGGAAGGGTATGAAGAGGGACATTGTGAAATATTTAGCCCAGTGTTTGTCTTGTCAATAGATAAAAGCAGAACATCAGAAACCATCAGGACTACTACAACCCTTACTAATTCCGAAGTAGAAATGTGAGCACATCACCATGGACTTTGTCACAGGCTTACCGGTGACCAAAAGGGACCGAGATGCAATTTGGGTCATAGTGGATAGATTGACCAAATCAACACATTTTCTTCCTATAAAAGTGACGGACACGGTAGAATAGCTGATCATCCTATACATGAAGGAAATCATAAGACTCCATGGTGTCCTAGTGAGTATAGTATCAGATAGAGATCCGAGATTTACCTCCAGGTTTTGGCCAAGTTTACAAAATGCCATGGGGACTAAACTTCATATGAGCATGGCATTTCACCCATAGACAGAGGGTCAGTCGGAGTGAACCATCCAAACCTTAGAAGACATGCTGAGAGCGTGCATACTCACCATGAAAAAAAACTGGGAGAAATACTTGTGTCTGATGGAATTCGCTTACAACAATAGTTATCATGCCAGTATTCAGATAGCTCTCTATGAAGCCCTTTATGGACGACCATGTCGTACCCCTCTATTTTGGGAAGAAGTGGGAGAAAGGAAAATAGAAAGGGCAGAATTAATTGAGGATGCCACCGAGAAGATAAAATTAATAAGGAGTCATTTTAAGACCGCTCATGACAGGCAAAAGAGTTATGCGAACAATTGAAGGAAAGATTTGGAGTTCGAGATAGGAGATCAAGTGTTCCTCAAAGTGTCCCCCTGGAGGGGAATACTTAGGTTCTAGCAAAGAGGAAAGTTGAAACCAAGGTATATCAATCCATATCCCATCATTCAAAGGATAGGACCAGTAGCTTATAAATTGGAACTACATCATAACCTGCAAAGAATACATGATGTATTCCATATCTCAGTACTTCAGAAATATCAGCTTGATCCTAGTTAAGTATTGGACTGACCTCCAATGGAACTAGAAGAGAACCTGACCTATCAGACAGAGCCGACATGAATCATCGACCGAAGAGACAAGAATTTGAGTAACAAGAAAATTCCTATGGTCAAGGTGTTGTGGCAGAACTGACCCGTGTAGGAAGAGACATGGGAAACCGAATCTATGATGAGGGATAGTTACCCTCAATTATTTAATGTGTAACTATTTTGGGGACAAAACTCTTAAAAGGAGGGGAGAGTTGTAAACCTTGTCCTTTGATAATGAGAAAACCGGGGAAAGAATCGGTCATTTTTGAATTTTAAATCGAATCGGTCTACAGGCTCGATTATTAGGAAATGGACAAATTGAGAATTTACAACTTCCATGTGACTCAAAATGGTTCATAAATCTATAATTTCTAATCAGTGTTAGAGAGAGAGAGTCGGCTAAATTTCAATGACGAAATTCTAATCCAATTCGACATCAATTGATGTCATTCTAGATCCTAGGAAGAACCTCAGGAGGAGAACTACCTGCCCAAATAGAAAGATCGGACTGTCGTGCCCGCGCTGGTGAGTAATCGAAGCTTTCTCTCTCTATAATTCATTTTCCGGCAAAGCTCCGTTTGAGCTCCGACGTTAAAACTTGTGATTCAAATTACCAAAGAATCGTATGAATATGTAGAAACTCAATTTCAACTTCAATTTCAACAATTGGAAACGTTTGATCGGATAATTTGATAAAATCAAATTCGGCTATGTTAAGAAGTTAGAATTGGGAGAAAATTGGGGATTTTCAAAAATTTGAAGGACTGAAATGCAATTTCCTAAAATTAAGGGTCAATTGGGCATGATAAAAATGTTAGAAGGCCAATTGAGGAATTTTAGAATTTTTGGGGTAAATTTTACCATTTTTGTAAAGGAACGGCAAAATGGTAATTTTGGAAAAGTTGGGGGACCAAATTGGAAATTTGGGAAATTAAACCCCTTTTGTGAAATTGAATAAATTGAGGCCCCATGGGAATTTTAAAAGTTTTGGGACTCAATTTGAGGAAAAATCGGCATTAGGGACTTAAAGTTAAAGAAAAATAACTTTAGGAACCTAATTGCAAATAAATAAAAGTTTGGTTTTTCTAATTAATTTAGAATGAATAAAGGCTATTAGGCCGAGAGATAATGAACCGAGATGTTCGTATTGTGTAGGAACACGAAGTATAGGGAACGCCAGCAAGGACAAGCTCGTGTGAATACAAGGAACCGGTCTAGTGGAATTCACTACATTAACGAGTGAGTGAGATTTTATATCATACCGGTTAGGGATGATAAGTACCTCAAAATGAAACCCCAATACCAAGTGGTATTTTAAACATCACAACTTAGATGAGTGATGTGAAAATTATGTGGAAAAACTACTTATCGGTTGTAAGTAGATCATACCTAGTTGGTATGATGAAACTTCCTCGAAGGAAGTTGAAAACCTGTTCATCGGTTATGAGCGGAGATGTCCTTATACCCAGTCGGTATAATGGATAGTTGAAAACATATTTTGTCGGAAGTGCTCTCCCCTGGCTGTGTGCCAATGCTTAAATGATTTGGGAGACCTTTTTGACGGGAGCTCGAATAGCTCTTATCAGCTGGAGGCCTCGGTTTTGGAACATGGGGGCTATTATACCCCGTTTTGAAAATCTCGAACAAGTGGGCCATAGGCCAGTCGGCACAAGCAAGAACTCATAAAAAAAACATGAGATATGTGTCATAAAACTTTAATAAATGAATTGTTGGTCATGGTACCAAGACAGGACCGACATATTCAGTCAACTAGTGGCAGTGTCACATGACAGGTCTCCAGACTAGTCAAGACAAACAGGTGCAGGTTGAGTTGAGGGTCAGGGCCATTAGACTAGTGGTGCCACAGATTATATGGAATGATAAGAAAATACTATTTGTGCATGCACTATGATTACGGGATCATCAAGACGCCCATGAGGGGTAGTGATGCGTCCTAAGGGCCATGGACGACCTGGTGAATATAAGGGCAGATCGTCGTACCAGATGACCGTGCAAAATTTGGAGTAGCACCAAGCGCATGAGACCGGGGTGGGGATGGGATAAGGTCTCTGTTCTCATACGGACACGGAGAATTGATTTTGGGATTGAGGGTCGGATGTTGTGTACATCCACTCATTCCCAAGGTAGAAGTAGATGTGCTTCTATCTAGGTGGTCGGTAAAGTCACTCCAACGCCACAAGCGGGTTTAGTGGATGTGCTGTCCTGCAAATGTGTGTTTAACCTTCATGATGAAGGTTGTATGTTGGGTGATGACACACCATGATTAAATAAGGAAATGGTGGTAAAACCTGAGATTTTAAATGAAAGTATTTTTTAAATTTAATTTTTAAAAACACATTCACTGAGTAGTCATACTCACCCCGTCCCTTATATCCCTTTTAGGAAATTCTGGAAAGTCTACCCTTAAAGACCATTAACCTAGATGCCTGCGAAACAGATATGATAAAATTAAAATATTATGCAGTTTTGATTTATGTTATTCTAGGAAAAGTGCAGGTTTAAAGGACATCTTACTCTTTACGATTTATAACATGAGAAAACCCTTTAATAAACCGAGAGAGTGGCGGGTTGATCACGGGGATCCGACCAAACCAGGTCGGGGCGTGACAACGCCACACCCAAATTCTCTAAGAAGAACTCTTAGAAAACCCTATTGATAAGTCTAATTGCTTGAACGCCACACGAAAAAACCTGATAAGTTCAATAGTTCTTTCAGGGAGAAAGAAGACAAAACCTCACAAAATTAAATGTCCAAAGTGTATCCTCCAATGTTGTGGAGTATACATTTTATAGGAATAAATAACAACTTAATAGCCTAAAAACAAGGAAAAATATATTTTATGGTTACATACCAACCATATATAATCTAAATATCTAGGATATTTTAATAACTACTTTTAAAATATGAATTTGACTAATTAAATATCTAATATTATCATTTAATATCCTAGAAGATTTATTATATTAATAAATCTCTATCATTAATTAAATCTAAAAATTCTTGTGGGCTTTTCTTAGGCTCTTCAATTGGGCTTCCACTTAGATTTTTTTGCAATCTCTTTAATCAGCCCATATAAAGCTTATTGAATGTTTTAACCCTTAACCTTATCATTGGGCCCTCTTCTAGTTTCAAATGACCTTTTAACTTATTTTATGACAAAGTATTCACCTCCTTTGTAGGTGCGGTTGATTGGACTTGTGAATTTGTAGTCTCTTTAGTCAAATTCACATCATTCTCCCCCTCTTGAAAATGATTTGTCCTCAAATCTTTAGTTCATTCATCACCTTGCTTACACTTGATCACATAAGTGGATGTATCAATGAATTCCACCCAACTTGCATGATGTTTATTCAGCATGTGTTGCCCCTTGATGTGCTTAAGATATTCATGATCTGTGTGAATTACAAACTCTTTCGGCCATAAATTATGCGAAATATGCATTGGCCAATCTTGAATTACCTTAATTTCCTTGTCAATGTTAATACCTTCAAAACTTATAACATACCCAAGAAATACAAGTTTACCCGAACATAATATGCAATTCTTCAAATTGGCAAACAATTGATATTTCCTAAAAACTTGCAAGGCGATTTTTAAATTTCCTTCATGCTTATCTAAGTAATTGATGTATATTGATGATTTTATCAAAATATATGTCAACAAAGTTCTTAGTAAAAGCACATAGGATATAATTTATTAACCTCATAAAAGTGTTATATGCATTAGTCAAACCAAAAATCATAACCAACTATTCATATAAATCATGTTTTATTTTTAATGCAGTTTTCAATCCATAATTAGCTTTCATTCTAATTTGAGAATATTCACTCTTGTGATCAAATTATTAAAACAAATAGTTTCCATACAACTCATTTACCATAATATTTAATTGAGGGATAGGGTGAAGATTCATTACCTTCATACGGTTAATGATTCAAAAATCAACACCCTTTCGCCAAATTTTGTCTTTCTTAGGCATTTGCACAACACCTAAAATCATGTTATCCTGTGCATATCCCAACTTATTCAAATTTAGGATTTTGTGTTGAATTTGATACTTGATTTCTCGAATAGATAGCAAACCATGAGTTATCTTCTTAGAAATTAGATTTTTGAATTCCTGCATAAGAGAAATACTAATGCTCGACAAATATCCGACAATATGGTTAGTAAAGTATAAATTCTTGTACATAAGTACTATAAGAATAGGATATGAAATTATATCTCTCTTTATCTAACTTTTTCTCTCCATAAAATTATTTTTACTCTCTTTTCTTTGTATTATGGCTTTTCTTTCTTCTTTTTCAACCTTACATTTTCTCTCATCATTTTCAATTCTAGCTTCTCTCTCTCTGATTTTTCTCTCTTCTTTTTTAATATTGCCTTTTATCTCTTCCTCTTCAATCTTGGATTTTCTCTCTTATGTTTCTACTATTTTTTTTTCATTTACCTTTTTTCTTTTTCAATTGATCCTGAAAAACTTATTGTAAAGTCAAAGGTACAAGAGATATTGGTCTATTATTTATCACAAATAAGTACTTATATGTTAATCTATCATATCTAACTTGATGATCTAACTTCCAAGGTTCTCCCAATAGAATATAACATGCATGCATTGGTACTACATCACATAATACTTAATCCTAATATTTTCCAATAGAGAAGGAAACTATCACCTGTTGGGTTACCTTGAGTTTAGGTTGATCATTCAGCATTTGAATTTGATAGGGATTTGGATGTTTCATTGTATGTAATGCCAACTTCTCCACAAGCTCGGTGCTAGCAAAGTTAGTGCAACTTTCCCCATCTATGATAACAGAACAAATCTTATTTTTCATAGAACAACAAGTATGAAATAACTTCTCACATTAGTTGTCCAAGACATCATCAATCCATGGTCTGTCCCAAGTCGTAGGTTAATTGAAGGAAATGAGCTTGAGGTTGTCGTGATTAACTTGGAGATCATCGAACTCCCCCAGTTCCTGTGGATTAAAGTATCAAGATCAACAACTCCACAATCGTTCAATGGAAGTATGTTGATGTAAGCATCGTCTCACACCTTCCTCCAAGCGATCCATTCGCATATGAAGTGGCTCAAATTCAAACTTTACTATCTATTTCATTTGACTTTTTATTGCTTTCCACCATAGATTTTGAATGGTTGGTATGGAACCTTCTTCTTTCGTAGTGTTTCCTCGTTGTTGGGCCTTATGATCCCGCCAATTGGTAGAAAGAAAATAACCTCGTAACTCTCCCACACATGTTTCACTCACAAACTCGTGTTTCAAACTAAAATCGCTTTTTTTTATAGATTCAAAACACTATTGCCTTTTTCCATTAATTTGTCTTCTTTCAATCTTAATTGAATTTAAAAATAAATCATTTTTACGAAATAGTTCAACTTAAGGAACAATCAAGACAAATCAAAATAAGGTTTTTAAAAAGTAATTTCAAAAGAATTTAAGTGAGAGGTACAAATAAACTCAGTGATATAGGAAATAATGATAAAATTTAGATAGAGAATAAGAATAAGAAACTTAGTGGGAATGAAGTAATATATTCAAAGGGTAATAAATAAGAAGAAAACTTAGATAGAGCAGAATTAATAAATATACTCAAATCAAGATAGGATTGTGCCTCTCTTTTTTTTTTGCACAAAATTATTTTTTGCTCTTTTTTTGGCTTTTTTTCTTTTATTGCTCTTTTTTTGCACAAATTTTTTTGGCTTTTTTTCTCTTTCTTTTTTTTTTGCATTTACTGAAAATAATATAAATAGAAGAAGATGAGACCTTTTTTTATTATTTTTTTAGAGAATAGAAATAGGTAGAGAAGAAGAAAAAATCAAATATAAAAGATAGGAAGAAAATGTATTGCTTTGTTTTCGATCATGGTAACAGTGTTACTATTTGATCGCA
This sequence comes from Trapa incisa, assembly GCA_030064435.1. Classification (NCBI taxonomy): domain Eukaryota; kingdom Viridiplantae; phylum Streptophyta; class Magnoliopsida; order Myrtales; family Lythraceae; genus Trapa; species Trapa incisa. The sequence goes on along the minus strand of CM057785.1, from coordinate 18,990,712 downwards.
CTACATTGGTAGGAGGCATGTTGGTGTCGGAGAGAGATGGGTTTTGAAAGCTAACTTTAGCGCTATTCAAATGCCACCAAAATGAGTGAGTTTGGTGGTTAGAAACAGAAGTGATAAGATATAGCAATGAAGTCACTGAAAAACTAAGAGAGTTAGTTTTCAGAGAGAATTTCAGCCATCGACTCGTGAGAATGGGGTCGAGCTTTATATGGACAAGTTAGGGGACCAACGGTCTATAACGCCATGTCTATAGCTAGTCAAATTGGACCTCATAAACCCCACTTTGTATTTAATTTCCCTCGGAGGTAGTATGCTTGAAATCACAGTGAAATTAGATTATTGTGCGGGTTCTAGGTCAGGTTTCTTAATTAAAGTCGAGCGAGGAAGATGATCATGCATGCATGGTGCGTGCGTGCGTGCACCCGACATGACATGCCGCCCAGTTCGCTCTATAACGAACCAATTTTTGGTAAATAAATCAACTGGTTCAACCGTTTTCAACTATTTCTTGGTTATTTTACCCCAATTCGGCCAGTTCCTAATAAAATTTATTTTTCTAAATTTTTTTATTCAATTTCTTATAGTTTGAACTCAAGGTTGATCATACTCTAATTTATTTTTCCATTTCTAAAAATTGGGGGTTTCACCGCTTTGAAGCAGTTTGGTAGATTTTCACCATTTATTAGTCGGTTCACCTCCGATCCGATAGATTCTTGGCTTAATTCATTTTCCTAAAAATTTCTCAACCATTTCCACATCAATTGGGCTCAAGAATTCCTATTTCCCAATTTGTCTAACCACTCCTAAAAATTGACAGTTTTTCTCCTCAAGCAGGTTTGATCCCTATTCAAACCAGTTTTCACTCGAACTTTTCTCGATCCTTGATTTCTGATTAAGGGGGATTCTACAAAGGTAATTTCATAAACTTACCTATCGTCTAAAGTTATAATCTGAACCAATTCCTAGTCTGACTTGGTTCCTAATCCCAATTTGAGTCTCCATTCTCAGTTCGTTGTCGATTTTTTTTCCCAATCCAATTATGTTAAAATTGTATTTCAAAATTTTCAATGTTACACTTGGTCCCTCTATTACTATCTTGGTGAAGGTACCACCCATTATAGTATCGAGAGAATGTGGTTGTGACCCTTGACCATGAATCGGGTTGGAGCGTGACAATTCTCCATAAAAGATCTTGGATTAATTCGAGATACATTCAAACTCAGGAGGATTAATTCTCACTTAAAAGACGTATATTTAAGATATTCTCACTTAAGTATCAATGGTCAACTACAAGCTAATTTCTACTCTCGTAGCTATCGGTCCACGATTGTCCCTTCATGATAGGTCTCCCCTTAATAATCCAAAAGTCTATCGAAAAAAGTTGGTGAATTGTGGTATCTTACATTGACCATATTTATATAAAATTTATACAGTTAATCAAATTTGTCAATTTATGAATTAATATAGTTTCACTAATTAGATTTCAATCAAACATATTTTATAATAAATATCGGTAAGGGACAACCAATCATGGGTTTTGCTTCTAGCGTGAAGGATTGTAGTGTTGCTTCTTCTAGTACTAAAAGTAAGAATAAAAGTCTTGATAATATCACTAGTACTAAAAGTAAGTATAAAAGACTTGATAATGTTACTATATAACTCATTTGGAAACAATATCTTTTTTAATAACTTGGATTTCATTATCCACTCATTCGGACTTTGACTTTATCATGTGATAATTTTTTTAAAAATTTATCTTGTAAATAATCATATTTTTTATGTATGCACTAAATATATTAAAATTAATTATTATTTTATTTAAAAAATATTCAATTAAGGCATACTTGTCATTTGATTAATTGGGATCAATGCTCAACTAGCTAACTTATTTATAAATTGCCTTTCATCTCATCGTTTTAAAACACTCATATTCAATCTTAATGATCGAAAACTTATATTACCCTTGAAAAAAATAATAACTACTCTATTAATACTCAAATCTAATGATCTACCATGATTTTAATGGGATATTTATAGATTCTCCTCGTATTCTAGTGTATATATATATTTTTTAATTTTATTAATTTTTTTATATATAAATATTTATTTTAGATTTCCTTTTAATTTTAAGTTAGTACATTTATATTCATTTTATCTATTTATTTAATATATTTATTAATAGTATAAAATTCAATCATCCAATTTTTGTATCAATATTACATATATTTTTATTATTTTTAAAAATAATTATAATGATAATTTATGTGATAATTTCTAATTAGAAACAATGTCTTATAATTATTTCTCCTCTTCTTCCACGAACGACCAAGAATCCAACCAATTTGGGGATTTGACAGGGTTCGTTAAGCATATTCCTAATCAATTATATTTGACACACCAATCACATATACTATTTTTCATTTTTTTAATTATTAATATAAATAAATCATATTAAATCCAATTAATTAAAAATAATTCCGCAGTACCTTCCTTCTAGTGATTAGCATACTGCAAATATTAAATTATTTAATATTTTTTATTTTATTATTTAACATTTTAAACTATATATTCAATTTTTATTTGTTTTTAATCGTTTGCCCTTTTTATTATAAAATATGGACTTGCTCTGGCGCCGATAAGAAGCTACGCCGAAGTCGACTAACAGGGAGAGAGAGATAGAGAGCTGCGGGGGTGTGTTGGCTGAGCGGCAAGAGAGGCGGCGGAGGGAAAGGGAGGGGAGTGTGGGTGGATATGGGACTACTGAGCAACAGAGTGGAGCGAAATGAGATCAAGCCCGGCGATCACATCTACACTTACAGAGCCGTCTTCACCTACTCTCACCATGGTAAGCTGTAACTCACTCCTCCCCCGCAATCTTCTCACCCTATGCTGCAATTCTCCCTCTGTCTAGTTGATGACCTTCTCCTGCGGAATTCCTCATGATAACGCCGAAAAATCGTTCATTCCAACTCTCGTGCTTGAGTTTCGATTCTGTGTCGAATTGTGATACGGAATTTGCTGGATTCGACTGGCACTGTTTGTTTATTAGTATGTCTTGTTGTATGCTGAGACTTATGACATATCGCATAACATCAGGGATCTACGTTGGGGGAAGCAAGGTGGTTGATTTCAGGCCAGAGCGTGAGGCGAATTCTCCGATCAGCGAGGCGGTTTCCGATCCGATGTCGTCAATTTCGTCGTCCTGTTCGGTTTTCCCGGACTGCGGATTCCGGCAGCCCGGAAGCGGTGTAACCCTAACCTGCTTGGATTGTTTTTTAGGCAAGGGATCCCTCTATTGCTTCGAGTATGGTGTTCCACCATCAGTTTTCCTCGCCAAAGTTAGAGGTGGCACCTGCACCACCGCCACCTCGGATCTGCCAGAAGCTGTAATCCACCGGACAATGTACCTCCTCCAGAATGGATTCGGTAACTATGACATCTTCCAGAACAACTGTGAGGACTTTGCTCTCTACTGCAAGACCGGCCTCCTGATAATGGACAAGCTCGGGGTTGGGAGGAGCGGGCAGGCTTCATCTGCCATAGGAGCTCCTCTGGCCGCCATTATTTCATCTCCTCTGAAGCTGCTGATGCCGAATCCCATTGGGGTGGCAACCATAACAGCGGGGATGTATTGTATGAGCAGGTATGCTACTGATATTGGTGTCCGATCTGACGTGATCAAAGTGGACGTGGAGGACTTGTCAGTTAACTTGGGCTTTCCTAGTGATGACTCTATGGAGGAGGAGGAGGAGGTGACTTCTTCCGCGAGACGCATTACTGGCAGTGGTTGATATGCATATATGAATTGGATTCTAAGGTATCCTTGAGTGTGGGCATAGATAGGATCCTATATGTACTAAATGGTGGAAACAATGACAATAATTACATTATTCAGTTGTTGCATGTTCATAAACTGGATCCGTGAATGGAATTTCAAATGTGGGCAGTGGTTGCTTCTTGTCTACAGGCCATTTCAAATTCCAAGTATCTATGTGCCATGTTTCTTAGCACCTGAAAAAATTGTATGTGATCCAAGGATTGAGCTGTTCTGGATATCTGACTGTTGGTGTTTCATTTTGTTTGGTGATTCCATCTCATTTTCTTATTCTCCCATGCAGTTTTGTTTTCTGTCATTCTAATTTCTCTGTGGATTAGTCAAGTTACCTATCTGCACAAGGGAATTAATATCGAATGAGAGAACAGATCTAGAAATGCAGCATTATTTGTTGAAGGGGCTAGAAGGTTTTACTCTGATGTTGCCAAATGGTGAGTAGGCCAACTTGCTCTTTGGTGGCATGTCAATTGTAAATTATGCTTGTCATTCAAATGATTTTACTATCTTCTCCACTTGACTTCATTGATTAGTATGCCCCCCTTTAAATTCCTGTTTAAATATCATTTGGGTGTGTCTGATGTTTGAAGAATAGACAAAACAGGGAGATGGAATTGGTTGAAGTTGGCAGATTGGTACACCTAAGAACTGAACCTCAAGTGAAGTGACAAAAGGAGAAGGGAGCATGACTTCAGTTTTGACTCGTTGGGCATGCTGCTTACAAGTGCATTGAGAGGTATCATGATGGAAGCTCAGAAGTGTCCTACGTAGATGTAAGTGAGGTATTGAGCAATATTTGTAGAGTATGACTAGTTCTAGGCCCAGGAACATATAGGAGATGGTTCGGAGGCTCCCATGACAGGGCCAGGGGATCATCTTTTTAAGGTGTCTATGGCCGTGGATGCATCAAGAGTGACACTTAACCTGCTATCTTGGTATACCCAATCTCTGACCATTGGATAATCCTGACACCATTCATGTATGTTATTGCTCATTGAACCTCCTACTTTAACTTTTCACCTTGTCTCTTTGTCTCGTGGCTGCCAATAGGGGATTTGGATAGCTGCAAGTGATTCCTCTCTTGACACTCCAATTGCTTTATGCTTTGATGCAAAATGGGTGCATTCCCACCTACGTGGGCCCGGAAACACCTGTGAAATCCTAATGTCTAAGAAGGGTACATGTGACATTAGTCAGAGTGAATCTTTCCATATACCAAATATGCATAACATAAGAAATTTGGGGCCTAATTTTAAATTAACGTAAATAGAAATATAAATAATATAAAAATGACAAAAAATGGTAAGAGCACATTAGCAGCCCGCAGGTAGAGCGAGGCTCACGTTAACTATATTCTTGGGTACCTCGGGATATTGAGAATTGACCCGAGTCTGAGTTTGAGTTCGGGTTGGGTATCCTCTTCCATCTTACCAGGTGTTGTAATAATTTAGTAACTGTTTTCTCCCTTCAAAATCTCTCTATGAACTCATTTCTTGTTCTGCAACCTTTTTACAATTTCTGAAGAAGAGAGAAAGGTGAATTCCAATGGACTCAGGAGGAGGTGGATATTGCAACCCTCGCACTGTGGAGGAGGTTTTCCGGGATTTCAAGGGTCGGAGGGCGGGGCTTATCAAGGCCCTAACCACTGGTCAGTTCTCTGTCTGACTCCTCTCTCCATCTTTCTCCCCTGCTGTATTGTCATTTCATGTGGCTTAAACTTGTGGATCCTAGTAATGATGGATCAGATTTTAATTAATACTTCCTGTTGTTCCTTTCTCCAATGGAAATGGTCTTGAAATTTTTGAAAAATAGTCATTGATGTTGTGTAACTCAGTTTAATTTGTGTAAAACAGAGAGCTTATATCATGGGGTGAATTTTGGTTTTCATTGTGATCCGATTCTTCCTTTTTCCCTCTCATTTGGGGTTTCTATTATGGCCTCTCCTTTTTTTTTACTACCAGTGACAAATTTCTCTTTCAAATCTACTCTGTGTAGATGAGAATTTGAAGTGTTTGGATAAGTGATCTCATTCCTTGTTTGTGGACTAAAGTTGCTATTTGGTTGCATAACTTGAGAGATAAAATTGTGATTGTTGGTGACTCTTTTCCTTACTCGGATTAGAGGACTTCAACATGCTAATCTGTACGTTCCATGACAACTTCTACCCAGTCGACATAAGTGGGTATCTCAAAATTCTTTGGGTGGCCATTTTTTCTTCTTTTTTAACAGGAAATGTGATATTAAAATGAGGCATCCATATTTTTTACTGGGGGAACTGCCCAAGGAGGAAGGAAAGGTCCCCTAGTCTAGCCTTAACAAGTGGAATATTCTGTTTTTTGTCATAAACTTTGAATATCTCTTGGAGTGATTTTACCATTAAGATGCTCAAAGACAATCTGGCTTTATGAACTCTATTATAATTCCCACATCTACAATTACAAGTAGCTTATTGAATTCCTGTTCTTGCAGATGTTGAAGAATTTTACCAGCAGTGTGATCCTGGTTAGTTCTTTGAACCTTGCTCTATCTTTAAGATTTCCAATTCGGGAGAACTTACCAAGTGTATCTTTCCACAGTTAATTTTTGCTATTTTCATTCCATCATATTCATGCAATTATTCTCCACTTTGTCTGAATGCTCAAATAGTGTTGACATTCATTGTATGGATAATTGCAATGATTTTCTTGGAGGGCTTAACTAAAATTATATCTTAGATTCTATCTTAAAAGCCTAAAAAAGATGGGTAAACTATTTCATGCACTGCAGCTTTTTGCTAGTATTGCTTCAATAGCTGAGGCACTTTTGTGAAACAATGGAACCGTCATACTGAATTTCCCTAGTAGAATTCTGGATATTTCTTCTGCTTTAATTTGCATGTATGAATTTATGTCCTACAGAAAAGGAGAACCTTTGTCTGTATGGGTTTCCTGGTGAACAGTGGGAGGTCAACTTACCAGCTGAAGAAGTGCCTCCTGAGCTCCCTGAACCAGCCTTAGGCATCAACTTTGCAAGGGATGGCATGCAAGAAAAGGACTGGCTATCTTTAGTGGCAGTTCATAGTGATGCTTGGTTGCTTGCAGTTTCGTTCTACTTTGGTGCTAGATTTGGATTTGATAAAGCTGACAGGTATTTTTCATTGTTCTCTCATATTTATTCTTCTGATAATTAACTTAAAGTTTTCCAATATGGACTTTGGTTTACTTCCCCAAGCAAAACAGATTAAGTTGTCCTAAAACTTATGGATTTATTGAAATAGAGATTGCTTTTATATGTGGAAGCTAGTTACTTTGTATGTGCAAACAATATTAGGCTTCTATTGTCATTATGGTTTTTTGGCTATTAGTTTCATTATAAATTTGGTTAAGACCTTGCAGTTTTGTATTCAAATAGGATGCAATGATATATGAGTAAAATGGATTTGGAAAGAGGAATTTGGTTTAGAATTCTATCATTTTCCTTTTTTTTTTACTTCAAATGAGACCAGTTATAAAGGTCTTTCAATCTGATTGCCTTGAAGAACCATGCCATGTATCAATAGATTTTGGGTTCAGATGTTTATATCCCTCAAATCACTTCAAGAGAATATGAGGGACTGATGCCAATTTCATGGGGAGAAATGATTGGGAATGTTTTCCTTTGTTCTGACTGTAGGTATTTTTTTCAAGTTTAATTAGTTAATGATCTTTTCATTGATCTTTCTTCTTTTGTGATCAATCCTTTTATTTTCATGTGATCTTATTGCTTTGTTCCTTGTGGTTGAAGGAAGAGACTTTTTAACATGATAAATGACCTTCCAACCGTATTTGAAGTTGTAACCGGTGTTGCAAAGAAACAATCAAAGGAGAAGTCGTCCAATCACAGCAGTACCAAATCCAAGCCAAACTCCAAAATGGTAAGGCAATTTTCCTCGTACAGTTTAGTTTATTTGCAAAACACAGTGCATTGTGTCACAACTTTTTATCATTTACTATTTTTATCTAAAGTTTGTAGTCTTGACTTTTGACATGCTTATGTTATGTGAACAACTTACTCAATTCAGAGATATGACATCATTTGGAATAGAAGATCCTATTATGAATAAATTATTTCCATGTTAGTGGCTTAGTCTCTAGTATCTTGGCTCAAACAAGCCTTATATTGCAAGATGGTCCTATTATGTTGCCTTCTTTCTTTTATTTCTCAATATTTTATACCCTCCCCTATATAAGCTATTTAAAGATATACTACTGGACTTATATTCCTTCACAATGTTGCAGACTTCTGAATCTCAGACAAAGTATTCAAAAGCCACTCCACAGAAGGAAGAAGTAGAGGGAATGGATGAAGATGAAGATGAGGATGAGCATGGGGAGACCTTGTGCGGAGCCTGTGGTGAGAACTATGGAACCGATGAATTCTGGATTTGCTGTGATATATGCGAGAAGTGGTTCCATGGGAAGTGTGTAAAGATCACTCCTGCTCGAGCAGAGCACATTAAGCAGTACAAGTGCCCTTCCTGCAGCGGTAAGAGAGCCCGCCCTTGATCTGTCCCGGTCTCATAAAGATCCTTTCATCTTCAGCTCCATTTAACTGCACTGTCTAGCTGTTGTTTAGGTGCTACAACTAGTGACTGGTTGCTCCATCTTGTGGGTTCTCAGATTAGACAATTCCTTACTATGTTGTGTAATTTGGGTGTTTAGGTTTTAGACGGACGGTACAAAATTGGATAAGTAAGCTTTAATTTGCTGTGGTTTTGTTTCTTCATTCTCCTTATTCCCCATTAATATGGCCTCTTTCCCTTCAATGAATCTTGGTCATAAAGTCTTCTATTGTGGTGATAGATCATTTCTCACCCTAATATCCCATGCACGAAGTTTTGCTGAACTTTGATAACCCCAGCTTTGGATCCCATTCTAATGCTCATTCTGGCTATATGCCCATTTAGCATATTCTCCGAACCCCAGCTTTGGATCCCATTTCTCAGCGTCTCCCTACAGTGGGAACCCGCATCACATTCTCCTCCCTATCAAGAACTTGCAGCCGGGCCGGGTCTTGATCGTATAGAGTGGCAATGTGACGAGAGCCGAGATACCTCCAGCCAGAGATGCACTACAAGAGTATTTCCATCCGGCATGAAGATAACACCATTTCTACTGCCGAAGCCATTATTGCTCTCATAACCCTTCTTTGTATAGTAGGATCCAATTCCATTCCAAACAAGTCTTTGTGTAACAAAGTAAGAAGTCCTCCACACAGAATTGGATGGAGCATACGTCATGATTGATACCCCCAAAGCTTCCACTAACCGCGTCCGTGGTGAGAATTTTCATAAATGTGTCTACTCCATTATCGTATTTACATGCCAATGCATTAGAGTAAGGGCCACTCCCTTGAACTATAAGCCTTAGCTCACATCATCAACAATATTTTATCACATAATATCATATCCATTGATGTTGTACCCGTAATCTACTCGAGCAGAAATCGAATTGGTGATATTTACCAATTATAGAAGAAAAATATCATATTTGATACTATTATTTTCCCTATTGTGCAAAAAAAATACTATTAATTTTCCATTATCTAATACCGAAATAATTATACACAACTCAAGTGTATTACGTTAGATAGAGTATTGAGAATAAAAAAATGTTAGTGGATATTAAGCGTAATAAACTTAATCCCTATATAGATCAACAATATCCACCTAATTTATAAGAACACAACCTTAAGAGTTTGTATGATGATTCATCACATGGGATCTTCAGCATCACCATCATGGACCACTTATTGCTCTACCTTCACCCATCACTCATGTGGAGAGTTGTACAAAAATTGTAAATATTTTGTAGTAATTGTATGCAAAAATTATAAATATTTCGTAATAAATATAATGTATTATATATATATATATATAAAAGCTGAGGAATTGGATAAAAACCATAATTACTCACCTCATAAATTCTTTTTAAACATTATTATTCTTTATTATTTTTTTATCCCATTTTCATGGTAGAGTCATAACTCTACATCATATTATCAACATGAAAAGTTTAACGGTTGCACGATCATATCTACAACCTTACGTTATCCAATAGCATAATTATTATTTTTCTTATTTTATTGAACCATTTCTCTACCGCAGCTAACACAACAACAAATATAATGGACACATTATCTCTTACCGTGACACTGCCAATCTCTCTCCCGATTTTGTTGTTAAAACTTGACAATACAAATTATTACACGTGTAAAAGTTTATATGAGTCATCTTTTTTATGCATATGGTCTTTTAGGATACGCTGATGGTTCTTGTCCTACACCCCTTCCATGTGTCATTAAGAAGGATGTAGATGGAAATGAAGTCAAACATATTAACTCTGAATTTGAAATATGGGACATCCATGACAAGTTTTGTCTTACAACAATTCTAGATTCATTAACAATTAATGTAAACTTACAGGTTGTATCCCTAATTTCTCTGACTGTTATGTTTTAGGGATGAGGAAGCATCCGTCGTTCCTTCAGTAGTAAGGTCTTATGGGTCAATCTTCATCCTACTTTTCAACCCAACAATTTGGAGGGCCTTCCCACAATACAATCCAGCCCAAGACTCATGAGGATTTCCAATTGAACAATTTTGTCAACTATGCAAGCAAAATGACCACATTATCCCCACATATCCAAAATTACCCACATTCCAAGGAGCATAAGCTTACTTTGAGGACGAATATGATCATCAACTCGACTCGTACATAGATTCTGGAGCTATTAATCATATTACTAATGATTTGTCTCAGATAACTATTCAGGAGAACCAAAATTTTTATGATCACTTGTTAATGGCAGATAGAACAAGTCTTCCCATAATCTACTTTAGCTCTGCATATCAATATAATTCCACATATCATTTCCTTCTAAAAAATATTTATTATATTCCCTAAATTTCCATAAATATTTTATCTATTTCTCAATTTACCAAAGATAACTCTTGTTACTTTGAATTTTATCCTTCATTTTTCCTTATCAGGATCTTCACTTATATCATGAGCTACTTCGTGGAAGCCATAGGTGAGGACTATATTGCTTATGTTTGGGTTGTTCTTCTATAAAATCCTATTCATGTATTAGCAATGTTGTTAGTAGTAACTTGTGGCACCAATGTCTTGGGCACCTGACTTATCCTATTATGCATCATGGTCTATCAAAATTTATATTAATCAATTGAGTATTTCATTTTCCATTATGTGAAGCATGTTCATGTGCTAAGATTACTCAATAACATCTCTACTTAATTAATCATGTTAGCACTCATCCCTTGCAACTCATCCACATCGATATATGGGAACCTGCTCATGTCACGTCCCACACATGTCACACCTATTACATACATTTTATGGATGATTCTCAAAATGGATCCACTGAACGTAAATATCATCATATTTTGGATATGGGGCTTACTCTTTCAGCTCAATCATATTTTGGATATGGGTGTGAGTGGGAGCCACTTACCCTAGGTTTGTCGGCCAATTTTGACTCTATCTCCGTTGATTCTGCCAAATCTCTCTTGTTGGCTCAAGATGCTCATCGGGTTTTCCTCTATGGCTCACCAACCCTTGAAGCACCACTCATCGGACTTCTTGATGCCACTCACAATATTGGCTCTCCTATCATAGCTTTCTCCCAGCATCGGTGCGACATTTTGCCTTCTCCTCCATGACCTCACAACTAGCAGTAAGGACGATTGATCCCTAAGTTCTCTGACCAATCTACAGATAAGACAAAACGTGTTATGTTTCAGGAATGAGGAAGCATCAACTGTTCCTTCAGTAATACGAGGCGTCATGTGCATTCAAGTGTTTGACCAAAGGAACAAAGTCTTATGGGTCAATTTTCATCTCGCTTTTTAACTGAACACTTTGGAGGGCCTTCCCACAATATAATCCAGCCCACTTTACTGTGCATATTTGCAGGCTCATGAGGATTTATAGCCAAATAATTTTGTCAATTATGCAGGCAAAATGACCACATTACCCCCTCATATCCAAAATTACCCACATTCCAAGGAGCATAAGCTTACATTATATCTGGGGATGAATATGACCATCAACTTGACTGGTACATAGATTTTGGTGCTACTAATCATATTACTAATAATTTGTCTCAGATGACTGTTCAGGAGAACCAAAATTTTCTTGATCACTTGTTAATCGGAGATAGAACATGTCTTCCCATAATCTACTGTAGCTCTGCATATCTATATAATTCCACATATCATTTTCTTCTCAAAAACATTTATTATATTCCCCAAATTTCCATGAATCTTTTATCTATTTCTCAATTAACCAAAGATAACTCTTGTTACTTTGAATTTTATCCTTCATTTTTCCTTGTCAAGGACCTTCACTTACATGGGGAGCTACTTCGCGGAAGTCGTATGTGAGGACTATATTGCTTATGTTTGGGTCATTCTTTTATCAAATCCTATTCATGTATTTGCAATGTTGTTATAAGTACCGTGTGACACTAATGTCTTGGGCACCCGACTTATCCTATTATGAGCCATGTTCTATCAAAATTTCTATTAATCAATTGAGTATTTCATTTTATTTTCTGTGAAGCATGTTCATGTGATAAGATTACTCAACATCTCTACTCAATTAATCATGTTAGCACGCATCCCTTGCAACTCATTGACATCGATATATGGGGACATGTTCCTGTCACGTCCCACACATGTCACACATATTACATACATTTTATGGATGATTCTCAAAATGGATCCACTGAACGTAAACATCATCATATTTTGGATATGGGGCTTACTCTTTTAGCTCAATCTCACTTTCCTAAAAAATATTAATGTTTTAGTAGAAGATATGATTTCTTGAAAATGAGGGATTTTGCATTTGAAGCAGTTATTTTTCTCATAAACCATGTACTTGCCCCTTTCCTTATAAACTCCTTTTTGACCCCACTCTTGATTATACTTTTCTCCATGTTTTTAGGTGTCTATGCTTTCCTTATCTTCGACAGCATCAAACTAATAATCTCCAATTTCGTTCTACTATGTGCGTCTTTCTTTGTTATCCCTCTAGTTATGTTGGGTATCGTTGTTTGAATCTTTCAACTAGTTGCATATTCATTTGTTGTACTGCGCATTTTAATGAAACTGTCTTTCCCTTTGTCTCATCCACTAGCAATATATCACCTCCTTCGGCGGAGAGCTTCCCTTCTCTTCCTCTCATTATGCCACCTGTTCCTCTCCCAATAGCAAGTTACGCAGGCATGTCTCCCTCCTCTCCCATTACTATTGATATAACTACATATTTATCACGACAGTTTTTTAGAAAACTGAGCCGTAAAAGGAACAAAAAATAATAAAGAAGGGTTAATATGGGAAATTGAAAAATCACAAGTGGCCAAAAATTCACAAAAATCATGGGAGAACCATGAAGTGAATTGGATAGGAGAATCGGACCAGTTCAAGGTGAACTGGACCCGATTCGGATTGAACCATAGTGAACCAGCTCAATGATTCATTTTTCTAGGTGGTTTAAAAATGTCAATTTAGGAAATTGAGACCACCATTAGATAGAAAATAAATTTAGATGAATTTAAAAAAATTTTAAATTTTAGAAAATTGGCCGAATCGGGCATAAACCGACCGATTTTCAAATTAGGTTCACCAAACCCGATCGAACTAGACCAATCAACGGTTCAGCCGGTCAACGGTCCAGCGGTCAATAGTCAACGATGCCCAATTAGTAGCCACACAAGCACGGGCAGCCAATGGGAGGCTGCCATGTGTCCAGTCAATGGTCAACGGACGATCGATCAGCATGCCACACATACACGAACAGTCAATGGGAGGCTGCCATGTATCTAGTCAACCGGTCAACGGTTGACGCGACAGCTAAGTTAGAACACCACGTCAAAAAAATTGACCAATCACAACGTGCCACGTGGTATGCCCGCCATGTCATCATCTTCAACCTTAGTATGCTGATAGAAAGGAGAGAGAGAGCAAAGTAAGGGGGAGTCCCTGTGACTCAAAAATTGATCCGGCCAGGTCGTTGGCAAGCGAGGTAGGGGCCAAGTCCTACACTGGCCGATAGCCTGAACAATTGCTGAGCTCCCTATGTAAAGAGCACCCGTCCATTCGTTCTCAGCATCCCACAATCGAGCGAAGAAAGTGAAGTGCTCTGTTTTCCGGTGAGCAACAAACTAGAGCCCTAACATTGGGGCTTTTCTCCACCTCTAAAGCTGCATTCAGTCTCATTAGAACCAGAAGGAAGTCCTCTACCTAATTGCACCTTCTCTTCGGCCTGAGGATCATCGTAGAAGAATAGTGAAACTCAAATAGTGCTGCCGCTCCTTAGCTGTCAGTAGCCCGAGCTCAAGTTGAGCCATCCCCATGCTAATTTTGGCCAAACTAAGCCCCCCAAGCTCCACCTAGAGGTGCTCTTACCTTCCCCCGAGCTATTACGGTAAGCCCCTCCACCACCCTTTTATCGAAAAATACTATTCATAGTGCATTTTTGTTAAAACTTAAACTTAGAAATTCACACTGCTCAGGGCACCCGTTGAGGCGCTGTTTGATCCTCGGAGGATCCTCGGGAGGAGAGCAATTCAGAGAAAGCAAGAGCTCTGATCGTCGGAGCCTCACTGGTAAGATATCAAAGCTTTCTCTCTCTAGACTGCATTTTCCAATGAAGCTTCGTTTGAGCTCATTTCCAAGCTAAATTGAGTTGTTCAAAGCTTGAAATGATGAGGGAAATATAGGGAAAATGATTCAGATCATGAATGGGGGCAATTAATATGGGGGTCAATGAACAAAATTGTGATTCGGGGACCAAATTGCAAAATTTGAGAAATTAGGAAATTTTGGGATTTTTGGAAAATTGGGGGTTGAATTGCAATTTAAGGAAAATTGGGGCCTAATTTAGCAATTTTTGGGAAATTTAGGACCAATTGGGAATTTTGGGAAAATTGAGGACAAAGTGGTAATTTTAGAAAAGTTAAGGACCCATGATGGATAATTGGAAGCCCTAGGGATTTAATTGAGAATAAATGAAGATTAGGGACCCAAATGTAAGGTTATAAACATTGAGAGACCTAAATACAATTAAGGCATAGTGTGAGAACCTATGCACAATTACCCAAAACTATGAGGTTCCTTATGTCAATTCTCTTGATGTGGGTACTCGAACCATGCAAGAGTTGGTTGTTCAAGTACCGGTGCAAGGGAGCGCACCACAAATCAATATCTCACCAGGACGACCATGCTACTATTATTGAGTGAGTGGGATTTCGAGCATCATACCTAGTTCAGGGTGATGAGAACTGCTTTTAAATTTGAAAATCATTTTCTAGGAATGATATCCTTTAACTACGTGAAACTACTTAAACATTTTGGGAGACGTTACTGAGGGGAGCTAGGATTGCTCCAACATGCTCGAGGCCTCGGATTTGAAAATGATAAGGTCGAAGGCCCATTTTTTGAAAACTCGGGAAGTGGGCCCAAGGCTAGTGTGCACGGGTTGGAACCCATAGACAAACATGATAATAAGAACCATGAAAAATCTCCTAAAACTAGAATTATTGTATGATTTTCCACGGAGCCAAGATAGGACTGACTAGGCTCGATGGGCTAGTGCTAGTGCACCCAAACCATGTCGACGAGCCAGGTAAGGCAAACAACTACAGGCCAGGTCGAGTGTCGGGGCCGTTGGACCATTGGCACCAAAGATCATGGTTAATGATTCAAAATTGTTGTATGCATGCATGAGGATTCCGAGAGCATCTAGACGCTTGAGAGGGAGTAATCGATGGGTCCCAAGGGTTGCTCGATGACCCAGGGTGCATAAGGGTGGTTTGGCGTCTAGTATGTCGAGAAGCTCTGATAGCTTCCTACGCATTGAGACCGAGGCTGGAGGGGAAATGAGGTCTCGTCCCATAAAGCGGACATGATGAAGCACTAAGATCGAGGCCAAAGGGGAAATGAGGTCTCGTCCCATAAAGCAGACTATTGATGTTTGAGGGTCGAATTATTGATGTCCACTCAAACTTAGGGGATTTGAGGGTCAGACTATTGATGTCCTCTCAAACTTAGGGTAGAAGTCTGGGACTTCTATTTGAGTAGACGGTAAAAGCGCTCCGGTCCACAAGTAGAATAGTCGGGGACTCTTCTACTAATGTTTGATCTCTTTCTATGATAGAAATGGCATGTGAATGTTTGCTGAAATGATTCCCGAGCAAGTGGAAGTGGTCAAGAAGTGATTAATTCATATTATAACCAAACTAAAAGTATAAAAGGTTTGATAAACAAATTGCTTTGAAAACTCACTTTCCAACCCCCGCTTATTGAGTTGTAGAAACTCACCCCTTCCATTAAACTTTTTTTAGGAGAAACACATCGCCAAGAAGAACAAATGCTAGGGGAGAAAGCCAAGGGTACCACAAACAAGTAAACTACCATTTAGATGTTTTGTAACTTTATTATGGAAAATCGTTACTCTAAGCCTTTACCTTCCTCGGTCTATTTGGTAGAAATACTAAATTAGGACGATGAAGGGTGGTGGGCTGATCACAGGACTCCGACTAAACGGGTCGGGGTGTGACAACTTAAGTGGTATCAGAGTCTAGTTTTCCAAACAAAGTTTCAAAATGCGCTAGAACCCTAACCCACGGTAAACTTCTATCAAACAAATATGACCACTCCTAGTGAAATCAAATAGACCAACGCTGTCATAGCCACACTAGGATCGGGAAGAAATCTTGCCCCACACGAGAGAATTAGCTTAGGAGCTCAAGAGTCTAGGAGGACCCAACCCACGAGACTAAGGATGTCTCTTGAGCCAAGGAGACTTTATGAAGAATTCATCAAGGTATTTGGGGAACCTTGCTTCGCGCTTAGGAAGGACGATTGTTCCGTAGGATGTATGCACCCAAGGACGGTGAAACACAGAGACCACCAACAACCACAAAGAAAAACTCCCCAAGGTTCGAGATGGAGCTATAAAGGTCCACAAAAGGAAGTAACCTATTACGGTTGTGGACAGTAGGGACACTACGCATGAAAGTGCCCAAAACCACAAAGGGATATTGCACCCACTCCTGGGGGCACTGCCTCCATGGACGGGGAGGAACACGAAGGAAGTAAGAGAAAGAGAGAGAGAGCAGACAAGAAAAAGAAAACCTCTCAACATAAAAGATGAAGGATCCACATAGGAGCTAGTGCCGGGGGGATTTGTTATAGGCATGGACAAGTAGGATATGGTGAGGAGATGCCCCACACCACGAGGAGTGATGGCAATATCCCTAAGGATAACACCTCCCTGATTATCAGACTTCGAGAGGATGGAAGATAGGAGGTGGCCTAGAAGCCACAACTCCAAATGAGGATTTCAATCTCACCCCAGAGAAAGTCCATCAAATCATAGAATAGTGCTTTTCGAACCTTTCTTTTTAGAGAGAAAGAGGTCCTCAAATGTACTATATTCTGTTCCCAATAAAAAAAATTTCAAGTTTCCATAAACTTCTGTTGCCCAAATTATAATGTGTCCAATCAAGGTCTCATGCCTCAGAACAAATAAGGAATGAGAAGGACAAACCTTAGATAAGAAGGATCAGAGAACTAAGAATCAAAGATTTCTGTCGACCTATTTAAAACTTAGGAATGACAAATAACACCTTTGGATCCCCTAGACTAGGAGGTCAAGTACCCCCGACCTCCCCTAAAGAGACAAGCCTATAAAGAGGAAATGTAGGACCGTGTACAAAATTAAACGTAAAGAACAGGCGGACAAGGAGACAATAACAAAAGAGACCATAACCCGATTGGGATGGGTAAGGTAACCATAACGAAGAAACCAGGGGGGGATTTTCAAAGGAAGAAGAATCCCGAAAAGGTACACCCACTAACTAAGAAAGGATGGACATCAAGGTTGGTTTCTAGCCACACCTACTTAAGGGAACATAGGATCATACAACGGGGCATAGCTTGAAGTACACAAAGAGAAGGGCCGGGAACCGGGAATTTCTTAGGTAGGAACCTAAAGTTCGGGATAGCAAGGCGTAACCTACTTTGGAAAAGCAGAGAAGTCAAGTAGGATTACAAATGAACCTAGAAAAAGTAGGCAACTAGCAACTATGGGATGTGCAAGGGAGAATAAACGACACCCTAAAAAGGGTCAGAAAGTTGTAACGATCACAACCTAAAAAGGGCGTTGGGACAGGCGTCACAGACAAGTAAATTCAAGAGACCACTATCTCAAGACAATTGGACAAGGAGACAGTAGAAATGAGGCGATTGAATGAATGAACCCTCGTGAGAGTCATGGATCTAAACCCTAAAGAGGAGGGAGAAGTAAAAAGGGGACAGTGAGGGATGAAGGAAATCCTTAGAGTGATTAATGTCCAAAAAGGAATTGGCGACCCCCCTCGAGCCACGAGAAGGACTAAGTGAACCTCTCGTAAGGTGATCAGGAGACCTCGACACAATGAGGATTTGGACTTTCCCCAAATCAAAGTAAATTTGTAATAATTACAAGTAGGAAGAAGGAAAGGGTACAAAGGAAGGGTAAGAAGAAAAGACAGCATCAAATGATGTCACTAAGTTGATTAAAGGTCTAATACCCTCAAGGACGAATGCAAAGGAAGTGTACCCAAAGCCCAAGGGGCAAAGCAAAGCCTAAGGAATGAGATGATGACGTAACAAGTGGGAATGGGTGGAATACCCATAATAAGGAAATATAGAGAAGGATATCTAAAAAACCATGGAGAATGCGCCCTTCAACTAAAAGGTGATTAAGGGAAACCTTCAAGAAAGAATGAGAAGGATGAACGCGTAACTCAACAGATGGAAAATCTCAACTTCAAGATAAGAGAGTAGGAGATAAAAACCAACGAAGGGGACTCCTTCAAGTGAAACCAAGGAATGGACAAGTAAGCCATAAGGGATCAACTCGGATTAAAGAAACCATAAAGTGGTCATGAACGAGTAAGGATGGACTTGAGAAAAGGAGTCCTTAAGTGAGGATGCCATTGGTCATGAGGAAGGACTGAAAAGAAGAAACCCACCAGTATGTCAGTAGGTCAAGGAGTGGAGGGGAAACTTGATAATTGGAGACAAAAACCAAACAAGAAGGTGGTATAAGGATGGAATGAATGACCAATATAGGACAAAAAAAGGGGAATAACATTGAAACCCGTGAAAAATTGGTACGAAAAGCTCAACAGGACAATGAGCTAAGGAGATCCAACAAACAAGGAAGTAAATAGACCCAGGTACGGTCGGACATTTTAGAACCCCCAATTCCGAACAAAACCCTCAAGAGGAAGGGTCTGGCCCCAAACCATGGGAAGCATTGGACCTAAGAAATTACTTGGACATGGGGGTAAGATAAGTCAAAGGAATTAAGTCCAAGTGCGTTAATGAAGGAGTGAAAAGGGTAACCAGAGCGGTAGGATGTCAAATCAAACCCCAAGTCGACCGCAAGAGAATTTATTCCTGATGTAAAGGATGGACGACTAATTTTTGAGGACAAAACTCCTAAAAGGAGGGGAGAGTTGTGAAACCCATCTCCCAGACCAAGTAAACCAGGGAAAGAACCGGCGGTTGTGAGAAAACCTAGCCATTAAAGGAACCAAAAATAATAAAGAAGGGTTAATATGGGAAATTGGAAAATCCCAAGTGACCAACAAATCACAAAGATCATGGGGGAGAACCATGATGTGAATTGGATAGGAGAACCAGACCGGTTCAGGGTGAACTGGACCCGAACCAGACTGACCAGATTGAACCATAGTGAATTGGTTCAATGATTCATTTTTCTGGGTGAATTAAAAATGTCAATTTGGGAAATTGAGGCCACCATAAAATAGAAAATGAATTTAGAAAATTTTTAAATTTTAGAAAACCGGTCGAATCGGGCCTAAACCGGCCAATTTTTGAATTCGGATCACAGAATCTGGCTAGACCAGATTGGTGAACGGTCTAGCCAATCAACAAACTAGACTAGTCAATGATACAAACTGATCAATAGACTGAACCTGTCAATGGTCAACGACACCCAGTCAAAAGCCATGTAAGCACAAACATCCAATGGGAGGCTGCCATGTGTCTGGTCAATGGTCAGCAGATGACCGGTCAGCATGGCATGCAGACATGAGTAGCCAATGGGAGGCTGCCATGTGTTCGGTCAGTGGTTGATGCAGCGGTTGAGTTGGAATGCCACATTAGAAAAATTGACCAATCACAGTACACCACTTGGCATGCCCGCTAAGTCATTGTCTCCAACCTCAGTCCCCTAATAGAAAGGAGAGAGGCCGAGGGATGAGAGAGTCTCCAACAACTCAAAAATTACTCCGGTCAAGTCGCTGGCAAGTCAGGCAAGGGCCGAGTCCTACATTAGCCGGTAGCCAGAACAATTGTCGTGCTCCCTATATAAAGAGCACTCCTCCATTCATTATAAGCATCCCACAATCGAGAGAAGAAGTTGAAGTGCTTAGTTTTCTGGCGAGCATCAAACTAGAGCTCTGACTTTAAGGCTTTTCTCCACCTCTAAAGTTGCATACGATCTCATTAGAACTTGAGGAAGTCCTCTACCCAGCTGCACCTTCCCTTCAGCTCGATGACCACAAAGAAGAATAGCGAAGCTCAAACAATGCCACTGCTCCTAGGGATGTCAATAGCTCGGGTCGGGGCAGGTTTTAGCAGACCCATGCCCGACCCGAGCTCGAGTCCAACAGACCTAGGCCCGAGTGGATCTGCGCCTCGGGCCTATTTGGTCGGGTCCAGACCCGACCCGATCTTGGGTCTACTGGACCCGAGTCGAGTCTATCTTATTTTTCTAATATATATTTTTTACCAAAAATAAAAAATTCTAAATTATTGTAATATATAAAATTTCTAATATTTGTTTGGAAATTTAATTTTTTAAATTTTCATTAGCTTTACTTTACTTAATAAATTACTAATATGAAAATGATATATAAAGAAAATGATCGAATTTGAGAAAATTAAGATATGAAAATGAATTAAATGCTAATATTAATTTATATACACAAAATGGATAATGGTGTGTGTTGAATGCAATAAGTGGGTGGTACCCATATGAACACTGTTGATTTATTTAACATTTTTTTGTATAATTATTGATATATAAAATTTTATTTATATAATTTAAGTTCAATTTTTTTAGTTAAAAATAAAATTTAAATTTATTAACCATGACAAAAATTTGAATATGAGTTATAATTTTGTATCAAATAATATAGTTAATTAAAGATTTAACTTAATTTAATATGAATTTTTCCACTGTATTTATAAATATATTATGATATAATAAAGGAAAACAATCTATTAGTGTATAATAAAGAAAAAATAATAAATATAGTATAACGAGATATTTATAAGTATATTATGTTATAATAAAGGAAAAATATATTAGTGTATAAGAAAATAAAAAATGAATATATTATTTTAAGAATATATTACATATTAAATAATGAAAGAAAAAATAGAATAATTTTAAATCATATTTTTTATTAAAATTTTCTAATATTTTTTCCCTAAATTTAATAAAACGATGTGGTTTTATTAAAAAATAAAAAAAATTCAAAGGAAATGTGGGCCCACCTTCGGGTCTCAGGTCCAGTTTATGGACCTGAACTCGAGTATAGACCCGAGGCTCCTCGGGTCAGGTAGGGACCCAAGGCTCTGATCTCGGGTCCCATTGACATGTTTAGTTGCTCTTCGGCTGTTAGCAGCTCGAGTTGCTTGAGCTCAAGTCGAGCTATCCCGAGGTCAATTCTGGCCAAACCAAGCCCCCGAGCTCTACCTAGAGGTGCCCCGATCTTCCCCCGACCTAATATGGTAAGCCCCTCCACTGCCCCTTCACCGAAAAACACTGTTCATAGTGCATTTCTGTAAAAACTTAAATTGAGAAATTCACACTGCTCAGACCACTAATTGAGGCACAATTTAATCTAGGGAGGATCCCCGAGAGGAGAGCAATTAGGAGAAAGCAAGAGCTCCGGTCACCATACCCTCGCTGGTAAGATATCAAAGCCTTTTCTCACTAGACTTCATTTTCCAACGAAGCTCCGTTTGAGCTAATTTCTGAGCCAAATCGAGTGATTCAAAGCTTGAAATGATGAGAGAAACCTAGGGAAGATGATTCAGAACATGAATGGGGGCAATTAACTGAGTTTTGGGGGTCAATTGAACGAAACTGTAATTTAGAGAGCAAATTGCAATTTTTGAGAAATTGGGCAATTTGGGGATTTTTGGAAGATTGGGGGTCGAATTGCTATTTAAGGAAAATTGGGGCATTTTCATGAAATTAGCTTCCAATTGGGACCCAATTGAGCAATTGGATGAAATGGAGGACCAATTGGCAATTTTGTGAAAATTGAGGACCAAGTGGTAATTTTGGAAAATTTAAGGACCCATGAGGAATAATTGGAAGCCATAGGGACTTACTTAAGATTAAATGATGACTAGGGATCCAAATGTAAGGTTATAAACATTGAGGGACCTAAATGCAATTAAGACATATTGTCAGGACCTATGTGCAAATACCTAAAACTATGTAGTCCCTTATGTCAATTCTCCTGATGTGGGTACTCGAACCATGCAGGAGCTGGTTGTTCAAGTATCAGAGCAAGGGAGTCCACCACAAATCAAGATCTCACTAGGACGACCATGTCACTGTTACTGAGTGAGTGGGATTTCCAGCATCATACCCGGTGGGGGGTGATGAGAACCACTTTTAAATTTGAAAATAAATTTTCCTAGAATGGTCTCCCCTGACTGCATGAAACTACTTAAACATTTTGGGAGACATTCTTGATGGCAGCTAAGATCGCTCCAATGAGCTCGAGGCCTCAGATTTGAAAATGATAGGGCCAAAGGCCCAATTTTGAAAAACTCGGGAAGTGGGCCTAAGGCTAGTGTGCACGGGTTGGAACTCGTAGACAAACATGATCATAAGAACCATGAAAAATATCATAAAATTGGAATTATTGTGTGACATGTCACGGGGCTAAGATAGGACTGACCACGCTCAATGGGCTAGTGCCAGTGCATCCAAACTAGGTCGACAGGCTAGTTAAGGCAAACAACTACATGCTAGGTCAAGTGTTGGGGCCGTTGGACCATTGGCACCAAAGATCATGGTTAATGATTCAAAACTATTGTATGCATGCATGAGGATTCTGGGAGCATCTAGATGCCCGAGAAGGGGTATTCGATGGGTCCCAAGGGCTGTTGGACGACTTAGGGTGCATAAGAGCGGTTTGGCATCTAGTATGTTGAGAAGCTCTGATAAGTTCCTGTGCACTGAGACCGAGGCCAGAGGGGAAATGAGGTCTCATCCCACAAAGTGGACATGATTAGGATTTGAGGGTTGGACTATTGATGTCCACCCATACTTAGGGTAGAAGTTTGGGACTTATATTCGGGTGGACGGTAAAGGTGCTCTGGTCCACAAGTGGAATAGTTAGAGACTATTCTATGAATGTGTGATCCCTTTCTATGATAGAAAGGGCGTGTGAATGTTTTCTAAAATGCCTCCCGAGCTAGGGGGAAGTGCTAAAGAAGAGATGA
Source organism: Trapa incisa (assembly GCA_030064435.1). Taxonomy (NCBI): domain Eukaryota; kingdom Viridiplantae; phylum Streptophyta; class Magnoliopsida; order Myrtales; family Lythraceae; genus Trapa; species Trapa incisa. The sequence goes on along the minus strand of CM057785.1, from coordinate 18,967,286 downwards.
ATTCATATTACAACCAAACTAAAAGTATAAAATACTTTGATAAACAAATTACTTTGAAAACTCACTTCCCAACTCCTCTCGTTGAGTTGTAGAAACTCACCCCTCCCATTAAACCTTTTTCAGGAGAAACACATCACCAAGAAGAATAGAAGCTAGGGGAGAAAGCCAAGGGTACCACAAACAAGTGAACTACCATTTAGATGTTTTGTAATTTTTTTTATGGAAAATAGGTACTTCGATGCCTTTAACTTCCTCGGTCTATTTGATAGAAATACTAAATTAGTATGAGGAAGGGTGGCAGGTTGATCACAGGACTTTGATTGAACCAGGTCAGGGTGTGACATACCCTACCACCCACTTTATGGTGTGATAATATATCTCTCTGATCTATCTAATCGCCAACCCTATCTTTCATTCTCGTACTAAACTATTAAGATTGACTATCATTTTGATCATGAACGTATTGGTCGGTGTCAACTCGCTATCTATTTTATTAGTACTAATGCCCAACTTGTCGATATTCTTTCTAAAGTGGTCTCTTCTACTCGTATTCACAATTTGCCTATCCTCCCCTTGAGCCTACAAAAGAATATTGAGCCTAATGAACTCACTCCCTGTATAGATCAACAACATCATCTCACCACCTCATCCACGGGACCACAACCTGAAGTGTTGTGTGATGATTTAGTATCACTATCACATGGGACCACTGGTTGCTCCACCTTCACCCATGTGCAGAGTTGTACAAAAATTGTGGATATTCCGTATTTATTGTAGCATTATAAAAAGATTTTAGTTATTCTATAATAATTGTTACATATTTATCATACCCTTGTGTTTATATGTACAAGCTCACAAAGGAATTGGATGAGACTGGAAATTACTCATCTCATGAATTCTTTTTGATAATTACCATTCTCTATTTTTCTCTATTATCCTCTTTTCAATGGGTTATATAATTGAAAAGATTATACTACTTATACATTATGTTTTTTAAATAGATATAAGTTTAATTATTGACATACAATACTTCGTCATAGTCCACATTATAGAAGCATCACATTCCCCATAATTAAGGCACCAAACCCTTTATACATAGTTTTGAATCCTTCATGCCTAACTATCATCTGTGTAATCTTGATGCAAAATGACATGGCAAAGTATTTGACATGCCAGAGAAAAGCCCGATGCCGAGTTAGAAAAACCTCGACTTGAGCATCTTGCAGTTCATGTCATAAATGTTAGCAGGTATGTGGACCTCTCTTTCCTCTTCATCTTCCTTCGTTCGCTCAAATTCATATTATCCACTTTCAGTTTCTTACTTATAAGAGCCTCCCAACCTCAACAACTCAATGAGCTCACAACTAAAAACCGTACAAGCTAAAGGTCAGTTACACTCTCATAGGGAAAGCCATGGTAAATGTTTATAATTACAGATCACCATGATGCAATGATAAACCTTCGGTTTCTAAACTAAGGAACTTGCAACTTTTTGGGGCTTGTAGAACCAAGTTTTGGATCATGTATAGATCAAATAGAATTAATAACCATTCTCATATTGAGAGATATAGTTAAAATATTATGATATATTGTTACGATAGTATTCTAGATAGTTATAATATATGATATTTAGTTAATATTATATCATAATATTATAATATTATTTTTTTTTCAATATTTATGTTATTATAAGCATATAAATATGTGTTTCTATGTAATTCATTATGTTACATATTAATAAATAGTTATTCCTATGGCCTAAGCTAACTTACCATATCTATTTTTCAACATCTTCTACTCTACTATTTTAAAATTTCATATGGTATTAGAGCAAGATGAGGACGAGTGATAGTGAGATGCTAAAGGAAACCCATAATATGATGATACGAAGTGGGATCTAGAAAAGGTGTCCTAATCTTGAGGGAGAGTCATGATTGAGGAGCAATAGATGTAGATACAAGCTTAAAAGTATTCATGGTAGCTTTATATAATATATCTCTAACGTACTTGAATTTAGTGAGATAAATATTGTGAGAATGATTGTGTACTTTAATTCTAAGGAAATGATGAAAAAATGCCAAATATTTGATAGAGAATTCACATTGTAAAGCATGAGTGGAGTTGAGAGGGAAATTTAGAGATCTAGTAATGATGAGATCACCGACATAGATGAGCTGAATATGATGAAGGTGAATGTACAATAGATAAAGAGAGAGTTATACACAACAAAACCATAAAAAGCCCAATTGAATGAGAAAAGAGCTCAGACACATAAATAAAAGGTTTATCCTCCGCTTGCTTCCACCTTCTTCAAGACAAGCTCACTCTTCATAAACTCCCCTTGAGCTTGCGGAGGAGTAATAATGTAAACCCTGTTTTTCCAAATAAGATAACCAAAAGTGAGAAATGAAAAACTTCAATGAAAAATTGAGACTCCAAATGAACTGAGATTATAAAAAGTTATCAATGTGTGATACAAAATGACCCAAAGTAAGGTGTAATCTATTCATTAACAAGGAATAAGGATCATGCCAAATGATTGGTCAGAACCGGCGTGGACTTAGGTGAATCAAACTTGAACCAGATCGAACCTGGCCAACCCATGAGGAATTGATTTGAAGATGCATTTTTTGGGGTAACTCAAAAAGGGAAAATTGGTAAATTGAGGTTACCACCATAAAAAAATATATATATGAATTTAGAAATTTTTAATCTTTAGAAAATAGGTCTAATTGAGCATAAACCGACCAATTTAATTTTTCAGGTCACCAAAACTGGTTCAATTGAACCAGTCAACTATCCAACAGAGTCAATGGATCGACTTCTAGGCCAACGCCCCATCTATACGCACAATCAATCAGTGTGCGACATGTGGCGAGTGTGCCCATCAGGTAGCATATCAACGTATATAAGCGTTAACCAATTAGATAGTGACACGTGTATGTCGTCAACTAGAGAAATTGCATGTCAGTTGGACGAACAAATCAAAGAGTGACACATGTTGGTCGTTAATGATCAACTAGAAGAATTACACATTAGTCGAATTGACCAATCAAAGGATGCCACATGGAAAGTACACCAGGTTAGCAAACTTCTAAGACGTCTAAGAAAAAGTAACCAATCGACGAATGACACGTTGTGAAGTCACGTCAGAAGCCCTCAACCAATCCTGAAAGGATACGTGATAATAACCCTTATCATTAGATGGAAAATCTAATTTATTTAAATAAACCAATTAAAAGATGCCACGTGTCATGACTCGACCCGGTTTGGTCGGATCCCCGTGATCAACCCGCCACTTTCTCGGTTTACTAAGGGTTGCCCCTTATTTATAAACCGTGAAGAGTAAGGCATCCTTTAAACATGTACCTTTCTTGGAATAACATAAATCAAAACTGCATAAAATTTTACACTAATCATACCTGTCTTACAGGCGTATTAGCTAGTGGTCTTTAGGGTAGGCTTTCTGGGGTTACTTAAAAGGGGTATAAGAGAGGGGGGGGGGGGGGGGGAGGGGGGGATGAGTACAACGATTCAGTGAATGGGTGTTAAAATTGATCTTTTAGGAAAAATGTTTGATTCGGAGTGTGCCAAATTCCTTATTCTCTTTTAAAAACCTTTCATTTCAAATTTCGGTTTTTATCACCATTTCTTATTAACCACAAAGTGTTATCACCCAACACACATTATTCATCATGAAGGTCAATCACACAATTGCAGGCCAGTACGTCCACTGAATCCACTTGTGGCATTGGAGCGACTTTACCGGCCACCTAGATAGAAGTATGTCCACTTCTACCCTAAGAATGAGTGGATGTTCGTGACATCCGACCTTCAATCGCGTAACAAAACTATGTGTCAGTATGAGGATAGAGATCTCATCCCAACCCCACCTCGGTCTCGTGCGCTTGAAGCTACATCGAGCTTTGCGAGGCCTCCTGGTACGACTAACTACCCTTATATCCACCAAGTCGTGCAGGGCCCTAGGACGCATCACTACCCCTCTTGGATGTCTTGAAGATCCCGTAAACATAGTGCATTCACAATCAGTATTTTCACATCATGCCATATAATCTGTGGTGCCACTAGTACAATGGCCCTGACCCTCAACTCAACCTACAGCTATTTGTCTTGACTAGTCCGGAGACCTGTCATGTCGCACTACCACTAATTGATTGAGTATGTCGGTCCTATCTTGGTACCATGACCAAACAATTCAATTACTCAAGTTTTCATTACATATAATTCATGTTTGTTTACGAGCTCCTACTCGTGCCAACTGGCCTAGGGCCCACTATTCGAGAATTTCAAAATTGGGCATAATAGCCCTCAAGTTCTAAAACCGAGGCCTCCGGCCTAACAGATCTATTTGAGCTCCTATCAAGAAGGTCTCCCAAATTGTTTAAGCAGTGGCACACAGTCAGGGAAGAGCACTTCTGGTAAATATATTTTAAACTATCCATCAAACCAACCGAGTATGAGAACATCTTTGCTCATAACCGATGAACGGGTTTTCCACTTCCTTTGAGAAAGTTTCATCATATGATGCGAACCCCACCAATATACTAACGACACCCTACACCAAATATGGAATAGACCCCAAGACTTTCACGACGCAAGTAAAAAGAATGAAATATACCTTGTTTGGTTAAGAAACAAGGTATGGGTAGATGTAGATGCCACACCCAAATCCACTAAGGAGAGCTCCTAGAAAACCTTGGTGATAAGTCTGATTGCTTGAATGCCACAAGTAAAAACCTGATAAGTTCAAAAGATCTCTCAAAAGAGAAAGAAGACATAAACCTCACAATAAAAATTGAAATCAAAATCTGTCTTGACAATGCTCTAAAGTTAGCCTTTTATAGGCACTTGAGAATCTAAATAAGGAAATAAAATATTGTGGTTGACATGCCAACCATATAGAGAATTTTGTTAATATATTTCTTAGACATATCTAAAAAAAGATATTGCTTTCTAATTTAATCTTCTAGAAGATTTATGATATTAATAAATCTCCCATTTGAATTATTGCCTTCTTTAATGTTCTCATTATACTCTTCAATTGTGCTCCCAGCTTGACCTCCTATAATTGCTCTAATCAGCCCTTGCATTTCTTCTTTAATTCTTTTGGCTCTTGACCTTGTGATTGGACCTTGCAAATTGGTAGCACCCTTAGTTGGACTCACATCATTCTCCCTCTCTTGAAAATGATTTGTCCTCAAATCTTCAGTCTTCTTGTCACCTACATCAAAGGACATTAAATCAGTAACATTAAAACTTGTGCTAACACCATACTCACCTGGTAACTCCAACTTATATGCATTATTGTTGATGCACTCCAACACTCCAAATGGTCCATCTCCTCTTGGAAGAAGTTTTGACCACCTTTGTTTTGGAAATCGCTCCTTCCTCAGATGAAGCCAAACCCAATCTCCGGGTTCAAATGTAATATTTTTATGACCTTTATTTGCTTGATTTTCATATGCTTTAGTTTTCCTTTCAATCTGCATCTTTGCCTTCTCATGCATTTGTCGCACGAACTCTGCCTTTTTCTTTCCATCAAAATTTACTAACTCACCAACTGGTAGTGGAGTTAAATTTAGAGGGGTCAATGGATTAAAACCATATACAATCTCAAATGGTGAAAACTTAGTAGTAGAATGAACAGAACGATTATAAGCAAACTCAACATGTGGCAAACAATCTTCCCATGATTTCAAGTTCTTTTTTATTATAGAACGTAATAAAGTACCTAATGTTCTATTAACTACTTCTGTTTGACCATCAGTTTGCGGGCGACAAGCTATCGAAAACAAAAGTTTTGTTCCCAATTTATCCCATAAAGTTTTCTAGAAGTAACTCAAGAATTTAGAATCATGATAAAAAACAATAGTCCTAGGCATACCATGCAATCTAACAACTTCTCTAAAGAACAAATTGGCAACATACGAGGCATCATCAGTTTTATGACAAGGAATAAAGTGTGCCATCCTGGAAAATCTGTCAACAACCACAAACACATAATCACTCCCTCTCTTAGTCCTTGGTAATCCTAAAATGAAATCCATTGATATATCAATCCAAGGTGCACTAGGGATTGGAAGAGGTGTATACAAACCATTAGGTTGTTGCCTAGATTTAGACTCCTTACATGTAATGTATCGAGAACATATTTTTCTCAACATCCTTTTTCATGTGAGGCCAAAAACAAATGTTCATGCAATATTGCCATAGTCTTAGCTACCCCAAAATGTCCCATAAGTCCTCCAGCATGTGCTTTCCCTAACAAGTAACTCACGCAAAGAGGATTGAGGGATGCACAATTTATTTTCTCGAAAAATGAACCCATTTTGCAAATAAAATTTTCCAAACCCACCATTTGTACAATTTTTAATCACATCACAAAAATCAGGGTCTTTTGCATACAATTCCTTAATATAATCAAACCCAAGCAATTTATAATCAAGGATTGCAAGCATGGCGTACCTTTGGGATAACGCATCAACAACTATATTTTCCTTACCTTGTTTGTACTTGATCACATATGAGAATGTATCAATGAACTCAACCCACCTAGCGTGACGCTTGTTCAACTTGTGTTGCCCCTTGAGGTGCTTAAGAGATTCATGATCAGTGTGAATCACAAACTCTTTCGGCCATAGATAGCGTTGCCATGTTTGTAGTGTTCGAACTAATGCATACATCTCCTTGTCATAGGTAGGGTAATTGAGGGTTGCTCCACTCAACTTTTCACTGAAATATGCAATTAGCCTTCCTTCCTACATCAATACACCTCTAATTAAATGCTACATTCTTCTTTATAACAGCAATAAGAGGTGCAACATAAGTATTAAAGTTAGGAACAAAACGTCTATAAAAACTAGCCAATCCATGAAAACTTCTTACCTGGCTTACCGAATTAGGTGTCGGCTAATCTCAGATTGCCTTAATCTTTTTCTCGTCAACTCCAATCCCTTCTGAACTAATAACATACCCAAGAAACACAAGTTTATCTGAACAAAAGACACATTTTTTTAAATTGGAAAAAACTTATCTTTCCTTAAGGCTTCCAAAATAGTTGTTAAGTGTCTTACATGTTCATCCATGGTCTTGTTGTAGATTAGAATGTCATCAAAATATACAACTACAAACTTTCCAATAAAAGCACGCAAAACATGGTTTATTAATCTCATGAACGTACTAGGTGCATTAGTCAATCCAAAGGGCATAAATAACCATTCACATAATCCTTGTTTTGTCTTAAATGTAGTTTTCCATTCATCTCCTTCTTTCATTCTAATTTGATGATATCCACTTTTAAGATCTATTTTTGAAAATAAACAAGATCCATGCAACTCATCTAACATATCATCCAAACGAGGAATAGGGTGTCGATACTTTACCGTGATATTGTAAACAACTCAACAATCGACGCACATTCGCCATGTTCCATCCTTCTTAGGGACAAGTAGCAAAAGCACAACACATGGGCTCATGCTCTCTCGAACATACCCTTTTTCCATTAGTTCCATAACTTGGCGTTGAAGTTCCTTTGTTTCCTCAAGGTTACTTCTATAAGCAGGCCAGTTCAGAATTATCGCTCTAGGGATGAAATCAATTTGATGTTCAATTCCTCGAATTGGTGGTAAACCTGGTGGTATCTCTTTGGGAAAAACATCCATAAATTCCTTCAAAATAGTAATAATATTGCTTGGCAAAGATCCGACAAGGTCGTTAGTACTAAAAAAGGCATCCTTGTAGATAAGTACAATAAAAGATTATTGTATATGTATAGCTCCCTTAATCTCACTTTTTTTAGCAATAAAATTATTTTTACTCTTTTTTTTCAAATTCAGGCTTTTCTCTCTTTTTTTTCAACTCTATATTCTTTTCTTCTTCCTTCTTCTTTTCTTTCTTCTTTTCTTCTTCTTTCTTCTTTTCTTCTTCTTCTTTCTTCTTTTCATTTGTCCTTTTCCTTTTTGCTTGATCCTCTAACACTTGCGTTGGAGTTAATGGTATAAGAGATATTGGTCTTTCGTTCATCACAAATGAGTACTTATTGGTGAATCCATCATGCTTAACTTGACGATCAAATTGCCAGGGTCTTCCCAAAAGAATATGACAGGCTTACATTGGTACCACATCACATAGTATTTCATCCTGATATCTTCTAATGGAAAATGCAACCAACACCTGCTTGGTTACCTTGAGTTCACCTTGATCATTCAACCACTGAAGTCGATATGGCTTTGGATGCTTTAATGTCGGTAATGCCAATTTTTCCACAAGCTCAGTGCTAGCTACGTTAGTGCAGCTTCCTCCATCTATAATAACGTAACAAATCTTATTGTTCACACAACGAGTATGAAATAAGTTCTCACGCTGGTTGTTTTCTTCTTCTTGGGCTTGAGCACTGAGACTTCGCCTTGCTACTAATAACTCTCCTTCTTTGACATACTCACTAGCATCCTCAAGTGGTGGCATATCATAATCATTTTCTTCTTCTTCATCCTTAGTCTTGATCTCCCCATCAACATTGATCACCATGGCCATGTAAGAATCTAGCCATTGTAGCCTCTCAATCTTCTTCCACATTAGCTCGAATCATAGTAATTTTCATCTCCTTGAAGTACTCATCGACACTTTTAGATCCTTGGGTAAGCCTTTGAAGTTTATTGAATAGCTCTCGATGATAGTGGTTGGGAACAAATCTCCATCGCATAATTGCTTTCATCTCATCCCAAGATTCCACGGGACGTTCAAGATTTCTTTTCCTCTCCTTCACCAACTGATCCCACCATATTATAGCATAATCAGTAAATTCGACAGCAGCAAGTCACACCTTTTTCATCTTAGAGTAATTATGGCATTCAAAAACCATCTCCATCTTCCTTTCCCATTAAAAGTAGGCTTCTGGATCAGGTTTTTCTAGAAAAGAGGGTATATTTAGTTTGATGTTGTCCAAGTTGTCATTATTCCGTGGTCGCTCTCTATGAGCATATCGATCGATGGAATCGTGTTCGAGCCTATTGCGGTTGCCTTGGATTTCATCAAACTCCTCGAGATTTTGTGGATCAAAACGCCTATATTGAAAACTTCGAGGCCATTGTTCAGTAGGGGTATGTTGACGTGAACCCTTCACTCTTTCCTCCAATTGATCTATCCACAGGTGAAGTGGCTCCAGGTCAATCTTCATCAACCGTCTCATCTCACTTATTATAGCTTGCACTTGTAAGTTTGGAATGAGTTGTGGGGGCTCCTCTTCATTTGGGTCGTCTCCTCTTCGTTGAGCCATGTATTCCTACAAATGAAAAAAAAAACCTTGCAACACTTGTGTTTCACTCTATTGGCTTTTTTTAAGGATTCAAACACTCTTGCCTTTTTCCCCTCGTATGTCTTCTTTTCAATTTTAATTGAACTTAAGAACAAATCATTTTTAGGAAGCAGTTCAACTTGAAGAACAATCAAGACAAACCAACAAAGTTTCAAAAAGCAATTATAAAAAAAGGATTTAAGTGTAAGGTGTGAGGATATTAAAAAATATAGGAAGAAAAATAAAATCTATTAGGGTAGAATGAATAAGATACTGAATATACACTTTTGTGCCTTTTTTTTTCTTTTTGCCTTTTTTTAAATTCTTTTAACTTTTTTTTGCACGCCTTTTTAATTTTTTTTGGCTTTTTAAACAATATTTCTGGCTTTTTTATTTTGGCTTTTATTTGGCTTTTTTTTTCTATTATAAAGAAAGTAGATAAAAAAAGATAAGATTTTTTTTATAGAGAATAGAAGTAGAATGAAAATATTACTAGATAAGAGAAAAATGAGATTTTTTTGTAATTTCTTTATACTAACTAGAAATAGATAGAAAATAATGAAAATATAACTCGATAGGAGAAAAAAAGAGGTTTTTTTGTGATTTTTTTATATCGGATTGAAATAGGTAGAATATAAGAGAAAAATAGAATGAAAATTGAAAGGATAGTATGAAACTTGCTGTGCAACCATGTGCTCTGATACCAACTGATGCGAACCCCGCCAATATACTAACGACACCCTACACCAAATATGGAATAGACCCCAAGACTTTCACGACGCAAGTAAAAAGAATGAAATATACCTTGTTTGGTTAAAAAACAAGGTACGGGTAGATGTAGATGCCACACCCAAATCCACTAAGGAGAGCTCCTAGAAAACCCTAGTGATAAGTCTAATTGCTTGAATGCCACAAGTAAAAACCTGATAAATTCAGAAGTTCTCTGAAAAGAGAAAGAAGACATAAACCTCACAATAAAAATTGAAATCAAAATCTATCTTGACAATGCTCTAAAGTTAGCCTTTTATAGGCACTTGAGGATCTAAATAAGGAAATAAAATATTGTGGTTGACATGCCAACCATATAGAGAATTTTGTTAATATATTTCTTAGACATATCTAAAAAAGATTATTTTCTAATTTAATCTTCTAGAAGATTTATGATATTAATAAATCTCTCATTCGAATTATTGCCTTCTTTAATGCTCTCATTATACTCTTCAATTGTGCTCCCAGCTTGACCTCCTGTAATCGCTCCAATTAGCCCTTGCATTTCTTCTTTATTTCTTTTGTCCCTTAACCTTGTGATTGGACATTGCAAATTGGCAGCACCCTTAGTTGGACTCACATCATCTTACCAATCGTGTATGATCTACTTACAGCTGGTAAGTAGTTTTTCTGCGTCATTTTCACATCACCACTCTCAGGTGTGATGTTTAAAATACCACTTAGTAGTGGGTTTTCATTTCTGAGGTGCTTATCATCCCAATGGGATATGATATAAAAAATCCACTCACCTGATCGTGTAGTGAAATTCCTCTTAGCTAACTTATTGTCCTTACTCGAACTCATCTTAGCTGGCGTTCTCGATACTTTGTGTTCCTACATAATATGAACATTCTTGTTTATTATTCTTTTCCCTAATCGCTCTCATTCATCCCAAAAAAAAATGAGAAAACCAACTTTTCGTTTATTTGTAATTAGGTCCCTAAAGTTATTTGTCTTTAACTTTAAGTCCCTAATGCTGATTTTTCCACAAATTGAGTCTCAAAACTTTTAAAATTTATCATAGGACCTCAAATTATTCAAATTCACAAAAGGGGTTTAATTTCCCACATTTCCAATTTGGTCCCCCAAAATTTCCAAAATTACCATTTTGCCCATACTTTACAAAAATGGTAAGTTTTGCCCCAAAAATTCCAAAAATTGCCCAATTGATCCTCCATATTTATCATGCCCAATTGGTCCTCAATATTATGAAAGTGCACTTTGGTCCCTCTACTTTTTGAAATTCCCAAATTTCCTCCAATTTCAACCTTCTAACTCTACCGAATTTGATTTCATCAAATTGACCAATCAAATGAGTTTAATTGTTGAAATTAAAGTTAAATTGGTGTTACTACACCTTCATACGATTCAATTGCACTTTGAATAGCATGATTTGGTGCCAGAAGAAGCTCAAATGGAGCTTTGCCGGAAAATTGAACTTAAAGAGAGAAAGCTTCGAAAGCTTACTGTCGGGGGCGTGACATCCGAGATTTTGATCTAGGCAGATAGCTTGTGTCTTGAGGTTACTCCTAGGATTAAGAATTGCATCAATTGATGCCTCTCATCATCGAAGTTCTGCTGACTCTCTCTCTAGCACCGGTCAAAAATTACAGAGGGGAGCCAAATTGGCTTACCTTTCAGCTCTAATTTAGTTGTAGGAGTGCTGTGGAGGTGTTGGGAAGGCTCGGTTTGGCCTAAGGAGGGCTTGAATTGGCTGATTTCAACTCGACTGAAATAGGGCATCTTCGGTCCGCCGGAGCTACTTCACTGTTCGATCATGTCGGCGTTTCTTCGGCGACCCTCAGAGCAAATGGAGACTACAGGCGTGTAGCTGACTTCTTCTAGGTTCTAAAAAACCTGACCCCGCCTTCTTTGGCTCAAAAAAGACCCTATATCAAAGCTTTGGTTCGAGCTTCACCGAAAAACTAAGCACCTGAGAGAGAATGGAGCTTTTAGGTGTAGAGAGGATGAATGAGAAGGGGCTCTTTATATAGGAAGCTCGAGGACCTCCTAGCAGTCCAAGTGGTGCTTAATGGCGGTCATTCATTGCCTGAAACTCCTTGGCCGAAGTCTTTTTAGCTTCGCCGGTGCTGCACGATTTTCCAGCAAGTGAACAGTGTTGTCATTTGAAGGAAGAAGATGACACTATTCCGAACCGGACCGGAATGGTCTGAATCAGGTTCAAAGCTTAAACTGGCCGGTTCACACCTGATTCAACCAAAATTTTCAAATCTAAAAATTTTTAAATTTGAATTTTTCTAAGCCACCTAGAAAAATGAATTTAGCATTCGGTTCAATAGTAGTTCAAACTTGTCAAACCAGTTAAATCCGGTTCGGATCTTGTTCACCTAAACCAGTTTAGTTTTTATCTCCAATTCATCCTAAAGTCCTTTTTCTTGACTTTTGTGACTCTTTAGTCACTCGGGATCCATAAATTTCTTGATTTTCCCTTTCTCTCTCTATTCCAGTTCATGAACCAACTCGGTTCATAAATCGGTTCAATCCAATTGGATTTGGTTCTTCTAAATCGGTTTGGTTTTTCTCTTCCAATTTGTCCTAAGGTACCCTTTGGATCACTCGGGAGTTGTAAATTTCCAAAATTGCCCATTCTTTGATGATTGGGTTTGTGAACCAATTTAGTTTTTCTCACTCAGTTTGAATGGTTCTTTTCCTGGTTTTCCTTAACTGAAAAGGGCGAGGTTTACAACTCTCCCCTCCTTTTAGGAGTTTTGTCCCCAAAAGTTAATTAGCAACCTTTGCATGAGGAACAATTTCCTTTGATGTCAACTTGGTGTTTGCTTAACATGCAAACTCTTCTCTTATTCTTTCAATTAGCCCTTTTTACATCATTCACTTAAGGAATTTCTTTTCCTTATTTTGAGTCATGTTTTCCTTAGGGCTATTGGGCTTACATGCCCCTTACAGCATGGCATTTTCTAGATCTTGTCTCTATGTCAATTAGATTTCTAGAACACCTCCTTTAGAGTTGTTCCCGACTTTTCAACCTCTCAAGGATTGTATAACTTCATCCCTCTTTTTATTTGGTAGTATTCCTTGACTACCTTTACAGTTATCCAATTGACTTACATAACCGTGTCAGTTCTCCTTACCCACTCGTCCTTTCTCAACTTCCTTATTGAATCTTTCCGGTTCCAATGATTTAGTTTTCCAATGGTTTACTGCCAAGCTGAGATTCTTTCCTTCTTAAGTCCTTGGCATTCTATATTCAAGGAATTTTCCTTTTTCCTTAATCCACGTTTACTTATTCATGATCATTTCATGATCCTTCATTATAAATTAATCACTTTCGGTCTATGTGTCGATTCCTTTACTTGGGAAGGTTCCCTTATTCCAGTTTTGTTCTCCACTATGTCCCTTACAATAGAGACTTCCATCTTAGGATTTACATGCTCAACTTCCTCATTCCTTGTAGGGTTCTTTCTTCCTTTCTTTGCACCCCTTTCCATGTTAGGGCATTTGTCTGCTTTGGATCCTTCTCTATCCACAACTTCTATTTCATCCATTATTCCTTACTTGAGATACTTTCGATTATCGATCTTATTCCATGCACTCCACACTGTGCTTAGCCATCCACTCTTTTAGGCTCCGTTATGTGCGTGTGGACTACGACCCGTCTTACTAATTATGGTTATTCCTCCTTAGCCACATCTTATTTGGAGGGCTTATTTTCCCAACATTTCTCGAACATTCCTTCCTTTATTTCCTTATTATGGGTAGTCCACTCATTCTTACTAGTTACAACATCTTTTGATGCTAACTTCTTATTTACCTGTTCATTGGGTTTAACTTATTCCTTGGGTCCTCCTAATATGCTTTCCTTGGTTCTTCCACCTCAATATGCCATTTACATGCACTTCATTTGCATGTTCATCTCCTTATCCCTCACCACTTGGTTCCATTACCTCTCAATTTAGTTACATATGCCATTCCAGAGTTTCCTTCCTTGGTAGGACTCTTTCCCTTTCTCCTGAAATTCCCTTTTCATTTGCTCTAGGGAATTTCAACCCTTAAATCATATCCTTTGATGTCGTCTTCTCCTATTTACCTTTACTCTTGAAATCTTGTGGGCACATATTTTGTACTTTATCCTCATCCTCACATGTACTTCAGTATGTGTCTATTTCTTTTAGGGAGAGCCCACATCTTCCTTATTTCAAGATCTCTTGATCATGTGAGAGGCTTGCCTACTCCTCTCTTGGCTTATGTTTGATCGTTAATTTGGCCATTGGTCTTTTTAAGGATTTTCCTTCATCCTTCTTTTTCCAAATATTTGGCCTTTCCACCTCTCTCTCTTTTGTTTGAGCTTAAATTATGGCTTTCACGAGTATTAGTTTGTTAACTGCCTCTTCTCTACCATTCCTTTGGTCTAATTTTCTTAGGGCATTTGTTTCTCGAGTTTTCTTGTCCTTAATGTCTACCCTTTTTAGGGTGCAGTCCTTTCTACTCCCTGGTCTTCCTTAGGGCGTCGTTTATTCTCCTTGATTATCTTGTTGTAACGACTTGCTTCCTTCCACTATATTTGTCCAAAACCTCTATTTGGCTTCACTTCTTTTTCCAAAGTGAGTCGTATTTTCCATCTCGAGGCATTTCATTTGTCGTCAATGCTCGGGTGGTCTTTTCTCGTGGAGGCACTCCCTTCTTTGCTCCTAAATGGCTGAAAATTTCTTCTTAAGGAAAAATCTTCTGTAGTTACACTTTGTTCTTGTTTGTGGTTTATCGAAGTCCTACCTTTAGTTCTTTTTCCTTCCTACCACTATGCTAGGATCTTGAAGAGCTTCCTTTTAGATGTTGAAGTTCTGAGCAGGAGTTGTATTTCTAGGGATGATATCTTTTTGGGTTTCCTATAGCTGTGGGGACATTATTCTTGGAAAATATTGTCTTAAATCCTTGTGGTGTGGGACAGTCTTTCACTTCAAGTCCTATTCCCCTATAGGTTAACTTGATTCCTGTCCTTAGTTGGGTTGGGCACTTCTCCACGTAGTCTCCCTATCGTTCATACTTGTAATTACGTGGACATAAGTGATTCCTCCTGGCATCTTTCTAGGGAATTGTTAGTTTTGGTGCTTCATTGTCCTTGAGTCTGGATACCTTGAGAGTTTTCTTGTGGAGTCTTCTTTGTCAAATGATCACTCTCAGAGTCCTCCTAGATTTCTCGATTCCCTAATTCAGTTTCCTTAACTTGGATGAGATTCTCCTTAGTTTCTATGGTAGTGAATGCTTGTTTGGTCACTTTCTTTGGGGCCATCTTCCTTGAAGATCACATCATTTGAGAAACAAGGTTTTTAGGAATTTGGAGTACTTCATTAATAGAGGAGTACAATATGTTGGGGGTTTTGGCCCTATTATAGAAAATGGTCACAAAATAAATAGGGAGCTACGAGATTCTTGATAAGCATACTCCTAAGTAAGGCTATATGCCCTTTACTGGCGTTTATGGCTTCATGCTTGGCTTCCTTCGTACTTAGAGTTGTGACCTCAATAGGTCGTAGCACCATCCTCCTGGATACTTCCCCATTTAGTCTTTTGAGACTTCTACCATGCCTCAAGCATTGGGAAGCTTCTAGGGTTGCCTTCCTACGAGGATAGGGTGTTGAATAGAGTCATTCCTAGTTTTCTTGGTTACTTTCCTAGGAGCCGTCTGAAAATTTTAAGATCAATCCTATTAGTTAATATATTTTCTAGTCTTGATTATGTATTCGAGGAAATAGGCTCTAATACCACTCAAGTTGTCACGCATCAACCCGATTTGGTTGGATCCCCGTGATCAACTTTCCTGGTTTACTAAGGGTTGCCCCTTGTTTATAAACCTTCAAGAGTAAGGCATCCTTTAAACTTGCACCTTTCCTGGAATAACATAAATCAAAACTGTATAAAATTTTAAAATGATCATACCTGTCTTACAGGCATATTAGTCGATGGTCTTTAGGGTATGCATTTCGGGGTTACTTGGTATTGGGGGAGGGGGAGGGGGTGAGTACGACTCAGCGAATGGGTTTTCAAAAATTATCTTTTAGTAAAAATGTTTGATTTGGAGTGTTCCAAACTCCTTATTCTCTTTTAAAATCCTTTCATTTCAAATTACAATTTTTATCACCATTTCTTATTAACCACGATGTGTCATCACCTAGCACACATCCTTCATCATGAAGGTCAATCACACAATCGCAGGCCAGTATGTCCACTGAACCCACTTGTGGCGTCGGACTGACTTTACCGGCCACCTAGATAGAAGTACGTTCACTTTTACCCTGAGAATGAGTGGATGTTTACGACATCCGACCCTCAATCCCGTAACAAATCTCTGTGTCCATATGAATGAGGATAGAGACCTCATCTCGACCCCACCCCGGTCTTGTGTGCTTGAAGCTATGTCGAGCTTTGTAAGGCCTCCTGGTACGACTAACTGCCCTTATATCCACCAGGTCGTCCAAGGCCCTAGGATGCATCACTCCCTCTCTTGGGCGTCTTGAAGGTCTCATAAACACAGTGCATGCACAATCAGTATTTTCAAATCATACCATATAATCTATGGTGCCACTAGTCTAACGGCCCTGATCCTGAACTCAACCTACAACTGTTTGTCTTGACTAGTCCGGAGACTTGTCATGTCGCACTGCTGCTAATTGACTGAGTATTTCAGTCCTGTCTTGGTACCATAGCCAAACAATTCAATTACTCAAGTTTTCATAGCATATAATTCATGTTTGTTTAAGAACTCCTGCTCATGCCAACTGGCCTAGGGTCCACTATTCGAGATTTTCAAAATTGGGTATAATTGCCCCCAAGTTCCAAAACTGAGGCCTCTAGCCTAACAAAGCTATTCAAGCTCCCGCCAAGAAGGTCTCCCAAATTTTTTAAGTAGTGGCACAAAGTCAATGGAGAACACTTCCGACAAAATATATTTTCATCTATCTATCATACCAGCCGAGTATGAGGACATCGTTGCTCATAACCGATGAACGGGTTTTCCACTTCCTTTGAGGAAGTTTCATTATACCAACCGGGCATGATCTACTTAAAACCAGTAATTAGTTTTTCCGCATTATTTTCACATTACTCCACTCAGGTCTGATGTTTAAAATACCACTTAGTAGTGAATTTTCATTTTCGAGGTGCTTATCATCCCAACCGGGTATGATATAAAAAATCCCACTCACTCGATCGTGTAGTGAAATTCTTCTAAGCTGACTTGTTGTCCTTAGTTGAACTCATCTTAGCTAGCATTCTCGGTACTTTGTGTTACTACACGATATGAACATTCTTGTGCATTATTTTTTGGCCTAATTGCCCTCATTCATCACAAATGAATGAAAAAACTAACTTTTCATTTATTTGCAATTTGGTCCCTAAAGTTATTTTTCTTTAACTTTAAGTCCCTAATACCGATTTTTCCTCAAATTGTGCCTCGAAACTTTTAAAATTTATCTTAAGAACTCAATTTATTCAAATTCACAAAAAGGAGTTTAATTTCCCAAATTTCCAATTTGGTCCCCCAACTTTTCCAAAATTATCATTTTGCCCCTACTTTACAAAAATGGTAAGTTTGGCCCCAAAATTTCCAAATATTGCCTAATTGGTCCTCTAACATGTTTATCATGCCCAATTGGTTCTCAATTTTATGAAAGTGCACTTTAGTCTCTCTAATTTTTGAAATTCCCAAATTTCCCCAAATTTCCCTCAATTTCCCCAAATTTCCCCCAATTTCATCCAATTTCAACCTTCTAACTCTGCCGAATTTGATTTAATCAAATTTACCGAACAAATGAGTTTAATTGTTGAAATTGATGTTAAATTGGAGTTCCTACACCTTCATACGATTCAATTGCACTTTGAATAGCACGATTTGGTGCCAGAAGGAGCTCAAACGGAGCTTTGTCGAAAAATTGAACTTAGAGAGAGAAAACTTCGAAAACTTATCATCAGGGGCGCTACGATCCAATCTTTTGATCTAAGGAGATAGCTTGTGAACTGAGGCTACTCCTAGGATCAAGAATTGCATCAATTGATGACGAATTGAGTGAGAATTTCATCATCGAAGTTCTACCGATTCTCTCTCTAGCACCGGTCGGAAATTACAAAGAGGAGCCGAATTGGCTTATCTTTCAACTCTAATTTAGTTGTAGAAGGGCTATAGAGGTGTTGGAAAGGATCTGTTTGGCTTGAGTAGGGCTTGAATTGGCCGATTTCAGCTCGGTTGAAATAAGGCAGCTTCGGTCCATCGGAGCTGCTTTATTGTTCGATCACGTCAGTGTTTCTCCGGCGACCCTTGGAGCAAATGGAGACTACATGCATGTAGCTAACTTCTCCCCAGTTCTAAAGAACTCGACCACACCTTCTTTGGCTCAGAAAAGGCCCTATATCGGAGCTCTTGTTCGAGCTTCACCGGAAAACTAAGTAGCTGAGAGAGAATGAAGTTTTTAGGTGTAGAGAAGATGAATGAGGAGGGGCTATTTATATAGGAAGCTCGGGGACTTCCTAGTCATCCGATTGGCGCTGCACTATATTTGAAGATGACACTATTTCGAATGGTCATTCATTGTCTGAAACTTCCTGGCCAAAGACTTTTCAGCTTCATTGGCGCTGCACTATATTTCAGTGAGTGAACAGTGCTATCATATGAAGGGTGAAGATGACACTATTTCGAATTGGATTCGTTCAAAGCTTAAACTGGCTAGTTCACCCCCGATTCGACCGAATTTTTGAAATCTAAAAATTTATAAATTCATTTTCTATC
Organism: Trapa incisa; assembly: GCA_030064435.1. Classification (NCBI taxonomy): domain Eukaryota; kingdom Viridiplantae; phylum Streptophyta; class Magnoliopsida; order Myrtales; family Lythraceae; genus Trapa; species Trapa incisa. Next base: position 18,948,450 of record CM057785.1, on the reverse strand, counting down.
CAATGGTGGCCTCAAATCTAAAATTTGAATTTTTCTAAGCCACCTAGAAAAATGATTTTGCATTTGATTCAATAGTGGTTCAAACCGGTCCAAACTGGTTCAATCTAGTTCGAATTTGGTGCACTCATCTCCAATTCATCCTAAAGTCCCTTTTCTTGAATTTTGTTACTCTCTAGGTCACTCGGGATACATAATTTTTTTGATTTCCCCTTTCTCTATCAGTTCCAATTCATGAACCGACTCATTTCATAAACTGGTTCAATCCAATTGGATCCAGTTCATCTGAACCAGTCTGGTTTTTCTCTTCCAATTTGTCCTAAGATTATTTTCCAAGACTTTATGAACCCTTTGGGTCACTCGAGAGTTGTAAATTTCCCAAATTGCTCGTTCTCTAATGATCGGGTTTGTGAACCAATTCAGTTTTTTTCACTCGGTTTGACCGGTTCTTTTCCCAGTTTTCCTTAATTCAAAAGGGCGGGGTTTACACCACATGACAAATTTTTAATGGTAATCTAACGTTCAAATTTGGTAAACCGCCACATTGGATTAGGTAACCAATGGGAGGTCACCATGTGTCAGGGCAAACAAACAAAGAGTGTCATGGATATTGAGTCGGATACCACATCAATAACCCTGGCCAATTACCATGCACCACGTGGTAGCTCGCATGCACACATATATTGTCATCTTCAACCTTTAGCCATTCAAAATAGTGTGAGGAGAGGGAAGGACATTATTACACCTTTTGTTCTGGTGAGTAGTAAATTGCTCTAACAATAACTTTATGAGAAGAATTAAGGGCTAATAGATGGTGGAATGGATAGAGTCGGAGTTTCCCGAGCTCTCTATATAAAGAGTGCCTCCCCTCTCATCCTATACACAACATAATTGCTTAGAAACCTATGCCACTCCCTTTAACAATCCCTTGCAAACCAATGCTCTAACTTGGGTACTTTCCTCCACCTCTGAACGTGATTTCAAGTTCTCCAAACTCTTGAGGAAGTTATCCACCCGGTAGCAACCTTCCTTCAGCCTTAGGAGAATCGGAGAAGCTTTGACAAGTTTGCACAATAACTCAACCCAAACTCCTAAATGCACCTAAGATGGTTCGAGCTAAAATCAAGCTACCCCACCACCATCCACGACCAAGCCAAGACTCCCCAAGCATTCCTTGTTGAGCCCATGTCTTCCCCGCACCGCCGTGGTAAGTCCCCACCGTCGACGTTCGCTAAATTTTCCAAATTTCAGTATGATTTTACTGAATTCTTACAAACCTTAATTCTAACAGATCAAGCCACCAATTGAGGCACCACTTGATCATGGAAGGATCCCCTAGAAGATAGCTCTCTTCCCATATTGAGAGCTTCGACCATCGTGCCCTCATCTCTAGAAATATTTTCTGTCGAATCTCCATTTTCCATCATTTCTAGGAAAAACGGGATGAATTAAATCTTAGAATAATTGTGGAGACATAAGGGAGATTATTAGTACCATGAAAGGGCTGAATTAAGAAGGTTTAAGCTCGATTTTGGGAAGAACCATGTTTAAGGGAATAAATTGTAATTTTTAGAAAGTTTGGGGACTAAAACAAATATATTTATAAGTTAAGGACTCTAGATGGAATTAAAAAGAAGGTTAAGGACTTGAAAGAAATAACAAAGAACCTTAAAAACCTAAATAAAAATAAGGTTTAACTTAGTGACTCATATGTAAATAATGAAAAGTATAGGGAATTAAGTGCAATTAACTTATATGTTATTACTTAATTGTTCGATTTATTATAAGAACCACTTACTTACAAGTACGTACAATGAAAAACACTAAGAATTGGAAATCCCCTAAGATGAACAAGTTACATAACACATGTGAGTGAAATTTCTCGCATTGAGTCTGATTGGGCCAATGACACAATAATACTCGCACTCTTGGTAGCATGAATAACTTAAAACATTTTTAAGGAATATATTCCTCTTGATAGCATGACATTCGCTGAAAATAATTTTGGAATATATTTCTAATTAAAGTATGAATCTTGCTTAGGAATTTACCTTTAGAATTTGATGTTGTGAAAATAATTTCAAATATGGGATATAGATCCCTTCCTCGATACAAGAAATGGGTCGAGCCCATGGACGATGGAAGTGGGCCTAATGTAAACCCCATCCCTTAAAGATAAGGAAATTGGGGAAAAAACTGTTCAACCCTAGTGAGGAAACTGAACCGATTCATGAACTCCAACCGTTAGAGAAATAGCAAAACAGAAAATTTACAAATCCCAAGTGACCTAAATAGTCATAAAAGTCATGAGAATGGACTTTGGGATGAATTGGAAATGAAATCCAGACTGGTTCAGGTGAACCGGACCTGAACCGGTTTGAAGAACTATTGAACCAATTTCTAAATACATTTTTCTAGGTGGCTTAAAAAATTCAAATTGGAGAATTGAGCCATCATTTGATAGAGAATGAATTTAGATGAATTTACAAATTTTTAATTTTGAAAAACTTGGTCGAATCGGGCTTGAACTAACCGGTTTAAGCTTTGAACCTGGTTTAGACCGGTATGGTCCGGTTCGGAATAGTGTCGTCTTCTTCCTTCAGATGACATCACTATTCACTCACTGAAAAATCAAGCAGTGCCAGCGAAGATAAAAAGTCTCTGGCCAGGGGGTTTCTGGCAATGAATGACCGCCATTAAGGCACCAATCAGACGGCCAAGAAGTCCCCAAGCTTCTTATATAAAGAGCTCCTCCTCAATCATTCTCGTCACACCTGAAAACTCCATTCTCTCCCTACTGCTCCATTTTTAGGTGAAGCTCGAACTAGAGCTCTGACTTGGGCATTTTTCTGAGCCAAAGAAGGTGTGGTCGGGTTCTTTAGATTCGAGGAGAAGTCAGCTACACGAATGTAGTCTCCATTCGCTCCGATGAACACCCGAGAAATGCCGATGTGATTAAACAGTGAAGCAGCTCCGGTGGACTGAAGCTGCCCTATTTCGACCAAGCCAAAAGTAGCCAATTCAAGCCCTTCTCAAACTAAACCAAGCCCTTCCAACATTTACACCCCTCCTACAACTAAATTAGAGCGGAAAGGTAAGCCAATTTGGCTCCCCACTATAAATTTCGATTGGTGTTAGAGAGATAACTGACAGATCTTTACCAACCAAATTCTTCCTCAATTTGACATGAATTGAGATTATTCTCGATCTTAGAAGGAACCTCAAGACAAGAGCTATCTGTCTAAATTGAAAGCTTGGATCGGTGCACCAATGACTGTAAGCTTTCAAAGCTCTCTCTCTGCGTTCATTTTTCCAACGAAGCTCCGTTTGAGCTCATTTCAGCGTCAAATCGTGCGATTCAATGTGCAATTGAATCATATAGAGGTGTGAAAACTTAAATCTAACTTTAATTTCAACAATTAACTTTGATTGATCGGTCAATTTGATAAAATTAAATCTAGTCAGGTTGGAAGGTTGAAATTTGGGGATTTAAAAAATTCAAGGGACTAAAGTGTAATTTCATAAAATTGAGGGCCAATTGAGCATGGAAAAGATGTCGGAGTACCAATTGGTTGATTTTTGGAATTTTTAGGGTGAAATTTACCATTTTTGTAAATTAGGGGCAAAATGGTAATTTTGGAAAATTTGGGGACCAAATTAGAAAATTGGAAAACTTGAACCCCTTTTGTAATTTTAAATAAATTGAGGTCCTAAGGTGAATTTTAGAAGTTTCGAGACTCAATTTGGGGGAAAATTAGCATTAGGGACGTAAAGTTAAAGAAAAAGAACTTTAGGGACCTAATTGCAATAAATAAAAAAGTTTGAGTATTTCATCCATTTACGATGAACGAAGGCTATTAGGACAATGGATAATGAACAAGGATGTTTATATCATGTACGTACATAAAGTACCGAGAACACCAGCAAGGACAAGCTCACGTGAAGACAAAGAACCAGTCAAGAGGAAATCACTACGTTATCAGATGAGTAGGATTTTTATATCATACCTGGTTGTGATGATAAGCACCTTGAATTAAAAACCCATTACGAAGTGGAATTTTAACAATCACACCTGAATGGAGTGATATGAAAATTACACAGAAAAACTAATTAACGGTTTGTAAGTAGATCATACATGGTTGGTATGATGAACTTCCTAAAAGGAAGTAGAAAACCCGCTTATAGTTTATAAGCAAAGATGTCCACACACCCAGTTGGTGTGATGGATAGATGAAAAGATTATTTTGTTGAAAGTGCTCTACTCTGTCTGTGTGCCACTACTTAAACTTTTTGGGAGACCTTCTTGACAGGAGCTCGAATAGCTCACATAGGCAAGAGGCCTCAATTTTGGAACTTGGGGGCTCATATGTCCAATTTTGAAAATCTCGTACAGTGGGCCCAAGGCCAGTTGACACGAGTAGGAGCTCATAAACAAACATGAGTTTAAGCCATGAAAACTTTAAATTAATGATATGTTTGGCCATGGTACCAAGACAAGATTGACATACTCGATGGACTGGTGGTAGTGCGATATGATAGGTCGATGGAGCAATTGAGACAAACAACTGCAGGTTAAGTTGAGGGTCGGGGTAGTTGGACCAGTGGAACCAAAGATTAAATGGCTTATTAGGAAAACTGTTGTTTTGTGCATGCACTGAGGTAGAAGACCTTCAAGATGCCCAAGAGGGGTAGTAATGCATCCTAGGGGCAACTAGACAACATGATGGAGATAAGGGTAGATTGTTGTGCCAATAGTCAAGGAAGCTCGACGTAGCTTCATGCACATGTGAGCGGGGCGGGGTCGGGATGAGGTCTTTGTCCTCATACGGACACAAAGTTTTCTTATGGGATTAAGGGTCAAATGTTGCGTACATCCACTCATTCTCAGGGTAGAAGTGGACGTGCTTCTATCTAGGTGGTCGGTAAAGTTGCTCCAATGCCACAAGTGGGTGCAGTGGATGTGTTGCCCTACAAATGTGTATTCCCTTCATGATGAAGGGCATGTGTTGAATTATACACTGGTTGTGGTAAATGATGAGATATGGCTATAAAAATTGAGATTTCGAGAATGAAATGTTTTTAAGAAATTAAGGAGTCTGGCACACTCCAATTCAACTATTTTCTGAAAGTCAAATTTTAAACACCCATTCACAGAGTCGTTGAACTCACCCCCTCCCTTATACCCCTTTTAAGGTAATCTTGGGAAAAGTCTATCCAAATACCACAAGTTAACCACACTAGTAAGATAGGTATGATAAGTTTAAATTTCATGCAATTTTGATTTATGTTATTCCAGTATAGGTACAAGTTTAAAGGACGTCTTACTCCTCATGATTTAAAAGTAGGGAAAACCCTTAATAAACTGGGAGAGTGGCGGGTTGATCACGGGGATCTGACCAAACTGGGTCGGGGCGTGAGAACTTGAGTGGTATCAGAGCTTGTTTCCTTGAATACATTATCAAGACTATATAATATAGTAACTAAGAGAAAAATTTTAAATTTTCAGATGTCTCCTATGAAAGGAACCAAGGAAACTAGGACTGTCATTACCAACACCAACCAACACTCCGTCCCCGTAGGGAGATCACCACGATGTTATAATAAGAACAAGAGATCTTTCTCGATCAATCCCCCTAAAATACCCGAGAAGTCCCAAAGAACCAAGAGACATTAGGGGGAAGTATCTAGAAGGATGGTGACATGACCTGTTGAGGTCACAATCTTGAGTACGAAGGGAACCAAGCCTAAGGCCAGGAACACCATCAAGAGCTTATAACCTTACCAAGGAGGATGCTTGTCAACAACCCTGTAGCTCCCCATCTATTTTGCAACCACTTTTTGTAATGGGGCTAAGACCCAAACATATTGTACTACTTCTCCACTAATAAAGAACTCTAAGAAATGTAACCAAACAAACCCGTGTTACCCTAGACATCACAGAGACCAAGGAGATTCCTATCTGGAATAAAGGAATGAATCAAGGAAATTATTGGGAAAAGAAGGCATGACAAGAAAACCGTCAAGTAAGGAGTCTAGGAGAACTCTTGGAGTAACAACTAGGTAAGGAAATGACCTATTACAAGGTGTAAAGGAAATGAGACATGAAGTGAAGGACTGTCCCACACCACAAGGATTTAGAACAATACTTTCCAAGAAAAATGCCCCATAGCTATAGTAATCCGAAAGGATACCATCATAAGAAACACGACTCCTGCTCGAAATTTCAACCACATCCAGGAGGAAGCTCTTCAAGATCCTAGCATAGTGGTAGGAAAGAAAAATGACTCAAGGTAGAACCTCAATAAGCCACAAATAGAACAAAGTGTAGTTGAAGAAAAGTTTCCCTTAAGGAGAAATTTCCAGCCATTTGGGAGCAAAGAAGGGAGCGCCTCCACAAGAGAAGACCAACCCAGCCGAGCATTTGATGACACATAGGATGTCTCGTGGTGACAAGTACGACTCACTTTGGAAAAAGTAGTGAAGATAAATAGAAGTTTTGGACCAACATAGTGGAAGAAAGCAAGTTGTAATAACAAGATAGTTAGAGAGAATAAACGATGCCTTAAGGAAAACTAGGAAGTAGAAAGGACTACACCCTAAAAGTGGCAGTAGGATGGACATTATGGACAAGAAGACTCGAGAAACAACTACCCTAAGATAATTAGACCAAAGGAATGGTAGGGACGAGACAATTAATGAACTGACCCTCGTAGGAATTACGGATTTAAACCTAGATGAAGAAGAGAGAAGTTAAAGGCCAAATGTTGGAAAAGAAGGATAAAAGAAATCCTTAAAGGAAATTATGGCTGAAAATGGAATGGGGACCATACTCAAGCCATGAGGAGGATTAGGTAAGCCTCGCACAAAGAGGCCTTGAAACAAAACGTGTTTGAATCCTTCTCAAGTAATAAAACTTGTGCGGGATACAAGTAGAATTAAGGAAATGGTATAAGGACATACTGCTAAATTTCTTAGGAAGGGTACAAGGAAGGGATGACATTAAAGGATGTCATTTAATGATTAGATACTTCCAAATGACGAAGGGAAATTATGGCTGAAAAAGGAATTTTAGGAGAAAGGGAAAGAATCCTACCAAGGAAGGAAGCCCCATAAATGCATACGTATCCCAACTAAGATGTAATGGAACCAATTGAAGTGGAAAGAAAAAGCTCACCAATGAAATGCTGGTTGAGATGAAAAGATCAAGTACAAAAGAAAATTACTCATGAAGGTCCAAGAAGTAAGCCCTCACTTAAGAAATGAAATAGGGAAATAACTACTGATATCATGATGGGTCATGGTCCATGCTCACTTAATGGAGCCCAAAGAGTGATCGGTGAGCATAGTGTGGAGTACACGAAATAAGACCGATAATCGGAAGTACTTCAAGTAAGAAATAAGGGATGAAACAAAAGTTGTAGATATAGAAGGATCCAAAGTGGACAAATGCCCTAACATAGAAAGGGGTGTGAAGAAAGGAAGAAAGAACCCTTCAAGAAATGATAAGAAGGTTGAGCATGTAGCTCCTAAGATGAAAGTCTCTACTATGAGTGATATAGTAGGCAACAAAATTGGAAGAAGGGAACCTTCCCAAGCCAAGGAATCGACACATAGACCGAAAGTGATTAACTTGGAATAAAGATTCGTGAAATGATCATGAGCAAGTAGGAGTGGATTAAGAAAAGGGAAAGTCCTTGAGGAAAGGACGCCACTGGAAATGAGGGAGGACATGAGAAGGGAAGAATTCCAACATATTGGTAACTCATCCTAAAACCCAATGATTTGAAATCGGAAAGACCCAATAAGGAAGTTGGAAAAAGATGAGTAGGTGAGGAAAAATCGATACGGCTAGGTAAGGTATGACATCAAAGGCAAGATGGACGATGGGATAATAGTAAATTTAGTCGAGAAATACTACTAGATTCCTAAAAGGTTGGAAGGTTGAGAACAACCATTAGGGAAGTGTTCTAAAATTTTAAATGGTCAATGATAGGTTCTAGAGTATGTTGTGCTGTAAGGGACATGTAAACCCAACAGTCCCAGGGAAAATATGACTCAAGTAAGGAAGAGTCAGATAGTTAAGCATGACAAGTTCAAGCATTATATTTGGATCGAAGTTATAATAAACAATGAATGAGGGAAAGATCAATATAGGATGAAAAGGTGATAACACCGAAACCTGTGGAAGCAGGTACATAGCACTTGAAAGGACACTAAGTTAAGGATTTCAACGATAAGAAGAAAAACTGGATACATGAATGATTGGGCATTTTGGAGCTTCCAATCCTGAAATACTGAGGAAGAACTTTCAAGAGGAAGAATCTTGCCCTAAGCAAAGGAAGATGTGAACCAAAGGGCATACCTTTGGACTGATGGGCAAGACATACTAGTTATGATAAACTCCATGGAGGGAGTAAATAATATAAAGGAAAAGAAGTTCCTTAAGTGAATGATATAAAAAGGGGCTAACTGAAAGAACAACCAAAGAATTAGCATGCCAAGCAAACCCCAGGTTGACACCAAAGGGAATTTATTCTTGATGCAAAGGTTGCTAATTAAGTTTTGGGGTGAAAACACCTAAAAGGAAGGGAGAGTTGTAAACACCATCCCTTGAAGACAAAGAAACTGGGGAAAGAATCGATCAACCCAGGTGAGAAAACTGAACTGGTTCACGAACCCCAACCATTAGAGAAAGGGCAAAATAGAAAATTTACAAATCCCGAGTGACCTAAAGAGTCATAAAAGTCATGGGAAAGGACTTTGGGATGAATTGGAAGTGAAAACTAGATTGATTTAGGTGAATCATACCTGAACCAGATTGCATCGGTTTAAACCACTATTGAACCAGTCTCTAAATTCATTTTTCTAGGTAGCTTAAAAAATTCAAATTGGAGAATTGTGGCCACATTTGATATAAAATGAATTTAGATGAATTTATAAATTTTTAATTTTGAAAAACTCAGTCGAATCAGGCCTGAACTAGATTGTTTAAATTTTGAACCCAGTTTAGACCGGTCTAGTTTGGTTTTGAAAAGTGTCGTCTTCTTCATTTAGATGATAGCACTGTTCACTCACCGAAAAATCAAGCAACGCTGGCGAAGATGAAAAGTCTACGGCCAAGGAGTTTCAGGCAATGAATGACTGCCATTAAGGCACCAATCGAACGACCAAGAAGTTCTCGAGCTTCCTAGATAAAGAGCCCCTCCTCATTCATCCTCCTTACACATGAAAACTCCACTCTCTCCCTACTACTCCATTTTCCGGTGAAGCTCAAACCAATGCTCCAACTTGGGCATTTTTTTGAGCTAAAAAAGGCGTGGTTGGGTTCTTTAGATTTGGGGAGAAGTCAGCTACACGATTGTAGTCTCCATTTGCTCCGAGGATCTCCGGAGAAATGCTGCTGTGATAGAAGAGTGAAGCTGCTCCAGTGGACAGAAGCTGCCCTATTTTAGTCGAGCTAAAAATGGAAAATTTGAGCCCTTCTCATGCCAAACCAAGCCCTCACAACACTTCCATATCCCTCCTACAGCTGAATTAGAGTAGAAAGGTAAGCCAATTTAACTTTCCACTGTAAATTGCGATCGGTGCTAGAGAGAGAACCGACATATCTTTACTGACCAAATTCTCCCTCAATTTTACATGAATTGAGGTGATTCTTGATCCTAGGAGGAACCTTAGGACAAGAGCTATCTGTCCAAATTGAAAGCTCGGACCACTGCGCCCCCAACGGTAAGCTTTCTCTCTCTACGTTCATTTTTTCGGCAAAGCTCCGTTTGAGCTCATTTAAGCGTCTAATCGTGCGATTCAAAGTGCAATTGAATCGTATGGAGGTATGAGAACTTAAATCTAACTTCAATTTCAACAATTAACTTTGATTTATTGGTCAATTTGATGAAATCAAATCCGGTCAGGTTGGAAGGTTGAAATTTGGGAAAATTTTGGGGATTTCAAAAATTCGAGGGACTAAAGTGCAATTTCATAAAATTGAGGGCCAATTGGGCATGGAAAAGATGTTGAAGTACCAATTGGTCACTTTTTGGAATTTTAAGGGTGAAATTTACCATTTTTGTAAATTAGGGGCAAAATGGTAATTTTGGAAATTTTGGGGACCAAATTGGAAATTTGGGAAACTTGAACCCCTTTTGTAATTTTGAATAAATTGAGGTCCTAAGGTGAATTTTAGAAGTTTCGGGACTCAATTTTGGGGAAAATCAGCATTAGGTACGTAAAGTTAAAGAAAAAGAACTTTAGGGACCTAATTGCAATAAATCGAAGAGTTTGAGTATTTCATCCATTCACAATGAATGAAGTCTATTAGGACAATGGATAATGAACAAGGATGTTCATATCGTGTACGAACATGAAGTACCGGGAACGCTAGCAAGGACAAGCTCACGTGAAGACAAAGAACCGGTTAAAAGGAAATCACTACGTTATCCGATGAGTAGGATTTTTATATCATACCTGATTGGGATGATAAGCACCTTGAAATAAAAACCAACTACTAAGTGGAATTTTAACCATCACACCTGAATGGAGTGATATGGAAAAACTAATTAACGGTTGTAAGTAGATCATACCTGGTTGGTATGATGAACTTCCTAGAAGGAAGTAGAAAACCCGCTTATAGGTTATAAGCAAAGATGTCCTCATACCTGGTTGTTGTGATGGATAGATGAAAAGATTATTTTGTCGAAAGTGCTCTCCTCTAACTGTGTGTCACTGCTTAAAATTTTTGGGAGAGCTTCTTGATGGGAGCTCGAATAGCTCATATAGTTCGGAGGCCTCAATTTTGGAACTTGGGGGCTCATATGCCCGATTTTGAAAATCTCGTACAGTGGGCCCAAGGCCAGTTGGCACGAGCTGGAGCTCATAAACAAACAAGAGTTTAAGCCATGAAAAATTTAAATGAATGATATGTTAGGCCATGGTACCAAGATAAGACCGACATACTCAACGGATTGGCAATAGTGCAACATAATAGGTCAATGAACCAGTCGAGACAAACAGCTGCAGGTCGAGTTGATGGTTGGGGCCGTTGGACTAGTGAAACCAAAGATTAAATGGCTTATTAGGAAAATTATTGTTTTGTGCATGCACTAAGGTACGGGACCTTCAAGATGCCCAATCGGGGTAGTGATGCATCCTTGGGGCTACTGGACGACATGTTGGAAATAAGGGCATATTGTCATGCCAGTACTCATGGAAACTCGACGTAGCTTCATGCGCATGAGACCGGGGTGGGGTCGAGATGAGGTCTCTGTCCTCATACAGATATGAAGTTTTCTTTTGGGATTGAGGGTCGAATGTCACGTACATCCATTCATTCTTAGGGTAGAAGTGGACGTGCTTCTATCTAGGTGGTCAGTAAAGTCGCTCCGAATCCACAAGTGGGTACAGTGGATGTGCTGCCCTACGAATGTGTGTTCCCTTCATGATGAAGGGTGTATGTTGATTTACAAACACACCGGTTGTGGTAAATGATGAGATATGGCTATGAAAATTGAGATTTTGAGGATAAAATATTTTTAAGAAATTAAAGAGACTGGCACACTCCAATTCAACTATTTTCTGAAAGTCAAATTTTAAACACCCATTCACTGAGTCATTGAACTCACCCCCTCCCTTATACCCCTTTTCAGGTTATCCAGGGAAAAGCCTATCCAATGGCCACTAGTTAACCACATCTGTAAGACAGGTATGATAAGTTTAAATTTCATGCAGTTTTGATTTATGTTATTCCAAGAAAGGTACAAGTTTAAAGGATGCCTTACTCCTCACGGTTTAAAAGCAGGGAAAACCCTTAATAAACCGGGAGAGTGGTGGGTTGATCATAGGGATCTGACCAAACCGGTCGGGGCGTGACACCTAAGGCCAGCATTTTCAAAAGAAGTGGGCCCAATGTTAATGTAAATGGGCCTTATCTCGTAAATAATTTTGATAATGAATTTCCACTAAATCTCAATGTTAAAACACTTAAACAAGTGATTTTGTATGAAATGGGCTATGCCCATTAAATACTATCGAGCTAGAGGCGCATCTCTGTATGATCATAAAATAGGACCATAAAATGCATATTACGGGGTAGTGATGGTTCTAAGTACTTCTAGTCAGCAAGGTTGGTACAAGGGAACCATCGTTGAGCTAGTATGTCGAGTACTCTAAGAGTACTTTACGCATTATATCTGGTAAAGGCGAAACGTCTAGTCCATATATAGTGGACAACTCAATTGGTATGTGTGGGGGTTAGGAAATGGTGCTCACACAAACAATCTAACATGGATACATTGATCCAATCATACGTGTGGTTGAGGTCATAGTTCCCCCTTCGACATTCCAAGGTACCTAAACACACTCCGATAGTTGGGCGTGAGTTTTTCAAAGGAGATAAGGATGCATGAGCTACTATGGATTAGCTAACTGGCAGCAAGAAATTGATGATTATAATTAAGGTGCCGCATGAGGAAATGGTGACTATGGAGAAATTCTTTTTGAAAGGAAGAGCGAAGTGCTGGTGGGAGAATTTGTGGAACCTAACCACCATTGTAGCATGGGAGGAGTTCGAGAAAAGATTTTTTGAAGAATACTTGGCCTCTCATCTTATCAATGAGAAGAAGTAGGAATTCTTCCGATTCTAACAAGGCTCCAACACCATTTTCGAGTATGATACTCAATTTAATAATTTAAAATCCTTTGCCTCTATCCTAGCCAACCCAACTAACATTTTTCAAAAGTTCGTTAGTGGTCTCAATTTAGATATTGAAGACCGGATGGGTGTACTTGGATGACTCACAGACTTAACTTCCATTATCAACATGGCAAATGAATATGAACGTATAGTCCAATCTCGATGAAGGAGGATGAATCACTCAGGCAAAAAGGAGGATAAAAGCCTCATCTCCCAATAACCCAAGGGTTTCCCCAAGTATCGAAATATACCACAATGGGAAGTGAAACCAATGATGAGTGAAAGGGTGAGACCTTCAAGGTCAAGCAAGGAAGTAACAATGTTCCAAAAAGGAAGGCCCTGTATTGCACCAAATGTCAAAGAAACCATGAGGGAGCATGGAAGGAAATAACATGCTATAGGTGCGATCAGTTGGAGCATTGCGTGAAGAATTGCCCTTTAAATGAAACAACATCTAGAACAATAGCTGTACCACCCTCCAAGGACAATGCACCACCACTAGAAGCAAGGAACACCAACACTAGAAGCAGAGGAATGACCACACCTCAAAGGCTCCCCGCTAGAATGTATAACCTAACCCAAGAAGAAGCTTAAACATATCTTAGTGTAGTAGCGGGTAATTCCAAACCCTCCCTTGAAAAATGTTTCCTTAAAACATGGATTTTTAGTCAAGAAATTCCCAAATAAATTGTACTTTCAAATTCCTATGTCGGCCGATAGCCTGGTCAGTTGCCAAACTCACTATATAAAGAGTACCCCTCCACTCGTCTTCCCCATCCCACAAACGAGCGAACAAGGTGAAGTGTTCCATTTTCCGGTGAGAAGCAAACTAGAGCTCCGACAGTGAGCCTTTATTCAACCTTTAAAGCTACATTTGGTGTCCCTAGAACAGAGAGGAAGTTCTCTATCTAGCTGCACCCTCCCTTAAGCTCGAGGGCCACCGGAGAAGAGTTGGGAAGCTCGCACAATACTGCCGCTCCTTGACGGTCAGAAACCCGAGCTGCTTGAGCTCAATTAGAGCCATCCCCAGACTAATTTTGGCCAAACCAAGCTCACTAGACCACACCTAAAGGTGTCCCGACCTTCCCTAAGATAAGACGGTGACTCTGCTCCCCCGCCCTTCACCAAAAAATACTGTTCATAGTTCGTTTAAGCAAAAATTTAAACTGAGAAATTTGCACTACTCAGGCCACCAATTGAGCTATGGTTTGATCCAGGAAGGATTTCCAAGAGGAGAGCAATTCAAAGAAAGCAAGAGCTTCGATCGTCGGACCCTCACTGGTAAGATATTAAAGATTTCTCTCTCTAGACTAAGTTTTCTGGCGAAGTTTCATTTGAGCACATTTCCGAGTCAAATGAAGTGTTTCAAAGCTTAAAATGATGGGGGAGGCATGTAAAAGATGATTCATATCACGAATGGGGACAATTACCCAAGTTTTGGTGATCAATTGAATGAAATGATATTTTGGGGTCCAAATTGCAATTTTGGGAAAGATTGGGCAATTTGGGGATTTTTGGAAAATTGGGGACCGAATTACAATTTAAGGAAATTTGGGGGATTTTCATGAAATTAACTCCCAATTGAGGTCCAATTTGGTAATTGGATGAAATGGATGACCAATTGGCATTTTTTGAAAATTCAAGGGCCAATTGGGAATTTTTGGAAATTTAAGAACCAATTGGCAATTTTGGAAAAATTAAGGACCAATTGGTGATTTTGGAAAAACTAAGGACCCATAAGGGATAATTGGAAATCCTAGAGACATAATTGAAATTAAAGGAAGATTAGGGACATAAATGTAAAGTTATAAACTTTAGGGACCTAAATGCCTTTAAGGGATAATATGATGACCTATGTGCAAATACATGAAAGTATGTGGCCTCTTATGCCAATTCTCATGATATGGATACTCGTACCATGTTGGAGTTGTTTGCCCAAGTCCCTGTGCAAAGGAGTGTACCACAAATTGAGGTCTCATCAGGATGACCACGCCACTATTTCCGGGTGAGTGGGAAATCTACAACATCGTCTCCAATTGGGACAATGGTTTTGTCTCTAAATTGGTTTTCTCGGAATTAGCATCCCCTGACTGGGAGAGTCTACTTAAAATATTTGGGAGCTAATTTTGGGGCCTAGGCTCGATGATATAAGTGGGCCCAAGGTCGATGGGAACGGGTACGTACCCGTTAAGAATGAGCATGTTATGAACTATTAAAAGTTCTGACAATGGATAATTTTTTGTGATACCCATCGAGCCAAAGTTGGGATGTTGGGCATGTTGGGCTGAATAGATGCTAAGCCAAAGCCAGGTCGTTGAACCCGTTGTGTAAACCCCGCCCTTTTGAGTTAAGGAAAACCAGGAAAAGAATCGATCAAATCGAGTAAGAAAATCGAACCGGTTAATGTACCCGATCAATTGGGAATGGGCAATTTGGAAATTTTAAACTCCCAGGGGATCAAAGGGTTCATAAAACCTTGTTAAAGAACCTAAGGACAAATTGAAGAGAAAAACCAGACCTGTTTAGATGAACCGGATCCAAATGGATTGAACCGGTTTATGAACCTAGTCGGCTCATGAACTGGAACTGATAGAGAAAGAGCAAACAGGAAAATTTATGGACCTTGGGAAGGAACCTTAGAACAAAGTGGGAGAGAAAAACCTGATTGGTTCGGGTGAACCGGACCCAAACAAAATTAAACCAATTTAAGAACTGAGCCGATTTATGAAGCGAAATCGATAGAGAGATGGTAAATTGGGAAATTTATGGACCCTAAGTGACCTAAGTCATGGAAGTGGACTTGTGAAGGAATTGGAGATGAAAACCAGACCGGTTCAGGTGAACCAGATCCGAACCGATTTGGACCAATTTGAACCACTATTGAATCGAATTCTAAAGTCATTTTTTAGGTGGCATAAATAATTCAAATTTAAGATTTGAAGCCACCATTGGATAGAAAATGAATTTAGATAAACTTAGAAATTTTTAGATTTGAAAAACTCGGTCAAATGAGGGCTGAATTGACCTATTTAAGCTTCGAACCTGGTTCGGACTGGTCCAGTCCAGTTCGGAACAGTGTTGTCTTCTTCATTCAGATCACGACACTGTTCAATCGCCGGAAAATTGAAGCAGCACCGACGAAAAAGAAATGTCTCCATTCAATACATTTTCGGCCATCAATGTCTAGCATAAAGGTGCCAAACGAATGGACGATGAGTCCCCGAGCTCCCTATATAAAGAGCCCTTTCCATTCATCCTCCGGCTGTGTTAAGAAGTTGGAATTGGGGGAAATATTGGGGATTTTTGAAAATTTGAAGGACCAAAATGTAATTTCCTAAAATTGAGGGTCAATTGGGCATGATAAAAATGCTAGAGGGCCAATTGAGGAATTTTAGAATTTTTGGGTAAAATTTACCATTTTTGTAAAGGAAGGGGAAAATGGTAATTTTGGAAAAGTTGGGGGATCAAATTGGAAATTTGGGAAATTAAACCCCTTTTTGTGAAAAGGAATAAATTGAGGTGCTATGATAAATTTTAAAAGTTTGGGGACTCAATTTATGGAAGAATTGGAATTAGGGACTTAAAGTTAAAGAGAAATAACTTTAGGGACCTAATTGCAAATAAATAAAAGTTTGACTTTCTCATTCATTTGGAATGAATGAAGGCTAATAGTTCAAAGGATTATGAACTGAGATGTTCATATCGTGTAGGAACACGAAGTACCGGGAACGCCAGCAAGGACAAGCTCACGTGAATATAAAGAACCGATCTAGTGGAATTCACTACATTAACGGGTGAGTGGGTTTACTAACGTCATACCCAGTTGAAATGATGAGCACAACTAAAAGTTAAAAACCACTTACCGGTTGTGAGTAGGATTTTATATCATACCCGGTTGGGGATGATAAGTACCTTGAAATGAAAACCCACTACTAAGTGGTATTTTAAACATCACAACTTGGAGGAGTGATGTGAAAAACATGCAGAAAAACTACTTACCAGTTGTAAGTAGATCATACCCAGTTGGTATGATGAAACTTACTCGAAGGAAGTTGAAAACCCGTTCATTGGTTATGTGCGGACACGTCCTTATACTCGATCGGTGTGATAAACAGCTGAAAACATATTTTTGTTGGAAGTGCTCTCCCCTGACTGTGTGCCAATACTTAAACGATTTGGGAGACCTTTTTTACAGGAGCTCAAATAGCCCTTATAGGCCAGGGGCCTCGGTTTTGGAACTTGGGGGCTAATATGCTCGATTTTGAAAATCTCATATAGTGGGCCCAAGGCTAGTTGGCACGAGTAGCAGCTCGTAAACAAACATGAGTTATATGCCCTAAAACTTTAAATAAAGGAATTGTTTGGCCATGGTACCAAGACAGGACCCACATACTCAGTCAACTAGCGGTAGTGCGACATGATAGGTCGATGGACCAATCAAGACAAACAACTGCAGGTTGAGTTGAAGGTCGGGGTCATTAGACCAGTGGCACCACAAATTATATGGCATGATAAGAAAATATTGATTGTGCATGCACTGTGATTATGGGACCATCAAGATGCCCAAGAGGTGTAGTGATGCGTTCGAAGGGCATTGGACGACCTGGTGGATATAAGCGCAGTTCGTCGTACCAGGTGACCGTGCGAAATTCGGAGTAGCACCAAGCGCATGAGACCGGGGTGGGGACGGGATGAGATGTGTGTCCTCATATAGATACAAAGAATTGATTTCGGGATTGAGGGTCTGATGTCGTGAACATCCACTCATTCTCAAGGTAGAAGTGGACGTACTTCTATCTAGGTGACTAGTAAAGTCGCTCCAACGCCACAAGTGGGTTTAGTAGATAGGTTGGCATGCGAATGTGTGTTTAACCTTCATGATGAAGGATGTGTGTTGGGTGATGACACACCGTGATTAATAAGGAAATTGTGGTAAAAATTGAGATTTGATATGAAAGGATTTTTGAAAAAAAGTAGTATGGCACACTCCAATACAAATCTTTTTCATAAAATTAAATGTTTTGATAAACCTATTCACTAAGTAGTCGTACTCACCTCCTCCCTTATATCCCTTTCAGTAAATTTTGGAAAGCATACCCTTAAAGACCATCAACTAAGACGCCTGTGAGACAGGTATGACAAATTTAAAATATTATGCAGTTTTGATTTAAGTTATTCTCGGAAAGGGTGCAGGTTTAAAGGACGCCTTACTCTTTACGGTTTATATTAAGGGGAAACCCTTTAATGAACCGGGAGAGTGGCAGGTTGATCATGGGGATCCGACCAAACCGGGTCGGGGCGTGACAACTAGAGTGGAATCAGAGCCTATTTTCTTGAATACATAATCAAGACTAAAAAAGTATAGTAACTAATAGGATTGATCTTAAAATTTTCAGATGGCTCCCAGGAGAGGAACCAAGAAAACTAGGAATGACTCTACTCAGTACCTTATTTTCGTAGGAAGACAACCCTAGCAGCTTCCCAATGCCTGAGGTATGGTAGAAGTCTCAAAAGCCAAATGAGGAAGTGTCACACCCTGACCTGGTTTGGTCGGATCCCCGTGATCAACCCACCACTCTCCCGATTTACTAAAGGGTTTCCCCTTATATTATAAACTGTAAAGAGTAAGGCGTTCTTTAAACATGCACCTTTTTCTAGGAATATCATAAATCAAAATTGCATAGTAATTTAAATTAATCGTATCTGTCTTGCAGGTATTTAATTGCATAAGTCTTTTAAGGTTTGGCTTTCTGAGACTTCCTAAAAGGGGTATAAGGGAGGGGGTGAGTACAACTACTCAGTGAATGGGATTCAAATCTTTTGACTTTCAAGAAAAACATTCATATGGAGTGTGCCAGACTCCTTTCTTTTCAAAAATCCCTTCATTTAAAATTTCTCTCAGGTTTTTCAATTATTTCTTAGTTACCAGTGTGTCATCACCCAACACACATCCTTCATCATGAAGGTTACACACATTCGCAAGTCAATATCACTACTAAACCCGCTAGTGGCTTCGAAACGACTTTTCCTACCACCCGGATAGAAGTACGACCACTTCTACCCTAGGAATGAGTGGAGGTACACGACATCCAACCCACAATCCTGAAATCACTTCTTCGTGTCCGTATGAGGACAGAGACCTCATTCTGTCCCCACCCCAATCACATGCCCTTGGCGCTACTCCAAATTTCGCACATACAGCTGGAACGTCGAACTGCCCTTATAGCCACCAGTCGTCCAGTGCCCTTAGAACACATCACTACCCCTCATGGGCGTCTTGATGATACCGTACTCATAGTGCATGCACAAAAAATGTCTTCTCATATTGCCATGTAATCTGTGGTGCCACTGGTCCAACAGCCCCTACTCTCAACTCAACCCGTAGTTGATTGTCTTGACTGGTCCGTCGACCTGTCATGTCGCACTACCGCTAGTTGACTGAGCATGTTGGTCCTATCTTGGTGCCATGGCCAAACAATTCACTTATTAAGTTTTATGGCACATATATAATGTTCATTTACGAGCTTCTACTCGTGCCAATAGGCTATGGGCCCACTGTATGAGATTGTCAAAATCAGGCATTTAGCCCCCAAGTTCCAAAACCGAGGCCCCAGTCTATCAGAGCTATTCGAGCTCCCATCAAGAAGGTCTCCCAAATAGCTTAAGCATTGGCACACAGTCATGGGAGAGCACTTTCGACAAAATTATATTTTCAACTGTCCATTATATCGAACGGGTATAAAGATACCTCCATTCATAACCGATGAACGGGTTTTCAACTTCCTTCGAGGAAGTCTCATCATACCAACTGGGTATGATCTACTTACAACCTCTAAGTAGTTTTTTCGCATGATTTTCACATCACTTCCTTTAAGTTGTGATGTTTAAAATACCACTTAATAGTGGATTTTCATACTGAGGTACTTATCATCCCCAACTAGGTATGATATAAAATTCTCACTCACAACCGGTAAGTGGTTTTTAATTTTAAGTTGTGCTCATCATCCCAACCGGGTATGATGTTAGTAAACCCACTCACCCGTTAATGTAGTTAATTCCACTAGACCAGTTCTTTGTATTCACGTGAGGTCGTCCATGCTGGCGTTCCTAGAATTTTGCGTTCCTACACGATACGAACATCCTTGTTCATTATTACTCGGCATAACAGCCTTCATTCATTTCCAATGAATGAGAAAACCCAAATTTTAGTTTTTTGCAATTAGGTCCCTAAAGTTATTTCTCTTTAACTTTAAGTCCCTAATGTCGATTTTTTCCTCAAATTAAGTCCTATAACTTTTAAAATTTATCTTGATACCTCAATTTATTCAATTTCATCAAAAAGGGTTTCATTTCCCAAATTTCACATTTGGTCCCCCAATTTTTCCAAAATTACCATTTTGTCCTTCCTTTACAAAAATGGTAAGTTTTGCCCCAAAAATTCCAAAATTCCTCAATTGGTCCTCCAACATTATTTTCATGTCCAATTGGCCCTCAATTTCATAAAATTGCATTTTTGTCCTTTGAATTTCGAAAATCTCCAATTTTCCCCCAATTTCAACTCTTCAACACTACCAAATTAGATTTCATCAAATGACTAATCAAACACTTCTAATTGTTGAAATTGGAGTCAAAATTGAGTTCCCACAATTCTAAGAAACTTTGAATCGCAGATTTTAATGCCGGAACGAGCTCAAACGGAGCTTTGCCGAAAATAGACTATAGAGAGAGAAAACTTCGATTTCTCACTGGTGAGGGCACGACGGTTCGAGCTTTTAATCTAGGCAGATAGCTCTCATCTTGAGGATTATCCTAGAATCAAGAATCGCATCAATTGATGTCAAATTGAGTTTGGATTTCATTATTGAATTTCTGTCGGTTCTCTCACTAGCACCAACCGGAAATTGTAGAGGGGAGTCGAATTGGCTTACCTTTCAGTCGTAATTCGACCGTGGGAGGGCTAAGGAAGTGTTGGGAAGGCTTGGTTTGGCCTGAGGAGGGCTTGAAATGGCCAATTTCAACTCAGCAGAAATAGGGCAAGTTCGGTCCACCGGAGCTGCTTAACTGTTCCATCATGTTGGCGCTTCTCTAGTAATTCTCGGATTGATTGGAGTTTGCTATCAAATAGCTAAGTTCTCCCCGGTTCTAAAGAGCCCGACCTCTCCTTTCGATGTTAAGAAAAATGTTCAAGTCGAAGCTCTGGTTTAAGCTTCACCGGGAAATAGAGCAGTAGAGAGAGAGAGAAGTATTTGGGTGTGAGGAGAATGAATGGGGATGACCTCTTTATATAGGTGTAAAACCGTGTATTAAATGGGAGAGATTTATTACTAGTATTAATATTGCCATAAATTATTGGTATTAATTCCAATAATTTAATTTTGATATTAAATTACTTATATTAATTCCAATAATTTAATTTTGATATTAAATTACTTATATTAATTCCAATAATTTAATTTTGATATTAAATTACTTATATTAATTCCAATAATTTAATTTACGTATTAAATTATTGGTAGTAATTACAATAATTAAATATATATTAATTTATGGCTATTTATGATAAGGCGTGAGGTCACCCATCCTCACACTACTCTTAGGCAGGCACGCTTAACTTCAAAATTCTTATGGAATCTTGTTCACCTGAACCAATTTGGTTTTTGTCTTGTAATTTGTCTTAAGTTTCTTTTTCAAGGTTTAATGAACCCTTTGAATCACCTGAGAGTTGTAATTTCCTAAATTGCCCATTCACAATTGATCGGGTTTGTGAACCAGTTCAGTTTTCTCACTCGGTTTGACTAGTTCCCTTCCTGGTTTTCCTTAGATCAAAAGGGTGGGATTTACAACTCTCCTCTCCTTTTAGGAGTTTTGTCCCCAAAACTTAGTTAGCAACCTTGTATGAGAATCATTTCCTTTGATGCCCCTTTGGTGTTTGCTTAAGATGCAAACTTTTCTCTCCTCCTTTCAATTAGCCCCTTTTTACAACCTTCATTTAATGAATTCCTTTTTCCTTTATATTATTTACTCCCTCCATGGAGTTTATCATAACTAGACATACCTTACCTTAGGGTATGTTCTTATATTTTATCTCTCTCTTTGCTTAGAGCAACATTTTTCCCCTTGAGGTTCTGTACTCAAGATTGGAAATTCCAAGATAACTAACCAATTTCGTGTCTAGTTAACTGCTTGATCATTGAAACCCTTAACTCGTTGTCCTATAGAGCATTTCGTACTTATTTCCCCGGATTTCTTTATCATCACCTTTTCGTCCCATTTCGACTCTTCCTTCATTCGTTGCTCATTACAAATCGATCCAAATTATGTTTGACTTTGGCATGCTTATGAACCGACTCTTCCTTATTTTGAGTCATGTTTTCATTGGGATCGTTGGGTTTTCTTGTCCCTTATAGCATGACATTTTCTAGATCTTATCTCTATATCCATTAGATCTCCAAAACACTTCCTTTAGGGTTATTCCTTATTTTTCAACCTCTAAGGGATTGCATAACTTCACCCCTCTTTTCCTCAGGTAGGATTCCTCGACTACCTTTACTGTTATTAACTCAATTTACACAATTGTTTCGGTTCTCCTTACCCACTCATTCCTTTTCGACTTCCTTATTGAGTATTTTCAGTTCCAATTAATTAAATTTCCAGATGTTTTACCGACATGTTGGGTTTTGTCCTTTCCTAGTTCCATCCTCATTCCCAATGATATCATTTACTTAAGGGTTTTCCTTTGGCCTTAATCCACTTTTACTTACTCATAATCACTTCATGATTCTTCATTCTACAATAATTGCTTTCAATCTACATGTCACTTACTTTGCTTGGGAAGGTTCCCTCCTTCTGGTTTTGTTCTCTACTATGTCCCTTACAATAGAGATTTCCATCTTAGGAGTTACATGCTCAACCTCCTTATCATTCATTGTATGGTTCTTTCTCCCTTTCTTTGTACCCTTATCTATGTTAGGGCATCTGTTTGTTTTGGATCCTTCTCTATCCATAACTTTTGTTTTATCCCTTATTCCTTAGATGGGATACTTCTGATTATTGGTTTCATTCCATGCATTTCACACTATGCTCGGTCGTCCACTCTTAAAGCTTCATATGCGCGTGTGGACTATGACATGTCTTACCAATTGTGGTTATTCCTCCTTAGCCACATCTTATTTGGCAGACTTACTTTCCCAATGTTTCTCGAACATTCTTTACTTTATTACCTTAGTATGGGTTGTCCACTCATTCATACTTGTCACAACATCTTTTTGATGCTAACCCATTAACTTATTTCCGTTTAAGGAGGGTTGACATCCTCCTTATTTCAAAATCTCTTGTTCGTCCTTCGTGAAGCTTACTTAACCATCTCAAGACTTTAAACTAGAAATCCGGTTTTGACCATTAATTTCTTTAAGGATTTTCCTTCATTCTTCTTTTTCCAATGTTTTGGCCTTTTCACTTCTCCCTTCTTTGTCGTGGTTTAAATCTAGGGTTCTCTCAAAGACCAATTCTTCAACTATCTCCTTCTCTCCATTTTTTTATGATCCAATCATCTGGGCAGCTGTATCACTCATCCTTCATGCCCATCCTTTGTCATTCATAAAGTGTAGTCTTTACTACATCTCAACCTTTCTCAAGATTCTGTTCATTCTCTTTGGCTGCCCTCTGCTGCCAGTTTCTTCTTTCTACATGGTTCTCCTGTTCTCTCCAAACAGATCACACTAGGCCATTATGATACTTCCTTCCTTGGAAACATTTCCTAATTAAGGTTTTCTTAGGGTAGTTGTCTTCTCGAGTACTCCTGTCCTTAACATCCATCTCACTGACCTTTTTAGGGTGTAATCCTTTCTACTTCCCGGTCTTCCTTAGGGTGTCATTTGTTCCCTCTGACTATCTCGTTGTAACGACTTGCTTTCTCTTGTCCTGTTGGTCCGAACTTCCTACTTGGCATAGTTGCTTTTTCCAAGGTGATTTATTCTTGTAATCCCAATACGTCTCGTTCGTCATCAAATGTTCGTCTTGTCTTCTCTTGTGGATGCACTCCTTTCTTTGCTCCTAAATTGTTTGGAAATTTCTTCTTTAAGGGAGAGTTCTCTTCAGCTACCTTTTTTTTTTCTATTTATGGTTTTATCGAAGTCCTACCTTCAACCCCCTTTTTTTCTTCCTGCCACTTTTTCTGTGATCTCGAAACGTTTCCTCTGGTATGTGGTTGAAATTACAAGCGAGAGTCATGTTCCTTGGGATGGTATCCTTCTCGGTTTGCCCTTCCTAAGAAGAAGTTTAAATTTGGCATTCACCTCGTCATTTCTTGTCCTCTTTGTGAACCGCTTAATTAACCTACTCCATAGTTTCGATCTCTAGTCCTTCATGTCTTTAGTGATCTTTGAGGAGGTATTCCCCTCAATCTATGAGGTGTGGGACACTCATTTCCTTACACCTATAATAGTTCATATTGGTACTAGACCTTTAGTAGGGTTGGGCATCTCTTCAGGTAATGTCCCATCGTTATTCTCTTACATGGATTATTGTGGTTTCTTCTTTCCTTCGAGCGGGGCTTTTCCAGGGTTACTAGTAGTTTGGTGCTTTACCGTTCTTGAGTCTGCTCACTTTGATAGTTTTCTTGCTGAATCACCTTTGCTAAGGGTCATGGTAAGAGTCCTCCTATGTTTCCTACTTCATCTCCCATCACTGGGATGTGACTTTTCCTTAGTTTCCAGGATAGTGTGGGTTTGTTTTATTTTCTTTAAGTCATATTCATAGTAAGATCACATCCTCAGAAGATGGAGTTTTGGAGAATTTAAATATTTTATTAATATGGGGATACAAAAGGTTGGGCTCTCAGTCCTATCACAGGAAATGGTCATAAATTAACTAGGGAGCTATGGGATTCTTGCTAAGCATCCTCCTATAAACTTAGGGTTGTGTCATCGATAGGTCCTAGCACCATTCTCCAAGATACTTTGCCATTTGGTCTTTCGAGATTTCTGCCAGGTCTCAGGCATTTGGGAAGCTTCTAGGGTTGTCTTCTTATGAATGTAAGGTGTTGAGTAGAGCCATTCCAAGTTTTCTTGGTTCCTCTCCTGGAAGCCATCTGAAAATTTTAGGATAAATCCTATTAGTTACTATATTTTCTAGTCTTGATTATGTATTTGAAGAAACATGCTCTGATACCACTCTAGTTGTCATGCCCCGACCTGGTTTGGTCGGATCTCTGTGATCAACCCACCACTCTCCCGATTTACTAAAGGGTTTCCCCTTATATTACAAACCATAAAAAGTAAAGAGTTCTTTAGACCTGCACCTTTTTCTAGGAATATCATAAATCAAAACTGCATAGTAATTTAAATTAATCGTACCTGTCTTGTAGGCGTTTAATTGTGAAAGTCTTTTAAGGTTCGACTTTTTGGGACTTCCTGAAAGGGGTATAAGGGAGGGGGTGAGTACAACTACTCAGTGAATGGGATTCAAATCTTTTGGCTTTCAAGAAAAATATTTATATGAAATGTGCCAGACTCCTTTCTTTTCAAAAATCCCTTAATTTAAAATTTCTCTCGGGTTTTTCCATTATTTCTTAGTTACCGGTGTGTCATCACTCAACACACATCCTTCATCATGAAGGTTACACACATTCACAAGTCAGTATCACTACTGAACCTGCTAGTGGCTTCGGAGCGACTTTTCCTGCCACCCGGATAGAAGTATGACCACATCTACCCTAGGAATGAGTGGATGTCCACGACATCCGACCCTCATTCCTAGAATAAAATCTTCGTATCCGTTATGAGGACAGAGACCTCATCCTGTCCCCACCCCAGTCTCATGCGCTTGGTGTTACTCCAAATTTCGCACAGACAGCTAGAATGATGAACTGCCCTTATAGCCACCAGGTCGTCCACTACCCTTAGGACGCATCACTACCCCTCATGGGCGTCTTGATGATCTCGTACTCACAGTGCATACACAAACAATGTATTCTCATATTGCCATGTAATCTGTGGTGCCACTGGTCCGTCGACCTGTCATGTCGCACTGCCGCTAGTTGACTGAGCATGTCGGTCCTATCTTAGTTCCATGGCCAAACAATTCACTTATTAAGTTTTATAGCACACATATCATGTTCGTTTACGAGCTCCTACTCGTGCCAACTAGCCTTGGGCCCATTGTACGAGATTTTCAAAATCGGGCATTTAGCCCCCAAGTTCCAAAACCGAGGCCCCCGGCCTATCAAAGCTATTCGAGCTCCCATCAAGAAGGTCTCCCAAATAGTTTAAGCATTGGCACACAGTCAAGGGAGAGCACTTCCGACAAAATTATATTTTCAACTGTCCATTATACCGACCAGGTATAAGCATACCTCCATTCATAACCGATGAACGGGTTTTCAACTTCCTTCGAGGAAGTTTCATCATACCAACTGGATATTATCTACTTACAACCGGTAAATAGTTTTTTCGCATGATTTTCACATCACTTCCTTTAAGTTGTGATGTTTAAAATACCACTTAATAATGGATTTTCATACTGAGGTACTTATCATCCCCAACCGGGTATGATATAAAATTCTCACTCACAACCGGTAAGTGGTTTTTAATTTTAAGTAAGTTGTGCCCATCATCCCAACCGGGTATGATGTTAGTAAACCCACTCACCCGTTAATGTAGTGAATTTCACTATACCGGTTCTTTGTATTCACGCGAGCTCGTCCATGCTGGCGTTCTCGGTATTTCACGTTCCTACACGACATGAACATCCTTGTTAATTATTACTCAGTATAACAACCTTCATTCATTTCCAATGAATGAGAAAATCCAAATTTTAGTTATTTGTAATTAGGTCCCTAAAATTATTTCTCTTTAACTTTAAGTCCCTAATGTTGGTTTTCTCCTCAAATTAAGTCCCGTAACTTTTAAAATTTATCTTGGTACCTCAATTTATTCAATTTCACCAAAAATGGGTTTAATTTCCCAAATTTCCAATTTGGTCCCCCAATTTTTTCCAAAATTACCATTTTGCCCTTCCTTTACAAAAATGGTAAGTTTTGCCCCAAAAATTCCAAAATTCCTCAATTGGTCCTCCAACATTATTTTCATGCCCAATTGACCCTCAATTTCATAAAATAGCATTTTGGTCCTTTGAATTTCGAAAATCCCCAATTTTCCTCCAATTTCAACTCATCAACACTACCGAATTTTATTTCATCAAATTGACTGATCAAACACTTCTAATTGTTGAAATTGAGTTCCTGCATGTTCCTACAATTCTAAGAAACTTTGAATCGCAGATTTTAAAGCCGGAACGAGCTCAAACGGAGCTTCGCCGGAAAACAGACTGTAGAGAGAGAAAACTTCGATTTCTCACTAGTGAGGGCACGGCGGTCCAAGCTTTCAATCTATGCAGATAGCTCTCATCTTGAGGTTCAACCTAGAATCAAGAATCATATCAATTGATGCCGACTTGAGTTAGAATTTCATTATTGAATTTCTGCTAGTTCTCTCTCTAGCACCGACCGGAAATTGTAGAGGGGAGTCGAATTGGCTTACCTTTCAATCGTAATTCGGCCAAGGGAGGGCTGAGGAAGTGTTTGGAACTCTTAGTTTGGCCTGAGGAGGGCTCAAAATGGCCAATTTCAACTCGGTCGAAATAGGGTAGCTTCGGTCCATCGGAGCTGCTTCACTGTTCCATCATGTCGGCGCTTCTCTAGTGATTCTCGGATTGATTGGAGTTTGCTATCAGATAGTTGACTTCTCCCGGGTTCTAAAGAGCTCGACGTCTCCTTTTGAGGTTAAGAAAAATGTTCAAGTCGAAGCTCTAGTTTAAGCTTCATCAGGAAATTGAGCAGTAGAGAGAGAGAGAGAGAAGTGTTCGGGTGTGAGGAGAATGAATGGGGATAACCTTTTTATATAGGTGTAAAACCGTGTATTAAATGGGAGAGATTTATTACTAGTATTAATATTGCCATAAATTATTGTTATTAATTTCAATAATTTAATTTAGGTATTAAATTATTTGTATTAATTACAATAATTAAATATATATTAATTTTTTGCTATTTATGATAAGGCGTGAGGTCACCCATCTAGGTGGAGTTACCCTGGTTCAAGCTCTCATCAGCTCTTGCTCTCCTACACCTACTCCTCCTTCGTGGGTAGGGTTTCTAACTGATTCAATAGTTTGACTTTCGTTAGTAGTGTTAGTGCGTTAGGTCCTTATTTTGGATGTCATTTATACATGGTATGTAAAGTCTTATAATAAGTATATAATTGACTTTCAAAATGTACTTATAAAAATCTAGGAAAAACAATTGTATGAATATCATAAAGGTTATGTGCCTCAGGTTTTTTTTGTGTTTACTATAGAAGTCCTCTTTCCTTGTTTCATGTATCTTGTAGGGGTATTTGAGGGGTGAGTTCACAACACAAAAAGCATAATTGGTTGGCATCATGATGTCATTTTCATGATTCAGCATATACTCTAATAATGTTTACAAGTAATATTTTAAGAACATTTATAAAGTTCTACTAGAGTGAAAGAATTAAGCTTTCAATGGAGTTTGTATCAAGTCATACATAACATCACACACACCTTTTCCATCAAGGAAGAAATCACACATTTACATAACATAATTCTCATCCAATCCACTTATGGTTCAAAGCAACTTTATCGACAACCTGGGTTAGCATGCTTAACGTCAAAGTTCTTATGGAATCTCGCTCACATGAACCAATTTGGTTTTTGTCTTCTAATTTGTCTTAAGTTTTTTTTCCAAGGTTAAATGAACCATTTGGATCACCTAGGAGTTGTAATTTCTTAAATTGCCCATTCACAATTGATGGGGTTTGTGAACCAGTTCAATTTTCTCACTCAGTTTGACTAGTTCCCTTCCTGGTTTTCCTTAGCTCAAAAGGGCAGGGTTTACGGGAAGTATCCAAGAGGATGGTGCTAGGACCTATTGAGGTCACAACTCAAATTATGAAGGAAGCCAAGCATGAAGCCATAAATACCAGCAAAGGGCATATAATCTTACATAGGAGGATGTTTATTAAGAATCCCATAGCTCTCTAGTTATTTTGTGATCATTTTCTGTAATAGGGCCAAAACACCCAACATACTGTACTACTTTATTAATAAAGTACTCCAAATTCCTAAAAACCCTATCCCTCAAAGGATGTGATCTTCAAGGAAGATAGCCCCAAGGAAGGTGACCAATTAAGCCTATACTACCATAGAAACTAAGGAGAATCTCATCTAAGTTAAGGAAATTGAATTAGGGAATCGAGAAATCTAGGAGGATTCTTAGAGTGATCAATTGACAAAGAAAACTCTCAAGGTATCCAGACTCAAGGACAAATGAGCACCAAAACTAACAATTTCCTAGAAAAAAATGCCAGGAGGAACCACTTATGTTAATGTAATTACAAGTACGAAAAAAAGAGGACACTACGTGGAGAAGTGCCCAACCCTTTAGGGGAATAGAACAGGAAGTGAAAAAAAATTGTCCCACTCCGCCTAGAGTCAATACAATATTTTCCATGAATAATGCCCCCACAGCTATAGGAAAACTAAAAGGATACCAACCTTAGAAATACAACTCCTACTCGAAACTTCAATTACATCCAAGAGTAAGCTCTTCAAATGGTAGGAAGAAAAAGAAAAGGGACTAAAGGTAGGATCTCGATAAACCACAAATAGAACAAAGAGAACTCTCCCTTAAAAGAAGAAAATTCTAAATATTGGGAGCAAAGAAGGGAGAGCAACCATAAGAGAAGACAAGACAAACATTTGACGACAAACGAGATGTATTGGGACTATAGGAATGAATCACCTTGGAAAAAAAATGAAGTCAAATAGGAATTTCAGACCAACATGACAAAAGAAGGAAAGCCGTTACAAAAAGATAGTCAAAGAGAATAAATGACACCATAAGGAAGACCGGTAGGTAGAAAGGACTACACCCTAAAGAGGTCAGCAAGATGGATGTTAAGGACAAGAGGACTCGAGAAAACAACTGCCCTAAGAAAGTTAAACCAAAGGAATGCTGGAGGCAAGGTAGTTAACGAACTAATACACAAGAAAACCATAATTTGAGTTCCAACAAGGAAGAGAGAGGTGGAAAGGCAAAATACTCAGGAAAAGAAGGATGAAAGAAATCCATAAAGGACCAAAGGCCAAATTAACATTTAAATTCAAGCCAAGATAGGAATAGGCAAGCCTCTCATATAATTGTCAAGAAATCTTGAAATAAGGAAGATTTGAATGCTACATAAAGAAATACACGATGGAAGTAAACTTTGGAGGGATGCATACAACTAAGTACCTCAAAGGAATCATTGGTTGGCGGATGGACATAACGTTGAGTGCAATGAACCAATCCATCTTTAGAAACTTCTTGAAGGAAGAATGTATTGGAGGCCAATTATGACATGCTTTGGTAGAGTAATCGAGCCAAATAACTATTACAGGAGAATCAAGTAGAAATTAGTAACAACGGGATGGTCAAAGAGAATCCTAAAAAAGGCTGAGATGTAGTAAAGACTACATTATATGAAGAACAAAAGGATGGGCATGAAGGACGAGTGATACAACTGCCCAGATGATTGGATCAGAAAAATAGTGAGAAAGAGGTCGTTAAAGAACTGGTCTTCGACAGAACCATGGATTTAAACCACGATATAGAAGGGAGAAGTGAAAAGGCCAAATCATTGGAAAAGAAGAATGAAGGAAAATCCTTAAAAGAAATCAATGGCCAAAACTGAATTTATCATTAAAAGTCTTGAGACGGTTAAGTGAACCTCTCAAAGGATGATTAAGAGATTTTGAAACTAGATGGATGTGAGCTCTCCCTAGAAAGAAATAGACATGTACTAGGGTACGAGTGAGAATGAGGATGGAGTACGAAGGACGTACCCATAGGATATCAAGAGTAAAGGTAAGCATGAAAATAATGGCATCAAGGGACATCATTTAAAGTTATGTGCTTCAAAGATGTATGAAAAAGAAATTACGAGAGAAAAGGGTAAGAATCCACCCAAATAAGGAAAATACTAAGAAATGATGCATGATCTAATAATGAAGAAATGGAACCAGGTGACGAGAGGTATGGAGACGAATTCGCAAATAAATGCATGCTAAGGTGAAAGAAACCGAAGGAAGCATATTAAGAGATATTGTGACAAGTGAGAATGAGTGGACTATCCATAAGAAAGTAATGAAGGAAAGAACATCTGAGAAATGTTGGGAAACTAGGCCCTCCAAATAAGATGTGGTTATGGAGGAATAACTACAATTGGTAAGACAGGTCATAGTCCACACGTGTATAATGAAGCCTAAAAAGTGGACGACTGAGCATGGTATGAAGTGCATGAAATAAGACTAATAAGTTCCTCAAATAAAGAATAAGGGATGGAATGGAGTTTTAAGATGGGAAGGATTCTAAGTGGGCAAATGCCACAGTATAGAAGGAAAAGTAAGGAAAACGGAGGAAGAAATCTTCAAGGAATGGTAAGAAGGTTGAGCATGTAGCTCCTAGAACGAAAGTCTCTACCTTTAGGGACATTGGAGAATGAAATCATTAAAAGGGAACTCCCCGAACAAAATAATAGACTAAAAAATGGTCAAACGGGAATAATGAACTATGAAATGATTACGAACAAGTAGGAGTGGATTAAGGCCAAAGAAAATCCTTGAGTAAAGGATGTTATTGGGAGCGAGGATGGACCTAAGAAAGCATGAATCCAGCATGTTAGAAAAACATCTAGAAATCAAATAATTGGAACTAGAAAGACTCAATAAGGAAGTTGAAAAAGGACGAGTGGGTAAGGAGAAACGATATCATTTTATAAGTTGATGTGGACAATGGTAAAGGTAGTCGAGAAATACTACCAAAAGAAAAGCGGGATGAAGTTATACAGTCCCTGAGAGGTTGGAAAGTTAGGAACAATCCTAAAGGAGGTGTTTTGGAAATCTAATGGACATAGAGACAAGATCTAGAAAACACCATGTTGTAAAGGGCAGGTAAACCCAACAGTCCTGAGGAAAACATGACTCAAAATAAGAAAGAGTCAGTTAATAAAAATGACAATGTCAAACCTAAAATTTGGACTAAATTGTAATGAGCAACAGATAAAGGAGTACGAAAAGGTGGTGACAAGGAAATCCATGAAAACAAGTACGTAATGCTCTAAAGGATGTTGAGCTAAGGGTTGCAACGACCAAGAGGTTAACTAGACATAGGAATGGTTTAGTATCTTGGAACTTCCAATTTTGAGTACAAGACCTCAAAGGGGAAAATGTTTCTCTAAGCAAAGAGAGATGTGAATCCAAGGATATACCCTTAAGTAAGGTATATCTAGTTATGATAAACTCCATGAAGGGAGTAAATAATATAAAGAAAAAGAAATTCCTTAGGGGAAGGATGTAAAAAGGACTAGTTGGAAGAACAAGAGAAGAGTTTACATGTTAAGCAAATACCAAATAGATATCAAACGAAAAAAGATTCCTCATGCAAGGTTGCTAATTAAATTTTGGGGACAAAAGTCCTAAAGGAGGGGAGAGTTGTAAACCCCGCACTTTTGAGTTAAGGAAAAATCGGGAAAAGAACCGGTTAAACCAAGTAAGAAAATCGAACCGATTAACGTACTCAATCAATTGGGAATGGGCAATTTGGAAATTTACAACTCCCAGGTCATACAAAGGCTTCATAAAACCTTGGAAAATAACCTTAGGACAAATTGGAAGAGAAAAACCAGACCGGTTTAGATGAACTAGATCCAATTGGATTGAACGAGTTTATGAACCTAGTCGGTTCAAGAACTGGAATCGATAGAGAAAGGGCAAACAGGGAAATTTATGGATCACTTGTGACCTGAAGAGATTAATAAACCTTGGGAAGGAACCTTAGAACAAAGTGGGAGAGAAAAACCAAACTAGTTCGGGTGAACCGAACCCGAACCAGATTAAACCGATTTAAGAACCGAGCTAGTTTATGAACCAGAATTAATAGAGACATAGTAAATTAGGAAATTTATGGACCCTAAGTGACCTAAGGAGTCACAAAAGTCATGGAAATGGACTTGTGAAGGAATTGGAGATGAAAACCAAACTGGTTCAGGTGAATCGGATCCAAACTAGTTTGAACCACTATTAAACCGGATCCTAAATTCATTTTGTGGCTTAAAAAATTCAAATTTGAGATTTGAGGCCACCATTGGATAGAAAATGACTTTAGATGAATTTAGAAATTTTTAGATTTCAAAAACTCAGTCGAATGAGGGATGAACTGGTCGGATTAAGCTTCGAACCCATTTCGGACTGGTCTGGTCTAGTTCAGAACAGTGTTGTGTTCTTCCTTTAGATGACAACACTATTCACTGGCCAAAAAATCGAAGCAACACCGGCGATGAAGAAACGTCTCCGTTCAATACATTTACGGCCATCAATGTTTGTCATAAAGGTGCTAAATGGATGGTCGATGAGTCCCCGAGCTCCCTATATAAAGAGTCCCTCTCCATTCATCCTCTCCACACCTGAAAAGCTCACTCTCTCTCAGTTGCTTGGTTTTTTGGCGAAGCTCAAACTAGAGCTCTGATATAGGGTATTTTCTAAGCCAAAGAAGGCGAGGTCAGGTTCTTTAGAACCAGGGAGAAGTTAGCTACACGCCTATAGTCTCCACTTGATCCGAGGATCGCCGGAGAAATGCCAGCATGATGGAACAATGAAGCAGATGGACCGAAGCTGCCCTATTTAGGCCGAGTTGAAATCAGCCATTTCAAGCTCTCCTAAGGCCAAACAAAGCCCTCCCAACACTTTCTTAGCCCTCCCACGACC
This sequence comes from Trapa incisa, assembly GCA_030064435.1. Lineage (NCBI taxonomy): Eukaryota > Viridiplantae > Streptophyta > Magnoliopsida > Myrtales > Lythraceae > Trapa > Trapa incisa. The sequence goes on along the minus strand of CM057785.1, from coordinate 18,914,945 downwards.
GAATTAGGACTGAAAGGTAAGCCAATTCAGCTCTCCTCTGCAATTTTTGGCCGATGCTAAAGAGAGAACCTATAGAATTTCGAAAATGAAATTCTAACTCAATTCGGCATCAATTGATGCAATTCTTGATTATAGAATGAACCTCAGGATGAGAGCTATCTGCCCAGATCAAAAGCTCGGACTGTCGTGCCCTCACCGGTGAGTAATCGAAGTTTTCTTTCTCTACAGTTCATTTTTCAGCGAAGCTCCGCTTGAGCTCGTCTCAACGTTAAAACTTGCGATTCAAATTGTTAAAAATCGTATGAACATGTAGAAACTCAATTTCAACTTCAATTTCAATAATTGGAAATGTTTGATTGGTCAATTTGATGAAATCAAATTTGGCTATGTTAATAAGTTTGAATTGAGGGGAAATTGGGGATTTTAGAAAATTTGAAGGACCAAAATGTAAATTCCTAAAAATGAGAGTGAATTGGGCATGATAAAAATGTTAGAGGGCTAATTGAGGAATTTTAGAATTTTTTGGGGTAAAATTTACCATTTTTGTAAAGGAATGGTAAAATGGTAATTTTGGAAAAATTGGAGGACCAAATTGAAAATTTGAGAAATTAATCCCCTTTTAGTGAAATGGAATAAATTGAGGTCCTATGATAAATTTTAGAAGTTTCGGGACTCAATTTGAGGAAAAACCAGCATTAGGGACTTAAAGTTAAAGAGAAATAACTTTAGGGACCTAATTACAAATAAATGAAAGTTTGACTTTCTCATTCATTTGGAATGAATGAAGGCAATTAGGTCGAAGGATAATGAACCAAGATGTTCATATCGTGTAGGAACAGGAAGTAGCAGGAACGCTAGCAAGGACAAGCTCGCGTGAATACAAAGAACCGGTCTAGTGGAATTCATGGCATTAACAGGTGAGTGGGTTTACTAACATCATGCCCGGTTGGGATGATGAGCACAACTTAAAATTTTAAAACCACATACCGATTTTGAGTGGAAATTTTATATCATACCCGGTTGGTGATGAAAAGTACCTCAAAATGAAAACCCACTACTAAGTGGTTTTTTAAACATCACAACTTGGAGGAGTGATGTGAAAAACATGTAGAAAAACTACTTACCAGTTGTAAGTAGATCATACCCAGTTGGTATGATGAAACTTCCTCGAAGGAAGTTGAAAACCTGTTCATCGGTTATAAACGGAGGTGTCCTTATACCCGGGCAGTATAACGGATAGAGAAAACATATGTTTTGTCGGAAGTGCTCTCCCCTGACTGTGTGCCAATGCTTAAACAATTTGGGAGACCTTCTCGACAGGAGCTCGAATAGCTCTAATAGGTCGGGGGCCTTGGTTTTGGAACTTGGGGGCTAAATACCCGAGTTTGAAAATCTCGTACAGTGGGCCCAAGGCCAGTTGGCACGAGCAGGAGCTCGTAAACGAATATGACATATGTGCCATAAAACTTAATAAGTGAATTGTTTGGCCATGGTACCAAGATAGGACCAACGTGCTTAGTCAACTAGTGGCAGTGCAACATGACAGGTTGACGGACCAGTCAAGACAAACAACTGCGAGTTGAGTTGAGAGTTAGGGCTGTTGGACTAGTGGCACCACAAATTATATGGCATAATGAGAAAATATTGATTGTGTATGCACTATGAGTACGGGATCATCGAGATGCCCAAGAGGGGTAGTGATGCGTTCTAATACTTACCAGTAAGTATAAGGGCAGTTTGTCGATCTAGGTGTTTGTGCAAAATTTGGAGTAGCACCAAGCACATGAGATCGGGGTGGGGATAGGATGAGGTCTCTGTCCTCATAATGGACACAGATTTTATTCTGGGAATGAGGGTCGGATGTCGCGAATATCCACTCATTCTTAGGGTAGAAGTGGATGTACTTCTATCAAGGTGGCCGATAAAGTCGCTCCGAAGCCACAAGTGGGTTCAGTGATCGTGCTGACCTACGAATATGTGTAACCTTCTTGATGAAGGATGTGTGTTGGGTGATGACACACCGTGGTTAAAAAGAAATGGTGATAAACATGAGAATTTGAATGAAATGATTTTTTTTAAAAGAAAGGAGTGTGGCACACTCCAATAATAAATGTTTTCTTAAAGTCTAAACCTTTGAAAACTCATTCACTGAGTAGTCGTACTCACCCCCTCCCTTATATCCCTTTCAGGAGATTTCGGAAAGCCTACCCTTAAAGAACATCAACTAAGATGCTTGTGATACAGGTATGATAAATTTAAATTATTATGCAATTTTGTTTTTGTTATTCCTGGAAAAGGTGCAGATTTAAAGGATGTCTTACTCTTTACGGTCTATAGTAAGGGGAAACCCTTTAATAAATCGGGAGAGTGGCGAATTGATCACGAGGATCTAATCAAACCGGGTCAGGGCATGACACCTCAGTTTTGGAACTTGGGGGCTAATATGCCCAATTTTGAAAATCTCGTACAGTGGGCCCAAGGCCAGTTGGCACGAGCAGGAGCTCGTAAACGAACATGACATATGTGCCATAAAACTTAATAAGTGAATTGTTTGGCCATGGTACCAAGATAGGACCGACGTGCTCAGTCAACTAGCGGCAGTGCAACATGACAGGTTGACGGACCAGTCAAGACAAACAACTGCGGGTTGAGTTGAGAGTTAGGGTCGTTGGACCAGTGGCACCACAGATTATATGGCACTGATAGTGCATGCACTGTGATTACGGGACCATCAAGACGCCCAAGAGGGGTAATGATGTGTCCCAAGGGCACTGGACGACCTGGTTGATATAAGTGCAGTTCGTCGTACCAGGTGATCATGCAAAATTTGGAGTAGCACCAAGTGCATGAGACTGGGGTGGGGACGAGATGAGGTCTCTGTCCTCATACGGACACAAAAAATTGATTCCCGGATTGAGGGTCGGATGTCATGTACATCCACTCATTCTTAGGGTAGAAGTGGACGTGCTTCTATCTAGATGGTCGTAAAGTCACTCTGACACCACAAGTGGATTCAATGGACGGGTTGGCCTACGAATATGTGTTTGACCTTCATGATGAACGATGTGTGTTGGGTGATTACACACCTTGATTAATAAGGAAATGGTGGTAAAAGCTAAGATTTGATATGAAAAGATTTTTTAAAGAAAGGAGTCTGGCACACTCCATTACAAGTCTTTTTCCTAAAAAGTTAAAAGTTTTGAAAAAACCCATTCACTAAGTAGTTGTACTCACCCCCTCCCTTATATCCCTTTCAGTAAATTCCAGAAAGCCTACCCTTAAAGATCATCAACTAAGATGCATGTGAGATAGGTATGATGAAATTAAAATATTATGCAGTTTTGATTTATGTTATTCCAAGAAAAGGTGCAAGTTTAAAGGACACCTTACTCTTTATAGTCTATAATAAGGGGAAACCCTCTAATAAACCGAGAGAGTGACGGGTTGATCACGAGGATCCGATCTAACCGGGTCGGGACGTGACAACTAGAGTGGTATGAGAGCCTATTTCCTTGAATACATAATCAAGACTAGAAAATATAATAACTAATAGGATTGATTTTAAAATTTTAAGATGGCTCCTAGGAGAGGAACCAAGAAAACTAGAAATGACTCTAATCAACACTCTGTCCTCGTAGGAAGACAACCCTAAAAGCTTCCCAATGCATGAGGTATGGTAGAAGTCTCAAAAGCCAAATGAGGGAGTATCCAAGAGCATGGTGCTAGGACCTATTGAGGTCACAGCTCAAAGTATGAAGGGAGCCAAGCATGAAGCCATAAACGCCAGCAAGGGGCATATAAGCTTACATAGGAGGAGGCTTATCAAGAATCACATAGCTCCCTAGTTATTTTGTGATCATTTTCTGTAATAGGTTCAAAACACCCAACATACTGTACTCCTCTATTAATGAATTACTCCAAACTCCTAAAAACCCTGTCCCTCAAAGGATGTGATCTTCAAGGAAGATGGCTCCAAAGAAAGTGACCAAATAAACCTGTACTACCATAAAAACTAAGGAGAATCCCATCAAAGTTAAGGAAATTGAATTAGGGAATCGAGAAATCTAGGAGAACTCTTAGAGTGATCAATTGACAAAGAAGACTCCACAAGAAAAACTCCCAAGGTATTCAGACTCAAGGAGGAAGGAGCACCAAAACTAACACCAGGAGGGACCACTTATGTTCATGTAATTACAAGCATGAATAATAGGGATACTGCGTGGAGAAGTGCCCAACCCTACTAAGGATAGGAATCAAGTTAACATATATGGGAATAAGACACGAAGTGAATAACTGTCCTACACCACCAGGAGTCAAGGCAATATTTTCCAAGAATAATGCCCCCACACTTATACGAAACACGAAAGGATACCAACCTTAGAAATACAACTCCTGCTCAAAACTTCAATTACATCCAAGAGTAAGCTCTTCAAATGGTAGGAAGAAAAAGAAAAGGGACTAAAGGTAGGACATCGATAAACCACAAATAGAATAATGAGAACTCTCCCTTGAAAGAAGAAAATTCTAAAAATTGGGAGCAAAGAAGGGAGAGCAACCACAAGAGAAGAGAAGACGAACAATTGATGACAAACGGGATGTATTGGGATCACATGAATGAATCACCTTGGAAAAAGCAATGAAGCCAAATTGGAAATTCGGACCAACATGAAAAAGAGAGCAAGTCATTATAACAAGATAGTTAGAGGGAATAAATGACACCCTAAGGAAGACCGGGAGGTAGAAAGAACTACACCCTAAAAAGGTCAGTGAGATGGATGTTAAGGATAGGAGGACTCAAGAAACAACTGCCCTAAGAAACTTAAACTAAAGGAATGGTGGAGGCGAGGTAGTTAATAGACTAATACACGGGAAAGTAATAATTTAAGTTTTAACAAAGAAGAGAGAGGTGAAAAGGCCAAATACTCAGGAGAAGAACGATAAAAGAAATCCTTAAAAGGACCAAAGGACAAATTAACGACTAAACTCAAGCCAAGAAAGGGATAGGCATGCCTCTCACATAATTGACAAGAAATCTTGAAACAAAGAAGATTTGAACACTCCATAAAGAAATACATTATGAGAGTAAACTTTGGAAGGATGCATACGATTAACTACCTTTGAAGGAATTATTGATGGGCAAATGGATATAATGTGGAGTGCAAGGAACCAACCCTTAATTACGAAATATTTTGGAGGAAGGGTGTATCGGAGGCCAATTAAGACCTACTTTGGAAGAGTAATAGAGCCAAATAACAATTACAGGAGAACCAAGTAGAATTTAGTAGCAACGGGATGGTAAAAGAGAATCCTAAGAAAGGCTGAGATGTAGTAAAGACTACACTCTATGAAGAACAAAAGGATGGGCAAGAAGGACGAGTGATACAACTGCCCAGATGATTGGACCAAAGAAATGGGGACAAAGAGACAGTTAAAGAACTAGTCTTCGAGAGAACTATGGATTTAAACCACGACAAAGAAGGGAGAAGTGAAAAGGCCAAAACATTGGAAAGAAGAACGAAGGAAAAATCCTTAAAGAAATCAATGGCCAAAACCAGATTTATAATTTAAAGTCTTGAGATGGTTAAGTGAACCTCTCGAAGGATCATTAGGGGATTTTGAAACTAGGTGGATGTGAGTGCTCCCCAGAAAGAAATAGACATGTACTAGGTTACGAGTGAGAATGAGGTTGAAGTACGAAAAACGTATCCGTAGGATCTTAAGAGTAAAGGTAAGCATACAACAATAGCATCAAGGGACATCATTTAATGTTAGGTGTCTTCAAAGATGTATGAAAAAGAAATTATGGGAGAAAAGGTTAAGAATCCTCCCAAATAAGAAAATTCTAAGAAATGATACATGACATAATAAAGGAGAACAGGAACCAGGTGACGAGAGGTGAGGAGACGAGTTCACAAATAAAATGCATACTAAGGTGAAAGAAACCCAAGAAAGCATATTAAGAGATGTTGTGACAAGTAAGAATGAGTGGACTATCCATAATAAGGTAATGAAGGAAAGAACGTATGAGAAACGTTGGGAAAGTGAACCCTCCAAATAAGATGTGGCTAAGGAGGAATAACCACAATTGGTAAGACGGGTCATAGTCCACACGCGCATATGAAGCCTAAAGAGTGGACAACTAAGTATAGTATGGAATGCACGGAATAAAACCAATAATCGGAAGTATCCCATCTAAAGAATAAGGGATAAAACAAAAGTTGTGGATAGAGAAGGATCCAAAGCAAACAGATGCCTTAACATAGATAGGGGTGCAAGGAAAGGGAGAAAGAAACCTTCAAGGAATGGTAGGAAGGTCGAGCATGTAGCTCCTAGAACAAAAGTCTCTGCCTTGAAGGACATATTAGAGAATGAAATTACTTCCCGAACAAAACAATAGACTGAAAAGTGTCAAACGGGAATAATGAACTATGAAATGATTATGAACAAGTAAGAGTGGATTAAGGCCAAAGGAAATCCTTGAGTAAATGATGTTATTGGGAATGAGGATGGATTTAAGAAACGATGAATCCCAACATATTAGTAAAACATCTGGAAATCAAATAATTTGAACTGGAAAGTCTCAATAAGGAAGTTGAAAAAGGATGAGTGGGTAAAGAGAAACGACACTATTTTATAAGTTGATGTGGACAACGGCGAAGGTAGCTGAGGAATACTACCAAAAGAAAAGAGGGATGAAGTTATACAATCCCTGAGAGGTTGGAAAGTTAGGAATAATCCTAAAGGAGTTGTTCTAGAAATCTAATGGACATAGAGACAAGATATAGAAAATGTCATACTGTAAAGGGCAAGTAAGCCCAATAGTCCCGAGGAAAACATGACTTAAAATAAGGAAGAGTCAGTTAGTAAAAATGACAATGTCAAACCTAAAATTTGGACTGAATTGTAATGAGCAACAGATAAAGGAGGATGAAAAGGTGATGACAAGGAAATTCGTGAAAATAGGTACGTAACACTCTAAAGGATGTCAAGCTAAGGGTTGCAATGACCAAGAGGTTAACTAGACACGGGAATGGTTTGGTATCTTAGAACTCCCAATTTTGAGTACGGGACCTCAAAGGGGGAAATGATTCCTCATGCAAGGTTGCTAATTAAGTTTTGGGGACAAAAATCCCAAAGGAGGGGAGAGTTGTAAACCCCGCCCTTTTGAGTTAAGGAAAACCAGGAAAAGAACCGGTCAAATCGAGTAAGAAAACCGAAACGGTTCACGTACCCAATCATTTGGGAACGGGCAATTTGGAAATTTACAACTCCCGAGTGATCCAAAGGGTTCAAAAAACCTTGGAAAAGAACCTTAGGACAAATTGGAAGAGATAAACCAAATCGGTTTAGATGAACCGGATCCAATTGAATTGAACCAATTTATGAACCAAGTTGGTTCATGAACCGGAACTGATAGAGAAAGGGAAAACAGGGAAATTTATGGATCCCTTGTGACCCGAAGAGATTTATAAACCTTGGGAAGGAACCTTAGAAATTTTTCAGGTGTAGAGAGGATGAATGGGGAGGGGCTCTTTATATAGGGAGATTGGAAACACTTTGGCCGTCCATTTGGCACTATTATGATTAACATTGAAGACCTAAAACACCCCGAACACTTCAGTTTCCTGGCGAGTGAACAGTGTTGTCATCCTGAGGAAGAAGATGACACTGTTCCGAACCGGACTGGACCGGTCCGAATCGGGTTCAAAGCTTAAACCGGCTAATTCACCCCCCATTCGATCGAGTTTTTCAAATCTAAAAATTTCTAAATTCATCTACAATTCATTTTCTATCCAATGGTGGCCTCAAATCTCCAATTTGAATTATTTAAGCCACCTAGAAAAATGAATTTAGGATTCAGTTCAATAGTGGTCCAAACCGGTTCGGATCCGGTTCACCTGAATCGATTTGGTTTTCATCCCCAATTCCTTCACAAGACCATTTCCATGTCTTTTGTTACTCCTTGTGTCACATAGGGTCCATAAAATTCCCGGCTTACCATCTTTTTATCGATTCTGGTTCATAAACTGGCTTGGTCCTTAAACTGGTTCAATCCGGTTTGGGTCCGATTCACCCGAACCGGTCTAGTTTTTCTCTCCCACTTTATTCTAAGGTTCCTTCCCAAGGTTTTCTTTGGAGTATAATGGAGTTGAATTCCTTTATTTTTCCCCATCTCTATCAGTTTTGATTCATGAACCGACTCGGTTCATAAACCGGTTCAATCTTGTTGGACCCGGTTCATCCAAACCAGTCTAATTTTCATCTTCCAATTCATCCTAAGGTTCTTTTCCATAGTATTTTGAACCCTTTAGATCACCTGGGAGTTGTAAATTCCTAAATTGCTCATTCACAATTATCGGGTTTGTGAACCGATTTGGTTTTCTCAATTGGTTTGACCAGTTCACTTCCTTGTTTTCCTTAGCTCAAAAGGGTGGGGTTTACAATGACCTTGTGATAGAATACCATGTTGGGAAGGCCAATGTGGTGACAGATGCTTTAAGTCGCAAGTATTAAACCGAGGAGGCATAGATAAAAATGAGTTACCTACCCTTGTTGCAGAAATTGGGAAAAATGGAAGTGGACCTTAAAGTAGACAAAGGAGAAAGATGCCTTTTGGCTGACGTAGTAGTAAGACCCAACCTAATGGAGCAAATAAAGGTCCATCAAAAAGGGGATAAGGAACTATAGCCCTATTTGGACCCAGTTAATAAAGGGATGAACCTAGACTACAACCTTCGAGGTGATGGAGTGCTGACCTATATGGGTAGAGTGTGTGTGCCCCAAGCCAAGGAACTGAAGAGATTAATATTGGAAGAGGCACGTGACTTTGTCTATGCAATGCATCCTAGTAGTACCAAGATGTACTGCATCCTCAAACAGGGTTATTGGTGGAGAGGGATGAAGAGGGTTATCATGGAATATGTAGCACGATGCATGTCCTGTCAGCAGATTAAAGCTGGGCACTAGAAACCTTCAGGACTACTACAACCCCTACCAATTCCCAAATGGAAATGGGAACACATTACTATGGACTTTGTCATGGGACTACCTGTGATTAGGAAGGGACGAGACGCGATTTGGGTCATTGTGGATAGATTGACCAAGTCCACCCACTTCGTACCATTAAGGGTGACCGATTCGGTGGAATAACTAGTTGCCTTATACTTATGGCAGATTGTGAGACTCCATGGCATCCAAGTAAGTATACTGTCGGATAGAGACCCTAGGTTTACCTTAAGGTTTTGGCCCAGTTTATAAGGTTCCTTCGGAACCACACTCCACATGAGTATGACATTCCATCCTTAGACCAATTGACAGTCTGAGCAGATGATCCAAACCCTATAGGATATGCTATGAACATGCGTACTCACTATGAACAAGGGTTAGGAGGAATACTTATGCCTGATAGAGTTTTCCTATAATAACAGTTACTAGACTAGTATTCAAATGGCTTCTTATGAAGCACTTTATGGAAAACCATGTCGTACTCCCTTATTTTGGGAAGAGGTGGGAGAAAGGAAGCTAGAAAGGGTTGAGCTAATAGAGGACACCACCGAGAAGATAAAAATCATAAGGAGTTGACTTAAGGCCGCTCAAGACAGGCAAAAGAGCTATGCGGACCATCGGAGAAGGGACTTACAATTTGTTGTGGGAGACCAAGTATTTCTCAAGGTATCCCCATGGAGGGGAATACTTAGGTTTTAGCAATGGGAGAAGTTGAAACCTAGGTACATCGGTCCCTACACCATAGTCCAAAGAATAGGGCTAGTGGCCTATAAATTAGAACTGCCTCCGGACTTACAAAGAATACATGATGTAATCGACGTCTTGGTACTCCAGAAGTATCAGTCTGATCCCAGTCATGTGCTAGATCGACCTCCACCTGAGTTAGAGAGAACATGTCCTATCAGGTAGAACCAATACAAATCATCGACTAGAGAGAGAAAAACTTGAGGAATAATAAGATTACCATGGTTAAGGTTCTTTGGAAGAATGGACCAGTATAACAGGAGACATGGGAAACCGAGAATGTTATGAGGAATGAGTACCCTCAATTATTTAAGATGTAAATTGTATTGGGCACAAAACCCCTAAAAGGATGGGAGAGTTGTAAATCTTGCCCTTTCAAAGATAAGAAAACTGGGAAAAAAACCGGTCGTTTCAAAAAGGGAAAATTGAGTCAGTTAACAAACCATAACCGATAAAGAAAGGACAAAGTGGGAAATTTGAAAATCCTAAATGACTTAGAGCCATAAAAATCATGGAAATGAGCCATAGAGAAAATTAGAAGAGGAAACCAGACCGGTTTAGGGTGAATCAGACCTGAACCAGATTAAACCGGTATGAGCCATACTTGAACTAGTTTCTAAATTGATTTTTCTTGGTAGCTTAAAATGTTCAAATTGGGGAATTAAAATCATCATTAGATAAAGAATGAATTTATATTAATTTAGAAATTTTTAATTTTGAGAAAACTAGTTTGGAACAGTGTCATCTTCTTCCTCAAGATGACAACACTGTTCATAAATGCAAAAAACTTCTTTCTCCGGCAAAGGTGTAACCGCTCCTATCATGCCATTTTAGGGTGAGGATAAGCTCGACCATGGAAAGTGGTTGAATAGAGAGTCCCCGAGCTTCCTATATAAAGAGCTCCTCTCCATTCATCCTCCACACACCTCAAATCGCCATTCTCTCTCAACTGCTCCATTTTCCGATGAAGCTCAAACCAGAGCTCTAACTTAAGCAGTTTTGTTAGCCTTAGAAGGCAAGGTCGGGTCCTACAGACTCCAGGGGAAGTCAGCTACCTGACAGCAACCTCCTTTTGACCAGAGGACCGCTAAAAAAGCGTCGATGGAATCAAACAGTGAAACAGCTCCAACAAACTGAAGTTGTCCTTTTTTGGCCGAGCAAAATTCGGCTAAATTCAGCCCTCCTCCGGCCAAACTAAGCCTCCCCAACACCCCCATGGCCCTCACACGACCACAACAGAGCTGATAGGTAAGCCAATTCAACCTTTCTCCATCGTTACATATTAGTGTTAGAGAGAGAGTGCCAAATTTAACTAATTAAATTCACCCTCAATTGGACTTCAATTGTAGTGATTCTTGATCCTAGAATAAACCTCAGGACAAGAGCTACTTCTCTCGATCGAGAGCTCAGACCATCACACCTCTAATGGTAAGCTTTTGAAGCTTTCTCTCTCTACGAACATTTTTCCAGCAAAACTTCATTTGAGCTCAATTCAGACCTAAATGTTGCAATTCAAAGCTCAATTGAATCGTATGGAAGTGTAGGAACTGATCCATACCTTCAATTGGAGTAATTAACCTCGACTGAAATGCAAATTTGAAAAAATCAAATTTGGTCAATTTGAAGGGAAGAAATTGGGGGAAATTTTTGGGGAAAATTGGGGATTACGAAACATTGAGGGTCATCTATTCAATTTCCCAAAATTGATGGCCAAATGGCCATGAGAAAGATGTTAGGGGACCAATTGGTCAAATTTTGAAATATTTGGGGCCAAATTGCTATTTTTGGAAAGTAGGGGCAAAATTGTGATTTTTGGAAATTTGCGGACCAAATTAGAAATTTGGGAAACTTGAGCCCCTTACATAATTTAAAGTAAATTAAGGGCCCAAGGGGGATATTGGAAGTACTCGGAACTTAATTTGAGGAAAATTTCATGCTAGGGACATAAAGTCAAAAGGTATGAACTTTAGGGACCGAAATGTAATAAATAAAAAATTTGGGCCTAGTTGCCCGAACATGAGAAAACGAAGACTATTATGTCAAATACTCATTAATGATTATACCCATATTATGTAGGGATACGTGTAACTAGAACGTTAGCAAGAGAAATCTCGTGTGGACTTGTAAGTCAAATGGGGACGAATGTGTAACAATCAATGGGTGAGTGGGCTTATTTACACTTCATACCCAATTGGGATGATGATCACAATTTTAAAGATAAAACCTACTTACAATCTTTGGTGCTCCCTCCTGAGTCCATGAGGAGTTGTTTGGGCTTCTTTGGGAGTTTCTACATGTAGGGATGGTCGGGCGGTGTTGGAGACGACAAGCCTAGTTCTCTTGGTTTTTTTCTTTAGAGCCATTTCTGAAAATTTTAAATAAATCCTATTAGTTACTAGATTTTCTAGTCTTAATTATGTATTCGAGAAAACAGGCTCTGATACAACTCAAGTTGTCACGCCCTAACCTGGTTTGGTCGGATCCCCGTGATAAACCCGCCACTCTCTTGATTTATTTAAGGGTTTCGCCTTGTTATAAACCATAAAGAGTAAGGCGTTCTTTAACCTGCACCTTTCTTGGAATAACATAAATCAAAACTATATAAAAAAATTTTTAATTTATCATACCTGTCTCACAGACGCATTATTTGGTGGTCCTTGAGGGTAGGCTTTCTAGGATTTCCTAAAAGGGATATAAGGAAGGGGTGAGTACAACAACTCAGTGAATGGGTTTTTGATATTCAAATTTTTTTATGAAAAATAATTTGTTTTGGAGTGTGCCAAACTCATTATTTCCTTTCAAAAACCTTTCATTTCAAATCTCTATTTTATTACCATCTCATATTAATCACGGTGTGTCATTACCCAACACACATCCTTTATCATGAAGGTCAATCACACAATCACAGGCCAGCACATTTACTAAACCCACTTGTGGTGTCGAAGCAACTTTATCGGCCACTTAGATAGAAGCACGTCCACTTCTACCCTGAGAATGAGTGGATGTATGTGACATCTGACCCTCAATCCCGAAATCAATTCTCTATGTCTGTATGAGGACAGAGACCTCATCCCGACCCGACCCTCATCTCGTGTGCTTGAAGCTACGTCGAGCTTCGAAAGGTCATATGGTCTAACAAACTACCCTTATACCCACCATGTTGTCCAGTGCCCTAGGACACATCGCTACCCCTCTTGGGCATCTTGAAGGTCTCGTACACATGGCACATGCACAATCAGTATTTTTATATCATGCCATATAATATGTGGTGTCACTGGTCTAATAGCCCTGACCCTTAACTCAACCTACAGTTGTTTGTCTTGACTAGACCAGAGACCGGTCACGTCGCACTACCGCTAATTGACTAAGTATGTCGGTCTTGTCTTGGTACCATGGCCAAACAATTCAGTTATTTAAAGTTTTATGGCATATATCTCATGTTTGTTTACGAGCTCCTACTCATGCCAACTGGTTTATGACCCACTATTCGAGATTTTCAAAATTGGTCACAATAGCCCTCAAGTTCCAAAATCAAGTCCTCCAGCCTAACAGAGCTATCCGAGCTCCTATTAAGAAGGTCTCTCAAATCATTTAAGTAGTGGCACACAGTCAGGGGAGAGCACTTCCAAAAAAAATAAATTTTCAACTATCTATCATACCAACCGAGTATGAGGATATCTGCGCTCATAACTAATGAACGGGTTTTCCACTTCCTCGAAGGAAGTTTTATCATACCAACCGGGTATGATCTACTTACAATATATAAGTAGTTTTTTTCGCATCATTTTCACATCACTCCTCTAAGTTGTGATGTTTAAAATACCACTAAGTAGTGGGTTTTCATTTCGAGGTACTTATCATCCCCAATCGGGTATGCTATAAAATCCCACTCACCCGATTGTGTAGTGAAATTCCTCTTAGCCGGCTTTGTTGTCCTTATTTGAACTCGTCTCAGCTAGTGTTCTTGGCACTTCATGTTCCTACATGATATGAACGTTCTTGATCAATAATCTTTGGCATAACAGCCCTCATTCATCCCAATTGAATGAGAAAATCAAACTATTCCTTTATTTGTAATTAGGTGCCTAAAAGTTACTTTTCTTTAACTTTAAGTCTCTAACGCCGATTTTTCCTCAAATTTGAGTCCCTAAACCTTCAAAATTCCTCTTGGGACTTCAATTTACCCAATTTCATAAAAAGGGGTTCAAGTTTTCCAAATTCCCAAATTGGCCCTCAAATTTTTTTCCAAAATTACCATTTTGCCCTTCCTTTAGAAAAATGGTAAGTTTCACCCCAAAAATTCTAAAATTTCTCAATTAGCCCTCTAACATTCTTATCATGCACAATTGACCCTCAAGTTTATAAATTTTCATTTTGGTCCTTTGAATTTTTAAAAATCCCCAATTTACCCAAAATTTTCCCTCAATTTCAACTCCCTAACATAGCCAAATTTGATTTTATCAAATTGATCGATCAATCACTTCTAATTGTTGAAATTAAAGTTGAAATTGAGTTTCTACATCTTCATACGTTTCCATAGCTCTTTGAATCGTAAGTTTTAACGCCAAAACGAGCTCAAACGGAGCTTCGCCAAAAAATAGACTCTAGAGAAAGAGAAAACTTCAATTGCTCATTGGTGAGGGCACAACGGTCTGAGCTTTCTATCAAGTCAAATAGCTCTTCTCCTAAAGTTCTTCCTAGGATCCAGAATGACATCAATTGATGCCGAATTAAATTAGAATTCTTTCATTGAAATTCTGTCGGTTCTCTCTCTAGCACCGGTCAAAAATTATAGAGGGGAGCCAAATTAGCTTACCTTTCAGTCCTAACTCGGTCGTGGGAGGGTTGAGAAAGTGTTGGGAGAGCTTAGTTTGGCCTAAGGGGGGCTCGAATTGGCCGATTTCAGCTCGGTCAAAATAGGGCAGCTTCGGTCTACCAAAGCTGCTTCATTGTTCTATCATGTCAGCGTTTCTCCAGCGACTCTCGGAGCAAACAGAGACTACATGCGTGTAACTGACTTCTCCCTGGTTCTAAGGAACCCGACCTCACCTTCTTTGGCTCATAAATGACCCTATATCAGAGCTCTAGTTTAAGTTTCACTAGAAAACTAAGCAGTTGAGAGAGAATGGAGTTTTTAGGTATGGAGAGGATGAATAAGGAGGGGGTCTTTATATAGGAAGTTCGGGGACTTCTTGGCTGTCTGATTGGTGCCTTAATTACTGTCATTCATTGCCTGAAAGTCTTTGGCCAAAGGCTTTTTAGCTTTGTTGGCGTTGTGTGATTTTCCGGTGAGTGAACAGTGTTGTCATCTGAAAGAAGAAGATGACACTATTCTGAATCAGACCGTACCGGTCCGAACCGAGTTCAAAGCTTAAACCAGTCAGTTCAGCCCCGATTTGACCGAATTTTTCAAATCTAAAAATTTCTAAATTCATTTTCTATCCAATAGTGGTCTCAAATCTCAAATTTGATTTTTTTAAGCCACCTAGAAAAAGTAATTTAGAATCTGGTTCAATAGTGGTTCAAACCAGTCCAAATCAGTTCAATCCGATTTGAGTACGATTCACCTGAACTAGTTTGGTTTTCATCCCCTATTCATCCTAAAGTTCTTTTTCATGACTTATATGACTCTTTAGGTCACTCGGGATCCATAAACTCCGGTTTACTCTCCCTCTATCAATTCCAGTTCATAAACCGGCTCAGTTCTTAAACTAGTCCAATCTGGTTCGGATCCAATTCTCCCAAACCGGTCTGGTTTTTCTCTCCTAATTTGTCCTAAGGTTCTTTTCCAAGGTTCATGAATTATTTTGAGTCACTTGGGAGTTGTAAATTCTCAAATTTGTCCATTTCCTAATAATCATGTTTGTAGATCGACTTGGTTTTAAATTTGAAACTGACCGGTTCTTTCCCCAGTTTTCTCATTATCAAAGGACAGGGTTTACAAAATTGGTTATGTGGTTTCGCCACGGTACCAAGTCAGGACCGACAGTTCTCGATGGACTGGCGGCAGTGCGTCGGGGCCAAGTCAACGGACCAGCCTAGACAAATAGCTGCAGGTCGGGTTGAACGTCGAGGCCATTGGACCGTTGGCACCAAAGATGATGGTTATATGTGAAAAACTTTTGTTTGTGCATACACTTGTGGTACAAGACCATCAAGACACCCTAGGGGGTAGTGATGGATCCCAAGGGCTATTGGATGACATGGAGGCGATAAGGGCAGTTTGTCATGCCAGTTAGTCATGAAGCTCTATAAGCTTCTTGTGCATGAGACTAAGGTAGGGTCAGGATGAGGTCTTCGTCCTCATATCGACACGAAGTGGCATTCGGGTCTAAGGGTCGGACGTCTAGGATGTTCCACTTAGACTCATGGTAGAAGTTGATGAGTTTCTATCTTAGTGGACAGTAAAGACGCTCCAATCCACAAGTGGGTGTAGTGGGCAGGCTACACCTGCGAATGTGTGTACCCTTCTTGATGAAGGGCGTGTGTTTGTTTGCTAAACGCCTCCCGAGACAAGGGGATGGGCTAAGAGAGGTAAAATACACCTAATATGGAAATGGAAAAGGTTTTAAAAATTAAAATTGAGAAAAACCCCTTTTAAAGTAAATGATAACCTTGGTGTGGTTTGGATAATCAAAAGCTATTTTGAAAACTCACTCCCAACACCCGCTTACTGAGTTATAAAACTCACCACTTTCTTTTACCCTTTTCAGGTAACCGGGAAAAATCAACCTTAAGGACCCTCTTGTATTGGGATTATAAGATATGTACGTCTATTTTAAAATATTTATTTTTGTATAATGCTATTATAAGAAAGATAGGAAAAATGATGCCTTACACTTACGGTTCAGAAAATGGTGAAAGCATTCATGGACCAAAGGGAGTAGCGGGTTACTCAGGGGGATCCGACCAAACCGGGTCGGAGCATGACAGAGTGGCCGTGATGTTGCTAGGACCCCGGGATGTTGAAACACTAAGCTGAGAGATGGAATGAGTGATGTGTCAGTTGTGGTAAGAGTGCCTTGGATCTCCCACACTCAAGTTCTTAGTCTGGTGTCGCACAAATGGCGATACATTCCGACGTGTGATTGTTTGCTATAGGGCCATAAGTAGCCCATATTTTTGTTAAAGACCTAAGTTGTTGGGTCAAGGCACAGTTTTTTAGTAACTCAAAAGTATCGCCTGAGCGTGGGCCATAACTGTGTGTAGGACTAAGTCTCGATGCTTGCATATAACGTACTAGAGGCATAAGACAGAAAAGGGAAGACCGAGAATAACACAATTGTAGCTCAGACTACGAGTCGGATGGCATGAGACTCTTGTTTCGATGGACAAAAATAAATCACAGGACTCGTAGGGGACAATATGAGTAAATGATATAGAACTTCATGCTAGGTAGTTTATGGAAAATATTTAGGTCATTAGCCATATAATGAAATGATATCGTTGTCTCACTTAAACTGAGTTGTGAGTTCACCTACTCCCATAAACTTATGTGTAGATAAGTCGAGTAAGCGTAGCAGGAAGGGGAATGTCATACCCATAACAAACCTCCACATAAGATAATGTCTCTCCATGCACACGAAGATTCGATTTCCCTATCATGCTACAACTATTCACATGATTTTTGAAAAAGTGTTTTCAGGGGCTCCCACGAAGACTTCAAATAAAAGTTTAAAATTTTTGCTATATTTTTATCAAGTATTCCACAGTTCTGAGAATTGATTCCGATGGCATTATCTTGCACAGGTACTCAACCGAAGGATTCGAGCAAGGGCGTCACATGAAGCCATTTCACCCATAAGGAATCCAACTTCCTCTACTATCCAAAGGTACTTCCTCCATCAATGTCTAACCCATTATCACCCAAAAAATGTGATCAAAGTCCAATTCTCCAAATACAGGAGTTTGGTCCAAAGGTACTTCCTCTATCAATGTCTAACCCATTATCACCCAAAAAAGCGATCAAAGCTCAATTCTCCAAATCAGGAGTACGTTGAATCTGTCGTAGGGCTATAGAGGTTGTCTAAATCTGGTCCCATAATCTCCCCTAGTGACAGTCGCTTAATTGGGTGTTACTAAAATCTTGAAAGGCATATAAAGCTATCTGATGGATCAATCTGCTCGCATGCCCATGATAAGAGAAGGTTGAGTCCCGCACCTAAGGATTTGTAAGAGAGGAGAATTGCCTCTTGGACGGTCGTGAAGATTCCGATAAAGATAGACTTAATAATTCCATCCTCGAGTTGCATCGGTTTTAAATTTCTCTTTTTATGTTTGATGCAATGCCTCTAAAACCCAAAACTTGACATCAGAGTACTCACATTTGTCCCGCGAAGTTTCTTATCTTCAGAAAATTGTTGATTTGATGAGAAAGCCACGATAAAATTAACTTGAATACAAGGGCTCTTCAGAAAATTGTTGATTTGATGAGAAAGCCACATTAAAATTGACTTGAATACAAGGGCAGGCGAGGTTCATCTTGGGTGATCTTGGTTCAACCTACCTACGAGAGGGCGGACTTGTATTTCCGAGGTGCTGAGAGATTTTCTTTCCGAGGGCGGACTCATTCTAAAATTTAGAATGAGTCTCCATATATGTGCCGAGAAGGGTGCTGAGATTTTCTTTCGAACCTCCCAACCTCCCATTTCCAAGGTGAGGTGAAAAGCTTTTCCTTTACCTCCTCCCCTAAATTGTTTCTTCTCCATCTATAATTAAGGGCGGACTTGCCATATGAACCCTTTTCCCACGTCCATGTTCCACTCTCATGGTTAACCCATTCTCCGCCCCCATTTGCTATGTCCAATAACTACATTATCTAAAAAGGAAAAGGGTTTGGTCAACCCTACCAAACCTTACCCAAGTTGAAGAATTACTGATTCTTTTTGGGTTGACCACTTGAGGGGTTAAACCTCATTTATCACATGAGTACCATCCAAGATAATGAATCCTTTAGGTTCTTTGAAGCCTTTATCAGACTAACACTTTGAGCAAGGGATAGATGATGAACATAAAAAGAGCAGGTTGCCGCCAATATAGCATCATTCGGCATGACGTTGCCTCAAAAATTAAGACTAGATGCAGTTCAGAAAGAACAGAGCAGGTTGCCGCCGATATAGCAACATCCAGCATGACATTGCCTCAAAAAATTAAGACCAGCTGCAGTTTAGAAAGAACACCATGGGCCTCTTGTTCAAGAACACCACGACTAATTTTACCGGCTGCAACTCATTATAGATATAGATAGATACCGCCTATGGCTACTTAATAAATAAGCATCTAAAGAGTCCAAAGAGGAACCAAATCTTGAAATAGTAGGCTGCAGAATGGCCTCCTAATGGTTATTAAGAATGACCTAATGTTTATTAAGCCTCCTCATCCGCTTCAGGAGGATTTGCTCAGGTACTTCTTCAGGACATCCATGACCGACCCGAAATCTGCCTTGACCTGCACAGGTGGGTTTGCAAACCTGCAAGCCATGTCGGGGATACACTTTGAGTGGTACTCAATCTTGGACTGTGTGAACTTGAGCCCATGAGCTGTGCTCACCACCACTGTCCGATCAGTGGGGCCAATCACCCCGCTACTCCTCAGCTTGATCAGGGCAGTCAATGCCACTCCTGTATGAGGGCAAGTGAACATCCCTGTCGAGTCCGCCTGAGCCATTGCATCCATAAGCTCCTCCTCAGTCGCCTCCTCCACTATACCATCCGATTTCTTAAGGGCATACACGGCCCGATCAATCGAGACGGGATCGCCTATCTGAATGGCTGAGGCAAAGGTTGTGTTGGCCTTCATGGGTTTGAACTCGGTCCAGCCAGACTTGTAGTGTAAATAGAGAGGGTTTGCATTGGCGGCCTGAGCACAGACCAGCCGAGGGATTCTATCGACAAGGCCGAGCTCTTTGCACATATGGAAACCCTTGTAGAATGCGTAGATGTTTCCAAGGTTGCCTCCCGGGACTATGACCCAGTCAGGGACCTCCCAATCGAACTGCTGCAGGATTTCTATGGCGGCAGTCTTCTGACCCTCGAGCCTGAGGCTGTTCAAGGAATTGGCAAGGTAGATGGGAAGCTCGGCGGTGACTTCCCTGATCAGCCGCATGCAGCCGTCAAAGTCCGTGTCGATGCTCAGAACGAAAGCGCCGTTTGCGATAGGCTGGACTAGCTGGGCAATGGAGATCTTGTTGGATGGGAGGAAGACGATGGATGGGATCCCCGCAGAGGCGCAGTAAGCGGAGAGGGCGGCGGAGGTGTCTCCGGTGGAGGCACAGCCGACTCCGACGAGGGGCTTCCCGAGTCGCCTGAGGCGGTTCACCTGGGAGACAAGGACGGTCATCCCGAGGTCCTTGAAGCTGCCGGTGTGGGAGATTCCGCAGTGCTTGACCCAGAGGTCGTTCATGCCCAGGAACTGTTTGCCGAAACGCTCAGCCCAGAAGAGGTTGGAGTTACCCTCGAAGGCGGAGACGATGTCATCAGGGTCGATCTGAGGGAGGACCCACTCCTTCTTGGACCACACGCCAGAGCCGTAAGGCCAGGTGGTGTGACCGATGCGGGAGTCGAAGAGGGAACGCCAGTAGGCACCGTCGAAGCGACGGAGGGCGTCGAAGTCGTGGGCCACATCGAGGAGGCCGCCGGACTGTGAGCGGTAGACAATCTCGTCGAGGGAGTAGGATTCGGTGCAGGATGGGCCGGCATTGAAAGGGACGTACTTGGCGGAGAAGTGATGATTTGGAGTGGTGGAACTGGTGTGGAGGAGGTGGGCCTCCTGGCGGATGTTCTGGTCTGCGGGGCGGCGGTGCTTTGTGGGCGCAGGAGGAGCAGGAGAATCATTCCCTGCCGCGGCCGCCGAGGAGGATCTTATGGGGGTGAGTTTGAGACGGTGTGAGCACTTATGAGGCTTTCTGGGGGCGAGGTGAAACGGTGATGGTTGGAAGAGGGACGAGGAGGAGGAGGCTGCGGCGGACATTGTCGAGGTAAGGCAGATACGAGAAAGCGAGAGAGAGAGAGAGCAGGGAAAGCAGTGAGACAGATCACATAGGGTTCTGCTTGATCGAGAGATGAATAAACCAATCAATATTTTACAAAATACAATACTAATCTGCTAAAATTATAAATCTTATTAATTATTCACAAAATACCATAAAAATTTATAAATTATCTAGCAAGCATATTTTTATAAAAAATTCTTTAATATATATATATATTTTTTTTTGCACCATCAAAAAATCATTAACATTGAGAAGTATAGAAAATGAATTGTGTAAGATACTCAATCTTATACTTGTTTCCTACTAGATATAGGGTAATAATTAACTTGAATGTAAACAAATTTTATACTCTCAATCTGGAATATTATATTGTTAAAAAATCTACGAAATGAGTATAATTTTCGTGATATAGTAAGTGAGTTTATTGCCAGCATGTGCTAATTGTTGCTGAGTATACTTCACTTCTTGGGCTTCCATTATGAGTGGTTACAAATTTACTTCCATAAATTAGCGTATTTGTCTACCCTTAAAAGAGGATTGGCACCAATTGTCTCATCCTTCCAAATCCCAAACGATATAACTTGCTCTTATAAATTTGTTTCCAATCAATCATAACAATTAAGCTTTACCATATTTACTGTTGAACCTAAACTCAATCAAGTTACGAGATCTTATTATGGGTATGGATCCAAATCTGTGTGCCAATTCAAAAGTTAGGTCTTTGGATTCGGTGATTAGGTTCGTGTCTGTTATAGTATCATGATTTTAGAAAATTCAATTTGATCCAATTGAATAGGTAATTAAATTTTTAACTGGTAATAAAAACTTAAATCAATAATAAAAAAAATTAAACTTAAATTTTAAATAAAATTAAATAAAAAATTAAGATTGATCACGAGAAATCAAAATATAAATATAGATAAAATAGGATTATAAATCAATTATACAAGTAAAAAATTAAATTTTTTTTAAAAAATCAGTTTTTTTTACTAGTTAGTAACAATATTTCATGTTAAATTAATGGGAAAGGGTGAGAATGAAAAAATGTAATTTAATTTAAAACAAAATATGTATGGTCAATGAGTCCCGTTCATCCGACGTAAAAAAATCATCCACGGCACCGTTTCCCATTTTATTCCATCACCGAGCTACACATTATTAGAAAAATTAATCAAATTAATCTAAATTTTGATTAAATTTCATATGACAAAATACATAAATAAGTCAATAAATATCATACATATCTCTCTCTATAAATTTAATTATATCTCTCTTAATATATCTAATTTCTCAACTAAAATTTGGAAACACGTAATCGAAATCTTACTTGACATTCGAATAATTTATCGAGCAATTCTCTCTCGACTATCAAATAAAATGATTTTTATATTAAAACACTGCCAATTAACTACTATTGAGTTATATGGTTGAACTCCGACTTGTAAGTGAACGAAAAATGCCACACAATTGTCATTTTTCTAACTTTATTTTCGGTTTTCGGGATAAAAAATTTGTGTATTGGAATTTGGCCACATCCGACCACCACTTTTATAATGTTGAAATATTTGAAAAATAAATCAATATTAAACTAACTAGGACAGAGACAAGTGCCCCTTCACCCGTCCCCATCAATAACCACTATGGTGGGTACGTTTACCATAGTGAGCACCGAAGAGAGCAAGGATTCTAATGAAAATCTCTATAAAATGCGGTGAAAATTTGAAAGTTTTCTTTCAAAGTTTCTCGTGGAAGCCTAAAAAATGATTTATCAAAATATCTCGGGAACAATAGCAACAGGATAAAAGTTACACCTTTGTGAGTAGGGTAAAAGGTTAACTTAGGCGGGTGTGTGCCTCGAGAAGATCGTTCCCTTCACTGACTTACGCCTCCTCAACTTTAAAAAGGAGTTTAAGGGTCTAAGACTAGGTTCCACCGATTTTACCTTGGCAAAAGATCCCTCCACTATGACATCACGGGAATCGGCAAGGGATTTCATGGGTCCTCAGCTGAGGGAAATTGTGAAACCCATTCTCTCGAACTAAGGAAACCAGAAAAGAAAACCAAAAATTTTCAACAGTAAACCGAGAACCTGTCTCGCCCCAACCCGATTTGGTCGGATCCCTGTGAGTAACCTGCCACTCTTCCCGGTTTACTAAGGTTTTTCCCCTCTTTTAAACCTGGGTGGAGTAAGGCGTCTTTTAAACTTGTACCTTTCCTGGAATAACATTATACAAAACTGAAAAACAGACATATCTATCTTTATAGTTCACATATAGGGAAGTCTTTAAGATTGATTTTCCTTTGGTAACCTAAAAGGGGTAAAAGAGAGGGGTGAGTTCTACAACTCAGTGAGCGGGGGTTAGAAGTGAGCTTTCATAAACAAAATAACTTTAATCGGAGTATGCCAAACTTCTTATTTTCTTCTAAAATATTCTTTCCTCAAAATCTAGTTTCAACTCCTTTCCCTAAGGTTTGTCAATTATTTTTTTTAAAGAAAATATTTTCAAATTGGAGTGTGCCAGACTCCTTAATTCCTTTAATCTTTATCCACTTCAATTTTTTTATTTTTCAAAAACACATCCTTCATCATGAAGGTCAATCACACAATCGCAGGCCAGCACGTCCACTAAACCTACTTGTGACGTCAGAGCGACTTTACTGGTAACCTAGATAGAAGCACATTCACTTCTACCCTGAGAATGAGTGGATGTTCGTGACATCCGACCCTCAATCCTGTAACAATTCTCCGTGTCCGTATGAGAACAGAAATCTCATCTCGCCCCTACCCTGGTCTCGTACGCTTGGAGCTACTTTGAGCTTCGCAAGGTCACCTGGTCCGACGAACTGCTCTTATACCCACTAGGTCGTCCAGGGCCTTAGAACACATCACTACCCCTTTCGGGCTTCTTGAAGGTCCCGTAAACACAGTGCATGCACAATCAGTATTTTCACATCATGCCATATAATTTGTGGTGCCACTGGTCCAACAGCCCTGACTCTCAACAAAACCTGCAGCTATTTGTCTTGACTGGTACGTCGACCTATCATGTCGCACTACCACTAGTTGATTGAATATGTCGGTCCTATCTTGGTACCATGGTCAAACAATTTATTTATTTAAATTTTTATGGCATATATCTTATGATTCTTTACGAGCTCCTTGTAAACCCCGCACTTTTGAGTTAAGGAAAACCGGGAAAAGAAACGATCAAACTGAGTAAGAAAACCGAGCCAATTTACAAACCCGATAATATGAGAACAAGCAATTTGTAAATTTACAACTTTTGGGTGATCCAAAGGGTTCATTAAACCTTGGAAAAGAAATTTAAGAGAAAATAAAAGAGAAAAACCAAATTGGTTCAGGTGAACAAGATCCCATAAGAACTTTGAAGTTAAGCGTGCTTACTCGAGATTTGGTGACCTCTTGGGAAGTATGATGTTTTTTTTTAATTATTATAATTAATACCAATAATTTAATAACTTAATTAAATTATTGGAATTAATACTCTATCTCTACTACTCCATTTCCGGGTGAAGCTCAAACCAGAGTTTCGACTTGAACATTTTTCTTAACCTCGGAAGTAGAGGTCAAGCTCTTTAGAACCGAGGAGAAGATAGCTATCTAATAGCAAACTCCAGTCAATCCGAGAATCGCTGGAGAAGCGCCGGCATGATGGAACAGTGAAGCAGCTCCGACGAACCGAAGCTGCCCTATTTCGGCGAAGCTGAAATCGGCCATTTTGAGCCCTCCTCAAACCAAGCCCTCCCAACACTTCCTCAGCCCTCCCACGGCCGAATTAGGGCTGAAATGTAAGCGAATTTGGTTCCCCTCTACAATTTTCAGCCGGTGCTAGAGAGAGAACTAGCAGAATTTCAATGATGAAATTCTAACTCAATTCGACATCAATTGATGTGATTCTTGACTCTAGGATGATCCTCAACATGAGAGCTACTGCCCAGATTGAAAGCTTGGATCGCCGTGCCCTCACCGGTGAGAAATCGAAGCTTTCTTTCTCTACAATTTGTTTTTCCGGTGAAGCTCCGTTTGAGCTCGTTCCAGCGTTAAAATCTGTGATTCAAAGTTCCTTAGAATTGTATGAACATGTAGGAACTCAATTTCAACTCCAATTTCATCAATTAGAGGTGTTTGATTGGTCAATTTGATGAAATCAAATTCGACAGTGTTGAAGAGTTAAAATTGGGGAAAATTTGGGGATTTTCGAAATTCGAAAGACCAAAATGAAATTTTATGAAATTGAGGGCCAATTGGGCATGAAAATAATGTTGTAGGACCAATTGAGAAATTTTAGAATTTTTAGGGCAAAACTTACCATTTTTATAAAGGAAGGGCAAAATGGTAATTTTGGAAAAGTTGGAGGACCAAATTGAAATTTTGAGAAATTAATCCCCTTTTAGTGAAATGGAATAAATTGGAGGTCCTATGATAAATTTTAGAAGTTTCGGGACTCAATTTGAGGGAATACCGACATTAGGGACTTAAAGTTAAAGAGAAATAACTTTAGGGACCTAATTGCAAATAAATAAAAGTTTGACTTTCTCATTCATTTGGAATGAATGAAGGCGATTAGGTCGAAGGATAATGAACCGAGATGTTCATATCGTGTAGGAACACGAAGTACCAGGAACGCTAGCAAGGACAAGCTCGCGTGAATACAAAGAACAGGTCTAGTGGAATTCACGACATTAACAAGTGAGTGGGTTTACTAACATCATGCCCGATTGGGATGATGAGCACAACTTAAAATTTTAAAACCACTTACCGGTTGTGAGTGGAAATTTTATATCATACCCGGTTGGGAATGATCAATACCTCGATATGAAAACCCACTATTTAGTGGTATTTTAAACATCACTACTTAGAAGAAGTGATGTGAAAATCATGCGGAAAAACTAATTACCGGTTGTAAGTAGATCATACCCGATTGGTATGATGAGACTTCCATGAAGGAAGTTGAAAACCCGTTCATCGGTAATGAACAGAGGCGTCCTTATACCGAGCTATATAATAGATAGATAAAACATATGTTTTGTCGGAAGTGCTCTCCCCTTACTGTGTGCCAATGCTTAAACAATTTGGGAGACCTTCGCGACGGGAGCTCGAATAGCTCTGATAGGTCGGGGGCCTCGGTTTTGGAACTTGGGGGATAAATGCTCGATTTTGAAAATCTCGTACATTGGGCCCAAGGCCAGTTGGCACGAGGAGGAGCTCGTAAATGAACTTGATATATGTGCCATAAAACTTATTAAGTGAATTGTTTGGCCATGGTACCAAGATAGGACCGACATGCTAAGTCAACTAGCGGCAGTGCAACATGATAGGTCGACGGACTAGTCAAGACAAACAACTGCAGGTTGAGTTAAGAGTCAGGGCCGTTGGACCAGTGGCAGCACAGATTACATGGCAATATAGGAAAACATTGTCTGTGCATGCACTATGAGTATGGGATCATCAAGACGCCCATGAGGGGTAGTGATGCGACCTAAGGGCACTGGACGACCTGGTGGCTATAAGGGTAGTTCATCATTCCAGTGTCTGTGCGGAATTTGGAGTAGCACCAAGTGCATGAGACCGGGGTGAGGACGGGATGAGGTCTCTATCCTCATACGGACACAAAGAAGTGATTTCGGGATTGTGGGTTGGATGTTACGTACATCCACTCATTCTCAGGATAGAGGTGGTCGTACTGCTATCCGGGCAGTAGGAAAAGTCGCTCCGAAGCCACTAGCGGATTCAGTAGTGACACTAACTTGCGAATATGTGTAACCTTCATGATGAAGGTGTGTGTTGGGTGATGACACACCGGTAACTAGGAAATGGTGGAAAAAGCCGAATTTTTAAACAAAGGGATTTTTGAAAAATAAGGAGTCTGGCACACTCCATAAAAATATTTTTCTTAAAAGTCAAAAGTTTTTAAAAACCCATTTACTAAGTAGTCGTACTCATCCCCTCCCTTATATCCCTTTTAGAAAATCTCGGAAAGCCTACCCTTAAAGACCGTCAACTAAGATGCCTGTAAGACAGGTATGTAAAGTTTTAAATTTCATGCAGTTTTGATTATGCTATTCCAGGAAAAGGTGCAAATTAAAGGACGCCTTACTCTTTACTATTTACAATAAGGGGAAATCCTTTAATAAACCAGGAGAGTGGCGGGTTTATCACGAGGATCCAACCAAATTGGGTCGAGGAGTGACAACTAGAGTGGTATCAGAGCTTGTTTCCTCGAATACATAATCAAGATTAGAAAATATAGTAACTAATAGGTTTTATCCTAAAATTTTCAGATGGCTCCCAGGAGAGGAACCAAGAAAACTTGGAAGGGCTCTACTCGAAACCCCACCTTCGTAGGGAGACAACCCTAGAAGCTTCCCAAATGCCTGAGACCTGGCAGAAATGTTGAAAGACCAGATGGGAAAGCATCCTGGAGAATGGTGCTAGGACCTATTGATGGCACAACCCTAGTTATAAAAGAGGATGCTTATCAAGAATTCCATACCTCCCTAGTTAATTTGTGACCATTTTCTGAGATAGGGCTAAGAGCCCAACCTTGTGTATCCGCATGTTAATAAAAGATTCAAATTCCCCAAAACTCTATCTTCTGAGGATGTGATCTTACTAGGAATATGGCCTAAGGAAAATAAAATAAACTCACACTATCCTAGAGACTAAGGAAGAGTCACATCCTAGTGATAGAAGATGAATTAGGAAACCTAGGAGGGCTCTTACCATGACCCTTAGCAAAGGTGATTCAGCTAGAAAACTGTCGAAGTGATCAGACTCAAGAACAGTAAAGCACCAAACCAATAGTAACCCTGGAAAAAGCTCCACTCGAAGGAAAGGAAGAACCACAACAATCCATGTAAGGGAATAACGATGGGACATTACCTGAAGAGATGCCCAACCCTTCTAAAGGACAAGTACCAAGTTGAACTATTATAGGTGTAAGGAAAGAAGGGCTGTTGCACACCTCATAGATTCAGGGCAATACCTCCTCAAAGGTCAAGAAGGACATGAAGGATTGGAGACCGATACCATGGAGCAAGTTACATAAACAATTCAAAAAGAGGTCAAGAAAAGATGAGGTGAATACAAAAACTTCTTAAGAAGGTCAAACCGAGAAGTATACCTCATGAATAGGGATAAGGTACATGAGAAGCATACTTAGAACCCTCTTATAAGGGGCAAACACAGAAAAACATCCCTCAAAACTCTAGGGAATGACACAGTGAGAGTGAAGAAGAGAAGGAATACGCTGTGAAAAGGAATCATTGGTTGGTGGATGTGCAAGGAGCCAACCCCTCATTAGAAACTACTTCAAGGAAGGAAATATCAGAGGCTAAGACTAACCTGTTTTGGAAAAGTGATATAATTTTAAAGTACTACCTCTTTTGGAAAAAGCGGAAATTTAAAAAACGAAGTCTTTGACCAACATACCTAAGGAAGATCGGGAAGTAGAAAGGACTACACCCTAAAAAGGTCAGTAAGATGACGTTAAGGACAGGAGTACTCGAGAAGACAACTGCCCTAAGAAGACCTAAACCAAGGGACTGGTGGAGGCGAGGTAGTTAACCAGCTAATACGCAGAAGAACCATGATGTAAGTTCTGACAAGCAAGAGAGGCGGATAGGTCAAATACTCTAAAAGAGAAGGATGAAAGAAATCCTTAAAGGGACCAAAAGGCCAAATTAACAACCAAACTCAAGCCACGAAAGAAATAGGCAAGCTTCTCACATAATGATCAAGAAATCTTGAAACAACAAAGATTTGTATGCTCCCTAAGGAAATAGACAAGTTTTGGGTATGAATGAGGATGCAGATAGAGTATAAAAGTTGTCCTACAAAACATGAGGAGTAAAGGTAAACAGGAGAAGACAACATCAAGAGTAGAAATCCCCCAGAGCAAATGTAAAAGGCAATGTCCGGAGAAAGGGAAAGAATTCTACAAAGGAAGGAAGCCCCGAAAAGACATGTGTATCCCAATTGAGAGGAAATGGAACCAACCAAAATAGAAGGAACGATAAGCTCACAAATGAAATGTTGGTTGAGATGGAAAAGTCGAGTACCAAGGAAAAATGAGGTCCTAAGAAGGAAATTAAACTAAAGGAATTATTGATGGGTAGATGGACACAATGTGGAGTGAAAGGAACCAACCCTTAGTTAGAAAATATTTCTAAGGAAGGAAGTATCGTAATGGCCCAGGCTGACCTGTTTGGAGGGAATAGGAGAACCAAGTAGAAAGAGGAAAACTAATAACGACATACAGCCAAATAGAATAAACAAAACCATAAGAAGGAATGCGATGTAGTAAAGACTACACTCTATGATGGACAATAGGATGGGCATGAAGAACGAGTGATACAGTTGCCTAGACGATTGGACCAGAAAAATAAAGAATTGTGAAATGGTTGCGAACAAATCAGAGGGCATTAAGGCCAAAGGAAAACCCTTGAGTAGAAGATATCATTGGGAATGATGATTTATCTAAGAAAGGATGAAACCCAGCATGTCGGTAAAACATATGGGAATTTAATTAATTGGAACAAAAAATACTCAATAAGGAAGTCGAAAAGGAACGAGTGGGTAAGGAGAACCAACACAATTGAGTAAGTGGAGTTAATAATGGTAAAAAAAAAAGGATAGTTGAGGAATACTTTCAAATGAAAAGAGGAATGAAGTTATACGATCCCTGAAAGGTCTAAAAGCTAAGAGAGACACTTCGGGAGATGTTTTAGAAATCAAATGGACAAAGACGAGTCCTAGAAAATGCCATGCTGTAAGGGCATGTAAGCCCAACAACCCGAGGAGAATATGACTCAAAGTAAGGAAGAGTCGGCTAATAAGCATGACGAGGTCAAATATAACAATTTGGACCGAAGTTATAATAGACAACGAATGGAGGAAGAGTCGGAATGGGACGAAAAGGTGGTGATAAAGAAATCCATGGAAATAAGTATGAAATGCTCTATAGGACGACGAGCTAAGGGTTTCAATGATCAAGCAGTTAACTAGACACGAAAATGGTTATTTATCTTGGAATTTCCAATCTTGATTATAGGACCTCAAGGGGAAGAATGTTGCTCTAAGCAAAGAGAGAGATAAAATCTAAGAACATACCCTGAGGGAGGTATGTCTAGTTATGACGAACTCCATGGAGGGAGTAAATAATATTAAGAAAAAGGAATTTCTTAAGTGAAGGTTGTAAAAGGGACTAATTTCAAGGACGAGAGAAAAGTTTGTATCTTAAGCAAATAAGTATGAAATGCTCTATAGGACGATGAGCTAAGGGTTTCAATGATCAAGCAGTTAACTAGACACGGAAATGGTTAGTTATCTTGGAATTTCCAATCTTGATTACAGGACCTCAAGGGGAAGAATGTTGCTCTAAGCAAAGAGAGAGATAAAATCTAAGAACATACCTTGAGGGAGGTATGTCTAGTTATAACGAATTCCATGGAGGGAGTAAATAATATTAAGGAAAAGGAATTTCTTAAGTGAAGGTTGTAAAAGGGACTAATTTCAAGGACGAGAGAAAAGTTTGTATCTTAAGCAAATACCAAAGGGGCATCAAAGGAAATGATTGCTCATGCAAGGATGTTAACTAAGTTTTGGGGACAAAACTCCTAAAAGGAGGGGAGAGTTGTAAACCCCGCACTTTTGAGTTAAAGAAAATCGGGAAAAGAACTGGTCAAACCGAGTAAAAAAACCGAGCCGGTTTACAAACCCGATCATATGGGAACAAGCAATTTGGAAATTTACAACTTCTAGGTGATCCAAAGGGTTCATTAAACCTTGGAAAAGAAATTTAAGACAAAATAAAACAGAAAAATGAAATTGGTTAAGGTGAACAAGATCCCATAAGAACTTTGAAGTTAACAGAGGTCATCCCCATTCATTCTCCTCACACCTAAACACTTCTCTCTCTCTCTCTCTACTGCTCCATTTCCCGGTGAGCTCGAATTAGAGTTTCGACTTGAATATTTTTCTTAACCTCGGAAGCAGAGGTCGAGCTCTTTAGAACCGAGGAGAAGATAGCTATCTAATAGCAAACTCCAGTCAATCTGAGACTCGCTGGAGAAGCGCCGGCATGATGGAACAGTGAAGCAGTTCCGACGGACCGAAGCTGCCCTATTTCGGCAAAGCTGAAATCGACCATTTCGAGCCCTCCTCAAACCAAGTCCTCCCAATACTTCCTCAGCCCTCCCACGGCTGAATAAGCACTGAAAGGTAAGCGAATTTGGTTCCTCTCTGCAATTTCCAGCCGGTGCTAAAGAGAGAACCAACAAAATTTTAATGATGAAATTCTAACTCAATTCGACATCAATTGATGTAATTCTTGATTCTAGAATGATCCTTAAGATGAGAGCTATTTGCCCAGATTGAAAGCTCGGACTGTCGTGCCATCACTGGTGAGAAATCAAAGCTTTCTCTCTCTATAATCTATTTTCCGGTGAAGCTCCCTTTGAGCTTGTTCCGGCGTTAAAATCTGTGATTCAAAGTTTCTTAGAATCGTATGAACATGGGGAACTCAATTTTAACTCCAATTTCAACAATTAGTGGTGTTTGATTTGTCAATTTGATGAAATCAAATTCAGCAATGTTGAAGAGTTGAAATTGGGGAAATTTTGGGGATTTTTGAAATTCAAAGGACCAAAATAAAATTTTATGAAATTGAGGGCCAATTGGGCATGAAAATAATGTTGGAGGACCAATTGAGAAATTTTAGAATTTTTGGGGCAAAACTTACCATTTTTATAAAGGAAGGGCAAAATGGTAATTTTGGAAAAGTTGGAGGACCAAATTGGAAATTTGAGAAATTAATCCCCTTTTAGTGAAATGAAATAAATTGAGGTCCTATGATAAATTTTAGAAGTTTCGGGACTCAATTTGAGGAAAAATTGACATTAGGGACTTAAAGTTAAAAAGAAATAACTTTAGGGACCTAATTGCAAATAAATGAAAGTTTGACTTTCACATTCATTTGGAATGAATGAAAGCGATTAGGCCAAAGGATAATGAACCGAGATGTTCATATCGTGTAGGAACATGAAGTACTTGGAACGCCAGCAGGGACAAGCTCACGTGAATACAAAGAAACAGTCTAGTGGAATTCACGACATTAACAGGTGAGTGGGTTTACTAACATCATACTTGGTTGGGATGATGAGCACAACTTAAAATTTTAAAACCACTTACCGGTTGTGAGTGGAAATTTTATATCATACCCGGTTGAGAATGATAAGTACCTCGATATGAAAACCCAATATTTTGTGGTATTTTAAACATCACTACTTAGAGGAAGTGATGTGAAAATCATGCGGAAAAACTACTTACCGGTTGTAAGTAGATCATACACAGTTGGTATGATGAGACTTCCTCGAAGGAAGTTGAAAACCCATTCATCGGTTATGAATGGAGGTGTCCTTATACCGTGCGGTATAGTGGATAGAGAAAACACATGTTTTGTCGGAAGTGCTCTCCCCTTACCGTGCACCAATGCTTAAACAATTTGGGAGATCTACTCGTTGGGAGCTCAAATAGCTCTGATCGGCCGGGGGCCTCGGTTTTGGAACTTGGGGGATAAATACCTGATTTTGAAAATCTCGTACAGTAGGCCCAAGTCTAGTTGGCATGAGCAGGAGGTCGTAAATGAACATGATATATGTGCCATAAAACTTAATAAGTGAATTGTTTGGCCATGGCACCAAGATAGGACCAACATGCTTAGTCAACTAGCGGTAGTACGATATGACAGGTCGACGGACCAGTCAAGACAAACAACTGCGGGTTGAGTTGAGAGTCGGGGCCGTTGGACCAGTGGCACAACTGATTACATGGGAATATGAGAAAACATTGTTTGTGCATGCACTATGAGTACATGAGCATCAAGACGCCCATGAGGGGTAGTGATGCGTCCTAAGGGCACTGGACGTCCTGGTGGCTATAAGGGCAGTTCGTCGTTTCAGGTGTATGTGTGAAATCTAGAGTAGCACGAAGCGCATGAGATCGGGGTTGGGACGGGATGAGGTCTCTGTCCTCATACGGACACGAAGAAGTGATTTCGGGATTATGGATCGGATGTCACGTACATCCACTCATTCCCAGGGTAGAAGTGGTCGTACTTCTATCCAGGCGGCAAGAAAAGTCGCTCCAAAGCCACTAGCGGGTTCAGTAGTGATACTGACTTGCGAATATGTGTAACCTTCATGATGAAGGATGTGTGTTGGGTGATGACACACTGGTAACTAAGAAATGGTGGAAAAACCCGAATTTTTAAACGAAGGGATTTTTGAAAAAAAAGGAGTCTGGCACACTCCATAGAAATGTTTTTCTTAAAAGTCAAAAGTTTTTAAAAACCCATTCACTAAGTTGTCGTACTCACCCCTCCCTTATATCCCTTTCAGGAAATCTCGGAAAGCCTACCTTTAAAGACCGTCAACTAAGATGCTTGTAAGACAGGTATGTAAAGTTTAAAATTTCATGTAGTTTTGATTATGCTATTCCAGGAAAAGGTGCAGGTTAAAGGATGACTTACTCTTTACGGTTTACAATAAGGGGAAATTCTTTAATAAACCGGGAGAAAGGGGGGTTGATCACGAGGATCTGGCCAAATTAGGTCAGGGCGTGACACTCCTACTCGTGCCAATTGGCTTATGGCCCATTGTTTGAGATTTTTAAAATTGGGTGTATTAGCCCCCAAGTTCCAAAATCGATGCCCCCGACCTATCAGAGCTATTCGAGCTCCCATCAAGAAGGTCTCCCAAATTGTTCAAGCAGTGGTACATTGTTAGGGGAGACCACTTCCGACAAAAATAAATTTTCAACTATCCATCATACCAATCAAGTATGAGGATATCTCTGCTCATAATCAATGAACCAGTTTTTCACTTGCTTCGAGAAAGTGTCGTCATACCAACTGGGTATGATCTACTTACAATCTGTAAGTAGTTTTTCCGTGTCATTTTTACCTCACTCCTCTAAGTCGTGATGTATAAAATACCACTAAGTAGTGGGTTTTCATTTCGAGGTACTTATCAACCCCAACCGGGTATGATATAAAATCCCACTCACAATCGGTAAGTAGTTTTTAACTTTAAACTGTACTCATCATCCCAATCGGATATGACGTTAGTAAGCCCACTCACTCATTAACCGTGATGTGTTCGTCCATGGTTAGTTTTCCAAGTTGACGTGAGCTTTCTCTTGCTGGCATTCTGGTCACACTTGTCTCGTCGGAGGTGTAGTGGCCTAAGCTTTCTATTGGGAAATGTAGCTTTCTTCCTAAAGTATCTTCTATGATCAAGAATTCCTACAATTGGCCTTTTAGCTTTGTTGAGATCGTATGAGGGTTGTGGGGATGTTAGGAGAG
This sequence comes from Trapa incisa, assembly GCA_030064435.1. Classification (NCBI taxonomy): domain Eukaryota; kingdom Viridiplantae; phylum Streptophyta; class Magnoliopsida; order Myrtales; family Lythraceae; genus Trapa; species Trapa incisa. The sequence goes on along the minus strand of CM057785.1, from coordinate 18,880,820 downwards.
CTTGGTTTGGCTAGAGGAGGGCTGAATTCGACCAATTTTAGCTAGGCCGAAATAGAGCAACTTCGGTTTGCTGGAGCTATTTCACTATTTGATTATATCGGCGCTTCTTCAGTTATCCTCAGATCGAATGACGGTTGCTATCAGATAGCTAACTTCCCCCTAGAATCAAAAGAGTCCGACCTCTCTTTTTAAGGTTGAGAAAAATGTCCAACTCGGAGCTCTGGTTCGAGCTTCACCTAAAAATGGAGCAGTAGAGAGAGAGGAGTTTTCATGTATGAGGAGAATGAATGGGGATGAGCTCTATATTGGGGAAGATTTGTACTACATTATGGCTATTATTCTCATTAAATTGAAAATTGATGGGTATTTATTAATATTAATTCCAATAATTAAATCTAGGTATTAATTTATGGGTATCTACCATAGAGGCATATGATTAATACTAATTAAACAAAAAAACATAATTATCTCATTATTTTCACCTAAATTTCGGGTTACTAAAAAACAACTTCCAAGTAGGTCACCCATCCTAGCACTACTCTCGGCCATATGTTTTTTTAATTTCGGGTTACTAAAAAATATGATGTGACAACTATTAATGTGTGCAACATGAATACTTCCCAATAGGATACCCATCCTAGCACTAATGGGATCCTATGCATTAGTGCTAGTATGCTTTTTTTTATATCTAGTTACAAAAAAAATGGTGTTACAATTACTCCCCACCTTTTTAGGAGTTTTGTCTCCAAAACTCATGCAACATTAGTCTCTACTTCTTACCCCCTTTTTTGTGTGCACTTATTTGGTTTCATTTTCAATAATTTTCTACTACACCTTAGGCATTGGAGAACTTTTAGGGTGGTCTTCCTACGAGAACAGATTGTTGGGTAATGTTGGTGATATTAGTCCTAGTTTTCTTGGTTACTCTCTTGGGAGACATCTAAAAATTTTAAAACTTTCTCCTAGTTACTATGTTATATAGTCTTGATAATGTATTTGAGGAAACAGGCTCTGATACCATTCTAGTTGTCATGGGATCCCCGTGAACAACCCTCCACTCTTCCTGGTTTACAAAGGGTTTTCCCCTCTTTTGAACTTGGGAGGAGTAAGACATCCTTTAAACTTGTACCTTTCTTGGAATAACATTATACAAAACTGAAAAACAGACATATCCATATTTATAGTTCACATACAAGAAGTCCTTAAGATTGGTTTTCCTTTTGTAACCTGAAAGGGATAAAAGGGAGGGGGTGAGTTCTACAACTCAGTGAGTGGAGGTTGGGAGTGGGTTTTTATAAACAAAACAACCTTAATTGGAGTGTGCCAAACTCCTTATTTTCTTTTAAAATATTCTTTCCTCAAAATTTGGTTTCAACACCTTTCCCCAAGGTTTGTTAATTATTTTTTTTAAAGAAAATGTTTTCAAATTGGAGTGTGCCAGACTCCTTAATTCCTTTAATCTTTCTCCACTTTAAATTCTTGATTTTTCAAAAACACATCCTTCATCATGAAGGTCAATTACCTAATCGCTGGCCAACAAGTCCACTAAACACACTTGTGGCGTTGGAGTGACTTTACCAGTCACCTAGATAGAAGCACGTCTATTTCTACCCTGAGAATGAGTGGATGTTTACGACATCTGACCCTCAATCCCGTATCAATTCTCTTTTTCTGTATGAGGACAGAGACCTCATCCCACCTCCACCCCAGTCTCGTGCGCTTGAAGCTACTCTAAGCTTCGCATGGTCACTTGGTCCTATGAACTGCCCTTATATCCACCAAGTCATCCAGGGCCCTAGGACACATCACTACCCCTCTTGGGTGTCTTGAAGGTCCTATAAACATAATGAATGCACAATCAGTATTTTCACATTATACCATATAATATGTGGTGCCACTGGTCCAACGGCCCTGACCCTCAACTCTACCTACTGCTATTTATCTTGACTGGTCCGTCGACCTGTCATGTTGCACTACAACTAGTTGATTGAATATATTAGTCCTGTTTTGGTACCATAGTCAAACAATTCATTTATTTAAAGTTTTATGGCATATATCTCATGTTTGTTTATGAGCTCCTTCTCATGCCAATTGGCCTATGACCCACTGTTTGAGATTTTCCAAATTGAGCGTATTAGCCTCCAAGTTCCAAAATTGAGGGCCCCAGCCTATCAGAGCTATTCGAGCTCCCGTCAAGAAGGTCTCCCAAATCATTTAAGTAGTGGCACATAGTCAGGGGAGAGCACTTTCGAAAAAATAAACTTTAAACTATCCATCTTAACAATCAACTATGAGTATATCTCTGCTCATAATTGATGAACGGGTTTTCCACTTCCTCCGAGAAAGTTTCATCATACCAACCGGGTATGATCTACTTACAATATGTAAGTATTTTTTTCGCGTCATTTTCACATCACTCCTCTAAGTCGTGATGTTTAAAATATCACTAAGTAGTGGGTTTTCATTTCAAGGTACTTATCATCCCCAACCGGGTGTGATATAAAATCCCACTCACAACCGGTATGTAATCCTCGCTCCTTTGAGTTAAGTAAAGCTGGGAAAAGAACCGGTCAAACCGAGTGAGAAATACCGGACCGATTCACAAACCCGACCATTTGAGTGTTCATAAAACCTTGGAAAAGAACCTTAAGACAAATTAGAAGAGAAAAACCAGATTGATTCAGATGAACTAGATCCTATCATAACACCAAAGATAAGCGTGCTTGCATGAGAGTAGTGCAAGGATGGGTGACCTAGGCAGAAATAGGGTAGCTATGGTCTGTCGGGGCTATTTTACTATTTGATTATGTCGATGCTTCTTCGGTGATCCTCGGATTGAATGGAGGTTGCTATCAGATAGGTGACTTCCCCTGTAATCTAAAGAGCCCAACCTCTCCTTCTAAAGATGAGAAAAATGCCCAAGTTGGAGCTTTAGTTGGAGCTTCACTAGAAAATAGGGTAGTATAGAGATAGGAGTTTTCATGTGTGAGGAGAATTAATAGGGATGTGCTCTTTATATAGGTGTAGAATTGGGGAAGATTTATTACTACATTATGGCCATTATTCTCATTAAATTGGAAATTGATGTGTATTTATTAATATTAATTCTAATAATTAAATGTAGGTATTAATTTATGGGTATTTACGGTAGGGGCATAAGATTAATACTAATTAAACAAAAACATAATTATCTCATTATTTTCACCCAAATTTCAGGTTACTAAAAAAATAACCTCCAAGTAGGTCACCCATCCTAGCACTACTCTCGCCCGTATGTTTTTTTAATTTTGGGTTACTAAAAAATACAATGTGAGAACTATTGAGGAGTGCAACATGAATACTTCCCAGTAGGGAACCCATCCTAGCACTACTCTCACCCAAACATGCTTAACTTCGAAGTTCTTATGGGATCCGATGCATTAGTGCTGATATGTTTTTTTTTTTTACATCTGATTACTAAAAACAAGGTGTTACAACCTAAGTGAATTGGAATTGTTAAAAAAGGGTTAAAACGGGAAATTGGAAAAATCCCAAATAACCAAGAAATCATAAAAATCATGAAGAAGAATTAGGGAATGGATTGGATGTGAAACATCAGACTGATTCAAGGTGAATCGGACCTAAACCTAGTTGAAACGTGATGAACCAGTTCAAAAATTTATTTTTCTAGGTGGCTTAAAAATGTCAATTTGGAAAATTGAGGCCACCTTTAGATAGAAAATGATGTTTAATTAATATAGAAAATTTTAATTTTTAAAAAATAGGTTGAACTGGGCCTGAACCGGCCGATTTTTGTTTTTGAGTCACCGAACCTGGTCGAAACAGACCGGTCAACGGACCACTGCCAGGTCAGCGTCCAGTCAGCATGCATGACCAATCAGTGTGCGACACATGGTGAAGTCCCTCAATTTTACAAAATTCCCAATTTCCCCCCAAAAGTTTCCCCCTTTCAAACTGGCCGAATTTGATTTTATCAAATTGATCATTCAATTGGGGTTAATTACTTTAATTAGAGGTGTTAATCAGTTCATACATAATGTGAACCCCGCCAATATTCTAACAGCACCCTACACCAAATATGGAATAGGCCCCAAGACTTTCACGACACAAGTAAAAAGAATGGAATATACATTGTTTGGTTGAGAAAACAATGTATGGATAGAAGTAGACGCCACACCAAACACCTATAAGAAGAGCTCTTAGAAAACCCTAGTGATAAGTCTATTTGCTTGAACGCCACAAGTAAAAACCTGATAAGTTCAAAAGTTCTCTCAAAAGAGAAAGAAGACATAAGCCTCACAATAAAAATTGAAATCAAAGATCTGTCTCTACAATGCTCTAAAGTTAGCCTTTTATAGGCACTTGAGAATATTAGCTATTATCTAAATAAGGAAATAAAATATTGTGGTTGACATGCCAACCATATAACTATTCATATAGAAAATATTCCTAATATATTATTTTATTCTACAATCTTCTAGAATATTTATTATGCTAATAAATCTCCCACTTGAAATTCAAATTTGAATTTCAAATTTGAATTATCTTTTGGAGATCTTATTGGGCACTTCTTTTGGGCTTGAGATCTTATTGGGCTCTTTCTTTGGGCTTGAGATCTTATTGGGCTCTTTCTTTGGGCTTGAGATCTTATTGGACTCTTCCTTTGGGCTTCCACTTGGGTTTCTTCAATTGCTCCAATTAGTACATTCAATGCTTCTTCAAATCTTTTGCCCCTTAACTTGTGAATCATAGCGTCCCCAATTTGATTCACATCAATACACTTCCATACGATTCAATTGACCTTTGAATTGCATGAATTGAGGCCAAAATGAGTTCAAACGGAGCTTCGCCAAAAAACTATGCATAGAGAGTGAAAGCTTTCCGTCAGAGGAGCGACGATCTAAGCTTTCTATTTGGGTTGGTAGCTCTCATCCTGAACTTCCTCATAGGATCAAGAATCGATACAATTCATATCGAATTGAGGGAGAATTTTGTTAGTGAAGTTTTGCAATTTCTCTCTCTAACGCCGATTGGAAATGACAGAGGGGGGGCCAAATTGGCTTACCTTTCAACTCAATTGAGGTCGTATGAGGGTTGTGGGGATGTTGGGAGGGCTTTGTTTGGCCGGAGGATGGCTGAATTTGGCTGATTTTATCTCGGCTGAAATAGGGCAGCTTCAATCCTTCGGAGCTGCTTCATTATTTGATTCCTCCGGTGGTCCTCAGGTCGAACGAAAGTAGCTATCAGGTAGCTGACTTCTCCCAAAATCTAAATAACCCAACCACACCTACTGAGGCTCAGAAAAATGCCAATGTTGGAGCTCTGGTTCAAGCTTCATCAAAACATAGAGCAGTTGAGAGAGAATGGAGATTTCAAGTGTGATGAGGATGAATGGAGAGGAGCTTGGTGTCCTTTTGATCGCTACGTAGTTGCTTTCACAGGTTTCAGTGTTATCACCTTTTTGTCCTATTTTGTCCTTTCTGTCATTCGTCGTTTATTACAACTTCGATCCAAATTTAATGTTTGACCTTGTCATGCTTAACTAACTAACTATTCCTTACTTGAGTCATACTTTTCCCTAGGGCTGTTGGGCTTACATGTCCCTTACAGCATGACATGCTCTAGAACCTATCTTTGGCCATTAAAATTTTAAACACTTCCTTAATGGTTGTTCTCAACCTTCCAACCTTTTGGGGATAGTATAACTTTGTTTCTCTTTTTGTTTGGTAGTGTTTCTCAACTACTTTTACCATGATCCAATCATCCATCTTGCCTTTGACGTCATGTCTTACATAACCGTGTCAGTTTTCCTTACCTACTCGTCCTTTCCCAACTTTTTTATTTGGTCTTTCTAGTTCCAATCATTGGGTTTCCCACTGATTTACCAACACGCGGAGATTCTTCCCTCCTTATGTCCTTCCTCATTTCCAGTGACATCCTTTCCTCAAGGACTTTTCTTTTTCTTAATCCACTCTTACTCGCTCATGACCATTTCATGATTCTTTATTCCTAGTTAATCCTTTTCAGTCTATGTGTCGATTACATTATTTGGGGAGTTCCCTTCTTACGATTTTGTTCTCTACTATGTCCCTCACATTAGAGACTTCCATTTTAGGAGCTACATGCTCAACCTTCTTACTATTCCTTGAAGGTTTCTTTCTTCATTTCTTCACACCCCTTTCTAATTTGGGGCATTTGCTCGCTTTGAATCCTTCTTTGTCTAAAAAATTTTGTTTCATCCCTTATTCCTTACTGAGAAACTTTAGATTATTAGGTTTTATTTCGTGTAGTCCACACTATACCCAGCCGTCCACTCTTTAGGCTCCATCAATTGAGCGTGAACCACAATCAGTCTCGATGTCAGTGGTCATTTACTTTAATCACTTCTTAAGTAGAGGGCTTACTTCTCCATGGTTTCTTAAATGTGCTTTCCTCTATTTCCTTCTTATAGGCAGTCCACCCCTTTCTTACTCGTATGACATCTTTTGATACTATCTTCCTACTTACCCGTTACTTGGGTTTAACTTACTTCTTGGGCCCTTATGAGTACTTTTCCTTTATACTTGATCTTTCCATCTCAACCATCATATCATTTATGAGCTTTTCTTCTTTCCCACTTCTGTTAGTCCCTTTACCTCTTAGTTGGGACACATATGTCTTTTTAGTGTTTCCTTCCTTGGTAGGATTATACTCTTTTCTCCCGGAATTCTCTTCTCGTTTGTCATTAAGGACATCTAACTTTAAATGACATCCTTTGATGCCATCCTCTCCTACTCACCTTTACTCTTTAAACCTTACGCACACATCTTTTGTACTACATCCTCATTCTCACTTGTATCCCAATACACGCCCATTTCTTTTAGGGAGACCTTACATCCTCTTTGTTCCAAGATCTCTTGATCAACCTACAAGAGGCTTATTTAATCTTCTCATGTCTTTTGGTCATTAATCAGTCTTGGCCATTGATCTTTTTAAGGTTTTCCTTCATCCTTATTTCCCAAATGTTTTGGCCTTTCCACCTCTCCCTTCTTTACTAAAGTTTTGACCTTCACGAGGGTCAATCCATTAACTACCCTGTTCCTTCTATTCTCCTTGTTTAATTATCTTGAGACAGTTATCTCTCGAGTCTTCTTGTCCTTACTATCCATCCTATTGTCCTATTTAAGGTGTAGTCCTTACTACTTCCCGATCCTTCTTAAGGCATTGTTTATTCTCCTTGACTATATTGTTGTTACTAGTTGTTTCCTTTCGCTAGGTTCGTTTGAAATCCCTATTTGTCATCTCTGCTCTTCCAAAGCAGGTCACACTTGGCCATTCCAAGACATCCTTAACCACATATGCCCTTTAATGAGGTTCCTTATTTCGGTTTAAGCCTTTTATGATTCATCTATCGGTTACTTAGCTTGGGAATTTCTCTTTCCATGGTCCCACTTCCTATCTTTATCCTTCTTCCTAGGGACTTCTGTCCTGGGAGTTTCACATTCAACCTCCCTAACGCTCCTTGAAGGCTTTTCCTTCATTCTTTTCTTACACCCTTTTGACGTCGGTATGGTTATTCGCTCTTGATCCTTCCATATCCTCCAATTCCTTTTCATTCCTTATCCTTCCTTCGAGGAACTCCTGATTGTTGGTGAGTTCCTAATAATTTATGTCCTGCCTATCACTAACTCTTTCAAGAGTACTTGTATATTCCTCTAGAGTTCTCTTCCTATCACACTTCTTTTCCTCTTTCCTCTCCCCGTGTCTTATCCAAAAGTGGCTTAGCACTTTTCATGCTCCCACTTCTTCCTTGTACCTTACTCTCCTCTTGGTTATCTTCCATTCAACTAGTCCCTTGGGGCGACCCAATTCTTCTTGGTTCCCTTACTTTTATATGAGCCTCTTTCCTTAACCACTCCTGCATCTTTTGATGCTTACTTCCTTTACACCAGACTTCACACTCTTCCTCATCTTCCTACCCTTAGTTAGGGTATGTCCTTCCTGGTGATTCTAGGAAAACTCCTTTGGAATTTTCTTTTCCAGTCTTGTTGCCTTGGTACTCCATATTCCTGTCTTTTGTGGGGAAATTTATTTGGCTATCTTAGAGTTAGGGTTAACTAGAGGTGACCTGTAGTTTTCCTCCTTGGTGGTCTTTTCTCCATCTACTACCCTGGTCATAATTGATATACTTCCAATCTGCTAGTTGTATTTGTCATTATCAAGGAGATTAAAATTTTAATTAAGGAAAGCTAGTTGTATTTGTCATTCATTCAAAGAGATAGTTTCTTGTCGTACTTGGCTTATTATTGGAATTCACTACTTCCTAGTCCCTTGAAGTCATAGGCCGAGAGTTAGCCTCTGAACAAATGCATGATTCATGGTAAGCGGAGACGTCTTCATACCCGGTTGGAATGATGGATATATGAAAAGTTTATTTTATCGGAAGTGTTCTCCCCTGGTTGTGTGCCACTGCTTAAAACTTTTGGGAGACCTTATTGACAGGAGCTAGAATAGCTTAGATAGGCCGGAGGCCTTGGTTTTGGAACTTGGGGCTAATATGCCTGATTTTGAAAATCTCGTACAGTGGGCCCTAGGTCAGTTGGCACGAGTAGGAGCTCGTAAACAAACATGATTTAAGTAATGAAAAATTAAGTGAATGAATTGTTTGGCATTGGTACTGAGACAAGACCGACACACTCGATGGACTGGTGGTAGTGCAACATGATAGGTCTATGGACTAGTCGACACAAATAGTTGCAGGTCGAATTGAGGGTCAGGGCCGTTGGACCAGTGGCACCACATATTATTTATCTTATGTGGAAAATTATTGATTTGTGTATGCACTATGTTTACGGGACCTTCAAGATGCCTAGGAGGAGTAGCGATGTGTCTAGGGCTTTGGACGACATGGTGAAGATAAGGGCAGTTAGTTATACCAGCAGTCTTGAGAAGCTCGATGTAGCTTCATGCACATGAGACCGGGGTGGGGACGGAATGAGATCTCTGTCCTCATATGAACATAGAGTTTTGTTACAGGATTGAGGGTCAAATGTCACGCACATCCACTCATTCTCAAGATAGAAGTGGACATGCTTCTATCTAGGTGGTCGGTAAAGTGGCTCTGATGCCACAAGTGGGTACACAGTGGACGTGCTGGCCTGTGAATATGTGTTCCCTTAATGATGAAGTGCGTGTGTTAGTTTATAAACCCCGTCCTTTTGGGCTAAGGAAAAATGGGAAAAGAACCAGTCAAACAGAGTGAGAAAACCAAACCAGTTCACAAACCTGACTATTTAAGGGTTCATAAAACCTTGGAAAAGAACCTTAAGACAAATTAGAAGAGAAAAACCAAATTGGTTTAGGTGAACAAGATCCCATCAAAACTCTGAAGTTAAGCTTGCTCACTAGAACACGAAGTACCGGGAACGCCAGTAAGGACAAGCTCACGTGAATACAAAGAATCGGTCTAATGGAATTCACTACATTAACGAGTGACTGGGATTTCTAATGTCATACCCGGTTGGGTGATGAGCACAATTTAAAGATTAAAAACCCCTTACAAATTGTGAGTGGGATTTTATATCATACCGGTTGGGGATGATAAGTACCTCGAAATGAAAACTCATTACCAAGTGGTATTTAAAACATCACAACTTAGAGGAGTGATGTTAAAATCATACGGAAAAACTATTTAATGGTTGTAAGTAGATCATACCCGGTTGGTATGATGAAACTTCCTCAGAGGAAGTTGAAAACCCATTCATCAGTTATGAGCGGAGATGTCCTTATACTCGATCGGTATGATGGACAACTGAAAACATATTTTTTCGGTAGTGCTCTCCCCTAAATGTGTGCCAATGCTTAAATGATTTGGGAGACCTTCTTGACGGGAGCTCGAATAGCTCTTATAGGCTGGGGGCCTCGGTTTTGGAACTCGGAGGCTAATATGCCCGATTTTGAAAATCTCGTACAGTAGTCCCAAGGCCAGTTAGCATGAGTAGGAGCTCGTAAACAAACATGAGTTATATGCCATAAAACTTTAAATAAAGGAATTGTTTGGCCATGGTACCAAGATAGGACCGACACACTTAGTCAACTAGCAGCAATGCGACTTGATAGGTCAACGAACTAGTCAAGATAAATAACTATGGGCTGAGTTGAGGGTCGGGGTTGTTGGACCAGTGGCACCACAGATTATATGGCATGATAAGAAAATATTGTTTGTGCATGCACTGTGATTATGAGACCATCAAGACGCCCAAGAGGGGTAGTGATGTGTCCTAAAGGCACTAGACGACCTGGTGGGTATAAGGGAAGTTTGTCGTACCAGGTGATCGTGCGAAATTTGGAGTAGCATGAGATCGGGGTGGGGACGGGATGAGGTCTCTGTCCTCATACGAACATGAAGAATTGATTTTGGGATTGAGGGTCGGATGTCACGAACATTCACTCATTCTTAGGGTAGAAGTGGACGTACTTCTATATGGGTGGCCGGTAAAGTCGCTCCAAAGCCACAAGTGGGTTCAGTGGACATATTGGCCTGCAAATGTGTGTTTAACCTTCATGATGAAGGATGTGTGTTGGGTGATGACACACCGTGATTAATATGGAAATGGTAGTAAAAACCGAGATTTGAATTGAAAGAATTTTTGAAAGAAAGGAGTTTGGCACTCTTTGATACAAATATTTTTCATAAAAGTTAGAGTTTTGAAAAAAACCCATTCATTGAGTAGTCGTACTCACCCCTCCCTTATATCCCTTTCAGGAAACTTTAGAAAGCCTACCATTAAAGACCATCAACTAAGATGTCTGTGAGACAGGTAGGACAAATTTAAATTATTGTGTAGTTTTGATTTATGTTATTCTAGGAAAAGGTGCAAGTTTAAAGAACGCCTTACTCTTTATAGTTTATAATAAGGGGAAACCCTTTAATTAACTGGGAGAGTGGTGGGTTGATCACAAGGATCCGACCAAACTGGGTCGGGGCATGACATGGTTGATAAACACACCATTGTGATGAGAAATGACTATAAAAAACTGAGATTTTAAGAATGAGATATTTTAAAGTAATTAAGGAGTCATGCACACTCTAATTTAAACACTAATTTATCAAAACTTTTTTTTTAAAATACCCATTCATTGAGTTATAGAAACTCACCCACCCTTTTTATCCCTTTTTAGGAAATAGAATGATAACTAGGGATAACACCAGTCTTACCCTCTGTCAGGTATGCTTAATTTCTCTTAAGCTTGTATTTTATTTGATATATGTTATTCTAGGGAACAAGGTTGAAATTATGCCTGGCTTATCTTGAGTTAAAGAAGGGGGAAACTCCTCTTGAACTAAGAGAGTGGTGGGTTGTTCATGGGGATCCCATCAAACCAGGTCAGGGCGTGACATTTAAGGCACGGGGTTTATAGCCCTTATCTCCACCATGTCATCGAATAGCCCTTAGGACCAATCACTACCCCTCTTGGGCATCTTGATGGTCCTGTACCACAAGTGCATGCACAAACAATAGTTTTCACATATGGCCATTATCTTTGGTGCCAATGGTCCAACGGCCCAAACCCTCAACTCGACGTGCAACTATTTGTCTAGGCCCGTCCATCGACCTAGCCTTGATGCACTGCCGCCACTCCATCGAGTACTGTAGGTCCTGACTCAATACCATGATGAAATCACACAACCATTTCATTATAAATTTTTAGGGCTTTCTTAACTCAAGTTTGTTTACAAGCTCCTGCTCCTGCTCTATAAGCAGGTTTCTCTTTTCCTCAAGGAAATTCATCATATCAATCGAGTATGATGTTAGGTAATTCTACTCACAAGTGGTAAGTAGGTTTTTAACTTTTATCTTGCTCATCACCCCAACCAGACATTAAATATGCCCACTCACAGTGGCCTCAAATTTAGAAAAGGTGTTAATCATCCCAACCGGATATGAAGTGTAAATTAGCCCACTCACCTTTTATCCAAACTAGATGTCGAGATTGAGAATTTCATAGGTAGGGTGTATTAATTTGGTGGATCTAATGTGATCATGGCAAAGATGATGTTTGAGGTGTGAACAAGGACTAGTAGACTAGGTATCTCTCTTCTACTCAAATTGCTCTCTAAGCGCAGTTGGTGTCACTCTGATTAATTGTTCTAAGCTCCTTATATAATTGTAAAATTGTTTGTTAAATGGGGAAGATTTATTACTACATTATTTCTAATTGATATATTCTAATCTAGTTTGATGAAATTCTAACTTTTATCATCATAAATGAGAAGGAACTCTAACCCTTCCTCATTCTCATTCATGATACCCTAAATCACTACTCTCATTAACTCGACTTTTGATTCATTATGTGCACATCAAATACCCATCTTATTATATAACATGGATAATTGTCACGTAATTTACATTTCCTTAAATGCTTTACATTAAATAGCCCATGTTAAATGAGACACCCAACTTTAGCCCCATTGATCTTTAAGCGTTAAAACTGATAACCAATTATCCCTTTGAGTAACTAGGAGATTGTATAAATTTATGGGTTGGGCAAAAGGACGATATCTAGGAAATTCTATGGTCTTTTCCCTTTCATTCCAATAATTTTTATGTGCTTTATAATACTGAAATGTTGTTAGTTATTCTCATTAAATCAGGAAATTGATGGGTATTTATGGGTATTAATTCCAATAAATGAATGTAGGTATTAATTTTTGGGTATTTATGGTAGGGGCTTACGACTAATACTCGAAAGTGCTAATAGTTTCGTACTAAACCAAATTCACATAATGATCTTATTATTTTCACCTAAAAGAATTTACTAGTTATTTACCCTATCCATTCCATTTCGATAAGGTAGAATAAAATTGTAAATATGTATGGTTGGATTTTCATAGGGCGTAGGCTCTTTAGAATTCTTTTAATTCCACAACGGTTATTTTCTATGGTCTAACATTATATGAATCTATGTTTTATATCGGCATTTACTTAGTAGTATGATGGAGTGGAATTGTTATTTAAATTTCTCATGTAAACTTGAGTTTCATTCCTTTTTGTATAATATAACTATATTGGAACTTTAAACATCTTAATAAATTTATGTGTGTATTTATTTGATAATAGTACAACCTCAACTCTTAAATCCCTTTCTTCTTTATATTTGTTTGTAAATTAATTTTGTACTAGTATATATATATATATATATACTCTTATATGTAAACATATCTTCAACATTTATATATATACATAATTAACAATTATATATATAATATTTAATTTCCGCTTAAATTCAATGGACTTAACTCGATTCCATCAAATTATTTATTTTGGTCAAAACAACACTTTTCATTTTATATTAAATTAAATTTATTCCAATTATATCAATTAAATTTTAAACTTATAATACAAATCCGAAAAAATTTTCGATTGAAATTTTGGGTTACTAAAAACACGGTGTGACAAATACTCCCCACCTTTATAGGAGTTTTGTCCCCAAAACTCATACAACATTAGTCTCTACTTCTTACTTTTTTTTGTGCACTTATGTGGTTTCATTTTTAATAACTTTCTACAAATACATTTATTTACCTTATCATAATAACTTCTCTTATCTAATTCATCCAAAGCAAATTGGGTATTCAACCATACATTCTAATTGGTTAAAATTTCCAATTTGGACTTCCTTATAAGGTTGAATTGCACACAAAGTTAATGGTATCTTCAGATCTTAATTTATCACTTAGTGTTTACATAAAACTTTTGCCCTCTTTAGTGAGTACTATTTATACCATTCAAAAGGAAATATCACTTTCAGTGTATTTTCAAATACATATCTCTCATTAGAGAATTGATGTTCTATGATCACATGGTCTTTATATTTACTAGTTGTTTGTTTGCTTTAGGAGGTTCGCCTGACACCTTTTAATCAAATGAAGGTTCTAAAAATCTTTAACAATTTTTCCTCCATCAGTTCGTGCATCCATCATTAGACTATATCCTTCTATTTCATTGTACTTTTTCCATAAAGATTGTACCAACTTATTGGGTCTACAATACCGTGTACTTTTTTATTTAATCCATTGTTCATCATCATGCCCTTCCTCATGGAAAGACATGTTGGTATATCATTTTCCAAGATTTTCCATTCTTCACATACTTTTGTTTTGAGATATTTGTTTATAACCATTTCGTTGTCATCTATTACAACTTATTACTTTATAAGTCGTTCTGTTTTTTTTAAGACTTTCATCTCATTGTACTTCTTTTTTAACATTTAAGTCTATTGCTTTATAAAATTTTATTTCGGTCATATGTGATCGCCTTTCCTTTAATGCCCTCCGAGGAATTTCCCACTTTAGGAACTAATTCCATTGGTATTTGAAGATTTCACTCTCGTTTGAATTTATCATTGGTTGCATCCATTAATCCAAATCAAGGTACTCTATGCGTATTGCAGGAGTGTTTGGTTTGTTAAACCTTTGTCTTACATTTCCTAGAACCTCTTATTTTAGACTCATGCTCCAGATCTATTACATCTCATCAACTGGGTTAGGCTCTTATAAGTTTTCCACAACATCCTTGCGGTTATCATTGGTAGTCAAACAAGTTTCTTATTACTTGCAATAAAATTTCCCTTCATGGGTTTCATTTAGTACAAAATTTTGGTACTTTAAATGTAAGTATTTATATTTATGGCGTTCCATATGTAAAAGTTTATGGTAAGGAAATTACATATTCCTTTCTTTTTCCTTCAGCTCCTTTGTCAGGTATCATTCATAAGGTTTCTTGTATATCTTTTCAACTTTCCAAGCTTTTGATGAATCCTTTATAAGGATATTTTCCGATTTCTCCCTGAAATCCACATACCACATTCTTAATAAAACTAATGTTACTCTTGTGGATATTTTCCCACTATAGGTTTCCCAATATCCCTTGGTAGGTATTCAATCATGGCATATTCCTCGTGGTCACTTCCATACTAAAGTCATAAACCTATCACTTATTTCAATAAAGGTATTTCTAGTAGAAGGTTAAGGGTATTGGGTATTTTTTTTTGTTTAGTTTTAGGTTATATAGTCTTGATAATGAATTTGAGGAAACATGCTCTAATACCACTCAAGTTGTCATGCCCTAACCCGATTTGGTCAGATCCTCATGAGCAATCCGCCACCCCCTTTTGGTTATGAAGAGTTTTACCCTCTTCTAAACTACGAGGAGTAAGGCATCCTTTTTCCTATTTTTCGTGGAATAGCATTATATAAAACTGAATATATTAAATCTTACATACCTATCTTAAGGTTCAGCTAGGCAAAAAGTCTTTAGGGTTGGTTTTGCTTGGTTACGTGGAAAGGGGTAAAGGGAGGGGGTGAGTTCTATAACTCAATGAGCGGGTGTTGGGATTGAGTTTCAAAAATGGCTTTATCCAGATTGTGCCAATGTTATCATCTCCCTTTTAAAAGGGTTTTTCTTCAACTTTGGTTTACAAAACCTTTTTCCATTTCCTTATTAGGTATGCTTAGCTCTCTTAGCCCATCCCCTTGCCTTAGGAGGCATATAGCAAACAAACACACGCCCTTCAATAGGAAGGGTACACACATTCGTAGATGCAGCCCGTCCACTGCACCCACTTGTGGATCAGAACATCTTTACCGTCCACCAAGATAGAAGCCCATCCACTTTTACCCTGGATATGAGTAGATGTTCTCGACATTTGACCCTCAAATCCGAATGCCACTCCATGTCAGTATGAGGACAGAGACCTCATCCCGACCCCAGCCCGGTCTCATGTGCAAGAAGCTACTCCGAGTGTCACGCCCCGACCCAGTTTGGTCGGATCCCCGTGATCAACCCGCCACTCTCCCGATTTACTAAAGGGTTTTCCCTTATATTATAAATCGTAAAGAGTAAGGCGTTAACCTGCACCTTTTTCCAGGAATATCATAAATCAAAACTGCATAGTAATTTAAATTAGTTGTACCAATCTTGCAGGCGTTTAATTGCGCAAGTCCTTTAAGGTTCGGCTTTCCAGGACTTCCTGAAAGAGGTATAAGGGAGGGGGTGAGTACAACTACTCAGTGAGTGGGATTCAAATCTTTTAACTTTCAAGAAAAACATTTATATGGAGTGTGCCAGACTCCTTTGTTTTAAAAAAAATCATTTCATTTAAAAATTCATCTTTTTCCATTATTTCTTAGTTATCGATGTGTCATCACCCAACACACATCCTTCATAATGAAGGTTACACACATTCGCAAGTCAGTATCACTACTGAACCCGCTAGTGGCTTCGGAGTGACTTTTCCTGCCACCCGGATAGAAGTACGACCACTTCTACCCTGGGAAAGAGTGGATGTACGAAACATCCGACCCACAATCCCGAAATCACTTCTTCGTGTCCGTATGAGGACAGAGACCTCATCCTGTCCCCACCCCGGTCTCATGCGCTTAGTGCTACTCCAGATTTCGCACAGACACCTGGAACGACGAACTGCCCTTATAGCCACCAGGTCGTTCAGTGCCCTTAGGATGCATCACTACCCCTCATGGGCGTCTTGATGATCCCGTACTCATAGTGCATGCACAAACAATGTTTTCTTATATTTCCATGTAATATGTGGTGCCATTAGTCCAACGGCCCCGACTCTCAACTCAACCCGCAGCTGTTTGTCTTGACTAGTCCGTCGACCTGTCATGTCGCACTGCCGCTAGTTGACTGAGCATGTCGGTCCTATCTTGGTACCATGGCCAAACAATTCACTTATTAAGTTTTATGGCACATATATCATGTTCGTTTACGAGCTCCTGCTCGTGCCAACTGGCCTTGGGCCCACTGTACGAGATTTTCAAAATCGGGCATTTCGCCCCCAAGTTCCAAAACCGAGGCCCTTGGCCTATAAGAGCTATTCGAGCTCCCGTCGAGAAGGTCTCCCAAATAGTTTAAGCATTGGCACACAGTCAGGGGAGAACACTTCTGACAAAAATAGGTTTTTACTATCCATCATACCAACCGGTATAAGGACATCTCCGTTCATAACCGATGAACGGGTTTTCAACTTCCTTCCAGGAAGTCTCATCATACCAACCGGGTATGTTCTACTTACAACCCGTAAGTAGTTTTTCCGCATAACTTTCACATCACTTTCTTTAAGTAGTGATGATTAAAATACCACTAAACAGTGGGTTTTTATATCGAGGTACTTATCATCCCCAACCGGGTATGATGTTAGTAAACCCACTCACAACCAGTAAGTGGTTTTTAACTTTATAAGGTGTGCTCATCATCCCAATCAGGTATGATGTTTGTAAACCCACTCACAACCGGTAAGTGGTTTTTAACTTTAATTTGTGCTCATCATCCCAACCGGGTATGACGTTAGTAAACCCACTCACCCGTTAATGCCGTGAATTCCACTAGACCGGTTCTTGGTATTCACGCGAGCTTGTCCTTGCTGGCGTTCCCGGTACTTCGTGTTCCGGTGAAGGCACGGCGGTCCAAGCTTTCGATCTGGGCAGATAGGTCTTATCCTGAGGTTCATCCTTTCAGTCCTAATTCGGTCGTGGAAAGGCTGAGAAAGTGTTGGGAGGGCTTGAAATGGCCGATTTCAGCTTGGCCGAAATAGGGCAGCTTCGGTCCGCCGGAGTTGCTTCACTATTCCATCATGTCGACGTTTCTCCAACGATACTCAGATTGATTGGAGTTTCCTATCAGATAGCTGTCTTCCCCCCGGTTCTAAAGAGCCCGACCTTTGTTCAAGTCGAAGCTCTCGTTCGAGCTTTACCGAGAAATGGAGCAGTAGAGAGAGAGAGAGAAGTGTTCAGGTGTGAGGAGAATGAAATGGGGATGAACTCTTTATATAGTTGTAAAACCCGTGTATTAAATGGGCGAGATTTATTACTGGTATTAATATTGCCATAAATTATTGGTATTAATTCCAATAATGTAATTTCGGAATTAATTCTAATAAATTAAATTTCAGTATTAATTCTAATAATTTAATTTCGGTATTAAATTATTTGTATTAATTCTAATAATTTAATTTAGGTATTAAATTATTACTATTAATTATATATTAATTTATGATAAGGCGTACATACAAATTTTTGACCGAAATTTCGGGTTACAAAAAAAATTCATACTTCCCAGGAGGTCACCCATCCACACATTACTCTCAAGTAAGCACACTTAACTTTAAAGTTCTTATGGAATCTACTTCACTTGAACAACTTTGGTTTTTATTTTCTAATTTTTTTTAAGTTTCTTTTTCAAGGTTTAATGAACCCTTTGGATCACCCGAGAGTTGTAAATTCCCAACTTGCCCGTTAAGAAATAATCGGGTTTGTGAACCGGTTCTAAATCCTCACTTGGTTTGACCGGTTCTTTTCCTGGTTTTCCTTAGCTCAAAAGTGCGGGTTTTACACCGAGCTTCCTGACTGACAAGTACGAGGAACTGCCCTTATCTCCACCATGTCATCTAGTAGCCCTTAGGACCCATCACTACCCCTTTTGGGCATTTTGATGGTCATGTACCACAAGTGCATGCACCAACTACAGCTTTCACATATGGCCATTATCTTTAGTGCCAATGGTCCAACAACCCCAACCCTCAACCCCACCTGCAATTGTTTGTCTAGGCTGATATGTCTTCCTAGCCCTGATGCACTGCCGCCAGTCCATCGATAACTGTCAGTACTGACTCGATACCATGGAAAAATCACACAACCATTTCATTAGAAACTTTCATGGCTTTCTTAACTCAAGTTTGTTTACGAGCTCCTGCTCGTGTCCATTGGCCTTGGGCCCACTGCACGTGATTTTCCAAAACTGGGCATTTAGCCCCATGAGTTCAAAAATCGAGGCCTTTAGCCTATTTGAGCTGTTCTAGCTCCCCTAAAGAAGGTCTCCCAAATCTTTTAAGCATTGGCACACAGTCAGGGGAGTACACTTCTAACAAAAAGTTTATTTTCAACTTCATCACACTAACCGGGTGTGATGATATCTCCACTTACAACCGGTAAGCAGGTTTCTCCTTTCCTCAAGGAAATTCATCATACCAACTGGGTATGATGTTAGGTAATCCCACTCATAACTGTTAAGTCAATTTTAAACTTTTAAACTTGCTCATCACCCCAACCAGATATGATGTTAAATATGCCCACTCACCTTTTATCCACAGACATATTCATCCTAGAGGGATTCCCAAGTACCCGTCCCTTATTGGTGTTTCTCTACTCCGATACTTCCCAATTTTTCTTAAATTTGGTTGTTGCATGGTGGATGTCGAAATTGAAAATTTTATTGGTAGGGAGTATTAATTTGGTAGATCTAATGTGATCATGGAAAAGATGATGTTTGAGGTGTGAACAACTAGTGGATCAGGTAGCTCTCTTCTACTCGAATTGCTCTCTTAGTGCAGTTGGTGTCACTCTAATCAATTGTTCTATGCTTCTTATATAGCCATAAAATTGTTTGTTAAATGAAGAAGAGTTATTACTACATTATTTCTTATTGATATATTCTGATGGAATTCCAACCTTTATAATCATAAATGAGAAGGAACTCTAACCCTTTCTAATTCTCATTCATGATGCCCCGAATCACTACTTTCATTAACTCAACTTTTGATTCCTTATGCACACATCAAATACCCATCTTATTATATTATATGGATAATTCTCACATAATTTACATTTTCTTAAATGCTTTACATTAAATAACCCATGTTTAATGGAGCGCCCAACTATAGCCCCATTGAACTTTAAGCATTAAAATTGATAACCAATTACCTATTTGAGTAACTAGGACATTATATAAATTTATGGGTTGGGCAAAGGGACGATATCTAGGAAATTCTATAGTCTTCTCCCCTTCATTCCAATAATTGTTGTGTTTTATGATACTTAAATATTGTTAGTTATTCTCATTAAATAAGGAAATTGATGGGTATTTATGGGTATTATTTCCAATAATTGAATGTAGTTATTAATTTATGGATATTTATGGTAGGGGTGTAAGACTAATACTCCAAAGTGCTAATAATTTCTTACTAAACCAAATTCACATAATGATTTTATTATTTTCACCTAAAGGAATTTACTAGGTATTTACCCTATCCATTCCTTTACAATAAGATAGAATAAAATTGTAAATATGTATAGTTGGATTTTCACAAGGCTTGAGCTCTTTAGGACCCTTTTAATTCCACAACGGTTATTTTCTATGGTTCAACATTATATGAATCTACGTTTTATATTGGCATTCACTTAGTAGTATGATGGAGTGGGATTTTTATTTAAATTCCTCATGTAGACTTGGGTTTCATTCCTTCAAATGATGGCACTGTTCATGGAATGATTTTCACCTTCCAATTCCGACGAGGGAATATTCCCTCCGACATTGGCATTTTCTAAAGAAGATAGGCTCGACCAATATGGAAACCGATAGAGCCAAGGGTCCCTAAGCTTCCTATATAAAGAGCTCCCCTTCATTCGTATTCCTAACACATCAAACATCTGAAGAAGAAGAAGAAGTGTTCAATTTCCCGATGAACCTTGAACCAGAGCTCTGACTTGGGCACTTCTTTCCACCTCAGAAGGTGAATTCATGTCCTATAGATTCTGGAGGAAGTTAGCTACCCATTGATACCCTTCACTCATCTTAAGGACCACTAGAGAAGCGTCAACGATTCCAAACAGTGAAGCAGCCCAATAGGACCCAAAGCTGCACTGTTCTGCCCACTCTTAATTCGGCCATCCTCTTCCTCTTACGGCGAAACAAAGCCCTCCTCAAGTCTCTCTAATCTACACTCGATCTCCCGAAGTAACCATGTAAGTCAATTCGGTCCTCCATCGTTAGAATAACTTTATTATAGAGACAGAAAGTACCCAAATTTCACTAACCAAATTTACACTACTCAGGATGAGAATTCTAGCTGCTCTTAATCCTCAAAGCACCCTATGGACAAGAGCTTTCACCCCAAATCGAGAGCTCCGACCGCTGCAACTCTGTCGGTAAGTTTCTGAAGATTTCTCTCTCTACATCCAGTTTTCAGCAAAGCTCCGTTTGAGCTTTTTTCGCACCAAAAAAATGATGATTCAAAGCTCTATCAGATTGTAAGGAGGTGAGGAAACCAATTAACACAATGATAGGGAAAAATTAACATAATGATAGTCAATTTGATGAAATCGATTTTGGGTCAATGAAAAGAAGGAATTGGGAAAAATTGTTGGGGGGAAATTTGGGGATTTCAAAAATTTAGGGACTTTTGTGCAATTTTTTAAAATTGAAGTTCAATTAGAAATGTAGAAGAACATGGAGGGTCAATTGGTAATTTTTTGGAAAATTGGGGCCAATTGGTAATTTTGGAAATTTAAGGGACCAATTAGAAACTTTTGGAAAAGTTAAGTCCCAATTAGTGATTTTTAAAAATTAAGCACCCAAGGAGGATATTGGAAATACTAGGACTTAATTGAAAATAATTGAACATTAGGGACCTAAGGTAAAGTATTATGAACTTTAGGGCATAATTGCAATAAGGCAAAAATTGGGGCCTAGTTGAAAACACATAGAAATTAGAGGCCTTTCATGGTGAATCTTTCCTTATGAGAATATTCAAACCGTGTAGAGATGAATTGGACAAGAACTTGAGCATGGGAGCACGACAAGGATTTGGAAATCCGACTTGGATAAATACGTCACAACTATCGGGTGAGTGGGATTTTTCCAACATTATACCTAGTTTGGTTGATGAGTACCTCATCTAAATTAAGAATCCACCGTGAGTGAAAGTTTTTGGCAACATATCCACTTAAGGGGATAAATGGCATCTTTGAAAATTGAAAACTATTTTCCTAAAAAGATCTCCCCTAACTATGTGCAACTACTTAAAAATTTTGGGAGACTTTTTTGATGAGATCTAGGACAGCTCTGATAGGCTGGAGGCCTCAGTATTTGAACTTATAGGCCCTAAAGCCCAATTTTGAAAAACTCATGAAGTGGGCCCAAGGCCAATGGGCGAGCTGGAGCCTGTAGAAAAATATGATTATAAGTGTAAACCCCACTCTTTGGAGTTAAGGAAAACTGGGAAAAGAACCGGTCAAACCGAGTGAGAAAACCGAACTGGTTCACCAACCCGATCATTAGAGAATGAGCAATTTGGGAAATTTACAACTCTCGAGTGACCCAAAGGGTTCATAAAAACCTTGGAAAGGACCTTAGGACAATTTGGAAGAGAAAGCTAGACCGGTTCAGGTGAATTAGATCCGAGCCGGATTGAATCGATTTATGAATCGAGTCAGTTTATGAACCGGAACTAATAGAGAAAGGGCAATATGGGAAATTTATGGATCCCGAGTGACTTGAAGAGTCACAAAATTCATGAAAAAGGACTTTAGGATGAATTAGAGATATAAACCAAACCAGTTCAGGTGAACCGGCTCCGAACTAGATTGAACTAGTTTGGATCGGTTTGAACCACTATTGAACTAGATGCTAAATTCATTTTTCTAGGTTGCTTAGAAAGTTCAAATTGGAGAATTTAGGCCACCATTGGACAGAGAATGAATTTAGATGAATTTAGAAATTTTTAATTCTAAAAAACTCGATCAAATCAGGCATGAACCGACAGGTTTAAGCTTTGAACCCAGTTCGAACCGGTATGATCTGGTTCAGAATAGTGTCGTCTTCTTCCTTCGGATGACATCACTGTTTACTTGCCAGAAAATTGAGCAGCGCTGGCAAAGATGAAAATTCTTTGGCCAGGGAGTTTTAGGTAATGAATGGCCACCATTAAGGCACCAATCGGAGGACCAAGAAGTCCCCGAGCTTCCTATATAAAGAGCCCCTCCTCATTCATCCTCTCCACACATGAAAACTCCATTCTCTCTCAACTGCTCCAATTTTCGGTGAAGCTCAAACTAAAGCTCTAATATATGTTATTTTTTGAGCCAAAGAAGGCGTGGTCGGGTTCTTTGTATTTGGGGAGAAGTCCACTACACGCCCATAGTCTCCATTTGCTCCGAGGGTCGTCGGAGAAACACCGGTGTGATAGAACAGTGCAGCAACTCCAACACATCGAAGCTACTCTGGTTCGGTCGAGCTGAAATCAGCCAACTCGAGCCCTTCTCAGGCCAAACCAAGCCCTCCCAACACCTCCACAGCCTTCTTATGAGGCCAATTGATAATGAACAAGTATGTTCATATCATGTAGGAACATGTAGTACCAGGAACGCCAGCTAAGACAAGTTCACGAGAAGGCAACAAGTCGGATGAGAGGAAACTCACTACACTATCGGGTGAGTGAGATTTTTATATCATACCCGGTTGGGATGATAAGCACCTCGAACATGAAAACCCACTATTAAGTGGTATTTTAACCATCACACCTGAGAGGAGTGATGTGGAAATTACATGTAAGTAGATCATACTCAGTTGGTATGATGAACTTCTTGGAAGGAAGTAGAAAACCTGCTTATCGGTTATAAGCAGAGACGTCTTCATACCCGATTGGTGTGATAGACAAATAAAAAGTTTATTTTGTTAGAAGTGCTCTCCCCTAACTGTGTGCCACTACTTTAAACTTTTGGGAGACCTTCTTGATAGGAGCTCGAATAGCTCAGATAGGTCGGAGGCCTTGATTTTGGAACTTGGGGCTAATATGCCTAATTTTGAAAATCTCATACAATGGGCCCTTGACCAGCCGGCACGAGCAGGAGCTTGTAAACAAACATAATTTAAGCCATGAAAACTTAAGTGAATGAACTGTTTGGCCATGGTACCGAGACAGAACTGACATACTCGATGGACTGGTGGAAGTGCGACATGACAGGTCTTTGGACTAGTCAAGACAAACAGCTGCAGGTCGAGTTGAGGGTTGGGGCCGTTGGACTAGTGGCACCACGGATTATATGGCTTATGTGGAAAAATTATTGATTTGTGCATGCACTATGTTACGGGACCTTCAAGACGCCCAAGAGGGGTAATGATGTGTTTTAGGGCTCTAGACGACCTCGTGGAAATAAGGGTAGTTAGTTGTACCAAAAGTCTTGAGAAGCATGACGTAGCTTCATTGAGCATGAGACCGGGGTGGGGACGGGATGAGGTCTCTGTCCTTATACAGACATGGAGTTTTGTTACGTGATTGAGGGTCGGATGTCGCGTACATCCACTCGTTCTCAAGATAGAAGTGCTTTTATCTAGGTGGCCGGTAAAGTCGCTCCGATGCTAAGAGTGGGTACAGTGGACATGCTGGCCTATGAATGTGTGTTTCTTTCATGATGAAGGGCATTTGTTGGCTAATAAACACGCCGTTATGATGAGAAATGGTTATGAAAAACCGAATTTGAGAATGAAACATTTTTAAAAGAAAAACAAGGTGTTTGGCACACTCCAATTCAAACTATTTTTCTTAAAATCATACTCTAAAACACCCATTCACTAAGTCATTGAACTTACCCCTCCTCCCTTATATCCAATTCAAGTAACCCCCTAAAGTCTACACAAGACCACCAGCTAACACACCTTCAAGGTAGGTATGATAAGTTTAAAATTTTATGCAGTTTTAATTTATATTATTATGGAAAGGTGCAGGTTTAAAGGACGTCTTACTCCTCACGGTTTAGAGAAAGGGAAAACCCTTAATAAACCGAGAGAGTGGCAGGTTGTTCATAGGGATCCGACCAAACAGGGTCAGGGCGTGACAATAAGAGCCATGGAAACTTTCATAATTGGCTAATTTTGTCTAAACCACTATGGTGCCGAATCTAGACTAATAGACTCAATGGGCTAGTAGGAGTGCTCCACGGCCAAGTTGATGGATAGTTGGGCAAACAAACAAGGAGCCAAAATCGAGAGTCAGTGCCATTGGACCTAAGATAATAGATCATAAATCCTAAAACTATTGTTTGTGCATGCTTGTGATACAAGACCATTGAGACACCCAAGAGGGGTAATGTTGGTTCTAAGGGTTGTTGGACGACTAGGGTGTGATAAGGGCAATTTTATCATGCCATTGAGTCATGAAGATTGGAGTAGGTTCCTGCACTGAGATCGGGTCAGGGTCAGAATGAGATCTCATCCCACATAGCAGACATGAAGTACATTCAAGTCTGACGGTTGAACGGGTGACGCCCATTTAGACTCAGGTTAGAAGTCAAGGACTTCTATCTGGGTGGATGGTAAATGCGCTTTGATTCCCAAGTGGGTGTAGTCGGAGTACTACATCTGCAAATGTTTGTGATCTTTATGATAATGGGTGTATGATTGTTTACTAAACATCTTTCAAGCAAGGGGAAGTGTTAAAATAGTTGAACTCACATAACAGGGAATTAAAAGGATGATTTGAAAATTTGTGTTTTGAAAACTCAACCTAAACACCCGCTCACTGAGTTGTAGATACTCACCCCTCCCATTAAACCCTTTTAAGGAAAGGAGACAACTCTTAAAGAAATTTTGAGGACAAAGCCCTTCAGTTAGGTATTTAAACATTAAAGCTATTATGTTCTGTATAATGATATTCCAGGGAACAAGGATAGAAAATATGCATGACTTCTCGCGGTCTTGAAAAGTGGTGACTCTTCCTAGACCAAAGGGAGTGGCGGATTTCTCACGGGGTTCTGACCAAACCGGATCGGGGCATGACAACTTGAGTGGTATTGGAGCCATGTTTCCTCAAATGCATTATAAGACTATATAACATGAAACTAAATGAAACCTATTCACATTGTAGGAATAATGCCTCCAAGGAAATTTGCTACACAAACCCACCCAACCCACGGACCATTAAAAAAGGTCACCACCTCAAACACGAAAAATAGCAAAGGAACTTCTGAGTTTGAAAGAACTATACCGAAGGAAATGGCCGTGGGTTATAGCCCCCCCCCCCCCCCCCCCCCCCCCCCCCCCACGAAGAGATACTAAAACATATCAACTTGTAGAATTCTCCCCATGGAAGAGAAGAACCTACACCTCCTCAGAGGAACCCGACACCTCCCCCGACTCCACAACAGCCAGAAAGAACCTTGACACAAGAGGAGGCTTGGAAGAAGTACTGGGAGGCATATGCAAATTATGTGAAGATTTTTCATTAGCCCCCACCCATCCAAATAAACCTTGAACCCACGAACTTGATGAGATAGGCATACGAGTATGAGGATGTTGTGCTAGAAAGATATGGACTTAAAGTCATTCATTAAGTCAGAGCTCACCCCAGGGAACATAGCATAAACTCATACAAAGGGTGTGAAGGGACATACACGAGCTCGTCATCCTCAGAGCCGTCAAACAAGGAGTCCCGGAACAACTCAAAAGTAGATTCCCGGTCGATGGTCATAAAGGACTAGGAAGGGAGTGAGATGAGTGCTTGTAACAAGCCGATTTCGGCAAGAAAGATTTTCCTTGATAAATAAAAGTTCCTTCAAGTCATCATTTTTTTAAACTTAAGGATTAGATTCTGCAATAGTACAAAAGGGTCTCAAATCCAATAACCTTTCTCCTTAAAGACAAGTTATCAAGAATTCACACCAAAATTACCGGAAGTTTTGATTTACACTAGAAGATATGATTACATCACAAAGGGAACACAAGAGAGCCCAAAAGTTAGCAACAATGACAAAAATAATGGGGGAAGGGGACTCGAAGGCCCAAGAGTATATGGAGATAGAAACTAATAAAGAAGGAACCGCCCATCATAGCCAAGGGGAAGAGAGGTTAGGAATGACAACAGACAAACCTAACCTTTAGGAATGGCTGGTAACCATGAAATGATCAAGGAAGAATAGATAGAAGTCAAAGAAGGAAGGATGAAGGAAAACCTTAAAGCAACAAAGAGAGGGGAAGGGGTTGGTATCAATGGATAGCTCTATGTCGACCAAACTCAAGCCATGCGAAGTCTCAGGTAAGCCTCTCACAAAAGGTCAAGAAACCTCGGAACAAATGGACCCGAGCTCTTCCCTAAGAAGGTAAACTCATAAAAGGATATGAGTAACAATGAGGATATGGTACAAATGATGTGCCCGCAGGGACTTTCGAAAAAAGGTATAAATTGGAATGGCAACATAAAGAGAAGGCCGTAAATTTATTCTAGGGTCCGATAATCATAAGGACGCATGTAAAAGGAGGTGGTGGTTCCCAACTCCACACTGAGCTCAGTCCCTCGGTGATGCGAACCCCGCCAATATGCTGACAACACCCTACACCAAATATGACAACGATCCCAAGACTTTCACGATGCAAGTATGAAAAGATGGAGTATACCTTGTTATGTGAGAAACAAGGTATGAGATATGTAGACGTCACACCTAAATCCTCTAAGAAGAACTCTTATAAAACCCCGAGTGATAAGTCTTGATTGCTTGAACGTCACAGGTAAAAACCTGATAAGTTCAAAAGCTCTTTCAGGATAGAAAGAAGACAAAACCTCACAAGATTGAAATTTCAAAGTGTGTTTTTCCAATGTTGTGGAGTATGACTTTTATAGGCTCAGAAAACAATCGAATAGCCCACAAAATAAGGAAAAAAATCTATTATAGTTATAAGCTAACCATATCTAATCTAAATATCTAGGATATTTAATAACTAATTTAAAAATCTGAACTACCTAATATTATCCTAAGAGATTTATTAATAAATCTCTCCTTATTAATTAAATATGGACTTTCTTTTCGGCTCATCTTGGGTTCTTCATTTGGGCTTTCATTTGAATATTCAGCAATCTCTTTAATCAGCCCATATAAAGCTTCTTTGAATCTTTTAGCCCTTAACCTTGTGATTGGGTCCTCTTACAGTCTTAAGTAATCATTTATCTCATTTGGTGACAAACTGTCCAGCTCCATTGCAGGTTCGATTGATTGGACTTGTGAATTTGTAGTCTATTTAGTCGGATTCACATCATTTAACCCATTTGGTGACAAAGTCTTCAGCTCCATTTGTAGGTTCGATTTATTGGACTTGTAAATTTGTAGTCCCTTTAGTTGGATTCACATCATTCTCCCCCTCTTGAAAATGATTTGTCCTCAAATCTTCTTTTCCTTCATCACCTTGCATCAAAAGACAATAACTTATAAATATTTATGCTATTACTAACAATATATTTGCTAGATAACTTCCTATTGTAATTATTACTACTGAGTTTTAACACTTTAAATAATCCCTCTAATCTAAGAAATTTTGATAGTTTTCTATTCATAAATATTTCATTCCTTAGATGTAGGCTAATCCAAATCCCTAGATCAAAAGTAGCCTTCTTGAAACTTTTGTTGGCTAGATTAATATTTTCTTGATTCTGTCACTTTCTATCAAGTGGATTAAATCCATAGATAATCTCCAATGGTGATAACTTAATCACTGAATAAATATAACAATTATATGAAAACACAACATGTGATAAACATGCAGTTGAAAATAGAAATTTTGTATCAAACAAAGTATTCCAAGCAAAACTAAGCAATTTAGTATCAATGATTGTAAGCAAGCTGTACCTTCTAGATAATGTATCAGCAACTACATTTTTTATACCTTGCTTACACTTGATCATATAAGGAAATATTTTGATAAAATCCACCCACCTTGCATGAAACTCGTTCAGCTTGAGGGCTACTCTGCTGAACTTTTCATTATAATATGCAATTGATCTTCTTTCTTGGCTTACCAAATAATGTGTTTGCCAATCTCGAATTACCTTAATTTTCTTGTCAATGGCAATCTCTTTAAAACATATAACATATCCAGGAAATACAAGTTTATCCGAACAAACGATAAGTATCTTAAAATTCTCAAACATCTTATCTTTCCTTAAAACTTCTAATATAATTTTCAAATATTTTGTAAGTTCATCTAAGATCTTATCATATACTAGGATGTCATCAAAATATATATAGTCAAACTTTAAAATGAAAACATGCAAGATATGGTTCATTGATATCATGATAGTGCTAAAGGCACTAGTCAATCCAAAAATCACAATAAACCAATCATATAGGTTTGGTTTTGTTTCATATGTTGTTTTCAAATCACCTTTTTCTTTAATTTGAAATTGATGATATTGACTTTTTAGATCAATTTTTGAAAACAAATAGTATCCATGAAACTCACTAATAATATCATATAAATGAGAAAGATGTTGTCGATACTTTACCGTGATATTGTGAATGGCTCGACAATCGAGGCATATTTGCCAAGTTTCGTCCTTCATGGGTACAATACATGGTCGCTTGCTCTTACGTATATATGTCTTTTCCATCAGTTTTAGGACTTGGTGTTGACTTTGATTCTTGTTTTCTCGAACTGGTGGCAAACCAAGAGTTATCTTCTTTGGAATGACATTCTTGAATTCCTGCAGAAGAGAAACACTAATGCTCGGCAAATATCCGAAAATATGGTTAGTAAAATATAAATCCTTGTACATAAGTACTATAAGGATAGGATATGTAATTATATCTCTCTTGATCTCACTTTTTCTCTCCATAAAGTTGTTTTTACTCTCTTTTCTTTTTATTATGACTTTTCTCTGTTCCTTTTCAACCTTGCCTTTTCTCTTTTCATTTTCAATTCTGGCTTTTCTCTCTTCTTTTTCACTATTGCCTTTTATCTCTTCCTCTTCAATCATGGCTTTTCTCTCTTGTCTTTCTGCTATTTTCTTTTCATTTGCCTTTTTCTTTTTCAACTAATCCTGAAAAACTTGTTGTAAAGTAAGAGGTACAAGAGATATTGATCTATTATTCTTCACGAATGAGTACCTATCTGTTAATCTATCATATGTAACGTGACGATCTAACTTCCAAGGTTCTCCCAATAAAATATGACATGCATGCATTGGTACTATATCACATAATATTTCATGATGATATTTCTTAATAGAGAAGGACACTATCACCTGTGGGTTACCTCAAGTTTGGGTTGATCATTCAGCCTTTGAATTTGATATAGCTTTGGATACTTCATTGTATGTAATGCCAACTTCTCCACAAGCTCGGTGCTAGCAAAATTAGTGCAACCTTTCCCATCTATGATAACAGAACAAACCTTAATGTTCATAGAGCAACGAGTATGAAATAACTTCTCACGTTGGTTGTCCAAGATATCATCAATCCATGGTCTGTCCAAAGTAGTAGGTTGATTGAAGGAATTGAGCTTGATGTTGCTGCGATTAACTTGGAGATCATTGAACTCCCCCAGTTCCTATGGTTTGAAGCATCGAGATCGACTGCTCCACGGTCATTCAATGGAAGTATGTTGATATGAGTGTCGTCTCACACCTTCCTCCAAGCAATCCATTCACGTATGGAGTGGCTGAAATTCAGACTTCACTATCTTTTTCATTTGACGCTTCATTGCTTTCCACTATAGGTTTTGAATGGGCGATATGAAACCCTCTTATTTCATTGTGTTTCCTTGTTGTTGGGTCTTCTAAACCTAGCAATTGTTAGGAAGAAAAGAACCTTGCAACTCTCCCTCACATGTTTCTCTCAAACACTTCTATTTTACACTCAAATGGCTTTTTCTTATAGATTTAAAGCACTATTGCCTTTTTCCACTCATATGTCTTCTTTCAATCTTAATTGAACTTTAAAACAAATCATTTTTATGAAGCAATTCAACTTGAGGAACAATCAAGAAATATCGATAAAGGTTTTCAAAAAGTAATTCCAAAAGAATTTAAGTGAGAGGTATGAATAGAATAAAAAAGAAGAGTAAAATTTAGATAGAGAAGAAAAATAAGAAATTAAGATGGAATGAAGTAATAGACATAGATAGAGCAGAATAAGAATGAGATATAAGATAGAATTGTGTGCCTCTTTTTTTTCTTTTGCCTTTTTTTCTCGAATTTTTTTCTCTCTTTTTTTTTGGCACGAATTTTTTTTGGCTTTTTTTTCTTTCTTTTTTTTGCACTTACCAAGAAGAAGATAGATAGATGAAGAGGAGATTTTTTTTTGTTTTTTTTAAGAGAATAGAAATAGGTAGAGAAGATAAAAAAAGAACTAGATATTAAAGGTGGGATGAAACTTGCCGTGCAACCGTGTGCACTGATACCAACTGATGTGAACCCCGCCCATATGCTGACGATACCCTACACCAAATATGGCAACGATTCCAAGACTTTCATGATATAAGTACGAAAAAATGGAGTATACCTTGTTATGTGAGAAATAAGGTATGAGATATGTAGACGACACACCCAAATCCTCTAAGAAGAACTCTTAGAAAACCCCAGATGATAAGTTTTGATTACTTGAACGCCACAGGTAAAAACCTGATAAGTTCAAAAGCTCTTTTAGGATAGAAAGAAGACAAAACCTCATAAGATTGAAATTTCAAAGTGTGTTTTTTCAATGCTGTGGAGTATGTCTTTTATAGGCTCAGAAAACAACTGAATAGCCCACAAAATAAGGAAAAAAATATATTATGGTTATAAGCTAACCATATCTAATCTAAATATCTAGAATATTTAATAACTAATTTAAAAATCTGAACTACCTAATATTATCCTAAAAGATTTATTAATAAATCTCTCCTTTATTAATTAAATATGGACTTTCTCTTGGGCTCATCTTGGGCTCTTCATTTGGGCTTCCATTTGAATATTCAGCAATCTCTTTAATCAGCCCATATAAAGCTTCTTTGAATCTTTTAGCCCTTAACCTTGTGATTGGGTCCTCTTGCAGTCTTAAATAATTATTTATCTCATTTGGTGACAAACTGTCCAGCTCCATTGAAGGTTTGGTTAATTGGACTTGTGAATTTGTAGTCTATTTAGTCGAATTCACATCATTTATCCCATTTGGTGACAAAGTGTTCAGCTCCATTTGCAAGTTTGATTTATTGGACTTGTAAATTTGTAGTCTATTTAGTTGGATTCACATCACTTGGTTGACCCTATTTCATGTGTGTGATCTTATATGAGGGTTCATAGGTAGAAATCACTACACCGAAGAAAGTAGGTAGGGAATAAAGCCGACGAAAGGAAATCGTCTAAGAGGGCCTTAGGAGTTAACAAATGGACCATGAACTAACAATACATAATGAAGAATCATGAAAGGATCACAAACAAGTAAGGATGGACTAAGGAACAAAAATCCTTAAGTAAAGATGCTATTGGATATGAGGAAGGATATGAGGGAGGAAAATCCCAAGTAGGTCGATAAGCTAAGAAGTGATCGAGAAACCCAATAATTGGAACTGGGAAGGCTTAATAATGAGGTTGGTAAGGACAAACATATAAATAAGGAAAGCTCAAATGATCATGAAAGGCATGACGTCAAATGTAAAGGGACGATGGGATAGCACTGAAGATAGTTAAGGAATACTACTCGATGATAAGAAGGGACTAATCCATACAACCCCAAAAAGTTGGAACGTCAGGAATAGTTATCGGGGGATTTTTCTAGAATTATAAATGACAAAAATAGTTCTATAACATGTCATGCTGCAAGGGACAGGTAGGTCCAATAGTACCTAGGAATGGTGACTCCAGTATGAAGTAGTGGATTAAAGGACTAACATAAAGATGAAAAGGGGAATAATGCCAAAACCGCTAAAAACAAGTACGAAAAGCTCGAAAGGACATTGAGCTAAAGAGTTTCAACAACCAAAGGAATAAATAGACATGGGGACGGTTGGACATTTTGGAACTCCTAATCTTTTGATATGGACAAAACCTTCAAGAGGATTAGTCTTACCTTTAAGCCACATAAAGAATTGGATCTAAGAAATTACTTTTGGACACATGGGTAAGACAAGCATCAATAATAAGTCCCAGGGAGTAAAAAGATAATTGAAAAGAAAAGAAATTCCTTAAGCACGTTATCCAAGGGACTAAATGAAAGATGAAATTATAATGGTATTTGTTCATAGGGAAAGAAAGCGTGTGAGCAATGAAATGTTCAAAGAAAAGGAAGTGGGGGGTGGGGGGGGGGGGGGGGCTCAGATCACCATGGAATGTTTTTTTCCTCAAGCGCAAATACTAAATTGGGGAATTAAGAGTGATGGAAAATATACGATAAAAAGATACCCCAAGACATGAAGAGGAAAGATGCCTAGAGGGTGGACAAGCACGAAGAATGTCCAAAGCAGATTCAACCAAGATAGGGACGTACCCCACGGTGTCGTATTGAAGCAAACCTCAAGTGGACATCAAAGGAAACTATTTCCTATGTATAGGATGCATAACTAAGTTTTGGGGACAAAACTCCTAAAATGTGGGGAGAGTTGAGAAACTCGTCCTCTCGGACCAAGGAAACCAAAAATTTTCAAGAGTAAATTAGGAACCTAAGTGAACCAGAATTGTTAAAAAAGGGTTAAAATGAGAAATTGAAAAATCCCAAGAAACCAAGAAATAAAAAATATTATGAAGAAGAACTAGAAAGTGGATTGGATGTGAAAACCAAACTAGTTGAAGGTGAACCGAACCTGAACTAGATCGAACCATATTGAACCATGATTAACCAATTCAATAATTCATTTTTCTAGGTGGCATAAAAATGTCAATTTGGAAAATTGAGGCCACCATTAGATAGAAAATGAATTTAGATTAATTTAGAACATTTTAATTTTTAGAAAACTAGTCGAATCGGGCCTCAACCGGCTAATTTTCATTTTCGAGTCACCAAACCTGGTTAGACCAAATCGTTCAACGGACCGCTGCCAAGTCAGCAGACGTGACCAATTAGTCTATGACACATGGCGAAGTGTGCCCAGTTAGCCACTCAGTCAGCGCTTGGAAGAGTTGTCCAATCAAAAGGTAACATGTGTACTCGGTTAACGATCAAAGGAGAAAAATCCACCTTAAAATGACCAACCAATAGGAGAGCGACACGAGTCCCAATCAATGGCCGATAGAGACCTGTTAGCAGCCACGTAGACATGGTCATCCAATGGGAGGCGGCCATGTGTCCGGTCAACGGTCAATGGTTGTCCAAGCGGCTAAGTAGAAAGTCGCATTAGTAGAGATGACTAATGATAGACCGCCATGTGGCAAGTCCACACGTGCGAAGCTCACACATGCGAAACAATGTCATTTCTTTCCTTCAAATGGTGGTACTATTCATGGAAGGATTTTTGCTTTCCATTTTCTACAAGGGAATATTTCCTCCAACATTGGCAATTTTCGAAGTAGATAGGCTCGACCAATATGGAAATCGACAGAGCCGAGGGTACCTAAGATCCCTGTATAAAAAGCTCCCCTTCATTCGTCCTCCTCACACCTCAAACATCTAAAGAAGTAGAAGTGCTCAATTTCTCAACGAAGCTCAAACTAGAGCTCCGACTTGGGCATTTCTTTCCACCTTAGAAGGAGAATTCGAGTCCTATAGATTTCAGAGAAACTGAGCTACCCAATGGCACCCTTCACTCAACTTAAGGAAAATCAGAGAAGCACCGGCAAGTCCAAACAGTGAAGCTACCCCAAAAGACCTGAAGCTACCCTATTCTATCGAGTCTCAATTCAACCATCCTTGGCCTCTTGCAACTGAACAAAGCCCTCCTCAAGTCTCTCCAACCTACACTCAATCTCTCAAAGTAATCGTGTAAGTCAAATTTCACTATAGAGAGAGAAAGAGCTCGAATTTCACTAAGCAAATTTCCAATGCTCAGGATGAGAATTGTAGCTGCTCTTGATCCTTAAAGGACCCTTCAAACAATTGCTTTCACCCCAAATTGAGAGCTTCGATCATCACAACACCGTCGGTAAGTTTCTGAAGCTTTCTCTCTCTATGTCGAGTTTTTGGTGAAGCTCCATTTGAGCTCATTTTGCACCAAAAAATGATGATTCAAAGCTTTGTCAAATCGTGAGGAAGTGAGGAAACCGATTAACACCATGATAGGAAACAATTAACATGATTTGAATGGTCAATTTGATGAAATCGATTTCAGGTCAATGGAAAGAAGTAATTGGGGAAATATTTTTGGGAAATTTTTGGGGATTTCAAAAATTTAGGGACATTTGTGCAATTTTTCTAAAATTGAAGGTTAATTAGCAATGTAGAGAAACTTGGAGGGTCAATTGGTTATTTTAGAAAAATTGGGGCCAAATGGTCATTTTTGGGAAAATTGGGGCCAATTGGTAATTTTTTAAAATTAAGGGACCAATTGGAAATTTTTTGAAAAGTTAAGTCCCAATTGGTGATTTTTGAAAATTAAGAACCCAAGGAGGATATTGAAAATCCTAGGGACTTAATTGAAAATAATTGAGCATTAGGGACCTAAAGTCAAGATTATGAACTTTAGGGATTGCAATAAGGTAAAAGTTGGGGCCTAATTGCAAATACAAGGAAATTGGAGGCCTTTCATGTCGAACCTTTTCTTATGAGAATATTCAAATAGTGTAGGGATGAATTGGACAAGAACGTGAGGAGGGGAGCACGACAAGGATTCGGGTGAGTGGAATTTTTCCAACATCATACTCGGTTGGGTTGACGAGCACCTGACTGTGTGCAACTTCTAAATTAAAAATCCACTGTGAGTCGAGATTTTTGGCATCATATCTGGTTAAGGGGATAAATGCCATCTTTGAAAATTGAAAACCATTTTCCAGAAAAGACCTCCCCTGACTGTGTGCAACTGCTTAAAAATTTTGGAAGACTTTTCTAATGAGAGTTGGGATAGCTCTGATAGGTCGAAGGCCTTGGCTTTTGAACTTATAGGACCTAAGGCCCAATTTTGAAAAACTCGTGAAGTGTGCCCACGGCTAGTGGGCACGGGCTGGAGCCTGTAGACAAATATGATTATAAGGGCCATGAAAACTTTCATAATTGGTTAATTTTGTGTTAATCGTTAAGGTGTCGAATCTGGACCGAAAAAATTGATGGGCTAGTTGTAGTGTGCCACAGCTAGGTTGATGGACCGGTTGGGAAAACAACTATGGAGCCAAAGTTAAGAGTCGGGGCCGTTGGCACCAAAGATAATGGATCATAAATCCTAAAACTATTGTTTGTCCATGCACTATGATATGAGACCATCAAGACACCCAAGAGGGGTTGTGTTGGTTCTAAGGGCTGCTGGATGACCTGGGTGTGATAAGGGCAGTTTTGTCGTGCTTGTGAGTCATGAAGCTTAGAGTAGCTTCGTGCGTTGAGACTAAGGTGGGGTCAGGATTAGGTCTCATCCCACATAGCAGACACAAAGTACATTCGGGTTTGAGTGTTGGACGGGTAACGTTCACTTAGACTTAGGTTAGAAGTCGGGTATTTCTATCAGGGCGAACGGTAAAGGCGCTTCGATCCCCAAGTGGGTGTAGTCGGAGTACTGCAAATGCGAACGTTTATACCCTTTATGATAAAGGGCATGTGATTGTTTGTTAAACACCTCATGTGTAAGGGGAAGTGTTAAAAGAAATGAACTCACATAACTATGAATTAAAAGGATGATTTGAAAATTTCTGTGTTTTGAAAAATTAAACTAAACACCCGCTCACTAAGTTGTTGGAGCACACCCCCTCCTTTAAACCTTTTTCAGGAAAGGAGACAACTCTTAAAGAAATTTCAAGGACAAAGCCCTTCAGCTAGGTGTTTAAAACTTAAAGTTATTATGTTTTGTATAATGCTATTCCAAGTGAAGAAAGGATAGAAAATAGATCAAAGGGAGTGGTGGGTTGCTCACGGGTTCCGACTACACCGGGTCAGGGCATGATAAAAATCATGTTGGGGCATGACATGAACCACCCTGATTTCTGACCATCTCTAAACTAGAGCTCCAACACCACCCCTTTCTTCACCTTTGAACATGCAATTGGGTTCTTTGAAAAATCCTAAAAAAGTCCTCTACATTGTTGCATAATCCTTTAATCTTGACGATCACATTATAAGTATCAGTGAGGTCGCACAGTACTGTCATTCCAATGGTCGAGTTTGAGCAAAAGTTTTAAAGCTAAATCTAGGCCATCATTGGACCTTCTAAGGCTAGGTCGACCTTTCAACAACTCTCCAAGACTCAGCCTTATCCTCCGTGAGCTGTTGAGGTAGGGAATTGTCGTCGCTCTTCACTAGAAAAGTGAATTTAGACAGAGATAATTATGAAAATTTTAATGATTGAATTTTCTCTACTTAGGGAACCAAACCCTAAGAAACAATAAGAAATGTTGAAAACCCTAGTAAATGCTAACAAACGCTAATAAACGCTAAGAAACCCTAAGAAACTTAATGAAACACTAAGAAACCCTAATAAATGCTAAGAAACCCAAGAAATGCTAAGAAAGTCTAAAAAATACTTAGAAACCCTAAAAAAAACTATGAAATCCTAAAAAATGCTAAAAACACTAAAAAGTGCTAATAAACACCATAAACGCCAAGAAATGCTAAGAAACGCTAAGAAACCCTAAAAAAACACTAAAAAAATCCCAAGAAATGCTAAAAAAATGCTAATAAACCTTCAGAAACCCTAAGAAATAGTAAGAAATGTTGGAAACGCTAGTAAATGCTAAGAAACGCTAAGAAACTCTAATAAATACTAAGAAACCCTAAGAAATTTAATAAAACGCTAAGAAACCCTAATAAACACTAAGAAACTCAAGAAATGCTAAGAAAGCCTAAGAAACACTTAGAAACCCTAAAAAAAACTATGAAATCCTAAGAAACACTAAAAACACTAAAAAGTGCTAAGAAACACCAAAAATCCTAAGAAATGCTAAGAAACCCTAAAAAACACTAAGAAATCACAAGAAATGCTAAAAATGCTAATAAACCCTAGGAAACTCTAAGAAATGGTAAGAAATGCTTGGAAACCCTAGTAAATGCTAAGAAACGTTAAGAAACCCTAATAAATGCTAAGAAACCCTAAGAAACCAAATGAAACGCTAAGAAACTCTAAGAAACCCAATGAAATGGTAAGAAACCCTAAGAATTCCGAAGAAATGCTAAGAAGCCCTAAGAAACGCAAAGAAACTTTAAGAATCCCTAAAAACCATAAAACATAAAAAAAAAAAAACTCAAAGAAATGCTAACAAATGCTAAAAGACCCTAAGAAACACTAATAAACCCTAAGAAATCGTAAGAAATAGTAAGAAACTCTAAGAAAACCTATAAAACTTAAGAAATGCTAAGTAACACTAAGAAACCCTAAAAACATTAAGAAACACAAGAAATGCTAAGAATCACTAAGAAACACTAAGAAACCCTATGAAACCCTAAGAAATGCTAATAAACACCAATAAACCCTAAGAAACCATTAGAAATGGTAAGAACCAGTTGGAAACCCTAGTAAACTCTAAGAAACGCTAATAAACCCATAGAAACGGTAAGAAACCCTAGTTAATGCTAATAAACCTTAAGAAATCCTAAGAAACCCTCAAAAATGCTAAAAACCCTTAAGATACCCTAAGAAAGCCTATTTGATCCTAAGAGGATCCTCTCAATGAGTGCTAGCTCTCCGTATCAAGAGCTCTAGCAACTACACCCTTGTCAGTAAAAAATCAAAACTTCTCCACTCTAGAAATGTTTTGTAGTGAATATTCGTTTGAGCTTAATTCTAGGCTGAATTGGATGATTCAAATCTTGGAGTAATCATGGAGAGGTAGGTGATTAGCAGCATGATAGGTGGTAATTAACTAAGTTTAATCAGTCAATTTTATATATTGAGATTTCGAGGGCCAAAATGCAATTTTGGATAAATTGGGCAATTTGGGGATTTTTATGTAATTGACATAAATTGAGGGTCAATAGGTAAATAAGAAGAGTTTTGGGACTTAATTGCAATTAAAATAATTTTTGAAAATTTAGTTGCAATTAAAAATGAATGTAATCCTTTATTTGTACTTTTGGATAATATTATTTTAAATAAAATTATATGGGTTATAAAATTACAAATAAATTAAATTGTGGAGATTATGGAAAACAATTGGGAATTTATTTGTCAATTAAATAAATTTAAGGACTTATGTGTGCATTAAAAAAACATAGGGACCTAAGTGAAAATGTTGAATAATTGATTGATCCATTATTCTGATCATTTAGGCATGAAAGGAATATATTTACCTACAACCCTGAGTCCAACTTGAGTCATCGGAAATCCGTCCGGGTCGAACAAGTCACGGATCTGGGGTGAGTGAGATCTATGGCATCAAGTACGATTGGATTGATGATTAGTTACTTAAAAGCATGCTTACTTAAAAATACATATTTTCTATTAATATAATCCATTGATTGTGTGAAACCACTCAAACTATTTTGGATTTATATTTCTAAAGTAAGCATGAAGCATGACAATAGGGCTACCATTGAATGGTGTATGGATACACTTCTAGGGAAATAATCAATTTATGATCATTGATTTTGGAAATGGGCGAGGCTCATGGTCGGAGGAAGGTTGGCTAGATTTAGTTATGTGAAAGTGGGCCCAAGGCCACGGGTTTTCAAAAGGGAAGTGAGCCCAATGCCATGTTTTAAAAACTCATAAGAGTGGGACCAAGGCCAATTGAAATGGGTTAAATCTGTAAATGAGTTTTGATTTAAGAGCCTGATAAAATTATCACAATTTGATAATGTTTGTTGAAACTGTTGAGCCAAAGTCAGGTTGTAGCTCGTTGGGTTAGTAGTGCAAAGATAAATGTCTTAAATCAAAAGACATATGTAAGTGATTGAAATCATTTGGAACCACGGAAACACTTGGTACGGGGTAGTGTTAGTTCTAAGGGCTTTTGGATAGCAAGGTTGTTAAAAGGGAAGTTGTGCTCCTCTAGTATGTCTTGAAGTTCTAGGAGTTTCATGCACATTAAGACCGAGTGGATAGAAGAGTGAGGTCTCACCCCTCTCTATGGGGATTGAAGTATCGGTAAGTCTGGAGGTTGGGCCAGGGTGCTCACATAGATGATGTGGTGGAGGTTATGGCCTCTCAAAAGGGTGGACGGTAAAGATGCACTAGACCACTAGTGGAAAAGATCGAGGCTGTAGCTTTTGAGGATTTGTTCTGCGATTGTTTGATCCCTTTATTGAAAAAGGGTGTTTGTGTGTTTGTATGAAAAATCCGACCAAGTAGGAAGGAACCTACCTTTAGCTTAAAAGGACAAGTAGTGAACTTAAGGGAAATCTTTTTCTAAAAATTACGACAAGTTGTAGCTTGTTTATCATGTAATATAAACCTCATTGTTTTTAAAGAAAAGGAGAAAGTTCTATTTCGATTACATGCGAAATCGTGAACAAGAAGTCATGATGTCAATAGAACCCTGCTCACTAAGTTATGAGTTCACTCCTCCCTTACCCCTTTTAGGTCCTAAACTTGTCGCGGAGAATGATAGAGAGCGAGCTACCAACATGGTATGTGAAAAGTTTTTTTAAATTATTTATGTACTACATAATATATTCCGACAAACTTTTAGAAAACATATATGATTCATTATTTTCCTTATGCCTTTAGTCTTACTTTTGTCAATATTATGATGATG
This sequence comes from Trapa incisa, assembly GCA_030064435.1. NCBI lineage: Eukaryota > Viridiplantae > Streptophyta > Magnoliopsida > Myrtales > Lythraceae > Trapa > Trapa incisa. The sequence continues at coordinate 18,840,485 of CM057785.1, read as the reverse complement.
GGCATGGTTACTACTATAGTGTTGGGAGAAGTGGTGGGTTGTTCACAGGGTTCCGTCCAAATCGGGATGGGGTGTGACGACTTAAGTGGTATCAGATTATAAGGTTTTTAAACTATAATTTTTTAAGAAAATTAGTTTTGAAAATCTTGAATATTGGAAAACATCTTTAAAAAAATGTCAAAAATAGTTGCTACATAAATATTATTAAAATAAAATAAAGGACAATCATGTAGGAGGATTCATAAAAGAAGGAGAATCCAATCAAAGTTAGTTAAGGATGAAACAATTCCACAACCTAAGAACCAACCAGACTTGGAGATGGGAAACACTAACACAACTCTTACTCGGTAAGAGGTCGAAAACAACGTTTGGGAGGCCTATGTGAACTATGTGAAGGAGTTTCAAAAGCTTCCACCCATACAAACTCACTAAGAGTCCGGACCCACAACCCTTTCCACGCCTCGACCCGGTTTGGTCAGATCCCCATGCTCTACCCGCCACTCTCCAGGTTTATTAAAGGGTTTCCCCTTATTATAAACCGTAAAGAGTAAGGCATCCTTTAAACCTGCACCTTTTCCTAGAATAGCATAATCAAAACTGCATAACATTTTAACTTCACCATACCTATCTCACAGGCGTCTTAGTTGATGGTCTTTAAGGGTAGGCTTTTCGGGATTTCTTGAAATGGATATAAGAGAGGGGGTGAGTACGACTACTCAGTGAATGGGTTTTCAAAAGTTTAGACTTTTAAGAAAACATTTATTATTGGAGTGGGCCAGACTCCTTTCTTTTAAAACCATTTCATTTGAAATCTCGGGTTTATCACCATTTCTTTTTAACCACGGTGTGTCATCAACCAACACACGTCCTTCATCATGAAGGTTACACACATTCGCAGGTCAGCATAACCACTAAACTCACTTGTGGCTTTGGAGCGACTTTACCGACCACCTAGATAGAAGTACAACCACTTCTACCCTGAGAATGAGTAGATGTTCGCGACATCCAACCCTCAATCCCGAAATCAATTCTTCATGTCCGTATGAGGATAGAGACCTCATCTCATCCCCACCTCTCATGCGCTTGGTGCTACTCCAAATTTCACACAGTCACTTTGTACAACGAACTGCCCTTATACCCACTAGGTCGTCCAGTGCCCTTAGGACGCATCACTACCCCTCTTAGGCGTCTTGATGGTCTCGTACTCACAGTGCATGCACAATCAATATTTTCTCATCATGCCATATAATCTGTGGTGCCACTAGTCCAACGACCCCAACTCTCAACTCAACCCGCAGTTGTTTGTCTTGACTGGTCCATCGACCTGTCATGTCGCACTACCGCTAGTTGACTGAATATGTCAGTTCTATCTTGGTACCATGGCCAAATAATTCCTTTATTTAAAGTTTTATGGCATATAACTCATGTTTGTTTACTAGCTCCTGCTCGTGCCAACTGGCCTTGGGCCCACTGTACAAGATTTCCAAAATCGGGCATATTAGCCCCCAAGTTCCAAAACTGAGGCCTCCGACCTATAAGAGCTATTCGAGCTCCCATCAAGAAGGTCTCCCAAATAGTTTAAGCCTTGGCACACAATCAGGGGAGAGCACTTCCGACAAAATATATTTTCAACTGTCCATTACACCAACCAAGTATAAGGACATCTCTACTTATAACCAATGAACGGGTTTTCAACTTCCTTCGAGAAAGTTACATCGTACCAACCGGGTATGATCTACTTACAACCGATAAGTAGTTTTTCCGTATGGTTTTTACATCACTCTTATAAGTTGTGACGTTTTAAATACCACATAGTATTGGGTTTTCATTCTGATATGATTATCATTCCCAACAGAGGTATGATATAAATTCCCACTCACAACCGGTAAGTGGTTTTTTTTAACTTTAAGTTGTGCTCATCATCCCAACCAGGTATGACGTTAGTAAACCCACTCACCCATTAATGTTGTGAATTCCACTAGACTGATTCTTTGTATTCACACGAGCTTGTCCTTGCTGGCGTTCCCGATATTTCGTGTTCCTACACGATATGAACATCTCGGTTCATTATCCTTCGACCTAATAGCCTTCATTCATTCCAAATGAATGAGAAAGTCAAACTTTCATTTATTTGCAATTAGCTCCCTAAAGTTATTTCTCTTAAACTTTAAGTCCCTAATGCCAGTTTTCCCTCAAATTGAATTCCGAAACTTTTAAAATTTATCAAGAGACCTCAATTTATTCCATTTCACAAAAAGGGGATTAATTTCCCAAATTTGCAATTTGGTCCCCTAACCTTTCCAAAATTACCATTTTACCATTCCTTTACAAAAATGGTAAATTTCACCCCCAAAAATTCTAAAATTCCTCAATTGGCTCTCTAACATTTTTATCATGCCAATTGACCCTCAATTTTAGGAAATTGCATTTTGGTCCTTCGAATCTTCGAAAATTCCCAAATTTCTGCCAATTCTAACTTCTTAACACAGCCGAATTTGATTTCATCAAATTGACCAATCAAACATTTCCAATTGTTTAAATTGAAGTTGAAATTGAGTTTCTACATGTTCATATGATTCTTTAGCAATGTGAATCGCAAGTTTTAATACCGGGACGAGCTCAAACAGAGCTTCGCCAGAAAATGAACTATAGAGAGAGAAAGTTTCGAACACTCATCGGTGAGGTCATGGCAGTCCGAGCTTTCGATTTGGGTAGATAGCTCTTGTCATGGGGTTCATCCTAGAATCAAGAATTGCATCAATTGATGTCGAATTGAGTTAGAATTTCATCATCAAAATTCTACTGGTTCTCTCTCTAGCACTAATCAAAAATTACAGAAGGGGGCTGAATTGGCTTACCTTTCAGTTCTAATTTGGCTGTGGGAGGGCTGAGGAAGTATTGGGAGGGCTTGGGTTGTCCTGAGGAGGGCTCAAAATGGCCAATTTCAGCTTGGCCGAAATAGGGCAACTTCGATCCGTTGGAACTGCTTCACTGTTCCATCATGTCAATGCTTCTTCAGCGATTCTCGAATTGACTAGATTTTTATATCAGATAGCTGGCTTCTCTCCGGTTCTAAAGAGCCCAACCTCTCCTTCCGATGTTAAGAAAAATGCTCAAGTTGAAGCTCTAGTTCGAGCTTCACTAGGAAATGGAGCAGTAGATAGCGAAAGAAGTGTTCAGGTGTAAGGATAATAAATGGGGATTACCTCTTTATATAGGTGTAAAATCGTGTATTAAATGGGGAGATTTATTACTAGTATTAATATTAGCATAAATTATTGGTATTAATTCCAATAATTTAATTTAGGTATTAATTATAATAATTAAATATATATTAATTTATGGCTATTTATGATAAGGCGTACATTCGCATAAAATTTTTTTATCGAAATTTCAGGTTCCTCGCACTACTCTCAAGCAAGCACGCTTAACTTCAGAGTTCTTATGGGATCTCATTCACCTAAACCAATTTGATTTTTTCTCTTCTTATTTCTCTTAAGTTTCTTTTCCAAAGTTTAATGAACCCTTTGGATTACCCGGAAGTTGTAAATTTCCAAATTGCCTGTTCCCAAATGATCGGATTTGTAAACCAGCTCAGTTTTCTCACTTGGTTTGACCTGTTCTTTTCCCAGTTTTCCTTAACTCAAAAGTGCAGGGTTTACAACTCTCCCCTCCTTTTAGGAGTTTTGTCCCCAAAACTTAATTAGCAACCTTGCATGAGGAACCATTTTCTTTTATGTCCATTTGTTATTTGCTTAACATGCAAACTCTTCTCTTGTTCCTTCAAATAGCCCTTTTTACCTCCTTCACTTAAGGGATTTCTTTTCCTTTATATTATTTACTCCCTCCATGGAGTTTATCATAACTAGACATACCTTACTTCAGGGTATATTCTTAGATTCATATCTTTCTTTACTTAAAGCAACATTTTTCCTTTTAAGGTCCTATACTCAGGATTTGGGAGTTCCAAGGTACCTAACCATTCCCGTGTCTAGTTAACCTCTTGGTCAATGAAACCCTTAGCTCAATGTCCTTCATAGCATTACGTACCTATTTTCACAGATTTCCTTGTCCTCACCTTTTTGTCCTATTTTGACTCTTCCTTCATCTGTTTCTCATTACAATTCAGTCCAAAGTTTAGGTTTGACATTGTCATTTTTACTAACGGACTCTTCCTTATTTTGAGTCATGTTTTCCTCGGGGATGTTGGGTTTACCTCCCCTTTTACAGAATGACATTTTCTAGATCATATCTCTATGTCCATTAGATTTCCAGAACACCTCCTTTAGGATTATTCCTAACTTTCCAACCTCTCAAGGATTGTATAACTTCATCCCTCTTTTCTTTTGGTAGTATTCCTCGACTACCTTTACCGTTGTCCACATCAACTTATAAAATGGTGTCGTTTCTCCATACCCACTCGTCCTTTTTCAACTTTCTTATTGAGTATTTCTGGTTCCAATTATTTGATTTCTACATGTTTACTGACATGATGGGATTCATCCTTTCATAGGTCCATCCTCACTCCCAATAACATCCTTTGCTCAAGGATTTCCTTTGGCCTTAATCCACTCTTACTTGTTCGTAATTATTTCATAGTTCATTATTCCCATTTAACCCTTTTCAGTCTATTATTTTGTTCGGAGAGTTCCCTTTTTTACGATTTCATTCTCTAATATGTCCCTCAAGGTAGAGATTTTCGTTCTAGAAGCTAAATGCTCAACCTTCTTACCATTCCTTGAAGGTTTCTTTCCCCTTTCTTCGCACCCTTATCTATGTTAGGGCATCTATTTGCTTTGGATCCTTCTATTTCCACAACTTTTGTTTTATTCCTTATTCCTTACATAGGATACTTCCGATTATTGGTTTTATTATGTGCATTCCACACTATGCTTGGTCGTCCACTCTTTAAAATTAATGTGTGCATGTGGACTATGACCCGTCTTACCAATTGTGGTTATTCCACCTTAGCCACATCTTATTTGGAGGATTTACTTTCCCAACGTTTCTCAAACATTCTTTACTTTATTACCTTAGAATGGGTTGTCCACTCATTCATACTTATCATAGCATCTTTTGATGCTAACTCGTTAACTTATTTCCGTTTAAGGAGGGTTCACATCCTCCTTATTTCAAAATCTCTTGTTCGTCCTTCGTGAGACTCTTTTAACCATCTCAAGACTTTAAACTAGAAATCCGGTTTTGGCCATTGATTTCTGTAAGGATTTTCCTTCGTTCTTCTTTTTCCAATGTTTTGGCCTTTTCACTTCTCCCTTCTTTGTCGTGGTTTAAATCTATGATTCTCTCGGAGACCAGTTCTTTAACTGTCTCTTTCTCTCCATTTCTTTGGTCCAATCGTTTGGGAAGTTGTATCGCTCATCCTTCATAACCATCCTATTGTCCTTCATAGAGTGTAGTCTTTACTACATTTCAGCCTTTCTTAGGGATTAGTTTAATCTCTTTGGTCATCTCGTTGCTACTAGTTTCTTCTTTCTACTTGGTTCTCTTGAAATTATTGTTTGATTCTCATGCTTTCTCCAACCAAGTCACATTGGACCATCACGATACTTCCTTTCTTTGAAACATTTCCTAATTAAGGGTTGGTTTCTTGCACTCCAAATTATGTCCATCCGCCCATCAATAATTCCTTCAAGGGTAGTTAGTCATATGCATCCCTCCAAAATTTACTTTCATAGTTTATTTCTATATGGAGCGTTCAAATCTTCCTTTTTTCAAGATTTCTTGACAATTATGTAAGAGGCTTGCCTATTCTTTTCTTGGCATGAGTTTGGTCGTTAGTTTGGCCTTTGGTCCTTTTAAGGATTTCTTTCATCCTTCTTTTCCTGAGTATTTGGCCTTTCCGCCCCTCCCTTCTTTATTGGAACTCAAATTATGGTTTTCCCATGTATTAGTTCGTTAGCTGCCTCGCCTCTACCATTCCTTTGGTCTAAGTTTCTTCAGGTAGTTGTTTCTCAAGTACTCCTGTCCTTAACGTCCATCTCAACGACTTTTTTTTTAGGGTGTAGTCCTTTCTACCTCCCGATTTTCCTTAGGTTGTCATTTATTTTCTTTGACTATTTTGTTGTCATAGTTTGCTTACTTCTACTATGTTGCTCCGAATCTCCAATTTGACTTCTCTACTTTTTCCAAAGGAAGTCGTATTTGAAATCCCAAGACATCCCATTTGTCGTCAAATGCTCAGCTTGTCTTCTCTTATGGATGCACTCCCTCCTTTTCTCCTAAAGGGTTTGGAGTAATCATGGAGAGGTAGGTGATTAGCAACATGATAGAAAGTAATTAACCGAGTTTAATTGTCAATTTGATGGATTGAGATTTTAGGAGCCAAAATGAAATTTTGGAGAAATTGGGCAATTTGGAGATTTTTGTGCAATTGGCATAAATGGAGGGTCAATTTAAGAAGAGTTTTGGGACTTAATTGTAATTAAAATAAATTTTAAAATTTTAGTTGCAATTAAAAATTAATATAATTCTTTATTTGTAATTTTGGATAATTTTATTTTAAATAAAATTATTTGGGGGATAAAATTACAAATAAAGTAAATTGAGAAAATTATGACAAATAATTGGAAATTTATTTGTCAATAAAATAAATTTAAGGACTTATGTGTGCATTAAAGAAAACATAGGAAAATAAGTGAAAATGTCGGATAATTGATTGATCCATTATTCGTGATCACATAGGTGTGAAAGGAAGACATTTACCTACAACCACGAGTCCAATCTAAGACATCGGAAATTCATCTAGGATGAACAAGTCACAGATCTCATGTGAGTGGGATCTTTGGCTCTAATTCCTATTGGACCAATGACTTGTTACTTAAAAGCATGCTTACATAGATTTCATTTGTGCCCTCACCTGATCTACATTTTCTATGTTGCTAGAAAATCCCCAGCTCACTCGCTCACCCTTTCTCTTTGTAAATTTGAGAACCTCAACTCGGGTTCCGTTGTTCGTCGGTTGTTGTACTGTACGTTAGTACTCCGACTGCGAGTCTGTCCACTATAGAAGTTAACTTGTGTATAGAAAAGAGAGGACCACCATTACATTAATTCATGGTTGGGGGATTAAGCCCCAATTGACCGACCATATAGAGTATTTTCTTGTGCAAGGTAGCCTCACTATATGGTCCAATGCAGCTTGATGTACAACAAGAAATGCTTTGTACATGAAGAACTCTTTTGCTCCCATCATTTGCAACTAAAACTTCAACATAAGCTTTTCCAAAACCAACTTGTGAAAAGGGGGACTTCAATGGTACTACGGAATGGAACACCAAAAGGACAATTTTCCTGTGTGATGAACTTCACATGTCTCATTTGCCGCAGAAATTCATTCATGTTAGCAAGGAATAGGTGAATATACATAGCATTGTTCCAACCTAAATTATATCCAATAAGCTTTGCTTAAATTTTCCCTAAGATACATTTCAAATCCTACTGACTCCTTCCAAAACATTAATGAAAGTTGCAATCAATGACTTGCCCTTTATTTTTGGAACTGAAAATTTAACCTCCTTCTCTAAAATAGTACAATTTAATGCACTAAGAACCTTCAAATTCTAAGAAGAAACTAATAACCTTGAAACATCTAAAACAATCAAGTTGGGTAGCTTGTGCCACATGGGAGAAATCAATCCCCATTTTAAATTAGAAGTACCTCCCACGGAGAGGAAAGTTTTTTTTATGACATCTTACTTAAAAGCCATTTCATCTACTTTCAAGCAATATAAGAATCCAACACCTGTTAAATTTGGGCAATATTTTACAAGTGCATCAATTACATCACCTTGAACATCCATGATTCTTGATAACCTAAGTTTCTTAAGTTTATTGCAGCAAATTGCCATTGCTTTAATGGCATCACTTGTGATCCTCTAACATAAGTCGGGACCCAATTAGAGACACTCGAGCAACTCAGCAACTCATGCCTTGCAGCAATCAATGAAAGAGTTGCATCAAAAAGATTTTACAGTAGTCACCACTAATGTCACGCAAGTTATGGGTTTTGAAGTGTATTATTGCATCTATTGTGTCAATGCCATAGAACCACCATTTCTGGAGATTAAAATAGCGAGAAGCTAGTGATAGAGCTAGTGGAGAATCACATTTGTATGCTCGGAGATCAAGGAACTCCCATAAACATAGTGAAGTGCTAAGAGCTCTCCAAGCCTTACACGTGAATGAGAGGCTGGCTTGATTCTGATAATTAAGGCTAGAGAACAACTAATCACCATATCATCAAGCAACTAGGTCTAATCAACATTATAGGTGGCAATGGTGTCAGGCTCTGAGGTTGAAGCCTCATCCTTGAGCTTAGGATAACTAGGTAGAATCAGTTTTTCTTTCCCATTCTTTGATAATCTCTGAAGCACGCTATGACTGCTCATCCTTAATCCACATAAATTGAAAAATAAATCACAATATTCATCCCTAGTCCATATTTATTTTTATACTAGACAGTTGCGTGAGAAGTCCATAGAAGCAATTTGCACATAATAAAACTAGTCAAGACATGTAGATGACCTCGGCACAAACACAATTCAACCAAATCCTATGAGCAAGTGGTTTACCCAAACCATCAGGAAGTGGAACAAAAACCCCTTCTATCCAGGTGGAACACTCTCTTTGAATTGCAAACTTTCTTCTACAGTGGGTGAAAGGAAATACTTACCGTCCTCCAAGTCAAATTGGCATATCTCCAATCAATCATCATATGATACCCATAATGCGATGGGAAAAAGAAATGGTGTTGCAGACCTGAATTTGGGATGCGTGTTAGAAGAATTGGAGAGAAAATGAAGAAGAACATATGGAAACCATGAAAATAAAATGGTTGCTATGGTGATGATGGAGAGGCAACATTGACGGGGAGAACTTTTAAGGAAGGTCGGCATTTTAAGTGTATTTTACTAATGGAATTAGTTTATACTCCTAGGGTTTTTAAAGAAACGAGACTTATATATGGCTTCAAGCAGACACGTCATCCACTGGATTTGTCAAGTGGACTAATCTAAGTTGGGTTGATTGACCCGAGTACGGGCATATACAGCGTCCGACATATATTATTTATATTTAATATGTGTACATATAACTACATATATATATATTATTTAATTTATCATTCACAACTTTATATACATGTATTTAATAAATATTTATATTTATTTCTAAAATATTTATTTCCACCTAATTTTGCGAATTTAACTTCGTTACTTTGAGTTATTTAAATCGACTAAATTAGAAATAATAAGGTTCGTTTATATCGAATTCAAGATCAAATCAATTGGATTTTAAATTTAAAATAAAAATTCTGAAGTAATTTATGATCATTTTTTCCTAAAAAATATTGGTGTTACACTTTGGTTCCTCAACTTTTATCTCTTAAAAAACAAGTTTAATGACTCTCCAAAAATCATATTTTGGGTTCCTCATAACCTTACTTAAGTCTCCATGACCAGGTTCCGTCCAATCGTGGTCGGAATAGTCTTGTTCTGGCCCGTTCAGGTTTTCTCTATAAACTTGGATGCACATAAGGGTTTTGGTCAGAAACTCACTAGAGAGGAAACGACGAGGGTCAAGTGCAGTAGGTTCATGTAGCTGACTCTCCCACGAGTCTGTGGACACCTAGATCTTGGTTGGCGATGGTCGGAGCTGACTAAAATGTCTAATTTTCAAAAAGTGGTCATAGCGAAGGTTCATTAGAGATTCTCCTATTTTTCGCGAGTAAAGACTCAGTCCAAATGATCATTGGGGTTGGTAAGAGGGGACCGACAATATTCTCTAGAAAAATATTTGATCATAGTTGGTTGTCTGAGAGGTCGGGAGGGGCCCCGAAAGCTCTTGCTCTGTTTCTGGCCGATGGAGCAAGGTTACTATTCTAAAGGATTGTGGTCGGGAAAGGGAGCATCAGTGGACGAGAGGGATGGGATTCGAAAACTGAATCTCACCAGTTCTAAAAACACCTATAGCACTAAGCTTGGTGGCCGGAAGTGAAGATAGTAATATCTGGTTTGAAGGTTGCCAAAAACTAGATGTGTTTGAATTTTAGAGAGAATTATGATGATCCTTTGGTGAGGGGAGGACTAACCCTTATATAAGGAGGTCGGTGACTAAGTTGTCTAGTCAGCCATGTACGTAAGTGAGTAGATGAGACTCCATAGACCCTCATTTATCCTTTTTTTTTTTTATCTTATTGGGAGAAATGTGAGTTGATCTACCTTGACACCTTAGTTATTTCCAGGTTTTATCCAGATTCGGGTTAGGGCAATCGGGCGAAGTAGACGCACACACACGCGTTTGTGCGATGCGTGCGTGTGTCCGAAGTGGTGTGCCAACCGGCTTCACACGGTAACAAACCGATTTCTAATGAATTTCTCAATTGGTTCAGTCAATTTCAGCTTTATCTAAGCTTAATAATGACTATTTTTGAATTTAATTTGCCCTTTCTAAAAATCGAGTGATTTTACTACTATAAGTCAGTTTGATTAGTTTTGGCATCCATTTGGTCGGTTTACCTTCGATCCAACCGATTTTTGGGCAAATTATTTTTCTAAAAATACTATATCTCATTCTAAGTTGATTAAGCGTAATAATTACTATTTTTAGATTTGTTTACCTCGTTCTAAAAATCAAGGAAATTTTTGTTTAATTTTATTTTTACACTTTTTGGCTCGATTTCTATTGGGCTTTTCCCGATTCTTTATCTGTGATCAAGAAAATTTTCGTTAGGGTTGTTTCTAGTGTACTTCACACTTCCAAGGTCGAAATTTTGTACAAATTCTCCATTTGGTTGGATTCTCTTATTGGTTCGTCGGTATCCCCTCAACTTTCATAAATCATCCCAATTTAGGTCTCAATTCATGTTTTTCCAACGATTGGTAAAGGTCGATAAAACTTTGAACACAATCTACTATAATACTTTATAAAAGCAATATCAATTTATAAATATTTTAACAAAATCTCTAATCATAAGATATATAATAACTATAAAGTAAAACTATTAAATGATTTATAAGCTAACTCACACACTAAAACAATATTTGATATTTTATAGTTCAGATCCTACCATTAGATCCGTACCTGTCACTGAATTATCATTTATTTGACTATATGATTGAGTTTGATCGATTTGGATCAACTTAATATATCTGATATATCTGATTGTAGAGTGTATTTTAGAGTCATAATTTAATATTGATAAATATTTAAAAACTAATAATAATTTCAAATTGAATAATACATTATATCTTAGATTGTTGTTGAATACTACAAAATTAAATAATTTTAATGAATATAGAAAACCTAAAATTTAAAATATTAATAGATGTAAAAAAAATTATATAAGGTTTTACAAATATGTCATATACAATTATTCTCACCTTGAAGAAAAAGAATATATATATATGTCAAATTATCATATTAGTATAAAATATTTTAATAATGTTAAATTTAATACAAATTTAAAAAAATTTATAGTAAATTTCATAAAACAATTTATTTAGATAAAAATATTAAAATTTAACTATAATATTATTTTTACTATATTATAGTTAAATTAATATTTAATAATAATAATAGAAAAAAATAAACCGAAAAATGATTTGACATAACGCAAAATTAATTAATCTGCCTTTTTGTTTCTATCGGTTCTCAAATTGGACCTCTTGTAAAGAACCCGGAGACCCCCATGTCCGAGGCCAGAGATGGCGCCACCGAGGGTGACCACGGAAGCTTCTTCTGCCTAGTTCGGTCATATTTTATAGCCTAGGCTTGCCATGGCTTTTGGATGGCCGGTTGGCTCTGCTGTGGGTCTTGCGAGGAGCCTATGTAGCTCCCGAGGCTCGCTATGTCGAATATCTCGCTCTGCGACAGCGGGCGCTGCAAGCCCAAGAAGTCCCTGACCGACAGGGACAGTCGCCACGAGACACCGACATCCGCCCTTGACGAGGAGAGCGCCTGACCGAAGCCCGCCTGCACGGCCTTCCCTGGGTCCGAGTACACGTGCCCCATCTGGGCCGCCTTCTGCATCATGGCAGTAGCCGACATGCTGCCGGCAGAAGGGCCCGCCTCCGGCGCCGGTGGCTGCAGGTAGTACAGTAGCTCGGGTCCAGCGTTAGGGGTCATGGACTCCTCCACGAAACTGAGCTGCTGGGCGAACGGGTTGTCCTTGCCGGATTCTATCCATGGAAGCATCATCCCGAGCTGGTCCGGCCTGAACCCTACGGTTTGCGGCTGTTGGGTCGAGGTGGTGAACTCTTGCTCCCTCTTAAGGGTGGAGGTGAACAGGTCAAATTGCAGGAGAATTTTTAAATGATGACTCAATAAATTGCCATGGTGGTTCGGGTTACTGGACAAGGATGTTGAGTGCTGTGCCATGGATTGGTGCGCCAACTGCCTTGGGTCATTGCCATTCAAGCTCGGGACGATTGACCTCACCTTCTCCTCCGCTAGGGGGTCGCAGAAGGCCCGGTGGGTGATGAAGCTGTCCCTCCTACCGAAATAATGCACAAAAAGATTTAGTATAAGTGACATTGTCGTCAATTTAATATAATCTTATATAGTTAATCATTAGTTTTCCTGAAATTTGAGATGTATTTTGTTAGATGGAATGCCAATTGCGATACAATCTTATGTAGTGATTGACGAGTGTATGCGTATTAATATATAAAGTGTACATATATGGCTTACCTCGAGAAGAGAGTGCCACAATGGCACCGGTATTCCCTGGTGCCGCAGATCTTCCAGTGAGCCTTCCAGTCCGACTGAACAGCGTACTTCTTCGAGCATTTCTCGCACTTCCACTTCTTCTCGCCATGCTTCCTGTAGAAGTGCTTCTTGATCCCTGTCAGGTCACCAAGGGCCCTCGATGGGTCGTGGTGGGCGCAGGTGGGCTCAGGGCACACGTACACTTTCTTCTTCATCACTTCCTTGTTGGACCTCTGCTTGAGCTTCCATGGCAGGTTGTGGCCTCGCCTGTGGAGCTGGAGATTCTGGTCTCTCTGGAACCCTTTGTTGCAGATCTCGCAGAAGAATCTGTTGGTCGCCATGAGGGTATTTGGAGACAGTGCTATTACTTCTGAATCTGGGTCTAGTTCACCATGAAAAAGCAAGTTTATCCAAAACAGGAAAGAATAAGGGCTGGTAGATCGGCACTCGCTTAAGCTTTTCTGACATTCACGATGGATTCCGATCCGACCACTAGATGGATTGTTGAATTGTTACCTGGGTTTCCGGGGAGGCTGCGCCTCTTCTTGGCAGGCCGCTGATGAAAGCTACTGTACTGATGTTGGAGAGGGTAAATACTGCTTGTCCCTCCTCCTCCTCCTCTAGCAGACTCGATAGTCCTATTCCCTGAAGAGCTCACACTGGCTTCTGTGTTTGAAGCCGAGGTCAAGTTCAACATCTCTAATTCCACTTGTAACTCTGATCTGATTCGATCTGATACCACGAGCGGCCGCCACGTTGAGAAACTACAATATCTCATAATCCTACTGTACTCTCCTCCTACTCCATCCTCCTTGCAGTTCTTCTTTTCATGATCATCCCAACTTCAAGTAAGATTTCGAAGATCTCACTTGATGGATTGTTCGACAAAGGGGCCATCTAGCTAGATCTTTATCAAAACTCTGGTAAGGCGGTCTGGCAGAAAGATAGGCATATTTCACTCTTCAGAATAATTAGAAGGTGTTAACAACTCTGAACTTCCACGCGTGAATTGAACAAGCTAGGTGTACAAATACACAGAGACACATGCATATGCAGACAACTATACTATACATACATATATGTAGGGCTAGCAAGCTTAACATGTACAGATAAAGCAACCCACCACCCAGTTCTTCTCTGCAAAGTTGAGTGCTCCAACCCTCTACCTCTCTCCAGGCTCAAACACAGAGGAAGAGAAAGAGAAGGAAAAGCAAGGAACCCAAATGAACCATAGCCCTAAGGCAAAAGGGTATCTAGAATTATTGCTTGGTATATATTATATATAATTTATATGTATTTACGTTGGCAGTTTGTCTTTTCCTTCGTTTACTTTTCCTCCCATCCCAAAATTGAACCCTTTATTAGTTGTTATATATTTTTAATGCTTATTTGTTAAATTATTTTTAGAAAGGCTAATTGGCCATATTTCCACAAGGTTAGCATTTCTAGTTCCAACCTGTATTTTTAACCAAAAAGAGCTCATATTTTCTCTGTTATATCAATTATAACCTACCATTCTATATTTTCATACAAATTATCTTACCTCAATCACCCACCATGTACAATCCATTCATTAGGTATCAAATATGCATTTTCTTAAAAAATCTCTAACCATATTATTTTAAATTTATATTCTCATAATATTTTTTTTGAATGTACGATATTAATTTTTAATATATATAATAGAAACAGTTAATTAGATAAGTCTCTCGTACACTATCATACATTGATTAGTTGGTTACTAATAAAATTATTGTGTACATTTATTAGGATGGAAGTGTTTCAAAAGACTAAAATATTAATTTTATTAATGTACATAAATGTTCAAATTAATACAATACTCTCTTTCATGAGATAATAAGGGTTAAACATGTATCTTATTAGTAGAATATTTTTAATTTTATAAATTTATAATAAATTTTTATTTTATCAAATTTATTATTATATTTTTATTAAATGTCTTCACATGCAATGCAATTTTTAAACTAATACATAATAATAATTTAGTATTATTAGTTCGGTATATAAGGAATGGAACAATTAGTTAAAGTTGAATATTTTTCAAAGCAGGTTTATAGTGTCCCATGGGATATAGATTAGTCAAATAATTTTAATAATATGTGAGAGAATATTGTTACTTGATAATTAGTTAGACTAATATATACTTAAAAGTACTTTTAAGTTATAAATAGTAAAATTTTTTCAATTTTATAAACCTATAATAATTGTTTATTTTATTTAATATATAATTATATTTTTTACGTGATTATACTATTTTTAATTTTAAACTAATATTCAATAATTTTTTAAAACATATTATTATAACGACAGAAACAATAATATAAGTATAAATTTTTAATCCACATTCGAGTAAAGCATTAAACAAGTACACTAGCTCTAATATAGGAACTTATAAAAATACGAATAAATACGAGCCGAATTTTTAATATTAGTGCAGAAATAGATATTAGTAAATAAAATTTTGGATGGAAAAAATAAATTAATTTTCTAGCAAAATAATCTACGGTATCCTTAGATTTTTTTTTTCTTTTCCATCCTCCACCACTTGCATACAATTTGATAATATGGGAGCCATTTTTTTACCTCCAATAGTCTGTGAGATTGCCTTCAATTTGTAAGTAGGAGCCAAATATATCATAGTCAATTTATACCAAGAAAGCCAAAAGGTTAATGTAGCACGAGGGAATTGTGCCCACTTTGTTGTACGGAACGACTAGACAAGACACACACTCAGTCACGGATGTAATGAAAAACGAGTATGTGGATAAGAGAAAGTTCATTTTTCTTTTCTATAACAAGATTTATGCATTTTTCAAATAACCGTCGTTCTTCTTTGTGCAAAAAATAAATAAATATATAATTGGCCTTCTTCAACAAATAGGCAATCCTTGCTCAAACTAGGACTGCTACTAATATAACTTGGAGATGAGAATTTTCATGGTGGTAAGGACCCTTAACCAACCCTCATAACACAGTTCACAAACAGCATATGCAAATCCACAATGATAAAAAAAAATCAACAAGAAACACTGTAATAAAGATGAAAGGACGAAGAAGATGAAGACAAGTATAATGAAAGTAGTTGCCCTAGGTAACAACAAAGATGACTGATGAGCAATTACCCTTCTTTATTTATTTGACAGTACATAAGTACACAAGCGTAATTTCATCGACTTTCGTGCATTATATGCTTCTGTCTTTTGATGGAGGAGGAACCCCACAACAATGTAAATCAATAACTTTCTTGGAGTGGCCTTCAAATTAGACAGACGACTAAAATTTTTAAGTGAATTTCCAATTTAAAATTTATCTAAAAGAAATAAAATATGAAAAGGAAGAAATTTTTTGTGAATATTTTTGGATTTTTTAGCTTATTCATGCATAGGCGGTGGTCAATGGATTTTAGAGTTGCTATAGGTCGATTGCCATTCTGCTAGACTCCTACAGACTAATGTGCGGGAGAAAATCGTACCTTTACAACTGTTTCTTCCCTCAGCAAATTTGATACTGCAATTTTGACTTTTGATTGAAAATAATGGGATTCAGATTTTCATTCCTCCACAGTAAAAAAATATACAATACATGGGGAGCACATGAGAACACGTACGTACGAGTATATATCATATATTCATGCGGAAATTGTATATGTGGCCGTGGGTGACAAGCTCTGAAGATACATTTGTCTGTTTGTCTGTTTGTCTTGTCTCCCTGCTGCATGCATATTAGGTATAGAAGAAGGAATAAATTTACCACCCTCTTCTTATATTATTTAGGGTTTCAAGCTTAAACCCGATAAAGTGTAATATTTTCTAAACATTAATAACTTATGATGTGATTTTGTGCTTTTTATGAAAAATATAACCCCACCAAGGTATTTCAGAGATCTGATTAGCAAGCATGATTTGCCATCATCTTATGTGATTATGAAAGAAGCAAATTTGTAGTTGACAAAAAAATGAAAATTTATTCTTGGTGTCAAAATTGGAAAATATCAAATTTATTATTAAAATGCTAAATTACAACATAGGTGTATGCATAATATTTATAGTTTAATCCTAACATTTGAAAAAGTTGCATTTAGTTCTAAATACTTTATTTTATTACAATATTAAGATTGATTATCAAATTATAGTGGCATAAGGTATAGATATGTTAAAAAGTATGTAATTTGGCATGATAATATGGTAGGTTAAGTCATCTAAATTCATATATAATTTAATATTATAATGAAACCAAATATTGAAAATGTTTTTTTAAAATATTAAATGATTGATTATAATATATTTTGTAATTTTACCATATATTATAAAATAAAAATCATGGAGGAGGGTCTTCCCGTGATTGCTATATGTTCCAGTGGCCAATGATGGTAGGTGAGCAGCTCTACCATTCTATCCTGGACAAAAAGGATCAATAAAAAAAACTCAATTTGTATTCAGTATGGATACATGGGTTGCTGTCAATTCTCGTTTGGTTGCACCGTAGAATTTTATACTTTTATGGGCAATCATCATGGTGCAAAGGGGATGAAATTAGGGTAGTGTTAGTATCACGGGAGCCATTGCAGTCCAATATTATTGTACTGTCAGCAATTCAAGTAAAAAGAGAGTACCTTTTCGGAGAAAAAAGTGGCATGATCAATGTACGTTTTAAGAGAATCAAAGTAATAAATTGTCTGCTATGCTCATGGATGATAGTAACCCTCAACATTCATGTCTCAATAGACAAGCTAATTAGCTGCCTATGACATCCTTAATTACTGTAAACAGACATTTCATCTACTCAAGTTGATCTGCAAAATTCCCATTAGATAGATGAGGCAACTTCATCTTCACCTATTCTTGTTCTTGCAAGTCCACTATGTAAAATAATTCCCGTGGTGTTTGTCGGATTTTGTCACGTAGTGATGAAAACTATAATTGCACTGATGATTCACGAGCGGGCACATGCATATCTTAGCTGATCCACATTCAAATTCTTTTGTTCGGTACTACACCATCATCATCACATGAGATGATGAAGCATAACTTCTACTTAGAAATTTGTTTACACATTCAATTAACTTCATTATAATGTGATATTCTTTACAGAATTGTTCTCAACGTTAGGCATACATTATAAATCTAAACCTCTATATATATGAAGTGCATAAATGACATTAGTACAATAAATCTAAATGTCTCTCTACAACATAAATATCTAGAATAAATAGATATATTTGACGTGATATATAATATTGTTTCCACCCATAGTTATAATCTAAATCCAAAATATATTTTTGCAATCTTTTCCAATTTAAACATCTTGTCTAAAGAAATTAACAAGTTTTTTTTACCAATTTAACTAAGATTAACTTTATTATTTATTCAAAATATAAATATTATAATATATAAATTTGTTAAACGGTATTTAAAAAACCCTATTTACCCAAATTTAGAGTGGCTAGGGTTTTTTTTACCTCTTACATATCAAACAGGATCATTTGATCTTTATGGGGCAAATAAATGGTCGTATTCCTCGGGTGTGTCCTCCTAGACTTGGACTCGATCACTAGGCTTATCCCGTGGATCTAGACCCATCCATCGAGTCTCTGGTCCACCTCCATATACCTAGACCCAAATCCCTTGGCCTACGAGAACCGATCAAATTTGTTAGTATCACAGTTCAATCTGATTTTTATATAGAATCCAATAATAACCTAACATGTATTTTCGAAGTATATATAATATAAAATTTATAACTCAATTTCAATAAAAAAAATTGAAACTTCCTTTCTTACTAAAATTTATACAAAACATGTATAAAATTCCCATAAAATATACAACCGGCAATAATAAGAAATGTTCATGTTTGTATCTCGAGATTTATATCTCAAGTTCATCGCTTAGATGAGGTATTGCTCTGATATTATAGTTCTTCACAAGATTTCTACTTTCACTTAAAATTATTTTGGAAAAGTGTGAACTTACCGTTCAATTAATGAGTTTACCAACATCGAGTCAATTCATGATTTCGATCCTTACATTTAATCAAAATATTTAACATTAAATATTTATTAAGGTTATCAATTTATTATCTACAAAATATTCCATTATGATAATTCTATCTTTAGCCTTTGCAACTTATTGATTATTGAATTTTGTAGGAGAACTTAGTTTCCATTTTTTACCTAGCTAAGTAATTCATGCATAACAAAATTATATACACAAGATAAGCAACACATAAGTAATTATATTATGTACACAAAGTGAGTAACACATACATAGCTATATTATGTACACAAGATAATCAACATATACATAACTATATCATGTATACAAAATAATCAACATATATGTAGTTATGTTACATATACATGCTAAGCAATACATACATAACTGTGTTCCTTGAGATCTCATAAGAGCTCGAGGCTATAAGTGGTATGTATGCCATGTCTCACACTTGTAAAGTACATCATAAGATGACAATACCACCCAAAGTGAAAGTGATATAGATGATAAGGTGTCATCAAAGATCTATATACTTAAGACAATTTCACCATCACCGGTTATAAGTACGTATGAACTCCACCATACCCCTATGGAGTCCATGGGAAAATACATAAGTTTTTACTCTTCCCCCTTGTACCTTTACTTTCAAACCCTATACACCGACACTACTTTTAGTTTTAGATGTTATATCAATCAAACAAATCATAGATAATTTATCAAACATACACTTATTCAATATACATATTAAATATTAATTTTCTGTGGTTCAATTTATTAACTAACCGACCCTGCTATTCATATTTTTAAAGAAATTTACACATTCAACATGCATATTAAACATTAATTACTGAGAATTCAGTTTACTATATTACCGACCCTGATACTCATATTATTTCAATGATACATCATTTACTTATAACATATGCAAGTATTAGCCCCTTTTCCTTTAACAAAAATGATGGCTCTCAACCTAATTTTCTATGTACCCATTAAATGTGGTCTTAGTCTTTTTCCTGTTATGAGAATAATTTGGGTCTTATCCACTCTTTCTCTTATAACCTCCAATTTGAGTTTTTAGTCAATAAAGGAAATGAAGAAATTTAGGAAAGAAAGAGTAGAGAGAAAGAGCGCACACAATAGATAAGATTGTGTTGTGTTATTGACTGTAGTATAATATCCTATTTATATACAACTCAATAATAAATAATAAACCATTACAAATACGTGTTACTACATTAAGTGCTGTAATAAATCACTATATTAAATGGTGTGATAAATGCATATTAATATATATAATAATTAAGAAATATTTTGGTTATTACTCCCCCGCAAGCTCTACGGGAGTAATATGTTGAGCTTGTCTCGTAAAAGAGAGAGACGGGTAGAAGGAAGACCTTTGGTGAGCAAATCCGCCAATTGACCAGTAGTTCCTATAAAATGAACACTGAGTAAACTTTGACGCACTTGTTCACAAACAAAATGAAAATCAATCTCAATATGTTTTGTGTGAGCATAGAAGACGGGGTTGGCAGTGAGATAAATGGCTTAAAGATTATCGCACCACAAAACTGGAGAATGAGTGGAAGAGATGCCAAGTTCTTTAAGAAGAGACTGAAGCCA
The DNA here is from genome assembly GCA_030064435.1 of Trapa incisa. Classification (NCBI taxonomy): domain Eukaryota; kingdom Viridiplantae; phylum Streptophyta; class Magnoliopsida; order Myrtales; family Lythraceae; genus Trapa; species Trapa incisa. Next base: position 18,820,128 of record CM057785.1, on the reverse strand, counting down.
GATTAGCTCAGCAGTTGCATTGGCAAGACTTTTGTACTCGGCCTCAGTGCTAGATCGAGCGACTGTTCATTGTTTCTTAGAACTCCATGAGATAAGATTGTGGCCAAGAAAAATTGTAAAACCACTAACAGAATGTTGATCATCCGGATTTCCGGCCCAGTCAGCGTCAGAAAAATAGTGAAGACCAGAAGGACGATGTCGCCAGAGAGTAAGACCATGATGAAGTGCCCCTTGAAGATAGCAGAGAATGCACTTAACAGCAGTCCAATGAGTAGTGGTGGGACGATGCATAAATTGACAAACCTGAAGAACCGCATATGCGATGTCAGGTCGAGTGAGAGTGAGATACTGTAGAGAGCCCACAAGTTGACGATATTCAGTAGGATTAGGAAGAGGAAGGCCATCATATTGTGAAAGTCGGGGACCAGAGGCAACTGGCGTGGAAATGGGCTTACAAGTACTCATGGCAGCCCGGGAGAGAAGATCACAAATATACTTCTGCTGTGTGAGATATAAACCATGAGAGTGAGCAGTAACTTCAATGCCTAAAAAATGATGAAGTGGACCAAGATCCTTAATAGAGAATTCTCTATAAAGGGCATGAAGGATGTTCCCAATGGGTGTAGCAGAAGAACCAGTGAGAATAATATCATCAACATAGATAAGTAGAAAAATAACAAACTCACTCATGTGGTAGATAAATAGAGAGCTATCAGCAACAGAGCTACAAAAACCAAGTTGATGAAGATAGGAACTCAGGCGGAAGAACCAAGCACGAGGAGCTTGTTTGAGGCCATAGAGAGATTTGCGTAGGCGATAAACATGGCTAGGAAAGCAAGGATCAACAAATCCAGGGGGTTGATCCATATAAACTTCCTCATTGAGATAACCATGAAGAAAGGTATTATCCACATCAAGCTGACGAATGGTCCAATTAAAAGATATAGCAAGGGAAAGAATTACCCGTATAGTAACAGGTTTAATAATGGGGCTGAAGGTATTATCATAATCAAGACCAGGACGCTGTGAGTAGCCCTTAGCGACAAGACGAGCCTTATATCGAGCCACTGAGCCGTCAGAATGATGCTTGATTTTGTAAACCCATTTGCACCCTACAATAGGCCGACCAGGTGGAGCGGGCACGAGATCCCAAGTTTGGTTGTGAAGAAGAGCGGCAAACTCAGTATGCATAGCCTTAACCCAAAAGGAGTGACGAGAAGCTTGGGAATAAGTACGGGGTTCCATAGAGGCAATGAACATAGTAGGATCAATAGTGAAGCGCCGTTGAGGTAGATTGCCATCTTGAGAGCGAGTCACCATACGTGAAACTGGAGGTGGAGCAGGAGCATGATTCAATGTAGGAGAGGAAGATGGTGCAGCATGATCATCTTCAATAGAAACAATAGGTGAGTCAACTTGTGTTTGTACAGGAGATTGGGGCAACATACCTGAGTCCAGAGGTGGAGACGGGACAGGTGTGGGGAGATTCACCATAGGAGGGTGCACGGTAGGAGGAGGGGAAGGCATACATGTGGAACTCGAGGAGGCAAATGGAAAAATAGATTCATCAAAATGGACTGTGCGACATAGAAATATGCGTCCTGTTTGAGTATCAAGACAATGATATTCGAGATAATTGGAGGGACATCCAAGAAACACACAAGGAGTTGAATGAGGTTGAAGTTTGTGAGCAAGATAAGGGTGGAGATAAGGAAAGCAACGACAACCAAAAGCTCGAAGTAACTTATAATCAGGAGTAGAATGGCGAAGTACCTCATAGGGGGATCGAAAGTGGAGAGATCTTGTGGGAAGGCGATTGATAAAGAAGACAGCGGTCTCAAAGGCAAACAACCAATATTTGGTGAGAACATGAGAGTGAATAAGAAGAGTAAGACCCATATCAATAATGTGACGATGCTTACGTTCGACAGAACCATTTTGTTGAGGTGTGTGTGGACAGGAGATTCGTTGGAGAATACCTGCGGATTGCAACTCAGATTGGAAAGCACTAGAAAAAAATTCTTTAGCACTGTCAGATTGGACAGATTTAATCCGTTGACCAAGTAAATTTTCAACTTGTAAACGGAAGGCACGAAAAATAGAGAGAACATCAGATCATTGTTTCATAACAAAATACCATGAAAATTGCTATAATCATCCAAAAAATGAACATAATAGCGATGACCTATAGAGGAAATAATGGGGGATGGTGCCCAAATATCTGTGTGAATTAATTCGAGAGGATGGGTACTCTTATGGTGAGTGACTGGAAATGGTTGTTGAGTAATTTTACCACAAGAGCATAAGTCACAAAAGGGTAAGGGAGAAATATTACTCATTGATAAATGATCTGAAAGCACACGACTCATAATTTGAAAAGAAGGGTGACCCAAACGTTGATGTCACCTAGGAACAGACTCTATGCGACTAATACAAGCAATAGAAGAAATATTACAACGAGTGTGTAAATAGTAGAGACCGTTTCTACGACTCCCGTGGAGCAGCTCTTGATGAGAAAAGAGATCTATGATAAGAAAATGAGTGGAATAGAATTCAAAATAGCAGGAATTGTCTTGAGTGAAACGAGACACAAATAATAAGTTGAGAGAAATTTTGGGAACATAATAAATATTAGTAGGTGAGAAACGTCGGGAATGTAAAGTTAAATAGGTAGATCCAGAAGAGATAATAGGTAAACCTGTCCCGTCTCCGATCGTGAGGTGCACAGGGAGTGTCGAATCGTCCTGAATTGACAAGTATGACAGATTATTAGTAATATGACTCGTAGCACTTGAATCGACATACCGGTCTAGATGATGTGGACTGGGTTTATGTCCATAAGAAGAATGAGCCTAAGTAGTAAAGGATGTGGGCTTTAATTCGAATGATGGACAATGATGGGCTGAGTGGCCAATGAGCCCACATAGTTAGCATATCACACTATAGGAAGAGGTGGGCTTAGGAGAAGTGGGCCGAATTGTAGTGGTGGGTTGGGCATCCATCTGACGTGAGCTGAAATGTGGTCCATATCTGCGTGGTTTGAATCCCTGTAAAGAAAAATTCCCACGATTTTCAAGAGTTTTTCCCCAGCCTCTATCAGTTCCTCCATTGCGTCCTCATCTACGATTATGGTTTCTGAGATCACTGAAGTGAGGACAGGGTAGAGTTGGAAGGAGTCCTCGTGGTCCGCGACTAGAGAAGGCAGCAGCATGAGATGCAGACTTAGAAAAATCTCCGAGTAGGCCAGAGAGCGGTGCACTATTGGAGCCGGAGTCAGTACCATATTTTTTGAACTCGTCGTGCATCTTGAGCAAGGAGAAGGGCCTTCAGCAAATCAAGAGTCATTGCTTCGAGAATTGGTGACATTGCAAGGGTAAGAGCTTCCCATTCCCTATCTAAACCATCAAATAATTTGTCCTTTATTTCATGATCTGGTTTCGGATGACCGATTTGAGCAAAAGAGGTAGCTAAGTTGGAAATGGTTGCCAAATAATATGCCATAGGCTGTTCTCCCTTCTTCAACTCCCTCCACTGTTAATGAAGGATATCCTTTTGAGCGCGGGTTTGGGAGCTATACAAAATTTCAAGTCGGCTCCAGGCGTCTGTAGAGGTAACAACTTCGATTATCTGTAAATTCACCTCAGTAGATAAAGAGGCAATTATAGTTGTTAAAGTGAACTTATCCCAGATAGTCCACGCTTCATATTCCGGGTTGATTATATCAAGCTCATTAGCTCCTTCTTTCAGCATCACAGTGGATTTGGGTTGAGGGATACTACCATCTACATATCAAAATAACTGATATGCTTGCAGCAAATTTGTGATATTGTTTCTCCAAAGATAGTAATTAGTATTATCTAACTTGATAGGCAATGTAGGGAGTGAAGTAGTAAGGATTATTGTGGTAGAGAAACTCATATTTGTAGAGAAGGATGAGAATATTGATACCACGTACGGAGAAGATTAGTTTTGAATAGAAGGTGGTTCTCAAGATTCGTCAATAGTAGGCAACAGATTTGTTCTGGATCTTCAAAGCTAGAACAATGCTGCGAAGCTTTAGGCTGGCTCTGATACCATAAAGGAAATGAAGAAATTTAGGAAAGAAAGAGTAGAGAGAAAGAGCGCACACAATAGATAAGATTATGTTGTGTTATTGACTGTAGTATAATATCCTATTTATATACAACTCAATAATAAATAATAAACCATTACAAATATGTTACTATATTAAGTGCTGTAATAAATCACTATATTAAATGGTGTGATAAATACATATTAATATATACAATAATTAAGTAATATTTTGGTTATTAGTCAATTTCTCCAAAACATATATTTACATGTACTTTGCCTTCACATCCTTTCAAAATAATTTTAAATCATACCCATATGCATACTTTCATGTAAAACTGTAAAGTACAATGGTCGGTCTAATTGTAATCGTTGTCTATAAATTTACTCACTATTTTATCCGGAATTAGTATGTCCTATAATTTTCCAATTATCTTAGAAAAATGCAATACTCGTATTTACACTACATAAATAAACTCATATTGATTGGGTCAGATTTGGTTCTCTACAGTAATTGTAGTATCTTCCCGTAATTTTATAAAAATTATGATTTTATCCATTGTGTCGGGTTCACTCGAATCACATATCAACAAACACACTTATACAACTCTTTCAACATTATTCAAAATTAATAGATTTTTCATCCACTATTTGGTCAATTTTATTCTAATGCCCTAAAATATCCAATTTTTCACTAGATCCTTAACTTTTCAAAATTTTATATTTTAGTTCTCAAACTTCTTAAAATTACTATATTACCCCTATTCTTTCAACTTATCCTTTTTGGAATCCTAAACTATTCATATAGCAAAAAAAATCCTAAACTATTCCAAATCTTCATTTTAGGAAACCAACGTTCAATGGTTTCATTTGGGTTCTTAAATTATCATAAATTTGTTTTTGGCCCAAACTTTACATTATTTACCATTTTGCTCCTAAACATTTTCCAAACTTCCAATTAGTTCCCTAGCTTCTTCCAAGCTACCACCTCGGGTCCCTAGGTATTTTCAACCTTCTTTTTAGGTCCCTAAACATCTATGGAGTCTTATTCGAGTTTCCATTTTTCTAAAATTACATTTTGACGCCATACTTTTCAAAAATTACATTTTAGCTTCTATACTTCCTCTTTTTTTAAAACAAATTAATAAACTTTAAAAAAATATTTAATATGACCTTATCATATACCCCGATTCCCCATAGTCACTGGCCATCCGCAGTCGGGATAATGTCATTTTGACCTTGTTAGCCCTTCATCGAAAAGAGACATGGTTCGGTAAATGAGAAGAACTCACCAGAGACGACAAGTCGGTCGACGACATGGATGGAGTAGGAAAGTTAAATCTCTTGCATGTTCATGACCTCTTGAATCTCCAAAAATGGCAGTATAAGTCGCCTGAAAATGCGATTTATAAAGAAGGTTCAAAATTGTGGTGTTGGCTAAAATTCCCAGAATTTTCACAATTGTGAAACTTACCTTTAGCTTGACGATCAATGGGGTTGGATAGAGGAGACTGATATGAGCCATTAGAATTAATTTGAGTCATGGTTGACCATCAGGGAGGTCGGGGTTGAATTGGGAAGGGGATACTCTATTTTCGACAAATAGAGCAATGTTACTATTCCATTACATTGACATTGGTAGAGGGCACATCGGTATCGATGATGAAGTTAGAAAGATGTCTTTCTTGTGGTTCCAAAGCCACTAAAATCATTAATTTTGATGACTGAAATCAGAAGTTATGATCTCTTAAAGTCGCATCATTAGAAAATGGAGTATTCTAGGTTTTAGAGAGAATTTCAGGTGGTGGACCGATAGGAGCGGGGCCGAGCTTTGCAGACGAGTAAGAGTTGGGTCAGAGTCGGGATCATACCCGAGGTAGCATGTTGGCCATCGAGGCCAGTGGGGTTGGAAAGATACTCTCCCAGGAACCTCTTGCAACTTGAATGACCTCAAATGGTGGTATGTAGCATCTACAATCCATGTTTTAGTAAGCACAACTCTCACACCCATGATTAAAAAATTGTATGATTTAATTCATCCTCAAATCTAATTCAAATTAGGCAAAATTAGAGGCTATGGAAAGCTGGAGGCTCATGGGACTCACCTAATTTTTCTAAGCTTGCGAAGTCATCATAGCCATCGAAATTAACCCAAAAATAGCTTCTCTGTTTTGATTTGCAGGAGGTCAGGTAGTGTGCGATCTCTCCAGCGACAATAGAGGAAGAGTCGAGGGTGGAGAGGGGTGGCGATGGGAAGCTGATGTCCCAACTTTCTTGGGATACCAAGAAGATTGGAGGAGGTGGTCGAATGGTGGAGATTCTCTCTGGTAGTCAGGTCACCAGAAAAGGGAGCAGACGATCGTTAGGAGAGGATTCTAAGCAAATTCCAACTAGGGAGCGGCCCAATTTAGATGGAGGTGATCTAAACCTCTGGGGCAATCTAGCCATAGGCTTCTTTCATCATTTCATAACCCGAGGCCTCAGAAATGAATTAATTTCCCCAAGTGATGAATTTGGGTTGTCAAGGTTAGTTGTCATGTAAAAATAGGGGAGTCTAGGTAAGTTGTTGGGAGAGAAAGATGACATGCGCGTGCGTGGCTGTGTATGTATGTGCCCTACGCTCTACACATATATGAAATTCGTCCCCCGGAACAAGGAAAATTGGGGAAAGAACTGGCAGTTTTAAGAAAACTGAGTCAATTAATGAACCAAAAATAGTAAAGAAGGGTTAATATAGGAAATTGGAAAATCCCAAGTGACAAAAAATTCATAAATATCATGGGGAAGAACCATGAAGTGAATTGGATGGAAGATCCAAACTTGTTCGGTGTGAACCAAACTAAAACCGGACTGAACCGAATTGAACCATAGTGAACCGGTTCAATGATTCATTTTTCTAGGTGGCTTAAAAATGTCAATTTGGGAAATTGAGGCTACCATTAGATAGAAAATGAATTTAGATTAATTTAGAAAATTTTAAATTTTAGAAAATCGGTTGAATGGGGCCTGAACCAGCCGATTTTTGAATTTGGGTCACCAAACCCGGTCGAACCAGACTGGTCAATGGTCCAGCCAGTCAACGAACCAGACCGGTTAATAATCTAACTGATCACTAGACAAGACCAGTCAACAATCAACGGTGACCAGTCAATAGCCATGCAAGCATGAGCAGCTAATGGGAGGTTGCCACATGTCTGGTCAATGATCAGCGGATGATCGGTCAATCTGCCACACATACACAAGCAACCAATGGGAGGCTACCACGTGTTTGATCAATGGTTGATGCGGCCGCTGAGTTGGAATGCTAGAAAAAAAATTGACCAATCACAGCACGCCAGTTGGCATACCCACCATGTCATCGTGTTCAACCTCATTCTGCTGACAAAAAGAGTAGAGAGAGGCCTTTTCCTCTGGCGACCCGAGAGGAGCTTCGGTATGATTGCCGACGACTGAGTTAGAAGCCGAGTCCTATGCTGACTGGTAGCCTAGTTAGTTGCTAAGCCCCCTATATAAAAAGCACTCCTCCATTTGTTCTCAGCATCCGACAACCGAGCGAAGAAGATGAAGTGCTCAGTTTTTCGGCGAGCAGCAAACCAGAGCTCCGACATCGGGACTTTTCTCCACCTCTAAAGCTGCATTTAGTGTCATTAGAACTAAGAGGAAGTCCTCTACCTAATTGCACCTTCCCTTTAGCCCGAGGACCACTGTAGAAGAGTAGAGAAGCTCAAATAGTGCTGCCGCTCCTCGGTTGTCAGCAACCCTAGCTGCTTGAGCTCAAGTCGAGCCATCCCCAAGGCAATTTCGGCCAAACCAAGCCCTCTAAACTCTACCTAGAGGTGCCCCGACCTTCCCCCGAGCTAAGACGGTAAGCCCCTCTGCCGCCCCTTTGTTGAAAAATACTGTTCATCGTGCATTTTTGTAAAAATTTAAACTAAGAAATTCACACTGCTCAAACCACCAATTGAGGTGTGGTTTAATCCAGGGAGGATCCCCGGGAGGAGAACAATTCAAAGAAAGCAAGAGCTCCGATCATCGGACCCTCACCGGTATGATATTAAAGTTTTCTCTCTAGACTGCATTTTCTGGCAAAACTCCATTTGAGCTCATTTTCGAGCCAAATCGTATGGTTCAAATCTTGAAATGATGAGGTTAACATAGGGAAGGTGATTCCAATTATGAATGGGGGAAATTAATAGATTTTTGGGGTTAATTGGATGAAATTATGATTTGGGGAAAATTGCAATTTTTTAGAATTGGGAATTTGGGGATTTTTGGAAAATTGGGGGTCGAATAGTAATTTAGGGAAATTTGGGTGATTTTCATGAAATTAACCTCTAATTGGGGTCTAATTGGGCAATTGGATGAAATGGAGGGCCAATTGGCAAATTTTGAAAATTAAAGGACCAATTGGCAATTTTTTGAAATTTATAGAATAATTGGGAATTCTGGAAAAATTGATAACCATTGGTAAATTTGGAAAAATTAGGGATCCATGAGGGATAATTTGTAGTCCTAGGGACTTAATTAAGAATAAGTTGAGGATTAGGGACCTAAAGTCAAAATTTATGAACTTTAGGGACCTAATTGTAATAAGGCATAAGTCAAGGACATATATGCAAATATATGGAATTGAGAGGTCTTTTATGCCAAACCATCCCGATGCGAATACTCGAACCATGTAGGAACTGGTCATACAAGTACGGGTGCCAAGGAGCACATTGGAGATTGGAATCCAGTTGGGACGAAATTGTCACAATACCATGTGATGGGATTTTCAGCATCATACCCAGTTGGGGGTGATGAGAACCGCTTTTAAATTCGAAAAATTATTTTTCTAGGAATGGTTTCCCATGACTGTGTGAAAATGCTTAAGCATTTTAGGGAACGTTCCTCCTAGGAGCTAGAACTACTCTAACCGGTTCAAGGCCTCGAATTTGAAAATAATTGGGCTAAAGGGCCAATTTTGGAAAACTCGCGAAGTGGGCCCAATGAAAGTGTGCATAGGTTGGAACTTGTAGACAAACATGATTATAAGAACCATGAAAAATCTCATAAAACTGGAAATGTTTTGTGACACCACATGGCCAAGACAAGACTAACAAGGCTCGATAGGCTAGTGGCAGTATGCCCAGACTAGGTCAACGGGCTAGTCAAGGCAAACAACAGTAAGCTAGGTCAGGTGTCAAGGTTATTGGACCTTTGGTACCAAAGATCAAGGTTAATGATTCAAAATTATTGTTATGCATGCATGAGGATCCAGGAGCATCTAGACGTCTGAGAGAGGTAGTCGATGGGTCTCAAGGGCTGTTGGACGTCCTGCATGCAATAAGGGCGGATTTATCGAGCTAGTTAGTCATGAAGCTTTGATAGCTTCTGGGACTTCTATTCGGGTATGGGACAGAATGACCAAATTGAGGGTAGAAGTCCGGGACTTCTATTCGGGTGGATGGTAAAGACGCATTGAACCATAAGTAGAACAGTTGGGAAATGTTCTACGAATGTGTGATCCCTTTCTATGATAGAAAGTGCTTATGATTATTTGCTGAAATGCCTCCTGAACAAGGAAAAGTGTTAAAGAAGAGACAAATTCATATTACAATAAACTAAAAGTATAAAACATTTTGATAAACTAATTGTTTTGAAAACTCACTTCCCAACCCCCGCTTAGTGAGTTGTAGAAACTCACCCCCTCTCATTAAACTTTTTTCAGGAGAAACACATCTCTAAGAAGAGCAGAAGCTAGGGGAGAAAGCCAAAGGTACCACATACAGGTAAACTATTATTTAGATGTTTTGTAAACTTTGTTATGGAAAATAGGTGTACTCCGATACGTTTACGTTCCTTAGTCTATTTGGTAGAAATACTAAATTAGTACAAGGAAGGGTGGTGGGTTGATCATAGGAATTCAACCGAACTAGGTTGGGATGTGACAGCGTATGTGAGCCCGACATCCCAATTGACCTATTTGGCACTGTAGCAGACCAATTTTCGGTGAATTTATCATCCGGTACAATGGTTTTGGGCCTGGTTCACCCCTTTTCCAATTGGTTCTTGAGAAAATAAAAATACCTAAAAATTATACATTAAATTTTCTATTTAATGGACTCAAGAACCATTCCTTTTGGATTTGTTTTGATCCTTTAAAACTTTGGGGGAGGGGGTGGCAGTTTGTGACTCCTCCTAACTCGAACCTAGTCTAAACCAGTTTCCTTATGGTTTCTTTCCAATTCTCATCCTTGTGTTTTGGGGTGCTCCCAAGTGTCTTCTAATCTCCACTTTACTCCTCTTGGCCCCTCCATTGATCTCTCTCTTCCGTTCTAGCTTGGTTTAGTTCCCTGGTTGACATTCCGTCTCCTAGTTCGATCCTTTTCCCCTGGTTTATTTCTTCCTAGTTTGTGCCTTAGGAATTTTCCTGGTGTTACACCTTTCCATGGGGAAACCTTCATAAACACTTTTTCACCGACTTCGAAGTTTAGTTCACAACGTTGGTTTTCACCATAACTCTTCTTCTGATCCTAGGCAGCCTTAAGATGGTCCCATATTATTTTTATATTTTGGAGACATCTTCAATAAGCTCCACTTTTTTCAACGTGTGTTTACCTACCTCATTCCAGTATAGTGGTGTCCAATATTTCCTCCCATATAGAGCCTCATAGGGGGGAAATTTGGATGATGACCTAATAACTATTGTTGCAAGTGAATTCCATCAAACATAAGTAATCTTCCCAATTTTTACCAAGATTCAACAATCAGACCAGAATCATATACTTTAGAGTTTAAATAGTCTTCTTAGATTGTCCATCGGTCTAAGGATGAAATGTTGTACTCATATGTAACTTCGTATCAATCGAACTTTGTAGACTGAGCTAAAATCAGGATGTGAATCAATGGTCCTTGTCTGACACTACAAATACTGATACCCTATGTAGATGCATAACCTCTACAATGTATAATATTTCCAAATTCTCCACAATATTTTTTAGCATGATGGGTAAGTGAGTAGACTTCGTGAGTCGATTCATGATCACCCATATCACATCATATCCTCTCACGGAAGGGGGTAGTCTAGTCACAAAATCCATCATGATTTTCTCCCATGTCCATTCAGAAATTAGAGAGTGGTTGAAACATCCTTGCTAACCTCTGATGCTCATCCTTAATCTGTTGACACGATAGGCATCATGTGTAAGACTACAAAATCTCAATTCAATAACCTGGCCGAGTTGAACTGAAAAGTTGGATCAGATTGGGAAAAAGAACTAAAACAGGGAAGTGAAATTAAATCGGAAAGAAGGAAGGGATCAATGGAACAACCATGAGGGGTGAGAAGGATCTTGAGAAGCCCTTATTAATGTCTCAGAACATGAGGTCAAGGATTGGGAGAAAACTAGTTTGAAATGGGTTCGAGTTAGGGGGAGTCACAAACCCCTCTAAATTTTTATGGGTGCAAAAGAAATCTAAATTGTGTGGTTCTTGGGTCCATTGAATAGGAAATTGAATGTAGAGTTTTTTGGTAATTTTATTTTCCTAAGAATCAGCTGGAAAAGGGTTGAACTGGGCCAAAAATCAATGAACTGACCGAGAAATTCACTGAAAACCAGTTCACTACAGTGTAGAGTAATTGGCGTGTAACATCGGGCGCACACACACGTGGAAACACATGCACGTGTCATCTTTCTCACTTGATAATCACTCCCGAATCCCCTATTTTTACTCGATTACTAACCCAGATAAATCGAATCAACCACTTGGGGAAATTAATTCATTGATAGAGCCACATGCTTTGGAATGAAGAAAAAAGTCTATGGATTGATAGTCATGCAATCTAGAACACACCCATATAAAGATTGGGTGTTCTCTCATCAAAATTTGGTCGAAATTCTCTCTAAACCTTAGACTGCTCCTATCATGCCCCGACCCAATTTGGTTGGATCCCCGTGATCAACCCTCCTCTCTCCCGGTTTATTAAAGGGTTTCTCCTTATTGTAAATTGTAAAGATTAAGGCATTCTTTAACCTACATCTTTTCTTGGAATAGTATAATCAAAACTACATGAAATTTTAAACTTTACATGCCCGTCTTATAGGCATCTTAGTTGTTGGTCTTTAAGGGTAGGCTTTCCGGGATTTCCTGAAAGGGATATAAGGGAGGAGGTGAGTACGACTACTCAGTGAGTGGGTTTTCAAAGGTTTACTTTTAACTTTTAAGAAAAAAATATTTATATGGAGTGTGCCAGACTTCTTTCATTTTCAAAAATCCCTTCATTTAAAAATTTGGGTTTTTCCATCATTTCTTAGTTACCACGGTGTGTCATCACCCAACACACATTCTTTATCATGAAGGTTATACACATTCGTAAGTCAGTATCACTACTGAACCCGCTAGTGGCTTCGGAGTGACTTTTCCTGCCACCTGGATAAAAGCACGACCACTTCTACCCTGGGAATGAGTGGATGTACGTGAAATCCGACCCATAATCCCGAAATTTTCTTTTTCATGTCCGTATGAGGACAGAGACCTCATCCCATCCCCACATCGGTCTCATGCGCTTGGTGCTACTCCAAATTTCGCACAGACACCTAGAGCGACGAACTGCCCTCATAGCCCTTAGGTCGTCTAGTGCCCTTAGGATGCATCGTAGACCTCATGCGCATCCTGATGATCCCGTACTCATAGTGCATGCACAAACAATGTTTTCTCATATTGCCATGTAATCTGTGGTGCCACTGGTCCAATGGCTCCGACTCTCAACTCACCCCGCAGTTGTTTGTCTTGACTAGTTCGTTGACCTATCATGTCACGCAGCCGCTAGTTGACTGAGCATGTCGGTCCTATCTTGGTACCATGACCAAACAGTTTACTTATTAAGTTTTATGGCACATATATCATGTTCGTTTATGAGCTCCTGCTCATGCCAACTAGCCTTGGGCCCACTGTATGAGATTTTCAAAATCAGGCATTTAGCCCCAAGTTAAAAAACCGAGGCCCCAGCCAATAAGAGCTATTCGAAATGGCCAATTTCAACTCAGCTAAAATAGGGCAGCTTCGCTCCGCTGGAGCTGCTTCACCGTTTCATCACGTCGACGTCTCGTCGGCGACCCTCGGAGTGAACGAAGACTACAGACGTGTAGCTGACTTCTCCCCGGTTCTAAAGAACCTAACCTCATCTTGTTTGGTTAAAAGAAGACCCCATGTCAGAGCTTTGGTTCGAGCTTTGGTTCGAGCTTTGGTTCGAGAGAGAATGGAGTTTTTAGGTGAGGAGCGGATGAATGGGGAGGGGCTCTTTATATAGGGAGCTCGGGCACCTGTTGCCCATTCGTTTAGCACCGTTATGACTGACATTGATGACCAGAAATGCCCCGAACAGAAGCGTTTCTTCTTCACCGATGTTTCTTTAGTTTCCCGACGAGTGAACAATGCTGTCATCCTGAGGAAGAAGATGACACTGTTCCAAACCGGACCGAACTGGTTTGAACTGGGTTCAATGCTTAAACTGGTCGGTTCACCCCCCATTCGTTCAAGTTTTTCAAATCTAAAAATTTCTAAATTCATCTAAATTCATTTTCTATCCAATGGTTGCCTCAAATCTTCAATTTGAGTTATTTAAGCCACCTAGAAAAATGATTTTAGGATTCGGTTCAATAGTGGTCCAAACCGGTTTGGTTTTCATCCCCAATTCCTTCACAAGTCCATTTCCATGTCTTTTGTGACTCCTTGGGTCACTTAGGGTCCATAATATTTCTGGTTTACCATCTATTTATCAATTCCTATTCATAAACTGAATCGGTACTTAAACCGGTTCAATTCGATTTGGGTCTGGTTCACCCGAACCGGTCTGGTTTTTCTCTCTCACTTTGTTCTAAGGTTCCTTCCCAAGGTTTATGAATTTCTTTGGAGTACAATGGAGTTGAATTCCTTTATTTTTTTCCGATCTCTATCAGTTTCGGTTCATGAACCGACTTTGTTCATAAACCAATTCAATCCCGTTGGACCCGGTTCATCCAAACCGGTCTAATTTTCCTCTTCCAATTCGTCCTAATGTTCTTTTCCATAGTATTTTGAACTCTTTGGATCACCTGGGAATTGTAAATTCCTAATTTTTCCATTCACAATTGATCTAGTTTGTGAACCGGTTCGATTTTCTCACTTGGTTTGACCGGTTCTCTTCCCGGTTTTCCTTAGCTCAAAAGGGCGGGATTTACAACTTCCATGTCATGTGACTTGACTACCAGAGAGTATAGCTCCTCCGTGTGACCACCTCTGATGATCATCTTGGAACCCCTGAAAAGATAAGGATCTTAGATTTCTATTATCATCTCTCTCGACCCTCAACTCTACATCTACAGTTTCCTATGAGATCGCACCATACGTGATCTCCATTGACCATAACTAGATCAGCTATTTCACGAGCCAATTTTGATGGCCATGATGACCCACGAGGTGGGAAAAATTTAGTAAGTCCTTCGTATCACCAGCATTCCATAGCATCTCACTTGCTCGATTTGTATAAGATTTGGGTGTGAATTAAATCATCTAAATCTCAAATCACGAGTTAATTGAGAGAGCTAACTAAAATGAAAATTGTTGGAGCTACAGATCACCAATTGAGGTGATTCAAGTGGTCACAGACTCCTTGAGGAGTTAACTTTCAAACCACATAAGCCTTGACAGCCGACGTGCCATCTCCATTGAGTTCCTAACTTTGACTTGAATCTTACTTGTCTACATGTAAGTTACTGATCAAGCCCAATTGGAGCAATTATGGTTGAATTTGGCCAATCCAAGTTTACGACGGCCTAGAGGGAAGTAGGGGGATCTCTCCACTTAGTTTGGTAATATTTAAAAATACTTTTATTTTGGGCCAAAATATAAAGATTTGAAAGTTAGGGGACCCAAATGTGATTGAGCATTCTGTGGGGGTCTTCCTAGGAGGCAAAACTAAAGTTTTGGAGATGATTGAAAAGTGTGGTGAAGGTTAGGGACTGAATTTGCCTATTTTGGAAGGTCTAGGAACCTATTTACAATACATGCAAAGTTAAGGACTAAAGTGCAAACATGGGTATTTGTGTGACCAAAAGGCAACTTTTGGGTAGTCCAATGACCTAAACTTAAGTTAAGAAAGTTTAGAGACCTAAATGAGAAATATGGGGGTGAAATGAATCATGGAGCCTTAGTTCTCAAGAAGAGGGGCAAAATGGTAATTTTGCCAAAACTTTGTGACCATTAGGTAATTAATTCGAAATAGAGCTTGAAATGGTTCTAATGCTTATCTGGGACTAGAATAGAACTCAAGGAGACTTGAGGGACCCAATTGAAAGACTTGGGAAGTCTAAGTTCCAAAAAAGAGGAAGTTGTAAAGTATATGGGAAAATGGTAATTTTGCCTAAGTTAAGGACCAAATAGTAAATTGGGGAAAGTTGAACCGCTAGGTGGTGAGTAAAGGAAATATGGGTACTTCAATAGGTGCCAAGTGAAAAGAGAATGAGCTTGCCCGAGAAACTAACCTTAGAGAAGGTTAGGAAAGGATTATGTCACCGACTAATGAGTCGAGTAACCGGGACCTACAAGGGATAAATCATAAAATCGTAGGAAGAATACCGTAGATTGAGTTGTTAATGGTCATAAGTGAAACTAACCCTATTATTGCTAAACCTTGTAGAGAATACAAGAGATACACTAGCAGAACCAAGAGTGGATTCCTAGAACCTCATGGAATGAACAAGTTTCGTGAAATGAGGTGAGTGGTGTTGACGATGATTCTCATTGGACTGATTGGAGCTTAAGATAATATGCTTGACTGATTGTGTGAAAATGAGTAGAAAGTTGGCCTTGAACTCATATAAGAAGTGTAAAATGAATAAGTACATGCCCACTAAAGCAAATGCGATTTTAAAGGCTAAAGTAAGAACCGATCATGAGATTGGGGCATATGGTCTAAATATAGTTAAGAGCAACCGAGAATATGTTGATCCTTGAGCCATTTTGCGATTTGGGGAGATGGCCGATGACACGTCGGGATCCCAATAAGTGTCATTACTGATGTTGATTGAGTGATCAAGGCATGGAGTATGTCATCAAACCCGAGTATGGGACAGAATGACCAACTATGTGATATGAAGAGACGACCGAGTGACATGGCAAACTCCTAATTATTGTTATGTTTAAATACTGATTGAACAATTGGGACACGTGATAGGTCATGATACCCGAGTTTAGGGCATGATGCCTAACTATGTGATATAGAGAGATTACTAAGCGACAGATCAAGCTCCCGATATTTATATGACTGCTTAGGGAGTCAGATGAATGAAGAACTAAACTCCTGAGTATATCCATATTAATGAGCATGTTGATTATGATTCATAATTGTCTATGTGTGATGTTGGGGAGCCGGACGGTTGACGCACCAAGCTCTTTGTAAGGAGATGATGTAAGCACTATTACATGAGTTGGCCATGAGCACCATGCATATGACTATGTGTCATGATATTTCTTATTGTGAATACTAGTATAGGAGTGTGCGGATGATAGATGGACACCTAAGAGGTTGTGTCACACCCCGACCCAGTTTGGTCGGATCCCTGTGATCAACCTGCCACTCTCCCGGTTTATTAAAGGGTTTCCCCTTATTGTAAACCATAAAGAGTAAGGTGTCCTTTAACCTGCACTTTTTTCCTGGAATAGCATAATAAAAATTGCATGAAATTTAAAGCTTTACATACCTATCTTACAGGCATCTTAGTTGACGGTCTTTAAGGGGAGGCTTTTCGGGATTTCCTGAAAGGGATATAAGGGAGGGGGTGAGTACGACTACTCAGTGAATGGGTTTTTTAAAAGCTTTTGACTTTTAAGAAAAACATTTATATGGAGTGTGCCAAACTCCTTTGTTTTCAAAAATCCCTTCATTTAAAAATTCGGGTTTTTCCATTATTTCTTAGTTACCACGGTGTGTAATCACCCAACACACATCCTTCATCATGACGGTTACACACATTCGCAAGTCAGTATCACTACTGAACACGCGAGTGGCTTCGAAGTGACTTTTCTTGCCACCCGGATAGAAGTACGACCACTTCTACCCTAGGAATGAGTGGATGTACGTGACATCTGACCCACAATCCCGAAATCACTTCTTCGTATCCGTATGAGGATAGAGACCTCATCCTATCCCCACCCTGGTCTCATACGCTTGGTGCTACTCCAAATTTTGCACAGACAACTGGAACGACGAACTGCCCTTATAGCCACCAGGTCGTCCAGTGCCCTTAGGACGCATCACAACCCCTCATGGGCGTCTTGATGATCCCGTACTCATAGTTCATGCACAAACAATATTTTCTTATATTGCCATGTAATATGTGGTGCCACTGGTCCAATGTCCCCGACTCTCAACCCAACCCGCAGTTGTTTTTCTTGACTGGTCCGTCGACCTGTCATGTCGCACTGCCGCTAGTTGACTGAGCATATCGGTCCTATCTTGGTACCATGGCCAAAAAATTCACTTATTAAGTTTTATGGCACATATATCATGTTCGTTTACAAGCTCCTGCTCATTCCAACTGGCTTTGGGCCCACTGTACAAGATTTTCAAAATCGGGCATTTAGCCCCCAAGTTCCAAAACTGAGGCCCCCGGCCTATCATAGCTATTCGAGCTCCTATCGACAGTCAAGGGAGAACACTTCCGACAATATAGGTTTTCACTGTCCATTATACCAACCGGTATAAGGACGTCTCTTTTCAAAACCGATGAACGGGTTTTCAACTTCCTTCGAGGAAGTCTTATCATACCAACCGGGTATGATCTAGTTACAACTAGTAAGTAGTTTTTTTCGCATAATTTTCACATCACTTTCTCTAAGTGGTGATGATTAAAATACCACTAAACAGTGGGTTTTTATACCGAGGTACTTATCATCCCTTACCGGGTATGATATGAAATTTTCACTCACAACCGGTAAGTGGTTTTTATCTTTAAGTTATGCTCATCATCCTAACCGGATATGATGTTAGTAAACCCACTCACCCGTTAATGCCGTGAATTCCACTAAACTGGTTCTTTGTATTCACGCAAGCTTGTCCTTGCTGGCGTTCCCGGTATTTCACGTTCCTACACAATATGAACATCTTGGTTCATTATCCTTCGGCCTAATCGCCTTCATTCATTCCAAATGAATGAGAAAGTCAAACTTTCATTTATGTGCAATTAGGTCTATAAAGTTATTTCTCTTTAACTTTAAGTCTCAAATGCCAGTTTTTCCTCAAATTGAGTCCTGAAACTTCTAAAATTTATCATAGGACCTCAATTTATTCCATTTCACAAAAAGGGGTTTAATTTCACAAATCTCCAATTTGGTCTCCCAACTTTTCCAAAATTACCATTTTGCCCTTCCTTTACAAAAATGGTAAATTTTGCCCCAAAAGTTTCAAAATTCCTCAATTGGTCCTCCAACATTATTTTCATGCCTAATTGACCCTCAATTTCATAAAATTTCATTTTGGTTCTTTGAATTTCGAAAATCCCCAATTTTTCCCCAATTCCAACTTCTTAACACAGCCGAATTTGATTTCATCAAATTGACCCATCAAATGTTTCCAATTGTTGAAATTGAAGTTGAAATTGAGTTTCTACATATTTATACGATTCTTCAAAAATGTGAATCGCAAGTTTTAATGTCGGGACGAGCTCAAACGGAGCTTCGCCAGAAAATGAACTATAGAGAGAGAAAGCTTCGATTACTCACTGGTGAAGGCACAACGGTTTGAGCTTTCGATCTAGACAAATAGCTCTCATCCTGAGGTTCATCCTAGAATCAAGAATTGCATCAATTGATGCAGAATTGGATTAGAATTTCGTCATTGAAATTCGGTCGACTATCTCTCTAGCACCGATCGAAAATTATAAAGGGGAGTCGAATTGGCTTACCTTTCGGTCCTAATTCGGCCATGGAAAGGCTGAGTAAGTGTTAGGAGGGCTTGGTTTGGCCTGAGGAGGGCTTGAAATGGCCAATTTCAGCTTGGCCGAAATAGGGCAGCTTCGGTTCGCAGGAGCTGCTTCACTATTCTATCATGCCGGCACTTCTCCAACGATTCTTGGATTGACTGAAGTTTGCTATCAAATAACTGTCTTCTCCCCAGTTCTATAGAGCCCGACCTTTGTTCAAGTCGACGCTCTTATTCGAGTTTCACTAGGAAATGGAGCAGTAGAGAGAGAGAGAGAAGTGTTCAGGTGTGAGGAGAATGAATGGGGATGACCTCTTTATATAGGTGTAAAACCGTGTATTAAATGGGAGAGATTTATTACTAGCATTAATATTGCCATAAATTATTGGTATTAATTCCAATAATTTAATTTGGGTATTAAATTATTGGTATTAATTACAATAATTAATACTCTCAGGCAAGCACGCTTAACTTCAGAGTTCTTATGGACTCTCGTTCACCTGAACCAATTTGGTTTTTCTATTCTAATTTGTGTTAAGTTTCTTTTCCAAGGTTTAATAAACCCTTTGGATCACTTGGAAATTGTAAAATTCCAAATTGCTTGTTCCCAAATGATCGGTTTGACCGGTTCTTTTCCTAATTTTCCTTAACTCAAAAGTGCGGGTTTTACAACTCTCCCCTCCTTTTAGGAGTTTTGTGCCCAAAACTTAACCAATATATTCCACATCGGGAATAATTTCCTTAATGTTAACTCGGGTTTTCTTGACATGCTAACACTTCGATTGCTCTTTCGCTTAGTCCCCGTAATCATTCATCTAAGGAATTTCTTTTCATTTATCATGCTTACTCCTTCCATGGAGTTATAATAATGAGGCATGTATGGCTCATTAATCCTAATGTATATTCTTAGGTTCGCATCTCCCTTTATTTAGGAGAAGGTTCTTCCTTTTGGGGATTTTACTTAAGATTTCAGGATTGGGAGTTCCAAGGTGCCCAATCTTTCCTTTTTCTAGTTATTCTCTTCATCGTTGAAACCCCTGGCTTGACGTTCTTTCGAGCATTACATACTTGTTTTCACAGGTTTTTTGTGTTATTATTCTTTCATCCCAATTTGACCCATCCTTCATCCGTCATTGATTACAACTTCGATCAAATTTATGTTTGAACTTGTTATGTTTACTAACTAACTCCTTCTTACTCGAGTTACATTTTACTTGGGATTGTTGGTGCTTATATGTCCCTTACTTACATGACATAGTTCTGAACTTGTCTCGGTCGATCAGACTCCTACAACACCTCTTTTAGGGTCGTTTCCAACTTTCCAGCCTTCTAGGGACCACATAATTTCATCCCTCCTTTAATTGGGTAGTATTCCTCAACTACCTTTACAGTTACCGAATTATCATTCGTATCTTGACGACATGTCTTACATAACCGTGTCGGTTTTCCTTACCCACTCGTCCTTTCCCAACTTCTTTATTGGGGTTTTTTGGTGCCAATTATTTGGTTTCCCAATAGTTTACCAACAAACTAGGGTACTTTCCTTCTTAAATCCTTGGCATTCCTTATTCAAGGATTTTTCCTTTTTCCTTAATCCACTTTTGCTTACTCATAATCACTTTATGATTCTTCATTCTACAATAATTGCTTTTAATCTATGTGTCGATTACTTTGCTTGGGAAGGTTCCCTCCTTCTGGTTTTGTTCTCTACTATGTCCCTTACAATAGAGATTTCCATCTTTGGAGTTACATGCTCAACCTCCTTATCATTCATTGTATGGTTCTTTCTCCCTTTCTTCGCACCCTTATCTATGTTAGGGCATCTGTTTGCTTTCGATCCTTCTCTATCCACAACTTTTGTTTTATCCCTTATTCCTTAGATGGGATACTTCCGATTATTGGTTTTATTCTGTGCATTCCACCCTATGCTCGATCATCCACTCTTTAAGCTTCATATGCGCGTGTGGACTATGACCCGTCTTACCAATTGCGGTTATTTCTCCTTAGCCACATCTTATTTGGAGGACTTACTTTCCCAATTTTTCTCGAACATTATTTACTTTATTACCTTAGTATGGATTGTCCACTCATTTATACTTGTCACAACATCTTTTTGATGTTAACCCGTTAACTTATTTTCATTTAAGGAGGGTTCACATCCTTCAGGTTTCAAAATCTCTTGTTCATCCTGAAATTATTGTTTGGTTCTCCTGCTCTCTCCAAGTAGGTCACACTAGGCCATCACGATACTTCCTTCCTTTGAAACATTTCCCAATTAAGGGTTGGTTCCTTGTACTCCACATTATGTCCATCCACCCATCAAAATTACTTCAACGGTAGTTAGTCGTATGCATCCCTCTAAAGTTTACTTTCATAGTGTATTTCTTTATGAAGTGTTCAAATCTTCCTTGTTTCAAGATTTCTTGATAATTATGTGAGAGGCTTGCCTATTTTTTTCTTGGTTAATTTGGCCTTTGGTCCTGTTAAGGATTTCTTTCATCCTTCTTTTCCCGAGTATTTGGCCTTTTCGCCCCTCTCTTCTTTGTTGGAACTCAAATTATGGTTTTCCCATGTATTAGTTTGTTAATTGTCTTGCCTCCACCATTCCTTTGGTCTAGGTTTCTTAGGGCAGTTTTTTTCTCGAGTACTCTTGTCCTTAACATCCATCTCACTGACCTTTTTATGGTGTAGCCCCTTCTACTTCCTGGTCTTCCTTAGGGTGTCATTTGTTCCCTCTGACTATCTTATTGTTACGACTTGCTTTCTCTTGTCCTGTTGGTCCGAACTTCTTATTTGGCATAGTTGCTTTTTCCAAGGTGATTTATTCCTGTAATTGAAATACGTCTCGTTTGTCATCAAGTGTTCGTCTTGTCTTCTCTTGTCGAAGCACTCCTTTCTTTGCTCCTAAATTGTTTGGATTTTCTTCTTAAAGAGGGAATTCTCTTTAGCTATCATTTGTTCCGTTTGTGGTTTTATTGAGGTCCTACCTTTACTCCTTTTTCCTTCTTACCACTTTACTAAGATTTTGAAGAGTTTCCTCTTATCTGTGGTTGCAAATGGAGTCATGTTTCTTCGGATGGTATCCTTTCAGATTTCCTATAGTTGTGGGGCATTTATTCTTGGAAAATATTGTCCTAACTCCGGGTGATGTGGGATAGTTTTTCACTTCATGTCCTATTCCCCTCTAGGTTAACTTGATTCCTGTACTTTGTAGGGTTGGACACTTCTCCACGCAGTGTCCCTATCATTCATACTTGTAATTACATGAACACAAGTGGTTCCTCCTGGCATTTTCTTGGGAATTGTTAGTTTTGGTGCTCCTTCGTCCTTAAGTTTGGATACCGTGAGAGTTTTTTCTTTTTGAGTCTTCCTTAAAGATCACATCATTTGAGGAACAGGGTTTTTAGGAATTTGGAATACTTCATTAATAGAGTAATACAGTATGTTGGGGTTTTTTGGCCCTATTACAGAAAATGGTCACCAAATAACTAGGGAGCTACGAGATTCTAGATAAGCATCCTACTATGTAAGGTTATATGCCCCCTTTTATGGCTTCATGCTTGGCTTCCTTTATACTTAGAGTTGTAACCTCAATAGGTCTTGTCACCATTCCCTAGGATACTTCCTCATTTGCTCTTTTGAGATTCCTTCCATGCTTCAAGCATTTGGGAAGCTTCTAGGGTTGTCTTCCTACAAAGATAAGATGTTGAGTAGAGCCATTCCTAGTTTTCTTTGTTCCTCTCCTGGGAGCCATATGAAAATTTTAGGATAAATCCTACTAGTTACAATATTTTATAATCTTGATTATGTGTTCGAGAAAACATGCTCTGATACCACTCTAGTTGTCATGCCCTGACCCGATTTGGTTGGATCCTCATGATAAATCCGCCAATCTTGATTATGTATTTGAAATCTTACCGTTGGGGGTGCTGTGGTCCAAGCTTTTGATTTGGGCAGATAGCTCGTGTCCCGAGATTCCTCCTAGGATCAAGAATTGCATCAATTGATGTCGAATTGAATGAGAATTTCATCATCGAAGTTCTATCGGTTCTCTCTCTAGCACCGGTTGGAAATTACACAGGTGAGTAATTGACTTACCTTTCAGTTCTAATTCAGCTATAGGAGGGCTGTGGAGGTGTTGGGAGGGCTTGGTTTGGCCTGAGAAGGGCTCAAATTGGCCGATTTTAGCTCAGCCGAAACAAGGCAACTTCGGTCCATAGGAGCTGCTTCACTTTTCAATCACGGCAGCACTTCTCTAGCGATACTCGGAGCAAATGGAGACTACAAGCATGTAGCTAACTTCACCCCAAATCCAATGAACCCAACCTCGGCTTGTTTGGCTTAGAAAAATACTCAAGTCAGAGCTCTAGTTTGAGCTTCACATGAAATTGGAGCAGTTGAGAGAGAATGGAATTTTCAGGTGTGGAGATGATGAATGAGGAGGGGCTCTTTATATAAGAAGCTTAGGGACTTCTTGGTTGTCCGATTGGTGCCTTAATGGTGGTCATTCATTGCCTGAAACTCCCTAGCTGGAGAATTTTCAGCTTCACCGGCACTGCACGATTTTTCGATGAGTGAATAGTGTTATCATTTAAAGGAAGAAGACAACACTGTTCCAAACCAAATTAGACTGTTCCGAACTGGACCTAACTGGTCCAAACTAGATTCAAAGCATAAACCGGCTGGTTCACCCACAATTCGACCAAAATTTTCAAATCTAAATATTTCTAAATTCATTTTCTATACAATGGTGGCCTCAAATCTCAAATTTGAATTTTTTTAAGCCACCTAGAAAAATAAATTTAGCATCCAGTTCAATAATGGTTCAAACCGGTCCAAATCGATTCAATCCGGTTTGGATCTAGTTCACCTTAATCGATTTGGTTTTCATCTCCAAATTATCATAAAGTCCTTTTTCATGACTTTTGTGACCCTTTAGGTCGCTCGGGATCCATAAATTTCTTGGTTCGCCCTTTCTCTATCGGTTCCGGTTCATAAATTGGTTCAATCTTGTTGGATCCGGTTCATTTGAACTGGTTTGGTTTTTCTCTTCCACTTTGTCCTAAGGTTCTTTCTCAAGGTTTTATGAATCCTTTGGGTCAATTGGGAGTTGAAATTTCCCAAATTGCCTATTCTTTAATGATCGTTTTGTGAACTAGTTCAGTTTTCTCACTCAGTTTGGCCGGTTCTTTTTCCCAATTTTCTTTATCTCTAAAAGGAGGGGTTTATAGTTATTATGTTATATATTCTTGATAATGTATTCAAGGAAACAAGCTTTGATACCACTCAAGTTGTCGCGCTCCGACCCAGTTTGGTTGGATCCCCGTGTGCAACGCACCACTCTCCTGGTTTATTAAGAGTTTTCCCTTTTCCAAACTACGAGGAGTAAGGCGTCCTTTTCACTTGTATCTCTCCTCGAATAGCATTAATCAAAACTGAATACAATAAACCTTACATACCTGTCTTGCAGGTTTGGCTACAGGAAGTTCTTTAGGTTTGTTTTCCCTTGGTTACCTGAAAATGGGTGGGGGGGGGGGGGGGGGGGGGAGGGGAGGGGGGGGGGGTGTAAGTTCAACAACTCAGTTAATGGGTGTTGGGAGAGAGTTTCCAAAAATAAGATAATTTTATTCAAAG
Organism: Trapa incisa; assembly: GCA_030064435.1. NCBI lineage: Eukaryota > Viridiplantae > Streptophyta > Magnoliopsida > Myrtales > Lythraceae > Trapa > Trapa incisa. The sequence continues at coordinate 18,795,482 of CM057785.1, read as the reverse complement.
TGTTTCAGACTCCTTATTTCCTTTAAAAACATTTTTTCCTCAAGTTTTATTTCCTCAATTTCCACATTAGGTGTGTTTAACAGTCAACACACGCCTTTCATCAAGAAGGGATCACACATTCACAGGGCAACCCATCCACTGCACCCACTTGTAGCGTCGGAGCAACTTGACCGACAACCTAGTTAGAAGCCTATCCACTTCTACCCTGCGTCTGAGTGGAAATTCACGACATCTGACCCTCAAACCCAAAATCAACTCCATGTCCATGTGAGTATAGAGACCTCATCCCGACCCCACCCCGACCGCATGCGCATGAATCTATGTCAAGCTTCCCTGACCGCTGGCACAACTATTTGCCATTATCTCCCCCATGTCGTCCAGTAGGCCTTAGGATACATCACTACCCCTCTTGGCATCTTGATGGTCTCGAACCTCAAGTGCATGCACAAACAATATTTTTTCCACAAAGCCATTTATCTTTGGTTCCACTAGTACAACTGTCCCGATTCTCAACTTGACCTGCAGCTGTTTGTCTAAACTGGTCAGTCGAGTAGACCCTAACGCACTACTACCAGTCCATCGAGTATGTCGGTCATGTCTTGGTACAATGAAAAAATCACATAATTCATTCATTAAGAATTTTCATGGCTTTATTACATCATGTTTGTTTATGAGCTCTTGCTCGTGCCAACTGGCCGTAGGCCCACTGTATGTCCCACAAGTTTGTTTGTTTGTTTGTTTAGGCCCACAGTTTTCCAAAACTGAGTATTTAGCCCCACAAGTTCCAAAACCGAGGCCTTTGGCCTATTTGAGTTATTCTAGCTCTCATCAAGAAGGTCTCCCAAAAATTTTAGGCATTGTCACACAGTGAGGGGAGAACACTTATGACAAAAATAATCTTTTAATTCATTACATAATGGAGTGTGATGACATCTCCACTTACAATCGGCAAGCAGGTTTCCTCCTTCCTTCCAAGAAGTCCATCATACCAACTGGGTATGATCTCTCTACATACAACCGGTAAGTAGCTTTCCCACTTAGTTCTCACATCACTACAACTGGAGGTGATGTTAAAATCCCATATAGAAGTGGTTTTTCATTTGCGAAGTGTGTATCATCCCAACTATGTATGATGAGAATAAACCAACTCACTCGATAACGGAAGTGTACTCTTCTTCAGTCAGTGTCCACATCCACGCAAGCTTGTCCTTGCTTGAGTTTCGGTCCTTCATCTTCCTACACTTAACCCTGTATAGGTAGTGTCGCCAGATCTTGAGGGCAAACACTATTGCGACTAACTCAAAGTCATGGGTAGGGTAGTTACTCTCATGTACTTTAAGTTGTCATGAGGTGTAGGTGATTATCTTTCCTTGTTGCATCAGTACACATCCGAGTCCTTGTCCGGATGCATTACTATAGACGGTGTACTCTCCTGCACTTGGGTCAAAAAAGGAGAGTACAGGTGTCGTTGTCAAACGGGTCTTCAACTACGAGAAAGATTTCTCACATCTTTTCATCCCACTTATACTCCACTCCTTTCCTGGTGAGACGAGTCAAAGGGGCGGCTATCTTAGAGAAATCATCCACAAACTATCTGTAGTATCCCTTCCCAGCCTAAGAAACTTCGTATCTCTGAGGGATTCCTGGGTGCCTTCCAATTAGATATGGCCTCCACTTTTGCTGGGTCTACCTTGACCCCATCTTTGGACACTATGTCCTAAGAACCCTTGGAGAATTTTGCATATAAGCAATTTTTCCGTAGTATCTCCAAGGTGATCGCCAGGTATTCTTCGTGCTCCAGCCTAGTTCATGAGTATATAAGAATGTCATCTATAAATACTATAAAGAATCTGTCCAAGTGTGGCTGGAACCCCCGATTCATCAAATTCAGGAAGGTTGCAGGGGCATTTTTCAAGCCAAATGGCATCATCCTAAACTCATAATGTCCGTATCGGGATTGAAATGCAATCTTAGGATTATCTTCCTCTTAGATTTTGAGTTGGTGATAGCCTAACCAAAGGTGTATATTGGAAAAGTAGGTTGCTCCTTTTAGTTGGTCAAATAGGTCAACAATTCGTGGAAGTGTATACTTGTTCTTTATGGTGACCTGGTTCAACTTCCTATAATCTATGCACAGTCTCATGCTCCCGTATTTTTTCTTTACAAATAGGACTGGTGCACCCCATGGAGACTGACTAGGACGTATGAAGTCCTTCTCCAATAGCAAAACTTGTTTGTTTGTTTGTTTAGGCCCACAGTTTTCCAAAACTGAGCATTTAGCCCCACAAGTTCCAAAACCGAGGCCTTTGGCCTATCTAAGTTATTCTAGCTCTCATCAAGAAGGTCTCCCAAAAATTTTAGGCATTGTCACACAATGAGGGGAGAACACTTCTGACAAAAATAATCTTTTAATTCATCACATAATGGAGTGTGATAACATCTCCACTTACAATCAGCAAGCGGGTTTCCTCCTTCCTTCCAAGAAGTTCATCATACCAACCGGGTATGATCTCTCTACATACAACTGGTAAGTAGCTTTCCCACTTAGTTCTCACATCACTACAACTGGAGGTGATGTTAAAATCCCATATAGAAGTGGTTTTTCATTTGCAAAGTGTGTATCATCCCAACTGTGTACAATGAGAATAAACCAACTCACTCGATAACGGAAGTGTACTCTTCTTCAGTCAGTTTCCACATCCACACAAGCTTGTCCTTGCTTGAGTTTTGGTCCTTCATCTTCTTACTAATAAATAAGGATGTCCAAATTATGTAGGATGTCCAAATCATGTAGGAAGATGTAGGCTCAAAATTTCCAGTTAATTGCACTTAGGTCTCTAAAGTTCATTTTACTTGACTTTAGGTCCCAATGCTAGCTTTTCTCCAAATTGAGTCCCGAAAATTCCAAAATTCACTTTGGGTCCTCAATTTAATAAAAAATGTTTAAGGGTCTTAAGTTTTCCAAATTTCTAATTTGGTCCCCAACTTTACAAAAATGGCAATTTGACCTCAATTATTTTAAAATATTGACCGATTGGTCCTCCAACATCTTTTCCATGGCCAATTGGCCCTCAATTTTGGGAAATTGCAATTTGGCCCCTCAATTTTATGAAATCACCAAAATTTTCTCTAATTTCCCCTTTCAAACTGGCCGAATTTAGTTTCATCAAATAGACCATTCAATTGGGGTTAATTTCTTTAATTAAAAATATGGATCAGTTCCTACACTTTCATACGATTCAATTGAGCTTTGAATCGCATCATTTGTCTCCAGATTTGAGCTCAAACGGAGCTTCGCCGGAAAATTGAGTGTAGAGAGAGAAAGTTTTGAAAGCTTACCGTCGGAGGTGCAGCAATCCGACCTCTATCGGGAAAGATAGCTCTCTTCCTGAGGTATCTTATAGAATCAAGAATTCCTACAATTGACCTCGAATCGAGGGAGAATTTCGCTAGTGAAGTTCTGTAGTTTCTCTCTCTAACTCTAACCTGCAACGATTGAGGAGGGCGGAATTGGCTTACCTTTCAGCTTAGTTAAGGTCGTCTAAGGGCTGTGGTGATGTTGGGAGAGCTTGGTTTGGTCTGAGGAGGGCTAAATTTGGCCAATTTCAGCTTGGCCGAAATAGGGTAACTTCGGTCTGTCGGATATGCTTCACTGTTTGATTACGCCGATGCTTCTCTGGTTGTCCTTGGATCGAATGAATGTTGCTATCAGATAGCTGATTTCGAAGTCTAAAGTACCCGACCTCACCTTCTGAGGTTGAGAAAACTGCCCAAGCGGAGCTCTAGTTCGAGTTTCACTGAAAAATGGAGTAGTTGAGAGAAAATAGAGTTTTCAGGTGTGAGGAGCAAGAATGGAGAGGGGCTCTTTATATAAGGAGCTTGGGGACTCTATGTCCATCCGTTTGGCACCTTTATGGTGCTCATTCATGGTCTAAAATGCCTTGAACGGAGGCGATTCATCTTCACCAGCGCTGTCCGTTCTTCCGGCAAGTGAACAATATCGTCGTCTAAAGGAAGAAGGCGACACTGTTCTGAACCGGACCAGTTCAGGCCCGTTTCGATTGAGTTTTTCAAAATTTAAATTTTCTAAATTCATTCTCTATCCAATGGTGGCTTCAATTCCCCAATTTGAATATTTTAAGCCACCTAAAAAAATGAATTTAGAAATTGATTCAATGATGGTTCAAACTAGTTCGAACCGGTTTAATCTTGTTCAGGTCTGGTTCACCTGAACCGGTCTGGTTTTCTTTTCCAATTCATCCCAAAGTCCTTTTCCATGACTTTATGACTATTTAGGTCTCTCGGGATTTGTAAATTTCCCTTTTTTCCCTTTCTCTATCGGTTAAGGTTCATGAACCAACTTGATTTTCTCTTTGGAAATGACAGGTTCTTTTCCTAGTTTTTCTTAGTTATAAAAGGATCGAGTTTACATCCATGGAAGTGTTGAGTATGTGAACCCTGTCCTTTTAGGATAAGGAAACCAGGAAAAGAACCGGTCAACCCGAGTGAGAAAAACCGATCTGGTTCACAAACTCGATCATCAAGAGAACTTGAAATTTGGGAAATTTACAACTCATGAGGGACCCAAAGGGTTCATAAAATCTTGGAAAAGAACCTTAGAAAAAATTGGAAGAGAAAAACCAGATCAGTTTAGGTGAACCGGATCCAAGCCGAATTGAACCGGTTTATGAACTGAGCTGATTTATGAATCGGAAACGATAGAAAGAGAGCAAACTAGGAAATTTATGCATCTCGATTAACCTAAAGAGTCACAAAAGTTATAAAAAGGACTTTAGGATGAATTGGAGATGAAAATCAAACGGTTTAGGTGAATTGGATCTGATCCGAAATGAACTAGTTTGGACCGGTTTGAACCACTATTGAACCAGATGCTAAATTCATTTTTCTAGGTGGCTTAGAAAATTTAAATTTGGAGAATTAAGGCCACCATTAGATAGAGAATGAATTTAGAAATATTTAATTTTGAAAAGCTCGGTCAAATTAGGCTTGAACCGTTCAGTTTAAGCTTTGAACCCAATCAGACCAGTACGGTCCAGTTCGAAATAGTGTCGTCTTCTTCCTTCAGATGACAGCACTATTCACTTACTGAAAAATCGAGCAGCACCGACGAAGATGAAAAGTCTCCAGCCAGGAAGTCTCAAGCAATGAATGACTGCCATTAAGGCACCAATCGGACAGCCAAGAATTCCCCAAGCTTCCTATATAAAGAGTCCCTCCTCATTCATCCTCCTCACACCTGAAAACTCCATTCTCTCTCAACTACCCCATTTTCTAGTGAAGCTCGAACTAGAGCTCTGACTTGAGCATTTTTCTGAGCCAAAGAAGGCATGGTCAGGTTCTTTGGTATCGGGGAGAAGTCAGCTACACGCTTGTAGTCTCCATTTTCTCCGAGGGTCACTAGAGAAGAGATGGCGTGATCGAACAGTGAAGCAACTCCGGCGGACCAAAGCTGCCCTATTTTGACTGAGCTAAAATTGGCCAATTCGAGCCCTTCTCATGCCAAATCAAGCCCTCTCAACACCTTCACAGTCCTCCTACAATTGAATTAGAGCTGAAAGGTAAGCCAATTTGGCCCCCCTCTATAAATTTTGATCGGTGCTAGAGAGAGAACTGACAGAATTTCGATGACTAAATTCTCACTCAATTTGGCATCAATTGATGCAATTCTTGATCCTAGGAGAAACCTAAGGACAAGAGCTATCTGCCCAAATTGAAAGCTCGGACCGCCATGCCCCTGACGGTAAGCTTTCATAGCTTTCACTCTCTAAGTCCAGTTTTTCGACAAAGCTCCATTTGAGGTAATTATGACATCAAATCATGCAATTAAAAGTGCAATTGAATTGTATGAAGGTGTAGGAACACCAATCTAACTTCAATTTCAACAATTAAACTCATTTAATTGGACAATTTGATAAAATCAAATTTAGCTCAGTTAGAAGGTTGAAATTGGGGGAAATTTGGGGATTTCGAAAATTTGAGGGACTAAAGTGCAATTTCATTAAATTGAGGGACAATTGGGCATGATAAAGATGTTGGAGGACCAATTGGGCAATTTTGGAATTTTTGAGGCATAACTTACCATTTTTGTAAAGTAGGGACAAATGTTAATTTTGGAAAAGTTAGGGACCAAATTGGAAATTTGGGAAACTTGAACTCCTTTTTGTGATTTTGAATAAATTGAGGTCCTAAGGTGAAATTTAGAAGTTTTGAGACCCAATTTGGGGAAAAATTGGCATTAGGGACCTAAAGTTAAATAAAAAGAACTTTAGGAACCTAATTACAATCAATTGAAGAGTTTGAGTAGTTCATCCATTCACAATGAATGAAGGCTATTAGGATGTTCATTTCATGTAGGAACACAAAATATTGGGAACGCCAGCAAGGATAAGCTCGCGTGAAGACAAAGAACCGGTCAAGAGGAGATCACTGCATTATCGGGTGACTGGGATTTAATATCATACCTGGTTGGGATGATAAGCACATTGGAAATAAAAACCCACTATTAAGTGGTATTTTAACCATCACACCTAAGAGGAGTGGTGTGGAAATGACGCGGTAAAAAACTACTTACCGATTGTAAGTAAATCATACCCGGTTCGTATGATGAACTTCGTGGAAGGAAGTAGAAAACCTGTTTATAGGTTATAAGCGGAGATGTCCTCATACCCGGTTGGTGTAATGGATAGATGAAAAGTTTATTTTGTCGGAAGTGCTCTCCCCTGACTATGTGCCACTGCTTAAAACTTTTGGGAGACCATCTTGATGGGGGCTCGAATAGCTCAAATAGGTCAGAGGCCTCGATTTTGGAACTTGGGGGCTAAGATGCCCGATTTTGAAAATCTCGTACAGTGGGTCAAAGGTTAGTTGGCACGAGTAGGAGCTCATAAACAAACATGAGTTTACCAAACCAAGCTCTCCCAACACTTGTTTGGCCATGGTACTAAGAAATGATCGACATACTCCATGAACTGGCGATCGTGCCTACCCTCATCTGATGTCCCTAGTAGTCGGGGTTCCTATGCCTCGCCCTCAATTCCTCTTCAGAAATCTCTCGACTCTCTAAAGTCCCCTGCACGTGCCATCATGGCTTGTAGGTTGATTGCCATCCTAAGCTTCGTCGTCTCCTCCACTAGTAAGTTCCTCCATCGACTTCTTTTAGTTTTACATTTTCCTTCTATAGATGATGACCCGATCGGGGATCTGGTGACCTCCCCAAATTCAAACCCTAAATCTTTATAAGTTTTATTTCCAACAAGATTGTCTCTCAAGCAACTAGCATCATCCAGCTCGCTTATCTACTAGCCAAGCTTCATCACCCGCTCGAGCTCCAACTCTATTCTTCAAGTAAGGTCATCTAACCTTTTATTTTTTTTGAAATTCGAAGTCTTCTAGAGGTTTTAATCCTTATGCCTTCTCTGTTCTATAGATATTTTGTCATGCACTGACCCGGTTTGGTCGAATCCCCGTGAGCAACCCGCCACTCTCCAAGTTTACGAAGGGTTTTCCCTTTCTTTAACTTGGGAGGAGTAAGGCGTCCTTTCAACCTGTACCTTTCTTGGAATAACATAAATCAAAACTGCATAAAAATTTTAGCTTACATACCTATCTTGTAGGTGTGACTAATAGGAAGTCTTTGGGCAGGTTTCCCTTGGTTACTTGAAATGGGATATAAGGGAGTAGGTGAGTTTAACGTAGTGAATGGGTTTTTAAAGTTTAACTTTTAGGAATAGTGTTTGAATTGGAGTGTGCCAGACTCATATTTTCTTTTAAAATAATTTATCCTTAAAATCTTGTTCTCATAGCCATTACTCAATCCTCAATTATAACTGGTGTGTTTATCAACCAACACACGCCCTTCATCATGAAGGGAATACACATTTGCAGACCAACCCGTCCACTGTACTCACTTATGGTGCCGGAGCGACTTTACCGACCACCTTGATAGAAGCACGTCCACTTCTACCCTGAGAATGAGTTGATGTACGCGACATCCGACCCTCAATCCAGTAAATAAAACTTTGTGTCCGTATGAGAACAAAGACTGTATCCCGCTCTCATGCGCATGAAACTCAAATACAAAAGCTTTAGGAAGCCCCAAACATAGTAGCTTCGTGGAATTCAAACACAGAAAATTCATGGAGTACAAACATAGAACTCCATGACTAACTGGTACGACGAGAAACACAAACCCAGTAGCTTCTCTTTCCCTTATCGCCACCATGTCATCCAACAGCCCTTAGGATGCATCACTATCCCTCTTGGGCATCTTAATGGTCCCAAACCTCAAGTGCCTACATAAACATAGTTTTCCTCATAAGCCATTTAATCTTTGGTGCCACTGGTTCAACAACCTCAACCCTCAACTTGACATGCAGTTGCTTGTCTCAACTGGTATGTGTCAAAAATTACAAACATGCCAATAAGGGAATGTTTGGATAAACAATAATGGACGACCCTAAGGGCGTGTTTGGTCAACATAAATCTCGGGGGTTAAGGGAATGTTTGGCTAAATGAAATAAAAGGGGCAATTTACAAAAATACCCATAGAACTAAAGGATAAGATTGAACGTTCTCACCATCGACCCTAGATTTACCCAAGTTCCAGATGGGACCAAAAGGGAAACATTCATACATGTTAGTGAAAGTGAAGCACGAAGACTCCGGAATCTCTCCGGGACGAACATGTCTCCAGATAAAATGTGAGTGAGATTTTTAGCATGAGTACCGATTAGACCGATGATGCGATATTACTCGTATTTTATTATTTTTTAAATAATTTAAATATTTTCATAATATTTTTCCCCTTTACTATGTTAACCCAACTAAAAATTATTTTTTGGGAAATATATTTTCTATGGAGATTATGATGTTCTAGTGGGCCCAATGCCACAATTTTTAAAGAGAAGTGGGTCCAATGCCATGTTTTGGAAATCTCATGAAAGTGGTCCCAATGCCAATGGAAATACACATTGTCCCATAAATAATTGTTGAGTTATGAGGTTGATAAAAAGTAATCACAATTTGATAATTTGTGTGATTCAACTACCGAGCCGAAGTCAGGTCGTTGAACTTGTTGGACTAGTAGTACAAAGATAAAGGTCTTAATAAAAAGATTATTGATTTTTTTTATTAAGATACGAAACTATGGAGGCGTCCGATATGAGATAATGTTGGTTCTAAGGGCTACTAGACAACCTAGGTTGCATAAGGTAAGTATTGTTGTTCTAGTATGTCGATAAGCTTTAGGAGCTTCGTGCGCATTGAGATCGAGGAAGAAGGGGGAGAGGTCTTGTCCCATAATAGTAGACAAAAAGTATCGAAATGGTCTAGAGGTTGGGCAGTGGTGCTCACATAGACTATGTGGTAGAGATTGTAGCCACTCACTAAGGTGGACGGTAAAGTCGCATCGGGCCACAAGTAGAACAGTCAGGGACAATGTCTACAAGAGAATGATCCTTTTATTGAGTGAAAAAATGATGTGTTATTGTTTGTTTAAATCAAATCTCATGAAAGAAAATGATGAAATATATCGATATGTAAAGTGGAACAATTGGGGACTGCATCTACAAGAAAATAAGTCCTTTTATAAAAAAGGCATATGATTGTTTGTCATATACAAACACATCTGAATTTTCCTCTAGTTACGAAAGAACTTAAATTTTATTTTGTCGGAGTAAAGCAGAGAAACTTAATTGAAAACCATGGGAAATATTTTTTTATTAATATAACAAGTATTAACTTATTGAGTTAATCTCTAAACATTAACGAAAAGTAATCTCTATGCATATCTATGTAGGTATATATGTTTATTCAAATACAAATAATCTTTTTAAAGACTTATCATGAATAAACCAAATGATAGATTCTTTCCGATAGATTGAACAATTTTCAAACTTGTAATATACAAGTTTATTTATTTAATCTCAAAGCTAAATTACAACAAATCATTGTTTCACCAAACCATATTAGTATAAATCCATTTTATTTTAAATAGAGTATGTGCTAAATCATGGACTCGACATCACGATGTTAGCTAACTTCCTCAATGAGTTGTCGAACTCATTTCACTCCAAATACTCCTTCCAGGCAACAAAGTTGATAGAGGATACGGGGAAAGTGCAGAATGCATCCAAAAAAACCAAAAGTACACCTTACATCCAGTACTGGGTCTGTTGTGATTTATAAAGTTTATTTTCTAAATTTTAATTGAATATTTTGGAAAATAATTTGAGTTGTTTTATGTTACACCTTACACCCTGTTAGGATTACAATGATGAGGTGCCTGTTGTTGTAAGGTTGGGAGGATTTAGCGGCTTATGACAATTGAAGTGTTATCAAAGCAAATTTATTTTTCAAACTTGGTTTTTGGAAAGTATAAACATTTTCAAAATGTAAAGTGTGGGGAAAGTACATGTAAGGCCTGTACATGTTATTACCCAAAGAAACCAACAATGTTAACCTTTAACTAGAGATACCCTTATGGGATAGAATACTAGGTTCATGAACTAAGTATGGAAGTAACCTTGAGAAATGGTCGTAATCGAATACTGACACAAGTATGTCGGGAAATTTAAGGTGGGAAAACCTCTACAAGAAAACACTGCTCATAAGTCTGATTTCTTAAACGCCACAAGTAAAAATCTCATAAGTTCAAAAATTCTCTCAAAATAGAAAAAAAATATATAAATCTCACAATATTATTAAAATCAAATATTTGTATTTGCAATACTCTAAAGTTGGTCTTTTATAAGCATTTAGTAATACTATCTTATAAATAAGTGAATAAAAAATTATGATTGACATGCTAAGCACTAATTATTCATATAAAAAATATTACTAAGATATTTATTATTCATTTATTTAAAGATGTCTAATATAATAAGCATTTTGAATTTACCGTATTATCTTAAACATATCTAGTAAATATATTATTTTATTATTCAATATTATAAAATATTTATTATATTAATAAATCTCACAAAATTCGAACTTGAATTATCTTATTAAAATCTCATTATACTTTTCTTTTGGGTTTAAAATCTTATTGAATTCATTTTTTAGACTTACATTTACTATCTAATCAACCCATTCAATTATTTTTTAAATATTTTAGTTCTTAACTTGTAAATAATGGTGTATCCAATTTAATTCACATGAGCGACCCACAATAAAATAAACGATATTAGTTTAATTTGTGTACTCCTGAGTAACATATGACCCACATACTCAAAACACCACAAAAAAATCTAACATAATTAGTGAAATCACTAACACAAATTTGTATTAATTAACAAAGTATTATAACAAACACTCCAAATAACATTTTTAACTTTAGAAATTTACTTAATGCACCAAATACATGTTTTAACTCAATTAGAAATACTAATAAAAAAATGAACATAATATACCTAGTACTTCTAGAGCACATAATATGATTTAATTATAATTTTATCTTGATATCTTGACTAATTAAATAAGTTTATTTTATTTAATTATAATCTTACATTTATATCTTGACTAATTAAATGAGTTTATTTTCTTTTTATATCTAGTGTGGAGGGATTCATTTGATAGATTTATACTCTGGTATATGTGATATGATGTGCTCCTAAATATTTTCTAAGATTTATACCCTTAAATATTTATTAATAAGAGAAAATACTCTAACAATAATATTATTATATTAGTTAAGGTCATTTCAAAATATCATCTACACGTCTATCTCACAAACTTTTATGGGAATCCACCTGGTACTTATCATTTCATCTACTAAAAATTCCTTAAAATATAATTTATCATCTTGAAATTCACAACAAATATAATTTAAGTGGCATATGCTCAGGGTATAATATTACAAAAATGATATTAGCCTATATAAATGTTAACTAACACATTTTATTAGATGAATTTTTTTAATAAAAATTGATATAATTGGTTATACACTTTTTAGAGTATTATCTTACGTGCTGAAAAATTAACGTGTCTAAATTAAATTTAAAATAAAATTATTATTTAATTACTTGAGATAAAATTATAATTTAGCAAAAGAATATATCATTATTATGACTTTCATTTTTCATAATACTAATTATTATTTTTGTCTAATACATTCCCCCATTAGATTAATATGACCATCTAGGGTAAGATTATCATCTATGCCATTTTTTTTCTTAAATTTACTAGAAGAGTTACTTTTGGTTTTGGACTAGACTCTTTTTTGCCCAATGAATAAATTCTATTAAAATAAACTGAAGTTCTCCCTATATTCCACTCATTCTAAAGCTTGATAAGATACAATTACATGCACAAAAATTTACTAACTTGTTTATAAGTGTCTATACAATTATGCAAACATGATAAAATAGAATGAATTTTTATAAGGTAAGCGTATATGTGCTTCAAGAATTCTAAAGGGGACTTCTCCCTATCTCGACTAGTTCAGGAAGAGGTATGTTCCTTAGTGGGCACGATGCATGTAATTCTGCCAGTGACATATTTGTCCCATGTTGTGACTGAAGCCCTCGACTCGAATGGTCGAATGGTCCTTGGGGATCCACATATTGAGAAATGTCTGCTTGGCTTGTCTCTGGCTAGTTTTAGATATATACTCTCGTATGGGATGGTCTCTGCTCTTTCGAGCGACAGCTGCTTGGACAAATCGCATTCCATCAGCTAGTTGTGTGAAACTTGCTAAAATTTTAAATAAGATCATTTCATATAATTATATTGTTTATATATATACTTAAACAAGATTTTAGTATTTTTATAATAATTTAAATAAAACTATTTATTGTAAATTTAATTTTATATATTATACATACACTTGCCAACAAAAATATTATGATATTTGATCAAAATTAAGAAAGTTAAGATTTTATTTAAGACAAAATTTTAAAAAATATAATTCTATTTGAAATTAATAATGTTAATCTTATTTGAGGCTATATTTGTGCCAAAATGTTAGAATATTATTCCAGTTTTTTCCTCAAAAGTTACAATCTTACTTGAAATTTAAATATTTCTAAAATAATGTGTAATCATATTATATATTTTACCTATAGAAATTATAATAAAGTTTTGATATGTAGCTATAAATTTATATGAGTTGAATATAATGTTAAGGTAAATTTGATTTATGAATTAAAAATAATAACTGAAATTAAAAGTTTATATTTTAAAGATATTCTACATTTTTTACATTAAAATGTATTAATAGATATATGAATATTGGATAGAAAAGAGAAATAGAGAATAAATGTGCAATATAAAAAATGAAAGACATATTTTCCTACAAGGGTTGTAAGTTTTCCTAATCTTAGAGTGATTTTTTATTCATCATGTATAATTTTAGTTTCCATAAGTTTAAGATTTGATCAACTTTAATAAATGAGACATTTTATTATGTTATCTTATTTTTTCCATAAACTTTGGCAATATTCTCTCAAGTAGATTTTTCTTTTCAAACTTGGAATATATATATATATATATATATATATATATATATATATATATATATTAAATGGATAATAGTTCAAAAGGCCAAAACTCTAGTAATTTTTAATTTTTACTCGAACTTTTTATATTAATTTAGAAATACCTGAACTTTTGACACATTAGCAATTGGACATGATAAACTAACAGTATTTTGTCCCTATGAATTAATCTCTTGGTTAGTAATTGAATATTAGGCTAGTGTAGACAGAGCAGAAACTTTTGGTCAAGGGAAATCATGTAGACAGAGCAGAAACAGAGCAAAATCAGAGGATCAAAAAGGCTTGGAGAGGCTTGCTCATTTTTTTGAGAAAAAGATAAGAAGATGAAGTGTGGAAAGGTTATCAAGTTACATACACTGCCCAGTAACTACGTCAAGCATTTATTTGCTGGGATGAGAAATATTGCAAGAACTCTGAATGCAGAAGGGATTCATTCACATTACCTGAAGCCTGAGGTATGTACATTGAAGCAGACCAGGATATAGAACAATCAACAACAGCCCAATGTTCCTTTCAGCTAGCACGACAATTCGAAAAACAGGGCAAAAAGATGAACAGCCAGTAAAAAATATTAGGGCTAATTAGGAAAACATCATGCATCAGGAGATTGACTTACAACAATGAGGAAAATCATAAACTGCTGCTGAATAGGAGTTGCTGCCAATATATGCTAATATTTTTATAGGCTAACATTTGATTCTTCCATGTATATGCCAATCTTCATAATTCTTCCAATCAAAAAGTAAGCAAATAGGTGAAATTATCAAGAACCTCTGAATACTTCAGATACAGTCCAATTATAATTTTCATAACTACCAGCCTTAATATGACAAAATGGAGATTAGCAGCCAACATTCGAAGATATTAATGTAACTTCACAATTTCTCCAACCATATAATTCAACTAGCAGATCACTGAGAATGAAAGTTATTCATGGTACAACGATAAAGCTATTGCTGCCCATCCCAAGCATTCCCCAATTGCATTTTCCCTGATTTCTTTTCTGAAATCAGCTACAACTACAGAAACCCGAGGACCAATATCCTTATGGGTGATATCCAGCTTTACCAAATACCAAGAAAGCTTATGCATTCACAATAGCCGATAAAAAAAGACTAAGAATAGCCTTCTAAATCGTTTCTACATTCACAGGAATATCAAACCATGAGTTTGAATTAAAAAAAAACAGAATATTCAATTCCACGCCAAAACTTGGTATTGCACTGAGCACATACACGCAAAACTATAATCTTTCTCACTTTGATTATTTCATCAGAGGACAATTGGACAAATTGGGCACTGTTCTATCTTGCTTCAGTGAAAGAAAAGTGAGAAAACTAATAAAGTATATATATCAAGAATTGATAAAGAAACCTTGAGTTTCTAATAACATCAGCAAGCTATCAGATAGGCACGTATCGCTTCAAAGTCTGCTTCCCTGCAACGGCCGCAGCCGCCGCTACTCCACCAAGGGCCCCAGCCACCGCCGCGGACCTCAAGCCCCTTGCAGCCCTGTAAACGGCACCGGTTCCAAGCCCCGCGCCAAAGCTGCTCCACAAATCATCCCGATCGGTTGCCATCACGATGCCACTCTCGATTCCCGCATAGATCAGGCCGATGACGCCCAGACGATTACCCCAGACACGCCCGGAGTGGCCAGAGGAGTTGAGGAGCCGGTTGACCTTGAGCTTCAGCGTGTCGGATGGCTCAATGGATTTGATGCCGCTGAAGGCCCCGTGGGAGGCTCCCGCTATAGAACCAGCGAGGTAGCCGCATCCGGTGTAGAAGGTGAGGTTCTCGCCCCAGGAGCGGCGCTGGTGGAGGGACTCCTCGGAGAAGAGGAACTCCGGAGAAGTTGGGAGCTTGTATAGCGTCTTGGCCGGAAGTTGGAGATCCTGGTAGGGATTATAGAGACGCTCTCGTGGCCGATCAGAGGATTCCGGATCGGGATACGAACTCCGGTAAGCCATGGCGGGAGGAGATTGTACGGCGACCTAGGGTTTCTTTCCGTCTAGAGCAATCGGAGAAGAAAAAGACGCGGAAAGATTCGCTGGCAGGCTGTTGCTTTTGTTGAGCTCTAAGTCGGCGTAGAAGTCGGTTCAGAAAAGCCGGCATGCCACATGGGTATATTATAGAATATAGTAAGTCGCTAGTTCAGTCGGTTCGATTTTTTTACCAATATTCCGACCCGAATACGTTCCATTGTATACAAAATTTTTTAATTAAATTTATGGTTAATAATTTTATTTTAATTAATTTATAAAATTTAATATTTTATTTAAATAAAAAATAATATAATGATTATTTTATTCAAACATTAAATATTATAGAAAGAGGATCTCCTTAATTTTAGTGAACAAAAATTAAATTAATATACTATTTTAGTAAGATAATACACTAGAATATGCTGCTTGGCACTCGAAGCATAAAATTTTACGTTACTTCATACAAGATAGAAGAATCCTTGGTATCCTAAATACTCCAAGTTTTCACTAAATTATGTTCACTCTAAATAACATGAAATGTAATTTTAAAAATTAAATATGTATTTCTTTTCAAAATAAATATATATCAAACTATTTTTTTAATAATATTTTTTAAGGTTTTAACTAGTGTGTAGAACGAAGAGTTATAAATTATGTTAATTACACTTCAAAATTATAAATATTAACTTTTTATTTGTTTCGATATTGAATAAATAGATAATATTTAGTTTGAATATACATGTTTGGTTTGTTGTGTGTAGTGTTATGTTTAAATTTACTAGGTACAATGTAAAATAAATTTTTTAAAATTGAGAATTTAAATCCAATTGTTCTCATAAAATTATTTTTAATCACAAAATCCTTAGCTTGTTGACGGGCCTATGCCTGTTTTTATTGGCCTTGGGCCAACTTTCACAAGATTTCCTAAACATGGCCTTAAACCCACTTCTCTTTAAAAATCATGGCATTGGGCCCATTATTACATTATAATCCCCATACAGAATATATTTCCCCAAAATAATATTTTTAGGCTCACACAGTAAAGGGTAAATATATTCTCAAAATTTTTTATAGAAAATTTTAAGTACTATTGCATCATAGGTCCAATCAATACAGATGTCAGAAATCTCACTCATTGTTATTCAAAAACATGTTCGTCTTAGAAGAATTCACAAATCTTCGTGCTCCTCTAGTAAGATCATGTATGTTTTGCTCCCTTTGTACCTTCTGCTTAGAGTCCGACAATTGAAGAATCTTGGCCAGTAATTAAGGATCATAATTTCCCCGTACTCCAATTAGGCATTTGGGGCATTTTTTTTTTGTAATTTCGGCATTCCGATTTACCATCTATCGGGGTGGACGGTAAAGGTGCTCCTGTCAACAAGTGGAATGGTTAGGAATCGTTCTATGAATGTGTGATCCATTTGATGATAAATGGCATATGATTGTGTGTGCTAAACTTAAAATGTAAGGTGAAATGATAATTTAAGATTGTGTGGAACGATTTTTAATAACTAACAAGAGGTGGCTTGTTAAGTGGAATCCCAACTAATAGGGATTTATGGAAAAGTGGTATGTGTGAACATTTGGGTGTGTGAGTTGTTATTTATTTTATGTACAATTAAACCTTCGAGACCTGGTATGTAGGACCAGAGGATAACTTTCTTCTGATGAAAGAAATGCACTTCAAACTTGTCAAATACAAGTCAATTCTTTAATATCTCCCTAAGCTTACCTATGGTTATCCCTATTTTACCTAAATATTCCTGAAAGCCTATTTAGAGTATGAGCTGAATCGTGGACATGAAGTCACAATGTCAGCAAAGCTCTCTCATTAAGTTGTCGAACTCATTCCCTTCGGATTACCCCTTTAAGATAAAAATGGTGAAGATGGACACGTGATGATGGGGAAAGCTAAACCTAAACCAAATGTATGTATTACATTTAGTATATAGTCCCGGTATATGGTTTCCAAAATTTACTTTCCAAAGGTTCAATTTATTAATTTGAAAAATAATTTGAGATATTTTGTTTTGAGCCTTGTACCCTGTCAGTTTTACAATGATAAGGTGCCCATCGTTGTAAAACCTGGAGGATGCAACGGTTGTCTGCAAGTCCGACCGGTGAAACCGGGTCGGGTATGACAACTTAAGTGGTATCAGGGCAAAAAATTTTTTGAATTTGGTTTTTTGGGAAGTGAAAACATTTTTGAAAAGCAAAAGCACCGGGAAAGTACTATGTAAGACTTACACTTGTCATCACCCAAAGATCTCATTAACCTTAGCTTTCAATTAGGGTTACTCTTATTGAATGGAGCACTAGGTCCATGACATTAGTATGAGAGCGACCTTGAGGAAAATGTCCAAATAGAATACCGACTCAAGAATGTCGGGAAATATAAATTGGAAAGTCTCCACAAGGACATTTTGGGAAGTACTAAAGGAAGTAACACAAATATTTCGAGGAGGAATCTAATAAGCATCTTTTGAAAGGATTTACAAAACCTCAATGGAATATCAAGTATTGGAAAGGAAAAGTCATTCTTGAGATAACATCTAAGTCTAAGATCTTAGATAATAATGGCATTAGAGAATAAGGTCACAAATAGTAACTGACTTGAGAATGTCGGGGGAGAACAAGAAGGGTGGAAGTAAGTCTCCCCATAGAAAAAAAAAAGAATATATTATTATTCAATGGTTTAAGAAGAAAGTATGAGGTTTTGGAGCCATAGACCTAGCTAACAAGTGTAATAAAGGGTGATTAACATAAGACGCCCTACAAGTTTTCTTGACGGGG
Source organism: Trapa incisa (assembly GCA_030064435.1). Classification (NCBI taxonomy): domain Eukaryota; kingdom Viridiplantae; phylum Streptophyta; class Magnoliopsida; order Myrtales; family Lythraceae; genus Trapa; species Trapa incisa. Next base: position 18,777,187 of record CM057785.1, on the reverse strand, counting down.
AAGTCGGAGAATAAGTATATGGGAGAGATTACCCAATCTTTACCCTAATAACAAACTTTAATGGAATACAAGTGGAACCAAGAAGTTTATAAGAAAAAAAATGTACACCACTAAGAAACCCCAAAGGGGTCATACTTTAATTAAAGGGAAAGGTGAAATAAGACAACAAAGGAGGTCAAAAAGAGACTAAAGGGATGAAAATCCGGTTATAACACTGAAGAAAACATCATAGAGTGAGAACGAGGGAAGAAGTGTGCAAGATAAACTCTGGAGCACCACCCTCTTGATACTCAGGATGATGATTAGTGAAACAATAATAAAGGACATCATTAGAGAAAAATGATTTCAAGTGATGAAACACAAATTCTATCCTAATAAACTTATGTGAGAATATTCCTAGAGTAAATTGTGAAATATGGGAAAAACTTTTGGACAAACCTCTTTTATAAAGAAATCGAGAAACATGTATTTCGTGGGGGAATATGCCAAGGAGGTGGAAAAGAATGATGATGGCATGCAATAGGAGAAAAGTTTAGAGGAGTAAAGAGAAACCCAAATACCTATCTTAAGTTTGGGCCTCTAACAATGATTCCAAAGACAACTCTTAACGCAAGTCTGTTTGGTGACAAGACTTGGTGGAAATTTACCCGAAATGAATAGCAATATGAAAGGAAGAGGATTGACCCCCTAGGAGGTGGAGTAAGTTAGTACTACAAAGAAGTCAAAAGATGGAAAACTTGGTCAATAACAACTAAGTATGACACTAGTGCTAAGGGAGCACATGAATAATACTTATATCAATAAAGACACCAATGTTGGTAAGAAAAGCTAACCTTATAATTTTACCGATAGATAATCGGTCGGAAAGTGAGAAAGGATTTCTTACAAATGAGTACTCAATAACCTAAAATGTAGTGAATGACTTTGGAATTGTCAAAACCAATACAAAATAATGAGCAATATTTTTGGGGACAATCAGTTATACCCTTGTTGGGCGAACTAGTTAATAAAAATGTGTGAATGCATAAAATGCCTATTATAAAGAGTATGAAACAAAAAACAAGAACTATTAAACAAGTAGTACAAAAGGGGTGGTGGTACAATTAGTTAACCATGTACCGAAAGAAAGAGTATGTATGAATAAAATAAACCACAAATAGTAAGTATTTGTTGACTTAAAACGCAATAGGGTATTACAAGGGCATTCGACCTGAAAAGTAAAATATGGATAATGGAATATCAATTACCAATGAATATGATTACCATTGCAAAAAAAAAAAAATGTAATCATGAGTAAATAAATGAAATGCATAAAATAACTATGAAAATTAGAAATATATGTTATAAGAGATTTGAGTACAAAACTCCTTAAAAAAGTGGGGAGTAGTTGTAACACCAATATTTTTGAGGAAAAAATGATAATAAATTACTTCAGAATTTTTGTTTAAAATTTAAAATCCCATTGATTTGATCTCGAGTTCGATATAAACAACTATAATTTATTATTTCTAATTTAGTCAGTTTAAATAACTCTAAGCAACAGAGTTAAATCCTAGTAATTAGGTGGAAATAAATATTTTAGAAATAAATATAAATATTTATTAAATACATGTATATAAAGTTGTGAATGATAAATTAAATAATATATATATATATATGTAGTTATATGTACACATATTAATTATAAATAATATATGTCGGATGCAGTATACGACCCGACTTGGGTCAACCCACTTGACAAACCCGATGGATGACGCGTCCACTTGTAGCCATATATAGGTCTCGTTTCTTAAAAAACTCTAGGAGTATAAACTAATTCCCTTCATAAAATACACTCACAATGCTGACCTTCCCTAAAACTTCTCCCCCGTCAATGCTGCCTCTCCATCATCACCATAACAACCGTTTTATCTTCATGGTTTTCATATGTTCTTCTTCATCTTCTCTCCAATTCTTATAACACCCATCCCAAATTCAGATCCATAACACCATTTCTTTTGCCCATCACATCGTGGGTATCATATGATGATTGATTGGAGTTGTGCCGATTTAACTCAGAGAACGGTAAGTATTTCCTTTCAACCGCTATAGAAGAAAGTTTGCAATTTGAAGCGAGTGTTCCACTTGGGTAGAAGGGGTTTTTGTTCCCCTTCTTGATGGTTTGGGTAAACCACTTGCTTATAGGACTTGGTTGATTGTGCTTGTGTTGGGGTCATCTGCATGTCTTGGCTTGTTTTATTATGTGTGTATTACTTTTATGGACTTCTCTGGCGACTGGCTTGTATAAAAAGAACCTAGGCTAGGGATGAATATTGTGATTCATTTTCCAATTTATGCGGATTGAGGATGAGCAGTCGTAGAGCGCATCAAAAGTTATCAAAGAATGGGAAAGAAAAACTTATTCTACCCGATTATCTTAAGCTCAAGGATGAGGTTTCAACCTCAGAGCCCGACACCATTGCCACCTGTGATGTTGATTGGACCCTGTTGCTTGATGATACAGTGATTTAGTTGCTCTCCAGCCTTAATTATCAGGATCAAGCTAGCCTCTCATCCACGGGTAAGGCTTGGATCAAGCTAACTTCACCTTATTTATGGGAGTTCCTTGATCTCTAAGCACACAAATGTGATTCTGCACTTTCTCTATCACTAGCTTCTCGCTGTGTAAATCTCCAAAAATGGTGGTTCTGTGGCATTGACACAACAGATGCAATAATACACTTCAAAACTCATAACTTACGTGATATTAGTGGTGACTACAGTCGAAAACTTTCTGATGCAACCCTTTCATTGATTGCCACAAGGCATGAGTTGCTCGAGTGTCTCCAATTGGGTCCCGACTTCTGTGAGAGGATCACAAGTGATGCCATTAAAGCAATGGCAATTTGATGCAATAAACTTAAGAAACTTAGGTTATCAAGAATCATATATGTTCAAGGTGATGCAATTGATGCACTTGCAAAATATTGCCCAAATTTGATAGGTATTGTGTTCTTAGATTGCTTGAAAGTAGATGAAATGGCTTTAAGTAAGATGTCATAACAAAAATTCCTCTCTGTGGTAGGGACTTCTAATTTAAAATGGGGATTGATTTCTCACATGTGGCACAAGATACCCAACTTGATTGCTTTAGATGTTTCTAGAACTAATATAGGTCCTGCTGCAATTTCAAGGCTATGTGTTTAGCTGATAACACACACCCTTCATTAGGAAGGGAACACACATTCGCAGGTGCAGCCCATCCACTGCACCAACTTGTGGCTGGGAGCGTATTTACCGGCTACCAATATAGAAGTTCGTCCACTTCTACCCGTAGTCTAAGTGGATGTTCTCGACATCCAACCCTCAGACCCGAAAGCAACTCTATGTTCATATGAGGATAGAGACCTCATCCCGACCCACCCCGATCTCATGCGCAAGAAGCTACGTCGAGCTTCCTAACTGTTGGCACGACACACTTCCCTTATCTTCACCATGTCATCCAGTAGCACTTATGACACATCACTATCCCTCTTGGGTGTCTTGATGGTCTTGAACCTCAAGTGCATGCACAAAACAATAATTTTCACAATTGGCCATTTATCTTTGCTGTCACTAGTCCAACGGCCCAGACCCTCAACCTGACCTGCAGCTGTTTGTCTAGGCCGGTTCGTTGACCTGACCTTGATACACTACCGCCAGTCCATCGAGTACTGTCGGTCCTGACTTGTTAACATGGCGAAATCATATAACCATTTCTTTAAAAGTTTTCATGGTTTTCATAACTCATGTTTGTTTATGAGCTCCTGCTCGTGCCCACTGGCCTTGGGCCCGCTGCACGTGATTTTCCAAAATCGGGCATTTAGCCCCACAATTTAAAAAATCGAGGCCTCTAGCCTATCTCAACTATTCTAGCTCCCGTCAAGAAGGTCTCCCAAATAGTTTAAGCATTGCCACACAGTCAGGGGAGAACACTTATAACAAAACATATTTTCACTTCACCACACCAACTGGGTGTGATGATATCTTCGCTTACAATTGGCAAGCGGGTTTATGCTTCCTTCAAGGAAGTCTATCATACCAATCGGGTATGATTTTCTCTACTTACAACCGGTAAGTAGGTTTTAACTTTGTTTGTCCATCACCCCAAGCAGATATGATGTCAAAGTTTCACTTACAATTGGTTTTTCATTTCTAATGTGCTCATCATCCCATCCGGGTATGATGTGAATAAGCCCACTCACTTGATAACTGTAGCGTATTCTTCTCCAGTCGGTTTTCACCTCCATGCTAGCTTATCCTTGTTGGCGTTCTGGTCTCTCATGTTCCTACATGATTTGGGAAGCCTTATAATTTTGGTTTGGCATAAAAGTCTAGACTCATAATTTATCTATAAAATAAACTTAGGTCCCTAAACTTCATTTTTCTTAACATTAGGTCCCTAATGCCAATTTTCCCCAATCTTGAGTCTCGAAACTTCCAAAAATTCTCTTTAGGTCCTCAATTTACTCAAAATTGTTCAAGGGGCTCAAGTTTTCCAAATTTCCAATTTGGTCCCCAACTTTTAAAAAATTGCCATTTTGTCCCTATTTTTCAAAAATAGCAATTTGACCCTAAATGTTTCAAAAAATCTGCCAATTGGTCCTCCAACATCTTTTTCATGGCCAATTGGCCCTCAATTTTAGAAAATTGCAAAGAGGTCCCCCAATTTTATAAAATCCCTAATTTTGCCCAATTGTTACATCCAATTTCCAGCTTTCAAACTAACTAAATTTGATTTCTTCAAATTAACCATTTAATCGGGGTCAATTGCTTCAATTGGAGGTGTAAATCAGTTCCTACACTTCCATACGATTCAATTGAGCTTTGAATTGCATGAATTGCGGCCGAAACGACCTCAAACGAAGCATCACAAGAAAACTATGAGTACAGAGAAAAAGCATCGAAAGCTTACTGTCGGAGGTGCGACAGTCCGAGCTCTCTATCGGGGAAGGTAGCTGTCTTCCTGAGGTGCCTTATAGGATCAAGAATTCCTACAATTGGCATCGAATCGAGGAAGAATTTCATTAGTGAAGTTTCATTGTTTCTCTCTAAATCCAACCGGGAATGATAGAGGGGAATTGGCTTACCTTTTAGCTTTGTTGCGGTGGTGAGGGCCATAGGGGTGTTGAGATGGCTTGGTTTGGCTGGAGGAGAGCTGAATTTGGCTGATTTCAGCTTAGCTGAAATAGGGTAGCTTTGGTCCTTCGAAGCTGCTTCACTGTTTGATTTTGCGTGCGCTTCTCCGACAGTCCTCGGATCGAACGGAGGTTGCTGTTAGGTAGCTGACTTCTCCTAGAGTCTAAAGAACCGGACCTTACCTTCTAAGGCTGAGAGAATGCCTATATCGGAGCTTTGGTTTGAACTTCATCGGAAAATAGAGCAGATAGGAGAGAATGGAAGTTTTAGATGTGAGGAGGATGAATGGAGAGGGGACTCTCTGCCTGACCATTTTACATCTTGCTCAAGCTTATCCTTGACCTAAAACGCCTGAACAGAGCTGTTTTTCCTTCACCGGCGCTGTCCGTTTCTGTATTGAATGAACAATGCTGTCATCTGAAGGAAAATGACAACACTGTTCTGAACCAGATCGGTCCGACCAGGTTCAATGCTTAAAACGACCAGTTGAGGCCCAATTCGACCAATTTTCTCAAAATTAAAATCTTCTAAATTCATCTATATTCATACTCTATCCAATGGTGGGTTTAATTCCCTAATTTTAATATTTCAAACCACCTAGAAAAATGAATTTAGCAACTGGTTGAATGATGGTTCATACCGGTTCAGGTCTGGTTCACCTGAACCAGTCTGGTTTTCTCTTCTAATTTGTCCCAAAGTCCTTTTCCATGATTTTTATGACTATTTGGGTCACTTGGTGTTTGTCAATTTCCCATTTTTCCCTTCCTCTACCGGTTAAGGTTCATGAACCGGTTCGATTTTCTCTCTTGAGTTAACCAGTTCTTCCTCCGGTTTTTCTTATCTTTAAGGAACGAGGTTTACAGGAAAGATGCTCTATATATTCACCTATTTCTTGCTAACATGGATGAATTTCTACGACAAATGTGACATATGTGAAGTTCATCACACAGGAAAACTGTAGTACCATTGAAGTTCCCCTTTTCACAAGTTGGTTCTCAAAAAGTGTATGTTAAAGTTTTAGTTGCAAATGATGTGTGCAAAAGAGTTCTTCATGTACAAAGCATTTCTAGTTGGGCACCAAGCTGCATCGGACCATATAGCCAGCCTACCTTGCATAAGAAAATACTCTATATGGCGGTCAATTGGGGCTTGATCCCCCAACCATGAATTAATGTAATGGTGGTCCTCTCTTCTCTATATACAAATTAACTTCTGTAGTGGATAGACTCACGATCGGAGCATTTATGTACAACAACCGATGAACAACAAAACACGAATTGAGGTTCTCAAATTTACATAGAGAAAGGGTGAGCAAGTGAACTGGGGATTTTCTAACAGCATAGAAAATGCAGATCAGCTGAGGGCACAAATGAAAATTTCATTAGTGGGCTCAACATTGGGATTAAAATTCCAAATGTGTCAATTTCAAATATAATGACATAGATACCTGAACTTTAGGGCAAAATGAGAGAGAGAGAAACTAGAATGGTTTGAGAGAACTGTACCCGAACTGGATTGAACCAATTTAAGAACCAAGCCGGTTTATGAACCGAAACCCAAAGAGAGGGGACATACCGGGAAATTTAGGGACCCTAAATGACCTAAGGAGTCATAAAAGTCACGAAAAGGGGCTTTAGGATGAATTGGAGATGAAAACCAAACCGGTTCAGGTGAACTAGATTCGAACTGGATGCTAAATTCATTTTTCTAGGTAGTTTAAAAAATTTAAATTTGAGATTTGAGGACACCATTGGATATAAAATGAATTTATAAATTTTTAGATTTGAAAAATTCAGTCGAATTGGGGGTGAACCGACCAGATTAAGCTTTGAATCCAGTTTGGATAGGTTCGGTCCAGTTCAGAATAGTGTCATTTTCTTACTTCAAATGATAGCACTATTCACTCGCTGAAAAATCGCGTAGCGCTGACGAAGCCAAAAAGTCTCCAGCTAGGGAGTTTCAGGCAATGAATGACCGCCATTAAGGAGACAATCAAACGACCAGGAAGTTCCCGAGCTTCCTATATAAAGAGCCCCTCCTCATTCATCCTATCCAAATCTAAAAACTCAATTATTTCTCGACTGCTCCAATTTTCGGTGAAGCTTGAACCATGTTCATTTCATATAGGAAAACGAGACATTGGGATTGCCAGCTAAAGTTAAGCTTGCTAGGGAAGGAAACCGACTAAGTGGAATTTCACTGCACGATCAGGTGAGTGGGATTTTATATTATACCCGGTTGGGGATGATAAGTACCTCAAATTGAAAACCTATTACTTAGTGGTATTTTAAACATCACAAGTTAGAGGAGTGATGTGAAAAAAAATCACGCGAAAAAACTACTTACCGGTTGTAAGTAGATCATATCTGGTTGGTATGATGAAACTTACTCGAAGGAAGTGGGAAACCCGTTAATTAGTTATGAGCAGAGATGTCCTTATACCTGGTTGGTATGATGGACGGTTGAAAATATATTTTGTCGGAAGTGCTCTCCCCTGACTATGTGCCACTGCTTAAACAATTTGGGAGACCTTATTGACGAGAGCTCGAATAGCTCTTATTGGTCGGGGGCCTTGATTTTGGAACTTGGGGGCTAATATGCTCGATTTTAAAAAATCATGAACTGTGGGGCATAGGCCAATTGGCACGAGTAGGAGCTCGTAAACAAACATAAGATATGTGCCATAAAACTTTAAATAAAGGAATTGTTTGGCCATAGTACCAAGACAGGACCGACATATTCAGTCAACTAGTGGCAGTGTGACATGATAGGTCTTCTTCGGACTAGTCAAGACAAATAGCTACAGGTTGAGTTGAAGGTCGGGGCCATTGGACAGTGGCACCACAGATTATATGGCATGATGTGAAAATACTGATTTGCATGCACTGTATGTACGAGACCTTGAAGACACCCAAGAAAGGTAGTGATGTGTCCTAGGGCCCTAGATGACCTGGTGGATATAAGGGCAGTTCGTCGATGTGACCTTGCGAAGTTCGACGTAGCTTCAAGCACATGAGACCGGGGTGGGGTCGGGATGATATCTCTATACTCATACGAACACGAAGAATTGATTTCAGGATTGAGGGTTGGATGTCGCGTACATACACTCATTCTTAGAGTAGAAGTGGGCGTGCTTCTATCTAGGTGGCCGGTAAAGTTGCTCCGACGCCACAAGTGGGTTCAGTGGACGGGCTGGCTTGCGATTGTGTATTTTTTACCTTCATGATGAAGGATGTGTATTGCCGTGATTAATAAGAAATGGTGATGAAAACCGATATCTGAAATGAAAGGATTTTTGAAAGAAAATAAGTAGTCTAGCATAGTTCAATACAAATCTTTTTCCTTAAAGTTAAATTTCAAAAACCCATTCACTAGGTTGTAGAACTCACCCCCTCATTTCTATTCCTTTTTCAGGAAAAGAGAAAATAACTAGGAATAACACCGAGCCTTATCCTCTGTTAGGTATGCTTGATTTTCCTTAAACTTGCATTTTATTTGATATATGTCTTTCCAGGGAACATGGTTGAAAATACGTCTGACTCATCTTGAGTTAAAGAAGGGGGAAACTCCTCTTAAACTGATAGAGCGGCGGTTTGCTCACGGAGATCCAACCAAATTGGATTGGGGCGTGACACGAGTGATTGGGTATAACATTGGGTGTTTATGATTGAAGGTTAAACTCGTTTGGACAGAAAAACCATTATTGATACGGGAACCAAAACCTAAGAGGTGAGGGTTGGAGTAAAAACTGAGTTGTAAACTAGTTTAAACCCAAGAATATGAGGAAGTTAGTAAGACCACTTGAAATCCCCTCAAAAGATCCCTAAGTACCATGAATCGACGGTTGGAAAAGCCTTGAGTGAAAGTCGGCCCAAATTGGAGTCAAACCAATTTACAGGAAAATGCCCCTAATTTTTAAGTAGATCTAAACAACTCCATAAAGAGAGAATATTGAGTCCAATCAATAGAGAATGGGAAGATAAATTTTTAGAGAAGTATATTCGACTAAGCAAAACCATTCAAACCAAGTTAGAGCGGTAAAAACCCATGAATTTTAGAGGGTGGTAAACAAATCCAAATAAGTCCTTAAGTCCATTCAATAGAAAATTGAATGTACAATTTTTGGAAATGGGTGAACTGGGCAAAAAATCACTGAAACAACCGAAAAATTCACCAGAAATCAGTTCGCTACAGTGCAGACCGATCAGCGTGCTACGTTAGACGCATGCACATGGCATCCCTTTTGCCTGACTTTGACCCGATTTTCACCAAAAAAACCCGACAATGATCAGCCAATAGCCCGAAACCCACCACTTGGGAAAATTAATTTCATTCACATGGATATAAGCTATGAATGGATTGTCACGTGAGTCTATAATCGATCCATATAAATACCAGGTGTTCCCTCATCGAAAATCGACCAGAATCCTCTTTGGAGAACAAATAACTCCCAACTCCGATGACTCGACTTAGAGAGATCCTAGCTCCGTCGTTCGACCACATCAGAAGATGATCTTGGTGTACTTGGAAAGCTGAGTAAGTTAGCTTTCCATCGCTACCTCTCTTGACCCTCAACTCTTAGTCTACTGATTCGGATGTAATCGCATAGTATCAGAGCTTCAACATCCAAAAATAGAGTAGTTTCTTCGTGGGCCAATTTCAACGGATTTCCATAGCCACAGATTTTGCTCGATTTGAGTAAGTATGAAAAGAGAATTTAATCATTTAACTTTCAATTTTTGGATTAAGTGGGCGAGCTTGCTAAAATGGACATTGTAGGATCTACAATCTACCAATCAAGGTGATTTAAGTGACCACTTACTTCTTGTATAGTTAAGTTTCCAACCCCACTAATCTTAATGATTGATGTGTCGTCTTCTTGTAAGTTCCTAACTTTGACTTAATTGTTACTTGTTTTTTGTTAAGTATGCATTCTATCACAATCAGATCAATTTAGGATGACTCCAACCAAACTAAATTTACGACAACCTAGAGGTTAGTAGAAACTTTACACTTGGTTTGAAAATTTTTACAGATATATTTATTATGGGTAGGGTTGTCAAAGGGATCGGGGACCCAAAACCCGAGCACCTACATGACCCGAGCAATTCTGAGGTTGGTCAAGTCCATGCTCGGGTCCAGCCAGCAGGACGATGTTGTTTCGACATTAGCGGTGTCTTTTCATTTATAGAAGGTAAAAAAAAATAATGCCAAAATGGCGACGTCGAGGTTGAAAACAACCTCGACATGTCTGTCTAAAAACCCCAACCAATTTATTAGGGGTTTTTCATACAGTGATTCGGCCCGAGCTGGAGCTATCCGAGGCGAGGACCCGCTGTCCCGATCTTCCCGCCCGCTGCTGAGCTTCCCGCCCCAACGGCTTAAAAAAGTAGAACACGCTAGTGATTTCAGATGATATGAAACTACGACTCTGACAATATTTACTAGAAAGAAAAATTATGGGCATAGAAATGTCGGTTAGATGCTAACAGAAATCAGAGGAACTCTAATTCTCACATGTTCTGAGAGAAGTGAGCCAGAGAGATCATGCCAGCATCATCAATTTTATTGCACTTCTTTAGGTCTAACTTGGTGAGTTGCTTGCACCCATGATGATCATCGCCAAACCCAAGGATGTGATGCGTGGGCATACCTAACACTCTAGTGTGTGCAGTTTCTTGCATTTTGAGAGTGATACAGGGGCATTGTTCGTGATGCCATAGAAATAAGATGTGTTGTTCATCTCAAGACTAGGGCAACCATGCGCAATTGCTACAATACCTGAATCTGCAATTCCAGAAGACCTAAAGAATGAAAGATCAGTTAGAAAAAATCGAAGTACACGGTTTTCTATTCATGATTGACTTGGGCTTTATCACTAACCGGTATAAATCAAGCTCTACAAGTTTTGAGCAGGATCTTCCAATATGTGACAGCCCTTCGTTGGTGATGTTCAGGCAACTTCCTAGCTTCAAAACAGTGAGTCTGGAATATATTCCAATTGATTTCAGACCCGAAGAATGTATACAAAAATCAACAAAATATGGTAGTAGCAGTCTATAAAAATGAATGAAAAAAAAAAAAGAAAAGGCCAAATCTTTTAAACTTAAACGAACCTTCATAGTAAACTTCATTATCAGTCAGGTCAGGCTCCTAAAGAAAATACGGTAGTACCGGTATATAAAAACGACATGGAAAAAAAAAAGAAGAAAAGGCCAAATCTTTCAAACTTAAATTAACCTTGATCGTCAACTTCATTAGGTCAAGCTCCTCAAGGAAATGGCACCGCTGGCCAATCTAAACGAAGGCCTCCTTCAAGACTTGACTGCATGACTCCATTTTCAGCTAAGTGAGATGAGTAAAAGAGCTTGTGATGTGTGCTAGAGAAATATTTGTTATTTGGCGACAGCAAGTGATATCATGTTTCTTCAACTGCTTCTGTCATGTCACTAGGAAGGAAAATGCTTCATCAGTCAATCCTAAGTATTTACTTAAGCTTAGTTCTCCCAATGAAACACAGTAGCTGCCAATGGCTTTCAAGCGAGAACAAGTGACCGAGCAACCATCTAATTTGATAGAATGCAACATGATCAACTTGGAAGGACCCGAGTCGGATCCATTTTGAAGGACCCGAGTGTGGGTCCTTTAGGAAGGATCTGAGCCGCGGGTCGGGTCTATGGATCTGAAGTTCGGGTCCATTCGGGTTCATGTTCAATGTACTCGAACTTTGGGTCGGGTTAGGACCTGCTCAAGTGGACTCGAAGTTCGGATGTGGGTCCATTAGACTCACATTCGGGTTGAGTGCAGATCTACCAAAACCCACTCCGACTTGAAATTTTGACAAGTCTAGTCATGGGTCTAAAGTTGGGGACTATAATGTAAATAAGTAAAAGTAAGAATACCGAAAAGTGAATATGTCATGCCCCGACCCAGTTTGGTCGGGGTCCGTGATCAACCTGTCACCCTTACCTGCTTCATCCAGATATTCCTACCTGAATGAGCCAGAGAATGTAAAGACATGCTTACGTTCAAATCTCTTTTTAAGTTGGGAGTAGGAAACGTACTTTAAGGGTCCCAACACGTCCATGAACTTTTCGTCTAGGTGCTAGCCTGAAAAATGGAAGAGAAGGGAATGAGTATGAAATACTTAGTGAGAGAAACTAGAATAACGTTTACTTAATTTCATTTTTTGTCCTTTAATTTCTTTATTTGTTGTTATTCACACATTTAACATGATAAACAACCACACTCCTATTATAGAAGTTATCACCCATTCGTAGAACGATCCTCGACCGTGCCACTTGTATACCAGAGCACCTTTACCGTTCACCATGATAGAGGTACACTGCCTCTCCCCGGAGTTTGAGTGGATATCAATAGTTCAATCCTCAAACTCTGATTACTACACCATGTCCACTTAGTGGGATGAGACCTCATTTTCCCTATTGCCTTAGTCTCCATGCACAAGAAGCTTGTAGACCCCGTCCTTTTGAGTTAAGGAAAATCAGAAAAATAACCGGTCAAACCAAGTAAGAAAATCGAACCGGTTCACGTATCCGATCAATTGGGAACGAGCAATTTGGAAATTTACAACTTTCAAGTGAATTAAAGGGTTCATAAAACCTTGGAAAAAAACCTTAAGACAAATTGGAAGAGAAAAACTAGATCGATTTAGATGAATTAGAAACAATTGGATTGAACCGGTTTATGAACCGAGTTGATTTGTGAACCGTAACTAATAGAGAATGGGTCAACCAAGAAATTTATGGACCCCTTGTAATCCAAAGAGGTTTATAAACCTTTGGAAGGAACATTAGAACAAAGTGGGAGAGAAAAACTAGATCGGTTCGAGTGAACCAGACCCGAACTGGATTGAACCGATTTAAAGACCGAGTTAGTTTATGAACAGGAATCAATAAAGAGATGGTAAACCAAAAATTTTATGAACCCTAAGTGACCCAATGAGTTATAAAAGACATGAAAATGGACTTTTGAAGGAATTGGGGATGAAAACCAAACCGGTTTAGGTGAACCGGATCCGAACCAGTTTGGACTAGTTTGAACTACTATTGACCGGATCCTAAATTCATTTTTCTAGGTAGCTTAAATAATTCAAATTTGAGATTTGAGGCCACCACTAGATAGAAAATGAATTTAGAAATTTTTAGATTTGAAAAACTCGATCGAATGAGGGGTGAACCAGTCGGTTTAAGCTTTGAACCCGGTTGGGACCGATCCAGTCCGGTTTGGAACAATGTCATCTTCTTCCTCTAGATGACAGCACTATTCACTCGTTGAAAAATTGAAATAGTGCCGGCAAAGAAGAAACATCTCTGTTCAATACGTTTCCAGCCATCAATGCCTATCATAAAGGCATCAATCAGAAGGACAAGGAGTCCCCGAGCTTCCTATATAAAGGCCCCCTCCCCATTCATCCTCTCCACACTTGAAAAGCTCACTCTCTCTCAGTTGCTTTGTTGCTTTGATATAGGGTATTTTCTGAGCCAAAGAGGGTGAGATCGGGTTCTTTAGAATCGGAAAGAAGTAGTCTCTATTTGCTCCGAGGGTCGTTGGAGAAACGCTAGCGTGATGGAACAGTGAAGCACCTCCAGCGGACCGAAGCTGCCATATTTCAGCCGAGTTGAAATAGGCCATTTCGAGCCCTCCTTAGGCCAAACCAAGTCCTCCCAACACTTCCTCAGCCCTCCCATGGCCGAATTAGGACTGAAAGGTAAACCAATTCGGCTTTCCTCTACAATTTCTGGCTGGTGCTAGAGAGAGAACCGATAGAATTTTGATGATGAAATTCTAACTCAATTCGGCATCAATTGATGCGATTCTTAATTCTAGGATGAGCCTCAGAATGAGAGCTATCTGCCTAAATTGAAAGCTCGGACCGTCATGCCCTCACCGGTGAGTAATTGAAGCTTCCTCTCTCTATAGTTCATTTTCTGGCGAATCTCCGTTTGAGCACGTCTCAACGTTAAAACTTGCAATTCAAATTGCTAAAGAATTGTATGAACATGAAGAAACTCAATTGCAACAATTGGAAACGTTTGGTCATTCAATTTGATAAAATCAAATTTATTTGTGTTAAAAAGTTGGAATTGGGGGGAAAATTGGGGATTTTCGAAAATTCAATGGACATAAATGCAATTTCCTAAAATTGATGGTCAATTGGGCATGATAAAAATGTTAGATGGCCAATTGAGGAATTTTAGAATTTTTGGGGTGAAACTTACCATTTTTGTAAAGGAAGGGAAAAATGATAATTTTGGAAAAGTTGGGGGACCAAATTGGAATTTTGGGAAATTAAACCCCTTATTGTGAAATGGAATAAATTGAGGTCCTAAGATAAATTTGAAAAGTTTTAGGACTCAATTTGAGGAAAAATCGGCATTAGGGACTTAACGTTAAAAGAGAAATAACTTCAGGGACATACTTGCAAATAAATAAAAGTTTAGTTTTTTTATTTATTTGGAATGAATGAAGGCTATTATGCCGAAGAATAATGAAACGAGATGTTCATATTGTGTAGGAACACGAAGTACCGGGAATGCCAACAAGGACAAGCTCGCGTGAATACAAAGAACTGGTCTAGTGGAATTCACTACATTAACGGGTGAGTGGGTTATTCACATCATATCCGGTTGTGATGATGAGCACCTTGTTCTTAATTGGAAGCCACTGCGAGTGGGTTTACTAATGTCATACCCAGTTGGAATGATGAGCACAACTTAAGTTAAAGACCACTTACCGGTTGTGAGTGGGATTTTATATCATAACCGGTTGGGAATAAAAAGCATATCGGAATGAAAACCCACTACTATGTGGTATTTTAAATAACACACTTAGAAGTGTGATGTGAAAATCATACGGAAAAACTACTTATCGATTGTAAGTAGATCATACTCGGTTGGTATGATAAAACTTTCTCGAAGGAAGTTGAAAACCCATTCATCAGTTATGAGCGGAGATGTCCTTATACCCGGTCGGTATAATGGATAGTTGAAAATATATTTTTGTTGGAAGTGCTCTCCCCTAACTGTGTGCCAATGCTTAAACTATTTGGGAGGCCTTCACGGGAGCTTGGATAGCTCTTATAGGCCGGGGCCTCGATTTTGGAACTTGGGGGCTAATATACCCAATTTTGAAAATCTCATATAGTGGGTCCAAGGCCGATTGGCACAAGTAGGAGCTCGTAAACAAACATAAGTTATATGCCATAAAGCTTTAAATAAAGGAATTGTTTGGCCATGGTACCAAGATAGGACCGACATACTCAGTCAACTAGCGGTAGTACGACATAATAGGTCGACGGATCAGTCAAGACAAACAACTACGGGTTGAGTGGGGAGTCGGGGCTGTTGGACTAGTGGTGTAAACCCTGCCCTTTTGAGCTAAAGGAAAACTGGGAAGAGAACCAGTCAAACCAAGTGAGAAAACCGAATCGGTTCACAAACCCGATAATTGTGAATGGGAAATTTAGGAATTTACAATTACCAGGTGATCCAAAGGGTTCAAAATACTATGGAAAAGAACCTTAGGATCAATTGGAAGAGGAAAATTAGACCGGTTTGGATGAATCGGGTCCAACAGGATTGAACCGGTTTATGAACCGAGTCGTTTATGAACCGGAACCGATAGAGATCGGGCAAAACAAAGGAATTCAACTCCATTGTACTCCAAAGAAATTCAAAAACCTTGGGAAGGAACCTTAGAACAAAGTGGGAGAGAAAAACCAAAACGGTTCGGGTGAACCGGACCCGAACCGGATTGAACTGGTTTAAGGACCAAGTCGGTTTATGAACCGGAATCGATAAAGAGATGGTAAACCTAGAATTTTATGGACCCTAAGTGACCTAAGGATTCACAAAATACATGGAAATGGACTTGTGAAGGAATTGGGGATGAAAACCAAATCGGTTCATGTGAATCGGATCCGAACTGGTTTGAACCACTATTGAACCGAATCCTAAATTCATATTTCTAGGTAGCTTAAATAATTCAAATTGAAGATTTGAGGCCACCATTCGATAGAGAATGAATTTAGATAAATTTAGAAATTTTTAGATTTGAAAACTCAATTGAATGGGGGTGAACCAGCAGGTTTAAGCTTTGAACCCGGTTCGGAACAGTGTCACTTCTTCCTCAGGATGACAGCACTGTTCACTCACCGGGAAACTGAAGAAATGTCGGTGAAGAAGAAATGCTTATGTTCGGGGCATTTCAGGTCTTCAATGATAGAAATAACTGTGCCAAACGAACGGCCAATGGGGCTCCAAGCTTCCTATATAAAGAGCCCCTCCCCATTCATCCTCTCTACATCTAAAAGCCAAACAAGGCGAGGTTGGGTTCTTTAGAACCGAGGAGAAGTCAGCTACATGTCTGTAGTCTCCGTTCACTCCGAAGGTCGCTCGCGAGACGTCGGCATAATGAAACAGTGAAGCAGCTCCGGCGGACCGAAGCTACCATGTTTTGGCTGAGTTGAAATCAGCCATTTCGAGCCCTCCTCAGGCCAAACCAAGCCTTCCTAACACTTCCTCAGCCCTCCCACGACCGAATTAGGATTGAAAGGTAAGCCAATTCGGCTCCCCTCTGCAATTTCCAGTAGGTGCTAGAGAGAGAATTGACAGAATTTCAATGATGAAATTCTAGCTCAATTCGGAATCAATTGATGAGATTCTTGATTCTAGGATGAACCTCTAGATGAGAGCTATCTTTCCAGATCGAAAGCTGGAACCACTGTGCCCTCACCAGTGAGAAATCGAAGCTTTCTCTCTCTATAGTCTGTTTTCCAACGAAGCTCTGTTTGAGCTCGTTCCGGCATTAAAATATGCGATTCAAAGTTCCTTAGAATCGTATGAACATGTAGGAACTCAATTTCAACTCCAATTTTAACAATTAAAAGTGTTTGATAGGTCAATTTGATGAAATCAATTTTGACAGTGTTGAAGAGTTGAAATTGGGGAAAAATTTGGGGAAATTTTATGAAATTGAGGGCCAATTGGGCATGAAAATAATGTTGGAGGACCAATTGAGAAATTTTGGAATTTTTGGGGCAAATCTTACCATTTTTGTAAAGGAAGGGCACAATGATAATTTTGGAAAAATTGGAGGATCAAATTGGAAATTTGGGAAATTAATCTTCTTTTTGTGAAATGGAATAAATTGCGGTCCTATGATAAATTTTAGAAGTTTTGGGACCAATTTGAGGAAAAACCAGCGTTAGGGACTTAAAATTAAAGATAAATAACTTTAGGGACCTAATTACAAATAAATGAAAATTTGACTTTCTCATTCATTTGGAGAATGAAGGTGATTAGGTCGAAGGATAATGAATCAAGATGTTCATATCGTGTAGGAACACGAAGTACTGGGAATGCCAGCAAGGACAAGCTTGAGTGAATACAAAGAACCGGTTTAGTAGAATTCACGGCATTAACGGTTGTGAGTGGGTTTACTAACATCATACCCGGTTGGGATGATGAGCACATCTTAAAGATAAAAACCACTTACCGGTTGTGAGTGAGTTTACTAACATCATACCTAGTTGGGATGATGAGCACATCTTAAAGATAAAAACTACTTACCGGTTATGAGTGAGAATTTTATATCATACTCGGTTGGGGATGATAATTACCTCGGTATGAAAATCTACTATTAAGTGATATTTTAAACATCACAACATAAAGGAAGTGATGTGAAAATCATGTGGAAAAACTACTTACCAGTTGTAAGTAGATCATACCCAGTTGGTATGATGAGACTTTATCGAATGAAATTGAAAACTCGTTCATCGGTTATGAATAGAGGTGTCCTTATACCCTGGTGGTATAATGGATAAAGAAAACATATGTTTTGTTGGAAGTGCTCTCCCCTGACTATGTGCCAATGGTTCAACAATTTGGGAGACCTTCTCGACGGGAGCTCGAATAGCTCTTATAGGCCGGGGCCCTCGGTTTTGGAACTTGGAGGCTAATTGGCCGATTTTGAAAATTTCATACAATGGGCCCAAGGCTAGTTGGCACGAGCAGGAGCTCATAAACAAACATGATATATGTGCCATAAAACTTAATAAGTCAATTGTTTGGCCATGGTAACATGATAGGACCGATATGCTCAATCAACTAGCGGCAGTGCGACATGACCGGTTTACGGACAAGTCAAGACAAATAACTGTGGGTTGAGTTGAGAGTCGGGGCCGTTGGACTAGTGGCACCACAAATTACATAGCAATATGAGAAAATATTGTTTGTGCATGCACTATGAGTACGGAATCAACAAGATGCCCATGAGGGGTAGTGATGCATGGTAAGGGCACTGGACGACCTGGTGGCTATAAGGGCAGATTGTCGTTCTAGGTGTCTGTGCGGAATTTGGAGTAGCACTAAGTGCATGAGATCGGGTTGGGGACAGGATGAGGTCTTTGTCCTCATACAAACACGAAGAAGTGATTTCAGGATTGTGGGTCGGATGTCGCGTACATCCACTCATTCCTAGGGTAGAAGTGGTTGTACTTCTATCTGGGTGGCAAGAAAAGTCGCTCCGATGCCACTAGCGGGTTCAGTAGTGATACTGACTTGTGAATGTGTGTAACCTTAATGATGAAGGATGTATGTTGGGTGATGACACACTAATAACTAAGAGTAATGGAAAAACCCGAATTTTTAAATGAAGAGATTTTTGAAAAAGAAAGGAGTCTGACACACTCCATATAAATATTTTTCTTAAAAATTAAAAGTAGACCTTTGAAAACTCATTCACTGAGTAGTCGTACTCACCCACTCTCTTATATCCCTTTCAGGAGATTTCGGAAAACCTACACTTAAAGACCATCAACTAAGACGTCTGTGATACAGGTATGATAAATCTAAATTATTATGCAGTTTTGTTTATGTTATTCATGGAAAAAAGGTGCAGGTTTAAAGGACGCCTTACTCTTTACGGTCTATAATAAGGGGAAACCCTTTAATAAATTGGGAGTGTGGTGGGTTGATCATGGGGATCCAATCAAACTGGGTTGGAGCGTGACAACTAGAGTGGTATCAGAGCCTGTTTCCTTGAATACTAGAAAATATAGTAACTAATAGGATTTATCTTAAAATTTACAGATGGCTCCCAGGAGAGAAACCAAGAAAACTAGGGATGACTCTACTTAATACCCTGTCCTCATTGGAAGACAAATCTAGAAGCTTCCCCAATGCCTGGGGCATGGTAGAAATCCCCAAGGACCAAATGACAAAGTATCCAAGAGGATAATGCTAGGACCTGTTGAGGTCACACCCTGAGTACAAAGGATGCCAAGCTTGAGACCAGGAACACCAATTAGAGCTTATAACCTTACCATGGAGGATGCTTAGTACACACCCTGTAGTCCTCTCTAACTATTTCATGACCACCTCTTTGTAATATGGTTAAGACCCTAACATATTGTACTCCCCCTCCATTAATGAAGAATTCCAAGTTCCTGAAATCATGTCTCTAAACAAGAATGTAAGCCTACGTCTCAACTGTAGGATGATTGCCTCAAGAAAAGTAACCAAACAAACCCTGGGGACCGAGGAGAATCCCATCCCAAATAAGGATATGAACCAAAAGACTAAAGAGTCTAGAAGAACTCTTAGGGGGAAAATTAGTAGACAGAGAAGGCTCGCCAAGAAAATCGACAAGGAGACAAAAGAGTGAGAACTCTGATAATGACTACTGGGCAAGGAAATGACATGTTACAAGGGGAGGACAATAGGAATGCTACTCGAGAAAGTGCTCAACACTATTAATGACAAGTACCAAGACGGACTAGTATAAGTTTAAGGAAAGAAGGGGTGTTTCACACCTCATAAATTTAGGGCAAATACTTCTCAAAGGTCAAGAAGGATTGGAGACCGAAACTATGGAACTAGCTAAGTAAGCGGTTCACTAAGAGGTCAAGAAATGACGAGGTGAATGCAAATTTTAAATTTCTTCTTAAGAAGGTCAAACCGAGAAAGATACCTCAAGAGTAGGGATAAGGTACGTGGGAAGTATATCCAGAACCCTTTCATAAGGGGCAAACCCAGAGAAATGTCCTCTAGAAACTCTAGAGAATGACACAGTTAGAGTGAAGAAGAGAAGGAATACGCTATGAAAGGGAACTATGGAGGGATGCATAAAACCAAGTGCCTTGAAGGAATCATTGGTTGGCAGATGGACATAATGTGGAGTGCAAGGAGCCAACCTCTCATTAGAAACTACTTGAAGGAAGGATGCAACAGAGGCCGATACTAACCAACTTTGGAAAGGTGATAGAATGTTAGGTACAACTTCCTTTGGAAAATATAGAGAAGTCAAAGTTGAGATTCGGAACAACATAACAGAAGTAAGCAAATCATGACAACGAGATAGTCAAAGAAAATGAACGACACCCTAAGGAGGGCCAAGAAGTAGTAAGGAATACACGCTAAAAAAAAGGGGCACTAGAAGGATCATTAATGACAAGGAGATTAGAAAGACAACTGCCTCAAGAAAACTAAACAAGGTGAAAAGTAGGGGCGAGACAGGTAACGAACTACTCTCGTGAGGGTCATAGAGTAAACTCCAGCAAAGAAGGTAGAGTTGGAAAGGCCAAATATTGGAGAAAAGAGGGATGAAAGAAATCCTTTGAAAGGACCAAGGGCCAATTAACAACTAAAACTCAAGCCAAGAAAGGAATAGGCAAGCCTCTCACATAACGGTCAAGAAAACTTGAAACAAGAAAGATTTGTACGCTCCCTAAAGAAGTAGACAGGTACTGGGTATGAATGAAGATGCAGATAGAGTATACAAGATGTGCCTGCAAGAATTGTGGAGTAAAGGTAAACAGGAGAAGACGACATCAAGGGATGTCATTTAAGGGAAAAAAATCCCCTTGAGCACATGTAAAAAGTAATGTCAAGAGAAAAGGAAAGGATCCTACCAAGGAAGCATCGTGATGTCCCAGTATGACCTGTTTGGAGAAAGAGCAGAAGTATCAAGAAATAATTCTAGAAGAACCGAGTAGAAAGAAGAAACTAGTAACGGTGGACAGCCAAAGAGAATGAACAAAACCTAAGAAAGGATGAGATGTAGTAAAGACTACACTCTCTGAAGGACAATGGGATGGGCATGAAGAACGAGTGATACAGTTGCCTAGGCAATTGGACCAGAAAAATAAAGAGAAAAAGACAGTTAAAGAACTGGTTTCCTAGAGAACCATGGATTTAAACCACAACAAGGAAGGGAGGAGTGAAAAGGCCAAAAATGTAAGAAGAGAACGAAGGGAAATCCTTAAAGAAATCGATGGTCAAAACCATATTTATAGTTTAAAGTCTTGGAACAGTTAAGTGAGCCTCAAGAAGGGCGAATAAGAGATTTTGAAATAAAGAGGATGTGAACCCTCCTTAACAAAAATTATTTAGCGTGTTAGCATCAAAAGATGCTATGACAAGTATGAATAAGTGGACAACCCATACTCGGGTAATAGAGGAAAAATGTTCGAGAAGATGTTGGGAAAGTAAGTCCCCTAATAAGGTGTAGCTAAGAAGGAATAACCACAATTGGTAAGATGGGACATAGCCCACAAACGCATACGAAGCTTAAAGAGTGGACAACCAAGCATAGTGTGGAATGCACAGAATAAAACCAATAATCGGAAGTGTCCTATGTAAGGAACAAGGGATAAAACAAAAGTTGTGGATAGAGAAGGATCCAAAGCAAAACAGATGCCCTAACATAGATAAGGGTATGAAGAAAGGGAGAAAAGGAAACCTTCAAGCAATGGTAAGAAGGTTGAACATGTAGCTCCTAGAAGGAAAATCTCTACCTTGAGGGACACATTAGAGAATCAAAACATAAAAAGGGAACTCCCCAAAACAAAACAATTAGAATGAAAAGGGTCAAATGGGAATAATGAACTATGAAGTGGTTACAAACAAGTAAGAGCGGATTAAGGCCAAAGGAAATCCTTGAGTAAAGGATGTTATTGGGAGTCATGATGAACCTAAGAATGGACGAGTCCCATCATGTCAGTAAAACATCTAGAGATCAAATAATTAGAACCAGAAAAAACTCAATAAGGAAGTCGAAAAAGGATGAGTGGGTAAGGAGAACCAACACAATTGAGTAAGTAGAGTTAATAATGATAATAAGGATAGTTGAGGAATGCTATAAAAAAAAAGAGGAATGAAGTTATACGACCCCTGAAAGGTCTAAAAGTAAAGAGAGACACTTGAGGAGATGTTCTAGAAATCAAATGGACAGAGATGGGTCCTAGAAAATGCCATGCTGCAAGGGCATGTAAGCCCAACAATCCGAGGAGAATATGACTCAAAGTAAGCAAGATTCGGCTAATAAGCATGACGAGGTCAAATATAACAATTTGGACCAAAGTTATAATAGACAACGAATGGAGGAAGGGTCAGAATAGGATGAAAAGGTGATGATAAAGAAATCCGTGAAAATAAGTACGAAATGCTCTATAGGACGACGAGCTAAGGGTTTCAATGACCAAGTGGTTAACTAGGCATGAAAATGGTTAGTTATCTTGGAATTTCCAATCGAGTACATAACCTTAAGGGGAAGAATATTGCTCTAAGTAAAGAGAGAGAAAAAATCTAGGAACATACCCTGAGGTAAGGTATGTCTAGTTATGACAAACTCCATGGAGGGAGTAAATAATATAAAGGAAAAAGAATTCCTTAAGTGAAGGTTATAAAAGGGGCTAATTGAAAGGACGAGAGAAAAGTTTTCATCTTAAGCAAACACCAAAGGGGCATCAAAGGAAATGATTGCTCATGCAAGGTTGCTAACTAAGTTTTGGGGACAAAACTCCTAAAATGAGGGAAGAGTTGTAAACCCCGCCCTTTTGAGCTAAGGAAAACCAGGAGGAGAACCGGTCAAATCAAGTGAGAAAACTGAATTGGTTCATAAACCTGATAATTGTGAATGGGCAATTTAGGAATTTACAACACCCAGGTGATCCAAAGGTTCAAAGTTATAAACCCCTCCCTTTAGAGCTAAGGAAAACCGTGAAGAGAATCGGTCAAACCAAGTGAGAAAATCGAACCAGTTCACAAACCCGATCATTTGTGAATGGGCAATTTGGGAATTTACAACTCCCGGGTAATCCAAAGAGTTCAAAATACCATGGAAAAGAATCTTAGGATGAATTGGAAGAGAAATACCAAACTGGTTTAGATGAACCGAATCCAATTGGATTGAAACGGTTTATGAACTGAGTCAGTTCATGAACCGGAACCGATAGAGATCGAGCAAAACAAAGGAATTCAACTCCATTGTACTCCAAAGAAATTCATAAACCTTTGGAAGGAACCTTAGAACAAAGTGGGAGAGAAAATCCAGACCGGTTCGGGTGAACCGAACCTGAACCAGATTGAACCGGTTTAAGGACCGAGTCGGTTTAGAAACCAAAATCGATAAAGAGATGGTAAACTAGGAATCTTATGGACCATAAGTGACCCAAGGAGTCATAAGAGACATGAAAATGAACTTGTGAAGGAATTGGGGATGAAAACCAAACTAGTTCAGGTGAACCGGATTCGAACCGGTTCGCACCGGTTTGAACCACTATTGAACCGAATCCTAAATTCATTTTTCTAGGTGGATTAAATAATTCAAATTGAAGATTTGAGTCCACCATTGGATAGAGAATGAATTAAGATGAATTTAGAAATTTTTATATTTGAAAAACTTGATCAAATGGGGGGTGAACTGGCCAGTTTAAGCTTTGAACCTGATCCGGACTGGTCTGGTCCGATTTGGAACAGTGTCATGTTCTTCCTCGGGATGACAGCACTGTTCCCTCGCCGGGAAACTGAGGAAACGCCGACAAAGAAGAAACGCTTTTGTTCAGGGCGTTTTAGGTCTTCAATGTTAGCAATAATAGTGCCAAATGGACAGCCAACAGGTCTCCAATCTTCCTATATAAAGAGCCACTCCTCATTCATCCTCTCCACACCTGAAAACTCCATTCTCTCTCAATTGCTCCATTTTTCCGGTGAAGCTCGAACCAGAGCTCTAACATGGGGTCTTTTCTAAGCCAAAAAATTCGAGGTCAGGTTCTTTAGAATTGGGGAGAAGTCAGCTACACGTCTGTAGTCTCCGTTCAATCCGAGAGTGACCGGCGAGATGTCGGCGTGATGAAATAGTGAAGCAGCTTCGGCAAAACGAAGCTGCCCTATTTCGGCCGAGTTGAAATCGGCCATCCTCAAGCCAAACCAAGCCTTCCCAACACCTCCTTAGCCCTCCCACGGCAGAATTAGGACTGAATGGTAAGCCAATTCGACTCCACTTTGCAATTTCCGGTTGGTGCTAGAGAGAGAACCACTTACCGGTTGTGAGTGGGTTTACTAACATCATACCCGGTTGGGATGATGAGCACAACTTAAAAATTAAAAACTACTTACCGGTTGTGAGTGGAAATTTTATATCTTACCCAGTTGGGTGTGATAAATACCACGGTATGAAAACCCACTATTAAGTGGTATTTTAAACATCACAACTTAAAGGAAGTGATGTGAAAATCATGCGGTAAAACTACTTACTGGTTGTAAGTAGATCATACCCGATTGGTATGATGAGACTTCCTCAAAGGAAGTTGAAAACCCGTTCATCGGTTATGAACGGAGGTGTCCTTATACCGGGGTAGTATAATGGATAGAGAAAACATATGTTTTGTTAGAAGTGCTCTCCCCTGACTATGTGGCAATGCTTAAAAAATTTGGAAGACCTTCTCGATGGGAGCTCGAATAGCTCTAATAGGTCGGGCCCTCGATTTTGGAACTTGGGGGCTAAATGGCCGATTTTGAAAATCTCGTATAGTGGGCCCAAGGCTAGTTGGCACGAGTAGGAGCTCATAAATGAACATGATATATGTACCATAAAACTTAATAAGTGAATTGTTTGGCCAGGGTACCAAGATAGGACCGACATGCTCAGTCAACTAGCGACAGTGCGACATGATCGGTCGACGAACCAATCAAGACAAACAACTGCGGGTTGAGTTGAGAGTCGGAGCCATTGGACTAGTGGCACCACAAATTACATGACAATATGAGAAAACATTGTTTCTGCATGCACTGTGAGTACAGGATCATCAAGACGCCCATGAGGGGTAGTGATGCGTCCTAACGGCACTAGACAATCTGGTGGCTATAAGGGCAATTCATCGTTTCAGGTGTCTGTGTGAAATTTGGAGTAGCACCAAGCGCATGAGACTAGGGTGGGGACAAGATGAGGTCTCTGTCCTCATACGGACACAAAGAAGTGATTTCAGGATTGTGGGTCGGATGTCGCGTACATCTACTCATTCCTAGGGTAGAAGTGGTCGTACTTCTATATGGGTGGCAAGAAAAGTCGCTTCGATGCCACTAGCAGGTTTAGTAGTGATACTAACTTGCAAATGTGTGTAACCTTCATGATGAAGGATGTGTGTTGGATGATGACACACCAGTAACTAAGAGTAATGGAATAACCCAAATTTTTAAATGAAGGGATTTTTGAAAAAGAAAGGAGTCTGGCACACTCCATATAAATGTTTTTCTTAAAAATTAAAAGTAGACCTTTGAAAACTCATTCACTGAGTAGTCGTACTCACCCCCTGCCTATATCCCTTTCAGAAGATTTTGGAAAACCTACCCTTAAAGACCATCAATTGAGACGCCTGTGATATAGGTATGATAAATCTAAATTATTATGCAGTTTTGTTTACGTTATTCCTAGAAAACGGTGCAAGTTTAAATGATTCCTTACTCTTTACTGTCTATAATAAGGGGAAGCCCTTTAATAAACCGAGAGAGTGGCGGGTTGATCACAGGGATTCGACCAAATCGGGTTGGGGCATGACAAGTGGCACCATAGATTATATGGCATAATGAGAAAATATTGATTGCTCATGCACCGTGAGTACGAGATCATCAAGACTCCCAAGAGAGGTAGTGATACATCCTAAGGGCACTGGATGACCCCGCGGGTATAAGGGTAGTTTGTCGTACCAAGTGACCGTGCGAAATTTTGAGTTGCACCAAGCGTGTGAGACCAGGGTGGGGATGGGATGAGGTCTCTGTCCTCATACAGACATTAAGAATTGATTTCAGAATTGAGGGTCGGATGTCGTGAACATCCACTTATTCTTAGGGTAGAAGTGGACGTACTTCTATCTGGGTGGTTGGTAAAGTCGCTACGAAGCCACAAATGGGTTTAGTGGACGTGCTGGCCTATGAATGTGTGTTTAACTTTCATGATGAAGGATGTGTATTGGGTGATGACACAATGTGATTAATAAGGAAATGGTGGCAAAAAAATGAGAATTGAAATGAAAGGATTTTTTTTAAAGAAAGGAGTCTGGCACACTCCAATACAAATATTTTTCTAAAAGTTAAAAGTTTTGAAAAATCCATTCACTGAGTAGTCGTACTCAACCCTCCTTTATATCCCTTTTTAGGAAATTCTAGAAAAGTCTACTCTTAAAGACTAGCAACTAAGATGCTTGTGAGACAGGTACATTTAATCTAAAATATTATGCAGTTTTGTTTTATATTATTCTAGGAAAAGGTGCATGTTTAAAGGACGCCTTACTCTTTACGGTTTATAATAAGAGAAAACCATTTAATAAACTGGGAGAGTGGAGGGTTGTTCACGGGGATCCGACTAAACTAGGTCAGGGCGTGACAATTAGAGTGGTTTCAAAGCCTGTTTCCTCGAATACATAATCAAGACTAGAAAATATAGTAATTGGTAGGATTTTACTTAAAATTTTCAGATGGCTCCTAGGAGAGGAACCAAGAAAACTGGGAATAATTCTACTCAACACACTATCCTCAGAGGAAGACAACTCTAGAAGCTTTCTAATGCCCGAGATATAATAGAAGCCACAAAGGACCAAATGGAGAAACATCTGGTACCACCAAGGAGTAGGATGCCAGGACATGTTAAGGTTATAGTCCTGTGTACAAAGGGAGCCAAGCCTAAAGCCGGGAATGCTAGTATGATCGTATAATCTTACCAAGGAGAATACTTGCTAAAGAAAACCATAGCTTCCTACCTATTATGTGGCCACTTTATATGATAGGGCTAAACGCCCAACCTTTTGTTTCCCCCTGTTAATGAAATACTCAAATTCTTAAAACTCTATCTTCTAATGATGTGATCAGGCTAGGAAGATGGCCTAAGGAAAATGAACCAAATAAACCTACACCATCCTAGAAACTAAGGAAAAGTTACATCTCAGTTATGGAAGATGAATCAGGGAATTTAGAAACCTAGGAGGACTCTTACCATGATCCTTTAGCAAAGGAGATTCAGTAAGAAAACTGTCGTACTCAAGAACGGTAAAGCTTCAAACCACTAGTAACCCTGGAAATGCCCCACTCGAAGGAAAGAAGGGACCACAACAATCCATGTAAGGGAATAACATATTACAAGTTTGAACGATGGAGACATTACCTAAAGAAGTGCCCAACCCTACTAAGGACAAGTACCATGATAAACTATTGTAAGTGTAAGGAAAGAAGTGGTGTTCCACACCTCATAAATTTAGGGCAATACCTTCTTAAAGGTCATGAAAGACATGAAGGACTAGAGACTGAAACCATGGAGCAGGTTAAGTAAGTGGTTCACCAAGAGTTCAAGAAATGACAAGGTGAATGCAAAATTTAAACTTCTTCTTGAGATGGTCAAATCGAGAAAGATACCTCAAGAGTAGGGATAAGGTACATGGGAAGTATATCTAGAACCCTCTCATAAGGGGCAAACACAAAAAAACATCCTCCAAAACTCTAGGGAATGACACGGTGAGGAGAAGGAATACGTTGTGAAGGGGAACTTTGGAGGGATGCATACAACTAAGTACCTTGAAGGAATCATTGGTTGGCAGATGGACATAACGTGGAGTGCAAGGAACCAACCCATCACTAGAAACTACTTGAAGGAAGGATGTATCAGAGGCCAAGACTGACCTTCTTTGGAAAAGTGATAGAATTTTAGGTACAACATCCTTTGGAAAATTTAGAGAAGTCAAAATTGCAGATTTGGAGCAACATAACAGAAATAAGCAAACCGTGACAACAAGATGGTCAAATAGAATGAACGACACCCTAAGGAGGACTGGGAAGTAGTATGGAATATACCCTAAAAATGGCACTGGAAGGATCATTAAGGACAAGAAAATTTGAGAGACAAATACCTCAAGAGAATTAGACAAGGTGAATAGTAGGGGCACGACAGGTAACGAACTACCCTCGTTAGGGTCATAGAGTAAATTCTAGCAAAGAAGGAAGAGGTGGAAAGGCCAAATATTGGAAAAAGGAATGATAAAAGAAATCCTTAAAAGAACCAATGACCAAATTAACGATGAAATTCAAGCAAAGAAAGGAGTAGTTAAGCCTTTCACATAATGGTAAAAAAATCTTGAAACAAGGGAAAAAATTGTAAACTCTCTCTAAAAGAAATAGATATGTGCTGTGGTATGAATAGGGATGAGGATAGAGAACTAAAGATATACCTTCAAAAATAAATTCAGGAGAAAGGGAAAGAATCCTAGCAAGTAAGAAAACCCCCAAAAAGACATATGTATCCCAATTAAGAAGAAATGGAACCAACCAAAATGGAAAGAACAATAAGTTCACAAATGAAATACTGGTTGAGTTGGAAAGATCGAGTATCAAGAAAAGTACTTATGAGGTCCTAAGAAGTAAATTAAACTAAAAGAAAGAATATATGAGAAATCTTGGAGAAGTAAGCCCTCAATTAAGAAATCAATTAGGGAAAAATGATCACTAACATCAGGACGAGTAGTGGTCCATGCTCACTTAATGAAGTCTAAAGAGTGAATGGCTGAGCATAGTATGAAGTACACGAAATAAGGCTAATAAGTTTCCCAAATGAATAATAAGGGACGAAATGGAATTTTAAGACAACTTTCATTCCTTTTTGTATAACATTACGATATTGGTACTTTGAACATTTTAATGAAATTATGTGTGTATTTATTTGATAATGGTACAACCTCAACTCTCAAATTCATTTATCCTTTTATATTTTTTTGGAAATTAATTTTGTACAAGTATATATATATATCATTATATGTAAACATCTCTTCAACATTTATATATATATATATATACATAATTAACAATTATATATAATATTTAATTTTCACTTAAATTCAACATACTTAACTCGACTCCATTCAGTTATTTATTTCGGTCAAAACAACACTTTTTATTTTATATTAAATCAAATTTATTCTAATTATATCAATTAAATTTTAAACTTATAATACAATTCCAGAAAAATTTATGACCGAAATTTTGGATTACTAAAAATACGATGTGACAACTACTCCCTAATTTTTTAGGAGTTTTGTCCCCAAAATTCATGCAACATTAATCTCTACATCTTAATTTTTTTTTTGTGCACTTATGTGGTTTCATTTTCAATAACTTTCTACGAAGACATTTGTTTACTTTACCACAATAACTTCTCAAGATAATGATATCTTTTATCAAGACTATTTATGTTATCAGTGGATAATTTTACTCAAGTTCTCTTATCTAATTTATCCAAAGCAAATTGGGTATTCAGCCATACATTCTAATCGGTTAAAATTTTCGATTGGGGCTTCTTTATAAGGTTGAATTGCATACCAAGTTAATGGTATTTTTAGATATCAATTGATCACTTAGTGTGTACATAAAACTTTTGCCCTCTTTAGCGAGTATTGTTTATACCATTCAAAAGGAAATATCACTTTTAGTGTATTTTCAAATACCTATCTCTCAATAGGGAAGTGATGTTCTATGATCACATGGTCTTTATATTTACTAGTTGTTCATTTGCCTTAGCAGGTTCATCTTACACCTTTTAATCCAACGAAGGTTCTAAAAATCTTTAACATTTTTTTCCTTCATCGGTTCATGCATCCATCATTGGACTATATCCTCCCATTTTAGGGTCCTTTTTCCATAAAGATTGTACCACTTATTGGGTCTACGATACCATGTACTTTTTTATTTACTCCATTGTTCATCATCATGCCCTTCCTCATGGCAAGAAATGTTGTTATATCATTCTCTAAGATTTTTCATTCTTCACATACTTTTGTATTGAGGTATTTGTTTATAACCATTTTGTTGTTCTCTATTACAACTTATTACTTTATAAGTCGTTCTTTTTTAAGACTTTCATCTCATTGGCCTTCTTTCTTACATTTGAGTCTATTGCCGATGTGAACCCTGCCAATATGCTGACGACACCTTACACCAACTATGGCAAGACCCCAAGACTTTCACGATGCAAGTACAAAAAGATGGAATATATCTTGTTTATATGAGAAACAAGTTATGAGATATGTAGACACCACATCCAAATCCTCTAAGAAAAACTTTTAGAAAACTATGGTGATAAGTCTTTATTGCTTGAACGGCACAGGTAAAAACCTGATAAGTTCAAAAGTTCTTTCAAGAGAGAAAGAAGACAAAACCTCACAAAATTGAAATTTCAAAATGTTTGTCCTCCAATGCTGTGTAGTATGCCTTTTATAGTCATAGATAACAACCAAATATCCTAAAAACAAGGAAAACATATCTTATGGTAACATGCCAACCATATCTAATCTAAATATCTAGGATATTTTAATAATTAATTTAAAAATATGAACTTAACTAATTAAATATCTAATATTATTATTATTTAATATCCTAAAAGATTTATTATATTATTAAATATCTCCTTATTAATTAAATATGAACCTTCTATTGGGCTTTTCTTGGGCTCTTTTTTTGGGCTTCCATTTAGATTTTTTGCAATCTCTTTAATCAGCCCATATAAAGCTTGTTTGAATCTTTTAGCCCTTAACCTTGTCATTGGGCCCTCTTGCAGTCTCAAATGATCATTTATCCCATTTGGTGACAAAGTGTTCAGCTCCATTACACGTTCGATTGATTGGACTTGTGAATTCGTAGTGTATTTAGTTGGATCTTCTGTTCCTTCATCACCTACATTAAAAGACATTAAATTAGAAATATTTATACTATAGCTAACAGTATATTTGTCAGATAACTTCCTATTGTAATTATTACTAATGAGTTTAAACACTTTAAATAATCCCTCAAATCTAAGAAATTTTGATACATTTCTATCCACAAACTGTTCATTTCTCAAATGTAGGCTAATCCAAATCCCTGAATTAAAAATAACCTTCTTTAAACTCTTGTTGGCTAGATTAATATTTTCTTGTGTATGTCGTTTTCTATACAATGGATTAAAACCATAGATAATCTCCAATGGTGATAAATTAGTCACTAAATAAATATAACAATTATATGCAAACACAACATGTGGTAAAAATGCAGTTGAAAATAGAAGTTTTGTATCCAACAAAATATTTCAAGAAAAAATAAGCAATTTAGTATCAATGATTGTAATCAAAACATACCTTCCAGATAATGTATCAACAACTACATTTTTCATACTTTGCTTACACTTATCACATAATCGGATATATAAATGAATTCTACCCACCTTGCATGATAGTCATTCAGCTTGAGGGCTACTCCGCTGAACTTTTCATTATAATATGCAATTGATCTTCTTTCCTGACTTACCAAATAAGGTGTTTGCCAATCTCGAATTACCTTAATTTCCTTGTCAATGGCAATCCCTTCAAAACTTATAACATATCTAGGAAATACAAGTTTATCCGAACAAACGATAAAAATCTTAAAATTCTCAAACAACTTACCTTTCCTTAAAACTTCTAACATAATTTTCAAATATTTTATAAGTTCATCTAAGATCTTATCATATACTAGGACGTCATAAAAATATATATAGTCAAACTTTAAAATGATAACATGCAAGATATGGTTCATTGATATCATGATAGTGCTAGAGGCATTAGTCAATCCAAAAATCACAACTAACCAATCATAGACCTCGTTTTGTTTCAAATACTATTTTAAAATCATCCTTTTCTTTAATTTGAAATTGATGATATTCACTCTAAAGATCAAGTTT
Source organism: Trapa incisa (assembly GCA_030064435.1). NCBI lineage: Eukaryota > Viridiplantae > Streptophyta > Magnoliopsida > Myrtales > Lythraceae > Trapa > Trapa incisa. The sequence continues at coordinate 18,745,000 of CM057785.1, read as the reverse complement.
TGAGATCAAATAATATCCATGCAACTCAATAATAAGCCAGGAATTCAAGAATGTCATAGGTAAAAACTTGATAAGTTCAAAAGTTCTTTCAAGAGAAAAAGAAGACAAAACCTTATAAAATTAAAATTACAAAGTGTCTGTCCTCCAATGCTGTGGAGTATGCTTTTTATAGGCACATATAACAACCGAATATCCTAAAAATAAGAAAAACATATCTTATGGTTACATGTCAACCATATCTAATCTAAATATCTAGAATATTTTAATAACTACTTTAAAAATCTGAACTTGACTAATTAAATATCTAATATTATTATTTAATATCCTAAAAGATTTATTATATTATTAAATCTCTCCTTATTAATTAAATATGGACCTTCTCTTATGCTTTCCTTAGGCTCTTTTTTTGGGCTTTCACTTAGATTTTCTACAATCTCTTTAATCGACCCATATAAAGTGTAAACGCCGTCCTTTAGTAATGAGAAAAACTGGGAAAGAACCGATCAATGTGATCTCTAAACCGAATTAGTCTACAAGCCCGACTATTAGGGGATGAGCAAATTAAAAAATTTCTAACTCCCATGGGACTAAAAAAGGTTCATAAACTTAGGCAAAAGAACCATAGGATAGAATGAGGAAGAAAGACTGACGCAGTTCAATAGAACCAAGTCTAAACCGAATAGAACCAGTTTATGAACTGAGTTAATTCATTGAACCGGAACCGATAGAGAATGGGTAAACCAAGACGCTTATGGATCCCTTAAGATTCAAAGAGGTTTATAAACCTTGGGAAGGAACCTTAGAACTAAGTGGGACAGAAAAACCAGACCGGTTCGAGTGAACCGGATCCTAACCAGATTGAACCGGTATCATTCATTAGGTTTCTTGTATATCTTTTCAACTCCTTTGTCGAGTATTATTCATAAGGTTTCTTGTATATCTTTTCAGCTTTCCAAACTTTTGATAAATCCTTTATAAGGATATTTTTCGATTTCTCCTTAAAATCCACATATCACATTCTTAATAACATTCATGTTACTCTTGCGGATGTTTTCCCACTTTAGGCTTCTCGACATCCATTGGTAGGTGTTCAATCATGGCCTATTCCTCAAGGTCACTTCCTTACTAGAGTCATAAACCTAGCACTCATTTCAATAAAAGTATTTCTGGTAGAAGGTTAAGGGTATTTGGTATTTTTTTGTTTTGCTTTAGGTTATATAGTCTTGATAATGAATTTGAGGAAATAGGCTCTGATCCCACTTAAGTTATCATGCCCTGACCCGATTTGGTTAGATCCCCATAAGCAACCCGTCACTCCCTTTGGTTCATGAAGGGTTTCGCCCTTTTCTAAACCATGAGGAGTAAGGCGTCCTTTTTTCCTGTCTTTCCTAGAATAACATTATACAAAACTAAAAATCTTTTAAACAAACATACTTGTCTTTACATTTCCCATACAAGGAGGTATTTAAGTTTCGCTTTCCCTTGGTTACCTGAAAGGGGTAAAAGGGAGGGGGTGAGATCTATAACTTAGTGAGTGGGTGTTAGGAGAGAGTTTTCAAAATAGAATTAGTTTATCCAAACAATGGCAATGTTATCATTTCCTTTAAAAGGGATTTATTCCTAAATTTTAGTTTATAAAACCTTTACCCTACTAAGGGTAACATTTTCTTTCAAAAGGGTTTTCCTCAAATTTATTTTCCTTTCCAAAACCTTTTTCTAGTTTTACCATTCCTTTTCCTAGGGTTCTCAAGTCTAGAAACCTTTTTCCCATTTCCATATTAGGTGTGTTTAGCTTTCTTAGCCCATCTCCTTTCCTCGAGAGACGTTTAACAAACAAACACACGCCCTTCATCAGGAAGGGTACACACAATCGCAGGTGAAACCCGTCCACTACACCCACTTGTGGATCGGAGCATCTTTACCGTCCACCAAAATAGAAGCCCGTCCACTTCTACCCTGGGTCTGAGTGGATGTTCTCAACATCTAACCCTCATACTTGAATGTCACTCCATGTCCGTATGAGGACAGAGAGCTCATCACGACTCCACCCCGATCTCATGCGCAAGAAGTAACTCCGAGCTTCCCGACTGATTGGCATGACGAACTGCCCTTATCTCCATCATGTCGTCCAATAGCCCTTAGGACCCATCACTATCCCTCTTAGGTGTCTTGATGGTCCTATACCACAAGTGCATGCAAAAACAAGAGTTTTCACATATGTCCATTATCTTTGGTGCCAATGGTACAACGGCCCCAACCCTCAACCTGACCGGCAGTTGTTTATCTAGGCCGGTTCATTGACCTGACCCTGATGCACTACCGCCAATCCATCAAGTATTATTGATTCTAACTCGGTACCATGGCGAAATCACACAACAATTTCATTAGAAGTTTTCATGGCTTTCCTTTACTCAAGTTTGTTTCCAAGCTCCTGCTCGTGCCCACTGGCCTTGGGCACACTACACGTGATTTTCCAAAACCGGGCATTTAGCCCCATGAGTTCAAAAATTGAGGCCTCTTGCCTATCTGAGTATTCTAGCTCCCGTCAAGAATATCTCCCAAATCCTTTAAGCATTGGCACATAGTCAGGGGAGAACACTTCTGACAAAAAGATTACTTTCAACTTCATCACACCAACCAGGTGTGATGATATTTTCGCTTACAACCAGTAAGCGGGTTTCTCCTTATCGCAAGGAAGTTCATCATACCACTCCGAGTATGATGTTAGATAATCCTACTCACAACCAGTAAGTAGGTTTTTAACTTTTAAACTTGCTCATCATCCCAACTGGGTATGACGTTAAATATGCCCACTCACCTTTTATCTAGAGACATGTTCATCTTAGAGGTATTCTAAGGTACTCATCCCTAATTGGCCTTATTGGTGGTTGTCTACTCCGATACTTCCCAATTTTCCTTAAATTTGGTTGTTGCATGGTGGATGTCGAGATTGAGAATTTCATAGGTATGGAGTATTAATCTAGTAGATCTAATGTAATCATGGAAAAGATGATGTTTGAGGTGTGAAAAAAGACTAGTGGACCAGGTAGCTCTTTTCTACTCGAATTGCTCTCTTAGCTCAGTTGGTGTCGCTCTGATCAATTGTTCTAAGCTTTTTATATATCCGTAAAAATTTTTCTTAAATGGGGAAGATTTATTACTACATTATTTCTGATTGATATATTGTGATTAGTTGTAGTCCAACCTTTATCATCATAAATGAGAAGGAACTCTAACCCCTTTCTCATTCTTATTCTCATTCATGATACCCCAAATCACTACTTTAATTAACTCAACTTTTAATTTCTTATTATGATAACTCTCGTGTAATTTACATTTCCTTAAATGCTTTACATTAAATAGCCCATGTTAAATGGGTCGCCCAACTTTAGCCCCATTGATCTTTATGTGTTAAAACTGATAACCAATTACCCCTTTGTGTTACTAGGACATTATATAAATTTATGAGTTAGGCAAAGGGACGATATCTAGGTAATTCTATTGCCTTTTCCTCTTCATTCTAATAATTGTTATGTTCTTTATGATATTAAATATTGCCCATTATTCTCATTAAACAAGAAAATTTATGGGTATTAATTCCAATAATTGAATATATGTATTAATTTATGGGTATTTATGGTAAGGGCGTAGTACTAATATCAAAGTGCTATAGTTTAGTACTTAACCAAATTCATATAATGATCTCATTATTTTCACCTAAATAAATTTACTATGTATTTACCCTATCCATTTCATTTTGATAAAGTAGAATAAAATTGTAAATATATATGGTTGGATTTTCAAAGGGCCTAGGCTCCATTCACTTAGTAGTATGGCGTGTGGAATTGTTATTTAAATTCCTAATGTAGGCTTGGGTTTCATTCCTTTTTATATAACATAACTATATTGGTACTTTGAACATCTTAATAAAATTATATGTTTATTTATTTTGATAATGGTACAACTTCAACTCTCAAATCTCTTTCTCCTTTATATGTGTTTGAAAATTAATTTTGTACATGTATATATATACCCTTATATGTAAACATCTCTTCAATATTTATTTATATATATATATATATATACATAATTAATAATTATATATAATATTTAATTTTCGCTTAAATTCAACATACTTAACTCGACTCCATCTAGTTATTTATTTTGTTAAAAATAACACTTTTCATTTTATTTTAAATCAAATTTATTCTAATTATATCAATTCAATTTTAAACTTATAATATAATTCCGAAAAAAAATTCCGACCAAAATTTTGGGTTACTAAAAACACGGTGTGACAGGGAGGGACAACCACTCCAAGCCCTCAGGCTGTAGTCCTAGCCCCATAACTTTTAAGGGCTTATGTACACCTCATGAAAAAACTTAGAATAAATCTAGAAGCCTCAAGAACCTCCCTCTTGGTCGAACCTACTGTTCAAAGGGTACATGAAGAGGCTTCGCCACAAGAGATAGCCCTACCCACTAGAGAGATTCAAGACTTTAGTATCCCAAGAAACCTAAAGGCATTAAGGTAAGTGGGTTGCAAATCGTTCCTTAGAGTTAAAAACGTAATAACATTTATGGATTGACTAAGAAATACGGAAATGATAATGTACATAGTCAAGGTTCCCACCTCGTAATGAGTAACAATGGTGAAATCCTTCTTGGAAGATAATGTAGACATATGGTGGTTAAACCTTTGAGCCACGACCCCATCCACTCCAACATGGACTGAGTTAGAAAACCATTTTAAGTAGGAGTACCTATTTGCATACCTAATAAATGATAAGAAACAATAATTCCTAATGTTGCGACAAAGCAATGGTTTAATAACAGAGTATGAGAACCAATTTAATGCCATGAGGTTATTTGCACATGACCTCGCAAGTGTCGGGAATATATGTGAGCACTTCTTGGGTGGGATCTCTCCATAAATTAGATGTTGTATGGAGAGCATTGGGAGACCCATAGACTTGGCATCAGTTATCAGCGAGTAAATTTTCTACACTATGTGGCACCCAAATGAAGGAATGGGAAGGAAGCTCAAAGGCAAAGCACCACCCACATCTACATGGAAATATAATTGGACAATGGCTCCTTAGTCGTTCTCTTAGCAGAAATAACCCCCTTTTAAGACGAAATGGAAATGCCATTTTTTTCTAGAAGGAGAATGCTATTCATCACTGGTACATCTCGATAGAGTGGCACCAGAAGTAACTCCTTCATACATTTGGACAAGTACAATGTAGATCATGCGGGGATCAACACCAAGGGCATTGTAAAATCATAGTATGATATCGGTGTAAGCAAGGAGGACACATGACCCGACATTGCCCATACTAAAATCTCCCTCCAAACCACAATTTACTAAATGCAGCCTGACCTCTAGCACGCCTAGATTTTCAAGGACCACAAAATAGGGTAACCGATAAAGGTGTTAGGACAGAGGGGACAATAGCTTATGCTGCACCCCCAAAGCCCGAGCTAGGGTTTACAACATTACACGGGCATCTGCTCAAGCTGACCCTAGTGTGGTAGCGGGATGTCTAATGATAGAAGGCCAGAAGGCCTTTGCCCTAATTGAGTTAGGAGCAGATCGCTCGTATATGAGTGAGAAGATGGCACAAAGGGTGCCCTTACCTTTGTCCCTATTAAAACTAGGAATACTTATATATATACTATTAGGGAAGATCTTAACAAGAGACACCATAATCAAAAAGTGCAAAGTTGTGATTGGAGGGAGGAAGTTAGAAGCAGACCTAATTGCGCTACCCTTATTAGATGTGGACCTAATATTGGGAATAGACTAGCTGACCAAATACCAAAATAAAGTGGATTGCCTAGGGAAGAAGGTAACGTTCCACACTCCTCATACGGTAGGGACTGTGTTTTAGGGAGAAAAAGGTAGTAGCAAACCCCATTTGATCTCAAGCCTTAAGGCACAAGAGATGATCAAGAAAGGGCATGTCACATTTCTAGCTCACATCACGAGTGAAAAGAGGCAATGACAACCCCATATGGACATAATTATGATAAAAGAATACTCTAACCAATAACTATCCATCCTTAAAATCATGCAAACGACTTTCACGCAAACCGATCAAAGCATTGTTACACGGTGAAGACAATTAGTTGGGGGTAAGAGCACCATAGGCATCCATCAGTTCTGAAGTGCTTCACAACTAGAATTTATCTGATGCCATAAACTGGCCTCGAGCAATTAGCACATGTCCTTGGCCGGATAACATAACTAGCACAAAACTCGAGCCCTCCCAGATTGCTCGGCCACCTTAGGACTATACAAACGCAGACCAAAGCGACCAAGATTGGTACCCAATGCAAGAACAATAGGGTAGCATCAGACGTCTGGCCCGCGTAGAATGCATTGATCGAGCACTGATCTGTTAAGGCAATGGCAGAAAACAAAGCTATAGAGGAAATAGCATGAATGAAGTTATCTCGGTTCAAACTCAGAGAAAACCTGTACTGGATCATTCTGATGTTATTTCTACTGTTTGATGTACCTAATTCCTCCGTCTCCATCTTTATCATAAATGACGAGAAGCACCCGAGTCCACATGCAATCATGAAAATGGCCATTAGGGCCTTATTCGAGCCCACGATATTGGACAAGATATGGTAACAGAAGAATGATCCCAGCGGCATAAGGTAAGCAAAGTGGCAGAAGAACTGACAAGCGTTGCTCAGCAGCTTTTCAGCCGGCCTCAGCACAACCGGCTGCTGCGCAGCCCCTCCCAACATAGACGGCCGCGGCGCCTCTCTCTGAGCTGCCCCAGAATTTGATGCTTGATGTTTCTCCAGGGGAGGTGCTGACGGCCCTGGCCTCATACTGTTCCCTGGGTTTGACCGCTAATGGAAAACCAAGAGAGAAACTTTCAGCTGATTGAAGGGCAATCTGCAATCAAATCTCAGTACGTAAAACATGAGAATTTGGCTCCTAATATGCATACACATGGTGACAAATTATGTAATCATTATAACATATTTTTCTAATGCATTACATCACTCTTACGCTACAATATTCATACATAATTTACAGTGGTCAAAGAACCAACTGATGGTATACAGAAACTCGGTCGTTGAATGAGCTACGAGTGACATAAAAGATTAGAAGTCAATGTAGAACACGTTTGGGGCTTGATCGAGTCTATTGGCCCAGTAATGTATTTCTAAATGCAAGTCTTCTCTACTATCTTTCCCTTTAATTCTTTTCAAGGGGAAGAGACTTCGTAGACAAGTAATGACTTGACAATGGTTAAAATATTATTTTTTTGTGGATGATGTTAGTAAAACTATTAAAATATATTAAATTATAATTTCGTATAAAAATTTTCACCATATTCTCACTTTTAAATATTATTGTGAAAAGTATTTTCTATTCATATTTTTTATAAATAAGAGATTTTTTTTATTTAATTTAATATAAAATTATATTTTTAACCACCACTTTTACCTATAAATGCATCCAATAACTGTCTAAAAGTATAAAATATAGATATTATTATTCGGGACAATAGTAAATAATATCTTTAAATTGGATATTTTTTTTTATACTTGAATAAATAATAAGTCGAATTTCTGGTATAGTATTTAGTACAAGTGCGAGATAAGTGGCTCTAATATCATGTGATATTATTATAAAATTATAATATACTAATTTCTAATTAAAAATTATTATATATAAGTAGTGAAATTTTTTAAAATTATAAAATTATAATATTTTTTTATTTTATTTAATATATAATCATATTCTTAATAATTATATTTTAATATTAATATTTTTCTAAAATTAATATTTTAACATTAATTTTATTTTCTCTTAAATTAAATTACTCTCATATCAATTTAATATTTTCTTATGTATGCTAGGGCATCATATTTGTTTTACTGATTTTTAAAATATTGACGAGATAATTTTAAATAAAATAAATAATTATAAAATAAAAATATTTATATAATAAATGAACTTACGTCTCTCATTCTATTACTAATATTATAATTACTATATAATAAAATATGCACTTAAAATTTTAATTTACTTTAACTAATAAGCTAATTAATTACTGTTAATATAAATTATATAAAAAAAATTGTGTTTATAAAATTTGTAATATTTTATTTACCGTATATATTTAAAGTATAATAACCAATTAGTAAACAGATATTAAGTGGTAGTTTAAAATTGTAAGTGATAAGAGTATTCACCTTACACTTAAATACTAATTGTGTATTAATGTTGAGAATATTATTATAAATTTAATAAAATAAAATATTTTTATAATGTTGTAAATATTATACTATTTATAAATTATAAATTTTAATCACTAATCATTATCCTTTCACAACTTTTTATTTCAGAAATTTATCCTATAAATTAACTTATTATTTATTATAAAGTAATACTATAAGCTCCACATACCTTCACCCGACTTGTGTCGTGCTGATCCGGATCACCCTTGAAGACCCGTTTCGGGTCCGGGTCAAATATAGCATTGAACCAAAGACGTCCCAACTTACGAGATTCATGAGACCATGTCCATTGACATAGCGTCACATCTATATTTAAATGAGTTAAAAATTATTATGAATTGGTATGTGAAAGAGAAATTTCACATTCATTTGCACATATAATGAGTGTAAGAGAATAAAATATGCACAATTGTACATTTGACTTTCGATACTATTATAGACGTTGCATGTAATATGCAAACCAAGTAACTAAAGGCTACTTTACTAGCAACCTCTGATTTGTGAGGTTGGGAGTGATGCCTATTCTTCAGAGAATTGGGTTGAAGGTTGGGACTAGTTGCCATGATATCTTCTTTTGGAAGGGTATTTGTGAGCTGGCTAATTATAGAAAAATCGACATGCAACAATGACTCATGCCCTCCCTTGGAACCATCAAGTTTCTCCATGTTCTTATTTTGACAAGAATAGAAGCCCATCAGTCCTTGAGAAGCTTGATTGAGGAGGCTGACATAGTCAAGATGCTTGGAAAGGTAATCATGTCCATTCAGTAATTTATCCCTCTTATGCTTATTGAATTTGAGGTTTATGAATATGAATAGTAATTATTTATAAATATATGAGATGTAGTTTTGATGATATTGATGTGTATATGTCATGTATCCCTATTATGATTGTGTTAAACCCATATTGATAGTCTAAATGATTCTAGAAAGAATCCAACTCTGGACTTCTTGATATCTCTAGGATCAGTACACAAGAGTGGCATATCGAAGTCATTGTGAAAATACTATGGCCATTAGGTAAACTCTCTCGAGTTTCAGAGTTTCTCTCGCCATTGTTGCTAGGTTTCTCGGGAATCAAGATTAATTCCATGTTAGATTCTGATTCCAGGTGATTGAAGAGGAAGAAATGGCTGTATTCCGAGAATGATATGCATGGATGAATAGAAGAGGGAGGGGAGCTTGGATAGAGAAATTATCATCTAGAGGTTCACTCGAGGAGGAGATCTATGCATAGAGCAATAGCTAGGTAGCTTTGAGAACTTCTCACTCAGCCATTCATTCAACAAAAATTTCAATACTTTATACACATAGATATAGAGAAGTTAGTACCCAGTAACTACCTCCCTTCAATTCATACTACATGGAGCACTAAAAGTAAGAAAAAAAAATGCTATTAGAAGAAGGAAATGCTATATCAAACCTCAAGCTATTTATAGAAGGTTATTGTATGAGTTTATTGATTCAACATTTTAAAAATAGCATATAGTTGTTCCTCTAATAATAGCTCATCCATAATTTTTTTGATACTAAAATAGTAGATATTTTTACCGCTATAGAACATAATCCTTATAAAATAAAACACATATTTTTAGCTATCTTTATATTAAATCCTCAAAATATCAAATTATTTCACTAGATTTTTAACTTTTCAAACTTTTATATTTTAGTACTCAAAATTTCTAAAATTACATATTACCTCAACTTTTTTCAAATTATCATTTTTAAAACCTTAAACTCTTCCACATATTCATTTCAGGTTAGCAACTTTTATTTATTCTCATTTGGGTACTCAAATTCTCATAAATTTCTTTTTGGCCCACACTTGACATTATTTACCATTTTGTTCCTAAACATTTTCCAAAACTTTATTTTAGTCCTTAACCATTTTCAAGCTACCATCTCGGGTACCTAAGCTTTCTCAAGCTTCTTTTTATGTCCATATACTTCTAGTAAATCTCATTCGGGTTCTCATTTTTCATAAATTGTATTTGCCCCCATACTTTTCAAAAATTACATTTTAGGCCCAAAATTTTCTCTTTCATTAAAACACCTCAATGACATTTGCAAAAATCCTAAACATGACCCTTATCACAATCTCCAAGCCCCATGCTCACTTTCTAGTCAGTCACGTCTGGAATAGTCTCGTCTCGACCTTGTTTGGCCCTTAGTCGGAAAATAGTCACACATCAAAATAAAGGACGTGAATTCACTAGAGATGACAAGTTGGCTATCGGTATGGGTGGAGTTGGAAATCTGACTCCTTTATGTATTTATGACCTCTTGAATTACCTAAAATGGTGGTCTGAGTAGCCTGAAAATTATGATTTATAGAGAAGGTATGTAACTGTGGTGTCACCAAAATTTCCTGTTATTTTCATTACCATGAGGCTTACCTTAACGGTCATGGCTAGAGGGGGCCAATAGTAGTATTTAGAAATAATATGAGACATGGTTGGCCATCAGGGAGGTCAAGGTTGGCTTAGAAAAGAGTTGCTCTATTTTCGGCCAATGGAGTAATGTTAGTATTTTATCATGTTGGTGCTGTTAGAGGGTATGTCAATTTCAAGGAGAAGTGGGGATTGAAAGCTAAATTCTGTGTGGTTCAAACGCCATAGAAATCACTAAGTTTGGTAGCTGAAATTGAAAGTTATGCTCTTTGAAAACTGCAACGCTGGAAAACTAAATATATTGATTTTTAGAGAGAATTCTAGTGACTGGCTGACAGGAACGAGGCCGAATCTTATATGTACAACTCAAAGGGGTCAATGGTTATTCAACCCATGCCTTTAGTTGGTCATATTAGACTCCCCATGGACTCATTTTTAATTAATTTCTCTTTACATGTCAAATGCCAGAAATCACACTACTTTTGTTCGAAAATTAGGTTTCTGACCAGTTTTTAGGTTGTATGTGAGGTGGAGAATACAATGCGTGCATGCGCGTGTTGTGCGCTCGGTAGACCTCCGACCGGTTCACATTGTAGCAAACCAATTTCTTACAAAAAAAATGATCGGTTCAATCAATTTAACTAGTTTTTAACTCAATTTATTTTTCTAAAATTTCCTTGTCCAATTCACTACTAATTGGGCTCAAAATATTTTATTTTCTAATTTGTATAACCACTTCTAAAAATTGAGGGTGTTATGATCTGAGCCAGTTTGATCCTAATTCAAACCAATTTTCAATTAGATTTTTCTCGATTCTTAGTTTTCGATCCATGGAGATTCTTTGAGGAAAATTCAGGATAGTTATCCATTATCTAAAGTTACCATCTAAACCACTTTCCCATCTTGATCTATTTCCAATCTTGGTTAAAGTTTCCTTTCTCGTTTCAACATCGATTTTCGGTCTAATTATTTTTAAAAACTGGTTTAAAATTTTTTGGTGTTACTCAAAAGCCCATAATTAAACATTCTTAGGTCAATAATTATGAAAGGGATTAAGTTTCATGGTTAAGAAATGGCTTAGGTCAATACTTATGAATGGGGCATAAGACCTAATGATTAGAAAATGAGCTAATGTGATATTTATAAATGGCTTATATTGATATTTATTAAAGGGGCTAAGGCCCGTGGTTACTGTCACACCTTGATTCGGTTGGTTGTATCCCAATGATCAACCCGCCACTCTCCCGGCTTACTAAGGGTTGTCCCTTCTTTATAAACTATGAGGAGTAAGGCATCCTTTAAACTTGTAACTTTCCTAGAATAACATAAATCAAAACTACATAAATTTTTAAACTTATCATACCTGCCTTACAGTTGTGTTAGCGGGTGGCTTTGGGTAATCTTTATGGGGTTACCTTAAAGGGATATAAGGGAGGGTGTGCGTTCAACGACTTAGTGAGTGGGTGTTTTAGGATATGGCTTTCCAAAAAATAGTTTGAATTGGAGTGTGCTAGACTACTTATTTTTCTTTTAACAACATTTCATTCTCAAATCTTGGTTTTTCATAACCATTTCTCATCATAATGGTGTGTTTATCAATCAACACACGTTTTTCATCATGAAGGAATCACACATTTGTAGGACAGCACGTCTACTGAACTCACTTGTGGCATTGGAGTGACTTTACCGACCACCTAGATAGAAGCACATCCATTTCTACTCTGAGAATGAGTGGATGTACGCAACATCTGATCCTCAATCCCATAACATATCTCTGTTTCAATATGAGGACATAGACCTCATCCTATCCCCACTCCAGTATCATGTGCAAAGAAGTTACGTCGAGCTTCTCAAGACTTCTGGTACGACTAACTGCCCTTATACCCAATAGGTCATCCAGAGCCCTGGGACGTATCACTACATCTCTTGGGCATCCTGAAGGTCCCATAACACAGTGCATGCACAATCAATAATTTTTCACATAATGCCATATAATCTGTAGTGCCACTGGTCCAACGGTCCCAACCCTCAAATCGACCTGCAAATGTTTGTCTTGACTAGTCCGAAGACCTGTCATGTGGCACTACAACTAGTCTATCAAGTATGTTGGTCATGTCTCGGTACCATGGCAAAAAAACTCATTTACTTAAGCTTTCATGGCATAATAATCATGTTTGTTTACGAGCTCCTGCTCATGCCAATTGGCCTAGGGCCCAACTGTTCGAGATTTTCAAAATCGGGCATATTAGCCCACAAGTTCCTATATGAGCTATTCGAGCTCCCACCAAGAAAGTCTCCCAAAAATTTTAAGCAGTGGCACACAATCAAGGGAGAGCATTTCCGATAAAAAAACTTTTCAACTATCCATCATACTAACTGGGCATGGGAACATCAACGCTTATAACCGATCAGTAAGTTTTCCACTTCCTTCTAGGAAGTTTCATCATACCAACCGGATATGATCTACTTACAACCGATAAGTAGTTTTTCCACGTGATTTTCACATCACTCCTATCAGGTGTGATGGTTAAAATACCACTTAGTAGTGGGTTTCATTTCTAAGGTGCCTATCATCTCAACCATGTATGATATTAAATCCCCACTCATCCGATAGCGCGGTGAATATCCTCTTAGCCGGCTTGTTGTCCTTACTCGAACTTATCTTAGCTGGCGTTCTCGGAACTTCGTGTTCCTACATGATATGAACACTTTTGTTCATTATCCGTTGGCCTAATAGTCCTCATTCATCCCAAATGAGTGAGAAAACCAAACGTTTCCTTTATTTGCAATTAGGTCCCTAAAGTTATTTTCTTTAACTTTAAGTCCCTAATGCCGATTTTTCCTCAAATTGAGTCCCAAAACTTTTAAAATTCACCTTGGGACCTCAATTTATTCAAATTCACAAAAAAATGTTTAATTTTCCATATTTCCAATTTGGTCCCCAACTTTTCCAAAATTGCCATTTGCCCATACTTTACAAAAATGGTAAGTTTTATCCAAAAAATTCCAAAATTTGCCCAATTGGTCCTCCAACATCTTTATCAACCCAATTGGCCCTCAATTTTTTGGAATTGCACTTTAGTCCCTTGAATTTTTGAAATTCTCAAATTTCCCCCAATTTCAACCTTCTAACATAGTTGAATTTGATTTTATCAAACTGATCGATCAAATGAGTTTAATTGTTGAAATTGAAGTTAGATTGGAGTTACTACACCTTCGCACGATTCAATTATACTTTGAATCACACAATTTGGTGTTGGAATGAGCTCAAATGGAGCTTCGCCAGAAAATTGGACTTAGAGAGAGAAAGCTTTGAAAGTTTACTATCGGGAGCACGGCGGTTCGAGCTTTCAATCTAGGCAGATAGCTCTTGTCCTGAGATTCCTCCTATGATCAAGAATTGCATCAATTGATGCCGAATTGAGTGAGAATTTTATCATCGAAATTTTGTCGGTTCTCTCTCTAGCACCGGTCGAAAATTACATAGGGTAGCCAAATTAGCTTACCTTTCAGTCTAATTCAGTTGTAGGAGAATTGTGAAGGTGTTGGGAGAGCTTGGTTTGGCCTGAGAAGGGCTCGAATTAGTTAATTTTAGCTTGGCCAAAATAGGGCAGCTTTGGTCTGTGGGAGCTGTTTCACTTTTCAATCACGCCGGCGTTTCTCTCGTGACACTCGAAGCAAATGGAGACTACATGTGTGTAGCTGACTTCTCCCTGAATCAAAAGAACCCAACCACACCTTCTTTGGCTCTGAAAAGACCCTATATCGGAGCTCTGGCTTCATTAAAAATTGGACCAGTTGAGAGAGAATGGAGATTTCAGGTGTGGAGAGGATGAATGAGGAAGGGTTCTTTATATAGGAAGCTCGGGAACTTTTTGGCCGTCCGATTGGCGCCTTAATGGCGATCATTTATTGCTTGAAACTCCCTAGCTGGAGACTTTTCATCTTTACTGGCATTGCTTGATTTTCTGGTGAGTGTTGTCATATGAAGAAAGAAAACGACACTATTCTAAACCGAATCGGGCCGGTCGGAACCGGGTTCAATACTTAAATCGGACGGTTCAAATCTGATTCGACCTAATTTTTCAAAATTCATTTTCTATCCAATGGTGGCCTCAAATCTCAAATTAGAAATTTCTAAGCCACCTAGAAAAATGAATTTAGCATTCGATTCAATAGTGTTACAAAATGGTTCAATCCGGTTCAGATCCAATTCTACTAAACCGGTTTGGGTTCTATCTCCAGTTCATTCTAAAGTCCTTTTTCTTGACTTTTGTGACTCTTTGGGTCACTCGGGATCCATAAATTTTCCGGTTTGCCCTTTCTCTATCGGTTCTGGTTCATGAACCAACTCGGTTCATAAATCGGTTAATTCGGCTCGGATCCAATTCACTTGAACTAGTCTGGTTTTTCTCTCCCAATTTGTCCTAAGGTTCTTTTCCAAGGTTTTTATGAACCCTTTGGTTCACTCGAGAGTTATAAATTCCCCAGATTGCCCATTCTCTAATGATCTAGTTTGTGAACAGATTCGGTGTTTCTCACTCGGTTTGACCGATTCTTTTCCTTAACTCCCAAGGGTAGGGTTTACAACTCTCCCCTTCTTTTAGGAGTTTTGTCCCCAAAACTAAATCAGGATTTTTCACTCCGGGATAAACTTCCCTTAATGTCAACTTAGACATATTGATACTTTGGTCATTCTTTCACTTAGTCCACCTTAAATCACACACTTAAGGAATTTCTTTTCCTTTATATGATTTACTCCTTCCATGGAGTTTTATCATAACTAGTATATCTTGCCTGCGAATCCAAAGGTATATCCATAAGTTCACATCTCCCTTTACTTAGGGCAAGATTCTTCATTTTAAGGTCTTACTCAAGATTTTAGGATTTGGAGTTCCAAGATGCCTAATTGTTCCTTTGTCTAGTTATTCTCTTCATCATTGAAACCCTTAGCCCTGCGTTCTTTTGAGCATTACATACAGGTTTCAGTATTATTATCCCTTAGTCCTAATTTGACCCTTCCTTCATCCATCGTTAATTACAACTTTAGTCCAAACTATGTTTGACCTCATCATGTGTATTAACTGATTTTTCCTTACTTGAGTCTCATTTTTCCTTGGGACTGTTGTGCTTACATGTCCCCTACAACATGGCATATTCCAAAATCTGTCTCTATCCATTAGATTCCTATAATACTTCTTTTAGGGTTGTTTGCAACTTATAACTTTTCAAGGATCATATAACTCCATACCTCTTTTTGTTTAGTAGTATTCCTTGACTACCTTTACAGTTATCCAATCAACTTACATAACCGTGTTGATTTCCTTACCCACTCGTCCTTTCCCAACTTTCTTATTGGGTCTTTCTAGTTCTAATCATTTGGGCGTGTACCACAACTAGCCTTGATATCAGTGGTCATTAACTTTAGTCACTTCTTAACTGGAGGACTTGCCTCTCTAAGATTTCTTAGATGCACTTTATTCTATTCCCCTTTTTATGGGCAGTCCTCCCCTTTCTTACTCGTACATTATCTTTTGATGATATCTTATGACTTACCCATTCCTTGGGTTTAACTTAATCTTTGGATCCTCCTAGTATGATGCTTCCCTGGGTTCCTTTCGTCTAGGTATGCATTTTATTTGCAAATTCGTCTCCTAATCTTTCGTCACCTAGTTCCATTTCCTTTTTGTTGGGTCATGTATCCCCTTCTAGGGTTTCCTTTCTTGGCATTCTTACCCTTTTTTCTCTGGAAATTTTTTTTATTCATCTTTGAAGGCATCTAACTTTAAATGACATCTTTTGCTGCCATTCTTTCATGCTTACTTTTACTTTTGAAATCTTATGGGAACGTCCTTTGTACTCCATCCCCATTCTCACTCGTACCCCAATACATGTCTATTTCCTTTTAAGGAGAGCTCACATCCTTCTGGTTTCAAAATCTCTTAATCATCCTTCGGGAGGTTCATGTAACCGTCTCATGGCTTTTGATTGTAACTTCGATCTTGGCCATTGATCTCTTTAAGGATTTCCTTCATCCTTCTTTTCCAATGTTTTTCCTTTTTACTTCTCCTTTCTTTGTCGTGGTTTAAATCAATGGTCTTGAAAGCCAGTTCTTTAACTGCCTACTTCCTACTATTTTTTCTTGTCCAATTGTCTGGGCATCTGTATCACTCGTCCTTCATGCCCATCCTATTGTCCTCCATAGAGTGTATATAGTCTTTACTACTTCCCAACCTTTCTTAGGGCATTGTTTATTCTCCATAACCATCCCATTGCTACTAGTTGCTTCTTTCTACTTGGTTCTCTTGGAAATATTATGTTACGCCCCGACCTGGTTTGGTCGGATCCTCGTGATCAACTTGCCACTCTCTCAGTTTATTAAAGGGTTTCCCCTCATTATAAACTGTAAAGAGTAACGCGTCCTTTAAACCAACAACTTTTCCTGGAATAACATAAATCAAAACTGCATAATATTTTAAATTTATCATACCTATCTCAGAAGTATCTTAGTTTATGTTCTTTAAGGGTAGGCTTTTCGGGATTTCCTGAAAGGGATATAAGGGAGGGGGGTGAGTACGACTACTCAGGGAATGGGTTTTCGAAATTTAACTTTTAGGAAAAAAAATTGTATTGGAGTTTGTCAGACTCCTTATTTTCTTTCAAAAATCCTTTCATTTCAAATCTCTATTTTTATCACCATTTCTTATTAATTATGGTGTATTATCACCCAGACACATCCTTCATCATGAAGGTCAATCACACAATAGCAGGCCAACCTGTCCACTAAACCCACTTGTGGTGTCAGAGCGACTTTACCGGCCACCTAGATAGAAGCACGTCTGCTTCTACCTTGAGAATGAGTGGATGTATGCGACATCAGACCCTTAATCCCAAAATCAATTCTCCGTGTCCATATGAGAACAGAGACCCCATCACGACCCCACCCCAGTCCCATGCGCTTGAAGCTACGTTGAGCTTCACAAGGTCACTTGGTCCGACGATCTACCCTTATACCCACTAGGTCGTCCAGGACCCTAGAACACATCACAACCCCTCTTGGGCGTCTTGAAGGTCCCGTAATCATAGTGCATTCACAATCAATATTTTCCAATATTGCCATATAATCAGTGGTGCCACTAGTCCAACGGCCCCGACCCTCAACTTAACCTGCAGCTCTTTGTCTTTACTAGTTTGGAGACTTGTCATGTCGCACTGCCACTAGTTGATTGATTATGTCGGTCTTATCTTGGTACCATGGCTAAACAATTCATTTATTTAAAGTTTTATGGCATATGACTCATGTTTGTTTACGAGCTCCTACTCATGCCAACTGGCCTTGGGCCCACTGTACGAGATTTTCAAAATTGGGCATATTAGCTCCCAATTTCCAAAATCGAGGCTCTCGGCCTATCAAAGCTATTCGACCTCCCATCAAGAAGGTCTCCTAAATTGTTTAAGCAGTGGCACACAGTCAAGGGAGAGCACTTCCAACAAAACATATTTTCAACTATCCATCATACCAACCGGGTATAAGGATATCTCCACTCATAACCGATGAACGGGTTTTCCACTTCCTCGGAGAATGTTTTATCATACCAACTTGGTATGATCTACTTACAATCAGTAGGTAGTTTTTCTGTGTCATATTGACATCACTCTTCTAAGTTGTGACGTTTAAAAATACCACTTAATAGTGGGTTTTCATTTCGAGGTACTTATCATCCCCAACCGGATATGATATAAAATCCCACTCACCTAATTGTTTAGTGAAATTCCACTTAGTTTCCGTCCCTAGCAAGCTTAACTTCAGCTAGCGTTCCTGATATCTCATTTTCCTACACGAAATGATCATAGTTGTTCATTATTCTTTGGCCTAATAGCCCTCATTCGTTCCAATGAATAAGAAAAACTAACTTTTCCTTTATTTGCATTTTGGTCCCTAAAGTTATTTCTCTTTAACTTTAAGTCCATAATGCTAGTTTTTTCTAAAATTGAGTCCGAAAACTTTTAAAATTCCCCTTGGGACCTCAATTTATTCAATTTCACAAAAAGAGGTTAAATTTTCCAAATTTGCAATTTGATCCCCCAAATTTTCCAAAATTACCATTTTGCCCTTCCTTTACAAAAATGGTAAGTTTTATCCCAAAAATTCTAAAATTCCTCAATTGGCCATCTAACTTTCTTATCATGCCCAATTGACCCTCAATTTTGGAAAATTACATTTTATTCCTTCGAATTTTTGAAAATCCCCAATATCCCCAAAATTTCCCCCAATTTCAACACACTAACATAGCCGAATTTGATTTCATCAAATTGACTAATCAAACACTTCTAATTGTTGAAATTGAGTTTCTAAATGTTCATACGATTCCATAGCACTTTGAATGGTATGTTTTAATGTCGTTACGAGCTCAAACGGATCTTCACCGAAAAACAAACTATAAAGAGAGAAGGTCTGAGCTTTCTATCTGGGCAGGTATCTCTCCTCCTGAGATTCTTCCTAGAATCAAGAATGACATCAATTGATATTAAATTGAATTAGAATTTCGTCAATGAAATTCTACTGAATCTCAGTCTAATATTGGTCGAAAATTGTGAATTCGAGGAAACAGGCTCTAATACCACTGAAGTTATCATGCTTCGACCCAGTTTGGTTAGATCCCCGTGATCAATCCACCACTCTCCTGACTTACAAAGGGTTGCCCCTTCTTTATAAACCGTGAGGAGTAAGCCATCCTTCAAACTTGTACCTTTCCTAGAATAACATAAATCAAAATTGCATAAAATTTTAAACTTATCATACCTGCCTTATAGGTGTGTTAGCTGGTGGTCTTTGGGTAAGTTTTCTAGGGTTACCTGAAAAGGATATAAGGGAGGGGGTGAGTTCAAAGACTTAGTGAATTGGTGTTTAGGGTATGACTTTCAGAAAAACTGGTAAGTAGTTTTTCTGCATAATTTTCACATCACTTTCTCTAAGTGGTGATGATTAAAATAACACTAAATAGTGGGTTTTTATACCGATGCACTTATCATTCCCAACCGGGTATGATGTATAATCCCACTCACAACCGGTAAGTGGTTT
Source organism: Trapa incisa (assembly GCA_030064435.1). Classification (NCBI taxonomy): domain Eukaryota; kingdom Viridiplantae; phylum Streptophyta; class Magnoliopsida; order Myrtales; family Lythraceae; genus Trapa; species Trapa incisa. The sequence continues at coordinate 18,725,258 of CM057785.1, read as the reverse complement.
TTAATTTTAAGTTGTGCTCATCATCCCAATCGGGTATGATGTTTGTAAACCCACTCACCCGTTAACGCAGTAAATTCCACTAGACAGGTTCTTTGTATTCATGCGAGCTCGTCCATGTTGGCGTTCCCGATACTTCGTGTTCCTACACGATATGAACATCCTTGTTCACTATAACTCGACTTAACAACCTTCATTCATTTCCAATGAATGAGAAAACCCAAACTTTTTAGTTATTTACAATTAGATCCCTAAAGTTATTTCTCTTTAGCTTTAAGTCCCCAAATGCCGGTTTTTCCTCAAATTGAGTCCCAAAACTTTTAAAATTTATCTTGGAACCTCAACTTATTCAATTTCACAAAAAGGGGTTTAATTTTCCCAAATTTCCAATTTGGTCCCCTAACTTTTCCAAAATTACCATTTTGCCCTTCCTTTACAAAAATGGTAATTGTTGCCCCAACAATTCCAAAATTCCTCAATTGGTCCTCCAACATTATTTTCATGCCCAATTGACCCTCAATTTCATAAAATTGCATTTTGGTCCTTTGAATTTGAAAAATCCCCAATTTTCCTCAATTTTCCTCCCAATTTCAACTCTTCAACACTGCCGAATTTGATTTCATCAAATTGACCTTTCAAACACCTCTAATTGTTGAAATTGGAGTTGAAATTGAGATCCTACATGTTCATATGATTCTAAGGAACTTTAAATCACTAATTTTAACGTCGAAACGAGTTCAAACAGAGTTTCGCCGGAAAACAGACTGTAGAGAGAGAAAGCTTCAATTTCTCACCGGTGAGGGCACATCGGTATGAGATTTCGATCTAGGCAGATAGCTATTATCTTGAGGTTCATCCTAGAATGAAGAATCATATAAATTGATGCCAAATTGAGTTAGAATTTTATTATTGAAATTCTGTTAGTTCTCTCTCTATCATTGGTCGAAAATTGTAGAGGGGAGCTGAATCGGCTTACCTTTCAGTCCTAATTCAGTCATGGGAGGGCTGAGTAAGTGTTGGCAAGGCTTGGTTTGGCCTAAGAAGGGCTCGAAATGGCCAATTTCAACTTGGCCGAAACAGGGCAGCTTCGGTCCGCCGGAGCTACTTCACTGGTGCATCATGTCGGCGCTTCTCTAGTGATTCTCGGATTGACTAGAGTTTGCTATGAATAGCTGACTTCCCCCCCAGTTCTAAAGAGCCCGACCACTCCTTCCGAGGTTAAGAAAAATGTTCAAGTCAAAGCTCTGGTTTAAGCTTAACTGGGAAATAGAATAGTAGAGAGAGAGAGAGAGAAGTGTTTGGGTGTGAGGAGAATGAATGGGGATGACCTCTTTATATAGGTGTAAAACCGTGTATTAAATTGAAGAGATTTACTACTCTCAGGTAAACACGCTTAACTTTAGAGTTCTTATGGATTCTTTTTCACCTAAACCAATTTGGTTTTTCTCTTCTTATTTGTCTGAAGTTTCTTTTCCAAATTTTAATGAACCCTTTGGATCATCCGGAAGTAAATTTCTAAATTGCTTGTTCCCAAATGATCGGTTTCATGAACCAGTTCGATTTTTCTCACTCGGTTTGACTGGTTCTTTTTCCAATTTTCCTTAGCTCAAAAGGGCAGGATTTACAGATGTTGTCACATCAATCACCTCTCATTCAGTAACATAAGGATAAAGACATTAAATAAAAAATAAAAGTGTTGAAAAACTCAACCACATTTTCTTATTCACTTTCTTTTACTTGTCCCTTTTGATATGATTTTCTTTTACTTATCCCTTTTGATATGATTTTCTTTTACTTGTCCCATAGTAACGTGTTCCCATTTCCATTTGGGAATTGGTAGAGGTTGTAGCAGTCTTAAGGGTTTTTGGTGTTTTACTTTGATTTGTTGGTAGGACAAGCATCGTGCTATCTACTCTGTGATGTCCCTCTTCATATCTTTCCACTAATAACCCTGCTTGAGCGTGCAATACATCTTGGTATTGCTAGGATGCATCACATACATAGGGTCGTGTGCCTCCTCCAGTACTAGCCTCTTCAATTCCTTTTCTTGAGGAGCACACACCCTACCCTTTATAGGTCAATAATCCATCACCTCGAAAGTTGTAGTCTGGGGTTGTTCCCTCATTGGTCGGGTCCAAGTAAGGCTGGAGTTTCTTGTCCCCCTTTTGGTGGACCTTGATTTGCCCCATTACGCTGGGCCTTACAACTACGTCAGCCACCAAACATCTCTTTTCTTTATCTACCTTGTGGTCCACTTTCATTCTTCTCAACTGTTGTAGCAAGGTTAGGTAGTTCGTCTTTATTTTAGCGATCGCGGTTCAATATTTGTGACTAAGAGCATCCGCCACCACATTATCCTTCCCGGGGTGGTATTCTATCACAAGGTTGTAGTTCTTCACCAATTCTAGCCACCTTCTTTGGTGGAGATTTAACTCTTTTTGAGTTAAGAAGTAATTAAGGCTCTTGTGATTTGTATACATTATGCACTTAACCCCGTATAAGTAGTGTCGTCAAATCTTGAGGGCAAACACTATTGCAGATAACTCTAAGTCGTGAGTAGGGTAGTTCCTCTCATGTGTCTTTAATTGTTGTGAGGCGTAGGTGATAACCTTTCCCTACTTCATTGATACACACTCGAGTCCTTTTCCGGGTGCATCACTATAAACGGTATACTCCCCCACACTTGGATCAGGCAGGGTGAGTGTGGGCGCCATTTTTAAAAGGGACATTAATTCCCGAAAGGATTTCTCACAGGTTTCATCCCACTTGTACTCCACTCCCTTCCTTGTGAGGCAGGTTAAAGGGTCTGTGAGAAGTCCTGTACAAACCGTCGGTAGTACCCTGGTAGTCCTAAGAAGTTGCATATCTTGGAGGTGTTCTTGGGTGCCTTCTAGTCAGATATGGCTTCTACCTTTGCCAGAGCTACCTTGACTCCATCCTTGGACACTAAGTGCCCTAAGAACCCCACCTCTTGCAACCAAAATTCACACTTGGAAAACTTTGCTTATAAGCGATTTCTTCATAGAGTCTCTAGGGTGACGACCATATGTTCCTTGTGCTCCATCCTAGTTCGTGTGTATATAAGTTTGTCATCTATGAATGCAATCATGAACTTGTCCAAGTGAAGCTGGAACACTTGGTTCATTATATCCTTAAAAGTTGCATGAGGAATTTGTCAAGCCAAAAGACATCACTTTGAATTTATAGTGTTCGTACTTGGATCAAAATGTGGTCTTAGGTATATCTCCCTCTTGGATCTTGAGTTGGTAGTATCATGTTTGGTGATGTCATGCCCCGACCTGGTTTGGTCAGATCCCCATGATCAACCCACCTATCACGCCCCGACCCAGTTTGGTCGGATCCCCATGATCAACCCGCCACTCTCCTGGTTTATTAAAGGGTTTCCCCTTATTGTAAACCATAAAGAGTAAGGTTTCCTTTAACCTGCACCTTTTCTTGGAATAGCATAATCAAAACTGCATGAAATTTAAAACTTTACATACCTGTCTTACAGGCATCTTTAGTTGACGGTCTTTAAGGGTAGGCTTTCTGGGATTTCCTGAAAGGGATATAAGAGAGGGGGTGAGTACAACTACTTAGTGAATGTGTTTTTTTTAAATGTCTACTTTTAAATTTTAAGAAAAACGTTTACATGGAGTGTGCTAGACTCCTTTCTTTTCAAAAATCCCTTCATTTAAAAATTTGGGTTTTTCCATTACTTCTTAGTTATCGGTGTGTCATCACCCAACACACATCCTTCATCATGAAGGTTACACATATTCGCAAGTCAGTATCACTACTAAACCCGCTAGTGGCTTCGGAGCGACTTTTCCTACCACCCTGATAGAAGTATGACCACTTCTACCCTAGGAATGAGTGGATGTACGTGACATCCAACCCACAATCCCGAAATAACTTCTTCGTGTCCGTATGAAGACAGTGATCTCATCCCGTCCCCACCCCAGTCTCATGCACTTGATGCTACTCCAAATTTTGCACAGACACATGGAACGACGAACTACCCTTATAGCCACCAGGTCGTCCAGTGCCCTTAGGACGCATCACTACCCCTCATGGGTGTCTTGATGATCTCGTACTCATAGTGCATGCGTAAATAATGTTTTCTCATATTGCCATGTAATTTGTGGTGCCACTGGTCCAACGGCCCCAACTCTCAACTCAACCCACAGTTGTTTCTCTTGACTGGTCCGTCGACCTGTCATGTCGCACTATCGCTAGTTGACTGAGCATGTCGGTCCTATCTTGGTACCATGGCCAAACAATTCACTTATTAAGTTTTATGGCACATATATCATGTTCGTTTACAAGCTCCTGCTCGTGCCAACTAACCATGGGCCCACTGTATGAGATTTTTAAAATTGGGCATTTAGTCCCCAAGTTCCAAAACCGAGGCCCTCGGCCTATCAGAGCTATTTGAGCTCCCATTGAGAAGGTCTCTCGAATTGTTTAAGCATTGGCACACAGTCAAGGGAGAGCACTTCCAAAAAAACATATGTTTTCTCTATCCATTACACTACCAAGGTATAAGGACACCCCCGTTCATAACCGATGAACAAATTTTCAACTTCCTTCAAGGAAGTCTCATCATACCAATCGAGTATGATCTATTTACAACCGGTAAGTAGTTTTTCCACATGATTTTCACATTACTTTCCCTAATTAGTGATGTTTAAAATACCGCTTAATAGTGGGTTTTCATACCGAGGTACTTATTATTCCCCACCGGGTATGATATAAAATTTCCACTCAGAACCGATAAGTGGTTTTAAAATTTTAAGTTGTGCTCATCATCCCAACCAGGTATGATGTTAGTAAACCCACTCACCTGTTAATGTCGTGAATTCCACTAGACCAATTCTATGTATTCACGCAAGCTTGTCCTTATTAGCGTTCTCGGTACTTCGTGTTCCTACACGATATGAACATCTCGGTTCATTATCATTCGGCCTAATCACCTTCATTCATTCCAAATGAATGAGAAAGTCAAACTACCATTTATTTGCAAATAGGTCCCTAAAGTTATTTCTCTTTAACGTTAAGTTCCTAATGCTGATTTTTCCTCAAATTGAGTCCTGAAACTTCTAAAATTTATCATAGGACCTCAATTTATTCCATTTCACAAAAAGGAGATTAATTTCCTAAATTTCCAATTTGGTCCTCCAATTTTTTTCCAAAATTACCATTTTGCCATTCCTTTACAAAAATGGTAAGTTTTGCCCCAAAAATTCCAAAATTTCTCAATTGGTCCTCCAACATTATTTTCATGCCCAATTGGACCTCAATTTCATAAAATTTCATTTTGGTCCTTCGAATTTTGAAAACCTCTAATTTTCCCCCAATTTCAACTATTCAACACTGTCGAATTTGATTTCATCAAATTGATCGATCAAACACCTCTAATTGTTGAAATTGGAGTTCAAATTGACTTCCTACATGTTCATACGATTCTAAGGAACTTTGAATTGTAGATTTTAACGCCAGAATGAGCTCAAACGGAGCTTCGCCGGAAAACAGACTATAGAGAGAGAGCATCGATTTCTCACTGATGAGGCCATGACGATCCAAGCTTTCGATCTGGGCAGATAGCTCTCATCTTGAGTTTCATTCTAGAATTAAGAATCACATTAATTGATGCCGAATTGAATTAGAATTTCATTATTGAAATTCTGCTGGTTCTCTCTCTAGCACTAGCCGGGAATTGCAGAGGGGAGCTGAATTGGCTTACCTTTCAGTCCTAATTCGGCCGTTAGAGGGCTGAGGAAGTGTTGGGAAGGCTTGGTTTGGCCTGAGGAGGGCTCGAAATGACTGATTTTAACTCGGCCAAAACAATGCAGCTTTGATCCGTCGGAGCTGCTTCACTGTTTCATCACGCCGGTGTCTCACCGGCAACCCTCGGAGTGAATGGAGACTATAGATGTGTAGCTGACTTCTCTCCAGTTCTAAAGAACCCGACCTCCTCTTGTTTGGCTTAGAAAAGACCCCATGTCAGAGCTCTAAATCAAGCTTCACCGGAAAATGGAGCAGTTGAGAGAGAGTGGAGTTTTTAGGTGTGGAGAGGATTAATTGGGAGGGGCTCTTTATATAGGGAGCTTGGAGACCCGTTGGCTGTCCGTTTGGCACCGTTATTGCTGACATTGAAGACCTAAAATGCCCCGAACAGAAGCGTTTCTTCTTCGCCTGCATTTCTACAATTTCCTAGTGAGTGAACAGTGCTGTCATCCTAAGGAAGAAGATGACACTATTCCGAACCGCACCAGACCGGTCCGAACCGGGTTCAAAGCTTAAATTGGTTGGTTCACCCTCCATTTGATCGAGTTTTTCAAATATAAAAATTTCTAAATTCATCTAAATTCATTCTCTATTTAATGATGGCATCAAATCTCCAATTTGAATGATTTAAGCTACCTAGAAAAATGAATTTATGATTCGGTTCAATAGTGGTTCAAACCGGTTCAGATCCAGTTCACCTGAACAGGTTTGGTTTTCATCCCCAATTCCTTCACAAGTCTATTTCCATGTCTTTTGTGACTCCTTGGGTCACTTAGGGTCTATAAAATTCATAGTTTACTATCTCTTTATCGATTCTGATTCATAAACCGGCTTGGTCCTTAAACTGGTTCTATTCGGTTCGGGTCCAGTTCACCCGAACCAGTCTAGTTTTTAAACTTGCATAAAATTTTAAACTTATCATACATGCCTCACAATTGTATTAAATTGTGGTATTTGGTAGGCTTTCCCCAAGATTACCTAAAAGGGGTATAAAAGAGTGGGTGAGTTCAACGAATCAGTGAATAGGTGTTTAAAATATAACTTTCAAAAAATAGTTTGAATTGGAGTGTGCCGGACTCCTTATTTTACATTTAAAAACCTTTCATTCTCGAATCTCAGTTTTTCATAGCCATTTCTCATCATAACAGTGTGTTTATCAACCAATACATGCCCTTCATCATAAAGGGAACACACATTCATAGGCAAGTACGTCCATTGTACCTACTTGTGGCTTCGGAGTGACTTTACCGACCATCTATATAGAAGCATGCCCACTTCTACCCTAATAATAAGTGGATGTATGTGACATCTGATCCACAATTCCGTAACAAAATTCTGTGTTCGTATGAGGACACATAACTCATCCCGACCACACCAGTCTCTTGCGCATGAAGCTACGTCGAGCTTCCAAGACTGCTGGCACGACTAACTGCCCTTATCTCCACCATGTCATCCAGTAGCCCCATGACACATCACTACCCCCTCTTGGGTGTCTTGAAGGGTCCCGTAGCACAGTGCATGCACAAATCAATAATTTTTCACATAAGCCATATAATCTGTGCTGCCATTGGTCCAACGGCCTTGACCCTCAACTCGACCTGCAGCTGTTTGTCTTGACTGGTCCGTAGACCAATCATGTCGCACTATTGCCAATCCATCGATTATGTCAGTCCTGCCTTGTTACCATGGCCAAACAATTTATTCATTTAAGTTTTCATGGCTTAAAATCATGTTTAAATAATCCTACTCACATCCGATAAGTAGGTTTTTAAGTTTTAAAACTAGTACTTATTATCCCAACTAGGTATAAAGTATAAAGTTCCTACTTACCCAATGACCGTGATGTGTTCGTCCCTAGTTTGTTTCAACGTCCACGCTTACTCTCTTGCTTGCATTCTGGTTCCAAGTGTCCATACATAGTTTGGATATCATTATTAGAAGGATTCGACATGATAACATTTTGTTTCTCATGTATGAGTGACTAGGCCCAAATCTTTTGTTTATTGCACTTAGGTCCCTAAAATCCATACTTCTTGACTTTAGGTGCCTAGTATTAAAGTTTTCCCAAATTAAGTCCCAAGGGCTTCCAATTTCTTCCTAGGGTCCTTAATTTACTTAAAATTGTGAACAGGGCTCAAGTTTTCCAAATTACCAATTTCGTCCCCAATTTTCTAAAATTACCGTTTTCCCCTACTTTCCAAAAATAGCTAATTGAATCCCTAATTCATTGAAAAATTAACCATTTTGTCCGTCAATATCTTTATCAATGCCAATTGACATTCAATTTGGATAAATTCTATTGAGGTCCCTCAATTTTTTGAAAAACCAAATTTCCCCTTAATTTCTACCCCTCTCAACTAACCAAATTTGATTTTTTCGAATTGGCCATTCAAACGGGGTTAATTGCTCCAATTGAGGATATGGATCGATTCCTACACTTCCATACTATTCAATGGAGCTTTGAATCACAACATTTGAGTCTGAAATGAGCTCAAATGGAGCTTCGCTAGAAAATTGTTCGTAGAGAGATAAAGCTTCAAAATCTTGCTGTCGGAGGTGGGGCGATTCGAGCGCTTGACCTGTGGAGGTAGCTCTCATCCTTAGGGTCTTCCTAGGATCAAGAATTGCTATAATTGATGTCCATATCAATGGGAATTTTGTTAGTGAAGTTTAACACATTCTATCACGCCCCAACCCAACTTGGTCAGATCCTCCTAAGCAACCTGCCACTGCTTTTAGTCTGTTAAAGGGTTTCACCCTTTTTAAACTACGAGGAGTAAGACATCCTTCTTTCCTAGAATAGCACTATACAAAACTGAATATCTTAAAACAAACATACTTGTCTTACAAAGAGTTTTTAAGTTTTCCCTTAGTTACTTAAAAGGGGTAAAAGGGAGGGTGGTGAGTTCTACAACTCAGTGAGTGAGTGTTGGGAGGGAGTTTTCATGAAAACAACATTAATCAAATTGTGCCAAAATTCTTATTTCCTTTAACAGGATCTTTCCTCAAATTTAAGTTTTCAATTTTTCAAAACCTTTTTCCAAGGTTTACCAATTCTTTTCCAAGGATTATCAAGTCCTTTCCAAGGTTTTCAAAACCTCTTTCCCATTTTCATATTAGGTGTGTTTCACAAACAACACAAACCCTTCATCAGGAAGGGTACATACATATTTGTGAGATTCTGTTACAATGACTGCACCCACTTGTGGATCGGAGCATCTTCACCATCCACCTTGATAGAAGTCCCTAACTTCTACCCAGAGTCTAAGTGAACGTCCCAATCATTTGACCCTTAAAATCAAAATACTTCATGTCCAAGTGAGGACAGAGACCTCATCCCAACCCCACCCTGGTCTCATGTGCTTGAAGCTACGTTGAGCTTCCCTGACTACTGGCACGACAAACTACCCTTATCTCTACCATGACATCCAATAGCCCTTAGGATGTATCACTAGCCCTCTTAGGCGTCTTGATGGTCCTATACCACAGTGCATGCACAAACAACAATTTTCACATTGCCATTTATCTTTGGTGCCACTGGTCCAATGGCCCTGACCCTCAACCCAACCTGTAGCTATTTATCTTGGACGGTCCATCGACTTGGCCCTGACGCACTACCTCTAGTCCATCGAGTATGTCGGTCCTATCTTGGTACCATGGCAAAATTACATATCCATTTCATTAAGAGTTTTCATGGCTTTCATATATCATGTTTGTTTATAAGCTCCTACTCGTGCCCACTAGCCTTGTGCCCACTATTGGTAATTTTCCAAAATTAGGCATTTTGCCCCTCCACAAGTTCAAAACTAAGGCCTTTGGCCTATCTAAGCTGTTCTAGCATTCGTCAAGAAGGTATCCAAAAAAGTTTAAGCTCTGCTTCACAGTCAGGGGAGAACACATATGATAAAAACATATTTCAATTCATCACACCAACCGAGTGTGTTGATATCTCTGCTTACAACCGACAAGTGAGTTTTCTTCTTCATTCAAGGAAGTCCATCATACTAACCAAGTATGATTTTCTCTACTTACAACCGGTAAGTAGTTTTTCGCTTAGTTCTCACATCACTCCCATCAAAGTGTGATGTTAAAATCCCACATATAAGTGGTTTTTCATTTCCGAGGCGCTCATCATCCCAACCGGGTATGATGTGAATAAACCCACTCACCCGATGACAGTAGTTTATTCTTCTCCAGTCGACCTTTGCCTTCATGCTAGCTTATCCTTGCTGATGTTCCCATCCCTCATGTTCCTACACGACTTAGACATCCTTATCTATTAAAATTTGTCATAACAACCTTCATTTCTCTCGTATAAACTAGGCAAAATTTTGTGAGTTAATTCCACTTAGTTCCCTAAAGTTCATTTTCCTGGACTTTTGGACCCTAATGCTAACTTTTCTTCAAATTGAGTCTTGAAACTTCCTAAAATTCTCTTTGGGTGCTAAATTTTCACAAAATTGTTTAATGGGCTTAAATTTTCCAAATTTCCAATTTGGTCCCCACCTTTTTAAAAATTACCATTTTGCCCCTACTTTCAAAAAATGGCAATTTGACCTAAATTATTCAAAAAATCAACCAATTTGTCCTCCAACATCTTTTCCTGGCCAATTGGTCATCAATTTTGAGAAATTGCAAAATGGACCCTCAATTATACGAAATCCCTAATTTTACCCAAAATTTTCCCCCAATTTCTCCCATTGAATCTAACCGAATTTGATTTCTTTATATTGGCCATTAAATCAAGGTAAATTACTCTAATTGAAGGTATGGATGAGCTCCTACACATCCATACAATTCAATTGAGCCTTGAATCATGTCATTTTTGTCCGAATTATGCTCAAATGAAGTTTTACCTAAAAATTAAGCGTAGAGAGAGAAAGCTTCGAAAGCTTACTATCGAAGATGCGACGGTCTGATCTCTCTCATAGGGAAGGTAGCTCACTTCTTGAGGTACCTTCTAGGATCCAAAATTCCTACAATTGCCCTTGAATCAAGGGAGAATTTTGTAAGTGAAATTCTATAGTTTCTCTCTCTTACTCCATCATACAACGACTGAGGAGGGCTAAATTGGCTTACCTTTAAGCTCAGTTGAGTTTATATGAGGGCTATCGGGATGTTGGAAGAGCTTGGTTTAGCCGGAGGAGGGCTGACTTTGGTCGAATTCAGCTTGGCTAAAAGAAGGCAACTTCGGTCTGTTGGAGCTGCCTCACGATTTGATTCCACCAACGCTTCTCCATCAGTCCTCGGATTGAACGGAGGTTGCTATTAGATAGTTGGCTTCCCCCAAATGCTAAAGAACCTGACCTCACCTTCGAAGGTTGAGAAAATAGCCCAAGTCGGAGCTCTGATTCAAGCATCACCAGAAAATGGAGTAGTTGAGAGAGAATGGAGTTTTCAGGTGTGAGGAGGATGTATGGAGAGGATCTCTTTATATAGGGAGCTTGGGGACTCTCTGCCCGACTGTTTGACATCTTGGTTGCACTAATTCATGACCTAAAATACCTTGAGTGGAGGTGATTCATCTTTGCTGGTGCTGTCTGTTCTTCCGTCGAATGAATAGTGTCGTCATCTGAAGGAAGAAGACGACACTGTTCTAAACCAAACCATACCGGTCTAACTAGGTTCAATGCTTAAATCTGCCGGTTTAGGCCCATTTCGTCCAAGTTTTTCAAAAATAAAATTTTCTAAATTCATTCTCTATCCAATGGCGGCTTAAATTCTCCAATTTAAATATTTTAAGCCTCCTAGAAAAAAGAATTTCACAATCGGTTTAAACCAGTTCAATTAGGTTCACCTGATCCGGTCTGGTTTTCTCTTCCAATTTGTCCCAAAGTATTTTTTCCATGATTTTTATAACTCTTTAGGTCACCCAGGATTTGTAAATTTCTCATTTTGTGCTTTCTCTATCGATTAAGGTTAATGAATCGGTTTGACTTTCTCTCTTGAGTTGACCGGTTCTTCCTCCAATTTTCTTATATTTAAGGGACGGGGTTTACAACTCTCCCCTCCTTTTAGAAGTTTTGTTACCAAAACTAAATTAGCATTGTTTGCCTCAAGAAAAAAATTTTCCTTGATGTCCACTTGGGGTTTACTTGACATGCTAACACTTCGGTTGTTCTTTCACTTAACCCATTTATAACACGTACTTAAGGAATTTCCTTTCCTTTCCATTGTTCACTCATTCCATGGAGTTTATCATAACTAGGCATGTTTTACCCACTATTCCAAAGGCACATCCTTAGGCTCACTTCTTCCTCTGCTTAGGGCAAGATTCTTCCTTTGAGGTTCTTGCTAGAGACTTCAAGATTGGGATTTCCAAAAATGCTCAATCGTTCCCTTGTCTAGTTATTCTCTTGATCTTTGAAACCTTTAGTTCGGTATTCTTTCGAGTATTATGTACTTGTTTTGATGGGTTTCAGTGTTATCAACCCTTCATCTTATTTCGAACCTTCCTCCATTTGTTATTTATTACAACTTCGGTCCAAATTATTTTTGACCTCGTTATGCTTACTAGCTAATTCTTCCATACTTTAGTAATATTTTCCTTGGGACTATTGGGCTTACATGTCCCTTTCAACGTGACATGTTCCAGAACCTATCTTTGTCCATTATATTTCTATAACACTTCCTTATTGGGTCTTTCCAGTGTCAATCATTGGGATTCCTGACGCCTTAGCAACACACTCAGATTCTTCCCTTCTTATGTCCTTCCTCATTTCAGGTGGTGATATTTACTCAAGAATTTTCATTTTCTTTAACCCGCTCGTTCTTTCTTCTGACAATTTCATGATTTCTTTATTTGGGGAGTTCTCCATTCATTGTTTTAATTCAACACTATGTCCAGCAAAGTAGAAATTTCCCTCTTAGGCGCTATATGTTTGAATTTCTTACTATTACTTGAAGGTTTCCTTCTTTCGCATTTTTACACCCTTTTGAATTAGAGCTTTTACCCATCCTTATCATTCACCGACCTTAATTTTCCAGTTTACCCTCTACTTTCCTATCTGAGGTATCTCTGATTGTCGGTCTTAGTTCGTGTACTCTACACTATGCTCGTCCTATTGTCCTTCTTAGTGCATCATTTATTCTTCTTGACCATCCCATTGTTACTAATTGCTTCCACCCACTAGGTTCTTATGAAATCCCTATTTGGCTTCTTTGTTCTTACGAAACAGGTCACACTTTATAAACCCCGCCCTTTGGAGTTAAGGAAAACAAGTGAAAGAACCGGTCAAACCAATTGAGAAAATTGAACCGGTTCACAAACCCCAATCATAGAGAATGAGCCAATTCAGAAATTGACAACTCCTGAGTGACCCAAAGGGGTAGAAAAACCTTGGAAAGTGACCTTAGGACAATTTGGGAGAGAAAACTAAATCGATTCAGGTGAACCAGATCCGAACCAGATTAAACCAGTTTGGACTGGTTTGAACCACTATTGAACCAAATGCTAAATTTATTTTTCTAGGTGGATAAGAAAATTGAAATTGGAGAATTGTGACCACCATTTGATAGAGAATGAATTTACAAAATTTTAATTTTGAAAAAACTCAATCGAATTAGGCCTGAACCAAACAATTTAAGCATTAAACCCAGTTTAGACATGTCCAGTCCGGTTTGGAACAGTGTCATCTTCATCCTTCATATGACAGAACTGTTCACTCGCTAGAAAATTCAACACCGCCGGTGAAGAAGAAACGTTTCCATTTAGTACATTTCAGACCATCAATGACTATCATTAAGGTGCCAAATGAACGACCAGAGAGTCCCCGAGCTCCCTATATAAAGAGCCCTACTCCATTCATCCTCCACATACCTAAAAACCTCCTCCTTTATGAGCTACTCAATTTTCTAATAAAGCTCGAACCAGAGCTCCGACATAGGGTCTTTTTTGAAACAAAGAAGGTGTGGTTGGGTTCCTTAGACTTGGGGATAAGTAAGCTACATGGTGGTAGTCTCCAATTGCTCTGTGGCTCACTAGAGAAGTGCCAATGTGATCGAACAATGAAGCAGCTTCGATGGACTGAAGCTGCCCACTTACAACCAAATTAGAGCGGAAAGGTAAGACAATTTGGCTTTCCTCTCTGAATTTAGATTGGTGCTAGAGAGAGAATCGATAGATCATTACTGACCAAATTTTCCCTCAATTCGACATAAATTTAGGTGATTCTTGATTCTAGGAGAAACCTCAGGTTGAGAGCTATCTACCCAGATTGAAAGCTCATACCACCGCACCCTCGATGAAAAGCTTTTGAAGCTTTCTCTCTCTACGTTCAGTTTTGTTTGAGCTTGTTTTGACATAAATTCACGTGATTCAAAGTGAAATTTAATTGTATGAGATGTAGGAACTTAAATCTAACTTCAATTTCAACAATTAAACTCATTTGATCGATTAATTTGATGAAATCAAATTTGGCCAAGTTGAAAGGTTGAAATTGGGGGAAAATTTGGGGATTTCGAAAATTCGAGGGACTAAAGTTAAATTTCCTAAAATCGAGGGGCAATTGGGCATGGTAAAGATGTTGGAGGACCAAATGGTCAATTTTTGGAATTTTTGGGGTAAAATTTACTATTTTTGTAAAGTAGGGGAAAAATGGTAATTTTGGAAAAATTGGGTACCAAATTGGGAATTTGGGGAACTTGAAACCCTTTTTGTAATTTTGAATAAATTGATATCCCAAAGTAAATTTTTGAAGTTTCGGGACTCAATTTGAGGAAAACTCGGCAATATGGACATAAAGTTAAGGAAAAAAACTTTAGGGACCTAATTTCAATTAATTGAAAAGTTGGGTAATTTATTCATTCGTGATGATTAAATTATTTCAAGCCAAAGTATAATGAACAAGGATGTTCATATCATGTAGGAATGTGAAGCATCTGGAATACTAGCTAAGGCAAGCTCGTTAAGGGACAAAAAGCTGATTGAGAAGGATTCACGACATTCACGGGTGAGTGGGATTTTTATATCATACCTTGTTGGGATGATAGCAACTCGGAAATGAAAACCGGCTACAGTGGGTGATTTTGACATCACATCTGGATGGGGTGATGTGAGAAAACATGAAAAACTACTTACCGATTGTAAGTATAGCATACTCGGTTGATATGATTAACTTCCTAGAATGAAGTAGAAAACCCATTCATCGATTATGAATGGAGATGTCCTCATGTCTTGTTGTTGTGATGGATAGCTGAAAGATTATTTTGTCAGAAGTGCTCTCCCTTGACTACGTGCCACTACTTAAACTTTTTGGGCAACCTTCTTAATGGGAGCATGAATAGCTTAGATAGTTTGGATGCCTCGGTTTTAGAACTTGGAGGCTAATATGTCCGATTTTGAAAAATCTCGTATAGTGTGCGCAAGGCCAGTTTGCATGAGAAGGAGCTCGTACGTAAACAAACATGAGTTTAAGCCATGAAAACTTTTAAATGAATGTTGTGTTTGGCCAAGGTACAAAGTCAGGACCAACATACTCGATGGACTGGCGGTAGTGCGACAAAACACGTCGACGAACTAGTCGAGACAAACAGCTGCAGGTCAAGTTGAGAGTCATGACAGTTGGATAAGTGGCACCAATGTTTAAATGGCTTTTGAGAAAAATTGTTGTTTTGTGCATGCACTAAGGTACGCAACCTTCAAGATGCCCAAGAGGGGTAGTGATGTGTCTTAGAAGGCTATTGGACGACGTGGTTGGATCGCGGTAGGGTGATTGATCGTAAAAAACTTAGAATAGAACACTCTAGAAGAAGGATGAGAACAGGAAGTTGGATCGCGGAAGGAGAATGTTCCTAGCTAAAGTAATCAAAAGAGGGATTATCTCAAACATGAAATAAAATAAGGCCCTAATTAAAAGATATAAGTGACTAAGTAAGTGTTTGAAGACGCTAAGTGGGATCTACTTCCAAGGAAGCAAGAAAATCAAATAGGGATTTTAGACGGACCAAGTTAAAGGAAATAACCCATAATAACATAATCATCCAGAAGAAATAAAATACACTCCAAGAAGAACTGGGAGTAGTAATGATTACACCTTAAACAAGGCAAAGGGATGGACACCAAGGACATGAAGATTTGAGAGACAACCATCTCAAAACAATTAAACTAAGAGGATAATACGAGTGGGGGCCATTAATGAACTGACCCTTGTGAAAGTCACAATTTCAGTAAAGAAGGAAAGGATGGAAAGACCAAACCTTAGGGAATAAGAGAAGAGGAAAGCCTTAAAGAGATTAATGGCTAAGATTGAAGTAACTACCCGAAAGCCATGAAATCATAAATAGACTTTCTGTAGGATAAACGAGAGATTTTGAAACAAAGGGTATGTGAACTCCACCTCAAAGGAATAGATGAGTACTAGAAGCAAGTGAGAATGAGGTGAAATAGATGAGAAATACTCGTAGGATCTCAAGGGTAAAGGTAATCAGTAGAAGATGACATCAAGGAATGTCATTTAAGGTTAAATATTCACAATGGTAAGTAAAACTAGAAGAAAATTTTGGGAGAAAAGAAGTGTAAAACTTTCCAGGGAAGGGAACCTTGGAAAAACATATATGTTTCAATTAGGAGGAAATGAAACCAATGGAATTGCAAAGAAGATAAGCTCCTCAAAGACAAGCTGTTGGAGATGAAAAGATCAAGTTCGAAGGGAAAGAAATCATGAAGGTCAAAGAGATAAGTTGAACCCAAGTAACGGGTAAGTAGGAATACAACATCAAAAGATGTCATATGAGTAAGGAAGGAACTAAGTCGGAAAGGAGAATTGTGAAATGATCACGAGTGAGTAAGAATGGATTTAGAAAGAGAATAGTCCTTAAAGGAAAAGATGCCACTGGAATAAGGAATGACATAAGAATGGAAGAGTTTTAGCATGTTAGTAAGTTATCCGGAAACTAAAAGACTTAAATTGGAGGACCTAATAAAGAATTTTGAAAAAAAAAGGTGAGTAAGTGAGAAAACCAATACGATTATAAAGGATATGACGTCAAAAGGCAAAATGGATGATTGGATAATAATGATGATGATCAAGAAATACCACTAGACGATAAGAAGGACGACGTTATACTATCACTAGAAGATAGAGAAAAATGAGAATAACCAATATGGAAATGGCTTTAAAATGTTAAATAGCCAATGACATATTCTAGAGAAAGTCGTGTTGTGAGGGATATGTAAACCCCACTAGGCTAGGGAAATATGCCTCGAGTAAGGAATAGTCTGTTAGTTGAGCATGACAAGGTTAGATATTTAATTTGGACGAAGTTATGATAACCATTTAATGAGGGAAGGATCAATGTAGGATGTAAAGGTGATAACACCAAAACTTGTGGAAGCATGCACGTAGTGCTTTAATGGACACTAAGCTAAGGGGGTCAATAAATAAAGAGAATAACTAGATACAAGAATGATTGTATATTTTGCAACACCCAATCTTGAACTCTTAAGTAAAGAATCTCGGATAAGAGAATTAACGCTTAAAGGAACGAAGGATGCAAATTTAAGGAAATGACCTTAAACCTTCCAATGAGATAGGTTTAATGAAAATAAACTCAATGGAATGAGAACATGATGGAAAGGAAAAGAAGATCTCAAGTGTATGTTATATAAGGGGGAGATGGAAATAACCGAAGGGATTATATGTCCAGAAACTACAAGTTGATATAAAGGGAAGTTCATTCCGGTACAAAAAATGTGAAATAAGTTTTGCGGACAAAACTCCTAATAGGAGGGGAGAGTTGTAAACCCCGCCCTTTGGAGTTAAGGAAAATTAGGGAAAGAACCGATCAAATCGAGTGAGAAAACTAAACCGGTTCACAAACCCCATCATAGAGAATGGGCAAATTGGGAAATTGATAACTCCCGAGTGACACAAAGGGGTCATAAAAACTTTCGAAAGTGACCTTAGGACAATTTTGGAAAGAAAACTATACCCGTCCTAGTGAACTGGATCCGAACCAAATTGAACTGGTCTGGACCGATTTAAACCACTATTAAACCGGATGTTAAATTCATTTTTCTAGGTGGCATAGAAAATTCAAATTGGAGAATTAAGGCTACCTTTTGATAAAAAATGAATTTACAAATTTTTAATTTTAAAAAAAACTCGATCGAATTGGGCCTGAACTAGCTGGTTTAAGTGTTGAGCTCGGTTCGGACCGGTCCGACTGATTCGGAACAATGTCATCTTCGTTCTTCAAATGACAACACTGTTCACTCGCCGAAAAATTCAACAACACCAGCGAATAAGAAATGTTTCCGTTCAGTACATTTCATGCCATCAATGAATGTCATTAAGGTGCCAAACGGACGGCCGAGGAGTCTCTGAGCTCCCTATATAATGAGCCCATCTCCATTCATCCTACACACACTTGAAAAACTAACTCTCTCTCAACTACTCAGTTTTTCGATGAAGCTCAAACCATGGCTCCAACATAGGGTCTTTTCTAAGCCAAAGAAGGCCTTGTCGAGTTCCTTAGAATTAGGGAGAAGTCAGCTACACGGTGGTAGTCTCCAATTGCTACGTGGGTTGCCGAAGAAGCGCCGACGTGATTGAACAGTGAAGTAGCACTGACAGACCGAAGTTGCCTTGTTTTTGTCAAGCTAAAATCTACCAATTTGAAACCTCCTCATGCCAAACCAAGCTCTCCCAACATTTCCTCAGCCTCCTATGATGAATTAGAGCAAAAAGGTATGCTAATTTCGCTCCCCTCTGTGTATTTTGATCGGTGCTAGATGAGAACCTGTAGATTTTGCTGACCAAAATTTCCCTCAATTTGACATGAATTGAGGTGATTCTTAATTCTAGGAGGAACCTTAGGATGAGAGCTATCTACCCAAATTAAAAGCTTGGATCACAGTGCCCCCGACGGTAAGTGTCACACCCCGACCAAGTTTGGTCGGATCCCCATGATCAACCTGCCACTCCCCAGTTTATTAAAGGGTTTCCCCTTATTATAAACCATAAAGAGTAAGGCATCCTTTAAACCTACACCATTTCCTAGAATAGCATAATAAAAACTGCATTAAATTTTAAACTTTACATACTTATCTTACAGCCATCTTAGTTGATGGTCTTTAAGTGTAGGCTTTTCGGGATTTCCTAAAAGGGATATAGGGAGGGGGTGAGTACGATTACTCGGTGAATGAGTTTTTAAAGGTCTACGTTTAAATTTTAAGAAAAACATTTATATGCAGTGTGCCAGGCTCCTTTCTTTTAAAAAATCTCTTCATTTTAAAAAGATTTGGGGTTTTCCCTTATTTCTTAGTTACCAGTATGTCATCACCCAACACACATCGTTCATCATGAAGGTTACACACATTCGGAAGTCAGTATCACTACTGAACCTGCTAGTGGCTTTGGAGCATGTAAAACCTGCCCTTTTGAGCTAAGAAAAACCAGGAAAAGAACTGGTCAAACCAAGTGAGGATTCAGAACCGGTTCACAAACCCGATTATTTCTGAATGGGCAAGTTGGGAATTTACATTTCTCGGGTGATCCAAAGGGTTAATTAAACCTTGGAAAAGAAACTTAAGACAAATTAGAAAACAAAAACCAAAGTGGTTCAGGTGAACTAGATTCTATAAGAACTTTAAAATTAAGCGAGCTTGCCCGAGAGTAGTGTGAGGATGGGTGACCTCCTAGGAAGTATGAATTTTTTTGTAACCCGAAATTTCGGTAAAAATTTTGTATGTACGCCTTATCATAAATAACCATAAATTAATATATATTTAATTATTGGAATTAATACCAATAATTTAATACTGAAATTAAATTATTGGAATTAATACCAATAATTTATGGCAATATTAATACTAGTAATAAATCTCGCCCATATAATACACGGGTTTTACGCCCATATAAAGAGGTCATCCCCATTTCATTCTCCTCACACCTGAACACTTCTCTCTCTCTCACTACTGCTGCATTTCCCCGTAAAGCTCGAACCAGAGCTTCGACTTGAACAAAGGTCGGGCTCTTTAGAGCGGGGGCGAAGACAACTATCTGATAGCAAACTCCAATCAATATGAGAATCATTGGAGAAGCGCTAGCGTGATAGAATAGTGAAGCAGCTCCGGCAGACCGAAGCTGCCCTATTTCGGCCAAGCTGAAATCATCCATTTCAAGCCCTGCTCAGGCCAATCCAAGCCCTCCCAACACTTCCTCAGCCTTTCCACGGCTGAATTAGGACCGAAAGATAAGCCAATTCGGCTCCCCTTTATAATTTTTTATTGTTGCTAGAGAGAGAGTCGACCGAATTTCAATGACGAAATTCTAATCCAATTCCGCATCAATTGATGCGACTCTTGATTCTAGGATGAGAGCTATCTTTATAGATTAAAAGCTCGAATTGTCGTGCCTTCACTGGTGAGTAATCTAAGCTTTCTCTCTCTATAGTTCATTTTTCGGCGAAGCTCCGTTTGAGCTCGTCCTACCATTAAAACTTGCGATTCACATTTCTGATGAATCGTATGAACATGTAAAAACTCAATTTCAACTTCAATTTCAACAATTGGAAGCGTTTAATGGGTCAATTTGATAAAATCAAATTCGGCTGTGTTAAGAAGTTGGAATTGGGGAAAAATTATGAAATTGATGGCCAATTGGGCCTGAAAATAATGCTGGAGGGCCCATTGAGGAATTTTGAAATTTTTGGGGCAAAATTTACCATTTTTGTAAAGGAAGGGCAAAATGGTAATTTTGGAAAAGTTGGGGGACCAAATTGGAAATTGAGGAAATTATACCCCTTTTTGTGAAATGGAAAAAATTAAGGTCCTATGATAAATTTTAGAAGTTTCGGGACTCAATTTGAGGAAAAACCGGCATTTGGAACTTAAAGTTAAAGAGAAATGACTTTAGGGACGTAATTGCAAATAAATGAAAGTTTGACTTTCTCATTCATTTGGAATGAATGAAGGCGATTAGGTCGAAGGATAATGAACCAAGATGTTCATATCGTGTAGGAATGTGAAATACCGGGAACGCCAGCAAGGATAAGCTTGTGTGGATACAAAGAACTAGTCTAGTGGAATTCACAACATGAATGGGTGAGTGGGTTTACTAACATCATGCCCAGTTGGGATAATGAGCACAACTTAAAGATAAAAACCACTTACCTGTTGTGAGTGGAAATTTTATATCATACCCGGTAGGGAATGATAAGTACCTCGGTATAAAAACCCACTATTTAGCAGTATTTTAATCATCACCACTTAGAGAAAGTGATGTGAAAATTTTGCGAAAAAAAAACTACTTACTGGTTGTAAGTAGATCTTACCCGGTTGTTATGATGAGACTTCCTCGAAGGAAGTTGAAAACCCGTTCATCAGTTATGAACGGAGATGTCCTTATACCGGTTAGTATAATGGACAGTGAAAACCTATTTTGTCGGAAGTGTTCTCCCCTAACTGTGTGCCAATGCTTAAACTATTTTGGAGACCTTCTCGATGGGAGCTCAAATAGCTCTGATAGGCCAGGGGCCTTAGTTTTGGAACTTGGGGGCTAAATGCCCGATTTTGATAATCTCGTACAGTAGGCCCAAGGCTAGTTGGCACGACCAGGAGCTCGTAAACGAACATGATATATGTGCCATAAAACTTAATAAGTGCATTGTTTGGTCATGGTACCAAGATAGGACCGACATACTCACTCAACTAGTGGAAGTGCGACATGACAGGTTGAGTTGAGAGTCGGGGCCATTGGACTAGTGGCACCACAGATTACATGGTAATATAAGAAAACATTGTTTGTGCATGCACTGTGAGTACGGGATCATCAAGATGCCCATGATGGGTAGTATTGCGTCCTAAGGACACTGGACGACCTGGTGGCTATAAGGGCAGTTCGTCGTTCCAAGTGTCTGTGCGAAATTTGGAGTAGCACCAAGCGCATGAGACAGGGGTGGGGATAGGATGAGGTCTCTGTCCTCATACGGACACGAAGAAGTGATTTAGGGATTGTGGGTCGGATGTCATGTACATCCACTCATTCCCATGGTAGAAGTGGTTGTACTTCTATCCGGGTGGCAGGAAAAGTCGCTCCGAAGCCACTAGCGGGTTCAGTAGTGATACTAACTTACGAATGTGTGTAACCTTCATGATGAAGGATGTGTGTTGGGTGATGACACATCGGTAACTAAGAAATAATGGAAAAACCCAAATTTTTAAATGAAGGAATTTTTTGAAAAGAAAGGAGTCTAGCACACTTCATATAAATGTTTTTCTTAAAGGTTAAAAGTAGACCTTTGAAAACCCATTCATTGAGTAGTCGTACTCACCCCTTCCCTTATATCCCTTTCAGAAAATCCCGAAAAGCCTATCTTGAAAGACCATAAACTAAGATTCTTGTAAGACAGGTATGTAAAGTTTAAAATTTCATGTAGTTTTGATTATGCTATTCCAGGAAATGGTATAGGTTTTAAGGACGCCTTACTCTTTATGGATTATAATAAGGGGAAACCCTTTAATAAACCGTGAGAGTGGCGGGTTGTTCACAGGGATACGACCAAACCGGGTCGGGGCATGACAACTAGAGTGGTATTAGAGCCTGTTTCCTCGAATACATAATCAAGACTAGAAAATATAGTAACTAATAGGATTTATCCTAAAATTTTGAGATGGCTCCCGGAGAGGAACCAAGAAAACTTGGAATGGCTCTACTCAACACCCTACCTCCGTAGGGAGACAACCCTAGAAGCTTCCCAAATGCTTGAAACTGGGGTGAAATGTCAAAAGACCAAATGGGGAAGTATCCTAGGGCATGGTGCTAGGACCTATTGGTGGCACAACTCTAATTATGGAGGAAGACATTTATCAAAATTCCATAGCTCCGTAGTTATTTTGCAACCATTTTCTATGATAGGACCGAGAGCCCAACCTTTTGTATCCCCATGATAATAAAAGATTCAAATTCCCCAAAACTATATCTTCTGAGGATGTGATCTTTCTAGGAATATGGCATAAGGAAAATAAAACAAACCCGCACTATGCTAGAAACTAAGGAAGAGTCGCAACCCAGTGATGGAAGATGAATTAGGAAACCTAGGAGGACTCTTACCATGACCCTTAGCAAAGGTGATTCAGCTAGAAAACTGTCAAAGTGATCAGACTCAAGAATAGTAAGCACCAAACCAATAGTAACCCTGGAAAATGCCCCACTCGAAGGAAAGTAAGAATCACAACAATCCATGTAAGGGAATGACGATGGGACATTACCTGAAGAGATGCCCAACCCTACTAAAGAACAAGTACCAAGTTGAACTATTATAGGTGTAAGGAAAGAAGGGGGTGTTCCACACCTATAAATTCAGGGCAATACCTCCTCAAAGGTCATGAAGGACATGAAGGATAAGAGACCGATACCATGGAGCGGGTTACATAAACAATTCAAAAAGAGGTCAAGAAAAGACGAGGTGAATACAAAAACTTCTTAAGAAGGTTAAACGAGAAGGATACCTCATGAATAGGGATATGGTACATGAGAATCATACTTAGAACCCTCTCATAAGGGGCAAACACAGAAAAACATCCCCCGAAACTCTAGGGAATGACACAGTGAGAGTGAAGAAGAGAAGGAATACGCTGTGAAAATGAATCATTGGTTGGCAGATGTGCAAGGAGCCAACCCCTCATTAGAAACTACTTGAAGGAAGGAAGTGTCAGAGGCCAAGACTAATATGCTTTGGAAAAGTGATATAATTTTAAAGTACTACCTCTTTTGGAAAAAGCAAAAAAGTTAAAAATCGAAGTCTATAACCAACATACCAAAGGAAGACTGGGAAGTAGAAAGGACTACACCCTAAAAAGGTCAGTGAGATGATGTTAAGGATAGGAGTACTTGAGAAGACAACTGCCCTAAGAAGACCTAAACCAAGGGACTGGTGGAGGCAGGGCAGTTAACCAGCTAATAAGCGGAAGAACCATGATGTAAGTTCTGATAAGGAAGAGAGGTGGAAAGGTTAAATACTCTGAAAGAGAAGGATGAAAGAAATTCCTAAAGGAACCAAAAGGCCAAATTAACAACCAAACTCAAGCCAAGAAAGAAATAGGCAAGCTTCTCACATAATGATCAATAAATCTTGAAATAAGGAAGATTTATATGCTCCCTAAGGAAATAGACAGGTATTGGGTATGAATAAGGATGCAGATAGAGTATAAAAGATGTCTTGCAAGACCTAATGAGTAAAGGTAAACAGGAGAAGACAATATCAAGAGTAGAAATCCCCCTGGGAAAATGTAAAAAGGAATGTCCGGAGAAAGGGGAAAGAATTCTACAAAGGAAGGAAGCCCCGAAAAGACATGTGTATCCCAATTGAGAGGAAATGGAACCAACCAAAATAGAAGGAATGATAAGCTCACAAATGAAATGTTGGTTGAGATGGAAAAGTCGAGTACAAAGGAAAAATGAGGTCATAAGAAGGAAATTAAACTAAAGGAATTATGGAGGGGCGGATGGACACAATGTGGAGTGAAAGGAACCAACCCTTAATTAGGAAATGTTTCCAAGGAAGGAAGTATCATAATGGCCTAGGCTGACCTGTTTGAAGGGAACAGGAGAACCAAGTACAAAGAGGAAAACTAATAATGATAGACAGCCAAATAGAATAAACAAAACCCTAAGAAGGAATGAGATGTAGTAAAGACTACACTCTATGATGAATAGTAGGATGGGCATGAATAACGAGTGTACAGCTGCCCAGATGATTGGACCAGAAAAATAAAGAATTGTGAAATGGTTGCGAACAAATCAGAGGGGATTAAGGCCAAAGGAAAACCCTTGAGTAGAGTATATCATTGGGAATGATGATGGATCTAAGAAAGGACGAAACCCAGCATGTCGGTAAAACATCTGGGAATTTAATTAATTGGAACAGGAAATACTTAATAAGGAAGTCGAAAAGGAACGAGTGGGTAAGGAGAACCAACACAATTGAGTAAGTGGAGTTAATAATGGTAAAAAAAAAGGATAGTTGAGGAATAATATCAAAAGAAAAGAGAAATGAAGTTATACGATCCCTGAAAGGTCTAAAAGCTAAGAGAGACACTTCAGGAGATGTTCTAAAAATCAAATGGACAAAGACAGGTCCTAGAAAATGCCATGTTGTAAGGGCATGTAAGCCCAACAATCCAAGGAGAATATGACTCGAAGTAAGGAAGAGTCAGCTAATAAGCATGACGAGGTCAAATATAACAATTTGGACCGAATTTATAATAGACAACGAACGGAGGAAGAGTCAAAATAGGACGAAAAGGTGGTGATAAATAAATCCACAAAAATAAGTATGAAATGCTCTATAGGACGACGAGCTAAGTGTTTCAATGATCAAGGGTTTAACTAGACACGAAAATGGTAAGTTATCTTGGAATTCCCAATCTTGAGTATAGGGCCTAAAGGGGAAGAATGTTACTCTAAGCAAAAAGAGAGATAAAATCTAAGAACATACCCTGAGGTAAGGTATGTCTAGTGATGACAAACTCCATGGAGGGAGTAAATAATATTAACGAAAATGAATTTCTTAAGTGAAGGTTGTAAAAGGGACTAATTTCAAGGACAAGAGAAAAGTTTATATCTTAAGCAAACACCAAAGGGGCATCAAAGGAAATGATTGCTCATGCAAGGATGTTAACTAAGTTTTGGGGACAAAACTTCTAAAAGGAGGGGAGAGTTGTAAAACCCGCCCTTTTGAGCTAAGGAAAACTAGGAAAAGAACCGATCAAACCAAGTGAGGATTTAGAACCGGTTCACAAACCCGATTATTTCTAAACGGGCAAGTTGGGAATTTACAACTCTCGGGTGGTCCAAAGGGTTAATTAAACCTTGGAAAAGAAACTTAAGACAAATTATAAAACAAAAACCAAAGTGGTTCAGGTGAACTAGATTTTATAAGAACTTTAAAGTTAAGTGTGCTTGCCCGAGAGTAGTGTGAGCATGGGTGACCTCTTAAGAAATATGAATTTTTTTGTAACCCGAAATTTCGGTCAAAAATTTGTATGTATGCCTTATCATAAATAACCATAATTTAATACCTAAATTAAATTATTGGAATTAATACTAATAATTTATGGTAATATTAATACTAGTAATAAATCTCGCCCATTTAATACACGGGTTTTACACCTATATAAAGAGGTCATCCCCATTTCATTCTCCTCACAATTGAACACTTCTCTCTCTATCACTATTGCTCCATTTCCTGGTAAAGCTCGAACTAGACCTTCCACTTGAACAAAGGTCAGGCTCTTTCGAATCGGGGACAAGACAACTATTTGATAGCAAACTCCAGTCAATTCGAGAATCGTTGGAGAAGCGCCAGCGTGATAGAATAGTGAAGCAGCTCCGGCGGATCGAAGCTGTCCTATTTCAACCAAGCTGAAATCAGCCATTTCAAGCCCTGCTCAGCCCAATCCAAGCCCTCCCAACACTTCTTAAGCCTTTCCACGGCCGAATTAGGACCGAAAGGTAAGCTAATTTGGCTCCCCTTTATAATTTTCGATTGGTGCTAGAGATAGGGTCAACCGAATTTCAACGACGAAATTCTAATCCAATTCTGCATCAATTGATGTGATTCTTGATTCTAGGATGAACCTCAGGATGAGAGCTATCTGTCCAGATCGAAAGCTCGAACCGTCGTGCCTTTACCGGTGAGTAATCGAAGCTTTCTCTCTCTATAGTTCATTTTCCGGCGAAGCTCCGTTTGAGCTCGTCCCGACATTAAAACTTGCAATTCACATTTCTGAAGAATCGTATGAACATGTAGAAACTCAATTTCAACTTCAATTTCAACAATTGGAAATGTTTGATGGGCCAATTTGATTAAATCAAATTCGGCTGTGTTAAAAAGTTGAAATTGAGGGTCAATTGGGCATGAAAATAATGTTGGAGGACCAATTGAGGAATTTTGAAATTTTTGGGGCAAAATTTACCATTTTTGTAAAGGAAGGGCAAAATGGTAATTTTGGAAAAGTTGGGGGACCAAATTGGAAATTTGGGAAATTAAACCCCTTTTTGTGAAATGGAATAAATTGAGGTCCTATGATAAATTTTTGAAGTTTCAGGACTCAATTTTAGGAAAAACCGGCATTTGGGACTTAAAGTTAAAGAGAAATAACTTTAGGGATCTAATTGCAAATAAATGAAAGTTTGACTTTCTCATTCATTTGGAATGAATGAAGGCAATTAGGCCGAAAAATAATGAACCAAGATGTTCATATCGTGTAGGAACACGAAATACCGGGAATGCCAACAAGGACAAGCTCGCGTGAATACAAAGAATCAATCTAGTGGAATTCACAACATTAACGGGTGAGTGGGTTTACTAACATCATACTCGGTTGGGATGATGAGCACAACTCAAAGATAAAAACCACTTACCTGTTGTGAGTGGAAATTTTATATCATACCCGGTAGGGATGATAAGTACCTCGGTATAAAAACCCACTGTATAGTGGTATTTTAATCATCCCTAGTTCTCTCTCTAGCACCGACCGAAAATTGTAGAGGGGAGCCGAATTAGCTTACCTTTCAGCCCTAGTTCGGCTGTGGGATTGCTGAGGAAGTGTTGGGAGGGCTTGGCTTGGTCTGAGGAGGGCTCAAAATGGTCGATTTCAGCTTGGCCAAAATAGGGCAGCTTCGGTCCACCGGAGCTACTTCACTGTTCCATCATGCCAGCGCTTCTCCAGCAATTCTCGGATTGACTAGAGTTTGCTATCAGATAGCTATCTTCTCCCCGATTCTAAAGAGCCTGACCTCTCTTCCGAGGTTAAGAAAAATGTGCAAGTCTAAGCTCTGATTTGAGCTTCACCAGGAAATGGAGCAGTAGAGACAGAGAAGTGTTCTGGTGTAAAATCGGGTATTAAATGGGAGTGATTTATTACTTGTATTAATATTGTCATAAATTATTGGTATTAATTCCAATAATTTAATTTTGGTATTAAATTATTTGTATTATTAATTCCATTAATTTAATACACACTACTCTTGGGCAAGCATCGCTTAACTTCGATGTTCTTATGAATTCTCATTCACCTGAACCAATTTGGTTTTTCTCTTCTAATTTGTCTTTAGTTTATTTTCCAAGCTTTAATGAACCCTTTGGATCACTCGGAAGTTGTAATTTTCCAAATTGCTTGTTCCCAAATGACCGGGTTTGTAAAGTGGCTCGGTTTTCTTACTTGGTTTGACTAGTTCTTTTCCCGGTTTTCCTTAACTCAAAAGTGCGGGGTTTACAACTCTCCCCTCTTTTTAGGGGTTTTGTCCCCAAACTTAACCAATATATTCCACATCGGGAATAATTTCCCTTAATGTCAACTTGGGTTTTCTTGACATGCTAACACTTTGATTGCTCTTTCGCTTTGTCCATGTAATCATTAATCTAAGGAATTTCTTTTCATTTATCATGCTTACTCCTTCCATGGAGTTATAATAATGAGGCATGTATGGCTCATTAATCCTAATGTATATTCTTAGGTTTGCATCTCCCTTTATTTAGGATAATGTTCTTTTTTTTGGGGATTTTACTCAAGATTTCAGGATTAGGAGTTTCAAGGTGCCCAATCGTTCCTTTGTCTAGTTATTCTCTTCACCGTTGAAACCCCTAGCTCCACATTCTTTCGAGCATTACATACTTGTTTTCACAAGTTTTTGTGTTATTATTCTTTCGTCCCAATTTGACCCATCCTTCTTCTGTAATTGATTACAACTTCGATCTAATTTATGTTTGACCTTGTTATGTTTACCAACCGACTCCTTCTTACTTGAGTTACATTTTACTCGGGATTGTTGGTGCTTATATGTCCCTTATGACATGACATAATTCTGAACCTATCTCAGTCCATCAGACTCCTACAACACCTCTTTTAGGGTTGTTTCCAACTTTCCAGCCTTCCATGGACTGTATAATTTCATCCCTCCTTTTATCGGGTAGTATTCCTCAACTACCTTTACTGTTACCCAATTATCATTCGTATCTTGACAACATGTCCTACATAACCATGTCGGTTTTCCTTACTCACTCATCCTTTCCCAAGTTCTTTATTGGGTCTTTCTAGTGCCAATTATTTGGTTTCCCAATAGTTTACCAACAAACTATGATTCTTTCCTTCTTAAGTCCTTGGCATTCCTTATTCAAGGATTTTTCCTTTTTTCTTAATCCACTTTTACTTACTCATAATCACTTCATGATTCTTCATTCTACCATAATTACTTTCGATCTATGTGTCGATTACTTTGCTTGGGAAGGTTCCCTCCTTCCGGTTTTGTTCTCTACTATGACCCTTACAATAGAGATTTCCATCTTAGGAGTTAGATGCTCAACCTCCTTATCATTCATTGTATGATTCTTTCTCCCTTTCTTCGCACCCTTATCTATGTTAGGGCATCTATTTGCTTTGGATCCTTCTCTATCCACAACTTTTGTTTTATCTCTTATTCCATAGATGTGATACTTTTGATTATTGGTTTTATTCCGTGTATTCCACACTATGCTCGGTCGTCCACTCTTTAAGCTTCATATGCGTGTGTGGGCTATGACCCGTCTTACCAATTGTGATTATTCCTTCTTAGCTACACCTTATTAGGAAACTTACTTTCCCAACATCTTCTCAAACATTTTTCCTCTATTACCCGAGTATGGGTTGTCCAATCATTCATAATTGTCAAAGCATCTTTTGATGCTAACCCGATAAATAATTTCTGTTAAGGAGGGTTCACATCCTCCTTATTTCAAAATTTCTTGTTCGCCCTTCTTGAGGCTCACTTAACCGTTCCAAGACTTTAAACTATAAATCTGGTTTTGCCACACTACTGCCTATCCATCGAGTACATCGGTCCTGTCTTGGTACCATGGCTAAAGATATCATTCATTTAATATTTTCATGGCTTAAACTCATATTTTTTTACGAGCTCCTACTCGTGCCAACTAGCCTTGGGCCCACTATACGAGATTTTCCAAAATCGAGTATTTAGCCTCCAAGTTCCAAAACCGAGGCCTACGGCCTATCTGAGCTATTCAAGCTCCCGTCAATAAAGTCTCCCAAAAAGTTTAAGTAGTGACACACAGTCAGGGGAGAGCACTTCCAAAAAAAATCATCTTTTTATTTGTCCAACACACCAACTCGGTGTGAGGACATCTCTATATATAACCGATAAGCGGTTTTTCTACGTCCTTCTAGGAAGTTCATCATAGCAACCGAGTATCATCTACTTATAAATATAAATTAGTTTTTTCACGTAATTTTTAGCTCTGTCCATTCACCTGTGATGGTTAAAATTCCACTTAGTAGTGAGTTTTCATTTTCGAAGTGCTTATCATCCCAACCGGGTATGAAATAAAAATCCCACTCATCTATTAATGTAGTGAATTCTTCTTGACTGATTCTTTGTCTTCACACGAGCTTGTCCTTGCTGGTGTTACCGGTGCTTCGTGTTCCTACATGATATGAACATTCTTGTTTATTATCCCTTGGCCTAATAGCCTTCATTCATCATGAATGGATGGAATACTTAAACTTTTCCATTTATTGCAATTAGGTCCGTAAAGTCCTTTTTCTTTAACTTTAGGTCCCTAATGCCAATTTTTCCCTAAATTGAGTCCTGAAACTTCTAAAATTAACCTTAGGACCTCAATTTATTAAAAATCACAAAAATAGGTTTAAGTTTCCCAAATTTTTCTAAAATTACCATTTTGCCCCTACTTTACAAAAATGGTAAGTTTCACCCAAAAAATTCCAAAAATTGGCTAATTGTTCATCCAAAATCTTTATCATGCCCAATTGGCCCTCAATTTTATGAAGTTGCACTTTAGTCTATTGAATTTTTGAAATCCCCAATTTCAACCTTCCAACTCATCCGAATTTGATTTTATTAAATTAACCGATCAAATAAGTTTAATTGTTGAAATTGAAGTTATATTGGAGTTACTACACTCCATATGATTCAATTGCAGTTTGAATCTCACAATTTTGACGCCGGAATGAGCTCAAACAGAGATTCGCCAGAAAATTGAACGTAGAGAGAGAAAGCTTCAAAAGCTTACAGTCGGGGGTGCGTTGGTTTGAGCTTTCGATCTGGGCAGATAGCTCTCGTCCTGAGATCCTTCCTAAAATTAAGAATCACCTCAATGCATGTTGAATTGAGGGAGAATTTAGTCAGTAAAAATATGTCGCTTGTCTCTCTAGCGCCGATCAGAAATTCACAGAGCGGAGCCAAATTGGCTTACCTTTCCACACTAATTTGGCCATAGGAGGGCTGAAAAGGTGTTGGGAGAGCTTGGTTTGGCTTGTGGAGGGTTCGAAATGGTTGAGTTTAGCTCGATAGAAACATGGCAGCTTTGATTTGTCGGAGCTGCTTCACTGTTTAATCACGTCGGCGCTTCTTCAGCGACTCTCAGCGCAATTGAAGACCACCACCGTGTAATTGACTTCTCCCCGAGTCTAAGGAACCTGACCATGCCTTCTTTGGCTCAGAAAAGACCCTATATTGGAGCTCTAGTTCGAGCTTCACTAAAAGACTAAGTAGCTAAGAAAGAGTGAGGTTTTCAGGTGTGTGGAGGATGAATGGAGAGGGGCTCTTTATATAGGGAGTTAGAGGGCTCATCGACCATCCGTTTGGCACCTTAATGATAGTCATTGATGGTCTAAAATGTACTGAAAGGAAACATTTCCTTTTTGTCAGTGCTGGTTGAATTTTCCGGCGAGTGAACAGTGTTGTCATCTGAAGGAAGAAGATAACATTGTTCCGAACCAGGTTTAACGCTTAAACTGGCTGGTTCAGGCCTGATTCGACCGAGTTTTTCAAAAGTAAAAATTTCAAAATTCATTCTCTATCCAATGGTGGTCTAAATTTTCAAATTTCAATTTTTTAAGCCACCTACAAAAATGAATTTACCATCTAATTCAATAGTGGTTCCAACTGGTTCAAGTCTGGTTCTATGAATTGTATAACATAATTTGTATTCATTTTTTTGGTATAATTAAACACGAGAACATTCACATTAAAACAAAATAAGTGACCTAATGTCACATCTTAATTATCAAGACATATAAAATGCAATTATTATACTTTTATTTTTTTACAAGGTTATTTTGTTTACAAAGACATGCTTTGCAACTAACTTGGTAAAAAAATTTTCTCCTATTAATATACTTTAATGTGTTAAGTAATTTTGATCGATCATGTAAGTTATATAAAAAAAATATCATATATGTTTTCTGAGGCTAATTTGAATTCAAAATGCAATAGTTCTATTTAATTTTTTTCAAAATAAAATATGTCATCAACACCATTGAAATCTAACTTATTTTTTGTTAAAATAATTATGGAACAATGAATATATACTAAATAAGGATTTCTCATAAAATTTTCACATTTTATCGTCTACTCATTTGTGTTAATCAGGGGTGAGCACTTCTGACAAAAATACGTTTTCAATTATTTATTATACCAACCGGGTATAAGGACATTTCCGTGCATAACCGATTAATGGGTTTTCAACTTCCTTCGAGAAAGTTTCATCA
Source organism: Trapa incisa (assembly GCA_030064435.1). Classification (NCBI taxonomy): domain Eukaryota; kingdom Viridiplantae; phylum Streptophyta; class Magnoliopsida; order Myrtales; family Lythraceae; genus Trapa; species Trapa incisa. The sequence continues at coordinate 18,692,962 of CM057785.1, read as the reverse complement.
TACCAACTGGGTATGATCAACTTACAAATGGTAAGTAGTCTTTACGCGTGATTTTCACATCACTCCTCTAAGTTGTGATGTTTAAAATACCACTTGGTAGTGGGTTTTTATTTCGAGCTACTTATTATCCCTAACCAAGAATGATATAAAATCCCACTCACTTGTCAATATAGTGAATTTCACTAGATCGGTTCCTTGTATTCACACGAGCTTGTCCTTGCTGGTGTTCCCGATACTTCATCTTCCTACACGATATGAACATCTCAGTTCATTATCTCTTGGCCTAATAGACGTCATTCATTTTAAATGAACGAGAAAAACTAAACTTTTATTTATTTACATTTAGGTCCCTAAAGTTAATTTTCTTTAACTTTAAGTCCCTAATGCCGATTTTTCTTCAAATTGAGTCCCAAAACATTTAAAATTCCCCCTAGGGACTCAATTTATTCAATTTCACAAAAAGGGGTTTAATTTCCCAAATTTCCAATTTGGTCTCTAACTTTTCCAAAATGATCATTTTGCCCTTCCTTTACAAAAATGGTAAATTTTACCCCAAAAATTCTAAAATTACTCAATTAGCCCTCTAACATTTTTATCATGCCCAATTGACCCTCAATTTTTGAAAATTGCATTTTGGTCCTTGAAATTTTCAAAATTCCCCAAATTTCCCCCAATTCCAACTTCTTAACACAATTGAATTTGATTTCATCAAATTGATCGAATAAACGCTTCCAATTGTTGAAATTGAAGTTGAAATGGAGTTTCTACATGTTCATACAATTCTTTAGCAATTTGAATCGCAAGTTTTATCGTTAGAACGAGCTCAGACGGAGCTTCACTGAAAAATGGACTGTAGAGAGAGTAAGCTTCGATTACTTACCGGTGAGGGTGCGACGGTCTAAGCTTTCTATCTAGGCAGGTGGCTCTCCTCCTGAGGTTCTTCTTAGGATCAAGAATGATATCAATTGATTTAGAATTGGATTTGAATTTCATCATCAAAATTCGACCAACTCTTTCACTAACATCGATAGGAAATTGCAGAGGGGAGTCGAATTAGCTTACCTTTCCATCCTTATTCGGATGTGGGAGTGTTGTGGAAGTGTTGGGAGGGCTTGGTTTGGCCTGAGGAGGGCTTCGGTCCACCCAAGCAGCTTCACTATTCGATCACGTCGGCACTTCTCCGGCGACTCTCGGAACAAATGGATGTCACCACCGTGTTACTGACTTAAACTGGCTAGTTCACCTCTCATTTGACCAAATTTTTCAAATCTAAAAATTTCTAAATTCATCTTAATTTATTTTATATCTAATGCTGGCTTCAAATCTCAAATTTGAATTCTTTAAGCCAGCTAGAAAAATGAATTTAGGATATGGTTCAATAGTAGTTCAAACCGGTCCAAATCGGTTGGGATTCGGTTCACTTGAACCGATTTGGTTTTCATCTCTAATTCCTCCCCAAGTCCATTACCATGACTTTTAGGACTCTTTGGGTCACTTGGGATCCATATATTTCTCGGTCTATCCTCTCTCTATCAATCCTAGTTCATGAGTCAATTTAGTTCCTAAACTGGTTCCATCCGGTTTGGATCCGATTCACTTGAACCAGTCCTGTTTTTCTTCCCCAATTCGTCTTAAGGTTCTTTTCCAAGATTTATGAACCATTTTGTGTTGCACGGAAGTTGTAAATTCTCAATTTTCCCATTTCCTATTAATCGAGCTTGTAGACTGATTTGGTTTAAAAATTCAAAACTGATGGGTTCTTTCCCCGGTTTTCTCATTATCTTAGGACGAGGTTTACAGATGAATTGAAAGATGTTTTTGTCATAAGTGTTCTCCCCTGACTATGTGCCAATTTTTAATCTTTTTGGGAGATATTCTTGATGAGAGCTAGATCAACTTAGATAGGCCAGAGACCTCGATTTTCAACTTGTGGGGCTAAAATGCCTGATTTTGGAAACATACGTACAGTGGGCCTAGGGCTAGTGGGCACGAGTAGGAGCTCTTAAACAAACATTATATATGAAAGCCATGAAAACTCTTAATGAAAAGGATATGTGATTTTTCCATGGTACCAAGATAGGACGCACATACTCGATGGACTGGCGGTAGTGCGTCAGTGCCATGGCCGTTCAAACCGGGTTGTGTGGTGACAACTTGAATGGTATCAAAGCCTATTTTCTCAAATGCATTATCAAGACTATATAACATAGTAACTAAATGTAATAAATCTTAAAAATTATAGATGTATCACACCCCGACCCGGTTTGGTCAGATCCCCGTGATCAACCTGCCATTCTCCCGGTTTATTAAAGGGTTTCCCCTTATTGTAAACCGTAAATAGTAAGGCGTCCTTTAACCTGCACCTTTTTCCTGGAATAGCATAATCAAAACTGCATGAAATTTAAAACATTATATACCTGTCTTATAGGCATCTTAGTTGACGGTCTTTAAGGGGAGGCTTTCTGGGATTTTCTGAAAGGGATATAAGGGAGGGGATGAGTACGACTACTCAGTGAAAGGGGTTTTAAAAGCTTTTGACTGTTAAGAAAAACATTTATATGGAGTGTGCCAGACTCCTTTGTTTTCAAAAATCCCTTCATTTAAAAATTTGGGTTTTTCCATTATTTCTTAGTTACCATGGTGTGTAATCACCCAACACACATCCTTCATCATGAAGGTTACACACATTCGCAAGTCAGTATCACTACTGAACCCACTAGTGGCTTCGAAGCGACTTTTCCTACCACCCGGATAGAAGTATGGCCACTTCTACCCTGGGAATGAGTGGATGTACGTGACATCCGACCCACAATCCCGAAATCACTTCTTCGTGTCCGTATGAGGACAGAGACCTCATCTTGTCCCCACCCCGGTCTCATGCGCTTGGTGCTACTCCAGATTTCGCATAGACACCTGGAACGATGATCTGCTCTTATACTCACCATGTTGTCCAGGGCCCTTAGGACACATCACTACCCCTCATGGGCGTCTTGATGATCTCGTACTCATAGTGCATGCACAAACAATATTTTCTTATATTGCCATGTAATCTGTGGTGCCACTAGTCCAACGGCCCCAACTCTCAACTCAACCCGCAGCTATTTGTCATGACTAGTCTGTCAACCTGTCATGTCGCACTACTGCTAGTTGACTGTGCATGTCGGTCCTATCTTGGTACCATGGCTAAACAATTCACTTATTAAGTTTTATGGCACATATATCATGTTCGTTTACGAGCTCCTGCTCGTGCCAATTGGCCTTGGGCCAACTGTACGAGATTTTCAAAATCGAGCATTTAGCCCCCAAGTTCCAAAATCGAGGTCCCCGGCCTATCAGATCTATTCGAGCTGCCATCGAGAAGGTCTCCCAAATTGTTTAAGCATTGGCACACAGTCAGGGGAGATCACTTCTAACAAAACATATGTTTTCTCTATCCATTATACCGCCTAGGTATAAGGACACCTCTGTTCATAACCAATGAACGGGTTTTCAACTTCCTTTGGGGAAGTCTCATCATACCAACCGGGTATGATCTACTTACAACCGGTAAGTAGTTTTTCCGCATGATTTTCACATCACTTCCTCTAACTAGTGATGTTTAAAATATCACTTAATAGTGGGTTTTCATACCGAGGTACTTATCATTGCCCAACCGGGTATGATATAAAATTTCCACTCACAACCGGTAAGTGGTTTTTAATTTTAAGTTGTGCTCATCCCAACCGGATATGATGTTAGTAAACCCACTCACCTGTTAATGCCGTGAATTCCACTAGACTAGTTCTTTGTATTCACGCGAGCTTGTCCTTGCTGGCGTTCCTGGTATTTCACGTTCCTAAGTAGTGATGTTTAAAATGCCACTTAATAGTGGGTTTTCATACCGAGGTACTTATCATTGCCCAACCGAGTATGATATAAAATTTCCACTCACAACCGGTAAGTGGTTTTTAATTTTAAGTTGTGCTCATCCCAACTGGGTATGATGTTAGTAAACCCACTCACCCGTTAATGCCGTGAATTCCACTATACTGGTTCTTTGTATTCACATGAGCTTGTCCTTGCTGGCATTCTCGATATTTCGCGTTCCTACACGATATGAACAACCTTGTTCATTATTACTCGGCATAACAGCCTTCATTCATTTCCAATGAATGAGAAAACCCAAACTTTTAGTTATTTGCAATTAAGTCCCTAATGTCAATTTTTCCTCAAATTGAGTCCCGTAACTTTTAAAATTTATCATGGGACCTCAATGTATTCAATTTCCCCAAAAAGGGGTTTAATTTCCCAAATTTCCAATTTGGTTCCCCAATGTTTCCAAAATTACCATTGTGCCCTTCTTTTACAAAAATGGTAAGTTTTGCCCCCAAAATTCCAAAATTCCTCAATTGGTCCTTTGAATTTCGAAAATCCCCAATTTTCCCCCCAATTCCAACTTCTTAACACAGCCGAATTTGATTTCATCAAATTGACCCATCAAACATTTCCAATTGTTGAAATTGAAGTTGAAATTGAGTTTCTACATGTTCATACGATTCTTCAGAAATGTGAATCGCAAGTTTTAATGTCGGGACGAGCTCAAACAGAGCTTCGCTAGAAAATGAACTATAGAGAGTGAAAGCTTCGATTACTCACTGGTGAAGACACGATGGTTCAAGCTTTCAATCTGGACAGATAGCTCTCATCCTAAGGTTCATCCTAGAATCAAGAATTGCATCAATTGATGCAAAATTGGATTAGAATTTTGTCATTGAAATTCGGCCAACTCTCTCTCTAGTACCGATCGAAAATTATAAAGGGGAGCCGAATTGGCTTACCTTTCGGTCCTAATTCGGCCGTGGAGAGGTTGAGGAAGTGTTGGGAGGGCTTGGTTTGGCCTGAGAAGGGCTTGAAATGGTCGATTTCAGCTTGGTCGAAATAGGGCAGCTTCGGTCCGCCGGAGCTGCTTCACTATTCTATCATGTCGCGCTTCTCCAACGATTGATTGGAATTTGCTATCAGATAACTGTCTTCTCCCCGGTTCTAAAGAGCCCGACCTTTGTTCAAGTCGAAGCTCTAGTCTGAGCTTCACCGGGAAATGGAGTAGTAGAGAGAGAGAAGTGTTTAGGTGTGAGGAGAATGAATGGGGATGATCTATTTATATAGGTGTAAAACCGTGTATTAAATGAGAGAGATTTATTACTAGTATTAATATTGCCTAAATTATTGGTATTAATTCCAATAAATTAATTTCGGTATTAAATTATTTGTATTAATTCTAATAATCAAATATATATTAATTTATGGTTATTAATGATAATCCGTACATTTGCATAAAAATTTTTTACCGAAATTTCGGGTTACAAAAAGTCCCAAGAGGTCACCCATCCTAACACTACTCTTAGGCAAGCACACTTAACTTTAGAGTTCTTATGTACTCTTGTTCATCTGAACCAATTTGGTTTTTTTGTTCCAATTTGTGTTAAGTTTCTTTTCCAAGGTTAAATAAACCATTTGGATCACTCGGAAGTTGTAAATTTTCAAATTGCTTGTTCCCAATTGATTGGGTTTGTAAACCGTCTCCGTTTTCTTACTCGGTTTGACTAGTTCTTTTCCTGATTTTCCTTAACTCAAAAGTGCGGGGTTTACAAGATGACTCCCGAGAGAGGAACCAAGATAACAAGAATCAGTTTCTGACACTGCCCAACAACCCCTCCTTGTAGAAACTCTTGGTAAAGCCCCAACGGGTCCACCTGGACTATGCTTGGAACATCACAGACTATATGAAGACTTCACCCCGAGTGTTTGGAAGTCCCAACCTCACTCTAGAAGTGAACACCAACTCACAAGCTGAGCCCGAAGACATATAATCCCATCCAACTTCTATCAAGATCCCTCCTATAATGGATATCCCCAAAGGCACTAGACGAAGGACAAGACATAGCCACTACGTCGAGGGTACCAACTAGAGTATACAACCTCATCAAGAAGGAAGCACATGATGATCTTAGTACCATAGCTTGTTAGACAAATATGACCAAAAACCTCTAATTCGTCAACATTAAAATAAATAAAAGATCAATTCCTTACAAAAATTAAACTTGTGATGAGATACAAGTAAAATAAAATCCTAAGGACGTACCCACCAAATCTCCAAAGAGGAAATAGGAAGGATGGCATCTGAGGATGTCAGGAAAGTAAATTTAAGGTTAGATACCCTCAAGGGCGAATAAAAAGGAATTTTGGGAAAGAAGGGGAAGGATTCTCCCAAGGAAGGAAACCTTGGGGAGGCATACATATCCCAACAGAGAAGTAATGGACCAAGTGACAAAGGATAAGGAAATGAAGTGCATGCTAAGGTGAAAGAACCAAAGGAAGAATACTAGGACGACCCAAGGAGTAATTTAAACCCAATGAACATGTAATTAGGAAGATAGCATCAAGGGACGCCATGACAAGTAAGAATGGGTGGACTACCCATAATAAGGAAGGAAGAAAAAGCCTCTAAAGAACATTAGGGAGGTTGAACCAGGACGGGAGTCCCTAATTAGATGGATAAATATAGGAAGTGAGACCTTAAAAGGGAAATCCCCAAGCTAAGGAATTGGCAGATGGATTATAAGAGGTTTAACCCAAAATAAGGAACCTCATAAAAAGCATAAGTGGTTGAAGGTATATCGAGATGACAAAGTGTGCCATGCCCTAACCTGGTTTGGTTAGATCCTCGTGAACAACCCGACACTCTCTTGCTTTAAGAGGGGTTTCCCCCTTCTTTAATTCAAGAGTAGCCAAGCGAAATCTCAATTTTGTTCCCTGGAATTACATATATCAATAAAAATGCAACTCGAAATAATTAAGCATACCTAAGAAAGGGTAAGAACTAGTGTTATACCTAGTCATTTATCTATTTCCTGAAAAAGGATAAAAAGGGAGGGTAAAATTTCAATAAAACACTTTATGAATTGGAGTGTGCCAGACTCCTTATTTCCTTTAAGATATTTCATTAAAAATCCGAGTTTTCATAGCCATTTCTCATCATGAAAATGGTATTTTATTAACCAACACATGCAGTTCATCATGAGGGGAACAAACATTCGCAGGGCAATACGTCCACGTCACCCACTTGTGATGTCGGAGCGACTTTACCAGCCACCTAGATAGAAGCCCGTTCAATTCTACCCTGAGAATGAGTAGATGTACATGACATCCAACCATCAATCCCATAATGAAACTCCCGGTCTCATACGTATGAAGCTAGTCGAGCTTCCCTGACTGTTGGCATGACAATCTACCCTTATCTGCACCATGTCATCTAGTAGCCCTTAGGACGCACCACTACCTCTCTTTGGTGTCTTGAATGTCCCGTACTTTAGTGCATGCACAAAATAATAGTTTTCCTCATAAGCCATTTAATCTTTGGTGCCACTAGTCCAACAGCCTCAACTGTCAACTTGACCTACAACTATTTGTCTCGACTAGTCCGTCAACCTTTCTTGTCGCACTGCTGCCAGTCCATTGAGTATGTCGGTCCTGACTTGGTACCATGGCCAAACATATCATTCATTTAAAAATTTTCATGGCTTAAACTCATATTTGTTTACAAGCTCCTACTCATGTTAACTGTCCTTCGCCCCGCTCTATGAGATTTTCAAAATCGAGCATATTAGCCCCCAAGTTCCAAAACTGAGGCCTCCGACCTATCTGAGCTATTCGAGCTCCCATCAAGAAGGTTTCCCAAAATGTTTAAGCAGTGGTACACAGTTAGAGGAGAGCACTTCCAACAAAATAATCTTTCAGCTATACATCACACCAACCGGCTATAAGGACATCTCTGCTCATAATCGATGAACGAGTTTTCTACTTCCTTCCAAGAAGTTCATCATACCAACCGGGTATGATCTACTTGCAGCTGGTAAGTAGTTTTTCCATGTTTTCTCACATCACCCCATCCAGGTGTGATGTCAAAATCCCACATTGTAGTGAGTTTCATTTCCGAGGTGCTATCATTCCAACTGGTATGATATAAAAATCCTACTCACACATGAATGCCGTGAATCCTTCTCAACCGGCTTTTTGTCCCTTCGCGAACTTGCCTTTGCGGGTGTTCTAGATGCTATGTGTTCCTACATAATATGAACATCCTTCTTCATTATCCTTTGGTTTGACAACATTTTTTCATCATGAATGAATAATATGCCTAACTTTTCAATTATTTGTAATTAGGTTCCTAAAGTTCTTTTTCCTTAACTTTTAGTCCCTATTATCGAGTTTTCCCCAAATTGAGTCCCAAAACTTAAAAAATTTACTTTGGGAGCTCAATTTATTCAAAATTACAAAAGGAGGTTTAAGTTCCCCAAATTCCCAATTTGGTCCCGAATTTTTTCAAAATTATCATTTTGCTTCTGCTTTACAAAAATGGAAAATTTTTCCCCAAAAATTCCAAAAGTTGATCAATTGGTCCTCCAACATCTTTACCATGCCCAATTGGTTCTCAATTTTAGGAAATTACACTTTAGTCCATCGAATTTTAAAACCCCAAAAATTTCCCCAATTTCAACCTTTCAACTTGGCTGAATATGATTTCATTAAATTGACCGATCAAACAAGTTTAGTTGTTGACATTGAAGTTAGATTTAAGTTCCTACACCTGCACACGATTCAATTGCACTTTGAATTGCATGAGTTTTTTGCTGGAACGAGCTCAAACATAGATTCGTTGGAAAATTGAGTGTAGAGAGAGAAAGCTTCAAAAGCTTATTGTAAACCCCGCACTTTTGAGTTAAGGAAAACCGGGAAAAGAACCGGTCAAACCGAGTAAGAAAACTGAGCCGATTTACAAAACCTGATCATTTGGGAAGAAGAAATTTGGAAACTTACAGGTAATCCAAAGGCTTCATTAAACCTTGGAAAAGAAACTTAAGACAAATTAGAAGAGAAAAACTAAATTAGTTCAGGTGAATGACAATCCATAAGAATTATGAAGTTAAGTGTGCTTGCTCGAGATTAGTGTGAGGATGGGTGACATCCTGGAAAGTATGATTTTTTTTGTAATCCGAAATTTTGGTCAAAAAATTTTTATGCAAATACCAATAATTTAATAAATAAATTAAATTATTGAAATTAATACAAATAATTTAATACTGAAATTAAATTATTGGAATTAATACCAATAATTTATGGCAATATTAATACTAGAAATAAATCTCTCTCATTTAATACCCGATTTCACACCTATATAACGAGATCATCCCCATTCATTCTCCTTACACCCGAACACTTCTCTCTTGTCTCTACTACTCCATTTCCTGGTGGAGCTCAAATCAGAGCTTCAACTTAAACATTTTTCTTAACCTCGGAAGAGAGGTTAGGCTCTTTAGAACTTGGGAGAAGACAACTATCTGATAGCAAACTGTAGTCAATCTGAGAATCGCTAGAGTAGCGCCGGCATGATGGAACAGTGAAGCAGCTCTGGTGGACCGAAGCTGCCCTATTTTGGCCAAGCTAAAATCGGCCATTTCGAGCCCTCCTCTGACCAAGCCAGGCCCTCCCAACACTTCCTCACTCCTTCCACGATAGAGTTAGGACTAAAAGGTAAGCTAATTCGGCTCCTCTTTACAATTTTTGGTCGATGCTAGAGAGAGAACTGGCAGAATTTTGATGATGAAATTGTAACTCAATTCAGCATCAATTGATGCAATTCTTGATTCTAGGATGAACCTTAGGACGAGAGCTATCTGTCTAGATCAAAAGCTTGCACCACCGTGCCTTCATCGGTGAGTAATCGAAGCTTTCTCTCTCTATAGTCTATTTTCCGACAAAGCTCCATTTGAGCTCATTCTGACGTTAAAACTCACGATTCAAAGTTTTATGTAATCATATGAACATGCAAAAAGTCAATTTCAACTTCAATTTTAACAATTAGAGGTGTTTGATCGGTCAATTTGATAAAATCAAACTCGGCTGTGTTAAAGAGATGAAATTGGTGGAAATTGGGATTTTTGAAATTCGAAGGATCAAAATGCAATTTTATGAAATTGAGGGTCAATTGGGCATGAAAATAATGTTGGAGGACCAATTGAGGAATTTTTAAATTTTTGGGGCAAAACATACCGTTTTTGTAAAGGAAGGGAAAAATCATAATTTTGGAAAAGTTGGGGGACCAAATTGGAAATTTAGAAATTTAAACCCCTTTATGTGAAATTGAATAAATTGAGGTCCCAAGATAAATTTTAAAAGTTTCGGGACTCAATTCGAGGAAAACCGGCATTTGGGGACTTAAAGTTGAAGGGAAATATCTTTAGGGACCAAATTGCAAATAACTAAAAATTTTGGATTTTCTCATTCATTGGAAATGAATGAAGGTTATTAAGTCAAGTAATAGTGAACAAGGAACACGATGTACTAGGAATGCAAGCCTGGACGAGCTCGCTTGAATACAAAGAACCGGTCTAGTGGAATTCATTGTGTTAACGGGTGAGTGGGTTTACTAACGTCATATTCGGTTAGGATGATGAGCACAACCTAAAGTTAAAAACCATTTACTGGTTGTGAGTGGGATTTTATATCATACCCGGTTGGGGATGATAAGCATATCGTAATGAAAACCCACTACTAATATGGTATGTTAAACATCATGACTTAGAGTAGTGATGTGAAAATCTTACGGAAAAACTACTTACCAGTTGTAAGTAGATCATACCCGGTTGGTATGATGAAACATTCTTGAAGGAAGTTGAAAACCTGTTCATCGATTATGAACGTAGATGTCCTTATACCCAGTCAGTATAATGGATAGTTGAAAATATATTTTTTGTCAGAAGTGCTCTCCCCCTGACTGTGTGCCAATATTTAAACTATTTGGGAAACCTTCTTGATGGGAGCTCAAATAGCTCTTATAGGTCGGGGGCCTCGGTTTTGGAACTTGGGGGCTAATATGTCTGATTTTGAAAATCTCCTATAGTGGGCCCAAGGCTAGTTGGCACGAGTAGGAGCTCATAAACAAACACGAATTATATGCCATAAAACTTTAAATGAAGGAATTGTTTGGCCATGGTACCAAGATAGGACTGACATACTCAGTTAACTAGTGGTAGTGCGACATAACAGGTCGACGGACCAGTCAAGACAAACAACTGCAGCTTGAGTTGAGAGTGGGGGCTGTTGGACTAGTGGCACCACAGTTTACATGGCTTGATAAGAAAACATTGTTTGTGCATGCACTGTGAGTACAGGACCATCAAGATGCCCAGGAGGGGTAATGATGTGTCCTAAGGGCCCTAGATGACCCGATGAGTATAAGGGCAGTTCGTTGTTCTAGGTGACCGTGTGAAATTTGGAGTTGCACCAAGCGCATGAGACTGGGTTGGGGACGGGATGAGGTCTCTGTCCTCTTACGGACATGAAGAAGTGATTTCGGAATTGTGGGTCGGATGTTGCATACATCCACTCATTCCTAGGGTAGAAGTGGTCGTACTTCTACCTGGGTGGCAGGAAAAGTCACTTCGAAGCCACTAGCGGGTTTAGTAGTGATACTGACTTGCAAATGTGTATAACCTTCATGATGAAGCATGTGTGTTGGGTGATGACATACCGGTAACTAAGAAATAATGGAAAACCTTGAATCTTTTTAAAATGAAGGGATTTTTTAAAAAAAAAAGGAGTCTGGCACACTTCATATAAATGTTTTTCATAAAATTTAAAAGTAGACATTTAAAAACCCATTCACTGAGTAGTCATACTCACCCCCTCCCTTATATCCCTTTCAGGAAATCCCAGAAAGTCTACACTTAAAAACCATCAACTAAGATGTCTGTAAGACAGGTTTGTAAAGTTTAAAATTTCATACAGTTTTGATTATGCTATTCCAGGAAATGGTGCAGGTTTAAAGGATGCCTTACTCTTTACGGTTTATAAGAAGGGGAAACCCTTTAATAAACCCGAGAGTGGCGGGTTGATCATAGGGATCTGACCAAACCAGGTTAGGGCATGACAACTAAAGTGGTATTAGAGCTTGTTTCCTCAAATACATATTCAAGACTAGAAAATATAGTAACTGATAGGATTTATCTTAAAATTTTCAGATGGCTCCCAGGAGAGGAACCAAGAAATCTAGGAATGACTCTGCTCAGCACCGTGTCCTTGTAGAAAGACAAACCTAGAATCTTCCCAAATGCCTCAGATCTAGGAGGAATCTTGAAAGACCAAATGGAGAAGTATCCTGGAGAATGGTGCTAGGACCTATCGATGGCATAACTCTAAGTATGAAGGAGGATGTTTATCAAGAATTCCATAGCTCCTTAGTTATTTTGTGACCATTTCCTGTGATAGGGCTAAAAGCCTAATCTTTTGTCTTCCCCTGTTAATAAAATACTCAAATTCTCAAAACTCTATCTCCTGATGATGTGATCTTGTTGGGAATATGGCCTAATAAAACAAATCCACACTATCCTAGAAACTAAGGAAAAGACACGTCTCGATTATGGAAGATGAATAAGGGAATTAGGAACCCTAGGAAGACTCTTACCATAACCCTTAGCAAAGATGATTCAGCAAGAAAACTATTAAAGTGATTAGACTCAAGAACGGTAAAGCACCAAACCACTAGTAACCCTGGAAAAGCCCCACTCGAAGGAAAGAAGGAACCATAACAATCCATGTAAGGGAATAACGATGGGACATTCCTGATAAGATGCCCAACCCTACTAAAGGACAAGAATGGGTGTTCCACACCTCATAGATTCAGGACAATACCTCCTCAAAGGTCATGAAAGACATGAAGGATTGGAGACCGATACCATGGAGCAGGTTACGTAAACAGTTCACAAAGAGGTCAGGAAATGACGCGGTGAATGCAAAAACTTCTTAAGAAGGTCAAATCGAGAAGGATATTTTAAGAATAGGGATAAGGTACATGGGAAGTATACTTAAGAATCCTCTCATAAGGGGTAAATACAGAACAACCTCCCCCAAAACTCTAGGGAATGACACAGTGAGAGTGAAGAAGAGAAGGAATACGCTGTGAAAGGGAACTCTGGAGGGATGCGTACAACTAAGTACCTTGAAGGAATCATTCATTGATGGATGGACATAACATGGAGTGCAAGAAATCAACCCTTCATTATAAACTACTTGAAGGGAGGATGTATCAGAGGCCAAGACTGACCGACTTTGGAAAAGTGATAGAATGTTTCATACAATTTCCTTTGGAAAATATAGAGAAGTCAAAATTCGGAGCAACATAATAGAAGTAAGCAAACCATGACAACGAGATGGTCAAAGAGAATGAATGACACCCTAACGAGGACCGGGAAGTGGTAAGGAATACACCCTAAAAAGGGCACTGGAAGGATCATTAAGGACAAGGGATGTCACTTAAGGGTAAAAATCCCCTCGAGCAAATGTAAAAAGGAATGTCAAGAGAAAAGGAAAGAATCCTACCAAGGAAGTATCGTGATGTCCCAGTATGACCTGTTTGGAGAAAGAGCAGGAGTATCAAGAAATAATTCCAGAAGAACAGAGTAGGAGCCCCTTTCCCTATCTGTATAAATGGGCTGACAGCCAAAGAGAATGAACAAAACCCTAAGAAAGGATGAGATGCAATATAGACTACACTCTCTGAAGGATAATAGGATGGGCATGAAGAACGAGTGATATAGTTGCCCATGCAATTGGACTAGAAAAATAAAGAGAAGAAGACAGTTAAAGAATTAGTTTTCAAGAGAACCATGGACTTAAACCACAACAAAGAAGGGAGAAGTGAAAAGGCCAAAATGTAGGAAGAGAAGAACGAAGGGAAATCCATAAAGAAATCAATTATTGTGTAAGTTTGAGACCATTGTCATTAACATGCAATTGAATTCTATCATGCCTCATTCTTGGATCAATTCAAATGTTTGCCACCTATATATAAGTAAAATACATGACATATATTAATTACATAAATAATAATATAAAAAAATATGCATAGAGACATCTCTTGAAGTATTATTAAAATGAGAATATTGAAAAGCCAAGAATATATAAGAAATCCATTTGTGTTTCATATTTTTAGAACACGAAAGATAAATATTCTTGTTATAAAAGCTATTCGTAAATATTTCACATGTATACTTATTAAAAATATGTTTATAATTTGCCTATACTATAAAAAAAATATTCTACTTTAATCTTATAAATATTGTTATGATATGATTTTTATTCAAAATAATTTAAATTATTCAAATATCTATATTATAATGCACTACAAAATTATATAAATATCTATATTCAAAATAATTTTAAAATATGGTAGAAAATTTCAATTGTTAATATTATTTAGCTATCATCCAATCGTATGGATTTAAGTTTTTTTTCTATGAATGGTATGAAATAATTTGTTCTCATTTTTTATATAATTAAACACTACAATCTTCAAAATAAAACGGGATAAGTGACACCACTACACATCTTAATTATCAAGACATATAAAATGCAATTATTATAAATTTATTTATCATTTTTAGGTTATTTTGTTTACTAAAACATGATTTACAATATTTATCATATTTAATTCCTTACAACTAATTTGATATCAAACATACAAAACATGTATGTTTAACAATCAATACACACCCTTCATTAGGAAGGGAATCACACATTCCCAGGTCAGCCCATCCACTGCACCCACTTGTGGCGTCGGAGCGATTTTACCGACAACCTAGATAGAAACCCATCCACTTCTAATCTGGGAATAAGTGGATGTTCATGACATCCGACCCTCAAAATTGAAATCAACTCTATGTCTGTATAAGCACAGAGACCTCATCCTAACCCCACTTCGGCCTCATGCGCATGAAGCTACGTCGAGGTTCCCTGACTGCTGGCATATAAAACTGCCCTTATCTCCACCATGTCATCCATTAGCCCCTAGAACGCATCACTACCTCTCTTGGGTGTCTTGATGGTCCTGAACCTCAAGTGGATGCATAAACAAAAACTTTTCCACAATGCCATTTATCTTTGGTGCCACTAATCCAATGGCCCCGACCCACAACGCGACCTGCAACTGTTTGTCTAGACCGGTCCATCGACCTGGCCCTGAAACACTACCACCAGTCTATCGAGTATGTCGATCCTATCTTGGTACCATGGTGAAATCACACATTCAATTCATTTAAAATTTTCATGGCATAATTATCAGATGTTTGTTTATGAGCTTCTGCTTGTGCCAACTAGCCTTGGGCCCATTGTACGTGATTTTCAAAAACTGAGTATTTTAGCACTCAAGTTCCAAAACCGAGACCTTTGTCCTATTTGAGCTGATCTAGCTCTTGTCAAGAAGGTCTCCCAAAATTTTTAATTATTGGAACTTAGTCAGGAGAGAACTGGTAAGCGGGTTTTATCTTCATCACACCAACTAGGTGTGATGACATCTCCGCTTACAACCAGTAAGCGGGTTTTCTCCATCTTTCCAAGAAGCCCATCATACTAACTAGGTATGATCTCTCTACTTACAACCGGTAAGTAGTTTTTTTTCGCATAGTTCTCACATCACTCCAAACAGGTGTGATGTCAAAATTCGACATAGAAGTGGTTTTTCATTTAAAAAGTGTTCATCATCCCAATCGGGTATAATGTGAATAAACCCACTCACCTGATAATCGTAATGTATTCCTTCTTAGTCGGGTTTTGCCTCCACGCTAGCTTATCCTTGCTGGTGTTCCGATCATTCATGTTCCTACACGATTTGGATATGCTTATCTATTAATATTTGGCATGATATCCTTCATTCCTCACATATGAATGAGAATGACCAAAATTTTCAATTAATTGCATTTAGGCCCCTAAAGTTCTTTTTTCTTGCCATCAGGTCTTTAATGCTAACTTTTACCCAAATTAGGTCCTGAAACTTCCAAAATTCACTTTGGGTCCTCAATTTACAGAAAATTATTTAAGGGGCTCAAGTTTTCCAAATTTCTAATTTGGTCCCTAGGTTTTCAAAAATTACTATTTTGCCCCTACTTTACAAAAATGGCAATTTTATCCCCAATTAATTCCAAAAATCAAGCAATTGGTCCTCCAATATTCTTTCCATGTCTAATTGGCCCTCAATTTTGGGAAATTCCAATTTAGTCCCTCAATTTTACAAAATCCGCAAATTTCCCCCTTTCAAACTGGTTCAATTTAATTTCATCAAATTGACCATTCAATCAAGGTTAATTGTTGAAATTAAAGGTATAATTGGGTTCCTACACATCCATACGATTCATTTGAGCTTTGAATCACATGAATTGAGAACGAAACGAGCTCAAATAAAGCTTCATTGGAAAACTGTGCGTCGAGAGAGAATGCTTTGAAAGCTTACCATCGGAGGTGAGACGGTCTGATCTCTATATCGGGGAAGATAGCTCTCTTCCTAAGGTATCTTCTAGGATTAAGAATTCCTACAATTGACCTCGAATTGAGGGAGAATTTCGTTAGTGAAATTCTGCAGTTTCTCTAACTCTGACCTACAACGACTGAGTAAGGCCTAATTAGCTCAGTTGAGGTCATTTAAGTGCTGAAGGGATGTTCGAAGAGCTTGGTTTGGCCGGAGAAGGGCTGAATTTGGCTGATTTCAGCTCGACTGAAAAAGGGCAGCTTCAGTCCGACGGAGCTACTTCACTGTTTGATTACATTGGTGTTTCTCCAATGGTCCTCGGATCGAACGGAGACTACCATCGGGTAGTTGACTTCTCCCTAAATCTAAGGAACCCAACCTCACCTTCTAAGTCTCAAAAAAAACCTCAATTTTAGAGCACTAGTTTGAGCTTCGCTGTAAAATTAAGTAGTTGAGAAAAAGTGAAATTTTGAAGTGTAAGTAGAAGAAATGGAGAGGAGCTCTTTATATAGAGAACCTGAGGACTCTCTAGTCGTCTGATTGACGCCTTTATGGCACTCATTCATGGCCTGAAATGCCCTTAACGAAGACTTTTCACCTTTGTTGGCACTGTTTATTTTTTCGACGAGTGAACAGTTCTTTCATCTGAATGAATAAGATGGCACTGTTCCGAACCATACCGGATTAGTTCGAACAAGGTTTAATGCTTAAACTGGTTGGTTCACACTCGATTCAACCGAGTTTTTCAAAATTAAAAATTTATAAATTTATCTAAATTCATTTTCTATCCAATGGTGGCTTCAATTCCTCAATTTGAATATTTTAAGCCACCTAGAAAAATGAATTTAGAAACTAGTTCAATTGTGGCTCAAACTGGTTCAATCCGGTTTAGGTCCGGTTCACCTGAACTGGTTTGGTTTTCTCTTCCAATTTATCCCAAAGTCCTTTTCCATGACTTTTATGACTATTTGAGTCACTCGAGATTGGTAATTTTCCCAAATTGCTCTTTTTCTATCGGTTAAGGTTTATGAACCGACTTGGTTTTCTCTTTAAAAATAACCGGTTCTTTTCCTGGTTTTTCTTATTATAAAAGGACGGGGTTTACAACTCTCCCCTCATTTTAGGGGTTTTGTCCTAAAAAAGTTACATGTAATACAATTGAGGGTACCCATCCCATATCACACTCTTGGTCTCCCATGTCTCTTCGTGCACGGGTTCGTTTTGCCAAAGAACCTTGACCATAGGAATTCTCTTATTCCTCAAGTTCTTATCCCTCCGGTTGATAATTCATATCAGTTTTGCTTGATAGGTCAAGTTCTCTTCCAGCTCTGCTAGAGGTTGGTCCAACACATGGCTAGGATCAGGCCGGTACTTCCAAAGTACCGAGATATGGAATACATCATGTATTATTTGTATGTTTGGAAGTAGTTCCAATTTATATGCCACTGGTACTATCTTTTGGACGATGGGATAAGGATTGATGTACCTTGGTTTCAACTTTCCCCATTGTTGAAACCGAACTATTCCCCTCCATGGGGGATACCTTTAGGAACACTTCCTCCCCGACATCAAATTCTAGATCCTTTCTCCTTATGTTCGCATAGCTCTTCTACCTATCCTAAACAGCCTTGAGTCGACTCCTGATTACCTTGATCTTTGTTGTGGCATCTTCAATTAATTTGACCCTTTCCAATTTTCTTCCCCCCCCCCCCCTTCCCAAAATAAGGAAGTATGACATGGTCGTCCATAGAGGGCCTCATAAGGAGCCATTTGGATACTAGCCTGATATGTCCTGCCCCGACACAATTTGGTCAGATTCTCGTGATCAACCCATCGTTCCCTTGATTCAAGAAGGGTTTCCCCTTTTCTTAATCAAGAGGAGTTAGGCAAAATTTCCACTATGTTCCCTGAAATAACATAACTTGATAAAAATACATGCTTAAAAGAAATTAAGCATACCTAACATATGGTAAATCCTAGTGTTATCCCTAGTCATTTCTTTACTCCTGAAAAATGATATAAAAGGAGGGTGAGTTACTAAAAACTCGATGAATGGGTGTTTGAAAAGGAATTTCAAATAAAAATAGTTTTCAATTGGAGTGTGTCAAACTTCTTATTTCCTTTAAGATTGTTTCTTCCTCAAATTCTCAATTTTCAAAATCAATTTCCTAATTATTCACAATCGGTGTGTTTAACAATCAACACACATCCTTCAACATGAAGGGATCATTCACTGGGCAACCCGTCCACAACACCCACTTGTGCCATCAGAGCAACTTTACTAGCCACCTAGATAGAAGCCCGTCCACTTCTACCCAAGGAATGAGTGAATGTTTGCGACATCCGACCCTCAAACTTGAAAAGCAACTTTATGTCCGTATGAGCATAGAGACCTCATCCCGACCCCACCCCAACCTCATGCGCATAAAGCTACATCGAGCTTCCCTGACTACTGGCATGACAAACTGCCATTATATTCACCATGTCGTCCAGTAGCCCCTAGGACGCATCACTACCCCACTTGGGCGTCTTGATGATCCTAAACCTCAGTGCATGCACAAGCATGGTTTTCCATATAAGCCATTACTCTTTGGTGCCAATAGTCCAATGGCCCCGACCCTCAACTCGACCTATAGCTATTTGTCTAGACCGGTCCGTCGACCTGGTCTTGCCGCACTGCCGCCAATCCATCGAGTGTATCGGTCTTGTCATGGTACCATGGCCAAATCACATCATTCATTAAAATTTTCATGGCTTATCATCATCTTTGTTTACAACCTCCAGCTCGTGCCAACTGGCCTTGGGTTCTCTGTACGAGATTTTCAAAACTGGGCATTTTAGCCCCCAAGTTCCAAAACTTAGGACTCTAGCCTAATTGAGCTATTCGAGCTCTCGTAAAGGTCTCCCAAAAATTTTAAGTATTGGCACATAGTTAGGGGATAACACTTCTAACAAAATAACTTTTTCACTTGTCAAAACACCAACTGGGTGTGACGACATTTTCGCTTATAATCGGTAAGCCGGTTTTTTACTTCATTCTAGGAAGTTCATTATACCAACTAGGTATGATCTACTTACAATCGGTAAGTAGTTTTTTCCGTGTAGTTTCAACATCACTCCAACCAAGTGTGATGTTAAAATTACACATAGAAGTGGTTTTTCATTTTTTAAGTACTCATCATCCCAACCGAGTATGATGCAAGAATCCCACTCACCCGATAAATGCAATGTATTCCTTTTCATCTGCTTTTTGCCTTCACGCAAGCTTATCATTACTGTCGTTTTTGGTCCTTCATGCTCCTACATGATTTGGACATTCTAGTTTATTAACATTTGGTATAATAGCCCTAATTCCTCACATATGACCAAAATGCCCAAACTTTTCAATTATTTACAATTAGGTCCCTAAAGTTCTTTTTCCTTAACTTTAGGTCCCTAATGCAAACTTTTCCCCAAATTGAATCCCGAAACTTCTAAAATTCACTTTGGGTCCTCAATTTGTTAAAAATCACTTAAGGGGTTCAAGTTTCACAAATTTCCAATTTGGTCCCCAACTTTTCAAAAATTACCATTTTGCCCTTACTTTACAAAAATGGCAATTTGACTCTAATAAATTCCAAAAATTGACCAATTGGTCCTCCAACATTTTTGTATTGCCAATTGGCCCTCAATTTTGGGAAATTGCACTTTGGTCCCGCAATTTTTCAAAATCTCCAGTTTCCGCCAAACTTTTCCCCAAATTTCCCCCTTTTAAATTACTGAATTTGATTTCATCAAATTGACCGATCAATCGAGGTTAATTGTTGAAATTGAAGGTAAAATTGATTCCTAAACATCCATATGATTCAATTGAGCTTGGAATCACTTGAATTGACATCGGAATGAGCTCAAACGGAGCTTCGCCGGAGAATTGGACTTAGAGAGAGAAAGCTTCGAAAGCTTATAGCCGAGGGTGCGACAGTCCGAGCTTTCAATAGGGGTAGGTAGCTCTCATCCCGAGGTTCCTCCTAGGATCAAGAATTACATCAATTCATGTCGAATTGAAGGAGAATTTGGTCATTGAAGTTTCGTCGGTTCTCTCTCAAACATTGATCGAAAATTTCAGAGTGGAGCCAAATTGGCTTACCTTTCCACTCTAATTCAGTCATATGAGGGCTGAGGAAGTGTTGGGAGAGTTTGGTTTGGCCAAGGAGGGCTCAGTTTAGCTGCTTTTTGCTTGGCCAAAAATAGGGTAGCTTCTGTCCGTCGGAGCTGCTTCACTGTTTTATTACGCTAATGCTTCTGTGGCAATCCTCGGATCAAATGGTGACCACCATTAGGTAGTTGACTTCTCCTTGAGTCTAAGAAACCCAACCTCGCCTTCCTTTGCTTAGAAAAACCCCAATGTCGAAGCTCTAGTTCGAGCTTCGTTAAAAATTGAATAGCTGAGAGAGAGTGAAGTTTTCATGTGTGTTGAGGATGAATGGAGAAGGGCTCTTTATATAGGGAACACAGGGACTCTCTGGCCATCCGTTTGGCACATTTATGACACTTACAAATGTCCTGAAGTGTCCTGAATGGAAATGTTTCCTATCTGTCGGCACTATTCATTTTATCGGTGAGTGAATAGTTCTGTCATTTAAAGGAAGAAGACGACACTATTTCGAACCTGACCGGTCCAAACCGTATTCAATGCTTAAACCAGCAAGTTCAGGCTCGATTCAACCAATATTTTCAAAATTAAAATTTTCTAAATTCATTCTCTATCTAATGGTGGCTTCAATTCTCCTATTTGACTTTTCTAAGCCACCTATAAAAATGAATTTAGCATCAGGTTCAATAGTGGTTAAAACCGGTCCAAACTGGTTCTATCCGGCTTAGATCCGGTTCACCTGAACCGATCTTGTTTTCTCTCCTAAATTATCCTAAAGTCCATTTCCAATATGACTCTTTAGGTCACTCGAGAGATGTAAATTTCTTAATTTGCCCGTTATCTAGTGGTTGGGGTTCGTGAACCGATTCGCTTTTCTCACTCGAGTTGACCAGTTCTTTCTCGATTTTCCTTAACTCCAAAGAACGGGGTTTATAACTCTCCCCTTGTTTTAGGAGTTTTGTCCCTAAAACTTATTCAGCATTCTTTGCACAGGAAATAACTTCCCTTGATATCCACTTGTAGTTTATCGACATACAACCATTTCGATTATTTTCACTTAGCCCCTTTATAACACATACTTAAAAATTTTATTTTCTCTTCCCATTACTTACTCATTCCATGTAGCTTACTTTATCTAAGCATACCTTACTTGAAAGTTTGAGGTTATATCCTTAAATTCATATCCTTCTTTCCTTAAAGCATAATTCTTTCTCTTGGGGTTCTTTAATCAAGATTTCAGGATTTTGAGAGTTCCAAGATACTCACTCATTCCTGTGTATAATTACTTCATTTTTTATTAAAACCCTTAGCTTGGGGTCCTCTCGAGCACCACCCACTCACTTCATAGACTTCGATGTTAACTTCTTTTATCTAGTTTTGACCATTCTTATGTCCTTCCTTAGTTCCAATGACATCCTTTTCTCATGGACTTTCTTTTCTTTTAGTCAACTCTTATTCTCTTGAAATCACTTCCAAATTCTTATAAGAGTTAATCCCTTCAGTCTTAAGTGTTGATTGCTTACTTGTGATAGCTCCCTTATTTTGGTTTTTGCTCTTTATCCTATCCTTTACAGTAGAGATGTTCACCTCAGGAACTAAATGTTCAACCTCATTATTTCTTTGAAGTTTTCATTCCTTCTGTTCTTCATACCCCTTTCCTATAATAGGGTATGCATCCTTTTGAATCTTTCTCTAACTAAAATTTCAGTTTCTTCCCTTATTCTTTACCCGAGACATTTCCAATTATCGATCTCATTCCACATATTCCACACTATGTCTAGTTGTTCTTTCCTTAGGCTCTATCGAATTGAGCATTGATCACTACCAGTCCCGATGTCAATGATTCTTTACTTAAATTCCTTCCTAACTAAGGGGTTAACCTTTCCATGGGTTCTTAGATGTGTTTTCCTCTATTTTTTTTCTTTTATGGGCAATACACTCCATCTTTACTCACACAACATCCTGTGGTGTGTTTTTCCTACTTACACATTACTTGGACTTAACTTGCTCCTTGGGTCCTCCTAAGTACCTTTCCTTTGTACTTGGTCTTCCCATACCAGTATATCTTGGATGAATTTATTCATCTCCATTTCTGTTGATCCCATTGCCTTTTAATTGGGACACTTTTGTCCCACCAAGGTGTCCTTTCTTGATAGTTTATATTCTTTTCTCTCGTGTTCTCTTCCTGTTTTGCTATTTAGAGTACTTAACATTAAAAGGTATTCCTTGATACCATCCCTTCCAACTTACATTACTCTTGAGAACTTACATGTACTTTGTCTTCGTTCTCCTTTCTTTCCTGTATCCATCTATTTCTTTTAGATGGGATTCACATCTTCCTTATTTTAAGATCTCACGATTATCCTATGAGAGGCTTACCTAATTTTTCATGTGTTGAATTGGGTCATTAATCCAATCTTGGTCGTTGATCTCTTTAAAGATTTTGCCTTCATCTTTAATCACCATATGTTTGGCTTTTCTATCTCTCCCTTCTTTACTAGAGTTTAAATTTAGAATCCTTTTAAGGGTCAGTTCATTACTTGCTTCGATCTTATCATTCTCCTTGTCATATGATCTTGATGTTGTTGTCTCTTAAGTTTTGTTGTCCTTAATACCCATCTCATTTTCCCTCTTTAGGAGTTGTCTTCACTACTTCCCAATCCATCTTAGGGTATCGTTTATTCTCCTGGATTATCTTGTTGTTACAAATTTATTTCCTTCATTTGGGTCGATCTAAAATCCTTATTTGATTTCTCTACTCTTTTGAAAATAGATCACACCTGGCCATCTAGGTATATCCTTAGCCACCTATGTCTTTGTAATAAGGTCCTGATTCCGGCTTTAGTCTTATGACGGTTCGTTTGTTGGTTACTTGAGATTGGAACTTCCTCCTTTCCACGGTTCCACAAATAGGCCGGGAGTAAGACTTAGAACGATTGTTGGATTCATGGTCGGATGGCTCTGAGGAACTTGTTGAAGTCCATCCATATTCCCTTATGGGGTGAACTTCATGTATGGCCTCCAAACCGTACCGCCTCAATACCTCCGCCCGACACTCATATATCCACTTCATCCATTGAGAGGGATTGAAGCTAGACTGGGTAGGTGGGGGTGCTTGATGGACTTTAATAAAAGTGGCATAAGCATCCCGGTAGTTGTCCCAAGCCTCCTTCTTAGTGGGATTTCTCTCCAGTTGTTGTGGGGCTAAAGGAGGGGTTGGGCTCCTAGAGGAAGAAATAGGTTCCTTTTGACTTGGAGGAGGGTATGTAATGCCTTTTAGATCTAGTAAGGCTCCCACGAGTTTTTAATAGTCCTCTACCATATCTTTGGGCACTCTCTTCTCACCCTTTAGGAACCATTGAACAGCTGCCTCCCTGGGGGTAGGCGTCTTTTTCAGGGTTAGGTGTGGAGGATTGGATTTCACAGCTAACTTTCTAGTTATTCTCCTTCCTACACGATAGTTAAACTTTTTTATTAGTGTCAGAGTAAAATATAGATAATGCTTTAAGGGAACTTAGCTCTGATACCATTCAAGTTGTCATGCCCTGACCCAGTTTGGTTGAATCCCCATGATTAACCCATCGTTCCCTTAGTTCAAGAAGGGTTTCCCCTTTTCTTAATCAAGAGGAGCTAGGCAAAATTGACACTATGTTCCCTGTAATAATATATATCAATAAAAATGTAAGATTAAAAGAAATTAAGCATACCTGACAGAGGGTAAATCCTGGTGTTATCCCTAGTTATCTCTACTTCTGAAAAGGGATAGAAAAGGTGGGTGAGTTTGTAAAGGAATTTCAAATAAAAATAGTTTTTAATTGGAGTGTGTTACACTCCTTGTTTCCTTTAAGATTGTTTCTTCCTCAAATTCCCGATTTTCAAAACCAATTTCCTCATTATTCATAATCAGTGTGTTTAACAATCAACACACGCCTTTCATCATCAAGGGAACACACATTCGTAGGGCAGCTCGTGCACTGCACACACTTGTGGCATCAGAGCGACTTTATCAGCCACCTAGATAGAAGTCTATCCACTTCTACCCTAGGAATGAGTGGATGTTCGCGACATCCGACCCTCAAACCTAAAAAGCAACTTCGTGTCCGTATGAGGACAGAGACCTCATCTTGACCCCACCCTAGCCTCATGCGCATGAAGCTACGTCGAGCTTTCTAACTGCTGGCACGACAAACTGCCCTTATCTCCACCATATTGTCCAGTAACCCCTAGGACGCATGACTACCACTCTTGGGCATCATGATGGTCCTAAGACTCATTGCATGCACAAGCAAAGTTTTCCATATAAGCAATTAATCTTTGGTGCCACTAGTCCAATGGCCCCAACCCTTAACTCAACCTGTAACTGTTTGTCTAGACCGGTCTGTCAACCTGGTCTTGTTGCACTTCTACTAGTCCATTGAGTATGTTTGTCCTATCTTGGTACCATTTGCAAATCACGTCATTCATTAAAATTTTCATGGCTTATCATCATGTTTGTTTACGAGCTTCTACTCGTGCCAACTAGCTTTGGGCCCACTGTACGAGATTTTCAAAACCGGGCATTTTAGCACCAAAGTTCCAAAATCGGGCATTTTAACCCCCAAAGTTCCAAAACCAAAGCCTTTGTCCAAGCTGAGCTATTTGATCTCTCATCAAGGTCTCTCAAAATTTTTAAGCATTGACACATAGTAAGGTGAGAGAACTTTTGACAAAATAACTTTTTCACTTGTCAATCACACCAACTAGGTGTGACGACATCTGCGCTTATAACCGGTAAGCGGGTTTTATACTTCCTTCTAGTAAGTTCATCATACTAACCTAGTATGATCTATTTACAACCGGTAATTAATTTTTTTCCCGTAGTTTCAACATCACTCTAACCAGGTGTGATGTAAAAATTCCACATAGAAGTGGTTTTTCATTTTCGAAGTACTCATCATCACCAAGGTATTTCCGATCCTCCGTGCTCCTACACGATTTGGACATATTTGTTTATTAAAATTTGGCATAATAGCCCTAATTTCTCACGTATGAGCAAAATGACCAAACTTTTCAATTATTTGCATTTAGGTCCCTAAAGTTCTTTTTCCTTAACTTTAGGTCCCTAATGCAAACTTTTCCCCAAATTGATTCTTGAAACTTGTAAAATTCACTTTGGGTCCTCAATTTGTTCAAAATCACTTGAGGGTTTCAAGTTTCCCAAATTTCCAATTTGGATCACAACTTTCCAAAAATTACCATTTTGCCCGTACTTTACAAAAATGGCAATTTGACCCCAATAAATTCCAAAAATTGACCAGTTAGTCCTCCAACTTCTTTTTCATGGCCAATTGGCCCTCAATTTTGGAAAATTGCACTTTGGTCCATCAATTTTTTGAAATCCCCAATGTTCCCCAAAATTTTCCCCCAATTTGCCCATTTTAAACTAGTTGAATGTGATTTCATCAAAGACCGATCAATTGAGGTTAATTGTTGAAATTGAAGGTAAAATTGAGTTACTAAACATCCATACAATTCAATTGAGCTTTGAAACACATGAATTGACGCAAAAACGAGCTCAAACGAAGCTTTGCCGAAAAACAAAATTTAGAGAGAGAAAGCTTCAAAAGCTTACCATTGGGTGTGCGGCGGTCCGGGATTTCGATAGGGACAAATAGCTCTCATCCTGAGGTTCCTCCTATGATCAATAATTACATTAATTCATGTCGAATTGAAGGATAATTCGGTCAGTGAAGTTTCAACGGTTTTCTCTCTAACACTGATAAAAAATTACAAAGGGGAGCCAAATTGGCTTACCTTTCTGCTCTAATTCGGTAGTATGAGGGCTGAGTAAGTGTTGGGACAGCTTGGTTTGTCATGTGGAGGGCACAATTTAGCCACTTTCAACTCGGTCGAAATAGTGCAGCTTGGGTCCGTCGGAGCTGCATCACTGTTTGATTACGTTGGTGCTTCTCTAGCGATCCTCGAATCGAATGGTGACTACCGTCGGGTAGCAAACTTCTCCCCGAGTCTATGGAACTTGACCTCGCCTTCTTTGGCTCAGAAAAACCCCAATGTAGGAGCTCTAGTTTGAGCTTCGCTAGACATTAAGTAGCTGAGAGAGAGTAAAGTTTTAATGTCACGCCTCGACCCGGTTTGGTCGGATCCCCGTGATCAACCCACCACTCACCAGATTTATTAAAGGGTTTCCCCTTATATTAAAAACCGTAAAGAGCAAGGCATTCTTTAAACTTGCAACTTTTTCTAGGAACATCATAAATCAAAACTGCATAGTAATTTAAATAAATTGTACATGTCTTGCAGGCATTTAACTGCATAAGTCTTTTAAGGATCGGTTTTCCAGGACATCTTGAAAGGGGGGGGTGGGGGGGGAGGGTATAAGGGAAGGGTGAGTACAACTACTCATTGAATGGGTTTCAAATCTTTTGACTTTCAAAAAAACATTTATATGGAGTGTGCCAGACTCCCATCTTTTCAAAAATCCCTTCATTTAAAAATTCAGATTTTTCCATCATTTCTTATTTACCACAGTGTGTCATCACCCAACACACATCCTTCATCATGAAGCTTACACACATTCGTAGGTTAGCACAACTATGAATACACTAGTGGCTTCGGAGTGACTTTACCGGCCACTTGGATAGAAGCACGACCACTTCTACCCTGAGATCGAGTGGATGTGCACAACATCAGACCCTCAATCCCGAAACCGATTCGTCCAGGGCGAGTGGAAGGATGATCTATCCTTATACTCACCGGGTCATCCAAGGCCCTTAGGACACATCACAACCCCTCATGGGCGTCTTGATGATCCCGTACTCATAGTGCATGCACAAACAATGTTTTCTTAAATTGCCATGTAAAATGTGGTGTCATTTGTCCCACCAGTCCCGACTTTCAACTCAACCTACAGCTGTTTGTCTTGACTAATCCGGAGACCGGTCATATCGCACTGCTACTAGTTGACTGAGTATGTCGGACCTGCCTTGGTACCATGACCAAACAATTCACTTATCAAGGTTTAAGGGCACCTATATATATCATGTTCTTTTACGAGCTCTTGCTCGTGTCCATTGGCCTATGGCCCATTGTTCAAGTTTTTCAAAAACAGGGCATATTAGCCTTCAAGTTCAAAACTGAGGCCCTGGCCTATAAGAGCTATTCGAGCTCCCATCAAGAAGGTCTCCCAAATAGTTTAAGCATTGGCAAACAGTTAGGGGAGAACACTTTCGACAAAATAGATTTTCACTGTCCATTATACTGACCAGTATAAGGACATCTCCGTTCATAACCGATGAACGGGTTTTCAACTTCCTTCGAGGAAGTCTCATCATACCAACCAGGTATGATCTACTTACAATCGGTAAGTAGTTTTTCCGTAAAATTTTCACATCACTTTCTCAGTTGTGATGATTAAAATACCACTAAATAGTGGGTTTTTATACTGGGGTACTTATCATCCCCAACGGGTATGATATATAATCCTACTCACAATAGGTAAGCAGTTTTTATCTTTATGTTGTGCTCATCATCCCGACCGGGTATGATGTTAGTAAACCGACTTACTCGTTAACACAGTGAATTCCACTATACCAATTCTTTGTATTCACGCGAGCTCGTTCATGCTGGCGTTCTCGGTATTTCATGTTCCTACATGATATGAATATCCTTGTTCATTATTACTCGGCATAACCGACTTCATTCATTTTAAATGAATGAGAAAAACCAAACTTTTAGTTATTTGCAATTAGGACCCTAAAGTTATTTCTCTTTAACTTTAAGTCCCTAATGTCAGTTTTTCCTCAAATGGAGTCCCATAACATTTAAAATTTATCTTAGGACCTCAATTTATTCAATTTAACCAAAATGGGGGTTTCATTTCCCAAATTTCCAATTTGGTCCCCCAATTTTTCCAAAATTACCATTTTGCCCTTCTTTTACAAAAATGGTAAGTTTAGCCCAAAAATTCCAAAAATTCCTCAATTGGTCCTCCAACATTAATTTCATGCCTAATTGACCCTCAATTTCATAAAATTGCATTTTGGTCCTTTGAATTTCGAAAATCCCCAATTTTAACTCCTTAGCACAGTCGAATTTGATTTCATCAAATTGATCGATCAAACACCTCTAATTGTTGAAATTGAAGTTAAAATTGAGTTCCTCCATCTTCTTATGATTCAATAGCACTTTGAATCGTAAGTTTTGTCGCTGGAACGAGCTCAAACGGAGCCTCGTCGGAAAATGGACTATAGAGAGAGAAAGCTTCGATTAGTCACCGGTGAGGGCACTACGGTCTGAGCTTTCAATTTAGGCAGATATATCTCATCTTGAGGTTTATCCTAGAATCAAGAATTGCATCAATTGATGTCGAATTGAGTTAGAACTTCATCATTAAAATTCTTTTGGTTCTCTCTTTAGCACTATTCAAAAATTGCAAATGGGAGTCGAATTGGCTTAACTTTCAGTCCTAATTCGGCCGTGGGAGGGCTGAGGAAGTGTTGGGAAGGCTTGGTTTGGCATGAGGAGGGCTCGAAATGGCCAATTTCTGCTTGGCCAAAATAGGGTAGCTTCAGTTCGCCGGAGCTGCTTCACTGTTTCATCACGCAGACGTCTCGTCGATGACCCTTCAAGTGAGCGGAGACTACAGACATGTAGCTGATTTCTCCCTAGTTCTAAAGAACTTGACCTCACCTTGTTTGGCTTAGAAAAGAGCCCATATCGGAACTCTAGTCCAAGCTTTGTCAGAAAATGGATTAGTTGAGAGAGAATGGAGTTTTCAGGTGTGGAGAAGATGAATGGGGAGGGGCTCTTTATATAGGGAGCTCAGGGACCTGTTGGCCGTCTGTTTAGCACCATTATAACTGACATTGAAGATATAAAATCCCCCGAACCAAAGTGTTTCTTCTTCACCGGTGTTTCTTCAATTTCCCGGCGAGTGAACAGTGTTGTCATCCTGAGGAAGAAGATGACACTATTTCAAACTGGATCGGACAGGTCCAAACCAGGTTCAAGATTAAACCGGTCGATTCACCCCTCATTCGACCGAGTTTTTCAAATCTAAAAATTTTCAAATTCATCTAAATTCATTCTCTATCCAATGGTGGTCTCAAATATCAAAATTTGAAAATTTTAAGCCACCTAGAAAAATGAATTTAGGATCAAGTTCAATAGTGGTTTAAACCGGTTCAAATCTAGTTCACCTAAACCGGTTTGGTTTTCATCCCCAGTTCCTTCACAAGTCTATTTCCATGACTTTTGTGATTCCTTAGCTCACTTAGGGTCCATAAACTTCCCAGTTTACCATTTCTCTATCTATTCTAGTTCATAAACTGACTCGGTCTTTAAATTGGTTCCATTCGGTTCGGGTCTGGTTCACCCGAACCGGTCTGGTGCTTCTCTCTTACTTTATTCTAAGGTTCCTTCCCAAGATTTATGCATTTATTTGGAGTACAAATGGAGTTGAATTCCTCTGTTTTGCCCAATCTCTATCGGTTCTGGTTCATGAACCGACTCGGTTCATAAACAGGTTCAATCCCTGTTAGACTCGGTCCATCCAAACTGGTCTAGTTTTCCTATTCCAATTCATCCTAAGTTTCTTTTCCATAGTATTATGAACCCTTTGGATCACCCAAAAGTTGTAAATTCCTAAATTTCCCATTCATAATTGATTGGTTTTGTGAACCAGTTCGATTTTCTCACTCGGTTTGACTGGTTCTTTTCCCGGTTTCCCTTAACTCAAAAGGGAAAGGTTTACAACTCTCCCCTTCTTTTAGGAGTTTTATCCCCAAAACATAATTAGCAATCATGCATGAGAAATCATTTTCTTTAATGCCCCTTTGGCGTTTGCTTAACATGCAAACTTTTCTCTCGTCCTTTAAATTAGCCCTTTTTACAACCTTCACTTAAGGAATTCCTTTTCCTTTGTATTATTTACTCCCTCCATAGAGCTTGTCATAACTAGACATACCTTACTTCATGGTATGTTCTTAGATTTCATCTCTTTCTTTGCTTAGAGCAACATTCTTCCCCTTAAGGTTTTGTACTCAAGATTGGAAATTCCAAGATAACTAACCATTTATGTGTCTAGTTAACCGCTTGGTCATTGAAACTCTTAGCTCGACCTCCTTAAGAGTATTACGTACCTATTTTCACGGATTTCTTTATCATCACTTTTTCATCCCATTTCGACTCTTCATTTGTTGCTCATTACAAATCAGTCCAAATTATGTTTGACTTTGTCATGCTTACAAACTGACTCTTCCTTATTTTGAGTAATGTTTTCATCGGGCTTGTTGTGTTTTCTTGTCCCTTACAACATGCCATTTTCTAGATCTTGTCTCTATGTCCATTAGATCTCCAAAACACCTCTTTTAGGGTTATTCCTTATTTTTCAACCTCTCAGGAATTGCATAACTTCATCCCTCTTTTCTTCTAGTAGTAATCCTCGACTACCTTCACCATTATTAACTCAACTTACACAACTATGTCGGTTCTCCTTATACACTCATCCCTTTTCGACTTCCTTATTGAGTATTTTCGATTCTAATTAATTAAATTTCCAGATGTTTTACCAACATGTTGGGATTTGTCCTATCTTAGGTCCATCATCATTCCCAATGATATCCTTTACTCAAGGATTTTCTTTTGGCCTTAATCCACTCTAACTTGTTCATAACCATTTCAAAATTCTATATACCGAGTTGATTCCTTTTGGTCTACATGTCGTTTGTTTAGTTTGGGGGTTTCCCCTTTTTACAGTTTCGTTCTCTACTATTTCCTTCAAGGTAGAGACTTTCATCTTAGGTGATACATGTTCAACCTTCTTACCATTTCTTTAAGGTTTCCTTTCTTCATCTCCTTACACCCTTTCCATATTGGGGCATTTACCCACTTTTAGTCCTCCATTGTCTTAAATGTTTCCCATTCCATCCCTTATTCCTTATTTGAGTAGTTTATTAATATTATTTCGGGTACTTCATGTTGTGCTCCACCGTCCACTCTTTAAGCTTTATTATATGTGTGTGGACTACGCGGCCTGTCTTACCAATCACAGTTATTCCTCCATAAACACATCTTATTTGGAGGCTTACTTTTCCAACATTTCTCAAACGTTCTTTCCTTCCTTACCTTATTATGGATAGTCCACTCATTCTTACTTGCCACAACATCTCTTAATATGCTTCCTTGGGTTTCTTTCAGCTTAGCATTCATTTTATTTGTGATTTTGTCTCCTCACCTCTCGTCACTAGGTTCCGTTTACTCTTTATTATGTCATGTATAATTTCTTAGAATTTCCTTATTTGGGAGGATTCTTACTCTTTTCTCCCGAAATTTATTTCTCATACATCCTTGAAGACACCTTACTTTAAATGACGTCCCTTGATGCTATTCTTTCATGTTTACCTTTACTCTTGAGATCTTACAGGTACGTCTTTCATACTCCATCCTCATTATCACTCGCACCTCAGCACATGTCTAGAGCTCGCATCCACCTAGTTTCAAAACCCCTTAATTACCCTTCGAGAGGTTCATTTAACCGTCTCAAGACTTTATAGTTCTGGTTCTGGCCATTGATTTCTTTTAAGGATTTTCCTTCGTTCTTCTTTCCCAATGATTTTCCCTTTTCACTTCTCCCTTCTTTATCGTGGTTTAAATTCCTGGTTCTATCGAAGGCTAGTTCTTTAACTACCTCCTTCACACTATTTTTCTGATCCAATCATCTGGGCAGTTGTATCACTCTTCCTTCGTGCCTATCCTTTTGTTCTTCATAGAATGTAGTCTTTACTACATCTCAGCCTTTCTTAGGATTCTGTCCATTCTCTTTGGCTACCCTCTACTACTAGTTTCTTCTTTCTATTTGGTTCTCCTGCTCTCTCCAAACAGGTCACCCTGAGCCACCACGATACTTCCTTCCTTTGAAACATTTCCTAACTAAGGGTTGTTTCCTTGTACTCCACATTATGTACATCCGCCCATCCATAATTTCTTCAATGGTAATTAGTCGTATGCATCCCTTCAAAGTTTACTTTCATAATGTATTTCCTTATGGAGGAGCATTCAAATCTTCTTTATTTCAAGATTTCTTGACAATTGTGTGAGAGGCTTGCCTATTCTTTTCTTGGCTTGAGTTTAGTCGTTAATTTGGCCCTTGGTCCTATTAAGGATTTCTTTCATCCTTCTTTTCCCAAGTATTTGACCTTTCTACCCCTCTCATCATTTCTAGAACTCAAATTATGGCTTTCCTGGGTATTAGTTCGTTAACTGCCTTGTCTCCACCATTCGTTTGGTCTAAGATTCTTAGGGCAGTTATTTCTCAAGTCCTCCTGTCCTTAACGTTTATCTCACTGACCTTTTATGTCACGCCCCGACCCTGTTTGGTCGGATTCCCATGATCAACCCG
Organism: Trapa incisa; assembly: GCA_030064435.1. NCBI lineage: Eukaryota > Viridiplantae > Streptophyta > Magnoliopsida > Myrtales > Lythraceae > Trapa > Trapa incisa. The sequence continues at coordinate 18,660,097 of CM057785.1, read as the reverse complement.
CCACTCTCCCGGTTTATTAAAGGGTTTCCCCATATTATAGACCGTAAATAGTAAGGCGTCCTTTAAACCTGCACCTTTTCCAGGAATAACATAAATAAAATTGCATAAAGATTTATCATACCTATATCACAGGTATCTTAGTTGATGGTCTTTAAGGGTAGGCTTTCCAAAATCCCCTAAAGGGGATATAAGGGAGAGGGTGAGTACGACTACTCAGTGAATGGGTTTTTAAACTTTTTATCTTTAGGAAAAAGATAAATTTTTCAGTGTGCCAGACTTCTTTCTTTCAAAAATCCTTTCATTCAAACTCTCGTGTTTTATCACCATTTCCTTATTTAATCAAGGTGTGTCATCACCCAACACACATCCTTCATCATGAAGGTTACACACATTCACAGGTCAGCACATCACTGAACCCACTAGTGGCTTCGAAGCGACTTTACCGGCCACCCGGATAGAAGCACGACCACTTCTACCCTGGGAATGAGCGGATGTATGCAACATCTGACCCTCAATCCTGAAATCAATTCTTCGTATCCATATGAGGACAGAGATTAGTGCTACTCCAAATTTTGCACGGTTGTGCTTACTGCTACTCTAAATTTTGCACAGACACCTGGAACGACGAACTGCCCTTAAACTCATCAGGTCATCTAGGGCCCTTAGGATGCATCACTACTCCTCATGGGCATCTTGATGATCCGATAATCATAGTGCATGCACAAACAATGTTTTCTCATATTGCCATGTAATTTGTGGTGCCACTGGTCCAACGGCCCCGCTCTCAACTCCACCCACAGTTGTCTCTCTTGACTGGTCCGTCAACCTGTCATGTCGCACTCCTACTAGTTGACTAAGCATGTCGGTCCTATCTTAGTACCATGGTCAAACAATTCACTTATTAAGTTTTATGGCACATATATAATGTTCGTTTACGAGCTCCTGCTCGTGCGAACTAGCCTTGGGCCCACTGAATGAGATTTTTCAAAATCGGGCATATTAGCCCCCAAGTTCCAAAATTGAGGCCCCCGACCTATAAGAGCTATTCAAGCTTCCGTCAAGAAAGTCTCTCAAATAGTTTAAGCATTGGCACACAGTCAGGGGAGAGCACTTTCGACAAAATTATATTTTCAACTGTCCATTATACTGACCTGATATAAGGACATCTCCATTCATAACCGATGAACGGGTTTTCAACTTCTTTCGAGGAAGTTTCAACATACCAACTGGGTGTGATCTACTTATAACCAGTAAGTAGTTTTTTCGCATGGTTTTCACATCACTACTCTAAGTCGTAATGTTTAAAATACCACATAGTAGTGGGTTTTCATTTCTATGTGCTTATCATCCCCAACTGGGTATGATATAAAATCTCACTCACAACTGGTAAGTGATTTTTATCTTTAAGTTGTGCTCATCTTCCTAACCGGGTATGATGTTAGTAAACCCACTCACAACCGGTTCATCATCCCAACCTGCTATGATGTTATTAAACCCACTCACAATCAGTAAATGGTTTTTTTTTTTACTTTAAGTTATACTCATCATCTCAACTGGGTATGATGTTAGTAAACCTACTCACAACCGGTAAGTGGTTTTTATCTTTAAATTGTGCTCATCATCCCAACCGGGTATGATGTTAGTAAACTCACTTACAACTGGTAAGTGGTTTTTTTTACTTTAAGTTATACTCATCATCCCAACCGGGTATGATGTTAGTGAACCCACTCACAACCGGTAAGTGGTTTTTTTACTTTAAGTTATACAAATCATCCCAACCTGGTATGATGTTAGTAAATCCACTCACAACCGGTAAGTGGTTTTTATTTTTAAGTTGTGCTCATCATCCCAACTGGATATGATGATAGTAAACCCACTCACTCATTAATGTCATGAATTCCGCTAGACCGATTCGTTGTATTCACACGAGCTTGTCCTTGCTGGCGTTCCCGGTACTTTGTGTTCCTACAAGATATGAAAATCTCAGTTCATTATCCTTTGCCTAATAGCCTTCATTCATTCCAAATGAATGAGAAAGTCAAACTTTCATTTATTTGTAATTAGGTCCCTAAAGCTATTTCTCTTAAACTTTAAGTCCCTAATGTCGATTTTTCCTCAAATTGAGTCCCAAAACTTTTAAAATTTATCAAGGGACTTCAATTTATTCCATTTCACAAAAAGGGGTTTAAATTTCAAATTTTCCAAAATTACCATTTTGCCCTTCCTTAAAAAAATGGTAAATTTTACCCCAAAAATTCTAAAATATCACAATTGGCCCTCTAATATTCTTATCATGACCAATTGACCTCAATTTTAGATAATTACATTTTGGATCTTCGAATTTTTGAAAATCACCAAATTTCCCCAATTTCCCCCAATTTCAACTCTTCAACACTGCCGAATTTGATTTCATCAAATTGACTGAACAAACACTTCTAATAATTGAAATTTAAGTTGAAATTTAGTTCCTACATGTTCATATTATTCTAAAGAACTTTAAATTATGGATTTTAATGCCGGAACGAGCTCAAACGGAGCTTCGTCGAAAAATAGACTATAGAGAGAGAAAGCTTTGATTACTCACCAGTGAGGGAACGACAGTCCGAGCTTTCGATATGGACAGATAGCTCTCATCCTGAGGTTCATCCTAGAATCAAGAATTGCATCAATTGATGCCAAATTGGATTAGAATTTCATCATTGAAATTCGGCCGACTCTCTTTAACACTAATCGAAAATTATAAAGGAAAGCCAAATTGGCTTACCTTTCAGTCCTAATTCGACCGTGGAAGGGCTGAGGAAGTGTTGGGAGGGCTTGGTTTAGCCTGAGGAGGACTCGAAATGGCCAATTTTAGCTTGGCTGAAATAGGGCAGCTTCGGTCCGCCAGAGCTGCTTCACTATTTTATCATGTCGGCGCTTCTCTATCGATTCTCAGATTGACTAGAGTTTTCTATTAGATAGCTTACTTCTCCTCGGTTCTAAAGAGTCCAACCTCTCCTTCTAAGGTTAAGAAAAATGTTCAAGTCAAAGTTCTGGTTTGAGCTTCACCGGAAAATGGAGCAGTAGAGAGAAAGAGAGAAAAGTGTTCGGGTGTGAGGAGAATGAATGGAGATAACCTCTCTATATAGGTGTTAAACCATGTATTAAATGGGAGAGATTTATTACTAGTATTAATATTGCCATAAATTATTGGTATTAATTCCAATAATTTAATTTATGTATTAATTACAATAATTAAATATATATTAATTTATGGCTATTTATGATAAGACATAGGTTCACATAAAAAAATTTTACCAAAATTTCGGGTTACAAAAAATCATATCTCCCAGGAGGTCACCCATCCTCGCACACGCTTAATGAACACTTTAGATCACTCGAAAATTGTAACTTTCCAAATTTCTTGTTTCCAAATGATCGGGTTTGTAAATCGGCTCGGTTTTCTTACTAGATTTGACTGTTTCTTTTTCCGGTTTTCCTTAACTCAAAAGTGCAGGGTTTACATTTTAGGTTGTAGTCCTTTCTACCTCTCGATCTTCTTTAGGGTGTCATTTATTTCCTCTTACTATCTTGTTTTTATGGTTTGCTTACTTCTGCTATGTTGGTCAAAGATTCAATTTTTGACTTCTTTGTTTTTTCCCAAAAGAGGTTGTACTTTAAGATTATATCACTTTTCCAAAGTAAGTTAGTCTTGGCCTCTGATACTTCTTTCCTTCAAGTAGTTTCTATTGAGGGGTTGGCTCCTTGCACTCCACGTTATGTCTATCTGCCAACCAATGATTCCTTCAAGGCACTTGGTTGTATGCATCCCTCTAGAGTTCCCTTTCACAGCATATTCCTTCTCTTTTTCACTCTCACTGTGTCATTCCCTAGAGTTCCGGGGGACGTTTTTCTGTGTTTTCCCCTTATGAGAGGGTTCTTAAGTATATTTCCCATGTACCTTATCCCTATTCTTAAGGTATCCTTCTCAATTTGACCTTAAGAAGTTTTTACATTCACTTCGTCATTTCTTGACCTCTTTGTGAACTGTTTATGTAACCTGGTCCATGGTATCGGTCTCCAATCCTTCATGTCTTTCATGACCTTTGAGGAGGTATTGTCCTAAATCTATGAGGTGTGGAACACCCCTTCTTTCATTACACCTATAATATTTCATCTTGGTACTTGACCTTTAGTAGGGTTTGGCATCTCTTCAAGTAATGTCCCATCATTATTCCTTGACATGGATTGTTGTGGTTCCTTCTTTCCTTCAAGTGGGGCTTTTCCAAGGTTACTAGTGGTTTGATAGTTTTCTTGCTGAATCTCCTTTGCTAAAGGGTCATGGTAAGAGTCTTTCTAGGTTTCTTAATTCCCTGATTCATCTTCCATAACCGAGATGTGACTTTTCCTTAGTTTCTAGGATAGTGTGGATTTGTTTTATTTTCCTTAGGCCATATTCCCAACAAGATTGCATCATCAGGATATAGAGTTTTGAGAATTTGAGTATTTTATTAACAGGGGGATACAAAAGCTTAGGATTTCAGCCCTATCACAGGAAATGGTCACAAAATAACTAAGGAGCTATGGAATTCTTGATAAACATCCTCCTCCATACTTAATAGGTCATAGCACCATTCTCTAGGATAATTCCCCATTTGTCCTTTCGAGATTCCTGCCAGGTCTCAGGTCTTTAAGAAGCTTCTAGGGTTGTCTTTCTACTAGTATAAGGTGTTGAGTAAAGCCATTCCAAGTTTTCTTGGTTCCTCTCCTGGGACCCATCTGTAAATTTTAGGAGAAATCCTATTAGTTACTATATTTTCTAAACTTCATTATGTACTCGAGGAAATAGGCTTTGATACCACTCTAGTTGTCACCCCCCCAACCCGGTTTGATCGGATCCCCATGATCAACCAGCCACTCACCCGGTTTATTAAAGGGTTTCCCCTTATATTAAAAACCGTAAAGAGCAAGTCATTCTTGAAACCTGCACCTTTTTCCAGAAATATCATAAATCAAAACTGCATAGTAATTTAAACTAATTGTACATGTCTTGCAGGCATTTAATTGCGTAAGTCTTTTAAGGATCGATTTTCCGGGCCATCCTGAAAGTGGTATAAGGGAGGGGGTGAGTACAACTACTCAGTGAATTGGTTTCAAATCTTTTTACTTTTAGAAAAAAATATTTGTATGGAGTGTGCTAGACTCCTTTCTTTTCAAAAATCCCTTCATTTAAAAATTCAAGTTTTTCCATCATTTCTTATTTACCACAGTGTGTCATCACCCAACACACATCCTTCATAATGAATGTTACACATTCGCAGGTCATCACGACTACTGAATCCACTAGTGGCTTCAGAGCGACTTTACCGGCCACTTGGATGAAAGCACGACAACTTCTACCCTGAGATCAAGTGGATGTACGTGACATCAGACCCTCAATCCCGAAACCGATTCCTTGTGTTCGTATGAGGATAGAGACCTCATCCTGTCCCTACCTCGCTCTCATGCTCATGGTGCTACTCTAAATTTTGCACAGACACCTAGAACAACGATTTTCCTTATACTCACTAGGTCGTCCAGGGCCCTTAGAACACATCACTACCCCTCATGGGCGTCTTGATGATCTCGTACTCATAGTGCATGCACAAATAAAGTTTTCTTAAATTTCCATGTAATATGTGGTGCCATTTATCCCAACAGTCCCAACCTTCAACAGAACTCATAGCTATTTGTCTGGATTGGTCTAGAGACCAGTCCTGTCGCACTACTACTAGTTGACTGAGTATATCAAACCTGCCTTGGTACCATGACCAAGTTTTAATGCCACATATATATATATATATATATATCATGTTCTTTTACGAGCTCCTGCTCGTGTCCATTGACCTATGGCCCACTATTCGAGTTTTTCAAAAATAGGGCATATTAGCCCTCAAGTTCCAAAACAAAGCCCCAGACCTATAAGAGTTATTCAAGCTCCCGTCAAGAAGGTCTCCCAAATAGTTTAAGCATTTGCACACGGTCAGGGGAGAACACTCCCGACAAAATAGGTTTTCACTGTCCATTATACCGACCGATATAAGGACATCTCCATTCATAACCGATGAATGGGTTTTCAACTTCCTTCGAGTAAGTATTATCATACCAACCGTGTATGATCTACTTAAAACCGATAAGTAGTTTTTCCACAAAATTTTCATATCACTTTCGCAGTTGTGATGATTAAAATAGCACTAAACAATGGGTTTTTATACCAGGGTACTTATCATCCCCAACCAGGTATGATATATAATCTCACTCACAACTGATAAGTGGTTTTTATCTTTAAGTTGTACTCATCATCCCGACCGGGTATGATGTTAGTAAACCCACTCACCCATTAATGCAGTGAATTCCACTAGACTGGTTCTTTGTATTCACGCGAGGTCGTCCATGCTGGCGTTCCTGGTATTTCACGTTCCTACACAATATGAACATCCTTGTTCATTATTACTCGGCATAACCGACTTCATTCATTTCAAATAAATGAGAAAAACCAAACTTTTAGTTATTTGTAATTAGGTCCCTAAAGTTACTTCTCTTTAACTTTAAGTCCCTAATATCGGTTTTTCCTCAAATTGAGTCCCATAACTTTTAAAATTTATCTTAGGGCCTCAATTTATTCAATTTCACCAAAAAGGGCTTTAATTTCCCAAATTTCCAATTTGGTCCCCCAATTTTTCCAAAATTACCATTTTGCCCTTCCTTTACAAAAATGGTAAGTTTTGCCCCAAAAATTCCAAAATTCCTCAATTGGTCCTCCAACATTAATTTCATGCCCAATTGACCCTCAATTTCATAAAATCACATTTTGGTCCTTTGAATTTCGAAAATCCCCAATTTTTTCCCTAATTTCAACTCCTTAGCACATACGAATTTGATTTCATCAAATTGACCAATCAAGCACCTCTAATTATTGAAATTGAAGTTAACATTGACTTCCTCCATCTTCTTATGATTCAATAGCACTTTGAATCGTAAGTTTTGACGCTGAAACGACCTCAAATGGAGCTTCACCGAAAAATGGACTGTAGAGAGATAAAGCTTCGATTACTCACCAGTGAGGGCACAACTGTCCAAGCTTTCGATTTGGGCAGATAGCTCTCATCTTAAGGTTCATCTTAGAATCAAGAATTGCATCAATTGATGTTGAATTGAGTTAGAATTTCATCATTGAAATTATGTCGATTCTCTCTAGCACCGGCCGGAAATTGCAGAGGGGAGCCGAATTAGCTTACCTTTCAGTCCTAATTTGGCCGTGGGAGGGCTGATGAAGTGTTGGGAAGGCTTGGTTTAGCCTGATGAGGGCTCAAAATGAACAATTTCAGCTCAGCCGAAACAGCGCAGCTTTGGTCCGCCGAAGTTGCTTCACTATTTCATCACATCGGTTTCTCGCTGGCAACCCTCAGAGTGAACGAAGACCATAGACGTATAGCTGACTTCTCCCTGGTTCTAAAAAACCTGACCTTGCCTTGTTTGGCTCTGAAAAGACCCCATGTCGGAGCTCTGGTTCAAGATTCACCAGAAAATGGAGCAGTTGAGAGAGAATGGAGTTTTCAAGTGTGGAGAGGATGAATGGGGAGGGGTTCTTTATATACGGAGCTCGGGGACCCATTGGCCATCCGTTTGGCACCGTTACGACTAACATTGAAGACCTGAAACACCCCAAACAGAAGCGTTTCTTCTTCGCTAGCGTTTCTTCAATTTCCTGACGAGTGAACAATGCTATCATCCTAAGGAAGAAGATGACACTATTACGAACCGGACCGGACCGGTCCGAACCGTGTTCAAGCTAAAACCGGTCGGTTCACCCCTCATTCGACCGAGTTTTTCAAATCTAAAATTTTCTAAATTCATCTAAATTCATTCTTTATCCAATGATGGCCTCAAATCTCAAATTTGAAAATTTAAGTCACCTAGAAAAATGAATTTAGGATCTAGTTCAATAGTGGTTCAAACCGGTCTAAATCGGTTTGAATACAATTCACCTGAACCGGTTTGGTTTTCATCCCCAATTCCTTCACAAGTCCATTTCCATGACTTTTGTGACTCCTTAGGTCATTTAGGATCCATAAACTTCCCGATTTACCATTCCTTTATCTATTCTAATTCATAAACCGACTCGGTCCTTAAACCAGTTCAATCTGATTCGGGTCTGGTTCACCCGACTCGGTCTGGTTTTTCTCTCACACTTTGTTTTAAGGTTCTTTCCCAAGGTTTATGAATTTCTTTGGAGTACAAATGAAGTTGAATTCCTCGGTTTTGCCCGATCTCTATCGGTTCCGGTTCATGAACCGATTCGGTTCATAATCCAGTTCAATCTTTGTTGGACTCGGTTCATCCAAACTAGTCTAGTTTTCCTCTTCCAATTCGTCCTAAGTTTCTTTTTCATAGTATTATGAACCCTTTGGATCACCCGAAAGATGTAAATTCCTAAATTGCCTATTCACAATTGATTGGTTTTGTGAACCGGATCGGTTTTCTCACTCGGTTTGACTAGTTGTTTTCCTAGTTTCCCTTAACTCAAAAGGGCGGGGTTTACATTTAAGGTGTGTGAAGGATGAATAGAGAGGGGCTCTTTATATAGAGAGCTCGGGATCTCTCCGACCATCTGTTTGGCACCTTTATTACACTCATTGATGGCATGAAACGTCCTTAATGGAAATGTTTCCTCATGATCCTTAAAATTTCCAAAATTACCAATTGGTCCTTAACTTCCCAAAAATTACCAATTGGCCCTTGAACTTTAAAAATTTACAATTAGCCCTCCATTTCATTCAATTTCTCAATTGGACCCCAATTGAAAGTAAATTTCATGAAATTGCCCCAATTTTCCTTAAATTGTAATTCGAACCCTAATTTTCAAAAAATTGCCCAATTTTCTCAAAATTGTAATTTGGTCCCCGAATCTCAATTTTGTTCAATTGACCCCTAAAACTTGATTAATTATCTCAATTAGTGACCTGAATCATCTTCCATATGTCTCACTCATCATTTTGAGCTTTGAACCGCATGATTTGCCTAAAAAACGAGCTCAAATGAAGCTTCGCCAAAAAATTTAATCTAGAGAGAGCTTCGATATCTAACAGGTGAGAGTCCAGCGACCAGAGCTCTTGCTTTCTCTAAATTTCTCTCCTCGTGTGGGATCCTCCCTAGATCAAACTACACCTCAATTGGTGACCTAAACAATGTGAATTTCTTAATTTCAGTTCTTACAAAAAGACTCCATGAACAGTATTTTCCGACAAAGGGACAACAGAGAGGCTTATTGTATTAGCTTGGGGGAAGGTTGAGGCACCTGTAGGTGGAGTTAGGGGGTTTGGCTTGGCCACAATTGGCTTAGGGAAAGTTCTAAGTGGGCTTCAGGAGGTCGGCTATTTTCTCGCTGAGGAGCAGCAACACTATTTGAGCTCCCTCGCTCCCCCTCAGTGGCTCTCAAGCTGAACAGAGGTAGAGGACTTCCTCCTGGTTCTAAAGACATAGAATGCGGCTTTGAAGGTGGAGAAAAGCCTCGATGTCGAAGCTCTAGTTTGCTGCTCACTAGAAAACTGAGCAGTTCATCTTCTTCGGTCGATTGTGGGATGCTGAGAACGAATGGAGGGGTGCTCTTTTATAGAGAGCTTGGCAACTGTTCAGGATATCGGCCAACATGAGACTCGGCCATCGACAACCTGACCAAAGGGTTTTTCGAGTTGTGGGAGACTCTAGCTTTTCCGACCTCTCTCTCTCTCATTTGTTCTCTTTGTTAGTGGCTGAAGGTTGAAAACAATAATGTGGTGGACGTGCCACGTGGCACGCTGTGATTGTTTGGTTTTTATGATGTGGAGGTCCAGCTCGGCCGCCATGTCAATCGTTGACCTATTGACCAGACACGTGGCAGCCTCTCATTTGCTATATGTGCTTGTGTGGCTACTGACTAGGCGTTGTTGACCATTGACCGGTCTGACTAGGTTCACTATCCCGAATTCGAAAATCGGTCGGTTCGGACCTAATTCGATGTTTTTCTAAAATTTAAAATTTTCTAAATTTATTTCTATCTAATGGTGGCATCAATTTCCCAAACTGACAGTTTTAAGCCAACTAGAAAAATGAATCATTGAACCAGTTCACTATAGTTCATCCTAGTTCAGTCTGGTTCACCCCGAACTAGTCCAGTTCTCTCATCAATTCCACTTTCCAGTTCTTCCTCATTATTTTTATGAATTTTTGGTCACTTGGGATTTTCCAATTTCCTATTTTAACCCTTTTTTATCATTTTTTTTGTTCCTTTATCGGCTCAATTTTCTCAAAATCGCTGGTTCTTTCCCCCGATTTACTTGGTCTAAGGGACGGGTTTCACATTTTCTATCTAATGGTAGATAGCTCTCATCCTAAGGTTTCTCCTAGGATCAAGAATATATCAATTGATGCTGAGTTGAGTGAGAATTTTACCATCGAAGTTCTATCAGTTCTCTCTCTAGCATGAGTAAAAAATTATAGAGGGGAGCCAAATTAACTTACCTTTCAGCTCTAATTCAGTTGTAGGAGGGCTTGGTTTGGCCTAAGGAGAGCTCAAATTGGCCGATTTTATCTCGGCCGAAATAGGGCAGCTTCGGTCCGGAGGAGATGCTTCACTTTTTGATCACACAGACGCTTCTCCGATGACCCTTAGAGCAAATGGAGACTACAAGCGTGTAGCTGACTTCTCCCTGAATCCAAAGAACTCAACCTCACCTTGTTTGACTCAGAAAAGTTCCCAAGTCGGAGCTCTAGTTCGAGCAGTTGAGAGAGAATTGAGTTTTCAGGTGTGGAGAGGATGAATGAGGAGGGGTTCTTTATATAGGAAGCTCATGGACTTCTTGGCCATCTGGTTGGCACCTTAATAGTGGTCATTTATTACCTGAAACTCCCTGACTAGAGACTTTTTAGCTTCGTCGGTACTGCACGATTTTTTGGCGAGTGAACAGTGCTGTCATCTGAAGGAAAAAGACAACACTATTCCGAACCGGACCAGACCGGTACGAATCAGGTTCAAAGCTTAAACCAACCGGTTCAGCCCCAATTCGACTGAATTTTTCAAATATAAAAATTTTTAAATTAATCTAAATTCCTTTTTTATCCAATGGTGGCCTTAAATCTCAAATTTGAATTTTCTATGCTATATAGAAAAATGAATTTAGCATCCGGTTCAATAGTGGTTCAAACTGGTCCAATTCGGTGAAGCTCACACCTGAAAACACCACTCTCTCCCCACTACTCCATTTTCTGGTGAGGCTCGAACTAAAGCTCTAACTTGGGCTTTTTTTTTAGCCAAAGAAGGTGTGGTCAAGTTTTTTAGATTCGAGGAGAAGTCAGCTACACTATTGTTATCTCCATTTGCTCCGAGGATTGCCTACATGATTGAATAGTGAAGCAGCTCCGGCGTACCGAAGCTAATTTATTTCGGTCGAGCTGAAAATGACCAATTTGAGTCCTTCTCAAGCCAAACCAAGCTCTCTTAACACTTTCACATCCCTCATACAGTTGAATTTAAGCAGAAAAGTAAGCCAATTTGGCTACCCTCTGTAAATTCCAATTAGTGTTAGAGAGAGAACTAACGAAAATTTGTTGACCAAATTCACCATTAATTCGACATGAATTGATCCAATTCTTCATCCTAGGAGAAACCTTAGGACAAGAGCTATCTGTCCAGATTGAAAGCTCAGGCTGTCGTGCTCCTGGCGGTAAGCTTTCGAAGTTTTCTCTCTAAGTCTAGTTTTCCGTTGAAGCTCTGTTTGAGCTCATTCCAATGTCAATTCATGCGATTCAAAGTGCAATTGAATCATATGGATGTGTAGGCACTCAATTTCACCTTTAATTTCAACAATGAACCTCGATTGATCAGTCAATTTGATGAAATCAAATCCAATCAGGTTGAAAGGTTGAAATTATAGAAACAATGGGGAAAATTTGGGAATTTTGAAAATTTGAGGGACTAAAATGCAATTTCCTAAAATTGAGAGCCAATTGGGCATGAAAAAGATGTTGGAGGACCAATTGGTCAATTTTTGGAATTATTGGTGTCAATTTTACCATTTTTGTAAAGTAGGGGCAAAATGGTAATTTTGGAAAAGTTGGGGACCAAATTGGGAATTTGGGAAAGTTGAACCCCTTTTTGTAATTTTGAATAAATTGAAGTGCCAAAGTTAAATTTTGAAGTTTCGGACTCAATTTGGGAAAATTTTGCAATAGGGACCTAAAGTTAAAGAAAAATAATTTTAGGGACCTAATTACAAATAATGGAATGTTTGGGCATTTTATTCATTAATGATGAATAAAGGCTATTAGGCCAAAAGATAATGAAGAGGGATATTCATATCATGTAGTAACATGAAGTACCGGGAATGCCAACCAAGACAAGCTTGCGTGGAGGCAAAAAGCTGGTCGAGAGGAAATTCACTACATTTACGATTGTGATGATAAGCAACTCGGAAATGAAAACCTACTACTAAGGGGAATTTTAACCATCACACCTGAATGGAGTGATGGGGAAATTACACTGAAAAACTACTTACCGGTTGTAAGTAGATCATACCCGATTGGTATGATGAACTTTTTGGAAGGAAGTATAAAACCCTCTTATCGGTTATAAGCACAGATGTTCTCACACTCGGTTGGTGTGATGGATAGATAAAAAGATTAATTTGTCAGTAGTGCTCTTCTCTGACTGTGTGCCATTGCTTATACTTTTTGGGAAACCTTATTGACGGGAGCTCGAAATGCTTATATGGGCCAGAGGTCTAGGTTTTGGAACTTGGGGGCTAATAAGCCTGATTTTGAAAATCTCGTACAATGGGTCCAAGGCCAGTTGGCAAGAGCAGGAACTCATAAACAAACATGAGTTTAAGCCATGAAAACTTTAAATGAATGATATGTTTGGCCATAGTACCAATACAGGACCGACATACTCAATGGATTGGCGATAGTATGACGTGACAGGTTGACGGATCAGTCAAGACAAACAGCTGCAGGTCGAGTTGAGGGTCGGGGCCGTTACACCAATGACACCTAAGATTAAATGGATTATGAGGAAAACTGTTATTTTGTGCACGCACTGAGGTTCAAGATCATCAAGATGCCCAAGAGGGGTAGTGATGTGTCATAGGGGCTACTAGACGACATGGTACAGATAAGCGCAGTTTGTTGTGCTAGCAGTCAGGGAAGCTCGACGTATCTTCATGCGCATGAGACCGGGCTGGGTTGGGGATGAGATCTTTGTCCTCATACGAACACAAAGTTTTCTTTACGGGATTAAGGGTTGGATGTCGCGTACATCCACTCATTCTCAGGGTAGAAGTGGACGGGCTTTTATCTAGGTGGTCGGTAAAGTCACTTCAATGCCACAAGTGGGTGCAATAGATATGCTGCCCTATGAATCTGTGTTCCCTTCATGATGAAGGGCGTGTGTTAGTTGATAAACACACCGTTTGTGGTTAACGATTATATATGGCTATGAAAACCGAGATTTTGAGGATGAAATGTTTTAAAGAAAATAAGGAGTCTAGCACATTCCCATTCAAACTATTTTCTAAAAGTCAAATTTTAAAACATCCATTCATTGAGTTATTGAACTCATCCCTCCCTATACCCCATTTTAGGTAACCAAGGGAAAGCCTACCCAAAGACCTTAAGTTAACCACACCTGTAAGACAGACATGTTAAGTTTAAAATTTTTTATAGTTTTTATTAATGTTATTCTAGGAAAGGTACAAGTTTAAAGGACGCCTTACTGCTCATTATTTAAAAGAAAGGGAAAACCCTTAATAAATCGGGAGAGTGGTGTGTTGATCACGGGGATCTAACCAAACCGAGTCGGGGCATGACAACTTAAGTGGTATTAGAGTCTGTTTCCTTGAATACATTATCATGACAATATAACATAGTAACTAAGAGAAAATTTTAAAATTTTCAGATAGCTCCCAAGAGAGGAACCAAGAATACTAGGACTTGCGTTACTAACATTCTGTCCCTATAGGAAGGTCACCCTAAATCGCCCAAGAAGTTCCAAAGAATCAAGATATGTTAAGTGGGAAGTATCCAAGAGGATGGTGCCAGAACCTGTTGAGGTCACAATCCTTAGTATGAAGGGAACGAGGCCTAAGGCTCGGAACACCATCAAGGGCTTATAACCTTACCAATAAGGATGCTTATCAAGAACCCCGTAGCTCCCCATCTATTTCATAAACACTTTTTGTAATGGGGCTAAAACCCCAACATATTGTACTACTTCTCAACTAATAAAGAACTCCAAGTTCCTAAAACCATATCTCACAAATGTTGTGACCTTGTGCCTTAGCTACAGGAAGATTGCCCAAGGAAAATAACCAAACAAAACCGCATTTCCTTAGACACCACGGAGACCAAGATTCCCATCCCAAATAAAGGAATGAATCATGGGAATTATTGGGCAAAGAAGGCACGCCAAGAAAATCGTCAAGGTAATTAAGGAGTCTAGGAGAACTCTTGGAGTAACAATTGAGCAAAGAAATGACCTATTATAAGGTGTAAGGGAAATGGGATAGAAAGTGAAGGACTATCCCACACCACAAGGATTTAGAATAATACATTCCAAAAATAACGGCCAACAACTGTAGGAAATCTAAAAGGATACCATCTGTCACGCCCCGACCTGGTTTGGTCGGATCCCCGTGATCAACCTGCCATTCTCCCGATTTATTGAAGAATTTCCCCTTATTGTAAATTGTAAAGAGTAAGGCGTCCTTTAACCTGCACCTTTTCCTGGAATAGCATAATAAAAATTGCATTAAATTTAAAACTTTACATACCTGTCTTACAGGCATCTTAGTTGACGGTGTTTAAGGGGAGGCTTTTCGGGATTTCCTGAAAGGGATATAAGGGAGGGGGTGAGTACGACTACTCAGTGAATGGGTTTTAAAAAGCTTTCGACTTTTAAGAAAAACATTTATATGGAGTGTGCTAGACTCCTTTGTTTTCAAAAATCCCTTCATTTAAAAATTCGGGTTTTCCACCATTTCTTATTTACCAGGGTGTGTAATCACCCAACACACATCCTTCATCATGAAGGTTATACACATTCGCAAGTCAGTATCACTATTGAACCCGCTAATGGCTACGGAGCGACTTTTCCTGCCACCCGAATAGAAGTACGACTGCTTCTACCCTGGGAATGAGTGGATGTACGCGTCATCCGACCCACAATCCTAAAATCACTTCTTCATGTCTGTATGAGGACAAAGACCTCATCCTGTCCCCACCTCGGTCTCATGCACTTGGTGCCACTCTAGATTTCGCACAGACACCTGGAACGATGAACTGCCCTTATAGCCACCAGGTTGTCCAGTGCCCTTAGGACGCAAGACTACTCCTCATGGGTGTCTTGATGATCCCGTACACACAGTGCATGCACAAATAATGTTTTCTCATATTTCCATGTAATCTCTGGTGCCACTGGTCCAATGGCCTCGACTCTCAACTCAACCTGCAGTTGTTTGTCTTGACTGGTCGTTGACTTGTTTGCGACATCCGATCCTCAAACCCGAAATCAACTCCATGTCCGTATGAGGATGAGACCTCATCCCTACCTCACCCCAGTCTCATGCGCATGAAGCTATGTTGAGCTTCCCTGACTACTAGCACAAAAAACTGCCCTTATCTCCACCATGCGCTAGTAGCCCTTAGGACACATTGCTATCCCTCTTGGGTGTCTTAATGGTCCCGAACCTCAAGTGCATGCACAAACAATAATTTTCCACAAAAACATTTATCTTTGGTGCCACTAGTCCAACGGCCCAGTAACTATTTGTCTAAGTCGGTCCATCGACTTGGCCCTAACGCACTACCACTAGTCCATCGAGTATATAAGTCTAGTCTTGGTACTTTGGCAAAATAACATAATCCATTCATTAAGAATTTTCATGGCTTTAATACATAATGTTTGTTTACGAGCTCCTGCACGTGTCAACTGGCATTGGGCCCATTGTATGTGATTTTTCAAAATCAGGCATTTAGCCCCACAATTTCCAAAATTAAGGCCTCTGGCCCATCTAAGATATTCTAGCTCTCGTCAAGAAGGTTTCCAAAAAATTTTAAGCATTAGCACATAGTCCGGGGAGAACACTTCTAACAAAATCATCTTTCAATCCATCACACCAACCGAGTGTGACGATATCACTCCATGCAACCGGTATCCGGGTTTGCTTCTTCATTCAAGAAAGTCCTTCATACCAACCGGGTATGATTTTTCTCTACTCACAATCGATAAGTAGGTTTCAGCTTAATCTCATATCACTCCAACTAGGTGTGATGTTAAATTCCAACATATGAGTGGTTTTTCATTTCTAAGTTGCTCATCATCCCAACCGGGTATGATGTGAATAAACCCACTCATCCGTTAATCGTGACATGCTCGACCTTGGTTGGTTTTCCAAGTTGACGCGAGCTTTCTCTTGCTGACATTTTGATCACACTTGTCCCTATACGAATTGGGCAGTCTTTTCACTTAAGGTTTGGCATAAAAGCCTACGCTCACAATTTATCGAGAAATTGCATTTAGCTCCCTAAAGTTTATTTTTCTTAACTTTAGGTCCCAAATGCAATCCTTTGCCAAATTTGACTTCCAAAGTTTCCAAAGTCCTCTTTGAGTCCTCATTTGACTCAAAATTGTATAAGGAGCTCAAGTTTCCCAAA
This sequence comes from Trapa incisa, assembly GCA_030064435.1. Lineage (NCBI taxonomy): Eukaryota > Viridiplantae > Streptophyta > Magnoliopsida > Myrtales > Lythraceae > Trapa > Trapa incisa. The sequence goes on along the minus strand of CM057785.1, from coordinate 18,643,393 downwards.
TTTCCAATTTGGTCCCCAACTTTTAAAAATTACAATTTTGCCCCAACTTTAAAAAAAATTGAAATTTGATCCCAAATGTTCCACAAATTGACTAATTGGTCCTCCAACATCTTTTCCATGGTCAATTGGCTCTCAATTTTTGGAAATTGCAAAATGGTCCCTTAATTTTACGAAATCCCCAAAATTTTCCCCAATCTCCCCCTTTCAAACTGGCCGAATTTGATTTCATCAAATTTACCATTCAATTGACGATAATTGTTCTAATTGAAGGTATGGACCAGTTCATACACTTCCATAAGATTCAATTAAGCTTTGAATTGTGTCATTTGGGTCCAAATTGATCTCAAATGGAGCTTCGTTGAAAAAGTTAGCGTAGAGAGAGAAAGCTTCGAAAGCTTACCGTCGAAGGGGCGGCGGTCCGAGCTCTCTATCTAGCAGGTAGCTCTCGTCTTGAGATTTCTCCTAGGATCAAGAATCTATATAATTCGCACTGAATTGAGGGAGAATTTTTTTATTGAATTTTTATAGTTTCTCTCTCTAACGCCGACCATAAATGACCAAGGAGGCCGAATTGGCTTACCTTTTAGCTCTGTCACGGTCATATAAAGGCTGTAATAACTTTAGGAGAGCTTGGTTTCGCTTGAGAAGTGCTGAATAAGGTTGTTTTCAGCTCAGCCGAAACAGGGTAGCTTTAGTCCGTCAGAGCTGCTTCACTATTTGATTATGCACGACACTTCTCCGTCGGTCCTCAGATCGAACAGAGATTGCTGTCAGATAGTTGACTTCCCCCATTGTCTAAAGAATTTGACCTCACTTTTTGAGGTTGAGAAAACTACCCAAGTCAGAGCTTTGGTTTGAGCTTCACCGGAAAATGGAGCAGTTGATAGAGAATGGAGTTCTCAGGTGTGAGAAGAATGAATGGGGAGGAGCTCTTTATATTGGGAGCTCGGGCACTCTCTTCCCGAACGTTGGGCACATTTATGATGCTCATTCATGGCCTGAAACTCCCAGAATGGATGTGATTCATCTTCTTTGACAATGTCCATTCTTTCGACGAATGAACAGTGTCGTCATTTGAAGAAAGAACACGATACTATTCCGAATCGGACTGGACCGGTCCAAACCGGGTTCAATGCTTAAACTAGCTGGTTTAGCCTCGATTCAACCGAGTTTTTCAAAATTTAAACTTACTAAATTCATTCTCTATCCAATGGTGGCTTCAATTGCCCAATTTGAATATTTTAAGCCACCTAGAAAAATGAATTTATCAACCGGTTCAATGATGGTTCAAAACAGTCCAAACTGGTTCGATCCGGTTCAGATCCAGTTCACCTGGTCCGATATGCTTTTCTCTTCCAATTCATCACAAAGTCCTTTTTCATGATTTTTATTACTCTAGAACACTCGAGATTTGTAAATTTTCCAATTTTCCCTTTATCAAATGGTTAGGGTTTGTGAATCGACTTAGTTTTCTCTTTTGAAACGACCGGTTCTTTCCCTGGTTTTATTATTATAAAAGGATGGGGTTTACATCAAGTGTACTCTAATTGGCTGATTTAAATTCGTTAGTTTCCCACCTGAATTAATTTTTCATTACCACATGTCCTCCTGTGATTGCATGTGGCCAACCAACGTGGTTTGGCCATGTGTCAATATATAATTGGTTAACCTTTATCATACATCCTAGTTGGCTGCTTACCTAACACTTTTGCCACATGTCAACCTATCATTGGTTAGTCCTACTGAGGTGTCACGCCCCAACCCAGTTTGGTCATATCCCCATGATCAACCCGCCACTCTCCCGATTTATTAAGGGATTTCCCCTTCTTTTAAACTATGAGGAATAAGGTGTCCTTTAAACATATACCTTTCCTAGAATAACATTAACCAAAATTGTAAGAAATTTTAAACATAACATACCTATCTTACAGGTGTGGTTAACTTGAGGTCTTTGGGTAAACTTTCCCTTGGTTGCCTAAAAAGGGGTATAAGAGATGGGGTGAGTTCAACGACTCAGTGAATGGGTGTTTTAAAATTTTACTTTTAGAAAATAGTTTGATTCGGAGTGTGTCAAACTCCTTATTTTCTTTAAAACATTTCATCCTCAAAATATCAGTTTTCATAGCCATATCTCATCATTAACCATAAACGGTGTGTTTATCAACCAACACATTTCCTTCATTATGAAGGGAACACACATTTGCAAGGCAGCACGTCCACTGCACCCACTTGTGGCATCGGAGTGACTTTACCGGCCACCTAGAAAGAAGCTCATCCACTTCTACCCTGAGAATGAGTGGATGTACGTGACATCTGACCCTCAATTCCATAAAGAAAACTTTGTGTCCATATGAGGACAGAGACCTTAGGATTGTTGTGCTTACATGCCCCTTACAACATGACATTTTCTAGAACTTGTCTCTGTCCATTAGATTTCTAGAACACTTCCTTGAGGTTTATTCTTAACTTTCCAACTTTAAGGGATTCTACAACTTCATTCCTCTTTTCATTTGGAAGTATTCTTCGACTACCCTTACTGTGATCCAATCAACTTACATAACTGTGTCAGTTTTCCTTACCCACTCATCCTTTACCAACTTCCTTATTAGGTCTTTCTAGTTCCAATTATTTGATTTCTTTATGGTTTACCGACAAGTTGGGATTCTTTCCTATTTAAGTCCTTAGTATTCTTTATTAAAGGACTTTCCTTTTCTTTGATCCACTTTTACTTACTCATGATCATTTCATGGCTCATTATTCCTATTTGATCCTTTTTGATCTATGTGTCTATTGTTTTCGTTGGAAGTTCGCTTATTACGGTTTCATTCTCTACCATGTCCCTTAAAGTAGAGACTTTCGTCGTAGGAGCTACATGCTCAACCTTCTTACCATTCCTTGAAGGTTTCTTTCTTCATTTCCTTATATCTCCTTCTATATTGGGCATTTTTCCACTTTGCATCCTTACTCATCTTAAAATTTCATTTCGTCTCTTATTCCTTATCTGAGCAACTTTCGATTATTAGTCTTATTTCACGTACTCCACCCTATGCCCAACCGTCCACTCTTTATACGAGTGTGGACCATGATCCATCTTGATATTAGTGGTTGTTTCCCCCTTCAACCACTTCTTATTTGGCGGGCTTACTTCTCCAAAGTTTCTCAGATGTTCTTTCCTCTTTTTCCTTATTTTGGGCAGTCAACCTCTCTCTTATTTGAACGGCATCTTTTGATGTTATCTTCCTACTTACCCATTCCTTGGGTCCTCCTAATATGCTTTCCCTAGGTTCTTCCACCTCAACATGCACTTCATGTGCAAGTTCATCTCCTTATCCCTATTCACTTGGTTCCATTACCTCCCAGTTGGATTACATATACCATTCCAGGGTTTCCTTCCTTGGTAGGACTCCTTCCCTTTCTTGTAAAATTCCTTTTTTTTACTTGCTCTAGGGAATATCTACCCTTAAATGACATCCTTTAATGTCGTCTTCTCTTGCTTGCCTTTACTCTTGAAATCTTGTGGGTACATCTTTTGTATTCTATCCTCATCCTCACTTGTACCCCCAGTAGATGTATATTTCTTTTAGGGAGAGCCCAAATCCTCCTTATTTCAAGATCTCTTGATCATGTGAGAGGCTCTTGAATTGAGTTTGGTCGTTAATTTGGCCATTGGTCTTTTTAAGGATTTCCTTCATCCTTCTTTTTCCAAATATTTGGCTTTTTCACCTCTCCTTTCATTGTTAGAGCTTAAATTATGACCTTCACGAGTATCAGTTTGTTAATTGCCTCATCCCTACCATTCCTTTGGTCTCATTATCTTAGGGCAGTTGTTTTTCAAGTCTTTGTGTCCTTAATGTCCATCCTACTGCCCTTTCTAGGGTGTAGTCCTTTTTGCTTTCCGATCTTCCTTAGGGTGTCGTTTATTCTCCTTGACTATCTTGTTGTAACGACTTACTTCCTTCCGTTATGTTTGTCCGAAACTTCTATTTGGCTTCAGTGCTTTTTCCAAAGTGAGTCATATTTTCCATCCCAAGACATTCCATTCATCAACAAATGCTCGACTGGTCTTCTCTCGTGGAGGCGCTCCCTTCTTTGCTCCTAAATGGCTAGAAATTTCTTCTTAAGGGAAAATTTTCTTCAGCTACACTTTGTTCTCGTTTGCAGTTTTATCAAGGTCCTACCTTCAATCCTTTTTCCTTCCTGCCACTATGCTAGGATCTTGAAGAGCTTCCTCCTAGACATGGTTGAAATTCTGGGAGTCGTGTTTCTAGGGATGGTGTAAACCCCACACTTTTGAGTTAAGGAAAATCGGGAAAAGAACCGGTCAAACCGAGTAAAAAAACTGAGCCGGATTACAAACCCGATCATATGGGAACAAGCAATTTGGAAATTTACAACTCTCAGGTGATCCAAAGAGTTCATTAAACCTTTGAAAAGAAACTTAAGACAAATTAGAAGAGAAAAACCAGATTGGTTCAGGTGAACGATAATCCATAAGAAATGTAAAGTTAAGTGTGATTACTCGAGAGTAGTGTGAGGATGGATGACCTCTTAGGAAGTATGATTCTTATTGTAACCCGAAATTTTGGTCAAAAAAATTTTTTTTTGAACGTACACCTTATCATAAATGGCCACAAATTAAAATATATTTAATTATTGGTATTAATTGTAATAATTTAATTTTATGGAAATAATAATACTAGTAATAAATCTCTCCTATTTAATACACGATGTTATCCCCATTCATTTTCCTCACACCTGAACACTTCTCTCTCTCTCTCTACTGCTCCATTTCCTGGGGAAGCTCGAACCAGAGTTTCGACTTAAACATTTTTTTAAACCTTGGAAGGAGAGGTTGAGCTCATTAGACCGAGGAGTAGACAACTATCTAATAGCAAACTCCAGTCAATCCGAGAATCGTTGGAGAAGTGCCGGCATGATGGAACAATAAAGTAGCTCTAGTGGACTGAAGCTGCCCTATTTCAGCGAATCTGAAATCGGCAATTACGAGCCCTCCTCAGACCAAACCATGCCCTCCCAACACTTCCTCAGCCCTCCCATGGCCAAAATAGGACTGAAAGGTAAGCCAATTCGGCTCCCCTCTATAATTTCCAGTCGGTGCTAGAAAGAGAACCGACAGAATTTAAATGACGAAATTCTAACTCAATTTGGCATCAAGTGATGCGATTCTTGATTCTAGGATGATCCTCAAGATGAGAGCTATTTGCCCAGATCGAAAGCTCGGACCGCTGTGCCCTCACCGGTGAGAAATTGAAGCTTTCTCTCCTTACAATATGTTTTCTAGCGAAGCTCTGTTTGAGCTTGTTCTAGCGTTAAAATTTACGATTTCAAAGTTCATTAGAATCGTATGAACACGTAGGAACTCAATTTCAACTCTAACTTCAACAATTAAAGGTGTTTGATCGGTTAATTTGATGAAATCAAATTCGGTAGTGTTGAAAAGTTGAAATTAGGGGAAAAATTGAGGGAAATTTGGGGATTTTCGAAATTCAAAAGACCAAAAATGAGATTTTATGAAATTGAGGGTCAATTGGGCATGAAAATAATGTTGGAGGACCAATTGAGAAATTTTAGAATTTTGGGGGCAAAACTTACCATTTTTGTAAAGGCCAAAATGGTAATTTTGGAAAAGTTGGAGGACCAAATTGGAAATTTGAGAAATTAATCCCCTTTTTTTGTGAAATGGAATAAATTGAGGTCCTATGATAAATTTAAGAAGTTTTGGGACTCAATTTGAGGAAAAACCGATATTTGAGACCTAAAGTTAAAGAGAAATAACTTTAGGGACCTAATTGCAAATAAATGAAAGTTTGACTTTCTCATTCATTTGGAATGAATGAAGGCGATTAGGCTAAAGGATAATGAACCAAGATGTTCATATCATGTAGGAACACAAAGTACTGGGAACACCAACAAGGACAAGCTCATGTAAATACCAAGAACCGGTGTAGTGGAATTCACGAAATTAATAGGTGAGTGGGTTTACTAACATCATACTCGGTTGGGATGATGAGCACAACTTAAAATTAAAAACCACTTACCGGTTGTGAGTGGAAATTTTATATCATACCCGGTTGGGAATGATAAGTACGTCAGTATGAAAACCCACTATTTAGTGGTATTTTAAACATCACTACTTAGAGGAAGTAATGTGAAAATCATGCAGAAAAACTACTTACCGATTGTAAGTAGATCTTACTCGGTTAGTATGATGAGACTTTCTCGAAGGAAGTTGAAAACCCGTTTATCGGTTATGAATGGAGGTGTCCTTATACCCGAGCGGTATAATGGATAGAAAAATCATATGTTTTGTTGGAAGTGGTCTCCCCTAACTATGTGCCAATGCTTAAACAATTTCGCAGACCTTCTCGATGGGAGCTCGAATAGCTCTGATAGGCCGGGGGCCTCGGTTTTGGAAATTGTGGGGCTAAATGCCCGATTTTGAAAAATCACGTACAATGGGCCCAATGCCAGTTGACACGTGCAGGAGCTCATAAACAAAAATTATGTATTAAAGCCATGAAAATTCTTAATGAATGGATTATGTTATTTTGCCAAGGTACCAAGACTAGACTTACATACTCGATAGACTAGTGGTAGTGCGTTAGAGCCAAGTTGATGGACCGACTTAGACAAATAGTTGCTGGGTCGTTGGACTAGTGGCACCAAAGATAAATCTTTTTGTGGAAAATTATTGTTTGTGCATGCACTTGAGGTTTGGGACCATTAAGACACCTAAGAGGGATAGCAATGCGTCATAAGGGCTACTAGACGATATAGTAGAGATAAGGGCAGTTTTTTGTGCTAGCGGTCAGGGAAGCTCGACATAGCTTCATGCGCATGAGACTGGGGTGAGGTAGGGATGAGATCTCATCCTCATACGGACATGGAGTTGATTTCGGGTTTGAGGATCGAATGTCACGAACATTCACTCAAATCCATGGTAGAAGTCGATGGGCTTCTATTTAGGTAGTCTATAAAGTGGCTCCGATGCCACAAGTGGGTGTAGTGGACGGGCTTCCCTTTGAATGTGTGATCCCATCTTAATGAAGGACGTGTTGACTGTTAAATACACATAATGTAGAAAATGAGGATAAAGGTTTTTAAAACCGAAATTTGAGGAAAGAACATTTTTTTTAAATGAAATAAGGAGTTTGACACACTCCGATTAAAAATGTCTTGTTTATGAAAACTCTCTCCCAACACCCATTCATTGAGTTGTCAAACTCACCCCCTCCCTTTACCATTTCTTGGTAAACAAGAGAAAACTCACTTAAAGACTTTTCTGTAGCTGAACCTGTAAGACAAGTATGTAAGGTTTAATGTATTCAGTTTTAATTAATGCTATTCAACGAATGATAGAGATGAAAAGGATGCCTCACTCATTGTGGTTTAGAAAAGAGGAAACACTTAATAAACCGAGAGAGTGGCGGGTTACTTATGGGGATCCCAACAAACTAGGTTAGGGTGTGACAACCTGAGTGGTATCATATCCTATTTCCTTGAATGCATTATCAAGACTATATAACATAGTAACTAATAGAAAACAAATTATAAAATTTCAGATGGCTTTCAAGAGAGAAACCAAGAGAACAAGAGTCGTAGTCTCTGACACTGCCCAACCACCCCTTCTTGTGGAAACTCCCCGAGGAGCCCAGACAACTCCACCGGGAGTAAGCTCAGAACACTGTAGGCAACCTAACCTCATCCCTGAGGCTGGCACCAACTCTTGAGCTGAACTAGAGGAAGTACAATTTCATCCTCATCCTGTTAACCATCCTCCTCCTGTTGACATCCCCAAATACCTCAAGACTCTCCATCAACTGGTGTGTAAGCCTTTCCTTGGAGAGAAGGATACTGGAGCCACCATGGACTGGCTAGCTAACATCAAGAAGTTGATAGGGGATAGTTAGGATATCACTAAAGGACATGGTGATCCTAATAGAATTTTTCCTGGAGGGCAGTGCCAAAAGATGGTGGGATAATGTCTAGAGCCTACATACCTCCACACCCACCTAGGAACAGTTTGAGGAGAGGTACGTGGAGGAATACATGGCTCCTCATCTAATTAATGAGAGGAAGCAGGATTTCCTCTGACTCTAACAAGGGCTTAACTCTATATCGGAGTACGAAACTAAATTCAATGAGTTAAGTCCCTTTGCCATTAACTTGGTCGGACCAGCAGATATATGCCAACGATTCGTGGGAGGTCTCAATATGCACATACAAGACCATGTGGGAGTACTAGGATGCTCCACAGATCTGGCGCCAGTGATTAGTATGGCTCACGAGTATGAGCGACTAGTGCAAACCTGCCGCTATTGAATAGAGGAGGCAAACCAAAAGGAGGACAATGGCCAAGGCCGTCATGGTGGATGGAAGGAGCAAAATGGCCAAAGATGGGGAAACAAGGTGGGTTTCCAAAAGAGAAAAGAGGTACCACCACCAAGAGTGATCCCCACCTTACCACAAGGAAACCCTTGCTATCCTAGGTGCCAAAGGTACCACGAGGGAGCTTGCTTGTCCTATTTTACATGTGGACAATGGGGCACTTTGCAAAGGAATGCCCCACTCTTAGGGAGAACAAGCAACAAAATATGCTTGGACCACTCCAAGGGAACCCTAGGACTCCTAAGCAGGACACCATAGCTAGAGTACCAGCTATGGTATACAACCTCACACAGGAAGAGGCTAGGAAAGACCCTAGTACCGTAGCAGGTACTTCCCAAAACCCACCAAACTAAGATTGAGAGAAACCTGTAATTTGAAACTTCATTTAATAAATGAAATATTTTCTTTGAAAAACATGTTTCTCTTCAATCAGGGTACATACACTTATGGGGATGAAAGGTCTACGCCCTCTTCGACTCGGGAGCAGAAAGATCCTTCATCAAAGAAGATATAATCCCAAGTTTACCCCTAGAACTCACCTCTCTAAGACAAAGTCTCAACATCCTCACACCCTTAGGAGAAGGGTTAAATAGGGAAAAACAATTGAAGGGATGTGAAATAAAGATTGGAGGAATCAAACTAGAAGCGGATTTGATCCCATTACCTCCAAGGGAGGTAGAAATAATCTTGGGAATGGATTGGATAAGTACCCATCAAGCTAGTATGGACTGTGGAAGGAAGATAGTAACCTTCTACACTCCTGAGACAATTGGGCTACATTTCCAAGGAGACCGGAGGAAGAGTGAAGTACAAATGGTGTCCCATAGAATAGCTCAAAAGATGATACAGAAATGTTGTAAGGTTTTTCTGGCAACAATCATCAATGAGAAGTCTAAGGAGAAAGGACTCGAAGGCATTCCAGTAGTTAAACACTACCTAGATGCATTCTCGGAAAAATTACCTGGATTACTCCCAAGTTGACAATTGGAGTTCACCATAGAAGTTATCTGAGGAACACATCCTATATCCCAAGCCCCTTATCGCATGGCTCTAGCAGAATTAATGGAATTGAAGGAGTAGCTGGATGAGCTAAAAATGACTTTATAGGTTCTGGTCTATCTCCATGGGCTGTACCAGTCCTATTTATAAAGAAAAAGGATGGAAGCATGTGACTGTGCATAGATTATAGGAAGTTGAACCAGGTCACCATAAAGAACAAATACCCACTTCCACGGATTGATGACTTGTTTGACCAACTAAAAAGAGTAGCCGATTTCTTCAAGATAGACCTTCGATTAAGCTATCACCAACTTAGAATCCGAGAGGAAGATATTCTTAAGACCGCATCTCAATCCTGATACGAACATTATGAGTTTAGGTTGATGCCTTTTGGCTTAACAAATGCCCCTGCATTCTTCATGGATTTAATGAATAGAGTGTTCCAGCCGCACTTGGACAAGTTCGTGATAGTATTTATAGATGACATTCTTATATACTAACAAACTAGGCCAGAGCATGAAGAACATCTAACAATCACCTTGGAGATACTACAGGAAAACCGCATATATGCAAAATTCTCCAAGTGTGAGTTCTAGTTATAGGAGGTTGGGTTCTTAGGACATATAATGTCCAAAGATGGAGTCAAGGTAGACCCAATATAGGTGGAGCTATATCTGATTGGAAGGCACCCAGAAATCCCTCGTAGATACAAAGTTTCTTAGGCCTGGCGGGATACTATAGACGCTTTGTGTAGGATTTCTCTAAGATAGCTGCCTCTTTGACTCGTCTCACTAGAAAGGGAATAGAGTATAAATGGGATGAAAGCTGTGAGAAATCTTTCTTGGAGTTGAACACTCATTTGACAACTGCACATGTGCTCTCTCTGCCTGATCCCAAGTGCAAGGGAGTACACCGTCTATAGCGACATATCTAAACAAGGACTCGAATGTGTACTGATGTAACAAGGAAATGTTATCACATATGCCTCACGACAACTTAAGGTACATGAGTGAAATTACACTATCCATGACATGGAATTAGCTGCAATAGTGTTCACCCTAAAGATTTGGCAACAATATCTATACGGGGTTAAGTGTAGAATATATACTGATCACAAGAGTCTTATGTATTTCCTAATTGAGAAGGAGTTGAACCTCCGCTAATGGAGATGGCTAGAATTAGTTAAAGATTATGACCTTGTGATAGAGTATCACTCTGAGAAGGCCAATGTAGTGTTAGATGCCCTAAGTCGTAAGTACTAATCCGAGGTGGCATAGATAAATACAGGCTACTTACCCTTGTTGCAAAAGTTGGGAAGAATGGAGGTGGACCTTAAGATGGACAAGATGGAGAAATGCTTGCTGGCTGATGAAGTGGTGAGACCCAGCCTAATAGAGAAAATTAAGGTCTAGCAAAATGTAGATAAGGAATTCCAACACTAATTGGACCTGGTCAATAGAGGGATGAATTCAGACTATGACCTTCGAGGTGACGAAGTACTAACCTTCAAGGGTAGAGTGTGCGCGCCTCAAGATAAGGAACTAAAGAGGTTAATTCTGAAAGAGGCACACAACTCTGTTTATGCAATGCATCTGGGTAGTACTAAGATGTACCGCACCCTCAAACAAGATTATTGGTGGACAGGGATGAATAGGGATATTGTAGAATATGTAGTCCTATGCTTGTCCTGTCAGCAGATTAAAGCTGAGCATCATAAACCATCCGGACTATTACAACCCTTGCCTATCCTGAAATGGAAATGGGAGCACATTACTATGGACTTTGTCCTGGGACTACCTGTGACTAGGAAGTGATGAGACACAATTTGGGTTATTGTGGATAGATATACCAAGTCCGCCATTTCCTACCTATAAGAGTGATGGATTCAGTGGAACAACTGACCATCTTATACATGAGGGAGATAGTGTGACTCCATGGCGTCCCGATGAGCATAGTATCTGATAGAGATCCTAGATTTACCTCGAGGTTCTAGCCTATTTTGCAAAGTGCCTTGGGAACCAAGCTCCACATGAGTATGAAATTTCATCCTCAAACTGATTGAAAGTCTGAGTGAACGATTCAAACCCTGGAAGACATGGTGAGGGCATGCGTACTCACCATGGATAAGGGTTGGGAGAAATACTTATGCCTTATGGAGTTTGCATACAATAACAGTTATCAAGCCAGTATTCAATTGGCTCCTTATGAGGCCCTTTATGGACGACCATGCTGTACACCCTTGTTTTGGGAAGAGGTAGGAGAAAGGATGCTAGAAAGGGTTGAACTAATCAAGGATGCCACAAAAAAGATCAAGATAATCAGAAGTCGCCTTAAGGCCACTCAGGACAGATAAAAGAGTTATGCAGATCATCGAAGATGAGATTTGGAATTTGATTTGGGAGACCAAGTGTTCCTAAAAGTATCTCCATGGAGGGGAATACTTAGGTTTCAACAACAGGGGAAGTTGAAACCAAGGTACATCGGTCCCTACACAATAGTCCAAAGGATAGGACTGGTGGCATATAAACTAGAATTGCCTCCAAACTTACAAAGAATACATAATGTATTCCATATCTCGGTACTTCGGAAGTACCAACCTCACCCTAGCCATGTATTAGATCGACCTCCACTAGAGTTAGAAGAGAACTTGACCTATCAAGTAAAACTGGTGTGAATCATCGACCGGAGGGACAAGAACTTGAGGAACAAGAGAATTCCTATGATCAAGGTTCTTTGGTAGAATGGACTCGTCCAAGAATAGACATGGGAAACTGAGAGCATCATGAGGAATGGGTACCCTAAGTTATTTGATGTGTAATAAGTTTTCAAGACAAAACTCCTAAAAGGAGGGGATAGTTGTAAACCTCGTCCTTTTATAATAAGAAAAATTAGGGAAAGTACCGGTCATTTCTAAAGAGAAAATCGAGTCGGTTCACGAACCCCAACCGTTAGAGAAAGGGCAAATTGATAAATTTACAAATCCTGAGTGACCTAAAGAGTAATAAAAACCATGGAAAAGGACTTTGGAATGAATTGGAAGAGAAAACTAGACCAGTTCAGGTGAACTAGATCTGAACCAGTTGCTAAATTAAATTTTCTAGGCGGCTTAAAATATTCAAATAGGGGAATTGAATCCACCACTGGATAGATAATAAATTTAGAAATTTTTAATTTTGAAAAACTCGATTGAATCGAGCCTGAACTGACCGGTTTAAGCTTTGAACCTGGTTTAGACTGGTCCAGTCCAGTTTGAAACAATGTCGTCTTCTTTCTTTAGATGATGACACTATTCATTCGTCGGAAGAATGGATAGCACCGATGAAGATGAATTGCCTTCATTCAGTGTGTTTCAAGCCATGAATGAGCATCATAATTGTGCCAAACGGTTGGGCAAAGAGTCCCCTAGCTCCCTATATAAATGGCTCCTCCCCATTCATTCTCTTCACACATGAAAACTATATTCTCTCTCAACTGCTCCATTTTCTAGTGAAGCTCGAACTAGAGCTCAAACTTGGGTAGTTTTCTCAACCTCAAAAAGTGAGGTTGGGTTCTTTAGACTTTGGGGGATGTCAACTATTTCATAGCAACCTCCATTTGATCGAAGGACTGCTGGAGAAGCGCTGGTGTAATCAAACAGTGAACCAGCTCCAGCAGACAGAAGCTGCCTTGTTTCGGCCGAGCTTAAAATGACCGAATTTAGCCCTCCTCTGGCCAAACCAAGCTCTCCCAACATCCCCGCAACCCTTATAGGATCGTAAGAGAGCTAAAATTTAAGCCAATTCGGCCCCCTCTGTCATTTCCGGTCGTCGTTAGAGCGAGAAACTGTAAAAATTCACTGACAAAATTCTCTCAATTCGGGGAGAATTGTATAGAATCTTGATCCTAAGAGAAACCTCAAGACGAGAGCTACCTTCCTAGATAGAGAGCTCAGACCGCTGCCCTCCAACAGTAAGCTTTTGAAGCTTTCTCTCTCTACGCTCAGTTTTTTGGCGAAGCTTCGTTTGAGCTTAATTAGGACCCAAATGACGTGGTTCAAATCTCAATTGAATTGTATGAAAGTGTAATAACTGATCCATACCTTCAATTGGAATAATTAACCCCCATTGAATGGTCAATTTGATGAAATCAAATTTGGCTAGTTTGAAAGGGGGAAATTGGGGGAAAATTTTGGGGATTTCGTAAAATTAAGGGACCATTTTGCAATTTCCCGAAATTGAGGTCCAATTAGCCATGGAAAAGATGTTAGAGTACTAATTGGTCGATTTTTGGAACATTTTGGGTCAATTTTCAATTTTTTGGAAATTAGAGGCAAAATGATAATTTTTGAAATGTTGGGAACCAAATTGGAAATTTGGAAAACTTGTGCTCCTTATACAATTTTGAATAAAATGAGGACTAAAAGAGGATTTGAAACTTTGGAAATTAGATTGGTAAAAGGTTTGCATTTGTGACCTAAAGTTAAGAAAAATAAATTTTAAGGACCTAAATGCGATTTATTGATAAATTGTGAGCCTAAGTTTTTATACCAAACATTAAGTGAAAAGGCTGTCCAATTCGTGTAGGGATAAGTGTGATATGAACGCTAGCAAGAGAATGCTCGCGTCAACTTGAAAAACCAACTGAGTATGAACAAGTCACGGTTAACAAGTGAGTGGGTTTATTCACATCATACCCGGTTGGGATGATGAGCATCTTGGAAATAAAAAACCACTTATATGTGAGATTTTAACATCATACCTAGTTGGAGTGATGAAAGAACTAAGAGGAAACCTACTTACTACTTGTAAGTAGAGAAAAATCATACCTGGTTGGTATGAAGGAAATCCTTGAATGAAGAAGAAAACTCGCATGCCGATTGCAAGAAGAGATATCATCACACCCGGTTTGTAAACCCAACCCTTTGGAGTTAAGGAAAATTGGGAAAAGAACCAGTCAAACTGAGTGACAAACACCAATCCAATTCACATAACCGATCATCAGAGAACGTGCAATTTGGAAATTTACAACTCCTGAGTGATCCAAAGGGTTCATAAAAACATTGGAAAAGAACCTTAGGACAAATTTGAAGAGAAAAACCAGACTAGTTCAGATTAACTGGATCCAACTGGATTGAACCGATTTATGAATCAAGCGGTTCCTGAAACAGAACCGATAGACGAAGGGAAAACTGGGAAATTTATGGATCTCGAGTGATCTAAAGCGTCACAAAAGTTAAGAAAAAAGACTTTAGGATGAATTGGAGATGGCATCCAAACCAGTTTAGATGAACTAGATTCAAACTAGATTGAACAAGTTTGGACCGGATTGAACTACTATTGAACTGGATGCTATATTCATTTTTTTAGGTGGTTTAGAAAATTCAAATTTGAGATTTAAGGCCACCATTGGATAGAGAATAAATGTAGATGATTTTAAGAAATTTTATTTTTGAAAAACTCGGTTGAATCGGGTCTAAACCAGTTGGTTTAAACTTTAAAGGGTCGTCGGCATGAAAGAATAGTGAAGGATCTTCGACGTACCGAAGCTGCCCTATTTTGACTGAGCTAAAAATGGCCAATTCGAGCCCTCCTCAAGCCAAACCAAGCCCTCCTAAAGCTGAATTAGAGCAAAAAGGTAAGCCAATTTGGCTCCCCTTTGTAAATTCCGATCGGTGCTAGAGTGAGAACCGATAAAACTTTGATGACTAAATTCTCATTCAATTTGGTATCAATTGATGCAATTCTTGATCCTAGGAGAAACCTTAGGACGAGAGCTATCTACCCAGATGAAATGCTTGAACCGCTGCGCCCCTAACGGTAAGCTTTCGAAACTTTCTCTCTCTAAATCTAGTTTTCTGGCGAAGCTTCATTTGAGCTCATTCTGGCATCAAATCATGTGATTCAAAGTGCAATTGAATCGTATGAAGGTGTAGGAACTCTAATCTAACTTCAATTCCAAAATTAAACTCATTTGATTGATCAATTTGATAAAATTAAATTCGGCTGATTTAGAAGGTTGAAATTGGGGGAAAATTTGGGGCAAATTTGGGAATTTTAAAAATTCAAAGGGACTAAAGTGTAATTTCATAAAATTGAGGTCAATTGGGAATGAAAAGATGTTGGAGGACCAATGGGACAAATTTTAGGGCAAAACTTAACATTTTTGTAAAGTAGGGGCAAAATGGTAATTTTGGAAAAGTTGGGGACCAAATTGGAAATTTCGGAAATTAAACCCCTCATTTGTGAATTTGAATAAATTGAGGTCCCAAGGTGAATTTTAAATGTTTTGAGACTCAATTTGATGAAAAACCGGCATTAGGAACTTCAAGAAAAATAACTTTAGGAACCTAATTTCAAATAAATGAGAAGTTTGGTTTTCTCATTCATTTGGGATGAAAGAGGGCTATTAGGCCAAAGGATAATTAACAAGAGTGATCATATCGTGTAGGAACACGAAGTACCGGGAACGCCAGCTAAGACAAATTCGAGTAAGGACAACAAGCCGACTAAGAGGATATTATCTATAGTATTAGGTGAGTGGGAATTTAATATCATACCCTGTTGGGATGATAAGCTCATCGAAAATGAAAACCCACTGCTAAATAGTATTTTAATCATCACACCTGAGATGAGTGATGTGAAAATCAAGCAGAAAAAAACTACTTACCGGTTGTATGTAGATCTTACTTGGTTGGTATAATTAAAATTAATCGAAGAAAGTGGAAAATCCGTTCTTCGGTTATGAGAGTAGATGTCCTCATACTCGATTAGTATGATGAATAGTTGAAAAGTATATTTTGTGAGAAGTGCTCTCCCCTGAGTGTGTGCTACTACTTAAACATTTTGGGAGACCTTCTTGATGGGAGCTCAAATAGCTCTTTTAGTCGAGAGGCCTCGATTTTTGGAATTTGGGGGCTAATTTTCCCAATTTTTTGAAAATCTTGAATAGTGGGCCCTAGGCTAGGTGGCATGACAGGAGGTCGTAAACAAACATGATTAATATGCCATGAAAACTTAAGTAATGAGTTGTTTGGCCATGGTACTAAGACATGACACACATACTCAGTCAACTAGCGGTAGTGCGGCATGACAGGTCTCCCGACTAGTCAAGACAAACAATTATAGGTCGAGTTGATGGTTGGGGCCATTAAACCAGTGGCACCAGAAATTATATGGTATTATGTGAAAAATGTTGATTGTGCATGCATTGTGTTTCTGGGACCTTCAAGACGCCCAAGAGGGGTAGTTAGTTGTACCAGAAATCTTGCGAAACTTGAAGTAGCTTCAAGCTCATGAGACTGGGGTAGGGACATGATGAGGTCTCTGTCCTCATATGGACACGAAGATTTGTTATGGGATTGAGGGTCGGATGTCGCAAACATCCACTCATTCTCTAGGTAGAAGTGGACATACTTCTATCTAGGTGGCCAGTAAAGTCGCTCCTACGCCACAAGTGGGATAATGGATGAACTAGCCTGCGATTGTTTGTTTTACCTTCATGATGAATGATGTGTGTTGGATGATGTCACACCATGGTTAATAAGAAATGGTGATAAAAACTAGAAATTTGAATATGAAAGGTTTTTAAAAGAGAATAAGGATTCTAGCACACTCTAAATCAAACATTTTTCCTAAAATTTCAATTTTGAAAACCCATTCACTGAGTCGTGGTACTCACCCCCTCCCTTATATCCCTTTTAGGTAAACCCAAAAAGCTTATCCCAAAGACAACCACTAACACACCTATAAGGTAGGTATGATAAATTTAACATTTTGTGCAGTTTTATTTTTTAATATTCCAAGAAAGCTGTAGGTTTAAAGGACGTTTTACTCCTCTCGGTTTATAAACAAGGGGCAACCCTTAAGTAAACGGAGAGAGTAGCAGGTTGATCACGGGGATCCGACCAAATCGGGTCAGGGCATGACAACTTGACTTGTATTAGAGCCTATTTCCTCGAATACATAATCAAGACTAGAAAATATAGTAACTAAAAGGATTGATCTTAAAATTTTCAAATGGCTTCCAAGAGTGGAACCAAGAAAACTAGGAATGACTCTACTACACACCCTGTCTTCGTAGGAAAACAACCCTAGAAGCTTCCTAATGCCTAAGACATAGTAGAAGCCACAATGAACCAAATTGGGAAGTATGTAGTACCACGAACAATTATGGCGCCAGGACATGTTAGGGTCACAGTTCTGTGTACAAAGGGAGCTAAGCCTAAAGCCAGGAATGCCAGTACAAATGTATAATCTTACCAAGGAGGATACTTACCAAGAAAATCATAGCTTACTATCTATTCTGTGACTACTTTTTGTAATAGGGCTAAAACCCCAATATTTTGTATTCCTCTATTAAATGAAGTACTCAAAATTCTTAAATTCCTATCTCCCAATAATGTGATCTTGCTGGGAAGATGTCCTCAAGGAAAGTAAACAAACAAACCCACACTACCATAGAAACTAGGGAAAATTTCCATTTCAGTTAAGGAAATTGAATTATGGAATTAAGAAACCATGGATGACTCTTAGAATGACCCTTTAGAAAAGGAGACTCAACAAAATAATTATCAAGGTGTTTAGACTCAAGGATGGTGAAGCATCAAACCACCAGTAACACTAGAAAGGCCCCCACAATGCTCGAAGTAAAGGAGGAACCACAATGATGGGGACACTACGTGAAGAATTGCCCAACCCTACTAAAGACAAGCACCAAGACAATCTGTTATAGGTGTAGGGGAAATAGGATAGGTAAAGAAGGACTATCCCACACCTAATAGATTTAGGGTAATACTTTCTGAAAAGTCATGGAAGACAGGAAAGACTGGTGACTAAAACCATGAGGCAGGCTAACGGTTCGCAAAGAGGTCTAGAAATGGTGAGGTAAAGCGAAATTTAAACTCCTTCTTAAGAAGATCAAACAGAGAGGGATATCACAAGAACAGAGGTAATGTACGTTGAAAGTACACCTAAAACCCCCTCAGGAGGACAAACATAAAAAAATGTCCTCTAGAAACTCCAAGGTAGGACATAGTGAAGAAGAGAAGAAATATGCTATGAAAAGGGAACTTTGGAAGGATGCATATGACTAAGTACCCCTTGAAGGGATCATTGATGGGCGGATGGTTAAGACGTGGAGTGCAAGGAACCCACCCTTAATTAAGAAAATTTCCAAGGGAGGATACATCAAGATGACCCAACGTTATCTACTTGGAGAAAAACAAAGGAGCCAAATAACGACTCTAGGAGAACCTAGTATAAAAGAGGTAGTTAACAAACTGGCCTTCGGGAGAACCATGGATTTAAACCACGACAAAGAAGGGAGAAGTGAAAAGGCTAAAACATTGGAAAAGAAGGAAGAAGGAAAATCCTTAAAGAAATAAATGGCCAATATCGGTTTTACAATTAAAAGTCTTGAGACGGTTAAGTTAGCCTCACAAAAGATGATTAAGAGATTTTGAAACGAGAAGGATGTAAACTCTTCTTAAAAGGAAATAAAACCTGATGACGAGGGATTTGGGAATGGATTTGTAAATAAAATTCATGTTAAGATGAAGGGAACCTAGGGAGGCATAATAGGAGGAATCAAAGAAGTTAAACACAAGGAACGGGTGAGTCGGAAGATATCATCAAAAGATGCTATACGAGTAAAAAGAAGCGTTAGATTGGCCATAAAAAGGGAATAATATAAAGTACATCTAAGAAATCTTGGAGGGGTAAGTCCTCCAGTTAGGAAATGACTAAAGTAAATTATTTCTGACATAAAGACTAGTTGTGGTTTACTCTCACTTGATGTAGCCTAAAAAGAGTATGGCTAAGCATAAGGTGGAATACATTAAATAAGACCAATAACCAGAAGTCTCTTAGATAAGGAATGAGGAAAGGAATGAGAATCTTAATACAATGGAGGATTAAAGGTGGGAAAATACCTGATGTAGAAAAGATTGTGAGGAATGGAAGAAATAAACTTTCAAGGAATGGTAAGAAGGTGGAGCAAGTAACTCCCAGAGTGGAAGCCTCCACTATGAGGGACATAATAAAGAACAAAATCCATAAGAAGGGAATTTTTCCAAACAAAGTAATCGACACATAGACAGAAAGAGAATAACTCTGAATGAAGAATCATCAAAATGATCACGAGCGAGTAAGAATGGATTAAGTAAAGGACTCCACTAGAAATAAAGAAGTTGGGGAAGGTCGAGCAGGTAAGGGAAATTCGACACGGTTAGGTAAGATATGACCTCAAAGGTAAGATGGATAAGTGAATAAATGGTAAAGGTAGTCGGGAATGTACTACCAGATGGAATTATATAACCCCTGCAAGGTTAGAAGGCTGGGAACACCCAGTAAGGAAGTGTTCTAAATTTTAATGGTCAAAGATAGATTCTGGAGCATTGTTATGATATGAGGGACATGTAAACCCAATAGTCTAGGGAAGGATATGACTCAACTAAGGAAGAGTCAGTTAGTTAATTATAATAAGGTCAATATCGGAATTTGACTAAAGATGTAATAAATAATGGATGAAGGAAGGGTTAAAATAAGACAAAAAGGTGATAACTTAGAAACCCATGAACACAAGTACGTAATGCTCGAAAGAACATCGAGCTAAGGGTCTCAATGACCAAGAGAAAAACTAAACATGGGAACAATTGGGTATTTTGGAACATCCGATTATGAAATTTTAAGTAAAGAATCTCGGGATGGAGAAATATACTTTAAGGAACGAAGGATGTGAATTTAAGGATATGACCTTAAACATTACAGCGAGATATGCTTATCTAAAGTAAGCTCCATGGAATGAGAAAGTGATGGGAAGGAAAGGAAGACCTTAAGTTGATGTGATATAAGTGATAAATGGAATAACTGAGAAAGTTATATATTGATAAACTACAAGATGATATCGAAGGGAAGTTCTTTCCAATGCATAGAACGTTCAATAAAGTTTTGGGGACAAAACTCCTAAAAGGAGGGGAGAGTTGTAGACCCCACCCTTTGGAGTTATGGAAGCCTAGAAAAGAACCGGTCAAACCAAGTGAGAAAAACCGAACCGATTCACATGCCATATCATAGGTGAATGGGAAAATTGAGGAATTCACCACTCCCGAGACACCCAAAAGGGTTCATAAACCTTGGAAAAGGACCTTAGGAAAAATTGAAAGAGAAAAACTAGACCGGTTCAAGTGAACCGGATCCGAATCGGATTGAACCGGTTTATGAACCATGCTAGTTTATGAATCGAAACCCTTAGAGAGAGGGCAAACCAGAAAATTTATGGATCCCAATTGACCTAAAGAGTCACATATGTAATGAAAAAGAACTTTAGATGAATAGGGGATGAAAACAAAATCGGTTTAAGTGAACCGGATCCAAACTAGATTGAACCGGTTTGGACCAGTTTGAATCACTATTGAATCGGATTTTAAATTCATTTTTCTAGGTAGCTTAGAAAACTCAAATTTGAGATTTGAGACCACCATTGGATAGAAAATAAATTTAGATAAATTTTGAAATTTTTAATTTTGAAAATTTTGGTCAAATTGGGCCTGAACCGGCCGGTTTAAGCTTTGAACCTAGGTCGGACCAGTCTGGTCCGGTTCGGAATGATGTCGTCTTCTTCCTTCATATGACAACACTGTTTACCCGCCGGAAAATTGAGCAGACATCGGAGAAGCTAAAAAGTCTTAGGCCAGGGAGTTTTAGAGCTTCCTATGTAAAGAGCCCCTCCTCATTCATCCTCTCTACACCTGAAAACTCCATTCTATCTCAACTGCTCCAATTTCCGGAGAAGCTCAAACCAAAGCTCCTATATAGGGTCTGTTCTGAGCCAAAGAAGGTGTGGTGAGGTTCTTTAGAATTGGGGAGAAGTCAGCTACCCGATGGTAGTCTCCATTTACTCCGAGGGTCTTCAGAGAGACGCCAGCGTGATAGAACAGTGAAGCAGCTCCGGCGGAGTAAAGCTGCCCTATTTTGGCCGAGCTGAAAACAACCCGAGCCCTCCTCAAGCCAAACCAAGCCCTTCCAACACCTCCACAACCCTCATACAACTGAATTAGAGTGGAAAGGTAAGCGAATTTGGCTATACTCTTTAAATTCCAATTGGTGCCATAAAGAGAACCGACAAAAATTTGATGACTAAATTCTCATTCAATTCGACATCAATTGATGCAATTCTTGATCCTAGAAGGAACCTCATGATGAGAGCTATCTGCCTAGATCAAAAGCTCGGACCACCACACCTTCGACGGTAAACTTTCGATGCTTTCTCTCTTTAAGTCTAGTTTTCCGATGAAGCAATGTTTAAGCTGATTCTAGCATCAACTCATGCGATTCAAAGTGATATTGAATTGTATGAAGGTGTAGGAACTCCAATCTAACTTTAATTTCAATAATTAAACTCATTTGATCAGTTAATTTGATGAAATCAAATTCAGTTGAGTTAGAAGGTTGAAATTGGGGGAAAATTGGGGAAATTTGGGAATTTCAAAAATTTGAGGGACTAAAGTGCAATTTTATAAAATTAAGGACCAATTGGGCATGATAAAGATGTTGGAGGACCAACTGAGCAATTTTGGAATTTTTTGGGACAAAACTTACCATTTTTGTAAAATAGGCGCAAAAGGGTAATTTTGGAAAAGTTAGGGGACCAAGTTAGAAATTTGGGAAATTAAACCCCTTTTGTGAAATTAAAAAAACCAAGGTTCCAAGGTGAATTTTAAAAGTTTCGGGACTCAATTTAAGAAAAAACTAGCATTTGGGACTTAAAGTTAAAGAAAAATAACTTTAGAAACCTAATTACAAATAAATGGAAACTTTGGTTTTTTCATTCATTTGGAATGAATGAAGGCTATTAGGCCAAGGGATAATGAACAAGGATGTTCATATCGTGTAGGAACATGAAGTACCGGGAATGTCAGCAAAGACAAGCTCGCGTGAATAGAAAGAACCAGTCGGGTGGAATTCATCGCATTAACGGGTGAGAATTTAATATTATACCCGATTGGGATGATAATCAACTTGAAAATGAAAATCCACTACTAAGTGAAATTTTAATCATCACACCTAAGAAGAGTGATGTGGAAATCACACAAAAAAACTATTTAGCGGTTGTAAGTAGATCATACCCGGTTGGTATGATGAAACTTTCTTGAAAGAAGTGTAAAACCCACTTATTAGTTATAAGCGGAGGTGTCCTCATACTCGGTTGGTATGATGGATAGTTGAAAAGTATATTTTGTCGGAAGTGCTCTCCCCTAACTTAGTGGCAATGCTTAAACATTTTGGGAGACATTCTTGACGGGAGCTCGAATAGTTCTGTTATGTCGGAGGCCTCAGTTTTGGAACTTGGGGGCTAATATTCTAGATTTTGAAAATCTCGAATAGTGGGCCCTATACCAGTTGGCATGAGCAGGAGCTCATAAACAAACATGATTATTATGCCATGAAAACTTAAGTAAATGAGTTGTTTGGCCATGATACCGAGACAGGACCGACATACTCAATAAACTAGCGGCAGTGCGACATGATAGGTCTTCGTACTAGTCAAGACAAATAGCTGCAGGTCGAGTTAAGGGTTGGGGCCGTTGGACCAGTGACACCATAGATTATATTGCATTATGTGAAAAACTGTTGATATTGTATGCATTGTGTTACGGGACCTTCAAGACACTCAAGAGGGGTAGTGATGCATCCTAGGGGTCTGGACTAACTTGTGGATATAAGGGCAATTAGTCGTACCAGAAGTTTTGCGAAGCTCGGAGTAGCTTCAAGCGCATCAAACTAGGGTGTGGACAAGATGAGGTTTCTATCCTCATATGGACACGAAGATTTGTTACGGGATTGAGGGTTGGATGTCCCGAACATCACCTCATTCTCAAATTGTGTGTTTTACCTTCATGATGAGGGATGTGTGTTGGGTGATGACACACCGTGGTAATAAGAAATGGTTATAAAAACCAAAATTGAGAATGAAAGGTTTTAAAAGGAAAATAAGGAGTTTGGCACAGTCCGAATCACACATTTTTCCTGAAAGTTAAATTTTGAAAATCCATTTACTAAGTCGTTGTACTCACCTCCTCCCTTATATCCCTTTCAGGTAACCCCAGAATGCTTACCCCAAAGACCACCAACTGTAAGGCAGGTATGATTAGTTTAAAATTTTATGCAATTTTGATTTATGTTATTACAAGAAAGCTGCAGGTTTAAAGGACGCCTTACTCCTCACAATTTATAAACAAGGGGCAACCCTTAAGTAAACCGGGAGAGTGGTGGATTGATCATGGGGATCCGACCAAACTGGGTTGGGATGTGATAGAAAGGAGTGGTGAAAACTACACCCTAAAAAAGGCGATAGGATGGGCATTAAGGACAAGTGAACTCGAGAGACAACTATCTCAAGACTATTAGACAAAGAGGATTTGGACTTTCAAAGGAAACTTATAATAATTACAAGTATGGGTAAGGAAATGGACAAAGGAGGAGTAACCAGAAAAGGACGATATCAAAGGGTGACACAAAATGGATTAAAGGTCTGATACTCTTGAAGGAAGAACACAAAAGGGAAGTATACCTAAAACCTAAGGAGTGAAGCGAAACCTAAGGAGCGAGTAGTAGGATAATAAACTCAGGTAATGCCTTGACAAGTGAGAATGAATGGAATACCCATATTAAGGAAAATTTGGAAGGGAGATACGAAAAACATTGAAGAGTGCACTATTCAATTAAGAAGTGATCAAAGGAAAAACCTTCAAGAAAGAAGGGGAAGGATGAACGCACAACTCAAAGGATGGAAAGAAATCCCAACTTCAAGGTACGAGAGTAGGGGATAAAAACCAACAAAGGGAGCTCCTTCGAGTGAAGTCAAGGAATGGACAAGTGAGACATAAGAGATTAATTTGGAAAAAAAGGGAGAACATGGAAATGGTCATGATTGAGTAAGGTTGGATCTGAGAAAAAGAGGTCCTTGAGTAAGGACGCCGTTGGACGCGAAGGAGGACTAAAAGGAGGAAACCCACCAGTATGTCGATAAATCAAGAAGTGGGAGGGGGGGTGGGGGGAACCAATGGTTGGAAATGGGGAATCCCCATAAGGAACGCAATAAGGGACCAATAAAGGACAAAAAAGATAACAACGAAGCTTGTGGAAAGTAAGTGCGAACGGTTCGATGGGACAACGAGTTAAGAAGTAAATAGACCTAGGTACGATCGGACATTCTAGAATTCCCCATTTTTGGATAACACGCTCAAGAGGAAAGGTCTGACCCCAAACGATAGGGAGCATTGGACTTAAGATATTACTTGGACATAGGGGTAAGGCAAGTCAAAAGAACTAAGTTCAAGGTTGTAAATAAATGAACAAAAAAGGGTAACCAGAGCGATAGGATGCCAAATCGAACCCGGAGTTGACTGTAAGAGAATCCATTTCCAATGACAAGGATAGACGACTACGTTTTGAAACTCATCCCCTGGACCAAGTAAACCAGGGAAAGAACCAACGGTTTTGAGAAAATTAAGTCGAAAAAGGAACAAAAAATGATAAAAGAAGGGTTAAAATGGGAAATTGGAAAATCCCAAGTGACCAAAAATTCATAAAAATCATGAGGAAGAACTGAGAAGTAGAATTGATGAGAGAACCAGATCGGTTTGGGGCGAACCGTGTGAAACCCATCCTCGGGACCAAGTAAACCATAGAAAGAACTATTGGTTTTGAGAAAAACGAGCTGAAAAAGGAATGAAAAATGATAAAGAAGGGTTAAAATGGGAAAGTCGAAAATCCCAAGTGACAAAAAATTCATAAAAATCATGAGTAAGAACTGGGAAGTGGAATTAATGAGAGAACCGGATTGGTTTGGGGTGAACCGTACCCGAATCAGAATTAATGATTTATTTTTCTAGGTGTTTTAAAAATGTCAATTTGGGAAATTGAGGACAGCATTAGATGGAAAATGAATTTAGAAAAAATTTAAAATTTAGAAAATTAGTCAAATCGGGTCAGAATCGGCTAAATTTTGAATTTGGATCACCGAACCCGATCAGACTGGACTGGTCAATGGTTCGACCGATCAACGAACCAGTCAACGGTCAATAGTCAACGCCGCTCAATTAGTAGCCACACATGCACGGGTAGTCAATCGGAGGTTGCCACGTGTCCATTCAATGGTCAATTGATGATCGGTCAGCATGCCATGTAGACATGGACAACCAATGGAAGGCCACCATGTGTCCGATCAGCAGGTCAACGGTTGACGTGGCGGTTGAGCTCGAGCTCCACGTCAGAAAAATTAGCCAATCACAGTGTGCCACATGGCACGATAGCCACATCATAGTCTTCAACCTTTAGCTGTTGATAGAGAGAAAAGAGAAGAGAGAGAGGCCGAAAAAGTTGGAGTCTATGTTGACTCGAAAATCTCTCCGATCAGGTCGTTGGTGGCCTAGACTCATGTCGATCGGTAGCCTGAATAGTTGTTGAGCTCCCTATATAAAGGGCACCCCTTGATTCATACTTAGCACCCCACAATCGACTGAAGAAGGAGAAGTACTTGGTTTTCTGACGAGCAGTAAAGTAGAGCTCTAACATCGGGGCTTTTCTCCACCTCGGAATTTACATTCAGTACAATTAGAACCGGGAGGAAGTCTTCTACACGAGTACACCTCCTTTCAACCCGGGGGTCACAATAGAAGAACGAGGAAGCTCAAACAATAACGTCGCTCCTCGATTGTCAACAGCTTGAGCTCATCTTGAGCCATCCCTAAGCTAATTCCAGCCAAACAAAGCCCCCTAAATGCCACCTAGGGGTGCTTCGATGTTCCCCCAAGCTAGTACAGTAAGCCCCTCCGCCGCCCCTTCGTCGAAAAACACTATTCACAAGACATTTCTGTATGAACTGAAACTAAGAAATTCACATTACTCAGGCCACCAATTGAGGTGTGGTTTGATCCAGGGAGGATCTCTGGAGGAGAGCATTTTAGAAAAAGCAAGAGCTCCAGTCAACGGACCCTCACCGGTAATATATCAAAGCTTTCTCTCTCTAGACTGAATTTTCTGGCGAAGCTCCATTTAAGCTCATTTACGAGCCAAATCGAGCAGTTCAAAGCTTGAAATGACGAGAAAAACATATAGATGATGATTCAAATGAAGAATTAGGGTAATTAACCAAGTTTTATGCGTTAATTGAACAAAATTGTGACTTAGGGACCAAATTGAAATTTTTGAGAAATTGGGTAATTTGGGGATTTTTGGAAAATTGGGGGCCGAATTACAATTTAATGAAAATTGGGGCATTTTCATGAAATTAACTTCCAATTATGACCCAATCAAGTAGTTGGATGAAATGGAGTGCTAATTGGAAAATTTTGAAAGTTCAAGGACCAATTGGTAATTTTTTAGAAGTTAAGGACTAATTGGAAATTTTGGAAAAATTGATTACCAATTGGTAATTTTGGAAAAAAACTAAGGACACGTGAGGAAAATTGGAAGTACTAGGGACGTAACTGAGATTAATGAAGACTATAGACAAAAAATGTACAGTTATAAACTTTAAGGGACCTAACTACAATTAAGGCATAGTATAAAGACCTAGGCATAAATACAGAAAAGTATAAGGTCCCTTATGTCAATCCTCCTAATATGTATGCTAGAACCTTGTAGGCATGAATCGTACGTGTATGGGTGCCAAGGAGCACATTGAATATTGGAAATCCAGCTGGGACAAATCCGTCACAGTACCAGGTGAGTGGGATTTTCAGCATTGTACCTGGTTGGGGGTGATGAGAACCGTTTTAAGGTTTGAAAAATAATTTTTTGGTAGGAATTATCTCCCCTAACTGCGTGAAACTGCTTAAACATTTTGGGGAAACATTCCTGATGAGAGCTAGAATCACTCTGATAGGCATGAAGCCTCGAATTTGAAAATGATAGGGTCGAAGGTCTAGTTTTAAAAAGCTCGTGAAGTGGACCTAAGGCTAGTGTGTACAGGTTGGACCCATAGACAAACCTGAATTATAATAACCATGAAAACTCTTAGAAAAATGGGAATTGTTGTGTGATTTGCCATGAGGCCAAGATAGGACTGACAAGGCTCGATGGGCTAGTGGCAGTGTGCCTAGACCTGGTCGATCTGCTGATTAAGGCAAACAGCTGTAGGCCAAGTCGAGTGTCGGGGTCGTTGGACCATTGGCACCAAAGATCATGGATAATGGATTAAGACTGTTGTATACATGCATGAGGAATCTGGGAGCATCTAGATACCTGAGAGGGGTAATCGATGGGTCCCAAGGGCTGCTAGATAACATAGATGCAATAAGGGCAAGTCTGTTGTGCCAGTCAATCATGAAGCTCTGATAGCTTCCTGCGCACTCACACTGAGGTAGTATGGGAAAGGAGGTATTGTCCCCCAAAGCGAATATCATGAAGTACTAAGACTGAGACATGAGGGGAAATGAGGTCTCGAGATTGAGGCCGGAGGGGAAATGAAGTCTTATCCCGCCAAGCAGACATAATAAGGGTTTGACGGTCAGACTATTGATGTCCACTCAAAGTTGGGGTATAGGCAGTGCACCTCTATTCAGGCGGACGGAAAAGAAGCACCGAACCACAAGTGGAACGATCGGGGACCATTCTGCGAATGTTTGATCCCTTTTCTATGATAGAAAGGGGCGTGTGATTGTTTGCTGATGCACCTCCCGAGCAAGGGGAAATTCTAAGAAGAGATGAACTCATATTACAATAAACTGAAAGTATAAAATGTTTTTATAAGCCTTATTGTTTGAAAATTTACTTCCCAACCCCCACTCACTAAATTGTAGAAACTCACCCCTTCCATTAAACTTTTTTAGGAGAAACACCTTGCTATGATGAGCCGAGGCTAGAAGAGAAAGCTAAGGGCATTGCCATTAGGTAACTTTTATGTTTTACAAACTTTGTTATGGAAAACAGATACTCAAATGCCTTTACCTTCCATGGACTATTTGGTAGAAATACTAGATTAGTAAAAGGAAAGGTGGTGGGTTGATTAGAGGACTCTGACCAAACCAGGTCGGGGCGTGACAACTTAAGTGGTATCACAACAAGGTTTTCCAAACAAAGTTCCAAAACTAAATGCCCTAGAACCCTAACCCACGGTAAACGTTTTTCAAACAAATATGACCACCCCTATATGAATTGAAGGGACCCACGCTATCGTAATCACCCCGGAACCAGGTAGAAATCTTGCCCTGCATGAGGGAATTATCTTGGGAACTCAAGAGTCTAGGAGGACCCAACCCATGAGACCAATGATGTCTCTTGAGCCAAGGATACTTTACGAAGAATTCATCAAGGTATTCAAAGTACCTTACTTCACACTTAGCAAATGGGACCGTTCTGTAGGAAGTGTGCACCCGAGGATGGTGACACGTGAAGGCCTCCAATGAGCACCAAGAAAAACTTCCCAAAGCGCGATATGGCGAAGAAGCTATAAATGTTCACGCAATGAAGTAGCTTGCTACAATTGTGGATAGAAGGGACATTACACACTGAAGTGCCCAATACCACTAAGAAATGTGGTACCCACTCCTAGAAGCACTACCTCCACGGGTAGGGAAGGACATGAAGAAGGGAAAATAAAGGAAAAAAAGGGCAGAGGAAGCCTCTCCACCGCATAAATACTGAAGGACCCACGTAGGAACTGGTGTCAGGATAACTTGTTATAGGTGTGGAGGAGTAGGACACATGATAAGGAAATGTCCTACGCCACTAGGATGGACAACAATACCTCCTAAGAATAATATCTCCCCAAATACCGGAGCTCGAGAGGATGGAAGACAAGGGGCCGTCCTGAAAGCCACAACTCCAAATAAGAATTTCAAACCCACCTCGGAAAGAGTTCCTATCATGCCCCGACCCGGTTTGGTTGGATCCCCGTGATCAACCTGCCGCTCCCTTGGTTTAAGAGGGATTTTCCCTTTGTTTAATTAAGAGGAGCCATGTGTAAATTCAAACCTTGTTCCCTGGAATAGCATAAATCAATCAAATACAAGCTTAAAAGAAACTTTAAGCATACATGATATAGGGTACATGTTCATATTTTCTTTGGTTATATCTCCTTAATCCTAAAAGGGGTAAAAGAGAGGGGTGAGTTCTACAACTTAGTGAGCGAGTGTTGGGAGTGAGTTTTCAAAATAACTTTTGTTTATCAAACCATGCCAAGCTTATCATTCCTTTAAAAAGAAAGGTTTCCTCAAAGTTTGTTTTTCAAAGCTTTTTCCCATGACCATACTAGGTGTGTTTAGATCTTTTAGCCCATCCCCTTGCCTCAGGAGGCATTTAGCAAACAAACACACGCCCTTCATCAAGTGGGGCACACACATTCGCAAGTGCAGCTAGTCCATTGCACCCACTTGTTGATCGGAGCATTTTTACCATCCACCAATATAGAAGCCCGACAACTTCTACCCTAGGTCTGAGTGGATGTTCTCGACATCCGACGCTTAGATCTAAATGCCACTATGTGTCCATATGAGGACAGAGACCTCATCCCAAACCCACTCCGGTCTAATGCGCAAGAAGCTACTCTAAGCTTCCAGACTAACTAGCACAATGAACTACCATTATCTCCACCATGTCATCTGGTAGCCCTTAGAACCCATCACTACCCCCTAGGGTGTCTTGATGGTCCTATACCACATGTGCATGCACAAAAAACAATTTTCACATATGGCCATTATCTTTGGTGCCAATAGTCCAACGACCCCAATGCTCAACCCTACCTACAACTGTTTATTTAGGTCGGTCCATCGACTATTGCCCTGACGCACTACCGCTAGTCCATTTAGTACTGTCGGTCCTGACTCGGTACCATGGTGAAATCACACAACCAATTTCATTAGAAATTTTTATGGCTTTCTTTAATCAAGTTTGTTTACGAGCTCCTGCTCGTGCCCACTAGCCTTGGGCCCACTACACGTGTTTTTCCAAAATCGGGCATTTAGCCCCATGAGTTCAAAACTTGAGGCATCTAGCTAATCCCACCAAGAAGGTATCTCAAATCTTTTAAGCATTGACACATAGCTAGGGGAGAACACTTCTGACAAAAAGTTTAATTTCAGCTTCATCACACCAACCAGGTGTGATGATATCTCCGCTTACAATTGGTAAGTAGGTTTCTCCTTTCCTCAAGGAAGTTCATCATACCAATTGCGTATGATTATCTCTACTTACAACCATTAAGTAGGTCTTATCAGTTAAAGATGGTACTACTCATCCCAACCGGGTATGGAGTTAGATAATCCCACTCACCCGATGATTGTGATGTATTCATCTCTAGTCAATTTTAGAATCCTTGCTAGCTTTTCCTTGCTGGCATTCTAGTTTGTTGCGTCCCTAGATTTGGTCATCCTTATCAAATAAGGTTTGGCATAACAACCACCGTTTTCTCACATATGAGTGACTTGGCTAAAAAATGTTGATTAATTGCACTAAGGTCCCTAAAGTTCATTTTCCATACTTTTAGGTCCCTAGTGCCATTTTTTCCCCCAAATTGAGTCCCAAGGCTTCCAAAATTTGGCATAACAACCACCGTTTTCTCACATATGAGTGACTCAGCTAAAAAATGTTGATTAATTGCACTAAGGTCCCTAAAGTTCATTTTCCATACTTTTAGGTCCCTAATGCCAACTTTTCCCCCAAATTGAGTCCCAAGGCTTCCAAAATTTCCTTTGAGTATTCAATTTACTCAAAATTGTATAAGAGGCTCAAGTTTTCCAATTTCCAATTTGGTCCCCAACTTTTTGAAAATTACAATTTTGCCCAAACTTTAAAAAAATGGCAAATTTGACCCCACATGTTCCAAAAATTGACCAATTAGTACCCCCAACATCTTTCACATGGCTAATTGCCTTCAATTTTTGGAAATTGCAAAGAGGTCTCTCAATTTTCTGAAATCCCCAAGTTTTCCCCAAATGATTCCCTAATTTCTCCCCATAAAACTGACCGAATTTGATTTTTTCAAATTGGCCATTCAATTGTGGTTAATTGTTTCAATTGATGGTATGAGTCAATTCCTACACTTCCATACGATTCAATTGAGTTTTGAATCACATGATTTGAGTTTGAAACGAGCTCAAACGGAGCTTCGTTGGAAAATCGTTCGTAGAGAAAGAAAGCTTCGAAAACTTACCATCGGAGGTTCGATGGTCTAATCTCTTGATCTAGGGAGGTAGCTCTTGTCATGAGGTACCTTCCAGGATCAAGAATTGCGACAATTTGTAAACCTTGTCCTTTAAAGATAAGAAAATTGGGAAAATAATTGTTTAATTCAAAAGAGAGAACCGAGCCGATCCACAAATCATAATTGGTAAAGAAAGGGTAAAATGAGAAATTGAAAAGTCCCAATTTAGTCAAAGATTCATAGAAATCATGGAAAAGAACCTTGGGGCAAATGGTAAGAGGAAGCCAGACCGGTTCAGGGTGAATAAGATTGAATCGGATTGAACCGGTTTGAACCATTCTTGAACTAATTTCTGAATTCATTTTTCTAGGTGGCTTAAAATATTCAAATTGGGGATTTGAAGCCACCATTAGATAGATAATAAATTTAGATTAATTTAGAAATTTTTAATTTTTAGAAAATTGGTCGAATCGGGCCTTAACCGGCCGATTTTAACGTTGAACCCGATTCGATTCAGAACAGTGTCTTCTTCTTCCTCGGGATGACATCACTATTCATTAAATGTAGAAAACGGATAATGGCACTGAAGGAAAAATGACTATGATTAGGCTGTTTCAGGGTGAGGATAAGCCCAACCAAAATGGAAAGTTGTCGTGTAGAGGGTCCCCGAGCTCCCTATATAAAGAGCTCCTCTCCATTTATCCTTCACACACCTCAAATTTCCATTCTCTCTCAATTGCTCCATTTTCTAGTGAAGCTCAAACCAGAGCTCCGATATAGGCCTTTTTCTCAGCCTTAGAAGACAAGGTTAGGTTCTATAGACTCCCGGGGAAGTCAGCTACCTGATAGAAACTTCCTATCGACCCAAGGACTGCCGAAGAAGTATTGATAGAATAAAAAAGTGAAATAACTTCGATGGACAAAAACGGCCCTATTTTGGCCAAGATGAATTTGGCCAATTTCAACCTTCATCCGGAAAAAACAAGCCTCTCCAACACCCCCATAGCCCTCACATAACCTTAACAAAGCTAAAAGGTAGGCCAATTCGGCCCTCCGTAGCTGTTGTAGATTCGGGTTAGAGAGAGGAAGTGCAGAATTTCACAGACTAAATTCACCTTCGATTTGACTTCAATTGTAGCAATTCGTGATCATAGAAGGAACCTCAAGATAAGAGCTACCTTCTCCGATCAAGAGCTTGGACTGCTGCACCTCCAATGGTCATCCCCATAAAGAGGTCATCCCCATTCCTTCTTCTCACACTTGAACACTTCTCTCTCTCTCTACTGCTCCATTTCCTGGTGAAGCTCGAACTAGAGCTTCGACTTGAACAAAGGTCGGGCTCTTTAGAACCAGGGAGAAGACAACTATCCGATACCAAACTACAGTCAATCCGAGAATCGTTGGAGAAGCACCGACATGATGGAACAGTGAAACAGCTTCGACGGACCGAAGCTGCCCTATTTCGGCCAAGCTGAAATCGGCCATTTCAAGCCCTACTCAGACCAAACCAAGCCCTCCCAACACTTCCTCAACCCTCCCACGGTCGAATTAGGACTGAAAGGTAAGCCAATTCAGCTCCACTCTACAATTTCTTGTCGGTGTTAGAGAGAGAACCGGCAAAATTTTAATGATGAAATTCTAACTCAATTTGGCATCAATTGATGCGATTCTTGATTCTAGGATGATCCTCAAGATGAGAGCTATCTGCCCAGATCGAAAACTCAGACCGTCGTGCCCTCACCGGTGAGAAATTAATCCCCTTTTAGTGAAATGGAATAAATTGAGGTCCTATAATAAATTTTAGAATTTTCGTGAATCAATTTGAGGAAAAATCAATGTTAGGGACTTAAAGTTAAAGAGAAATAACTTTGGGACCTAATTTCAAATAAATGAAAGTTTGACTTTCTTATTCATTTAGAATGAATGAAGGCGATTAGGCCAAAGGATAATGAACCGAGATGTTCATATCATGTAGGAACACGAAGTACTAGGAATGCCAGCAAGGACAAGCTCGCGTGAATACAAAGAACCGGTCTAGTGGAATTCACGACATGAACAGGTGAGTGGGTTTACTAACATCATACCCGGTTGGGATGATGGGCACAACTTAAAATTTTAAAACCACTTACCGATTGTGCGTGGAATTTTTATATCATACCCGGTTGGGAATGATAAGTACCTCGATATGAAAACCCACTATTTAGTGGTATTTTTAACATCACTACTTAGAAGAAGTGATGTGAAAATCATGTAGAAAAACTACTTACCGGTTGTAAGTAGATCATACCCAGTCGGTATGATGAGACTTACTCGAAGGAAGTTGAAAACCCGTTCATTAGTTTTGAACGGAGGTGTCCTTATACTGGGCAGTATAATGGATAGAGAAAACATATATTTTGTCGTAAGTGCTCTCCCCTGACTGTGTGCCAATACTTAAACAATTTGGGAGACTTTCTCGACAGGAGCTCGAATAGCTCTGATAGGACGGGGGCCTTGGTTTTGGAACATTGGGGCTAAATGCCCGATTTTGAAAATCTCGTACAGTGGGCCCAAGGCCAGTTGGCACGAGCAGGTGCTCGTAAACGAACATGATATATGTGCCATAATTCTCAATAAGTGAATTGTTTGGCCATGGTACCAAGATAGGAATGACATGCTCAGTCAACTAGCAGCAGTGCGACATGACAGGTCGACGGACCAATCAAGACAAACAACCGTGGTTTGAGTTGAGAGTCGGGGCCGTTGGACCAGTGGCACCACATATTACATGGCAATATGAGAAAATATTGTTTGTGCATGCACTGTGAGTACGGGATCATCAAGACACCCACGAGTGGTTGTGATGCGTCCTAAGGGCATTGGACGACCTGGTGGCTATAAGGGCAGTTCGTCGTTCCAGGTGTCTGTGCGAAATCTGGAGTAGCACCAAGCGCATGAGACCGGGGTGGGGACAAGATGAGGTCTCTATCCTCATACGGACACGAAGAAGTGATTTCAGGATTATGGGTCGGATGTCACGTACATCCACTCATTCCCAGGGTAGAAGTGGTCGTACTTCTATCCGGTGGTAGGAAAAGTCGCTCCAAAGCCACTAGCGGGTTTAGTAGTGATATTGACTTGCGAATGTGTGTAACCTTCATGATGAAGAATGCGTGTTGGGTGATGATACACTGTGGTAAATAAGAAATGGTGGAAAAACCCAAATTTTTAAATGAAGGGATTTAAAAAAAAAGGAGTGTGGCACACTCTATATAAATGTTTTTCTTAAAAGTCAAAAGCTTTTAAAAACCCATTCACTGAGTAGTCGTACTCACCCCCTCCCTTATATCCCTTTCAAGAAATCCCAGAAAGCTTCCCCTTAAAGACCATCAACTAAGATGCCTATAAAACAGGTATGTAAAGTTTTAAATTTTATGCAGTTTTGATTATGCTATTCTAGGAAAAAGGTGCAGGTTAAAGGACGCCTTACTCTTTACGGTTTATAATAAGGGGAAACCCTTTAATAGACCGGGAGAGTGGCAGGTTGATCACGGGGATCTGACCAAACTGGGTCGGGGCGTGACAGCTTAACTCTGTATCGGAGTACGAGACGAAATTCAACAAGTTAAGACCCTTTGCTCTCAATCTAGTTGAGCCGGCAGACATATGCAAGAGGTTCATGGACGGTCTCAATATGAACATTCAAGACCGTATGGGGCTACTAGAATGTTCCACAGACCTGGCAGTAGTAATTAGCATAGCTCATGAGTGTGAGCGACTGGTATAGACTCGACACCGTTGGATGGAGCAGACGACCTAAAAGGAGGATAAGGGTTCAAACTGTCAAGGAGGACGGAAGGAGTATAATGGTAAAAAATGGAGAAATAGAATGGCATTTCAAAAGAGAAGGGACATGCCACCACCTCCTCACAGAGTGATCCCCACCTTATCTCAAGGAAACCCTCGCTGTCCAAAGTGTCAAAAGAACCATGAGGGAGCATGCTTTACCAACTTTGCATGTAGACAAGTGGGGCATTTTGCAAAGGACTATCCCACTCTTAGGGAGAAGAAGTAGAGGAATACTCTTGGACCACCTCAAGGGAAGCCGAGGATCCCTAGGCTACACGCTATAACACGAGTACCAGCTAGGATATACAACCTCATCCAAGAAGAGGCTAGAAGAGACCCTAGCACTGTAGCAAGTACCATCCAAAACCCTCCAAATTAGTTCAAGAGAAACATGTAAACTAAAGATTTTTATTTAATAAAGAAAAGCTTTCTTCTAAAATATACGCTTCTTTAATTAGGATATATATGGAAGGTCACCGTCTTCTTTCCACGGTCCATTCTAGCCTAATGGTTACTTAACCAGTCCATTCCAAGCATTAATCTTTACCTCACATCTCTTTAATTGTTTATTCCTGCTTAAGCCTTCTCCTATAAGTGCAAGGATTTCAATACTTCGTTCTAGTGGAGTGAGTTCTAGGGGAACGCTTGAAATCAACTCTTCCTTGATGAAGGATCTCTCAGCTCTAGAGTCAAAGAGGGCATAGACTTGTTATGGATTAAAGTTTCAAGGTGATCGAAGGAAAAGTGAAGTACAAATGGTGTCCCACCTAAAAGCCCAAAAGATGATATAAAAAGGTTGTACGACTTTCTTGGCAATGGTTATCCATGAAGAATCTGAAGAGAAGAGGCTTGAAGACATTCCAGTAGTTAGACACTACCCAAAAGTGTTTCCAAAGGAACTACCCGGACTACCTCCAAGTCGTCAAGTAGAGTTCACCATAGAAATAATCCCAGGAACAAACCCCATATCCCAAGCCCCATCTCGTATGGCCTCGACAGAATTGAAGGAGCAATTGGACGAATTACTGGAGAAGGATTTCATATGTCCTAGACAGTCTTGATGGCATGCACCAGTCCTATTCCTAAAGAAAAAGGATGGAAGTGAGACTGTGCATAGACTATAGGAAGCTGAACTAGGTCACCATCAAGAACCGCTGTCCACTTCCGTGGATAGATGACTTATTCGATCAATTAAGAGGAGAAACTTACTTCTCCAAAATAGACCTTCGGTAAGGCTATCATCAACTCATGATTCGAGAGGAGGACATTCCCAAAATGGCATTCTAATCTAGATATGGACATTACGAGTTCATAGTAATGCCGTTCGGATTAACGAATGCCCATGCAGCCTTCATGGACTTAAGGAATCGTATGTTCCAACCACATTTGGATAGGTTCATGATAGTATTCATAGATGACATCCTTATATTCCCACGAACCAGGTTGGAACATGAAGAGCATTTGGCAATCACCTTGGAGATATTAAAGGAAAATCAATTATATGCAAAATTCTCCAAGTGTGAGTTATGGATGCAGGAGGTAGGATTCTTAGGACATATAGTGTCCAAGGACGGAGTTAAAGTAGATCCACCCAAGGTGGAAGCCATATCAGATTGGAAGGCTCCAAGGAATCCTACAGAAATAAGAATTTTCTTAGGTCTGGCAAGATACTATAGATGGTTCATGCAAAATGTTTCTAAGATAGTAGCCCCTCTAACTCGACTCACCAGGAAAGGAGTTGAGTATAAGTGGGATGGAAGTTGTGAGACATCTTTCCTGGAGTGAAAGACTCAATTGACAACTGCACTAATACTCTCCTTACCTAACTCTAATGCGGGAGAGTGCACCGTCTATAGTGATTCATCCAGACAAGGACTCGGATCTGTCTAAATGCAACAAGGGAAGGTTATCGCTTATGCCTTGCGATAACTTAAGATACAAGAAAGGAACTACATAACTCATGATTTGGAATTAGTTGCAATAGTGTTTGCCCTAAAGATTTGGTGACACAACCTTTACATGTTTATGTGTTGGATATACATAGATCACAAGAGTCTTAAGTACTTCCTAACTTAGAAAGAGTTAAATCTACGCTAGAGGAGATGGTTGGAATTGGTTAAGGACTATGACCTTGTGATAGAATATCAGCCTAGAAAGGAAAATGTGATAGCAGATGCCTTAAGTCGCAAGTACCAAGCTGAGGCGACATATGTAAAGATGAGTTACATACCCCTGTTGCAACAATTGGGAAGAATGGAGGTGGACCTAAAAAGGGACAAGCGAGAAAGGTGCCTGGTGGCTAACGTGGTAGTGAGGCCCAGTCTAACTGAGTAGATCCAGGCACAACAAAAAGTAGATAAGGAACTTCAATGCTACTTGCATTCGTTTAATAGAGAAACTAAATCAGACTACGACCTGTGCAATGATGGGGTGCTGACCTACAAGGGTAGGATATGTGTGCCTAAATTTAAGGAACTAAAGAGGTTAATTTTTGAAGAGGCACATGATTCAGTGTATGCTATGCATTTGGGCAGTACCAAAATTTACCGCACCCTCAAACAAGGATATTGGTGGAAGGGTATGAAGAGGAATATTGCAAAATATGTAGCCCGATGCTTGTCCTATCAGTAGATAAAAGCGAAGCAATAGAAACCTTTAGGACTGTTGAAACCCTTACCAATTCCGGAATGGAAATGGGAGCACAACACTATGGAATTTGTCAGAGACTACCAGTGACAAGAAAGGGTCGAGATGCGATTTGGGTAATCGTGGATAGATTGACCAAATCAGCTCATTTTCTTCCTATAAGTGTGACAGACACAGTGGAACAACTGACTGTCTTATACATGAGGGAAATAGTGAGACTCCTTGGCGTTCTGGTGAGTATTGTATCAGATAGAGACCCAAGATTTACTTCAAGGTTCTGGCCAAGCATACAAAGTGCTATGGAAACTAAGCTCCACATAAGCACAACATTTCATCCTCACATAGATGGATAGTCTAGCCAAACCTTGGAGGACATGCTAAGAGCGTGCGTACTCACCATGAAAAAGGCTAGAAAGAATACTTGTACATAATTAAATTTACTTACAATAATAGTTATTAAGCCAGTATTCTGATGGCTCCCTATGAAGCCCTTTATGGATGACTATGTCGTATCCCTCTATTTTGGGAAGAACTGGGGGAAAGAAGGCTAGAAAGGGCAAAACTAAATGAGTATGGCATAGAGAAGATAAAAATAATTAGGAGTTGCCTTAAAACTGCACTGGACATGCAAAAGAGTTATGCGGACAATCGAAGGAAAGACCAGAAGTTTGAAGTGGGAGATCAAGTGTTTCTCAAAGTGCCCCTATCACGCCCCGACCCGGTTTGGTCGGATCCCCGTGATCAACCTGCCACTCTCCCGGTTTATTAAAGGGTTTCCCCTTATTATAAACCGTAAAGAGTAAGGCGTCCTTTAACCTACACCTTTTTCCTGGGATAACATAATCAAAACTGCATGAAATTTAAAACTATACATACCTGTCTTACAGGCATCTTAGTTGACAGTCTTTAAGGGGAGGCTTTCTAAGATTTCCTGAAAGGGATATAAGGGAGGGGGTGAGTACGACTACTCAATGAATGGGTTTTTAAAAACTTTTGACTTTTAAGAAAAATATTTATAAGGAGTGTGCCAAACTCCTTTGTTTTCAAAAATCCCTTCATTTAAAAATTTGAGTTTTTCCATTATTTCTTAGTTACCACGGTGTGTCATCACCCAACACACATCCTTCATCATGAAGGTTACACACATTCGCAAGTCAGTATCACTACTGAACCCACTAGTGGCTTTGGAGCGACTTTTCCTGCCATCCGGATAGAAGTACAACCACTTCTACCCTGGGAATGAGTGGATGTACGTGACATCTGACCCACAATCCCGAAATCACTTCTTCATGTCCGTATGAGGACAGAGACCTCATCCTATCCCCACCCCGGTCTCATGCGCTTCGTGCTACTCCAAATTTTGCACGGTCATCTGGTACGACGATCTGCCCTTATATTCACCAGGTCGTCCATGGCCCTTAGGACGCATCACTACCCCTCATGGGCATCTTGATGATCCTGGTCGGAATTTCATGGCTTAGGACGCATCACTACCCCTCAGGCTTACCTTGCGGTCCTAATTCGGCCGTGGAAAGGCTAAGGAAATGTTGGGAGGGCTTAGTTTAGCCTGAGGAGGGCTTGAAATGGCCGATTCCATCTTGGCCGAAATAGGGCAGCTTCGGTCCACTAGAATTGCTTCACTATTCCATCATGTCGGTGCTTCTCCAACGGTTCTCGGATTGACTGGAGTTTGCTATTAGATAGCGTCTTCTCCCCGGTTCTAAAGAGCTCGACCTCTCCTTTCGAGGTTAAGAAAAATGTTGAAGTCGAAGCTCTAGTTTAAGCTTCACCGGGAAATGGAGTAGTAGAGAGAGAGAGAAGTGTTCAGGTGTGAGGAGAATGAAATGGGGATGACCTCTTTATATAGTTGTAAAACCCGTGTATTAAATGGGCGAGATTTATTACTAGTATTAATATTACCATAAATTGTTGGTATTAATTCCAATAATTTAATTTCGGTATTAATTTCAATAATTTAATTCAGGTATTAAATTTTCGGTATTAATTCCAATAATTAAATATATATTAATTGATGACTATTTATGATAAGCCGTACGTTCGCATAAAAATTTTTGAACGAAATTTCGGGTTACAAAAGATCATACTTCCCAAGAGGTCACCCATCCTCACACTACTCTCAGGTAAACACACTTAACTTTAAAGTTCTTATGGAATCTAGTTCACCTGAACCAATTTGGTTTTTGTTTTTTAGTTTGTCTTAAGTTTCTTTTCTAATGTTTAATAAATCTTTTGGATCTACCGAAAGTTGTAAATTTTCATATTGCTTATTCCCAAATGTAAACCGGTTTGGTTTTCTTATTCGGTTTGACCTGTTCTTTTCCCGGTTTTCCTTAACTCAATTGTGCGGGGTTTACAACTCTCCCCTCCTTTTAGGAGTTTTGTCCCCAAAACTTAGTTAACATCCTTGCATGAGTAATCATTTCATTTTATGCCCTTTTAGTGTTTGCTTAACATGCAAAGTCTTCTCTTGTTCTTTTAATTAGTCCTTTTTACA
Organism: Trapa incisa; assembly: GCA_030064435.1. NCBI lineage: Eukaryota > Viridiplantae > Streptophyta > Magnoliopsida > Myrtales > Lythraceae > Trapa > Trapa incisa. The sequence continues at coordinate 18,602,874 of CM057785.1, read as the reverse complement.
TCCTTCACTTAAGAAATTCATTTTCGTTAATATTATTTACTCCCTCCATGGAGTTTTTCATAACTAGACATACCTCACCTCATGATACATTCTTAGAGTTTATCTCTCATTTTGCTTAGGGAAACATTCTTCCCCTTTGGGTTTAGTACTCAATATTGGAAATTCCAAGATAACTAACCATTTTCGTGTCTAGTTAAACGCTTGATCATTGAAACACTTAGCTCGTCGTCCTATAGAGCATTTTGTACTTATTTTCGCGAATTTCTTTATCACCACCTTTTCGTCCTATTTCAACTCTTCATCCATTCGTTGTCTATTATAAATTCGGTCCAAGTTGTTATATTTGACCTCGTCATACTTATTGGCTGACTCTTCCTTATTAAGTATTTCATGTTCCAATTAATTAAATTCCCAGATGTTTTACCGACATGCTGGGTTTCATCCTTTCTTAGATCCATCATCATTCCCAATGATATCCTCTACTCAAGGGTTTTCCTTTTGCCCTAACCCCCTCTGATTTGTTCGCAACCATTTCACAATTCTTTATTTTTCTGGTACAATCGGCTAGGCAGCTGTACACTCGTTCTTCAAGCCCATCCTATTATCCATCTCATTCCTTCTTAGGGTTTTGTTTATTCTATTTGGATGTCTGTCGTTATTAGTTTTCCTCTTTCTACTTGGTTCTCCTGTTCCCTCCAAATAGGTCAGCCTGGCTCATTATGATATTTCCTTCCTTGGAAACATTTCCTAATTAAGGGTTGGTTTCTTTCACTCCACATTGTGTCCATCTGCCCCTCCATAATTCCTTTAATTTAATTTCCTTCTTAGGACCTCATTTTTCCTTGGTACTCGACTTTTCCATCTCAACAAACATTTCATTTGTGAGCTTATCATTCCTTCTATTTTGGTTGATTCCATTTCCTCTCAATTGGGATACACATGTCTTTCCGGGGCTTCCTTCCTTGGTAGGATTCTTTGCCTTTCCCCTGGCATTCTTTTCTTACATTTGTTATAGGGGATTTCTACCCTTAAATGACATCCCTTGATGTCGTCTTCTCATATTTACCTTTACTCCTCAAATCTTTTAGACACATCTTTTATGCTTTATTTGCATCCTTATTTGTACCCAGTACTTGTCTATTTCTTTAGGGAGCATACAAATCTTCCTTGTTTCAGGATCATTGTGGGAGAGGCTTGCCTATTCCTTTCTTGGCTTGAGTTTAGTCGTTAATTGGCCCTTGGTCCTTTTAAGGAGTTCTTGTATCCTTCTTTTCCCGAGTATTTGACCTTTCTGCCTCTCTCTTCTATGCCGGAACTTACATTATGGCTTTCCCGAGTATTTGTTCGTTAACTGCTTTGCCTCCACCATTTGTTTGGTCTAAGTTTCTTAGCAGCTGTTTCTCGAGTCCTCCTATCCTTAACATCCATCTCACTAACCTTTTTAGGGTGTAGTCCCTTCTACTTCCCGATCTTCCTTAGGGTGTCGTTTGTTCCCTCTAACTATTTTGTTGTAACGACTTGCTTTCACTTGTCATGTTGGTTTGAACTTCCTATTTGACATAGTTGCTTTTTTTTTCCAAGGTGATTTATTCCTGTAATCCCAATATGTTTGTCATCAAATGTTCATCTTTTCTTCTCTTGTGGATGCACTCCTTTCTTTACTGTGGTTTCAATCGATGGTTCTCTCGAAGACCGGTTCTTTAACTCTCTTTCTCGGGCTGACCTTCTTAAGAAGAAATTTAAATTTTACATTTACCTCGTCATTTCTTGACCTCTTGGTGAACCGCTTGCTTAGCTAGCTCTATGGTTTCAGTCACCAGTCCTTTGTGGTCTTTGAGGAGTTATTGCCCTGAATTTATGAGGTGTGAAACACCCCTTCTTTCCTTACACCTATAATAGTTTATCTTAGTACTTGTCTTTAGTAGGGTTGGGCACTTCTTCAGGTAATGTCTCAATCGTTCATACTTGTAATAGGTTATTACTTTACATGGATTGTTGTGGTTCCTTCTTTCCTTTGAGTAGGGCATTTCCAAGGTTACTATTAGTTTGGTGCTCTACCGTACTTTGAGTCTGATCACTTTGACAGTTTTCTTACTGAATCTCCTTTGCTAAAGGGTCATGGTAAGAGTCTTCCTAGGTTTCTTAATTCCCTTATTCATCTTTCATAACCGGGATGTAACTTTTCCTTAGCTTCCAGGATAGTGTGGGTTTGCTTTATTTTCCTTAGGCCATATTCCCAACACAATTGCATCATTAGGAGAGAGAGTTTTGAGAATTTTAGTATTTTATTAACAGAGGAATACAAAAGGTTAGGCTTTCAGCCTTATCACAAGAAATGGTTGCAAAATAACTAAGAAGCTATGGAATTCTTGATAAACGTCTTCCTCCATACTTAAAGTTGTGCCACCAATAGGTCTTAGCACCATTCTCCAGGATACTTCCCCATTTGGTTTTTTGACATTTCAGCCTAGTGTCAAGCATTTGAGAAGCTTCTAGGGTTGTCTCTTTACGGAGGTAGGGTGTTGAGTACAGCCATTCCAAGTTTTCTTAGTTCCTCTCCTAGGAGCCATCTGAAAATTTTAGGATAAATCCTATTAGTTACTATATTTTCTAGTATTGATTATGTATTCGAGGAAACAGGCTCTAATACCACTCTAGTTGTCACGCCCCGACTCGGTTTGGTCGGATCCCCATGATCAACCCGCCACTCTCCCGGTTTATTAAAGGGTTTCCCCTTATTATAAATCGTAACGAGTAAGGCGTCCTTTAACCTGCACCTTTTTCCTGGGATAATATAATCAAAACTGCATGAAATTTAAAATTGTACATACATGTCTTACAGGCATCTTAGTTGACGGTCTTTAAGGGGAGGCTTTCTAAGATTTCCTGAAAGGGATATAAGGGAGGGGGTGAGTACGACTACTCAGTGAATGGGTTTTTAAAAACTTTTGACTTTTAAGAAAAATATATATATGGAGTGTGCTAGACTCCTTTGTTTTCAAAAATCCCTTCATTTAAAAATTTCAGTTTTTCCATTATTTCTTAGTTACCACGGTGTGTCATCACCCAACACACATCCTTCATCATGAAGGTTACACACATTCGCAAGTCAGTATCACTACTGAACCCGCTAGTGGCTTCGGAGCGACTTTTCCAGCCACCCGGATAGAAGTACGACCACTTCTACCCTGGGAATGAGTGGATGTACGTGACATCTGACCCACAATCCCGAAATCACTTCTTCGTGTCCGTATGAGGACAAAGACCTCATCCTGTCCCCACCCCGGTCTCATGCGCTTCGTGCTACTCCAAATTTTGCACGGTCATCTGGTACGACGATCTGCCCTTATATTCACCAGGTCGTCCATGACCCTTAGGACGCATCACTACCCCTCATGGACGTCTTGATGATCCCGTACTGACAATGCATGCACAAACAATGTTTTCTTATATTGCCATGTAATCTGTGGTGCCACTAGTCCAACGGCCCCGACTCTCAACTCAACCCGCAACTGTTTGTCTTGACTAGTCCGTCGACCTATCATGTCGCACTGCCGCTAGTTGACTGAGCATGTCGGTCCTATCTTGGTACCATGGCCAAACAAGTCACTTATTAAGTTTTATGGCACATATATCATGTTCGTTTACGAGCTCCTGCTTGTGCCAACTAGCCTTGGGCCCACTGTACGAGATTTTCAAAATCGGGCATTTAGCCCCCAAGTTCCAAAACCGAGGCCCCTGACCTATCAGAGCTATTCGAGCTCCCGTCGAGAAGTTCTCCCAAATTGTTTAAGCATTGGCACACAGTTAGGGGAGAGATCTTCCGACAAAAATAGGTTTTTACTGTCCATCATACCGACCGGTATAAGGACATCTCCGTTCATAACCGATGAAGGGGTTTTCAACTTCCTTCGAGGAAGTCTCATCATACCAATCGGGTATGATCTACTTACAACCAGTAAGTAGTTTTTCCGCATAACTTTCACATCACTTTCTCTAAGTAGCGATGATTAAAATACCACTAAAAAGTGGGTTTTTATATCGAGGCACTTATCATCCACAATTGGGTATGATATATAATCCCACTGACCCGTTAATGCCGTGATTTCCACTAGACTGGTTCTTTGTATTCACGCGAGCTTGTCCTTGCTAGCGTTCCTGGTATTTAACATTCCAGTCAAGGCACGACAGTCCGAGCTTTCGATCTAGACAGATAGGTCTCACCCTGAGGTTCATCCTAAAATCAAGTATTGTATCAATTGATGCAGAATTGGATTAGAATTTCGTGATTGAAATTCAATCGATTCTCTCTCTAGCACCGATCGAAAATTATAAAGGGGAGCCGAATTGGCTTACCTTCCGGTCCTAATTCGGCCGTGGAAAGGCTGAGGAAATGTTGGGAGGGCTTAGTTCAGCCTGAGGAGGGCTTGAAATGGCCGATTCCATCTTGGCCAAAATAGGGCAGCTTCGGTCCACTAGAATTGCTTCACTATTCCATCATGTCGGCGCTTCTCCAACGGTTCTCGGATTGACTGGAGTTTGCTATTAGATAGCGTCTTCTCCCCGGTTCTAAAGAGCTCGACCTCTCCTTTCGAGGTTAAGAAAAATGTTGAAGTCGAAGCTCTAGTTTAAGCTTCACCGAGAAATGGAGTAGTAGAGAGAGAGAGAGAAGTGTTCAGGTGTGAGGAGAATGAAATGGGGATGACCTCTTTATATAGTCGTAAAACCCGTGTATTAAATGGGCGAGATTTATTACTAGTATTAATATTACCATAAATTATTGGTATTAATTCCAATAATTTAATTTCGGTATTAATTCTAATAATTAAATATATATTAATTGATGGCTATTTATGATAATCGCATAAAAATTTTTGAACGAAATTTCGGATTACATAAAATCATACTTCCCAGGTGGTCACCCATCCTCACACTACTCTCAAGTAAGCATGCTTAACTTTGAAATTCTTATGGAATCTAGTTCACCTGAACCAATTTGGTTTTTGTTTTTTAGTTTGTCTTAGGTTTCTTTTCTAATGTTTAATAAATCTTTTGGATCTACCGCAAGTTGTAAATTTTCATATTGCTTATTTCCAAATGTAAATCGGTTTGGTTTTCTTATTCGGTTTGACCGGTTCTTTTCCCGATTTTCCTTAACTCAATTGTGCGGGGTTTACAGTCCCCATGGAGGGAAGTACTTAGGTTTCAGCGAAGAGGAAAGTTGAAACCAAGGTATATTGGTCCATTTCCCATCATTCAAAGGATAGGACTGGTGGGTTATAAATTGGAACTACCTCCAAACCTACAGAGAATACACGATGTATTCCACATCTCTGTGCTTTGGAAGTATCAGCCTAATCCTAGCCATGTATTGGACCGACCTCCATTAGACCCGGAAGAGAACCTGACCTATCAAACGGAACCGGTACGGATCATCGACCAGCGGGACATGAATTTAAGGAATAATAGGATTCCTATGGTCAAGGTTCTATGGCAGAACAGACCCATGCAAGAAGAGACATGGGAAACCAAAAGTATAATGAGGGATAGTTACTCTCAATTATTTAGCATATAACTGTTTTGGGGACAAAACCCCTAAAAGGAGGGGAGTGTTGTAAACCCCGTCCTTTGATAATAAGAAATCCACGGAAATAACCGATCATTTTCAATTTGAAAACTGAGTCGGTCTACAAACCGGAACCCATAGAGAAATGGCAAACTAGGAAATTTATAGACCCCAAGTGACCCAAAGAGTCCTAGAAGTCATGAAAAAGGACTTAAGGATGAATTGGAGATGAAAACCAAACCGGTTCAGGTGAACAAGATCCGAAAAGGATTGAACTAGTTGGGACCGTTTTGAACCACTATTGAACCAGATGCTAAATTCATTTTTCTAGTTGCTTAAAAAATTCAAATTTGAGATTTCAGGCCACCATTGGATAAAAAATGAATTTAAAAATTTATAATTTTGAAAAGTAATCAGGCCTGAACCGGCCGGTTTAAGCTTTGATCATGGTTCGAGTCGGTCCAGTCTAGTTTGGAAAAGCCATTTACTCTTTGGTGCTACTGGTCCAATGGACTAACCCTCAACTTGACTTGCAACTGTTTGTCTTGATTGGTTCGCCGACCTTTCATGTCGCACTGTCACTAGTCTATCAAGTATGTCGGTCCTATCTTGGTACTATAGCCAAACAATTCATTTACTTAAGTTTTCATGGCTTAGAATAATGTTTGTTTATATCCTCCTACTCATGCCAACTAGCCTATGACCCACTATTTGAGATTTTAAAATCAGACATATTAGCCCCCAAGTTCCAAAACCGAGGCGTCTGGCCTAATAGAGCTATTCGAGCTCATGTCAAGATGGTCTTCCAAAATGTTTAAGCAGTGGCACATAGTCAGGGGAGAGCACTTCTGACAAAATAAAATTTTCAACTGTCCATCATACCAACCAAGTATGAGGACATCTCTACTCATAACCGATGAACGGGTTATCCACTTCCCTTGAGGAAGTTTCATCATACCGATTAGGTATGATCTACTTACCCTAGTAAGTATTTTTTTTCTGCTTGATTTTCACATCAATCCTCTCAAGTGTGATGTTTAAAATACCACTTAGCAATGGGTTTTCATTTCTGAGGTGCTTATCATCCCAACCGGGTATGATATTAAATTCACACTCACAACCGATAAGTGGTTTTTAAATTTAAACTATGCTCATCATCCCAACTGGTTATGACGTTAGTAAGCCCACTCACCCATTAACCGTGACGTGTTCATCCTTGGTTGGTTTTCCAAGTTGACGCGAGCTTGCTCTTGCTGGCGTTCCGATCACACCTTCTTGTCAGAGGTGCGACAATCCGAGCTTTCTATCAGAAAAGGTAGCTCTCTTCCTAAAGTACCTTCTAGGATCAAGAATTCCTACTATTGACCTTTCAGGTTTATTGAGGACGTATGAGGGTTGTGGGGATGTTGGGAGAACTTGGTTTCGCTAGAGTAGGGCTGAATATAACCAATTTTAGCTAGACCAAAGCAAGGTAGCTTTGGTCTGTCAAAGTTGCTTCATTGTTTGATTATGTCGGCGCTTCTTCAGAGATCCTCGGATCGAATGAAGGTGCTATCAGATAGCTGACTTTCCCTAGAGTCTAAAAAGTCTGACCTCTCATTCTGAGTTTGAGAAAAATGCCCAAGTCGGAGCTCTTATTCGAGCTTTACTAGAAAATGGAGTAGTAGAGAGAGAGATGAGTTTTTAGGTGTGAGGAGGATGAATGGGGATAAGCTCTTTATATAGGCGTTAAAATATTTATTAAATGGGGAATATTTATTACTACATTTTGGGTATTAATGTTGCCATTATTCTCATTAAATTTGAAATTGATGGGTATTTTTTAGTGTTAATTCTAATAATTAAATATAAGTATTAATTTATGAGTATTTATGGTAGGGGCGTAGGATTAATACTAACCAAATTCGCATAATTATCTCATTATTTTTACCTAAAAGAATTTACAAGTTATTTATTTATTTCTGTCAAAATAACACTTTTCATTTTATTTATTCCAATTATATCAATTGAATTTTAAACATATAATAAAATTTCATAAAAAATTTTAACCGATATTTCAGGTTAATAAAATAACACGGTGTGACAACTATTGAGAGGATAAAACATAATTACTTCCCAAGAGGTCACCCATCCTAGCACTACTCTTGCCCAATCACACATAACTTCAGTGTTCTGATGGGATCCGGTGCATTAGTCCTAGGTTGTTTTTTAATTTTGGGTTACTAAAAATACGGTGTGACACTCACTCACTAAATTATAGAACTCACCTCCTCCCATTAAACTTTTTTAGGAGAAATATCTCGCTCGAGTCGAGGCTAGGAGAAAAAGCCAAGGGCACTGCCATCAGGTAACTTTTATGTTTTATAAACTTTGTTATGGAAATTAGGTACTCAAACACCTTTACCTTCCATGGACTATTTAGTAGAAATACTAGATTAGTACAAGAAAAGGTAGCGAGTTGATCATAGGACTCTAATCAAACCGGGTCGGGGCGTGACAAATCAGACCAAACCGTGATGAACCATAGTGAACCAATTCAATGATTCAATTTTCTAGGTGACTTAAGAACGTCAATTTAGGAAATTGAGGCTGCCATTAGATAGAAAATAAATTTAAAGATTTTTAAATTTCAGAAAATCAATCGAATTATGTCTCTACTGGCTAATTTTTTAATTTGGGACAGCGAACCCGGTCAGATCGGACCGGTCAACGAACTAAACCAGTCAAAGGTCTGTCCGGTCAATAGAGGAGATGGGTCACTGGTCAACGACGCCTAGTCAGTAGCCATGCAAACGCGGGCAGCTAATGGGAGGCTGTCATGTGTTCGGTCAACGATCAAAGAATGACTGGTCAGCATACCATGCATACATGAACAACCAATGGGAGGTTGCCATATATCCGACCAATGGGTCAATGGCTGAAGTGGCGGATGAGCTAGACCTCCACATCAAAAAAAACTAGCCAATCACAGCGCGCCACGTGGCACGTCTGCCACATCATTGTCTTCAACCTTTAGCCACTGACAGAGAGAGAGGCTAGAAAAGCTGGAGTCTCTGGTGACTTAAAAAGCACTCCGGTCAGGTCCCTGATGCCCAAGTTAGAGGTCGAGGCTCACGCCGACCGGTATCCTAAACAATTGTCGAGCTCCCTATATAAAGAACACCCCTCCATTCGTCCTTAGCCTCTCACAATCGATTGAAGAAGATGAACTATTCAGTTTTTCAGTGAGCAGCAAACCAAAGTTCCGACATCAGGGCTTTTCTCCACCTTTGAAACTGCATTCGGTACCATTAGATCTGAGGGGAAGTCCTCTACATGGTTGCACCCTCCTTTCAGTCCGAGGGCAACATAGAAGAATGAGGAAGCTCATATAGTAAGACCACTCTTAGGTTGTGAGTAGCCCGAGCTGCTAGAGCTCAACTCAAGCCATCCTCAAGCCTATTCCGGCCAAACCAAGCCCCCTAAACTCGACCTAGAGGTGTCCTGATCTCTCCTCGAGCGAATACAGCAAGCCTCTCCACCGCCCCTTTGCCGAAAAATACTATTTACAATGCTTTTTTGTAAAAAAAAAACTAAAACTAATTCACACTGCTCAGACCACCAATTGAGACGTGGTTTGATCTAGGGACGATCCCCAGGAGGGGGGTAATTCAGAGAAAGCAAGAGCTCCGGTTGTCGGACCCTCACCGATAAGATATTGAAGCTTTCTCTCTCTAGACTAAATTTTATGATGAAGCTCCGTCTAAAGCTCATTTTTTAGCAAAATTGAGCGTTTCAAAGCTTGAAATAACAAGAAAGACATGGGGAAGACGATTCAGATCACCAATTGAGACAATTAACCACGTTTTGGGGGTCAATTGAACAAAATTGAGATTTGGGGACCAAATTACAATTTTTAGAAAATTGGGTAATTTGGGGACAAAATTGTAATTTTTAGAAAATTGGGTAATTTGGGGATTTTTGGAAAATTGGGGTTTGAATTGGAGTCCAATTGAAAAATTGGATGAAATGGAGGGCCAATTGGCAATTTTTGAAAGTTTAAGGACTAAAGATCATGGATTAAGACTATCGTATGCATGCATGAGGAATCTGAGAGCATCTAGATGCTCGAGAGGGGTAGTTGACGGGTCCCAAGGGCTTCTAGATAACCAAGATGGAATAAGGGTAGGTTTGTCGTGTCAGTCAATCATGAATCTCTGATAGCTTCCTGCGCACTAAGATCAAGGCAGTAGGGGAAAGGAGGCATTGTCCCATAATGAGGACATGATGAAGCACTAAGATCAAGGCTAGGGGGAAATGAGGTCTCGAGACCGAAGCCGGAGGGGAAATGAGCTCTCGTCCCACTAAGGGACATAATGAGGGTTTGAGGGTTGGACTATTGATGTCCACTCAAACTCAAGGTAGAGGCATTGTACCTCTATTTGTGTGGACGGTAAAGATTCACTGAATCATAAGTGGAACAATCGTTGACTGTTCTACGAACGTGTGATCCCTTTTCTATGATAGAAAAGGGTGTGTGATTGTTTGTTGAGGCACCTTCGGAGCAAGGAGAAATGCTAAGAAGAGATGACCTCATATTACAATAATCTAAAAATATAAAACGTTTTGATAGGACTGATTGTTTGGAAACTCACTCCCCAACCTCCACTATCACGCCCCAACCTAGTTTGGTCGGATCCCCATGAGCAACCCACCACTCCCTTTGGTTCATGAAGGGTTTCGCCCTTTCGTCAACAGGAGGAGTAAGGTGTCTTTTTTTCTCTCTCTTTCCTAGAATAACATTATACAAAATTGATAATCTTTTAAACATACATACCTATCTTCACAGTATCCATAAAAGGAGGTCTTTAAGTTTGGTTTTCCCTTGGTTACATGAAAGGGGTAAAAGGGAGTGGTGAGTTCTATAACTCAGTGAGCGGGTGTTGGGAGTGAGTTTTAATAAACAAAACAACTTTAATTTGAGTGTGCCAAACTCCTTATTTCCTTTAAGAATATTCTTTTTTAAAATACTAGTTTTTAAAACCTTTACCCTACCAAGGGTGGCATTTTCTTTCAAAATTTCTTTCCCATTTCCATTTCTTTTTCCAAGGATTCTCAAATCCTTCCCAAGGTTTACTTAACCTTTTACCCATTCCACATTAGGTGCTTTTAACAAACAAGACATGCCCTTAATCAGGAAGGGTACACACATTTGCAAGATGCTGTTATGCCGACTACACCCACTTGTGGATCAGAGCATCTTTACCATCCACCCTGATAGGAGTTCCTGACTTCTACCCAAAGTCTGAGTGAACGTCGCCGACATCTTACCGTGAAACCTAAAATACTTCATGTCCATATTAGGACAGAAACCTTATCCTAGTCTCGTGCGCATGAAGCTCAAACACAGAAGCCTCAGGAAGCCCCAAACACAGTAGCTTTGTGGAGTCCAAACATAGAAACTCCAAGGAGTATAAACACAGAACTCTGTAGAGTACAAACACAGAACTCCATGACTAACTGGTATGATGAGATACACAAACCCAATAGCTTCTCTTTCCATTATCGTCACCATGTCATCTAGTTGCCCTTAGGATGCTTCACTACCCCTCTTGGGCGTCTTAATGGTCCCAACCTCAAGTGCACGCATAAATAAAGTTTTCCTCAAAATCCATTTAATCTTTCGTGCCACTAGTCCAATGGCCCTGACCCTCAACTCAACCTATAACTGTTTGTCTTAACTGGTCCATCAACCTGTCATGTCGCATTGATGCCAGTCTATCGAGTATGTCGGTCCTGTCTTGGTACCATAGCCAACGAATTCATTTACTTAAGTTTTCATGCCTTAGAATCATGTTTGTTTATGAGCTCCTGCTCATGCCAATTGGCATAGGGCCCACTGCTCGAGATTTTAAAATCGAGCATATTAGCCCCCAAGTTCCCATACCGAGGCCTCCGGCCTAATAGAGCTATTTGAGCTCCCGTAAAAAAGGTCTCCTAAAATGTTTAAGTAGTAGCACATAATCAGGGGAGAGCACTTCTAACAAAATAAAAATTTTTAATTGTCCATCATACCAACTGAGTATGAGGTCATCTTTGCTCATAACCGATGAACGGGTTTTTTACTTCCTTCAAAAAAGTTTCATCATACCAATCGGGTATGATCTACTTATACCAGTAAGTAGTTTTTTCGTATGATTTTCACATCACTTCTCTCGGTTGTGATGTTTAAAATACCACATAGCAGTGGGTTTTCATTTTCAAGGTGCTTATGATCTCATCTAGGTATGATATTAAATTCCCACTCACAACTGGTAAGTGGTTTTTAACTTTAAATTGTGCTCATCATCCCAACCGGGTATGACGTTAGTAAGCCCACTCACTCGTTAACCGTGTGTATTCGTCCTTTATTGGTTTTCCAAGTTGACGGAACTTTCTCTTGCTAGCATTCCGATCATACTTGTCTGGTAAGACAGGACTACAAGGCTCGATGGGCTAGTGACAGTGCGCCCAGACCAGGTTGACGAGCTGATCAAGGCAAATAACTGTAAACTAGGTCGAGTGTCGGTGCCATGGAACCGTTGGCACCAAATAGCATGGTTAATGGATAAAAACTATTATATGCATGCATAAGGAATCCAGGAGCATCTAGACACCCGAGAGGTAGTCGATGGATCCCATGGGCTATTGGACGAACTAGATGCAATAAGGGAGGGTCTATCATTCCAGTCAGTCATGAAGCTCCGATATCTTCCTACGCACTAAGACCGAGGCTGGAGGGAAAAGGTCTCTTCCCACAAAGCAGACATGATGAAGAACTGAGATCGAGGCTAGAGGGAAAATGAGGTCTCGAGACCGAGGTCGAAGGGGAAATGAGGTCTTGTCCCAACAAGTGAACATAATAATGTTTTGAGGGTTGAACTATCGATGTCCAGTCAAACGGAGTGTAAAGGCAGTGCACCTCTATTCGGGTGGATGGCAAAGACGCACCGAACCACAAGTGGAATGGTCAGGGATTGTTCTGCGAATGTGTGAGCCCTTTCTATGATAGAAAGGGCATGCGATTATTTGCTGAGGCACCTCCCAAGCAATGGGAAATGTTAAAGAAGAGATGAACTCATATTATAATAAACTAAAAGTATTAAAAATGTTTTGATAAAACTGTTTGTTTGAAAACTCACTTCCTAACCCCCACTCACTGAGTTGTAGAAGCTCACCCCTCCCATTAAACCTTTTTTAGGAAAAAAACCCACCAAGAAGAGCAGAAGCTAGGAGAAAAGCCTAGGTTACCATAACCAGGTAAACTATTATTTAGATGTTTTGTAAACTTTATTTTGGAAAACAGGTGCACTTTAACGTCTTTACCTCACTCAATTTAATTGGTAGAAATATTAAATTAGTACGAGTAAGGGTGGCAGGTTGATCAATGGACTCCAACCAAACTGGGTTGAGGCATGACAACTTAAGTGGTATGAGAGCAAGGTTTTCTAAACGAAGTTTCAAAACTAAAAGCCCTAAAACCCTAACCCATGATAAAACTCTTGTAAAACAGATATGACCACTCCTAGAGAAACTGAATAGACCCACGATGTTGCAACCACATCGGAACCACGAAGAAATTCTACCCAGCGTGAGTGAATTAGCTTGGGAACTCAAGAGCCTAAGAGGACCCAATCCAGAAGACCATGGATGTCTCTTAAGCCAAGGAGGCTTTATAAAGAATTCGACAAGGTATTTAGGGAACCTTGCATCGCACTTTGGAATGGAAACTATTTCATAGGAAGTACACACTCGAGGATGGTGAGATGTGGAGGCCCCCAATGATGTCTAAGAGAAACTCCCCAAAGCCCTAGATGGAGAAGAAGCTATAAAGGTCCATGCAGGGAAGTAACTTGCTACAATTGTGGACAAAAGGGACACTATGCACAAAAGTGCCCAATACCACTAAAGAATGTGGTATCCACTCCTAGATGCACTACCTCCACGGGAAGGGAAGGACATGAAGAAGAGAAAAGAAAGGAAAAGAGGGCTGATGAAGCCTCTCCATCGTGCAAATACCGAAGGACCCACATAGGAACCAATGTCAAGATAACCTGTTATAGGTGTGGAGGAGTAGGACACATGATAAGGAAATGTCCCATGCCACTAGGATGGATGGCAATACCTCCTAAGAATAATACATCCCCGACTACTAGAGCCTGGGTTGATGGAAGGCACGAGGCCATCCTAGAAGCCACAACTCTAAATGAAGATTTTAAATCCACCCCAGAGAGAGTTCTCAAAATTCTAGCATAGAGCTTCCCAACTTTTCTTTTAACCATCTCCCTTAGAGGGAAGAGGTCCCCAAGTGTACTGTATCCAATTCCCAAGAAATAAGGTTTCAAATGCCCATAAAATTTTATTGCCCTGACTCATAATGAGTCCAATCAAAATCTCATGCCCCGGGATAAATATGGAATGAGAAGGACAAAACTAATAAGCACAAATAACGCCTTTGAAAGAGGTCAAGGTACTCCAATCTCCCCGAAAGAGTCAAGCCTTGGTAAGAGGACCATGACTAGAGCTAAACCCCAAAAGGATAGACAAACGAGGAGACAACAACTCCACTTGGGATAGGTGAGGTAACCATAACCAGGAAACAAAGGGAAGAATTTCTGAGGAGAGAGGAACCTTGGAAGATGTACGCCTACTAACTAAAGAACGATGAACCTCAAGACTAGTCTCTAACCCCACCTACTTAAGGAAACCTAGGATCTGACGATGAGGCAAAATTGGGAGTGCGCAAGACAAGGACGATAACTAGAAGTTCTTCAGGTAAGAACATGAAGTTAGGGATGGCCAAGTGTAACCTGCTTTGGAAAAGCATAGGAGCCAAGTAGGGTTACAAACCCACCTAGCGAAAGTAGACAGCTAGTAACCATGGGATAACCAAAAGATACTAAAACAATGCCCTAAGAAGGACCGAAAGGAGTAGTGACAACCACACCCTATAGAAGGTAATAGGATGGGCAGTAAGGACAAGTTAACTCGAGAGACAAATATCTCGAGACAATTGGACAAAGAGGATTTGGACTTTCAAAGGAAACTTGTAATAATTAAAAGTATGAGTAGGGAAAGGTACAAAGGAGGGGTAAATAGAAAAGAATAGCATCAAAGGTATCATCAAATGGATTAAAAGCCTAATACCCTTGAAGGACGAATGCAAAAAGGAAGTATACCTAATACCCAAGGAGTGAAGTGAAACCTAAGGAGTGGGTAGTAGGATAATAAACTCAGGAAATGCCGTAAAAAGTGGGAATGGATGGAATACCCATAATAAGGAAAATTTGGAAGGGAGATCCAAAAAACATTGGAGAGTGCACTCTTCAATTAAGAAGTGATGAAAGGAAAAATCTTCAAGAAAGAAGGGGAAGAATGAATGTGTAACTCAAAGGATGGAAAGAAATCCCGACTTCAAGGTACGAGAGTAGGAGAAAAAAACCAACGAAGGGAGCTCCTTTGAGTGAAGTCAAGTGATGGACAAGTAAGCCATAAGAGATTAATTCAGAAAAAAGGGAGAACCTTGAAATGGTCATGGTCGAGTAAGGATGGATCTGAGAAAAATAGGTTTTCATGTAAGGACGCCATTGGACGTGAAGGAGGACTAAAAGGAGGAAACCCACCAGTATGTCGATAAATAAAGAAGTGGATGGGAAACTGATGGTTTGAAACGAGGAATCACCATAAGGAACAAAATAAGGGACCATAAAGGACAAAAAGGATAACAAAGAAACCTGTGGAAAGTATGTGTGAAAGGCTTGATAAGACAATGAGCTAAGAAGTAAATAGACTCGGGTACGATCAGACATTTTGGAACTCCCCATTTTTAGATAACACTCTCTAGAGGAAAGCTCTGACCCTAAATGGTAGGGAGCATTGGACTTAAGAAATTACTTGGGCACAGGGGTAAGGCAAGTCACAAGAACTAAGTACAAGGGAGTAAATAAATGAATAAAAAGGGGTAACCATAGTGATAGGATGTCAAATTGAACCCTGAGTTGACCGTAAGAGAATCCATTTTCGATGACAAGGATGGACGACTAAGTTTTGAGGCCAAAACTCCTAAAAAGAGGGGAGAGTTGTGAAACCCATCCCCTAGACGAAGTAAACCGGGGAAAGAACCGACGGTTTTGAGAAAACCAAGCCAAAAAAGGAACAAAAAATGATAAAGAATGGTTAAAATGGGAAGTTGGAAAATCCAAAGTGACAAAAAATTCATAAAAATCATGAGGAAGAACCGGGAAGTGGAATTGATGGGAGAATCGGACCGGTTCGGGGTAAACCGTGTGAAACCTGTCCCTCGAACAAAGTAAATCGGTGAAAGAACTGGCGGTTTTGAGAAAATCATGCCAAAAAAGGAACAAAAAATGATAAAGAAGGGTTAAAATAGGAAAGTAGAAAATATCAAGTGACAAAAAATTCATAAAAATCATGTTTAAGAACCGGGAAGTGGAATTGATAAAGATCCGGACTGGTCGGGGTGAACCAGACCCAAACTAGATTGAATCGGGATGAACCATAGTGAACTAGTTCAATGATTCATTTTTTCTAGGTGGCTTAAAAATATCAATTTGGTTAATTAAGGCCACAATTAGACAGAAAATAAATTTATAAAGTTTTAAATTTTAGAAAATCAATCGAATTAGATCCAAACTGACCAAATTTCAAATTTGGGTCACCGAACCCGATTAGAGTGGACCGGTCAATGATGCCCAGTCAATAGCCACGCAAGTATGGGCAAGCAATAGGAGGCTACCATGTGTCTAGTCAGCAGTCAATGGATGACCCGTGAGCATGCCACCCAGACACGGGCAGCCAATGGGAGGCTACCACATGTCTGGTCAACGGGTCAACGATTGACGTGGCGGCCGAGCTAGACTTTCACGTTAGAAAAATTGGCCAATCACAATGTGCCACATGGCATACCTACCACGCCATCATCTTCAATCTCTAGCTACTGATAGAGAGAAGAGAGAAGAGAAAGAGGTTGAAAAAGATGGAGTCTCCGGCAACTGAGTTAGAGGTCGAGACTCATGTCGGCCAGTAGCCTAAACAGTTGTCGAGCTCCCTATATAAAGAGCACCACTTTATTCGTCCTCAGCACCCGACAATCGACTGAAGAAGGAGAAGTACTCAATTTTCTAGCAAGTAGCAAACCAAAGCTCCGACATCAAGGCTTTTCTCCACCTTGGAAGTTGTATTCAATACCATTAGAATCGAGGGAAAGTCTCTTACACAGCTGCACCCTCCTTTCAGCCTGAGGGCCAACGTAGAAGAGTGAGGAAGCTCAATCAGTAACGCTGCTCCTCGGGTGTCAGCAGCTCGAGCTACATGAAGTGAACTTCGCCAATATGGTGAGGACGCCCTACACCAAATATGGAAAGAACCCAAGACTTTCACAACGTAAGTATGAAAAGATGAAAATATACCTTATTTATGTGAGAAACAAGGTATGATATATTTAGACGCCACACCCAAATCCTCTAAGAAAAACTCTTAGAAAACCTCGGATGATAAGTCTTGATTGCTTGAATGCCACAAGTAAATACCTGATAAGTTCAAAAGTTCTTTTAAGAGAGAAATAAGACAAAACCTGACAAAATTGAATTTCAAAAAGTGCCCCCTCCAATGTTGTGGAATATGCCCTTTATAGGCACAAATAACAAATGAATAGCCTAAAACAAGAAAAAAATATCTTATGGCTACATGCCAACCATATGACTTCTCATCTAATGTTAATATTTAGGATATTTTAATAATTGCTTTAAAAATCTAAATTTGACTAATTAAATATCTAATATTATTATTTAATATCCTAAAAGATTTATTATATTAATAAATCTCTCCTTATTAATTAAATATAGACCTTCTGTTGGGCTTTTCTTGGGCTCTTCTATTGGGCTTCCATTTAGATTTTCTACATTCTATTTAATCAGCCCATATAAAACTTATTTGAATCTTTTAGCCCTTATCCTTGTGATTGAGCCCTTTTACTATCTCAAATGATCATTCATCTCATTTGTTGACAAACTATTCAACTCCATTGCAAGTTCCGTTGATTGGATTTGTGAATTCGTAGTGTTTTTAGTCGGATTGACATCATTCTCCCCCTCTTGAAAACGATATGTCCTCAAATCTTTTGTTCTTTATCACCTACATCAAAAGGCATTAAATTAAAAAAATTGAAACTATATCTAACAATATATTTTGTCAGATAATTTCATGTTGTAATTATTACTAAAAAGTTTTAACGCTTTAAATGATCTCTCTAATCTAAAGAATTTTGATAGTTTCCTCTCCATAAACTATTCATTCTTCGGATGTACGCTAATCCAAATCCTTGGATAAAAAACAACCTTCTTGAAACTCTTTTTTCCTAAATTAATATTTTCTTGAGTCTGTTATTTTCTATTCAATGGATTAAAACCATAGATAATCTCTAATAGTGATAACTTAGTCATTGAATAAATATAATGATTATTTACCAACACAACATGTGGTAAACATGTAGTTGAAAATATAAGTTTTGTATCCAACAAAGTATTCCAATAGTAACTAAATAACAAAGAATCACAATCAGATAGAATAATTCTAGTAATATCATGCGATATAACATGTTCTCTAAAGAATAAAGCAACAACATTTGATACATTTTTAGTTAAATCTGCGATTGTTGAGAAGTGGTTAACGTCCATAATCTATAATTCTCTCATCCTATTATTCATAGGTAATTCTTTAACAAAATTCATATATATATATCAATCAATGGAGGTACTTTAAAAATTGAAATAGGAGTGCTAAAGAAATGAAATTGTTGTTTGAATTTAATTTCTTTACATGTAATGCTTTGAAAATAAAATTCCCTAACATTAGTTTTTATATTTATTGTTAAAAAATAATATTGCAATTTTGCAATAGTCTTAGCGACCCCAAATTATACAATAAGTCCACCAACATATGATACCCTAACAAGTAACTCACATAAAGAAAATTTATGAATGTATAATTTATTTTCCCAAAATAGATACTCATTTTGCAAATAAACCTTTTCAAATTCAGTTTCAATAACTTCATAGAAATCATGATCATTTGCATGCAATTCCCTAAAATAATGAAAACTAAGCAATTTAGTATCCATGATTGTAAGCTAAACGTACCTTTCAGATAATGTATCAGCAATTATATTTTTTATATCTTGCTTACACTTGATCACATAAGTGGATGTATAAATGAATTCCACCCACCTTGCATTATGTTTATTCAGCATGTGTTGCCCCTTGATATACTTAAGATATTCATGATCTGTGCGAATCTAAATCTCTTTCGACCATAAATTTTGTGAAATATGTATTGACCAATCTCGAATTCCTTAATTTTCATGTCAATGCTAATACCTTTAAAACTTATAACATATCCAGGAAATACAAGTTTATCCGAACACAATATGCAATTCTTCAAATTGGCAAACAACTGATCTTTCCTAAAAACTTGCAAGGAAAATTTTAAATATCCTTCATGTTTATCTAAGTAATTGTTGTATATTATAATTTTATCAAAATATATGTCAACAAAGTTTTCAATAAAAGCATGTAGTACATTATTTATTAACCTCAAAAAAGTGTTAGATGCAGTCAAACCAAAAAACATAACCAACCATTTATATAAACTATGTTTTACTTTTAATACAATTTTCAGTCCATAATTATCTTTTATTCAAATTTGAGAATATTCACTCGTGTGATCAAATTTTAGAAACAAATAGTTTCCTTGCAACTCATCTACCATAATATTTAATCGAGAAATAGGGTGAAGATACATTATCTTCATATGGTTGATAATTCGAAAATCAACACAATTTCACCAAATTTTATCTTTCTTAGGAATTTGCACAACACCTAAAATCATCTTATCCCGTGCATATCCCAACTTCTTCAAATTTAGGATTTGGTGTTGAATTTGATACTTGATTTCTCGAACTGGTGGGAAACTAGGAGTTATCTTATTAGGAATGACATTCTTGAATTACCATAGAAAAGAAATACTAATGCTCAGCAAATATCCGATAATATGGTTAGTAAAATATAAATTATTGTACATAAAAACTATAAGCATATGATCTGAAATTATATCTCTCTTAATCTCATATTTCCACTACATAAAATTGTTTTTACTCTCTTTTCTTTTTATTATGGCTTTTCTCTCTTCCTTTTCAACATTGCCTTTTCTCTCATCATTTTCAATTCTGGATTTTCTCTCTTCAATTTCAACTCTTATTTTTCTATCTTCTTTTTCAATATTGCCTTTTCTCTCTTCCTATTCAATTTTTGGCTTTTCTCTATTCTTTTTTTTTTGCTATTTTCTTTTCATTTGCCCTTTTTTTTTTCAACTGATCCTAAAAAACTTGTTGTGAAAGTAGAGGTACAAGAGATATTGGTTTATTATTTATCACGAATGAGTACCTATCTGTTAATCTATTATATGTAACTTGACAATCTAATTTCCAAGGTTCTCGCAATAGAATATGACATGCATGCATTGATACTACATCACATAATACTTCATCTTGATATTTCCTAATAGAGAAGGACACTATCACCTGTTGGGTTACCTCGAGTTTGGGTTGATCATTTAGCCTTTGAATTTGATATGGATTTGGATGCTTCATTGTATGTAATGCCAACTTCTCCACAAGCTTAGTGCTAGCAAAGTTAGTGCAACTTTCCACAAATAGAACAAACCTTATTTTTCATAGAAAGACGAGTATGAAATAAATTATCATGTTGGTTGTCCAAGATATCATCTATCCATGGTCCAACCCAAGTGGTATGTTGATTGAATGAATTGAGCCTAAGGTTGTCGCAATTAACTTAGAGATCATCAAAATCCCCTAGTTCCTGTGGATCGAAGCATCGAGATCAAATGCTCCACTGTCGTTCAGTGGAAGTATGTTGATGTAAGCATTGTCTCAAACCTTCTTCCAAGTGATCCATTCGCGTATGAAGTGGCTCAAATTCAGACTTCACTATCTATTTCATTTCACTCTTCATTGTTCTCCACTGGAAGTTTTGAATGGGTGGTATGAAACCTTCTTTGTTCATAGCATTTCCTTATCGTTGTGCCTTGTGATTTTGGCAATTGTAAGAAAGAAAAGAACCTCACAACTCTCCCCCACATGTTTCTCTCAAGCACTTGTGTTTCACACTAAAATGGTTTTTTTTTTATTGATTCAAAACACTCTTGCCTTTTTCCACTCATTTCTCTTCTTTCAATCTTAATGGAACTTAAAAACAAATCATTTTTATGAAGCAGTTCAACTCGAGGAATAATCAAGACAAATCAATAAGGTTTTCAAAAAGTAATTCCAAAAGAATTTAAGTGAGATAGACTCGGTGAGATAAGAAATAAGAATGAAATTTAGATAGAGAAGAAAAATTAGAAATGTAGATGGAATGAAGTAATAAACTCAAAGGGTAATAAACAAGAAGTAAAATCAGATAGAGCAGAATAAATAAATATAATCAAATAAGAATGAAATCAAGATAGAATTGTGTGCCTCTCTTTTTTTTTGCCCTTTATTTGCACGAATTATTTTTGCTCTCTTTTGTTTTTTGCTTTTTTGGCACGATTAGTTTTTTGCCTTACTGAAAAGAAGATAGATAGAAGAAGATGATACTTTTTTTTATTTTTTTTGTAGAGAATAGAAATAGGTAGATAAGATAAAAAAAGAACCAGATATGTAAGATAGGATGAAACTTGCTGTGCAACTATGTGCTCTAATACCAACTGATGCAAACCTCGCTAATATGTTGATGACAACCTACACCAAATATGGCAAGACCCCAAGATTTTCTTGACACAAGTACGAAAAGATGAAAATATATCTTGCTTATGTGAGAAACAAGGTATGAGATATGTAGACACCACACCCAAATCCTCTAAGAAAAACTATTAGAAAACCTCAGATGATAATTCTTGATTGCTTGAACGCCACAGGTAAATACCTGATAAGTGCAAAACTTCTTTAAAGAGAGAAAGAAGACAAAATCTCACAAAATTGAATTTCCAAAAGTGTCCCATCCAATGATGTGTAGTATGCCTTTTATAGGCACAAATAGCAAATTAATAGCCTAAAAACAAGGAAAAAATATCTTATGATTACATGCCAACCATATGACTTTTCATCTAATGTAAATATCTAGGATATTTTAATAACTACTTTAAAAATCTGAATTTGACTAATTAAATATCTAATATTATCATTTAATATACTAAAAGATTTATTATATTAATAAATCTCTCCTTATTAATTAAATATAGACCTTCTGTTAGGCTTTTCTTGGGCTCTTCTATTTGGCTTCCGCTTGGATTTTTTGCATTCTATTTAATCAGCTCATATAAAGATTCATTGAATCTTTTAGCCCTTAACCATGTGATTGGGCCCTCTTACTATCTCAAATGATCATTTATCTCATTTGGTGACAAATTGTTCAACTCCATTGTAGATTCGGTTGATTGGATTTGTGAATTCATAGTCTTTTTAGTAAAATTCACATCATTGCTCGAGCTCAACTCTAGTCATCCCCATGCCAATTCTGGCCAAACCAAGCCCAACAAACACCACCTATAGGTGTCTGACCTTCACCCAAGCAAGCATGGTAAGCCCCTCTATCACTCCGTCACCAAAAAACACTTTTCACGGCACATTTATGTAAGAAATGAAACTAAGAAATTCACATTGCTCAAGCCACCAATTGAGACACGGTTTGATCCAAGGAGGATTCCCAAGAGAGAGCAACTTAGAGAAAGAAAGAGCTCTAGTTGTCGAACCCTCACCGGTAAAATATCGAAGCATTCTCTCTTTAGACTGAATTTTTCGGTGAAGCTCCGTTTGAGCTCATTTCCGAGCCAAATCAAGCGGTTCAATGCTTGAAATGACAAGAAAAATGTAGAGAAGATCATTTAAATCCAGAATGAGGGCAATTGACTAAGTTTTCAGGGACAATTAAATAAAATTGTGATTCAGGGACTAAATTGAATTTTTTAAAAAATTAGGCTATTTCGGGATTTTTGGAAAATTGGTGGCTTAATTACAATTTAAGGAAAATTGGGGCATTTTCATGAAAATAACTTCCATATGAGACCCAATTAAGCAATTGGATGAAATGGAGGGCCAATTGGCAATTTTTGAAAGTTCAAGAACCAATTGGTAATTTTGGAAAAAAAAATCTAAAGTCATGTGAGGAAAATTCGAAGTCCTAGGGACTTAGTTGAGATTAATGAAGGTCATAGACCAAAAATGTAAAGTTATAAACTTTAAGGGACCTAACTACATTTAAGGCATAGTATAAAGACCTATGCGCAAATACCAAAAAGTATAAGGTCCCTTATGTCAATAATCCTAATATGGATGCTCGAACCATGTATGCATGAATCATACGATACGGGTGCCAAGGAGCACATTGAAGATTGGAAATCCAGCTGGGACAAATCTGTCACAATACTAGGTGAGTGGGATTTTCAGCATCATACCCATTTGGGGATGATGAGAACTGTTTTATGGTTTGAAAAATGATTTTTTTGCCAAGAATGGTCTCCCTTGACTGTGTTAAACTGCTCAAACATTTTGGGAGACGTTCCTGATGAGAGCTAGAATAGCTCTAATAGGCTTGAAACATCAAATTTGAATAGGACCGAAGGTCCAGTTTTGGAAAACTCCTGAAGTGGGCCCAAGGTGAGTGTGCACAAGTTGGTCCCGTATACAAACGTGACTTATAAGAACCATGAAAACTCTAAAAAAAAATGGGAATTGTTGTGTGATTTGCCATGAGGCCAATAGAGGACTGATAAGGCACGATGGGCTAGTGGCAGTGCGCCCAGACCAAGTCGACGGGTCGGTCAAGACAAACCGATGTAAGCCATGTCGAGTGTCGGGGCCATTGGACCGTTGGCATCAAAGATCATGGATAATGGGTTAAGACAGTTGTATGCATGCATGAGTAATCTGGGAGCATCTAGACGCCTAAGAGGGGTAGTTGATGGGTCCCAAGGGCTGCCAGAGGACCTGGATCCAATAAGGGCGGGTCTTTCATGCTAGTCAATCATGAAGCTCTCATAACTTCCTGCGCACTAAGACCGAGGCAATAAGGGAAAGGAGGTATCATCCCACAAAGTGGACATGATGAAGCACTAAGATTGAGGCCGAAGGGGAAATGAGGTCTTGAGACCGAGGCCGGAGGGGAAACGAGGTCTTGTCTCACCAAGCTGACATAATAAGGGTTTGAGGGTTGGACTATTGATGTACATTCAAACTCGGGGTAGAGGCAGTGCACCTCTATTTGGGTGGACGGTAAAGATGCACCAAATTACAAGTGGAATGGTCGGGGACTGTTCTGCGAATGTGTGATCCCTTTTCTACGATAGAAAGGGGCATGTGATTATTTGGTGGGGCACCACCTGAGCAAGGGGAAATGCTAAGAAGAGATGAACTCATTTTACAATAAACTGAAAGTATAAAATGTTTTGATAAGACTAATTGTTTGAAAAATCACTTCCCAATCCCCACTCAGTGAGTTGTAGAAACTCACCCCCTCCCATTAAACTTTTTTAGGAGAAACACCTTACTATGATGAGCCGAGGCTAGGAGAGAAAGCCAGTGGCACTACCATGAGGTAACTTTTATATTTTTTAAATTTTGTTATGGAAAATAGGTACTCAAATGCCATTACCTTCCTTGGACTATTTGGTAGAAATACTATATTAGTACAAGGAAAGGTGGGGGATTGATCACAAGACTCCGACAAAACCGGATTGGGGCATTACAACTTAAGTGGTATCAGAGCAAGGTTTTCCGAACAAAATTTGAAAACTAAAAGCCCTAGAACACTAACCCACGGTAAACTTCTGTAAAACATATCAAGCAAACCCCAAGTTCACATCAAGGCAAATCATTCCTGATGCAAAGGATAATGATTAATTTTTAGGGATAAAACTCCTAAAAGGAGGGGAGAGTTGTAAACCCCACCCTTTCAAAGATAAGAAAAATCGGGAAAAGAATTGAAAGTTTCAAAAGAGAAAAATCGAGCGAGTTCACAAACCTTAACTAATAAAGAAAGGGTAAAATGGGAAATTGACAAATCCAAATTGACTCAAAGAGTTATAAAAATCATGGAAAAGAACCTTGGATCAAATGGGAAGAGAAAACCAGACTAGTTCAGGTTGAACCGGACCTAAACCAGATTGAACCAATTAGAACCATACATGAACTAGATTCTAAATTAATTTTTTGTGGGGGCTTAAAGTGATCAAATTGGGAAATTGAAGCAACCATTGGATGGGAAATGAATTGAGAAATTTTTAGATTTGAGAAAATCGGTCGAATCGGGCCTGAATTGATCAATTTTCTCCATTGAACCTGGTCAGACCGGAACGGTCCGGTTTGGAAGAGTGTCATCATCTTCTTCAAGATGACAATACTATTCATAAATGCAAAAAACTTCCTTCCCCGACGAAGGTGTAACCACTTCAATCAGGACATTTTTGGGCGAGGATAAGCTCGATCAAAATGGAAAGTGGACAGGCAGAGGGTCCTCAAGCTCCCTATATAAAGAGCTTCTCTCGATTCATCGTCCACACAACTCAAATCACCATTCTCTCTCTACTGCTCCATTTTCCGGTGAAGCTTAAACTAGAGCTCTGACTTGGGTAGTTTTCTTAGCCTCAAAAGGCAAGGTCAGATCCTATAGACTCCAGGGGAAGTCAGCAACCTGATAGCAACCTCCTTTCAACCCGAGCACCACCAGAGAAGCGCCAGTGGAATGAAATAGTTAAGCAGCTCTGAAGGACCGAAGCTGCCATGTTTTGACCAAGTAGAATTAGGCCAAATTCAGCCATCCTCCAGCCAAACGAAGACTCCCTATCACCCACACCACCCTCACAAGGCTTCAACAAAGTTGAAAGGTAAGCCAATTCGGCCCTCCTCCCTCATTATAGATCAATGTTAGAGTGAGAAAGTACTTAATTTTACTAACCAAATTCACCCTCATTTAGACATCAATTGTAGCAATTCTTGATTCTAGAAAGAACCTCAGGACGAGAGCTACCTCCCCAAATCTAGAGCTCGGACCGTCGCACCTTCGACGATTAGCATTGGAAGCTTTCTCTCTCTACGAACAATTTTCTGGCGAAACTATGTTTGAGCTTGTTTGAGACTCAAATCATGCAATTCAAAGCTCAATTGAATCGTATGGAAGTCTAGGAAATGATCCATACCTTCAATTAGAACAATTAACCATGATTGAATGTCCAATTTGAAGAAACCAAATTCAGTGAGTTTGAAGGGGAAAAATTGGGGATTTTGAAATATTGAGGGACCTCTATGCAATTTCCCAAAATTGAAGGCCTGTTAGCAATGAGAAAGATGTTGGGGGACCAGTTGGTCAATTTTTGGAAAATTTGGTGTCAAATTGCCAATTTTGGAAAGTAGGGGCAAAATCATAATTTTTGAAAAATTGGCAACCAAATTGGAAATTTGTAAAGCTTGAGCTCCTTACACAATTTTTAGTAAATAGAGGACCCAAAGGGAATTTTGGAAGCCTTGTGACCCTTTTGGAAAAAAAGTTAGAATTAGAGACCTTAAGTTAAGGAAAATGAACTTTAGCACCTAAGTGTAGTAAAGAAATAATTTTGAGCCTAGTTTCTCATACATGAGAAAACGATGGTTGTGATGCCAAACCTTAATTGATAAAAATGCACAAATTGTGTAGGTACATGAGAGACCGAAACACCGGCAAGGAGAAGCAAGTGTGGACTTAGAAATCTAATTAGGGATGAACACGTCACGATCATCGGGTGAGTGAGAATTTTATATATCATATCGGTTGGGATGATAAGTTCACCTATATGAAAAGAAAACATACTTACCGGCTGTGAATGGGCTAATTTACACATTATACTGGTTGGGGTGACGAGCACTATCTTCATTCCTCACTTATTAAAGAAAATACCCAAACTTTTCAATTAATTGCATTTAGGTCCCTAAAGTTCTTTTTCTTTAACTTTAGCTCCCTAACGCTAACTTTTCCCCAAATTGAGTCTCGAAACTTCTAAAATTCACTTTGGGTCCTCAATTTATTCAAAATCACTTAAGGGGTTCAAGTTTCCTAAATTTCCTATTTGGTCCCAAACTTTTCAAAATTTACCATTTTGCCCCTACTTTACAAAAATGGCAATTTGACCCTACTAAATTTCAAAAATCAACCAATTAGTCCTCCAACATCCTTTTCATGGCCAATTGGCCTTCAATATTGGAAAATTGCAGTTTGGTCCTTGAATTTTACGAAATCCCCAATTTCCCCCAAATTTTCCTTAATTTTCAGCCTTTTAAACTGACCGAATTTGATTTCATCAAATTGACCATTCAATTAGGGTTAATTGATCCAATTGAAGGTATGGATAAGTTTCTACACTTCCACATGATTCAATGGAGCTTTGAATCGCATTATTTGGGTCAAAATTGAACTCAAACGGAGCTTTGTTGGAAAACTAAACTTAGAGAGAGGAAGCTTTGAAAGCTTACCGTCGGAGGTGCGGTGGTCCGAGCTTTCGATCGGGCAAGTATCTCTTGTCCTGGGGATCCACCTATGATCAAGAATTATAACAATTCATGTCGAATTGAGTGAGAATTTGGTCAATGAAGTTTCATCATTTCTCTCTCTACAGCTGATTGGAATTTAAAGGGGAAGCCAAATTGGCTTAACTTTTAGCTCTAATTCGGTTGTATGAGGGTTGTGGAAGTATTGGGAGACTTGAGTTTGGCCTAAGGAGGGCTTAATTTTGCCATTTTTAGCTTGACTGAAATAGGACAACTTCGGTCCGTCAGAGCTGCTTCACTATTTGATAACGTCGGCTCTTCTCTGGCAATCCTCGGAGCAAATAGAGACTATCGTCGGGTCGTTGACTTCTCCCAAAATTTAAGGATCCTAACCTTGCCTTTTTTTACTTGGAAAAATGCACAAGTCAAAGCTTTGGTTTGAGATTCACCAGAAATTGGAGCAGTAGAGAGAGAGAGGAGTTTTTAGGTGTTAGAAGGAGAAATGGAGAGGAGCTCTTTATATAGGAAGCTCGGGGACTCCTTGGCCGTCCAATTGATACCTTTAGGATGATCATTCGTGGCCTGAAATGCCCTAAATGGAGACTTTTCATCTTCGTCAGTGCTGCTTGCTTTTCCGATGAATGAACTATGATGTCATCTGAAGGAAGAAGACGACACCGTTCCGAAATGGGCCGGACCCATCCGAACTGGGTTTAATGTTTAAACTGGCCAGTTCTGTTCCGATTCGATCGATTTTTTCAAAATTAAAATTTTCTAAATTCATTCATTATCTAATGGTAGCTTCATTTCTCTAATTTGAATATTTTAAGCCACCTAGAAAAATGAATTTAGAATCTAGTTCAATAGTGGTTCAAACCAGTTTAATCTGGTTCAGGTCTAGTTCATCTTAACCGATCTGGTTTTCTCTTCCAATTAATCCCAAAGTCCTTTTCCATGACTTTTATGACTCTTTAGGTCACTCGAGAGTTGTAAAGTTCTCTTTTTACCCTTTCCTTATCAGTTGTGGTTTGTGAACCAACTCGGTTTTCTCACCTGGGTTGATAGGTTCATTCCCCGATTTTCTTACATTTAAAGGACGGGGTTTACAACTCTCCCCTCTTCTTAGGAGTTTTGTCCCCAACACCAAATTAACATCCTTTGCCTCGGGAATAATTTTCACTTGATGTCCACTTGGGGTTTGTTTGACATGCTAACATTTCATTTGTTCTTTCTCTTTGCCCCTTTTAAACACGCTCCTCAAGAACTTCTTTTCCTTTCCACTATTTACTCTTTCCATGGATTTTATCATAACTAGACGAGTCTTATCCACTCATCCAAGGGGACATCTTTAGTTTCACTTCTTCCTCTACTTAAGGCAAGTCTCTTCCTCTTGGGGTTCTTTCCTAGGTCTTTAGGATTGGGAGTTCCAAAAATTCCCAATCATTTTCATGTCTAGTTAAATTCCCCAAATTCTTGCCTAGGTCTTCAGGATTGAACCGGTTTGAACCATCATTGAAATAGATGTTAAATTCATTTTTCTAGGTGGCTTAAAATATTCAAATTGGAGAATTAAAGCCACCATTGGATAGAGAATGAATTTAGAAATTTTTTATTTTGAAAAACTTGGTCGAATCGAGCGTGAACCAGCCGATTTAAGCATTGAACCCTGTCTAATTCGGTTCGGAACAGTGT
Source organism: Trapa incisa (assembly GCA_030064435.1). Lineage (NCBI taxonomy): Eukaryota > Viridiplantae > Streptophyta > Magnoliopsida > Myrtales > Lythraceae > Trapa > Trapa incisa. Next base: position 18,574,009 of record CM057785.1, on the reverse strand, counting down.
CATCTTCTTCCTTCAGATGACAGCACTATTCACTCGCCGAAAAAATGAACAGCGCTAACAAAAAGGAAAGGTTTCCGTTCAGGACATTTTAGGCCATCAATAATCACCATTAAGGTGCCAAACCTTTGGTCGGAGAGTCCCTCAGCTCTCTATATAAAGAGCTCCTCTCCATTCATTCTCCTCATACCTGAAAATTCCACTCTCCCTCAGATACTCAGTTATCCGATGAAGCTCGAACCAGAGCTCCGAAAAAGGGGTTTTTCTAAGCCAAACATGGCAAGGTTAGGTTCCTTAGACTCAGGCAGAAGTTAGCTACACAACGGTTGTCACCATTCGATCTGAGGATTGCCGACGTAATCAAACAGTGAAGCGGCTCCAGTAGACTGAACCTATCATGTTTCTATAGAGCTGAAAATGATAAAATTGAGCCCTTCTCAGGCCAAACCAAGCTCTCTACACTCCCTCAGACCTCATAAGAATGAATTAGAGGGGAAAGGTAAGCCAATTTGGCTCCCCTCTATAATTTTCGATCAGCATTAGAGAGAGAAACAGTGAAACTTCACTGACCAAATTCTCCCTCAATTCGACATGAATTGTTACAATTCTTGATCCTAGGAGGAATCTAAGAAGGAGAGCTACTTGCCCCGATCGAAAGCTCGAACCGTCAGACCTCCCACAATAAGCTTTTGAAGCTTTTTCTCTCTAAGTTTAGTTTTCTGGCGAAGCTCCGTTTGAGCTTGTTTCGACCTTAATTCATGCGATTCAAATCTTAATTGAATCATATGTATGTGTAGGAACTCAATTTTACCTTAAATTTCAACAATTAACCTCGATTGAATGGTCAATTTGATGAAATCAAATTTTGACAATTTGAAAGGGGAAAATTGGGGATTTCATAAAATTGAGTGACCAGAGTGCAATTTCCCAAAATTGTGGGCCAATTGGCAATGAAAAAGATGTTGAAGGACCAACTGCTTGATATTTAAAATTTATTGGGGTTAAATTGCCATTTTTGTAAAGTGTGGACAAAATGGTAATTTTTGAAAAGTTGGGGACCAAATTGGAAATTTGGAAAACTTGAACCCCTAAAGTGAGTTTGGATAAATTGAGGACCAAAAGTGAATTTTAGAAGTTTCGGTACTTAATTTGGGGGAAAATTAGCATTAGGGATCTAAAGTAAGAAAAAGAACTTTAGGGACCTAAATGCAAATAATTAAAAAGTTTGGGCATTTTGTTCATACTTGGGGAATGAAGGCTATTATGCCAAATTTTAATAAACAATGATGTCTAAATCATGTCGGAACATGAAGGACCGGAACGCCAGAAAAGATAAGCTCATGTGGAGGCAAAAATCCGATTAAGAGGAAATACACTGTTAATCGAGGTGAGTGGGATTATTCACATCATACCCGGTTGGAATAATGTGCACCTCGAAAATGAAAAACCACTATTATGTGAAAATTTTAACATCACACCTGGTTGGAGTGATGTGAGAAATACGTGGAAAAATTACTTACCAGTTAGAAGTAGATCATACCGGTTGGTATGATGAACTTCCTTAAAATAAGTAGAAGATATGCTTACTGGCTATAAGCAGAGATGTCATCACACCTGGTTGGTGTGAGGGATGATTTGAAAAGTTATTTTGTCAAAAGTGTTCTCCCATGACTGTGTGTCAATGCTTAAAACTTTTGGGAGACCTTCTTGACAAGAGTTGGAATAGCTCAGATAGGCTAGAGGCCTCGATTATGGAACTTGGGGTCTAAAATGCCCGTTTTTGGAAGATCACCTATATGGGCCCAAGGCTAGTTGGCAGGAGCAGGAGCTCGTAAACAAACATGATGATAAGCCATGAAAATTCTTAATGAATGATTTATGTGATTTGGCAATGGTATCAAGACAGGACCGACATATTCAATGGACTGGCAGCAGTGCGACAGAACCAGGTCAACGGACTAGTCTACACAAACAGTTGTAGGTTGAGTTGAGGGTCATGGCCATTGGACTAGTGGCACCAAAAATAAATAGCATTATGGAAAACTTTGCTTGTGCATGCACTTGAGGTTCGGGACCATCAAGACGCCCAAGAGGATAGTGATGCATCCTAGGGGCTATTGAACGACATGGTGGAGATAAGGGCAGTTTGTCATGCTAGTAGTCAGGGAAGTTCGTCATAGCTTCATGTGCATGAGACTGGGGTGGGGTCAGGATTAGGTCTTTGTTCTCATACGGACACGAAATTGATTATACGGGGTAAGAAAAAGGGTGTGCTCATAAAGGGCCAAGTGTAAGGAAATCATGTTTATACGGGGTTGAAGGATAGGATAAACATGAGGAGATGTAAAAAGGAGAAGGCAGCATCAAGAGATGTAGTAGGCGTGGGAGGACTAGTACTAGAAAGAAAACCTAAGGATTGGCAAGGGATTAAGTGAGCCCTAAAAAAGGAGGCAAGAAATTCTAGAACAAAGAGGAGAAAGAATGTGCTAGGAAAGGGAACTCTAGAAGGATGTATACAACTAAGGACCCCTCGAAGGGACCATGGATGAGCGGCTGGAGATAACGTGGAGTGCAAGGAACCAACCCATATTCGAGAACTCCTCGAAGGAAGGATAAGGAACAAAAGGGAATTGGAGGATAGTAAATGATTGAGGGCATATAACCATACCGACATGAGAGGGGTGTAAGAAAGGAATGAAGGAAATGCCTTCAAGAAGCGATAGGGAAGTGGAACGTTAGACTCCCAGGATGGAAGTCCCTAGGTAGAAAGATAAAGGTAGGAAGTGAGACCAAAGAGGGAAATTTCCAAGCTAAGGAACCGACAAATGGATCATAAGAGGCAAACTCGAAATAAGGAACCTCAAAAAGAGACATAAGCGGTTAAGGATGTCTTGTGGTGGCAAGTGTGACCTATTTTGGAAAAAGGAGAGTAGCCAAGTAGGAAGCAACTAGCAACAACGGAATGATGAAGGGGAATAAACGACGCACTAGGAAGGACCAAAAAATAACAAGGACTACGCCTTAAAAGAGAATGACGTGATAAGCATCAAGGATGGGTAAACTCGAAGGACAAGTGAACCGGGAGAATAGTGGGGACAAGGTAGTTAATGAACTAGCCCTTGAGAATACCATAAATTTAAACTCCAACAATGTAGGGAATAGTGGAAATGCCAAAAACATTGGAAAAAGAAGGATGATAACAAAGGGTGTCATAAAGTTTCTTTAAGGTTAGATACTTGTAAGGGCGAAGAAGGATGAAACCAATCTAGGAAAGAAGTCTTGGGGAAGCATACGCTCCAACAAAGAAATGATGGGCCTAACTAAAGTGGGAAGAGAAGGTAAGCTTGTAAAGGCAATGCTAGATGAGATGGGAAGATCAAGTAACAAGGAAAAAGTACTCATGAGGGCCTGGAGAGTAAGTTAAACCCAAGGAATGGGTACGGGGGAGAATAGCATCAAAAGATATCGTACAAGTAAGATAGGGATGGACTAACCATAATAAAGAAATAGAGGAAAGCACATCTAAGAAACCTTGGAGAAGTAAGCCCTCCAATTAAGGATTGGTTAAAGGAAATGACCATTGACAACAAGATTAGTCGTGGTTCGAGTTCACTTAATGAAGCCTACGGAGTGGACGGCTGGGCCTAGGGTGGAGTATGTAAAATAAAACTGATAATCGGAAGTTTCTCAAATATGGAACAAGGGAAGAAATTGAAACTTCAAGACGATAAAAGATTAAAAGCGGGAAAATGCCCCAAGATAGAGAAGAGTGTAAGGAAGTAATAGGAAGGAACCTTTAGGGAATGATAAAGGTATAGCCCTAAGATGGAAGTCTCTACCTTGAAGGACATAAGTGAGAAATGATCCCAATGTGTCGGTAAGCCATCGAGAAACCCGATGGTTGGAACTGGAGGGGGGGGACCCATAGAAAAGTTGGTAAGAATGAGTAGATAAGGAGAAACCGACACGATCCTAATGTCAAAATTTTAAAGGACAATTAGACAACACCGAAAATAGTTGATGAACACTACCAGGTAATAGGAAGGGACAAAGCCATACAACTACTAAACAGATGGAAAGGAATGAACCATTATCAAGGACACATATTATGGAACTATAATGGACAAAGAAATTTTTAGAACAGGTCATGCTGTAATGGACATAATTTCAATAGTCCCAAGCAAAGGTGACCCAAGTAAGACCAAGTCCATTAGTCAAACCTAAGAAATGGAACCAAAGTCGTAGTAAACCATAAATGGAGGAAGGACCAAAATAAGATAAGGAAGAAATTATATCAAAACCCATGGGGTTAAGGATGAAAAGTTATAAACTAAGAGTATCAACAATCAAGGGAATGATTGGAAATAGGGATGATTGGATATGTATGGAACGTCCAATCCAATGACATGAAGAAGAACCCTTAAGAAGAAGAGTCTTACCCTAAGTAGAGTAAGAAGTACACCTAAGTTGATACCTTGGGATGGGTAATTTATACATGTTTGATCGTGATACACTCCATGGAGTGTGGAAAATAGAAAGGGGAAAGACTTCTCAAGTACATAGCTAAAGGACTAAAAAAGGAAATAGTCAAAGTGATAACATGCTGAACAAACCCCAAGAAGATGTCTAGGAAAGTCACTCCTGGTGCAAATGATTGCTGACTAAGTTTTTGGGACAAAACCCATAAAAGGAGGGAAGAGTTGTAAACCCCTTCCCTTAAAGATAAGAAAAACCGAGAAAAGAACTAGTCATTTAAGAAGAGAATACCAAACTAGTTCACGAACCATAACCGATAAAGAAAGGATAAAATGGGAAATTTAGAAATCCCGAATGACCCAAAGAGTCATGGAAACCACGAAAAAGAACCTTGGGACAAGTGGGAAGAGAAAACCAAACCAGTTTGGGGTGAACTGGACCTAAACCGAATTGAACCGGTTTGAACCATACTTGAACTAATTTCTAAATTCATTTTTCTTGGTGGCTTAAAATATTCAAATTAGGGGATTGAAGCCACCATTTGATAGAGAATGAATTTAGATTAATATTAGAAATGATTAATTTTGAGAAAATCAGTCGAATCTAGCCTGAACTGACTAATTTTTGAAATTGAACCAATCAGACCTGTTCGGAATAATGCCATCTTCTTCCTCAAGATGATAGCAATGTTCATAAATGCAAAAAGATTCCTTCTCCGGTGAAGGTGTAACGACTCTGATCAGGCCATTTTCGGGTGAGGATAAGCTCGACCAAAATGGAAAGTGGTTAGGCAAAGAGTCCCTAGTCTCCCTATATTCAGAGCTCCTCTCCATTCATCATCCACACACCTCAAATCACCATTCTCTCTCAACTGCTGCATTTTCCAGCAAAGCTTGAACCAGAGCTCCAACTTAGGCATTTTTTTCAACCTCAGAAGACAAGGTCGGGTCCTATAAACATTAGAAGAAGTCAGCTACCTGACACCAACCTCCTTTTGTCTGGAGGACTGTTGTAGAAGTGCCAGCGAAATCAAACACTGAAGCAGCTCCGACAGACCAAAGTTGCCCTCTTTGGCTGAGCTGAATTTGTCCAAATTCAACCCTCCTCTAGCCAAACCAAGCCTCCCCCATGGCCCTCACACGGCCTCAACAGAGCTGAAAGGTAAGCCAATTTGACCCTCCTTCGTTGGTACAATTTGGTTCTAGAGAGAGAAAGTAATACATTTTGTTGATCATATTTCTGTTGATCCTGATAAATTGTCCCTATTCTTAATCCTAGAAGGAACCTCAAGACAAGAGCTACCTCCCTAGATCAAGAGCTCAGACCACCACACCCCCAACGGTAAGCTTTTGAAGCTTTCTCTCTCTATGAACAATTTTTCGGCAAAGCTCCGTTTAAGCTTGTTCCAGAACAAATCATGTTATTCAAAGCTTAATTGAATCGTACAAAAGTGTAGGAACTGATTCATACCTTTAATTGAAACAATTAACCATGATTGAATGGTCAATTTGAAGAAATCATATCCTGTCAGTTTAAAGGGGAGAAATTGTGGAAAGTTTTGGGGATTTCAGAAAATATGCACCTATTTGCAATTTCCCAAAATTGAAAGCCAATTGTCCATGAAAAAGATGTGGAGGGACCAATTGGTCAATTTTTGGAACATTTGGGGGTCAAATTACAATTTTTGGAAAGTAGGGGCAAATTTGTAATTTTTGAAAAGTTAGGGATCAAATTGGAAATTTGGAAGACTTGAGCCCCTTAAACAATTTTGAGTAAATTGAGGACTCAAAGGAAATTTTGGAAGCCTTGGGACATAATTTGGGGAAAATTTGGTATTAGGGACCTAAAGTTAAGGAAAATGAACTTTAGTGACCTAAGTGCAATTAATCAACAATCTTGAGCCTAGTCGTTCATATTTGATAAAATGATGTTTGTTATGCCAAACCTTAATTAATAAGGATGCCCAAATCGTGTAGGGACATGAGAGACTGGAACGCTAGCAAGGAAACTGACTAGAGACGAGCATGTCACGATTATCGGGTGAGTGAGCAAAATTATACATCATACCCGGTTGGGATAGTGAGCACTTTAAAAATGAAAAACTAATCGTGAGTTGGATTATTTCACATCATACTCAGTTGGTGTGATGGGAAAGAAGAAACCCACTTACTGGTTTTAAGTGGAGTTATCATCACACCCGGTTGGTGTAATGAGTTAAAAGTAAATTTTGTTAAAATTGTTCTCCCCTGACTATGTGCCAATGCTTAAAATATTTGGGAAACCTTCTTGATGGGAGCTAGAACAGCTCAAATAGGCCAGGGGCCTTGGTTTTTTAACTTATGGGGCTAAATGCCTAGTTTTGTAAAAATGCATGCAGTGGGCCTAAGGCCAATGGGCACAAGCAGGAGCTCATAAACAAATTAACTATAAAGAGCCATACAAATTTATAATGAATTTAATTTTGTGTGATTTCACCACAGTACCAAGTCAAGACTAATAGTGTACGATGGATTGGCGGCAGTGCCTTAAGGCTAGGTCGACAAACTGGCCTAGACAAACAGTTGCAGGCCGGGTATAGTGTCAGCGTCGTTGGACCGTTAGCACCAATGATAATGGTTTATTGTGGAAAAACTCTTGTTTGTGCATGCACTTTGGAAAACTTGAGTGTGTTAAATAATTTTGAGTAAATTGAGGACCCAAAGAGGATTTTTTGAAGTTTTGGGACTAAAAAATTAGGGAATATTGGCATTAGGAACCTAAAGTTAAAAAAAGGAACTTTAGGGACCTAAGTGCAATTTATAGATAAATTGTGAGCGTAAGCTTTTATGCCAAACCTTAAGTGAAAGGGCTGCCCAAATCATGTAGGGACAAGTGTGACTGGAACGCTAGCAAGAGAAAGGTCACGTCTAATTGGAAAACCAACCGAGGATGAACAAGTCACGATTATCGGGTGAGTGGGCTTATTTACATCATAACCATGGGAGAACATAAAGAAGGTCTCCCAAATAGTTTAAGCATTGGCACACAATCATAGGAGAACACTTCCGACAAAAATAGGTTTTTACTGTCCATTATACCTACCGGTATAAGGACATCTCAATTCATAACCAATGAACGGGTTTTCAACTTCCATCGAGGAAGTCTCATCATACAAACCGGGTATGATCTACTTACAACCCGTAAGTAGTCTTTCCGCATAACTTTCACATCAATTTCTCTAAGTAGTGATAATTAAAAATACCACTAAGCAATGGGTTTTTATACCAAGGTACCTATCATCCCCAACCTGGTATGACACATAATCCCACTCACCCGATAATGCAGTGAAATTCCACTTAGTCGGGTTCCGTAGTTAGCAAGCTAGACCTCGACTGGCATTCCCAATGTCTCATTCTCCTACACGAAATGAACATAATTGTTCATTATTCTTTGGCCTAATAGCCCTCATTCATTCCAAATGAATGAGAAAACCTAACTTTACATATATTTGCAATAAGGTCCGTAAAGTTATTTTTCTTTAACTTTAAGTCCCTATTGCCAAGTTTTTCCTAAATTCGAGTCTTGAAACTTTTAAAATTTATCGTAGGACCTCAAATCATTTGATTTCACACAAAAGGATTTAATTTCCCAAATTTCCAATTTGGTCCTTCACTTTTCCCAAAATTACCATTTTACCCCTTCTTTAGAAAAATGGTAAATTTTGCACCAAAAATTATAAAATTTATCAGTTGGCCCTCTAATATTCTTATCATGACCAATTGACCCTCAATTTTAGAAAATTACATTTTGGTCCTTCGAATTTTCAAAAATCCCCAATTTCAACTCTTCAACACTCCCGAATTTGATTTTAACAAATTGATCAATCAAACACGTATAATTGTTGAAATTAGAGTTAAAATTAAGTTCCTATATGTTCATATAATCCTAAGAAACTTTGAATCACAAATTTTAACATCGGAACGAGTTTAAATGGAGCATCGCCAGAAAATAGACTGTAGAGAGAGAAAGCTTCGATTTCCTAAAAAACCTAAAAAAACCCTAAAGCTCTCCTCCAGAGGTTCTTCCTAGTATCAAGAATGACATCAATTGATGTCGAATTGGATTAGAATTTCTTCATCGAAATTCAGCCGACTCTCTCTCTAACAACGATCTGAAATTGTAAAGGGGAGTCGAATTGGCTTACCTTTCGGTCCAAATTCAGCAGCGGAAGGGCTGAGGAGGTGCTAGGAGGGCTTGGTTTGGCCTAAGGAGAGATTGAATTGGACAATCTCAACTCCGCAAAAATAGGGCAGCTTCGGTCTGTCGGAGCTGCTTCAATGTTTGATCACGCTGGAGCTTCTCCGGCAACTCTCGGGATGAACGGATGCTACCACTGTGTAGCTGAGTTCTCCCCAGTTCTAATAAATTCAACCTCACCTTCTTTGGCTCAAAATTGACCCTATATCGAAGCTCTGGTGTGAGCTTCGCTAGAAAACTAAGCAACTGAGAGAGAGTGAGCTTTTCTGGTGTGAAGAGGATGAATGGAGATGGGCTCTTTATATAGGGAGCTCGGGGACCCGTTGGCCATCCGTTTGGAACCATTATGACAGGAATTGATGACCTGAAATGCACCAAATGGAGGTGTTTCTTCTTCACCGGCGTTTCTTTAGTTTACCGGCGAGTGAACAGTGCTATCATCCCGAGGAAGAAGATGACAATGTTCCGAACTGGCTTCCAAGCACCCCTCATTCGACCGAGTTTTTCAAATCTAAAAATATCTAAATTCATTATCCATCTAATGGTGGCCTCAAATCTCCAATTTGAATAATTTATGCCACTTAGAAAAATAAATTTAGGATTCAGTTCAATAGTGATTCAAACCGGTTCAAATCCGATTCACCTGAACCGATTTGGTTTTCATCCCAAATTCCTTCACAATTCCATTTCCATGTCTTTTGTGACTCCTTGGGTTACTTAGGGTGTAAACCCCGCACATTTGAGTTAAGGAAAACCGGGAAAAGAACTGGTCAAACCGAATAAGAAAAACCAAACCGGTTTACATTTACGAATAAGCAATATGAAAATTTACAACTATCGGTTGATCCAAAGGATTTATTAAATATTTGAAAAAAAACTTAAGACAAACTAGAAGACAAAAACCAAATTGGTTCAGGTGAACTAGATTCCATAAGAACTTCAAAGTTAAGCGTGCTTACCTGAGAGTGGTGTGACGATGGGTGACCTCCTCGGAAGTATGATTCTTTTGTAACCCGAAATTTTGGTAAAAAAAAATTTTTATGCGAACGGCTTATCATAAATAGCCATCAATTAATATATATTTAATTATTGAAATTAATACCAATAATTTAATACCTAAATTAAATTATTGGAATTAATACAAATAACTTCATACCGAAATTAAATTATTGGAATTAATACCGAAATTAAATTATTAGAATTAATACCGAAATTAAATTATTGGAATTAATACCAATAATTTATGGCAATATTAATACTAGTAATAAATCTCGACCATTTAATACACGGGTTTTACGACTATATAAAGAGGTTATCCCTATTTCATTCTCCTCACACCTGAACACTTCTCTCTCTCTCTCTACTGCTCCATTTCCCGATAAAGCTCGAACCATAGCTTTGACTTGAACAAAGGTCGGGCTCTTTAGAACCGGGGAGAAGACAGCTATCTGATAGCAAACTCCAGTCAATCCGAGAATCGTTGGAGAAGCGCCGACATGATGAAATAGTGAAGCAACTCTGGCGGACCGAAGCTGCCCTATTTCGGTCAAGCTGAAATCGGCCATTTCAAGCCCTCCTCAGGCCAAACCAAGCCTTTCCAACACTTCCTCAGCCTTTCCACGGCCGAATTAGGACCGAAAGGTAAGCCGATTCGGCTCCCCTTTATAATTTTCGATCGGTGCTAGAGAGAGAGTCGACCGAATTTCAATGACGAAATTCTAATCCAATTCCGCATCAATTGATACAATACTTGATTTTAGGATGAACCTTAGGACGAGACCTATCTGCCCAGATCGAAAGCTCAGACTGTCGTGCCTTCACCAGAAAGTTAAATACCGGGAACACCAGCAAGGACAAGCTCGCGTGAATACAAAGAACCAGTCTAGTGGAATTCACGGCATTAATGGGTGAGTGGGTTATTCACATCATACCGAGTTGGGATGATGAGCACAGTTTAAAGTTAAAAACCACTTACCGGTTGTGAGTGGGTTTACTAACATCATACCCGGTTGGGGATGATAAGTGCCTCGATATAAAAACCCACTGTTTAGTGGTATTTTAATCATCACTACTTAGAGAAAGTGATGTGAAAGTTATGCGAAAAAAACTACTTACCGGTTGTAAGTAGATCATACTCGGTTGGTATGATGAGACATCCTCGAAGGAAGTTGAAAACCCGTTCATCGGTTATGAACGGACATGTTCTTATATCGGTTGGTATAATGGACAGTCAAAACCTATTTTGTCGGAAGTGTTCTCCCATGACTGTGTGCCAATGCTTAAACTATTTGGGAGACCTTCTTGATGGGAGCTCGAATAGCTCTGATAGGCCAGGGGCCTCGGTTTTGGAACTTGGGGGCTAAATGCCCGATTTTGAAAATCTCGTACAGTGGGCCCAAGGCCAGTTGGCACAAGCAGGAGCTCGTAAACGAACATGATATATGTGCCATAAAACTTAATAAGTGAATTGTTTGGCCATGGTACCAAGATAGGACCGACATGCTCAGTCAACTAGCGGTAGTGCGACATGACAGGTTGACGGACTAGTCAAGACAAACAGCTGCGGGTTGAGTTGAGAGTCGGGGCCGTTGGATTAATGGCACCATAGATTACATGGCAATATAAGAAAACATTGTTTTTGCATGCACTGTGAGTACGGGATCATCAAGACGTCCATGAGGGGTAGTGATGCGTCCTAAGGGCACTGGACGACCTGGTGGCTATAAGGGCAGTTCGTCGTTCCAAGTGTCTGTGCGAAATTTTGAGTAGCACGAAGCCCATGAGACCAGGGTGGGGACAGGATGAGGTCTCTGTCCTCATACGGACATGAAGAAGTGATTTCGGGATTGTGGGTAGGATGTCATGTACATTCACTCATTCCCAGGGTAGAAGTGGTCGTACTTCTATCCGGGTGGTAGGAAAAGTCGCTCCAAAGCCACTAGCGGGTTCAGTAGTGATACTGACTTGCGAATGTGTGTAACCTTCATGATGAAGGATGTGTGTTGGGTGATGACACACCGTGGTAACTAAGAAAAAATGGAAAAATCCAAATTTTTAAATGATGGGATTTTTGAAAACAAAGGAGTCTGACACACTCCATATAAATGTTTTTCTTAAAAGTCAAAAGTTTTTAAAAACCCATTCACTGAGTAGTCGTACTCACCCCTTCCCTTATATCCCTTTCAGGAAATCCCGGAAAGCCTCCCCTTGTAAGTTTTAATGCTAGAACGAGCTCAAACGGAGTTTTGCCGGAAAACATATTGTAGAGAGAGAAAGCTTCGATTGCTCACCGGTGAGGGCGTGGTGGTCTGAGCCTTTTATCTAGGTAGGTAGATCTCCTTCTGTGGTTCCTTCTATGATCAAGAAAGACATCAATTGATGTCGAATTGGATTAGAATTCTATCATTTAAATTATGTCGACTCTCTCTAACACCGGTCGAAAATTGTAGAGGGGAGCCGAATTGGCTTACCTTTTGGTCCTAATTCGTCCATGGGAGGGCTGAGGAATGTTGGGAGGGCTTGGTTTGGCCTGAGTAGGGCTCTAATTGGCCAATTTCAGCCTTAAACAGAGGGAGAAGTGAACCTAAAGATGTGCCTTTGGAATAGTGGATAAGACTCATCTAGTTATGATAAACTCCATGGAAAGGAAAAGAAGTTCCTTAGGTGCATGTTTAAAAGGGGCTAAGTGAAAGAAAAAATGAAATGTAAACCTCGTTCCTTTAAAACAAGGAAATTGGGGAAAAAACCGGTCAACCAGAATGAGAAAAACCAAACCGGTTCACAAACCCAGTCATCAGGGAACAGGCAATTTGGGAATTTACAGGGTTTCTTAGCGTTACTTAGCATTTCTTATAGTTTCTTAGCATTTCTTAGGGTTTTATAGGGTTTCTTAGAGTTTCTTAGCATTTCTTAGTGTTTCTTAGGGTTTATTAGCATTTCTTCAAGTTTTTTTTATGTTTTTAGGGTTTTTAAGGGGTTTTTAGGGATTCTTAGGGTTTCTTTGTGTTTCTTGGGGCTTCTTGAGGCTTCTTAGCATTTTTTTGCGTTTCTTAACATTTCATAGCGTTTTTTAAGGTTACTTAAGGGTTTTTAGCGTTTCTTATGGTTTTTTTAGTATTTCTTAGTGTTTCTTATCGTTTCTTTGGTTTTATTAGTGTTTCTTAGTGTTTCAAAGGGTTTCTTTGCTTTTCTTAGCATTGTTTTAGCATTTCTTGGTTTTTTAATGTTTTTTAGCGTTTTCTTAGTGTTTCTTAAAGTTTCTTAGCATTTCTTAGGGTTTTATATGGTTTTTGTTGTGAGTTCGACTAAAGAGAATACGAACACACAAGTCCAAACAATCAAACTAGCAATGGAGCTAAACAGTTTGTCTCCAAATGAGATGAAGGATCTCTTGATACTACAAGAGGGCTTAATCACAATACTAAGGACTAAAAGATTCAAATTAGTTTTTTAGGGTTTCTTAGCGTAACCTAGCATTTCTTATAGTTTCTTAGCATTTCTTAGGGTTTCTCAACATTTCTTAGGGTTTTATAGGGTTTCTTAGCATTTCTTAGGGTTTTATAGGTTTTGTTAGAGATTATTAGCATTTCTTAGCGTTCCTTAAGGGTACTCAGCATTTCTTAGGGTTTTTTATGATTTCTTTGGGTTTCTTAACATTTCTTTGGGTTTTCTTTTGCATTTCTTAGTGTTTGTTAGGGTTTCTTAGCAATTCTTTACATTTTTTAGCGTTTCTTGGGTTTTTAATGTTTTATCTTTTCTTACTTAGCGTTTCTTATAGTTTCTTAGCATTACTTAAGATTTTTTTAGCATTTCTTAGGGTTTTATAAGGGTTCTTAGCGTTTCTTAGGATTTTATAGGGTTTCTTAGACTTTCTTAGCATTCCTTAGTGTTTCTTAGCATTTCATAGAGTTTTGAAGGTTTCTTAGTGTTTTTCAAGAGGTTTTTTTGGGGTTTTTATGGTTTCTTTGGCCTTCTTGGCGCTTTTTGGGGCTTCTCATGAATTCTAACGGTTTCTTAGTATTTCTTAAGGTTTGATTGTTTTTACCGTTTCTTAGGGTTTCATAGGGATTTTTAGGGTTTGTAAGCATTTCTTAGGCTTTCTTAGCATTTTTTTGGGTTTCCTAAGGTTCTTATCGTTTTCTTACGGTTTCTTAAGATTTCTTTGCATTAACTAGGGTTTCTTAGCGTTTCTTACCATTTCTAAGGGTTTATTAGGGTTTCATAGCCTTACTTAGCATTCCTTAGCATTTCTTAGGTTTTTATAGGGTTTCTTAGCGTTTCTTTGCATTTTATAGGGTTTCTTAGAGTTTCTTAGCATTTCTTAGGGTTTCTTAAGGGTTCTTAGCATTTCTTAGGGTTTCATAGCAATTCTTAGCATTTTTAGTGTTTCTTGGGGTTTCTTAGTGTTTTTAGGGTTTCTTAGCATTTCTCAGGGTTTCTCAGCATTTCATAGGGTTTCTTAGCGTTTGTTAGAGTTTTATAGGGTTTCTTAGAGTTTCTTAGCATTTCTTGGGGTTCCTTAAGGGTTCTTAGCGTTTCTTATGGTTTTTTTGGATTTCTTAGGGTTTCTTAGCTTTTGTTAGGGCTTCTTACCGTTTCTTAGATTTTCATAGGTTTTCTTAGCATTTTTTTTGCATTTCTTGGGTTTTTAATGTTTTTTAGTGTTTCTTAGCATTTCTTAGATTTTCATAGGGTTTCTTAGCAATTCTTAGCATTTTTTAGCGTTTCTTGGGTTTTTAATGTTTTTTAGGGTTTCTTAGTATTACTTAGCATTTCTTGTAGTTTCTTAGAATTTCTTTGGGTTACTTAGCGTTTCTTAGGACTTTATATGTTTCTATTGTGAGTTCGACTAAAGAGAATACGAAGTCAGAAGTCCAAACAATGAGTCGTGAACCTACAATGGAGCTAAAGAGTTTGTCACCAAATGAACATGGTATATTCCATCTTTTCGTACTTGCGTCGTGAAAGTCTTGGGGTCTTGCTATATTTTGTGTAAGATGCCGTCAGCATATTGAAGAGGTTCGCATTAGTTTCTTAGCGTTTCTTAGTATTGCTTAGAGTTTCTTAGAGTTTCTTAGGGTTTCTTAGAGTTTCTTAGAGTTTCTTAGGATTTCTTAGAGTTTCTTAGGGTTTCTCAGAGTTTCTTAGTATTTTTTAGAGTTTCTTAGCATTTCTTATAGTTTGTAGTGTTTCTTAGCACTTTTTAGTGTTTTTAGTTTTTCTTAGGGTTTCATAGGAATTTTTAGGGTTTTTGAGTATTTCTTAGGCTTTCTTAGCATTTCTTGGGTTTCTTAGCATTTATTAAGAAACGCTTAGAAACCCTAAAAATTCCTATGAAACCCTAAAAAACGCAAAAAAATAACAAACGCTAAGAAATGGTAAGAAATCATAAGAATTTCTAAGAAGCCCTATGAAGGCCTAAGAAGCCCTAAGAAATAATAAAAACCTCTTAAAAAACCCTAAAAAACCTTAAAAACTCAATGAAAAGCTAAGAAATGCTAAAAAATCCTAAGAAACACTAAAAAATGCTAACAAACTATAAGAAACCATATAAAACCCTATAAAACCCTAAGAAACACCAAGAACCCTTAAGGAACACTATGAAACGCAAAGAAATTCTAAGAAACCCCATAAAACCCTAAGAAACACTAAAAAAACCCCATAAAAACCTAAGAAATGCTGAGAAACTATAAGAAATGCTAAGTAACGCTAAGAAACCCTAAAAAACATTAAGAAACCCCAAGAAACTCTAAAAAAATGCTAAGAATCTCTATGAAACCCTAACAAATGCTAATAAACTCTAATAAACCCTTAGGAAGGGTAAGAAACCCTAGTTAATGCTAATAAACCTTAAGAAATCCTAAGAAACCCTAAGAAACACTAAGAACCCTTAAGATACCCTAAGAAAGCCTAAGAAACACTTAGAAAACCTATGAAACGCTAATAAACCCTAAGAAACACTTAAAACAGTAAGAATCGCTTGGAAAACCTACTAAACGCTAAGAAACACTAAGAAACACTGAGAAATTCTAAGAAACCATAAGAAACACTAAGAGCTCTTAAGGAAGCCTAAGAAAGGCAAAGAAACTCTAAGAAAACCTATAAAATCCTAAGAACTGCTAAGAAGCCCTATAAAACCCTAAGAAATGTTGAGAAACCCTAAGAGCAGCTATGAAAACCTAAGAAACGCTAGGAAACCCTAATAAACGCTAAAAACCCTAAGAAAAACTAAGAAACTCTAAAAAACTCCAAGAAACACTAAGAAATGCTAAGATACCCTAAGAAACTCTATGAAATGCTAAGAAACCCTATAAAACCCTAAGAAACAATAAGAAACCCTATAAAACCCTAAGAAAAGCTAAGAAACATTAAGTAACGCTAAGAAACACTAAAAAACACTAAGAAACCCTACGAAACCCTAAGAAACTCTAAAAAATGCTAAGAAACCCTATGAAACTCTAAGAAATGCTAATAACCCAAATAAACACTAAGAAATGGTAAGAAACCTTATGAAATTCTAAGAATTACTAAGAAATCCTAAAAAACCCTAAGAAACGCCAAGTACCCTTAAGGAACACTAAGAAATGCTAAGAAACCCCATAAAACCCTAAGAAATGCTAAGAAACCCTATAAAACCAAAAAAAAATGCTAAGAAACTATAAGAAATGCTAAGTAACACTACGAGACCCTAAAAAACATTAAAAACCCAAGAAACACTAAAATAACGCTAAGAATCTCTAAGAAATGCTAAAAAACGCTATGAAATGCTAATAATCCCTAAGAAACAGTAAGAAATTCTAAGAAACCCTTTTAAAACCCTAAGAAACGCTAAGAAACCCTATAAATCACTATGAAACGCTAATAAACCCTAAGAAATGCAAAGAAACTATAAGAAATGCTAAGAAACCCTAAAAAACACTAAGAAACCCCAAGAAAGGCAAATAAAATGCTAAGAATCGCTAAGAAATCCTAGTAAACGCTAAAAAATGCTAAGAAACCCTAAGAAAAATTAGGAAATGCTAAGAAATCCAAAGAAACTTTAAGAAAGAATAAGAAACTCTAAGAAACACTAAGAAATGCTAAAAAATGCTAAGGATAGCTATGAAATGAATACTAAGTAACCCTATAAAATGCTAATAAACACTAATAAATCCTAAGAAACGGTAAGAAACCCTAAGAAATGCTAAGAAAACCCTTAGAAATCTTACAAAATCCTAAGAAATGCTAAGAAACTCTAAGAAACCCTATAAAACCCTAATAAATGCTAAGATACCCTATAAAAACCTAAGAAATGTTGAGAAACCCTAATAAATACAAATAAACTATAAGAAATGCTAACTTTAAGAAATCCTAAAAAATACTAAGAAACCCCAAAAATTGCTAAAAAAATGCTAAGAATAGCTATTAAACCCTATGAAACCCTAAGAAATGCTAATAAACCCTTAGAAATAGTAAGAAATGCTAGGAAACCCTAATAAATCTTAATAAACCCTAAGAAACGCTAAGAACACTTAAGAAATGCTAAGAAAGCCTAAGAAACACTTAAAAATCCTAAAAAAAACCTAAGAAATCATAGGAAACGCTAAAAACAATCAAAAGTGCTAAGAAGCACCACAAATGCTAAGAAATCCTAAAAAACAGTAATAAACTCCAAGAAATGCTAAAAATGCTAATAAACCCTAAGAAACCTAAGAAAAGGTAAGAAACCATAAAAATGCTAATAAACCCTAGGAAACCTAAAGAAACGATGGAAACCTTAGTAAATGGCAAGAAACGCTAAGAAACCCTAAGAAACACAATGAATCGCTAAGAACCCCTAAGAATTCCAAAGAAATGCTAAGAAGCCCCAAGAATCACTAAGAAACGCAAAGAAACCCTTAGAATCCCTAAAATCCCTAAAACATGAAAAAACTCTAAGAAATGCAAAGAAATGCTAACAAACGCTAAAAAATCTAGGAAACACTAATAAACCCAAAGAAACCCTAAGAAACACTAAGAAACTCTAAGAAACCCTAAAACCCTAAGAAATGCTAAGAAACACTAAAAAACCCTAATAAACGCTAAGAAACCCTAATCAATGCTAAGAACTATAAGAAATCCTAAAAATATTAAGAAACACAAGAAACGCTAAAATATGCTAAGAATCGCTAAGAAACCCTAAGAAACCCAAAGAAATGCTAAGAAAGCCTAAGAAACTGTTTCTAAGGGTTTCCTTGGGTTTATTAGCATTTCTTAGGTTTTCATAGAGTTTCTTAGCGATTCTTAACATTTGTTTTAGCATTTCTTATGGTTTTTTAGGGTTTCTAAGCATTTCTTGGCGTTTCTTTGGGTTTCTTAGGGTTTCTTAGAGTTTCTTAGTGTTTCTTAGGGTTCCTTAAGGGTTCTTAGCGTTTCTTAGGGTTCCTTACCATTTTTTATCATTTACTGGGATTTCCTAGCGTTTATTGTTGTTAATTAGGGTTTCATAGGGTTTATTAGGGTTTAGTATCATTTCTTAGTGTTTCTTAGTATTTCTTAGTATTTTTTATGCATTTCTAGTGTTTTCTAAATATTTGTTCGGATTTCTTAGCGTTACTTAGCATTTCTCAGCGTTTCTTAGTGTTTTATAAGGTTTTTTTAGAGTTTCTTAGTGTTTCTTATTGTTTCTTAGTGTTTATTAGCGTTTCATAGCATTTCTTTGTGTTTCTTGGAGTTTTTATGGTTTCTTAGGGTTTTTAAAGAGGTTTTTTAGGTTTTTTTTCTACAGTTTTTAGTGTTTATTAGAATTTCTTAGGGCTTCTTGGTGGAATTATTAGGGTTCATTAGCATTTTTTAGCGTTCAGTAGGGTTTCATAGGCTTTCTTAGCATTTGTTTGGGTTTCTTAGTGTTTCTTAAGGGTTCATAGCATTTCTTCGGTGTTTCCTTGGATTTCTTAGCGTTTACTAGGGTTTCCTAGCGTTTTTTATCATTTCTATGGGTTTCCTAGGGTTTATTATAGTTTCTTAGATTTTCATACGGTTTTTTAGGGTTTCTAAGCACTTCTTTGACTTTCTTAGCATTTCTTTGGGTTTTTGAGGGTTTCTTAGGGTTTTATAGGGTTTCTTAGAGTTTCTTAGCATTTTTAGCATTTATTGGGGTTTCCTAGCATTTCTTGCCGTTAATTAGTTTCCTAGGGTTTATTAGCATTTCTTAGGGTTTCTTAGTGGTTCTTAGCATTTTTTAGGGTTTATTAGTGTTACTTAGCATTTCTTAGGGTTTTATAGGATTTTTTAGTGTTTCTTAGCATTTTATAGGGTTTCTTAGAGTTTATTAGCATTTCTAGTGTTTCTTAGGATTTCTTAGCATTTATTAGTGTTTCATTGGGTTTATTAGCGTTTCTTAGCATTTTTTTGTGCTTCTTAGGGTTTTTAAGGTTTCTTAGGGTTTTTAAGAGTTTTTTTTGTTTTTTTAGCGTTTTTAGTGTTTCTTAGCATTTCTTAGGGCTTCTTGGGGCTTCTTAGGACTTCTTAGGGCTTCATAGGAATTATTAGGGTTTCTTAACATTTCTTAGCATTTGGTAGGGTTTCTTAGCACATTTTAATGTTTCTTAGGGCTTCTTGGGGCTTCTTAGGGCTTCTTAGGAATTAGTAGGTTTTTTTAGCATTTCTTAGCATTTAGTAGGGTTTCTTAGCACTTTTTAGTGTTTTTTAGCGTTTCTTAGTGTTTCTAGGGTTTTTTAGGGTTTTTTAGGGTTTCTAAGCATTTCTTAGGCTTTCTTAGGGTTTCTTAAGGGTTATTAGCGTTTCTTAGGGGTTTCTTAGGATTTCTTAGCATTTCTTAGGATTTTTTAGTGTTTACTAGGGTTTCCAAGCATTTCTTGTCGTTAGTTAGGGTTTCCTAGGGTTTATTAGCATTTCTTAGGGTTTCATATGGTTTATTAGCGATTCTTAGCATTTTTTTGTGTTTATTGTGGTTCAAGTGTTTTTTTAGAGTTTCTTAGCTTTTCTTAGCATTGTTTTAGCGTTTCTTAATATTTTGTTAGGGTTTCTTAGCATTTCTTATGGTTTTATAGGTTTTTTTAGGGTTTTTTTTAGGGTTTTTAGAGTTTCATAGCATTTCTTAGTGTTTCTTAGGGTTTCACAGCATTTGTTAGCAATTCTTAGAGTTTTTTTTTTAGTGTTTTTAAGGGATATTTAGTGTTTTTAGGGTTTCTTTGCGTTTCTTAGGGCTTCTTGGGGCTTCTTAGCATTTCTTTGGAATTCTTAGGGTTTCTTATCATTTCAATGGGTTTGTTATGGTTTCTTAGCATTTATTTGGGTTTCTTAGCATTTCTTAGTATTTATTAGGGTTTCCTAGTGTTTCTTAGGGTTTCTTAGGTTTTATTAGCGTTTTTAGGGTTTCTTAATGTTTCCTAGCGATTCTTAGAATTTTTTTAGCTTTTCATGGGGTTTCATAGTGTTTTTAGGGTTTCTTAGCATTTGTGGTGTTTCTTAGCACTTTTTAATCTTTTTAGCTTTTCTTAGGATTTCATAGGGTTTTTTTAGGGTTTTTAAGTGTTTCTTAAGCTTTCTTAGCATTTCTTAGGTTTTCTTAAGGATTCATAGCGTTTCTAAGGGTTTCGTAGGATTTATTTGGGTTTTCGAGCGTTTCTTAATGTTTCTAAGGATTTATTAGCATTTCTTATGGTTTAATAGCTTTTCTTAGCATTTTTTAGCGTTTCTTGGGGTTTCATAGTATTTTTTAGGGTTTTTAGCGTTATTTAGCGTTTCTTATAGTTTCTTTATATTTCTTAGGGTTTCTTAGCATTTCCTAGGTTTTTGTAGGATTTTTTAGCATTTCTTAGGGTTTTATAGGGTTTCTTAGAGTTTCTTAGCGTTTCTTAGGGTTTCTTACCCTTTCTTAGGGTTTCATAGGGTTTCCTAGCATTTCTTTTCGTTTCTAAGGGTTTACTAGTGTTTATAGCATTTCTTATGGTTTCATAGGATTTCATAGCGATTCTTAGCATTTTTTTAGCATTTATTGGGGTTTCTAAGTGTTTTTTAGGGTTTCATCGCATTACTAAGTGCTTCTTATAGTTTCTTAGCATTTCTTAGGGTTTTTTAGCATTTCATAGGTTTTTATAAGATTTCCTAGCTTTTCTTAGGGTTTTATAGGGTTTCTTAGCATTTGGTAGCGTTTCTTAAGATTCCTTAAGGGTTCTTAGCGTTTCTTATGATTTTTTTTAGTATTTCTTAGGGTTTCTTAGTGTTTTTTAGTGTTTCTTAGGGTTTCTTACCATTTCTTTGGTTTTATTAGCATTTCTTATTGTTTCATAGGGTTTCTTTGCTTTTCTTCGCGATTCTTAGCATTGTTTTAGCGTTTCTTGTGTTTTTAATGTTTTTTAGCATTTTCTTAGTGTTTCTTAAAGTTTCTTAGCATTTCTTAGGGTTTTATATGGTTACAGTTGTGAGTTCGACTAAGGAGAATACGAACTCATAAGTCCAAACAACCGACTATGCAATGGAGCTAAACAGTCTGTCACCAAATGAGATGAAGGATCATTTGATACTACAAGAGGGCCTAATCACAATACTAAGGGCTAAAAGATTCAATTTAGTTTTTTAGGGTTTCTTAGTATTACTTAGTGCTTCTTATAGTTTCTCAGCATTTCTTAGAGTTTTATAAGGTTTCTTAGCGTTTTATAGGGTTTGTTAGAGATTATTAGCATTCCTTAAGGGTACTTAGTGTTTCTTAGGATTTTTTTTAAGATTTCTTAACATTTCTTTGGGGTTTTTTTTACGTTTCTTAGAGTTTCATAGGGTTTCTTAGCAATTCTTAGCATGTTTTTATCTTTTCTTGGGTTTTTAATATTTTTAGAATTTCTTACTGTTTCTAATGGTTTATTAGGGTTTATTAGCATTACTTAGGTTTTCTTAGCCTATAAAACCCCATAAAACGCAAAAAAATTCTAAGAAACCCCATAAAACCCTAAGAAATGCTAAGATACCCTATAAAACCCTAAGAAATGATGAGAAACTTTAATAAATACATAGAAACTATAAGAAACTCTAAGTAACTCTAAGAAACCCTAAAAAATACTAAGAAAACCCTAAGAAACGGTAAAAAAAATAATAAAAATAGATATTAAACCCCTATGAAATGCTAATAAACCCTTAGAAATAGTAAGAAATGCTAATAAATCCTAAGGAACACTAAGAACCCTTAAGAAACGCTTAGAAACCCTAAAAAACCTATGAAATCCAAATAAATGCTAAAAACACTAAAAAGTGCTAAGAAACACTACAAATGCTAAGAAATGCTAACAAACCCTAAAAAAATACTAAGAAACCCTAAGAAACGCTAAAAAATGCTAATAAACCTAAGAAACGGTAAGAAACCATAAAAATGCTAATAAATCCTAGGAAACCCAAAGAAACAGTAAGAAACGCTTGAAAACCCTAGTAAATGCCAAGAAACGATAAGAAACCCTAATAAATGCTAAGAAACCCTTAGAAACCCAATGAATCGCTAAGAAACCCTAAGAATTCCAAAGAAATGGTAAGAATCCCTAAGAAATGGAAAGAAACCCTTAGAATCCCTAAAACCCCTAAAAACATGAAAAAAAAACTCTAAGAAATGCTAACACGCTAAAAAACCTAGGAAACACTAATAAACTCAAAGAATCCCTAAGAAACTCTAAGAAACCCTAAAAACCCAAAGAAATGCTAAGAAACTCTAAAAGACCCTATAAAAACTAAGAAATGCTAAATAACACTAAGAAACCCTAAAAAACATTAAGAAACACAAGAAACACTAAAAAATGCTAAGAAATGCTAATAAACACCAATAAACCCTAAGAAATCCTAAGAGACGATAAGAACTGCCTGGAAACTCTAGTAAATGCTAAGAAACGTTAAGAAACCCTAAGAAGTCATAAGAAATCATAAGAAACTCTAAAAAACTCGAACAAACCCTATAAAACACTAAGAAATGATTAGAAGCCCTATAAAACCCTAAGAAATGCTGAGAAACCTTAAGAAATGCTAAGAAACTATAAGAAACGCAAAGTAACACTAAGAAACCCTAAAAAAACACTAAGAAACCCCAAGAATCATGAAAAAAATACTAAAAAGTGTTAAGAAACCCTACAAAATGCTAAGAAAAGCATAAGAATCCCTAAAAATGCTAAGAAGCCCTAAGAAACCCTAAGAAACACAAAAAAAAAGCCTAAAAAACACTGAAAAACCCTTTAAAAACTCTAAGAAACCCTAATAAACACTAAGAAACACTAACAAAGAAACCCCAAGAATCACTAAGAAATCCTAAAAAATGCTAATAAACCCTAGGAAACCCTAAGAAATTGTAAGAAATACTAGGAAACCCTAGTAAATGTTAAGAAACCCTAAGAAATCCTAAGAAAACAAGGGAAATGCTAAAAACCCTTAAGGAATCCTAAGAAATCCAAAGAATTGCTAAGAAAGCCTAAGAAACAATATAAAAAATGCTAAGAATCGATATGAAAACCTAATAAATGCTAATAAAACCTTAAAATAGTAAGAAACGCTAAGAAACCCTAGTGAACACAAAGAAACCCTAAGAAACACTAAGAACCATTAAGAAACCCTAAGAAATCCTAAGAAACCCTAAGAAACGCTAAGAACCCTTAAGAAAACCTAAGTAACACAAAGAAACGCTAACAAAGCCAAAGAAACACTTAGAAACCCTAAAAAACCCCTATGAAAACCATAAGAAATGTTAAAAAATGCTATGGAAACCATAAGAATCCCTAAAAAATGCTAAGAAGCCCCAAGAAGATCGAAGAAACCCTAAGAAATACAAAACAAATCGTAAAAAATACCTAAAAACAGTAAAAATAGCTAAAAAAAACACTATGAAACACTATAAAACCTTAAAAAACCCTAAAAAACCCAAACAAACGCTAAGAAACCCTAAGAAATGCTAAGAAACCCTAAAAAACACTAAGAAACCCCAAGAAACTATAATAAATGCTAAGAATCTTTAAGAAATGCTTAAAAAACCCTGTGAAACCCTAAAAAACGCTAATAAACCCGAATAAACCCTAAGAAACGGTAAGAAACGCTAGAAAACCCTAGTAAATGCTAAGAAATAGTATGAAACCCTAAGAAATCCTGGAAAAAATTGTCATCGCATGATTGCTTTCATTTCATCCCAAGACTCCATAGGGCGTTTGTGATTTCGTTTCCTTTCCTTCACTAACTGATCCCACCATATTATAGCATAATTAGTAAATTCAATAGCAGCAAGTTGTACCTTTTTCATCTCTGAGTAATTATGACAATCAAAAACCATCTACATCCTCTTTTCCCATTCAAGATACGCTTTTGGATCAGTTTTTCCTTGAAAATAGGGTATCTTCAACTTGATATTATCCAGGTTGTCATCAACTCGGGGTCGTTCTCTATGAGCATATCGATCGAACTCCTCGAGTTCTTGTGGATCAAAACATCTTGACTGAAAGCTTTGAGGTCACTATTCGGTATGGGTATGTTGACGCGAACCCCTCACTCCTTCTTCCAATTGATCAATTCGCTCATGAAGCGGTTCCAACTCGGACTTCAGCATTCTTCTCATTTCGCTTATTATAGTTTGCATTTGTAAATTTGGAATCGGTTATTGGGAATCTTCTTCATTTGGCGTATCTCCTCATCGTTGTGCCATAAGTTCCTACAAATGATAAAAATAACGGAAGAACCTTGCCAACGCTCGCTTACGTATTTCTCTCAATCACTCGTGTTTTCACACTTAATTGACTTTTTCTTATAGATTCAAACACTCTTGCCTTTTTCCTCTCGTATATCTTCTTCCAATCTGAATTGAACTTTAAAAACAAATCATTTTTATGAAGCAGTTCAACTTGAGGAACAATCAAGACAAATCAATAAGGTTTTCAAAAACCAATTCCAGAAGAATTTAAGTGTGGTATACAAATAGACTCAGAGAACAAGAAAATTTAGATAGAGAAAGAAATTAAGATGAAATGAAGTAGACTAGATAGAGCAAAATGAAATTCAAGCAATAATTGTGTGCCCCTTTTTTTTGCCTTTTTTTATCTTTTTTTAGCACAAATTTTTTTCTTTTTTTCCTCTTTTTTTTTCTAGCACGGATTTTTTTGGCTTTTTTTTTCTTTTTTTTTTAACCGAATGAAGAGAAGATAGATAGAAGAAGATGATAATTTTTTTTTCTTTTATAAAGAATAGAAATAGGTAGAGAAGATAAAAAAAAGAACAAGATAAAAATATGGGATAGAACTTGCCATGCATCCGTGTGCTCTAATACCAACTGATGCGAACCCTGCCAATATGCTGATGACACCCTACACCAAATATGGCAATGATCCTAAGACTTTCACGATGCAAGTATAAAAAAGATGAAGTTTACCTTGTTATGTGAGAAACAAAGTATGGGATATGTAAACGCCACACCCAAATCCTCTAAGAATAACTCTTAGAAAACCTTGGATGATAAGTCTCGATTGTTTGAACACCACAAGTAAAAACCTGATAAGTTTGAAAAGCTCTTTCAAGAAAAGAAATAAGACAAAACTCACAAGATTGAAATTCTAAAGTGTGTTTTTCCAATGCTGTGGAGTATGCCTTTTATAGGCTCAGAAAACAACCGAATAGTCCACAAAATAAGGAAAAAAATCTATTATAGTTATAAACAAACCATATCTAATCTAAATATCTAGGATATTTAATAACTAATTTAAAAATCTGAACTACCTAATATTATCCTAAGAGATTTATTATAATAAATCTCTCCTTAATTAAATATGGACTTTCTCTTGGGCTCATCTTGGGCTCTTCATTTGGGCTTCCATTTGAATATTCAGAAATCTCTTTAATCAACCCATATAAAGCTTTTTTGAATCTTTTAGCCCTTAGCCTTGTGATTAGGCCCTCTTGCAGTCTCAAATAATTATTCATCTCATTTGGTGACAAACTGTCCAGCTCCATTGCAGGTTCGATTGATTGGACTTGTGAATCTCTTTAGTCGGATTCACATCACTTGGTGCCTTCCAATTGAATATGGCCTCCATCTTTGCTAGGTCTACCTTGACTCCATGACAATATGTGTAAAACCCGCATTTTTTTAGTTAAGGAAAACCGGGAAAAGAACCGGTCAAATCGAATAAGAAAACCAAGCTAATTCACATTTGGGAATAAGCAATATGGAAACTTACAACTTTCGGGTGATCCAAAGGGTTCATTAAACCTTGGAAAAGAAACTTAAGATAAACTAGAAAACAAAAACCAAAATGGTTTAAGTGAACTATATTCCATAAGAACTTCAAAGTTAAGCGTGCTTGCCTTAGAGTAGTGTGAGGATGGGTGACCTCTTGGTAAGTATGATTTTTTTGTAACCCGAAATTTCAGTCAAAAATTTTTATGCGAACGTACGACTTATCATAAATAGCCATAAATTAATATATATTTAATTATTATAATTAATACCAATAATTTAATACCTAAATTAAATTATTGGAATTAATACCAAAATTTAATTATTGGAATTAATACCAAAATTTAATTATTAAAATTAATACCAATAATTTATTGTAATATTAATACTAGTAATAAATCTCGCCCATTTAATACACGGGTTTTACGCCTATATAAAGAGGTCATCCCCATTTCATTCTCCTCACACCATAACAATTCTCTCTCTCTCCCTACTACTCCATTTCCCGGTGGAGCTCGAACTAGAGTTTCGACTTGAACAAAGGTCGGGCTCTTTAGAAACGGGGAGAAGACAGCTATCTGGTAGCAAACTCCAATCAATCCGAGAATCGTTGGAAAAGCGCCGGCATGATGGAATAGTGAAGTAGCTCCAGCGGATTGAAGCTACCCTATTTTGGTCAAGCTGAAATCGGTCATTTCAAGCCCTCCTCAGGCCAAACCAAGCCTTCCCAACACTTCCTCAGTCCTTCCTCGGCCGAATTAGGACCGAAAGGTAAGCCAATTCGGTTTCCCTTTACAATTTTAGATCGTTGTTAGAGAGAGAGTCGACTAAATTTTAATAAAGAAATTCTAATCCAATTCGACATCAATTGATGTCATCCTTGATCCTAGAAAGAACCTCTGGAGGAGAGCTATCTGCCCAGATTTGAAAGCTCCACCGCCATGCCCTCACCGGTGAGAAATCAAAGATTTTTCTCTCTATAGTCTGTTTTCCGATGAATCTCCGTTTGAGCTTGTTCCAGTGTTAAAATCTATGATTCAAAGTTCCTTAGAATCGTATGAACATGTAGGAACTCAATTTCAACTCCAATTTCAACAATTCAAGGTGTTTGATTGATCAATTTGATGAAATCAAATTTGGCAGTGTTGAAGAGTTGAAATTGGAAAAAAAAAAGGTTGGGGAAATTGGGGATTTTTGGAAATTTGAAGGATCAAAATGTAATTTTCTAAAATTGAGGGTTAATTGGTCATGATAAGAATATTAGAGGGTCAATTGATAAATTTATAATTTTTGGGGCAAAATTTTACCATTTTTCTAAAGAAGGGGCAAAATGGTAATTTTGGGAAAATTGAAGGACCAAATTGGAAATTTGGGAAATTAAACCCCTTTGTGTGAAATCAAATAATTTGTGGTCCTAAGATAAATTTTAAAGGTTTCGGGACTCGAATTTAGGAAAAACCCGGCAATAGGAACTTAAAGTTAAAGAAAATTAACTTTAGGGACCTAATTGTAAATATATGTAAAGTTAGGTTTTCTCATTCATTTGGAACGAATGAGGGCTATTAGGCCAAAGAATAATGAACAATTATGTTCATCTCATGTAGGAGAACGAGACATCGGGAACGCCAGTCGAGGTCCAGCTTGCTAAGGACAGAACCCGACTAAGTGGAATTTCACTGCACTATCGGGTGAGTGGATTTACTAACATCATACCCAGTTGGGATGATGAGCACACCTTATAATTTAAAAACCACTTACCGGTTGTGAGTGGAAATTTTATATCATACTCGATAGGGGATGATAAGTACCTTGATATAAAAACCCACTGTTTAGTGGTATTTGAATTATCACCACTTAGAAAAAGTGATGTGAAAATTATGCGAAAAAAACTACTAACTGGTTTTAAGTAGATCATACCCGGTTGGTATGATGAGACTTTCTCGAAGGAAGTTGAAAATCGGTTCATCGGTTATGAACAGAGATGTCCTTATACCGGTTGGTATAATGGACAGTGGAAACCTATTTTATCGGAAGTGTTCTCCCCTGACTGTGTGCAATTGCTTAAACTATTTGGGAGACCTTTTTTATGGGAGCTCGAATAGCTCTTATAGGCCGGGGGCCTCGGTTTTGGAACATGAGGGCTAAAATGCCTAGTTTTTGAAAAATTCGAACAGTGGGCCATAGGCCAATGGACACGGGCAGGAGCTCGTAAAAGAACATGATATATATATATATATATATATGCCATTAAAACTTAATAAGTGAATTGTTTGGCCATGGTACCAAGACAGGTTCGACATACTCAGTCAAGTAGTAGCAGTGCGGCATGACCGGTCTTCGAACCAGTCAAGACAAACAGCTACAGGTTGAATTGGAGGTCGAAACCATTGGGACAAATGGCACCACATATTACATGGTAATTTAAGAAAACTTTGTTTGTGCATGCACATGAGTACGGGATCATCAAGACGCCCATGAGGGGTAGTGATGTGTCCTAAGGGCCCTGGACGACCCAGTGAGTATAAGGGCAGATTGTCGTTCCAGGTGTATGTGCAAAATTTGGAGTAGCATAAAGCGCATGAGACCAGGGTGGGAACAGGATGAGGTCTCAGTCCTCATATGGATACGAAGAAGCGATTTCAGGATTGTGGGTCAGATGTCGCGTACATCTACTCATTCCCAGGGTAGAAGTGGTCGTACTTCTATCCAAGTGGCAGGAAAAGTCTCTCCGAAGCCACTAGTGGGTTCAGTAGTGATACTGACTTGCAAATGTGTGTAACCTTCATGATGAAGGATGTGTGTTGGGTGATGACACACCGATAACTAAGAAATAATGGAAAAACATGAATTTTTAAATGAAATGATTTTTAAAAACAAAGAAGTCTGGCACACTCCATATAAATGTTTTTTCTTGAAAGTTAAAAGATTTGAATCCCATTCACTGAGTAGTTGTACTCACCCCCCTCCCTTTTACCCCTTTCAGGAAGTCCCGAAAAGTTGAACCTTAAAGGACTTGTGCAATTAAACGCCTACAAGATAGGTACAACTAATTTAAATTACTATGCAGTTTTGATTTATGATATTCTTGGAAAAAGGTGCAGGTTAAAGCCTTACTCTTTACGATTTATAATATAAGGGAAAACCCTTTAGTAAATCGGGAGAGTGGCGGGTTGATCACGGGGATCCGACCAAACCGGGTCGGGGCGTGACACTATGTGCCTTAAGAACCCTACCTCTTGCAGCCAAAACTCACACTTGGAGAATTTTTCATATAAGTTGTTATCCCTTAGTATCTTCAAGGTGATAGCTAGATGTTCTTCGTGCTCTAGCCTAGTTCATTAATATATAAGAATATCATCGATAAATACTATCATGAACTTGTCCAAGTGTGGCTGGAACATTCGGTTCATTAAACCCATGAAGGCTATAGGGGCATTTGTCAAGCCAAAAGGCATCACCCTAAACTCGTAATGTCCGTTCCGAGACCAAAATGCAGTTTAGGAATATCTTCCTCTCAGATCCTGTGCTGGTGGTATCCTAATAGAGGTCTATCTTTGAGAAGTAGGTTGCTCTTTTAGTTGGTCGAATAGGTCATCAATCCGTGCTAGTAGATATTTGTTCTTTATGGTGACTTAGCTCAACTTCCAATAGTCTATGCACAACCTCATGCTCTTGTCCTTTTTCTTTACGAATATGACTGGTGCACCCCATGGAGACTGAATAGGACGTATGAAGCCCTTCTCCAACAGCTCGTCTAGATGCTCCTTCAGTTCCTTCAGTTCTGCTACAGCCATGCAATAAGGAGCTTGAGATATGGGATGAGTTCATGGGATAACCTCTATGGTGAACTCCAATTGTTGGCTTGGGGGTAATCCAGGTAATTCTTTCGGAAATACATCTAGGTAGTGTTCAACTACAGGAATGCCTTTGGGTCTCTTCTTCTCAGACTTCTCGTTGATGATCGTTGCCAGAAAAGCTTTACAACCTTTTTGTATCATCTTTTGGGCTCTCATGTGGGACACCATTTGTACTTCTCCCTTCCTCATGTCTCCTTGGAATTGTAATCCGAATGTTTCAGGAGTGTGGAAAGTTACTATCTTCTTCCCATAGTCCATCATAGCTTGATGGGTACTTAGCCAATCCATCCCTAATATTACTTCTACCTCCCTTAGAGGTAATAGGATTAAATCTGCCTCTAGTTTGACTCCCCCAATAGTAATCTCGCATCCTTTTATCTACTTGTCCCTATTTAGACCCTCTCCTAAGGGTGTGAGGATGTTGAGACTTTGTTCTAGAGAAGTAAGTTTTAGGGGAAGACATGGGATTAGATCTTCTTTGATGAAGGATCTTTTTGCTCCCGAGTCGAAGATGGCATAAACCTTTCTTCCCCACAAGTGTACGTACCCTGATTGAAGAAACACATATTTTTAGATGAAAATTTCCTTTATTGAATGAAATTTGAATTACAGGTTTAACTTAATCTCAGTTGGCGGGGGGGGGGGGGGGGGGGGGGGGGGGGGGGGGGGGCGGGGCGAGGCGGTTTAGGAAGTACCCGCTACAGTACTAGGGTCTTTTCTAGCCTTTTCCTAGGTGAGGTTGTATACCCTAGCTAGTATTCTAGTTGTGGCATCCTGCCCAGGAGTCCTTGGGTTCCCTTGGGGTGGTCCAAACATATTCCATTGCTTGATCTCCCTAAGGGTGGGGCATTCCTTTGCAAAGTGCATCGCATGCCCACACGCAAAATAGGACAAGCAAGCTCTCTCGTGGTACCTTTAGCACCTAGGACAGCGAGGGTTTCCTTGTGGTAGGGTGGGGATCACTCTTCGTGGGGGTGGTGGTACGTCCTTTCTCTTTTGGAAACCCACCTTGTTTACCCATCTCAGACCATTTTTCTCCTTTCGTCCTCCATGACGGCCTTGGCCCTTGTCCACCTTCCGGTCAGCTTGCTCCATCCGATGGCGTTGGATTTGTACCAGACGCTCACATTCGTAAGCCATACTAATTACAGCTGCCAAATCCGTGGGGTGTCCTAGTACTCTCATCCAGTCTTGTATGTTCATATTAAAACCATCCATGAATCATTGGCATATATCCACTAGTCCAGCTAGGTCAAGGGCAAAGGGTCTTAACTCATTGAATTTAATTTTGTACTCCGATATAGAGTTAGGCCCTTGTCATAGTCAGAGGAAATCCTACTTATTCTCATTAATTAGATGCGGAGCTAGGTACTCCTCTATGTACCTCTCCTCAAATTATTCCTAGGTGAGTGTGGAGGTATGCAGGCTCCAGACATTATCCCACCATATTTTGGCATTGCCCTCCAGGAAATATTCTATTAGAATCACCATGTCCTCTGGTGATATCCTGACTATTCCCATCAGCTTCTTGATGTTGTCTAGCCAGTCCATGATGGCTACAACATCCTTCTCTCTGGGAAAGTCTTACATGTCAATTGACGGAGAGTCTTCAGGTGTTTGGGGATGTCAACTGGAGGAGAATGGTTAACAGAAGGGGGTGAGATTGTAGTTCCTCCGGCTCAACTCGAGAGTTGGTGCCCACCTTAGGGATGAGGTTAGGTCATCCAAATACTCAGGTGAATTTCTCGAACAATCTATGGTGTTTCGATATTAGTCCAAGTGGAGTTGTTTGGGCTCCTTGGGGAGTTTTCACAAGAAGGGGTGGCTGGGCAGTGTTAGAGACTACGGCTCTTGTTCTCTTGGTTCCTCTCTTAGGAGCCATCTAAAATTTTAAGATTTATTCCTATTAGTTACTATGTTATATAATCTTGATAATGTAATCAAGGAAACAGGCTTTGATACCACTCAAGTTGTCACGCCCCGCCCTAGTATGGTCGGATCCTCGTGAACAACCCGCCACTCTCACAGTTTATCAAGGGTTTCCCCTTTTCTAAATCGTGAGGAGTAAGGCTTCCTTTTTACCTGTACCTTTCCTGGAATAGCATTAAACAAAACTGAATATATTAAATCTTACATACCTCTCTTAAGGTCTGACTACAGAAAAGCCTTTTAAGGTTGGTTTCCCTTGGTTACCTGAAAAGGGGTAAAGGGAGGGGTGAGTTCTACAACTCAGTGAATGTGTGTTGGGAGTGAGTTTTCATAAACAACCAACTTTAAACAAAGTGTTCCAAAATCCTTATTTCCTTTAAGGATGATCTTTCTTCACATTCGGGTTTTTCAAAACCTTTTTTCTTGTTTCCATATTAGGTGTGTTTAATAGTCAACACACGCCCTTCCTCGGGAAGGGATCACACATTCGTAGAGCAGCACGTCTACTGCACCCACTTATGGCTCAGAGCATATTTACCGGCCACCAAGATAGAAGCCCGTCCACTTCTACCCTGGGCTTGAGTGAATTTTCACGACATCCGACCCTCAAACATGAAAACAACTCCATGTCTGTATGAGGACAGAGACCTCATCCTGACCACACCCTGGTCTCATGCGCAAGAAGCTACATCGAGCTTCCCGACTACATGCATGACAAATTGCCCTTATCTCCACCATGTCGAATAATAGCCCTTAGGATGCATCATTAGCCCTCTTGAGTGTCTTGATGATCATGTACCTCAAGTGCATGCACAAACAATAATTTTCACATAGCCATTTATCTTTGGTGCCGCTGGTCCAATGACCCCGACCCTCAACATGACCTGCAGCTATTTGTCTAGGTCGGTTCGTCAACCTGGCCCTAACACACTACTGCTAGTCCATTGAGTACGGTTAGTCCTGACTTGTTACCAAGGTGAAATTACACAACCATTTCATTAAAAAATTTCATGGCTTTCATATCTCATGGTTGTTTATGAATCCCATTTGTGCCCACTAGCCTTAGGACCACTCTACATGATTTTCTAAAACTAAGCATTTAGCCCCACAAGTTCAAAAATCGAGGCCTCTGGCCTATCTGAGCTAATCTAGCTCCCGTCAAGAAGGTATCCCAAAGAGTTTAAGCATTGGCACATAGTAACGGGAGAACACTTCTGACAAAAATAAAATTTTCACTTTATCACACCAACTGGGTGTGATGATACCTCCACTTACATTCGGCAAGCGCGTTTCTTCTTCCTTCAAGGATATCCATCATACCAACTAGGTATGATTTCCTCTACTTACAACCGGTAAGTAGGTTTTAACTTCGTTTCCCAACTTTTGCCCAATTTGAGTCCCAAAATTCTCAAAAATCTCCTTTGAGTCCTCATTTTACTCAAAATTGCATAAGGAGTATAAGTTTTCTAAATTTACAATTTGGTCCCTAACTTTTCAAAAATTACCATTTTACCCCTACTTTCCAAAAATGGCAATTTGGCCCCAATTGTTCCAAAAAAATGACCAATTGGTCCTCTAACATCTTTTCCATGGCCAATTGGCTATCAACTTTGGGAAATTATAAAATGGTCCCTTAATTTTACGAAATCCCCAAATTTCCCCAAAATTTCCACCCAATTTCCCCATTTCAAACTGGCCAAATTTGATTTCATCAAATTGACCATTCAATCGGGGTTAATTGCTATAATTAGAGGTGTAAATCAGTTTCTACACTTCCATATGATTTAATTGAGCTTTGAATCGCATGAATTGAGGCTGAAACGAGTTCAAACGAAGCTTCGTCGTCAAATTGTGCGTAGAGAGAGAAAGCTTCGAAAGCTTACCATCGGGGGTGTAATGTAGAGATCTCTATCGGGGAAGGTAGCTATCTTCCTAAGTTACCTTCTAGGATCAAGAATTCCTACAATTGACCCCGAATCAAAGGTTAATTTCATCAGCGAATATTCACATTTTCTCTCTCTAACTCCGACTTGCAATGTGTGAGGAGGGTCGAATTGGCTTACCTTTTAGCTCAGTTGTGGTTGTATGAGGGTCGTGGAACTGTCAGGGGGGCTTGGTTTGGCCGGAGGAGGGCTGACTTTGGCTAATTTCAGCTCAACCGAAACATGGCAGCTTCGGTCCTTCGGAGCTGCTTCATTATTTGATTTCGTTGGTGTTTCTTCGGTGGTCCTCAGATCGAATGGAGGTTGCTGTCAAGTTGCTAACTTCCCCCGAAGTCAAAAGAACCCGAGCTCGCTTTTTGAGGATCAAAAAACTACCCAAGCCAGGGCACTAGTTTGACATCAATGGAAAATGGAGCAGTTAAGAGAGAATGGAGATTTCAGGTGTGAAGAGGATGAATGGAGAGGAGCTCTTTATATAGGGAGCTCGGGGACTCTCTACTCGACCGTTTCACCACTTGGTCGAACTTATCCTCGCCCTAATATGCCCTAAATGAAGACGTTCTCTCTTCATTGGCGCTGTCCATACATGCATTGAATGAACAGTGTCATCATTTGAAGGAAGAAGCTGACACTATTCTAAACTAGACCGGATAGGTCTAACCGAGTTTAATGCTTAAACCGGCTGGTTCAGGCCCGATTCGACCGATTTTCTAAAAATTAAAAATTTCTAAATTCATTCTCTATCCAATTGTGGCTTCAATTCCCCAATTTGAATATTTTAAGCCACATAGAAAAATAAATTTAACAATTGGTTTAATTATGGTTCAAACCAGTTCATTCTAGTTCAAATCCGGTTCACCTGAACTAGTCTGGTTTTCTCTTCCAATTCATCCCAAGGTCTTTTTCCATGATTTTTAAGACTCCTTGAGTCACTTGGTATTTTTAAATTTCCCAATTTACCCTTTCTTTATCGGTTGTGATTCGTTAACCGACTCAATTTTCTCTTTTGAAACGACCGGTTCTTTTCCCGATTTTATTATCTATAAAGGGACAGGGTTTACAAACTTCCCTTGGAGTCTATAGAATCTGACCTCGCCTTCTAAGGTTGAGAAAATGCCTATATCAGTGCTTTAGTTCAAGCTTTGTTAAAAAATGGAGCAGTTGAGAGAGAATGGAGATTTGAGGTGTGTAGAGGATAAATGGAAATGAGCTCTTTATATAGGGAGCTCGGGGATCCTCTGCCTGACAACTTTCCATTTTGGTCGAGCTTATCCTCACCCTGAAACAGCCTGATCGGAGCAATTTTAGCTTCACCGGTGTTATCTGTTTTCTACACTAATGAACAGTGCTGTCATCCTGAGGATGAAAATGATACTATTCTGAAATGGACCAGACCGGTCCGACCGGGTTCAATGAGTAAATTGGCCGGTTTAGGCCCAATTTGACCGATTTTCTTAAAATTAAAATTTTCTAAATTCATTTTCTATATAATGGTGGATGTTTTTCTGTGTTTGCCCCTAATGAGTAAATTGGCCGGTTCTAAGTATACTTTCCATGTATCATACCTCTATTCTTGTGGTATCCTTCTCGGTTTGACCTTCTTAAGAAGAAGTTTAAATTTAGCTTTTACCTCACCATTTCTTGACCTCTTTGTGAACCACTTACTTAACCTACTCCATGGTTTTGGTCACCAGTCCTTCATGTCTTTCATGACCTTTGAGAAGGTATTGCCCTAAATCTATGAGGTGTGGAACAATCCTTCTTTACCTATCCTATTCCCTTACACTTATAATGGGTTATCTTGGTACTTGTCCTTAGTAGGGTTGGACACTTCTTCTCGTAGTATCCCCATCGTTCACACTTGTAATAGGTTATTCCCTTGCGTGGACTATTGTGGTCCCTCCTTTCCTTCGAGTATTGTGGGGCCTTCCTAGGGGTTAATGTTGGTTTGGTGCTTCGTCGTCCTTAAACCACTTGAGAGTTTTCTTGTTAAGTCTTCTTTGCCAAATGGCCACTCTAGGAGCCTTCCTATATTTCTTAATTCCCTAATTCATCTTCATTAATTGGGATGAGATTCTTCCTAATTTCTATGGTAGTGGGGGTTTGTTTATTTACTATTCTTGGGACCATCTTTCTAGAAAGATCACATCATCGAGAGATTGGATTTTAGGAATTTCGAGTACTTCATTAATAGAGGAATACAAAATGTTGGGGTTTTAGCCCTATTATTACAAAAAGTAATCACAAAATCGATAGTAAGTTACGATTTTCTTGGTAAGTACCCTCCTTGGTAGGATTATACGCATGTACTAGCAATCCTGGCTTTAGGCTCGTCTCCTTTGTATACAGGACTGTTACCCTAACATGTCCTGGCACCATATTCCTTGGTAGTACTGAATACTTCCCCATTTGGTCCTTTGGGGCTTCCACTATGTCTTGGGCATTAGGAAGCTTCTAGGGTTGTCTTCCTACGAGGATAGGGTGTTGAGTAGAGTTATTCCTAGTTTTCTCGGTTCCTCTCCTCGGAGCCATCTGAAAATTTTAAGATCAATCCTATTAGTTACTATATTTTCTAGTCTTTATTATGTATTTAAGGAAAGTGGCTCTAATACCACTCAAGTTATCACACCCTGACCCAGTTTGGTCGGATCCCTGTGAACAATCCACTGCTCTCCTAGTTCAAGAAGAGTTTCACCCTTTTTTTAACTCAAGAGGAGCCAAGCGTACTTTCAACCTTGTTCCCTAGAGACATATATCAAATAAAATGCAAGCTTAAGAGAATTTAAGCGTACCTGATAGAGGGTAAGCCTTGGGGTTATCCCTAGTCATTTTCT
This sequence comes from Trapa incisa, assembly GCA_030064435.1. Taxonomy (NCBI): domain Eukaryota; kingdom Viridiplantae; phylum Streptophyta; class Magnoliopsida; order Myrtales; family Lythraceae; genus Trapa; species Trapa incisa. The sequence goes on along the minus strand of CM057785.1, from coordinate 18,537,576 downwards.
CTATTTCCTAAAAAGGGATAAAAAGAGGGGTGAGTTTCTACAACTCAATGAATGGGTATTTTAAAAAAAATGAAGTTTCGATAAAAATAGTTTTTCAAGTTAGAGTGTGTTAGACTCCTTAATTCCTTTAAATTTTCTCATTTTCAAATCTCGATTTTCAAAAATCATTTCTTATCACAATAGTGTGTTTAGCAACCAACACATGTCCTTCATCATGAAGGAACACACAATCACAGGCCAGTCTGGCAACCTAGATAGAAGCACGTCCACTTTAACCCTGAGAATGAGTGGATGTTCGCGACATCCGACCCTTAATCCCGTAACAAAACTTTGTGTCCATATGATAATAGAGATCTCATCCTGTCCCCACCCCAATCTCATGCGCTTGAAGCTACTCCGAGGTTTGCAAGACTTCTGGTAAGACAAATTGTCCTTATATCCACCAGGTCATCCAGAGCCCTAGGACACATCACTACCCCTCTTGGGCATCCTGAAGATCCTGTAACATAGTGCATGCACAAATCAACAGCTTTTACTTGAGCCATATAATATGTGGTGCCACTCGTCCAACGACCCCAACCCTCAACTTAACCTACAATTTTTTGTCTTGACTAGTCCAAATACCTATCATGTCGCACTACCGCTAGTCGACTGAGTATGTTGGTCCTGTCTTGGTACCATGGCCAAACAACTCATTTACTTAAGTTTTCATGGCTTAATAATTATGTTTGTTTACGAGCTCCTGCTCATTCCAACTAGCCTAGGGCCCATTGTTTGAGATTTTGAAAACCGGGCATATTAGCCTCCAAGTTCCAAAACTGAGGCATCCGACCTTTATGAGCTATTCGAGCTCCCATCAAGAAGGTCTCCCAAAATTTTTAAGCAGTGGCACATAGTCACGGGAGAGCACTTCTGGCAAAATAAACTTTTCAACTATCCATCATACCAACCTGGCATGAGGACATCTCCGCTTATAACTAATAACCGGGTTTTCCACTTCCTTTAAGGAAGTTTCATCATACCAACCGAGTATGATCTACTTACAACCGATAAGTAGTTTTTCTGTGAGATTTCCACATCACTTCTCAGATGTGATTATTAAAATACCACTTAACAGTGGGTTTTCAATTCTGAGGTGTTTATCATCCCAACCTGGTAAGATATTAAATTCTCACTCACCCGATAGTGCAGTGAATATCCTCTTAGTCGGCTTGTTGTCCTTACTCGAACTTGTCTTAGCTGGCGTTCCCGGTAATTTGTGTTTCTACACTATATGAACACTCTTGTTCATTATCCTTTGACCTAATAACCCTCATTCATCACAAATAAATGAGAAAACCAAACTTTTCCTTTATTTGAAATTAGGTCCCTAAAGTATTTTTCTTAAACTTTATGTCCCTAATACCAGTTTTTCCTCAAGTTGAGTCCCGAAACTTTTAAAATTCACCTTAGGACCTCAATTTATTCAAATGCACAAAAAGGGATTTAATTTCCCAAATTTCCATTTTGGTCCCCAATTTTTCCAAAATTACCATTTTGCCCCTACTTTACAAAAATGGTAAGTTTTGCACCAAAAATTCCAAAATTTTCCCAATTGGTCCTCCAACATCTTTATGATGCCTAATTGGCCCTCAATTTTATGAAATTGCACTTTAGTCCCTCAAATTTTCAAAATTCCCAAATTTACCCCAATTTCAACCTTCTAACTCAGCCGAATTTGATTTTATCAAATTGACCGATCAAATGAGTTTAATTGTTGAAATTGAAGTTAGATTGGAGTTTCTAGATCTTCATACAATTCGATAGCACTTTGAATCGCACGATTTGATGCTGGAATGAGCTCAAACGGAGTTTCACCGGAAAACTGGACTTAGAGAGAGAAAGCTTCGAAAGCTTTCCGTCAGAGGCACAGTTGTCCGAGCTTTCGATCTGGATAGATAGCTCTCATCCCGAGGTTACTCCTAGGATTAAGAATTGCATCAATTGATGTCGAATTGAATGAGAATTTAGTCATCAAAGTTCTGTTGGTTCTCTCTATAGCACTGATCAGAATTTACAGAGGGGAGCCAAATTGGCTTACCTTTTCACTCTAATTTAGTTGTAGAAGGGTTGTGGAGGTGTTGGGAGGGCTTGGTCCGCCAGAGCTACTTCACTGTTCAATCACGTCGGTGCTTCTCCAGCGACCCTCGGAGCAAATGGAGACCATAGGTGTCTAGCTGACTTCTCTCCGAATCCAAAGAACCCGACCCCCACCTTTTTTTGGCTCAAAAAAGTGTCCAAGTCAAAGCTCAAATTCGAGCTTCGCGGAAAATTGGAGCAGTTGAGAGAGAATGGAGTTTTCAGGTGTGGAAAGGATGAATGAGTAGTGGATCTTTATATAGTAAGCTAGGGCACTTCTTAGCTGTCCGATTGGCGCCTTAATGGCGGTCATTCATTGCCTGAAACTCTCTAGCAGGAGACTTTTCAGTTTCGCCAGCACTACTCAATTTTTCGGTGAGTGAACAGTGCTGTCATTTGAAAGAAGAAGATGACGATGTTCCGAACCGGACCGGACCGATCTAAACTGGGTTTAAAGCTTAAACCGGCCGGTTTAGGCCCGATTCAACCGAATTTTTCAAAATTAAAAATTTTAAATTCATTTTCTATCCAATGGTGGCCTCAAATCTCAAATTTGAATTTTCTAAGCCACCTAGAAAAATGAATTTAGCATCCGGTTCAATAGTGGTTCAAACCAGTCCAAACCGGTTTAATTCGGTTCGGATCTAGTTCACCTAAACTAGTTATGTTTCCATCTCCAATGCATTCTAAAGTCCTTTTTCTTGACTTTTGTGACTCTTTAGGTCACTCAAGATTCATAAATTTCCCTGTTTGCCCTTTCTCTATCGATTTCGGTTCATGAACCGACTCGGTTCATAAATCGGTTCAATATAGTTGGATCCAGTTCATCTGAACCGGCTTGGTTTTTCTCTTCCAATTTGTCCTAAAGTTCTTTTCCAAGATTTTATGAACTCTTTGGGTCACTGGGAGTTGTAAATTTTCCAAATTGCCCATTCTCTGATGATCGAGTTTGTGAACAGGTTAAGTGTTTCTCACTCCATTTGACCAGTTCTTTTCCCAGTTTTTCCTTAACTCCAAAGGGTGGGGTTTACATCGGATGTCACACTCCGACCTGGTTTGGTCGGATCCCCGTGAGCAACTCGCCACTGCCTTTGTCAAAAGTGTGATGAAGTTAAAATATACCTTTGTCAAAAGTGTTCTCCCCTGACTGTGTGCCAATGCTTAAAAGATTTGGGAGAACTTCTTGACGGGAGCTAGAATAGCTCAAATAGGCTAGAGGCCTTAGTTTTTTAACTCATGAGGCTAAATGCCTGGTTTTGGAAAATACGTGCTGTGGACCCAAGGTTAGTGGGCATGAGCAGGAGCTCGTAAACAAACTTGAGTAAAGGAAAGCCATGAAAATTCCTAATGAAATCATTGTGTGATTTCGCCATGGAAATGAGTGAGGACCAACAATACTCAATGGACTAGCAGCAATGCATCAGGGCCTAGTCGACAGACCGGCCTAGACAAATAGTTGTAGGTCGGGTTAAGCGTCGAGACCATCAGACCATCGGCACCAAAGATAATAGCCATATGTGAAAAATAATTGTTTGTGCATGCACTTGTGGTACAGGACCATCAAGATGCCCAAGAGGGGTAGTGATGGGAGATAAGGGTAGTTCATCATGCTAGTCAGTCAAGAAGCTTGGAGTAGCTTCCTGCGCATGAGACCAGGGTGAGGTCGGAATGAGGTCTCTTGTAAACACCGCTCTTTGAAGTTAAGGAAAACTAGAAAAGAACTGGTTAAACCGAATTAGAAAACCAAACCGGTTCACAAACTTGATTATTGGGGAAATAGTAAATTGTAGAATTTACAACTCCCAAGTGACAAAAAAGGGTTCATAAACCTTGGGAAAGAACCTTAGGACAAATTGGGAGAGAAAAACTAGACTGGTTCAGGTGAACCGAATCCGAACCAGAATGAATCGGTTTATGAACTGAAACTGATAGAGAGAGGGAAAATCGGGAATTTTATAGATCCCAAGTGACCTAAATAGTCACATAAGTCATGAAAAAGGACTTTAGTATGAAAGGGGATAAAAACCAAACCGGTTCAGGTGAACTGGATTGAAATGGTTTGGACCGATTTGAACCACTATTAAACCAGATGCTAAATTCATTTTTCTAGATGGCTTAGAAAATTTCAATTTGAGAATTTATGATAGATAATGAATTTAGATAAATTTAGAAATTTTTTATTTTGAAAAACTCAATCGAATCGGGGTTGAACTAGTCGGTTTAAGATTTGAACTTAGTTCGGACTGGTCCAGTCCGGTTTGGAATAGTGTCATCTTCTTCCTTCAGATGACAACACTGTTCACTCACAGGAAAATCAAAGCAATGCCAGTGAAAAGGAAATGTTTTCGTTCAGTACGTTTCATGTCATTAATGACAGTCATAAAGGTGTCAAACGGACGGCCGACAAGTCACCGAGCTCCCTATATAAAGAGCCCCTCTCCATTCATTCTCTCCACATTTGAAAACCTCACTCTCTCTCAGCTACTTAGTTTTCCAGTGAAGCTCGAACCAGAGCTCAGAACTGAAAGGTAAGCCAATTCGGCTCTACTCTATAATTTTTTACCGGTGCTAGAGAGAGAAGCGATAGAATTTTGATAATAAAATTCTCACCCAATTCGGCATCAATTGATGCAATTCTTGATCCTATGAGGAACCTTAGGAGGAGAGCTATCTACCTAGATTGAAAGCTCGGATCGTCGTGCCCCGACGGTGAGCAATTGAAGCTTTCTCTCTCAATGTTATGTTTTCCAACCAAGCTCCGTTTAAGCTCGTTCCGACGACAAAACTTGCGATTCAAAGTGCAATTGATTCGTATGAGGATGTAGGACTCTAATTTAACTTCAATTTCAACAATTAAACTTATTTGACCGGTCAATTTGATAAAATTAAATTTGGTTGTGTTAGAAAGTTGAAATTGGGGAAAAATTAGGAAATTTTGGGGCTTTCAAAAATTCGAGGGACTAAAATACAATTTTATAAAATTGAGGGCCAATTGGGTATGGAAAGAGTGTTAGAGGGCCAATTGAGCAAATTTTAGAATTTTTGGGGTAAAACTTACCATTTTTTAAAAGGAAGGGCAAAATGGTAATTTTGGAATAATTGGGGACCGATTTGGGAATTTGGGAAACTTGAACCCCTTTTTGTGAATTTGAATAAATTAAGGTCCCAAGGAGAATTTTTAAAGTTTCAAGACTCAATTTGGGGAAAACCGACATTTGGGGCCTAAAGTAAAAGAAAAAGAACTTTAGGGACCAAATTGCAAATATTTGAAAAGTTAGATATTTTAATCATTTATAATGAATGAAGGCTATCAAGCCAAATAATAATGAAAAACGATGTTCATACCGTGTAGGAATAAGAGATATCGGGAACGTCAACTAAAGCAAAACTTGCAAAGTACGGAAACCGATTTAGAGGAAATAAACTATACAATCGGGTGAGTGGGATTTAATATCATACCTGGTTGGGATGATAAGCACCTCGTAAATGAAAACCCACTGCTAAGTGGTATTTTAACCATCACACCTTATTTTTTCCATAACTTTAAGTCCCTAATACCGGTTTTTCCTCAAATTAAGTTTTGGAACTTTTAAAATTCACCTTGGGACCTTAATTTATTCAAATTCACAAAAGGGGGTTTAATTTCGTAAATTTCCAATTTGGTCCCCAACTTTTTCAAAATTACCATTTTGCCCCTACTCTACAAAAATGGTAAGTTTTGTCCTAAAATTCTAAAATTTGCCCAATTGGTCCTCCGACATCTCTATCATGCCCAATTGGCCCTCAATGTTATGAAATTTCACTTTAGTCCCTCGAATTTTTTAAATTCCCAAACTTCCCCCAATTTTCCCCTAATTTCAACCTTCTAACTCAATTGAATTTGATTTCATCAAATTGACAAATCAAATGAGTTTATTTGTTGAAATTGAAGTTAGATTGGAGTTCCTACACCTTCATACTATTTAATTACACTTTTATTCACACGATTTAGTGCTAGAATGAGCTCAAATGAAGCTTCGCTGGAAAACTAGACTTAGGGAGAGAAAGCTTTGAAAGCTTACCGTCAGGGCGCGGTGGTCCAAGCTTTCAATTTGGGCAGATAGCTCTTGTCCTAAGGTTCCTATTATCAAGAATTGCATCAATTAATACCGAATTTAGTGAGAATTTTATCATCGAAATTATGTTGGTTCTCTCTTTAGCACTGATCGGAAATTACAAAAAGGAGCCAAATTGGCTTACCTTTCAACTCTAATTCAGCTGTAGGAGGACTCTCGAGGTGTTGTGAGGGCTTAGTTTGGCTTGATAAGGGCTCGAATTGGCCAATTTTAACTCGGCCGAAGTAGGGCAGCTTCGATCTGTCAGAGGTGCTTTACTATTCAATTATGCCGGCATTTCTTCGTCGACCCTCGGAGCAAATGTAGACTATAGACGTGTAGCTAACTTCTCCCCAAATCCAAAGAACCCGACCACGCCTTCTTGGGCTCAGAAAAAGAACCTATATTGGAGCTCTAGTTCAAGCTTCGCTGGAAATTGGAGCAATTGTGAGAGAATGGAGTTTTCAGGTGTCAAGAGGATGAATGAGGAGGGGCTCTTAATATAGGAAGCTCGGGACTTCTTGGTCGTCCAATTGGCACCTTAATGGCGGTCATTCATTGCCTAAAACTCCTTGGCCAGAGACTTTTCATCTTCGTCGGTACTGCTCGATTTTCTGATAAGTGAACAGTGCTTACTCGGTTCATTGTGAACCGGTTCTGTATTTCTTACTCGGTTTGACCAATTATTTTCCCAATTTTTTCTTAACTCCAAAGGGTAGGGCTTACAGTTACGAAATAGTTTAGAACAATACTTATTAAAGGTGCATATGGCCCAATTTTTATAAATACTTATGAAAGGAACAATACTTACTAAATAATTATAAATGGTTATATTCTACTCATTTGATAGTTCAAGATTCAATGGTTATCTAATCCAATAATGGGAATTAAAAGAAGTGATGATTATTTAATGTTAATCAAATAAAAAAATGAGGAGAATATACTTATTTTGAGAATTTTGGAAAATAATCATTCCAAAATTAAGTATTCTTTTATTTTATGAAATAAAATCTTAGATCTTGTGCCGTAAATCTATCCCAAAATTCATTAGTTGGTATTGAAATAATGATATATTAAAATATATTTTATTAATAATTATCTTATATTAATAGGATTAATTATATAGTTGTAGAAAAAATATAATAATATTAGAAATTAATAAAAATATTATTCTGTTTTATATTTAATATTTTTAAATACATTTCATTAATACAAAATGTCAATTTTGATAAAAAGAAGCCGATGAGATATACTCGAAAATCATTTAGAGTTGCATTATGTAATTTCTCAATAGCTATAAAATTATTATAAATTGTTTATTTTCAAAGAATATATTTAAAATTGTTGTATTATATTTGGTGTAATTTATTATTATTTTAAATAATAAAAAATATTCAATAATAATAATTCATTTGTGATCTATAATTTTATTATATGATAAAAATATAATAAATATAATTTTATCATATATAATATAATTACATATTATTTGACATAATATTTTATTTTATTATATATGTTATAATTTTATTAATATAATTGTATATAAATAATGAATATAAAATTATTTAATAAATTATTTATATTAATTAAATAATACACCTTCTATATGTATTTCATATATAATGCACAAATATTTCTCGCGTGTACAAGACTATAAAAACTGGGATTGGAACAGTGTCAAGGGAATTAAAAGAAATCATTATTCAATTCAATTCTTGTTGATGGCTATAATTGATCTTCCCTTGATCTGCTAATGCTTACGTTTTCTGCAAATTTTCCCTAGACATGGAAGCAGGTAGTCATCATTCTATTCAATTTATTGATGAAGATGGCTCATTCCACATTGAAAGTCTAAAAAGCTTCACTAAGGCGATTCAATTGAGCCGATGCAGTTTATCATATGCTGTAGTGTCCGTCTTGGGTCCCCTAAGCAGTGGTCAGGATGCTACCTCATCATCAGTCCCCTTTCTTGATCGGTTATTTGTCGTACACATTAAGAGGGGCGGCCTCACGTAGAGTTGGTTTTTGCCTTGATTTCTGTGGGAAAGAGCACACTGCTGAATCACTTATTTGGGACGGACTTTCGAGAGATGGATGCAAATAACATCGCTCAGACAACCAAGGGCATTTGGCTGGCAAGAGCGGCTGATTCCAGTCCAATTACTCTGGTCGTTGATTTGGAAGGCACTGACGGAGAAGAGCGAGAAGTAACTATGGCAGCCCCTTGAAATACAATTGAATAAGGAACCTCAAATTATCACTTGATTATCTTCCTACTATCGGCCATACACACTGTATTCCTTTCTGTCTCAGGATGATATAAAATTTGAAAGACAGAGTGCTCTTTTCGCCTTTGTTATCTCTGATGTTGTGATCATAAACATGTAAGATTTCCGCTCTGAAACCTGCAAATGAATCTGAAAATTGTTCTCATAGTTGCTGCAATTTACTACTAATTGCAAATCTGGTTTCAGGTGGTGCAATGAAGTAGGGCGTCTGAATGCTGCAAATAAGCCCCTTTTAAAGACTGTGTTCCAGGTGATTCTTCTCTTCCCAGAATAAATCACGGATCTGACATGTATCTGGCTAGAAAGGAGTATGCATATTTGTTGGAAGAAGGAATCTCATTCACTGAGTGATCTGTGATTACAGGAGATGATGCAAAAAGTACATACTCACAGCAAAAGAACTCTGATATTTGTTCTACGAGATAAAACAAAGGTGGTCAACTGGATATTATTCTCACTTCTGGTTAGGCAGCGAACTGCTGAACTTCCGAGTATAAATATTTCTTGCGCAGAGTCCTGAAGACCAATTGCAGGCCAATATCATGAAAAGTGTACAGAAGGTAAAGAATCTTAGTTATCACTTGGATTTCCATGTATACTGAGTTTCTGGACGGTCCTTTACACATGAAGAATCCATTAATTTCTCTGCCGCAGATCTGGGATTCCATCCGGAAGCCACGAGAACACACAACTGCATCAACTTTTCGAAGTATGCGGCATCTCTGATCTTGTTCTGCGGCAAATCGTATGTCCGTCAGATTCAGAAGTTGAAAGTAACTCTTTGATTGATAGCGCAGATTGGAGTTGTTGCCCTTTCAAATTACCAACGAGAGGAAAATGAATTCAAGGAGCAGGTACCTATCTATGTATTTAATCATAATTTTTTAGAAGATGTTAGGAGTGGAAAGAAATGTTCACTTTTCAATGTAGATCCATGAAGAAAATCGTTTACTTTTCAAGCTTTTATGACATGAATCAGTCGCTTCCAAATTCGAAACAAGGCTTCTGATATTTCTCACAAGTAGGTCCCTATCATCGACAATTCTCGTCGATTCTCAAAACAAGAATATAGACCCTCCGTGTTTCTTTGACCTAACTGGTTTTTGCATTTGAACATTCAGGTGCTTTCCCTAAAACGGAGAATCTTCGATTCCATTACATCGGGTGAACTTGCTGGAGACCGGAATGAAACTGTTCCTGGTTCAGCTTTCTCCCGCAGTGCTTTGAAAATATGGGAACTCATTAAGCAGGATAAAACCTTGACCTTCCTGCTCTCAATGTAAAAGCGTAATTGCATGAACTATGACATGAAGCTGATGATCCTAATCAGTTCCTTCTACTAATTTCCACTTTCAGATCATGGTTGCTAAATTCCGCTGTAAAGAACTTGCTGAACGTACTCCGATTTTGAAAAGAATCAGGTACGCGATGCTTCTCCCGGGAGAAAAAAAAAGTTGATTTCTTGTTGCAGCATTAAAAATGTGGATCAAGATGAATTTAAGTTTTAAAGGTTGAGTTTATTTGCCTCCCCGCATGATGATCTCATCAGGAATGGCTTCAGATACAGAAAGACATCAAGTCTGGATTGTTAGATGGCTGTGGGAAGAAGCTTGATGCACTTATTGACAAACATTTGGAGGGGTAACAAAACCAATTCTACCTTTGATGCCAAAACTTTTGTTCGTATTTTCGATTTAGCAACGCCCATGTTTTCTCTGCCACGCAGAATTGGAGAATCGACTTCAGATTTCAGTACTCGTGTTGTAGTGTGTCGACATGTTTGTGGTTTATACGATGCCATTCTTTCTTCTTCTACATTGTAGCCGTGTATGTTTAAGTAGATTCATTCATAGGGCAGCTGGTTTGCCGACTGTCTTCCTTCCTTCCTTCCTCTTGGATTGTTTTTAACTGTTGTTCGTTTCAGATAAAGATTATACGTGATAATTTGTAGAATTATCATTGTCTGCCTTGTGTTTTTACTGTTTCCAGCTAAGGATTACGCAGTATTAATGCCTTTTTTTTCTTGAATGAATAGGTACCAATCAGAAGCCATGTATTTTGACGAGCGTATTGCATCTGAACATGGAACGCAATTAGAAGGAAAATTAACCGAAGTAAGATACCAACTGAGCTGCCTCTGTTCCCCACTCCCCTCTTGCATCTGAACATAGAACGCAATTAGCAAGACTCCTGTTTCATTTCTCAGCTAGTGGCCGAAAGTGGAGGAAAAGTGCTGTCATTGGCAGCTCGTGATTGCAAGCCAAGGGTTTGGACGCCAACGGACGATTTTCACGAAATCAGCCAAACAGCCTTTTCTAAGGTATATCGTATAAAAGATCCCTTTTATCTTTAAAATGTTACTTTACTAAAGTGCTTCAGTGCATTAATTTGTATGAACATCTTTTGCAGTCCTTGGAGTTGTTTCAGTAGTGGCAGAAATTCGCCTGGACGATGAAATCGATAATATCTATAACACACTGAAGCGTGCTCTGCTAACTACGGATCAGGGGATAGGACAGGACACAACGGCAGCATATCCACTTGCTTCCGGAGCCTGGCTAGAGGTGATTTCATGTCAATGTTGGTGTTTAGGTTTAACTTCGTGTGAAAACTGCAAGTATGTCTACTCTAGGTCCAAATTTAGATGATTCACGATGGGGGAAAGTTGGGGGTTTTACTGTAGTGTCGATTGAGACATCTGTTGAGTAGAAAGGTTGGAAGCGGGCGTTAGCCGTATACTGAGGAAATTCAGAGCTCTATAACTGGATGCCTTGATTGGTTTTAATTCTACTTGGTCTCTATTATGCTGTGCAAGTTTTCATTGTACAGATCCTGTTTAGCAATAATATTTCTATCAAAACTCTTGGATGGTTTTGACCTTTTTCGTGGCCTTCTGATTATTTGTTGCAGATTTCTCCCGGAAAAACGTTGATAATGCCACTCGAATGTGCAAGCCTGTGGAAACAATTACGGCAGAAATAAAGCAAACTTTGGAAGGGGGGCAAAAACAGATGGGTACGTACAGTCCCATCAATATAAGCTCCATAAGAGAAACAAATGAAAAAAAAAAAAAAAAGAGGAGAAAGGAGTGTCTTGAGCTGTTTATGGTAATAATTCCAAAGATTATAATGGTGCACACCTATCAGATTCAAACCTGGAATCTCAGGGCATGAATTCTGTATGTAATCACAATGGCTGACTATAGTCTAGTATTTCAACTAGCATATTTCTTGCCCATAGCTGTGAGATTTACTACGTGGATAAGATTGTATATGTATCTGATGTTAGATTTTCTTCTTTTTTATTGTCTCATCGTAATTAGTGTCCAATATGTATCTTTATCATTTTTCTCATGTCATTTGCCCTTGACTGTCCTTTTTTTACTTAGTTGTTTCTCCGCTTCTTGCGCCATTCATCAGGAAGCACTTCGGTGTGGTGTCTTCAATGACCTGAAAAACAAATATGAGGTACCATTATTGTACATTGGTGAATTCCTAGAGCCCTCTTACAATTGTTATATGTCAGATTTTAACTTTCTGAAATGTATTCATACTTTTGCAGGGAGATTTGGATCGGGTTTTATCCGAACATTTGAGAATTTATTTTAATCAACCTCATTTTGAGACATGGTCGGAAATAAGGGATACTGTCAAACGTGAAACAGAACTAGCAATTCATGGGTTTTCCAGCGCATTGGATGGCTATGGAATTGACAAACAGAGAAAAGAAAATATGATTTGTAGGTTGCAAGAATACGCGACGAAATTGGTTGAGAAGAATGCAATGGCAAAAGCTAAAACAGTCCTGGGGGATATGAAAGAAAGGTTTCAATTCGATCTTTTTGTTTTTAATGAGCCAAATAAATATGATTCATTGGAAATATCCAAGAACACAAATGACAATATTCATCCTTCTCTACAGGTTTGTGGATATCTTTGCGTGTGATGACAATGACATCCAAAGAAAGTGGGAAGCGAACGACGACTTTCACAAAATCAGTGAAATCGCATTTTCTGCTGTATGTCTCATGAAGGGTCCTTTTCTGTTTTTAGTTTTGCTTCATTTAAGTGTTCTTGATGCTTTAGCATTTGATCAGTACTGAGTTGATTTACTTGAACATCTTCTGCAGTCCTTAATGTTGTTATCAGTAGTGGCAGCAATTCGCCTGGACGATGGAAAGGACAACATCTATGGCATATTGAAGGATGCCCTACTACCTACTGATAAGGGGAAAAGCAAGAAAACTGCGCTAGCAAATACACTGGATTCGACAATCTGGCCTGAGGTGATTTCATGTCATATTTGTTTGAGGCATCAATAAGTAAAGTAGAATGGTAGGTGGCATGAGATGGCAGATTATTGAAATTCACAGCTCTTTTTCCAAATGTATTGATTAGACTTGTTCTTATTCTAATATTATGCTTTCTACTTCATCAAACACCCAAAATTCTCTGCTGAATATAAGTTTTTGTCGTACATCTATCTACTCTTTAGTAATAACACTCTTTCTAAACTATGGGTCACTATAATTTTATGATCATCCTACCTATATTGCAGATTCCTTCCTCGAATACAATGATAATACCAGTGGAATGTGCATCTCTGTGGCAGAAATTTAGGGCAGAAACAGCAGAAACTTTCCAACGAGGCAAAAATATAAAAAAAAAATTATTTTATATTTAAATTATTATGTTATCCATTAACATATTAGTAAAAATTATGATGTCTAAATTAGATGAGAAACAGTTAAATTTATATTAAAATTATTGGTAATAGAGTTATTTTATAAAAAATTATGATAAATTGTAATATTTCAAAATTTTAATACAAAAACGACAAAAGATTTTATACTAAATTGCCTTTAGAATCATGATAAAATTAAATACTCTCCTTCAAAATTGTTTGCATAAAGATTATTATGGAGCATGGCAATGGACTGGAACTTGAAAACAGAGAATTGGTTTTGGAAAATTTAACTACATTGATCACTGATCATCAGCCAGCAAGTTACTGTGAGGAAATCACGTTAGTGATTATAGAGTCGTAGATCAAGTGACCTGGCTCGCATATTGCAACGTTAGATTATCTCTCTGGCACGTGTACCTATTGAGATATCTTCAATCTTTTCATTCTCCTGTGCATTAACTCATTTTGACTCCGATTTTTCTCTGCTTTTGTTTCCATTCATCAGAAATCTGCCAAACGGCTATATATTATAGTGGGCAGGGCCCTTAGGGGGACCGTGGCTGTTACTTCTGCAACTTATACCGTTACTGGGTGGCTTGCGCCATTTCTTGCTTTTCTTTAATGAGTTCATCCGTGAGATGTTCGCGCATTGGTTTCTTGATCATCATGATCATACTCAGGTTTACACGTTATTCCATTTGGGTGTGGTGTAGTTGCGTTGTTCTTCAACCTCGGGCTATGTTATTTCATACGTTTGTCAGTTACTTTGTATTTCTTTTACCCATAACTGTATGTAGAGGTTTTGATGGATAGATATACGTGGAACTTCATTCTACATTTTCCCTGCTTTGCATAGCATGAAATACTTATACAGAAAGATAATACAACTCGCACATAAATTTATTGATTTACGCACAAAGATCATTTGAACGTTTATTTATATGTCTTGCCAATATTCTAGTTGCTCTCTGCAACCCTAGAGAAAATACCCTTCCAAAATTAGAGCAGCTCAGCAGCAACGTACACTTCTAAGGATTTTGATGGGTTTACCGCTCGGTTCCGTTACCGGAAGCTCGAAATGACGTTCGGAGGAAATCGGCGGGAAAACGCAAAACGAAGATGCGGCTATCCCCATTGTCAAGGACTATAGCATGCGGCGGATACTGAGCTGAGCTGGTACGAGTGGGCTCGTCATGGGGTGGGGTGAGACCACTAGTCTCTCTCCCCCTCTTCTCTCTATTATAATTGTCTCAGTTTGGGATATAATAGGGTAGGCACTGCCGCTATAATCTAGCAGCCATTGGAACCGAAGAACCCTTCGATTGTCAAGTATTCATGTGACGGTGTTTTTGGTATTGCTTGTGTCTGGGACAATGCATGGAAAATAATACGCCAAGAAATGGCCTTCTCCGAGACCTGATAGAAAGAAATTCAAAACTGTCTTTAGTCTGGATTCAACACTTATAGCAGCTAGTTCTAAGAAACTGTCAGCAAAAAAGGGTTATAACTAAGAAGTGCATAAATTATGGTGCAGTGCTTAAATGGGTATGGGGCAACAATGGGTCCGTGGTTGTAGCCAAGGTAGGGTCAGAGTTTGATCTTAGAATAATGGAATGACACAATGTCAACTGCTGGAAAAGTCAGAGGTAGAAGAACTCAACCAGAGCAGAGGAAAAGGAGTGTATCTCTGGATCAAAGTCATGGTCAATATTCCTGAGCCCATACCATGTGGGCTCCGGATAGACATGGGTCTAAATGCATACATTTTAAATACGAGAGAGTAACCACCTGCAAAGCAGCTTTGCTTTATGGCCCCGACTCAAAGCCCCCTATGGAACATCATGTGGACACTACATAGCCACAAGAGGCATCCGCAGGTTGTCTCTAGTCAGGAAGAATCGAACTCGAAGAGGGATCATTCATATGGACATACAAGTGATGAGCAATGAGGGTGCTGCAAGTGAAGGAGTGGCCTCTGCAGATGGCAACTCACCTAAAACTGAATGTAGAATGCAAAGACAGAAGGAGCAATTAAGAGAGGGGATCCATATTGAGGAGATCTCTTAGGGCAAAGGCAACTCCCCGGAGGAAGAACAGGAAGCAAGGGGACCAAAGCCAATACGAGGAGGTCAAAACGACAAGTAAAATTGCCCGGGAGGTATACTCCAAATAACCTAGGTAAAGGCAACACACAATTTGGAAGCAGGAGGGAATGCAATGCAAACTATGAAAGCTTTAGATGATGCAATTGAGGGATTGACTGTCGATATTGGGCTATAAATCCGAGTACCATGGTTGGTATATGAGAATTTTAATGCAATATACCACAACGAGAAATTGAGTGTAGGATTGAAAGATCATTGATGTATTTGAAGCTTCCAACAAATGCTTTTCAATACAATATTACAAGGCATATATAGTGTATGAATGCCTTGATAGGGCCTCTCTACAACTGATTCGCTCACCACTTTACTGAACACTGTGATCACCCACAAAGAGTGGCTAGGCTCTGACCACATCCTTCTGCTCATAGAAACGAAGCAGCTCACTGGGATACAAGTGTGGATTTAGATTTGAAGACAAATGGTTAAACTACACAACTTCTTGTGAGACAGTAAATCAATACTAGGGACTACACAAGTGTGGGGATATAAACGTTTTAGGTAGGAAACCGGGTAGTACAATAAAATGTTTGCGATGATAGAGCCAGAGGGAAGCACAAAATTCGGGTAAAGAGATTCATCCCCTTAAATAGGATGTGACGTCATATTTGGGTTATTCGAGAGATCGTCAACAATTTGTCTATTATCACATAATAATAGAGCAGTTAAAACCTCACTTATACAAGACTTATAATAAAAACTTTAATCATTATTTTTCACAAAATTTAAACTTTCAATAAAAAATAGTAAATATTTATAAAATCTCAGAAAATATCCAAAAAATAATAATATATGATCAATAATTTGACAGTTATACCTCAAATTCTATTAGTTGGTGTAACACTCCAATTCATTTCTCTAGTTATACCTAGTGACAACTCCACATACTCCCGATTGCGCCAGATCAATGTAACCCTAGTATAACATAAGACTTATAATAAAATTTTGTTATAATAATATTTTTAAAATATTCATTTAAAATATAAAAAATAATTTAAATAAATAATAATGGGACTAAATATTAAATATTTAGTTTATTATAAATTTTTATAACATTGATTTATCTATTATATACTTTAATTACTTGAAACAAGTATTTAGATACTTAAAACTCGCGAATAAAATTGGCTAATACAATAAAATGCATATTTCAACGCATAATTTAAAATAATGATTGTAATTATAATTCTTTTAAAAATTATTTTCACAATATTCAATCATAAAAAATGGTAAGTGCATAATTTTTATATGGATAAGCATATATCATGTAAGAATTATGCTATTATAGAATAAAGTTCTTCTGTATTTCAATTAGTTTGCAATAACTTTATCAATCAGTGTAATAATCATTGCTCACCTATACATATCGAATAAGATGTTCACTGTTGAGAGATTAAACACAAGATTAGAAGAGTAGAGTTCTCAACATACTAAACCAATATTATTACTCCTTAATCCTATTTTAATATCCAGCAGAATTCGAGATATTATCCCTCCTTATTCCTGTTTTAATGTACAGCAGTATTCAAGATTATCACTATCCTATACGGTAAGTCTCATTACTCCGTTTACAAACGAACACAAGCAAGATATTTTAAGTTTTAATTAATTATATTTGTACTATCAACCTTATGGAATAAAGTCAATTTCTAACTCCATAATAAGTTTTTAGGCACAACCTATTACTCGAAATTTCTTGTTAAATTTTATTTTCGAGACTGAGTTCACTACTCTACTATCAGCATTATTTTCAAAACAATGTTTATTATAGATTTCAAAACATAGCATTGGTTACATATAAAGAGTTTTTCAAAGAAATGTACTTAAACCCACTTATTTTAAATATAGTGAAATTAGACTTCCTTTTCAATAAAATGGATTTAGATTATTTTTATCGAATCAATCCATTTCATACACGAAGAAGAGATATATACCCTAATTTTTAGAAAAAGGGTTTTCAGAAATATTTATTATTTTTTAAAAATATTTTTAATGAGAATTCATGCTATTATTATAAGTATCTATCATTTTAAATAGTTTTGAAGCACGTTTTTTAGGGAGTAATAATGCATTATCGCCCAATCAAAATAAATGCAATCAATATTACTTACATATTTATTTTAGAGAGTTTTTGTACTCTGTATATAAATTTTTCCTTACAGATTATAAACGAATTTTATAAATATAATTTAAGTTTATAATTTTAGTATTTAATATATCATATTATAACATTTTTAAAATTACAATTTTATCCACGCACTATTCTTTTATAATTAAATCTATATTTATTAAATAAGTGAAAATACAAATAATTCCTAAATTTTATACATTCTGACTGAATTTAGGGTTGATCGATATATGCATCCAACTGATTTTCTCAATTTATAGGTATTTTTGTAATTTTTTATTTTACTTTTTCTCTTTAGCCAAATGTGGCCATAGGACACATTATTTTATACACACCCAAACACTACCTAGACTTCTGTGCAATTTTCGGTTAGCCAAACACGCCCATAGTAGCAGTTTGGTAATTTTTGCTCCAAAGTCGAAGTATTTCTATCCTTTCATTCCCTGGTCATTAGCTGAACAGGGGTCTTGTTCAATCTCAACACCCCATCTCATTTCATCCAAAATTTCCTCTTAAAGAAATCCTTCAGCTTCGTTCTCCTTCATCTTGAGCCTTCCCTCAACTTGATTGCCTGTCAAAGTCCCACCATCGTCGCTAGAGTTTCACCCTATCGTCGACACTATTCCTCACCGTCATCCGAGCGACGTTTTGGCCTTCCATCAAGTTAGTATCTCTCAGCTTCGACACAACGATTTTGTTTTTTGACAGCCCGATTGGTTATTTGCATTCATTCATCATCACCAGAAATTTATCCACTACATGTCGAGCTCCTGATTCCATCACTTTCAACTTTAGGTCGCCCAAGATTCTTCGTGCTCTCTGATCTATCGACTGCTTCCAAATAAATTCTCTTCTAGTCATCACTTGATGCTAGGTTAGACTCCTGATTTCTATTTGCTCTAGTAGAACTCGGCACTACGCCGATATCATGTTCTTGCTAAGGAAGCCATCCCCGGTGTCTTTTGATTAGGTACTCATTGTACTGATTTTTCTCCTATATGTTAATCCATCTCTGACACTTCATATCCTAAGGTTATTGAGTTGAGGTTTTTGGTTGGGAGAACACCCTATGTTCTCAGTTTACACTACTTCGTATCCCTCTTCTCAACCATAGCTTACAATTGTTGTTCTCGACTTTCTATGATAATGACTGCGGTTAGAATGTTCTAAAGGAAGTTTATAAGTATCCTAATCAACAGTAATGGACGACTTCGTTGAGGTTCCGACACTACTGCCAACGTTGGGTACTAAAGCACCATGATTCTTCCAAGCAATCAGTTAGGTCTTTTGTCACTCCCATTGTCTTCCCTGACTTGTGTGAGGTGCCTTTCTACCTACTCTTCCCAATCTTCTGGGTAGTTCACCATTGCTAGATCTTATAGTAGCTAAATGGCTTTGTGAAGATTAGCTTTCTATAGTAGAGATTAATTAATATTCTCACACTCTAACTCGGTTCAATTATTAGATCTTCAGATAATTTACCACATTTTTCTGGTATTAAAATGATTAACATCTCATTATTATAATTTCGACGTTACTTACAATTAATAATAAAATTATTTCAGAATATTTTTAAAAAAATATTAATTTAAAATATAAAAAATAGGTTTAATAAAACATACAGTAACTATTACAATATAAAATGCATACCTTTTTAAGTGTTACAACCTTCTATAACTTCATTACATCTACTCTTTATTTTAATTTCCTAAAATGATATTGATCTATAAAATTTACTTAATAGGATTGACACTATAATATTATATTCATAATTCAACCAATACTCTAAAATATGGGATATAAATTCTATTTAAAAATTATTTTAGTAAAATTTTAATAATAATAAATATTAAAAATTCAATTATAGGAAATGTTAAGAGTTTATATGTATTTTAACATACATGAATTACAACACATCCGTTATGGGCTTTCTCCCTCTCCCTCCTCCTGTGACCTCTCCCTCTTTAAGGCAGGCACCCCAGACTCTATTTCATTCTTAAATAGCTGGGGCGTCGAGTCGGTCGGTGCGATAGAGCGTATTTCATCCCTCTCCCTTCCCTCTCTGTTAAGGTAGCCCTT
Source organism: Trapa incisa (assembly GCA_030064435.1). Classification (NCBI taxonomy): domain Eukaryota; kingdom Viridiplantae; phylum Streptophyta; class Magnoliopsida; order Myrtales; family Lythraceae; genus Trapa; species Trapa incisa. Next base: position 18,518,018 of record CM057785.1, on the reverse strand, counting down.
TCACTCTATCCATTGCATGAATAGGCCGGTCGCTTAACTCAGTAACAACAACTTCAGGACAGGAATGGAATCCCTTCGGGAAACTCCAACTTCCTCTTGGTCTCTCCCTCCCTTTTCCGGTAAGGATTTTGATTTTCCTAACTCAGGGTCTCCCGCTCCTGTTTCAGAGGAAAGCCAGCCCGAAAGGGCTGGCTTCCTTAGTTGTCTGTTCCTACTTTACTTTAAAGGTTTGACTCTTTGAATCGTATCCTCAGGGATTGCGAGCGGAGTTGGACAACAAATACCAAAATCAAGTCCCCTTTAAGAATACCCAGGTGGTAGACCAAAGCTGAGTTTGGCCCTCGTTTAGACGAATCGGTCCGGATTAAGCTGCTGTTAAGGGGCCCCTCTCAGGATCTTTGGGCCCCATAAGAAGAGCATCGTGCGAGCTAGGCTAGCTAGCGTTTCAAGCGCAGCAAGCAGCGGAGGCCCAGAAAGGGCAGACCGCACTAATGCAAAACAGCCGCTAGCACAAGCCTACGGGTCTTTGCCCATTGAAGGGGCCTTTAAGGCCGTGCGCAGGGTGTCCGGGGCTTCCCTCTCTTTTCCGGTCGTTGGGACGGGCTTGACTCTAAGGAAATGGTCGAGGGGCTTTCTTCCCTTCACCTTAGTCCCTTCCCTGTGTTAAGGAGGAGCCTGACCCTATTTCATTCTTCAATAGTCGGCTCGGGTCCTGACGGGATCGGTCGATGGGCTTTCTCCCTCTCCCTTCCCCTGTGACCCGGACTCCAGGGTAACCGCTATTCTATTCATTGCATGAATAGGCGGCGTAGTTTCACTGCCTTCCTTCCCGCTTGCTTACCGAACCTAAGGCCCCCTCGTTCCCTTCGGGTTCAAGTGCGCTCTTTCCCCCCCCCCCCAAAGCCCTACCTAACTTACTTATGCCGGAACCGGAACCTTGCCAAGCCGAAGTCCTCACTCAACTGGTCCGAACTAACTTACTTAACCCCGGAACTGGAACTGCGAGCGGGCCTCCGTCAAAGGCTTACCGCTTTCCCGCGAAACAGCAGCTAGCTCAAGCGAGAGAGAAAGACCGCTCGGCAGCGGGAGGACTTTACTGCCGTTTTTACGGGGTCAGAGAGGCTCCCTGCTGACGCTCGTAGCTGCATTAACATGACGAGCAAGCCAGGAAAGCAGCTAGCTCTCGGGGCTGCATTAACAAGACGCGGCATCCCTTAATTCTTCCCTCGCCGCCCTCGGGCACTATCGGAATACCAAGGGGTTAAGCTAGCTACGGAACTCAGAGCCGGAACCAGCAACTGAAAGTCCGAACTAACTTGACTCCGGAACTAACTTACTTATACCGCGAGCAAACTCAGGGCAGCATTCAGTCCTCGCTAACTTGATTCCGGGAAAGCGGATAGCTCGGCGTTTAGCTCAAGAACTCGTTAGCTCAGGAAAGAAAGCCAGCCCTGCAATCCCGTTAGTGTCAGGGTTGATCCATAAAGGGCAGCAAAAACGGAGGAAAGAAAGACCGTCACTTTTAACGAGAAAACTCAGGAACGCATTCAGTCTTCGCTTAAGCCGGGAAAGCAGCTAGCTCTCTGGGACTATAGAGAATAACGAAGGGTTAATCCGGGTTTGAAGTAAACTGTATTAACTCTTTCGCTAATAATAGGTCTGTCTCGACTTATTCCATTTTGATCGGTTCCCCTCCCTGGTCACCTCTCTCAGTATAGTCAAGTCAACAGCTGCATTCTCGCTCGGTGTCCTCCCTACTTTCCGAAACTTGAGGAAGATTCCCTTTTCGCTTTGAGTCACAGGGTAAATCCAGAAAATCAACCAGACCAAGTCCGAACTCAACTGCAGCTCAGAACCGGAAGTCCGAACTAAGAACTACCGCAAGTCTTCAATAACTTACTTGTGAGTCAAGACTAACTTGACTGCTGCCCTAGCTCCTCAGCTCCAACTGACGCTCGTAGCTGCATTAACAAGATGATCAATGCTTTAAAGACTAATAGGAATAAGAAAAGAGAGATAAGGCTTTTCACTCGGGAACTCCAACTCGAGGTCTTAACTCAACTGCTGCATTAACTCTTTAGCTCAGGAAAGAACCGAAAGTCCTTCCATCCCGCTCGGTGTCGTACGCTTGCTCTCCGGCAAGCTATGTGGAGGAAGGACCCGGAGCGCGCGTCTGCAATCTGAGCTTTCTCTTAAACAAAGTGCGCAGTTTCTATAATAAATCGGGCAACCTTAAGTCTTAACTCAACTGCTGCTCGAGTTTATAGCGGAGGAAGTTTAGCTCAGGAACTGCCTTTAGCTCAGGAACTCCAAGTCTTCACTCAACTGCTGCTTTCACTCCTCCGCTCAGTAAATTCCTGCAATCCCGTTCGTGCTCCTGGATCACTCACTCTCGCTCAAAGGAAGGTTTCCCTCTTAGTTACGGGGTAAATCCTATAAGGGCAGCCCTAAAGGTCGGAACTAACTTGACTCCCTAACTCATGAAGTCCGAACTCAACTGCTCCGGAACTCCTAGCTGCATCCTTCAAATCTGCCCTATCCACTCTGAGGGACTATTGGTAAGACCTAAGGCTTCATCGAGGTCAAGACTAACTTGACTGCTCTTTCCCTCCCGCTTGCTTACCGAACCTAAGGCGCCCTCCATGCTTTGAGCGCAAAAAAGCACTTTTTCTCTTGTAGTTACTAATAAAAAGAATTATATAAGTAATTACAAAAAAATAGTTAGTTAAACTAAAAACTTAAGGAAATAGTAAAAAAATAATAAATAAAATATGGTAAGATAAATTACATCACAAATAATAAAAAATACTTAAAAATATAATAAATTTTAAAAAAAATGAAAGGATCAAGACAGTTATAGAACAAAACTCGCTTATGTTCCAATGGACCACATTTACTAACCACCCATATGTATGGACCAATGTGTTCATATTAGTTTGTCTGTGTGAGTATTGTTGTCTAACCCCTATACATATCGAATGTATTTGTACGTTATTGAGAAACGAGACTTTTTCCTTTTCGCCAAGGTCGGGTGCACATAGTACTTCCAAAACTCTTAACATACTAGATCAACATTATATTCCCTTATTCACGCATTGTCGTCCAACAGCCTTGGAACCATCACTACCCCATATCGAGTGGGGACCCTCACCTCGAGTCTGTGATTTCTCAGCTCGTTCCCACTAAAGATCCTTCACAAAGTTGAAGAGTTGTCTTGGCATCTCTACACCCTCTAATTTGTTCCCATACCTTTGACATCAATTCATCTGGAAAGGTTTATCAATTCCTTCTTCGAATCAACCTGAAATCTTGTTGTCCTCAAAGCGAGCTTCTCCTCAACTCGATTGACCTTAGCTCAAGTCCATTCATTATGTCACACCTCGACCCAGTTCGGTCGGAGTGCTGTGATCAACCCGCTACCCTTACTCGTACTAATTTAGTATTTATACCAAATAAACCGAGGAAGGTAAATATGTCGTAGTACCTATTTTTCATAACAAAGTTACAAAATATCTAAATGGTAGCTTACTTGGTTGTGGTATCTTTGGCTTTTCCCCTAGCTTCTGTTCTTCTTGGCGGGGCGTTTCTCCTGAAAAAGGTTTAATGGGAGGGAGTGAGTTTCTACAACTCAGTGAGCGGGGGTTGGGAAGTGAGTTGTCGAACAAACAATTTTATCAAAATGTTTTATACTTTTAGTTTATTGTAATATGAGTTTATCTTTTCTTTAACATTTACCTTGCTAAGGGGTGCTTCATCAAATAATCACACGCCCTTTCTATCATAGAAAGGGATCACACATTCGTAGAATAGTTCTCGACCGTTCCACTTGTGGTTCAGTGCATTTTTACCGTCCACTGGGATAGAGGTACATTGCCTCTACCCTGAGTTTGAGTGGGCATCAATAATACCACCCTCAAACCCTAATCATGTTCGCTTGGTGGGAAGAGACCTCGTTTCCCCTCCGGCCTCGGTCTCGAGACCTCATTTTCCCTCTAGCCTTGGTCTTAGTGCTTCATCATGTCCGCTTTGTGGGATGAGACCTCATTTCCCCTCCGACCTCGGTTTCAGTGCACAGGAAGCTATTAGAGCTTCATGACTGACTGGCTAGACCCGCCCTTATTGATGCCCATCGAGCTGGAATCGCTCTGATAGGCTCAAAGCCTCGAATTTGAAAATGATAGAGCTGAAGGCCCAATTTTTGGAAAACTCGTGAAGTGCACCCAAAGCCAGTGTGCACGAGTTGGACCCGTAGACAAACATGAATTATAAGAACTATGAAAACTCTTAGAAAAACTAGAATTATTGTGTGATTTTCCACGAGGCCAAGACATGACTGATAAGGCTTAATGGGCTAGTGGCAGTGCGCTAAGATTAGGTCGATAAACCGGTCAAGGCAAACAGCTGCAGACCAAATCGAGTGTCAGGGCTATTGGACCATTGGCATCAAAGAGTATGGTTAATAGATCAAAATTGTTGTATGCATGCATGAGGAATCTGAGAGCATCTAGACACCCGAGAGGGGTAGTTAATGGGTCTCAAGGGCTATTGGACGACCTGGATGCAATAAGGGTGAGTCTATCGTGTGAGTCAGTCATGAAGCTTTGATAGCTTCCTGCGCACTGAGACCGAGGTTGGAGTGGAAACGAGGTCTCGTCCCACCAAGTGAACATGATTAGGGTTTAAGGGTTGAACTATTGATGTCCATCGACCTTTTCAGTCTTGACTTCTCCCCATGGCAAATCACACAATAATTCTAGTTTTTCTGAGAGTTTTCATGGTTCTTATAATTTATGTTTATCTATGGGTCCAACCCGTACACACTGACCTTGGGTCCACTTCATGAGTTTTCCAAAAATTGGGCCTTTAGCCCTATCATTTTTAAATTTGAGGCTCCGAGCCTATCAAAGCAATTCCAGCTCCCCTCAAGAATGTCTCCCAAAATATTTAAGCAGTTTCATGCGTCACCATTCCTAGAAAAATGATTTTTTTTCAAACTTTAAAACGATTCTCATCACCCCCAACTGGGTATGATGCTGAAAATCCCACTCACCCGATAATAGTGATGTGGTCGTCCCGGTGAGATCTTGACTCGTGATGTGCTTCCTTGCACTAGTACTTGAACAATCAGCTACTGCATGGTTTGAGTACCCTTATCAGGAGAATCAACATAACGGACCTCATAGTTTTGGGTATTTACGCATAGGTCCTCGCACTATGCCTTAATTACATTTAGGTCCCTCAATATTTATAACCTTACATTTGGGTCCCTAAATTTTCATTTGATCTCAATTAAGTCCCTAGCACTTCCAATTATTCCTCATGGCCCTTAAACTTTTCCAAAATTATCATTTGGTCCTCAATTTTCCCAAAATTGCCAATTGGTCCTTAACTTTCCAAAAATTACCAATTGGCCCTTGAACTTTAAAAAATTGCTAATTGGCCCTCCATTTCATCCAATTGCTCAATTGGACCCCAATTGAAAGTTAATTTCATGAAATTCCCCTAATTTTCCATAAATTGTAATTCGAACCCCAATTTTCAAAAAATCCCCAAATTGCTCAATTTTCTCAAAATTGTAATTTGGTCATCGAATCTCAATTTCATTCAATTGATCCCAAAAGCATGGTTAATTGTCTCAATTAGTGATTTGAATCGTCTTCCCTAGGTCTCCCTCGTCATTTTGAGCTTTAAACCTCTCGATTTGGCTAAAAAATGAGCTCAAGCGGAGTTTCGTCGGAAAATTTAGTATAGAGAGAGAAAGTTTTGATATTTTACCGGTGAGAGTATAGCAACCAGAGCCCTTGCTTTCTCTTAATTGCTCTCATCCCAAGGACACTGAATGTGGCTTTGGAGGTGGAGAAAAGCTTCGATGTTGGAGCTCTGGTTTGCTGCTCGCCGGAAAACTTAGCAGTTCGTCTTCTTCGGTCGATTGTGGGATGCTGAGAATGAATGGAGGGGTACTCTTTATATAGGGAGCTCGGCATATGTTCAGGCTACCAGTTAGCGTAAGACTCGGCCTCCGGCGACCTGACCGGAGAGTTTTTCGAGTTGTTGGAGACTTCATCTTTTCCCACCTCTCTCTCTCCTCCATTCTTTCTGTCAGAGGTTGAAAGTTGAAGAAGATGATGTGGCAAACATGCCACGTGTCGTGCTATGATTGGCTACCTTTTCTAGCGTTGAGGTCTAGCTCGGCCACCACGTCAACCATTGACCCATTGGCCGGACACAGGGCAGCCTTCCATTGGCATGCTGACCGATCATTCGTTGATCATTGACCAGACATGTGGCAATCTCCCATTGGCTGTCCGTACTTGCGTGGCTACTAACTAGGCGTTGTTGACCGTTGACTGGTCTGGTCCGTTGACCGGTCTAGTTCGTTGATCGGTCAGTCCATTGACCGGTCTGGATCATTGACCGGTTGGACTGTTGACCGATTCAGTCCATTGACCGGTCAGACCATTGACTGGTCGGACCGTTGACTAGTTAGACCGTTAACCGGTTAGGTCCATTGGGGTTCGCTGTTTCGAAATTCGATAATCAACCGGTTTGGACCCGATTCGGCTAGTTTTCTAAAATTTAAAATTTTCTAAATTTATTTTCTATCTAATAGTGGCCTCAATTTACCAAATTAATATTTTTAAGTCACCTAGAAAAATGAATTATTGAACGAGTTCACTATAGTTTGTCCCGGTTTAGTTTGGTTCGGATCCAGTTCACCCTGAATCGGTCCGATTCTCTCAATTCCACTTCTCGATTCTTTCTCAAGATTTTTTATGAATTTTTTGTCACTTCTCTAGTGTCATCCAAGAGAGGCGGTACACATAGGCATGATATGCGTTTAAGTGTGGGGTTGTGTAGCCTATTTATATGTGGGCCTGAGAGCCATTGTATGTAGGAGAGCGATCGTAAGGCTGCTAGGACCTCGGGGTGCCGAGGCACCGAGCTGTGAGACAATACCAGTGAAGTGTCAGCTGTAGGAAGAGAGCATTGGAGCCTCCCACACTCCAACTCCTAGCCAAGGATCGCAAGAGTGGCAATCCAATTCCGGGCGTGTGTGATTTTATGTTTTAAGCCATGAGATGCACATGCTTTTGTTAAGGCCTAAGTTGTTAGGTCAAGGCCTGGGTCGTAAATAACTCGGGAGTGTCGCCCGTGCGGAAGTCGTGCTTGTGTATGGGATTGAGTCCCGGTGTTTGCCTTTAATGTGTTAAACGTGAAAGACTAAAAAGGGGGAAACTAATAATAACTTGACCGTAGCTTAGATTATGAGTCAGATGCCCTGAGACCCACGTCTTAGGGGGCTATAGTAAACTATGGGACTTGGAAGGATAAGTACGAGTTATAGAATAGGAAATCATGATAAGTGGTTTATGGAAAAGATCTATGTCATAAGCCATATAATGACATGACGTCAGTGTCCCACTCATTAAGCTGTGATCTCACCTCCCCCAAACTATTGCAGGTGAAAGTTAAGGAAGCTAGAGATGGAAGTGAGAGGATCTCCCTAGATCATCGCTGTCTAAGATAGTCATCTCTCCTGTTACGAAGGTTGTATTTTACTTCTTATCAACTATTGTATTCATGGGTTATTGTTAAACTATTTTGGGGCATCATGTTTTAAAGAAAAGTTATAAAATTTCATTGAAAAATAGATATATATTTTCTGTTATGAGCCTTAGTCCCGTCGATTTTACTTTGGTGAAGGATCCAACCATTGTAATATCGCGGGATTGGCGAGTTGCATGGGACCGGTGGCCGATGAATCAGGTCAGGGCTTGACATAAGGGGCAAGAAGAGGAGTCTGGAGTATTTGAAAGAGAGGATATTGGGAAAATTTCAATGATGGAAATCGGTGTATATATCACAAGCTAGGCATGAGATATTTCAAATAGGTACTCAACACTATCTTTAATGATATCATGAGTTGTTTCTTGCTTCCACAGGGATGGTGCTAGGAAGTCAATGCCATAATCTCACGATTACGGTGGAGGAGCATAGGAGAAAACAGAAAAGTCGGTTGGGTTAAAAGGAGTAAACTAACGGAGTTGAAAGAAAATAGAAGAATGTAATTCAAGGGCACCCATTGTTTTAACAAAGCTATGTTGATGAGATCAGCATGGCGACTACTCAAATACCCTAACTCATTGTGGGCGCGATTCCTAAAGCGTAGATACTTTGTCTGTTCTAATCTTTTGAGATCTCCACTTGGCATGAGAGCACTATGGCAATGGTAGAGTATACACATGGGTAAGAGACTTTTGAGTGGAATTAACGTAGCAAATTGGAGATGGGGGAAGAGTTCTAGTGTAGAACTCACGATGGATACCAGCACTATAGGGGCACAGGTTAGTGTCAGCATAACCAACAGACTTCTTATCCCATATTAGGGTATGTTCCATCATTGATCTGAGTAAGATGCCGTGGAAGCTAGACAGAATTAAGGATATGATCAGCTTGGAGGAGAGGCAAGCAATTAATCGGGTACCACTAGTGAGGGCTAATGAGGAAGGTTGTCTAGTTTGAACCTGAGAGAACTCATGGGAGGTTATAGTTATATTGATATACTCCTACATTCAGAACTAAGAAAGTATAAACAAAAACCAGGCAAGCACCTCTAGAGGATTGTTTACCAAGGTATATTCCAAAATTTGGCACATGCCACGTCAACCAAAGGTAAGATATTTTTTTTTTTGTAAAAGGTATGCAATAATACCCTAGCTACAAATGAAAATCTACACAGCAAAAGGGTGAGGGGTGATGGATTATGCCAATTTTATAAAAGGAATGAATCCACGAGCATTTATTGTTATATTTTGAATAGACTCGTGTTATATGGTTTGTATTATGTAATATTTGGATTGATGTTGTGGATATAGACTATTTTGGTAGGTGGGTAGAGCACTCCCTTGCATATGAAATGCTGCCCAAATTGGTGAAGGGGAGAGGAGAAAATTGCATACACATCATGAAAAATATGGAAGGAATGTAATAGAGCTACCCATGGTGATCGCGAATACGAGTTTCAGAAATGGGCAAAAGCGCATGAACAAGAACTATCTTATTAGTTGAGTAAGTAGAAGCAACCTCAGGAGAATCACTGGCAGAGACCCCCGGTTCGCACGGTCAAGATTAACTATGATAGCTCCTTCCTTCAAGAGGCAGAATGGGTAGGAATGGAGATCATAGCTCGAGATCATGAGAGTGAATTTCTATTTTTTTTTGGTGCTCAACTAGCAAAAGAAATGAAGCTTAATGATATCATTTTTTTAAATTGATTCACAGGAGGTATATCAATTTTTTTAGCAAGGAAATAGCACACCAAATAGTTCATACACCCCTTTATTAAGGAGTTCAATACTTACCTGCAGAGTTTTCATCGGGTTGGACTAAACCTAGCAAAAAGAATAGTTAACCTAAGTGTAGATACAATTACGTATCAGTAGAGAATAGATCGGTGCTCAAGGAGGTGTTTTACTATTGTACTCGATTATTTACTACTTTTAGTAAAAATAGTAAATTCCCTAATACTTGGCAGAAGCCACTTAGAGTTCTAAGTTTAATGAAAAGGTATTTTTGTGCGAAAAAAATAAAGAATTTATATAAATATACATAATTAATATAATTAATATGAATGTACTCATCTAAAATCTAAATAGAATCTAGCATAATTCAAAGGCAATCGAGTAGAATATGATAGTTGTATGTGCCACAAAAGAAGTTAGGTGTAGCTTGGATAACATAACATATAATTAAGATTTATAGAGAACCATTTAACCATTTTCACTTTGAGGGTAGTTTATAACAATCATTTGAAATAATATGTACACTTTTTATTGAATTTGAGTATGAATTATTTTTATTGGTTTTTCATATGTGAGATACAATACTTGTGATTATTAAGGATATATGTGTTATGAGTAAATTTAACATTGTATTCTTATTACACTATTGTATCATGCTCATAGTTATAATATACCGAGTGGTGATAAGTTGCTATACATGCACAATCCTAGGTTGTGCGCGGTGCATAACAAATGGCTTCTAATTCCACTTGGGTTACCTTACCGTATATTCTATCTAGTTTTCATGTATCTCTTCATCAATCATGGAGTAGAGTATCCGATGAATACAATCATCCATGGTGTTTGTACCAGTCAATTGTTCTTGTCATAAACTCGGGATCCAACTATCTTACTTGATGGGTCACATTCACATCACCAATGATGACAATGCTTAATCGACAAGAATAGAGGTATGGCCATAAGGGGTCAATAACAATTTCAATTGAACTTCCTTAGGCTCAAAATAGTTGAGTTGCCCAGAATCATCAGACAATGAACTGAATCATAATCATTACATAATACTTGAGATGATCACGTAAACTTTGTAGAGAAAAAGAAAAACATAGATTGTTTTGCCATTTTTAGTGTAACAGACAAAAAGAAAGAAGAAATTCCTACTAGGGTTACCAGATTTCTAAGTTCTTGACGAGTAATCTATCATTTTAAAACAAAAATGTCCATTTCCAGATCTTGATCTTCGTCTTGACATCACAACTGGCGTCTGACATCGACACGATGGCCGGTGAATTACTTGATGCTGGAATCACGGCTCTAATCCCATCGCAGATGACTCTGATACCGATCCTGGGCGTCTTCAAGCTCCCCGCTTTCACCCTCACCTTTGTGTCTAGCCTCAGCTTCAACGGCACGCCAGCCTTGGCCTTGATTTCCGCCTTCAGTTTGCTCAGGGTTTCACTGTCCAATGGCTGAGAACTGCTCGTGGCCGACGATTTCAGCACAGTGGAGTTTCGTTTGCCATGGACAAAAGCCGGGATATTCCCCTTTCCGACGGTGATGTCACTAGCGAGGACTGTGACGTCAATGGGGCTGTAGAGGTAAACGAGCTTCTTGTTGGGGTTCCGGGCGGTGACAGCGAGGCTAAACTTGGATTTCACGCCGGAGGTGGTGGTGCTCAGGTACCCGAGCCTGAAGGAGGTGACGGAGAAGGAGGGGCGGTGAGGGCGATAGATAGCGTAGAAGACCGCAGCTACGGCAGCAACGAGGAGGAGGAGGATAAAGATAGCGATGGTCGTCCAGAGACATAATCTGCAGCAGCAGCCTCGATGGTGGCGGCGTCCGGGACGGTAGATGGAGCGGGCGGCGGCTCCGTATAGTTGGCCCTTTGTTGCGGGAAACGTGGGGGAGGCGCTGCCACTGCTGGCGGGAGACTTTGGGGATGTGAAAACTCGGTGGTCAGTCATGGGTTGAATCAGAAGTGCCCTCTGAATCTCTGGTTAATTAGTTACAAGGTTGAAACAGGAAATGATGAGTAGCCATTGACATCTGGTTGAAGTATATATAGTGACACACACACTATATCTTTGTAAAAGGGGGACTCAACATTGGAGTATGAACCTATTTCCTTTGACTTTTCTTTCTGTCTCATAACCAAACTCTTTGACTTTGATGGCAATGTCTTTTGACTTTCCTTTTTGAGTGTAACGAATTAACTAAAGGGTAGTATTTTGGTCAACACCATGCTGCGCTTTGGGGGCTCTGGCACTATTGGGGGCTCTTGCACTAGTGGAATACTACCTGCTTCAGTTCGGCCGAGTTAAATAGCCAAACCCGGAGAAATCAGTTAAAAGAGCCATCGGTCTCCCATTAACCTTACATGTACCATTCATACATGGCCTTGACTACAGTTTCACGGCCTGTTTTACATGTCAGTATTTATCCATATAGGTATTAGACTCCGTGAGAAGGCATTTGTCAGCTCTATTTAGATGGAAAAACCAAGTATATAGGAGAACATGGCTACCTTATATTTTGTTTGATGGGGATGATGATCCATTGGAATATGTATTCATTAAAATACTTTCAACTACTCAATTTAATTTCTTAATTAGAGAGAGTTACGATAAGATAAGGGTTTAAATTTATATTTATTTAAAATTTATTATTTGTAAGTATTATATTATATTTTCAATCGATGAATGCAAAATTTTAAACTAACATTAAATATAATTTTATATGATACGGATGTTATTTTTATCTTATTGAATAAGTGAAAATAACGATTTTAAATTAAATATATTTACTTATTCAAACTATTAGCCAAGTTACTCATTTTTTGGTGGAATACTGGTACCAGTATACTAATTTTAATATCATTTAAAATAATATTATAATACGATAATAGTATACATATCTATTTATTTAAAAGTTATCTTAACATTTATCATTTTATAAATTTATAATATTTTTTATTTTATCAATTATAAAATCATATTTTTTTAGCTTATTTTAAACCATCTCGTAACTTTTAGCATATTTTAAACAAGCTTATAACTTCTCCCTTAGATAAAAAATAATGAGTCATATATTAGTCTATATTACTCATTCCAATTGTGTCTCTACTCTTTTATATGTTTAAATTGAATAGTTTGGAGTGATTTGAATATAATTTTAATTCGTATATTTTAAATTTTTTTAATAATTTATTATTTATATGAAAATAAAGTGAAGAGAATAATTATTAATTAAAAATTTATAAATACAAATTTACTATTTTAATTAAATTAAATATTTTATTAGTTATTATATATAATTAAGTTATATTAAATATACTATATACTAAAATAATGTATTATATAAAATAATTAACTTATTATAATAAATAATTAATATTAATTATATAATACTTAATATATACACATATTTTATTTATAATATAAATATATATACTAAATTATATTATACATTTTATACGGGTAGTTTTTTTATGTATAATATTTTTATTATATAAATTTATTTAAATTATATAATAATAAATTTAAATAAATAAATAATCATATAAATAATAAATGATATTATTAAAGTAATTTAAGAAATAAATAAAATAATATATATAAATACTCTAATTTTGTATGTTGTATTATAGTGTAAATTAAGAGTTTTATAGTGATTTGAAGTTGATTCTACACCACTACACAACCCTCAAAATCTCTTTGTTTTATATTAACAAATTAGTGGTGTTACTCCATCACAATTTTGGTGTATTAAGATCAAAATAAGATTCACTTTGTTAAGTGCACCAAAGTTATCCATATAAAAAAAAAAAAGAGATGGACATTAAAAATTTTAATATATTTAATTTAGTATTACTAATTAGTATTTAGTATCAGTAATTAGTCTAATACTTTTCTATTTTACTTAATAAAACATAAGTATAATAGGCATAATGATATTTTCTCAACTGTTTGTGAAAATGTTTATATATAAGTAAATAACAACTGCGTAAAGGTTTGCTAACAAATAGGTAATAGAACCAAGTACGTGTTTGGAAAGATAATTAGATTTCTACCCTCCGAACATACATTTGAAACATCAAATAAATGATGTGCAAGCCAAACAAATATGAGTAAGTATACTAATTGATAGAAGTACGGGTATACGATGGTTAGACAATATCGAAATATATTCTGCACTAGAGGAAAATAAAGTTATCATAACTATCACTCTCATTTCTCCTACTCGGGAAAACAACTTGATATAACATTGGGAATAGACTAGTAAGGTAACGATAAGGTCTACCTATACTTTTATATTAGATCGTAAACATGTTGAGTCCATATTAGTTACTTTCTTCTCCTTAGTTATAAGTAAAAAAATGTGGGCAACACTTTGACATATAAATTACATTCTTAAGATTAAAAACTTTTTTTTAAAAAGTAATGTCGAATAATTTGTCTGTTCATGACAACCTATTTTTGAGAAAATCCGTATTTTTTAATGCATGTCCCATTGAAATCATACATCATTTACTAATTAAATGTGCATGAATTAGATTAGTGTGGTTTGCAACGTATGGGGTAAGAATTAAAGAGTTTGTTGATTTGTCCTTAATTGAATGGATTGAATCTTAGTTATATAATCTAAAATAGGGAAAAGATGAGAGGGAAGCAATAAAGTATAGATTTGCCACAACATTTTGGGCGATATGAAAAGAACGGAATAGAACTCTTCCTATGATATTCGTCGTAAGTTGATGAACTAATCAGTAACATAATGTGTTTGATTAGAGAATATATAGGCGTCAATAAGGATCAAAGTCATACTAGGCATGAGTCAAATTCGCCTACGGAAACTGAGGGAGTATGGGAGTGACCCCCTAAATGGTACCGTGAAAATTAATGTGGATAATTCATTTGATCCATTGACAAAAAATGCAGGTACAATAATTATAGTTAGGAATGAATATAACACTCTATTATGGGCTAGTAGTTACTGGTTTTATGGCACACGCATTGGAAGTCGATGTACGAGCCATATTAAAATAATTAAAACTTACACAAAAACAATGTTAACCCAAAATTATACTTGAATAAGACTCTCGCACATAATTTACTATACTTCATAAATAAGAACAATAATTTGCATGACTTATTGCCCTTATATTAATAAAAATAATATATTACATTAGGTTTTTAGAGTATTAAGTAACACTAGTTAAACGATTAATCAACTACTGTTCACATGTTTGAACATGTGTTTAAAGGAAGAATCGGGTATCAAGCGATATGAATATTGTTGTATCACGTACTATTAGATTTATTATTGAGAATTAGAGAATTATTTTATTTTTATTTTTTTATACAAATATTATATTTATATATTAATGAAATAGTATTTTATTGAGAAAAAAACTCATCTACTACAAACCACTCCTATCATTTCAAACCATTCAATCCATATATAGGATATCTATATATATTTAAACACACTATTGCATATAACTTGATCTTGATGTTACTAATAGTATCATCTATCCATATAAATATTCCTAAATATTTGAAATTTATTAAAAATTTTGACAAAAATAAAAAAAAATTCTTAAATATATCCTCAACATGATTTATTTTATATTTATATTGAGTGTTTATATAATATATATTTTATATTTTTATTAATTATAAAATAATATTTATAAATATTTTATTGGTTGATGATACTGTATTAACATCACACCCATATATATATATATATATATATATATAAACTTGGTTAATTCATAAAACATAATAGTTTCTCTCCTCTCCGACATGCTACAAAAAAAAAGTATGTGCTATCTTTAAATAGGAAATTTAGGATTCAAAATAATATATATATATATATAATTAGGAAATTTATAATCACTTTTTAATTAATAGAAAATAGTGGATTAATTATATGTGTATGTCAACTTTTCTTTAATTTGACATAACTGCTTTGTAAACTATTTTGGGTATTAAATTTTGATTTTGTATGGTATTTATAATATAACTTATTACAATTATTAAGGTTTCATTTAAAAGTTTTAGAAAGTTTAGACCCAATTAAGGATTGTATTGTGGTTAGTGATCCTAATTAGTGAATGTATCATCATATTATCTTTTTCTTTTGCGTGTAATTTATAATATTTAGATTGTAAGAAATTATATATTTGTTTAGTTTGAGATATTTTTTTTAATATTTTACTAAATAGTTAAGAGTTCAATAATATAGGGATCAATGGAAAATATCCCTAAAAAAGAAATTAAATAAAATTGATACTTTTAAAATATTTTACCTTAAAAATAATTATTGGTAAATGTTAACTCCACAAAGTTGGAGTTCAACATGCGTGTTTAGCAAAATAGTGGCAACGTTTACCCCACACAAATTCCTAACATGCCACACAAAAAAAAGGATGTAGTAAAAATCCATAATCATTGGTAAATGTTAGACTTCACAAAGTTGGAGCACATTCACAGCCACAAGAGATTTTAACATGTCAGGATAACCCCAACGGTATACATTCTAGTTATCCGCAATGATATAAAGAGTAGAAAAATCCCACAAAGGATCATACCCCAAAAAAGGGATATAACATATGTAATAATACTTCATCGCGTTATTATAAGAAGATCTTAAGAGTTAAAAGACTCCCAGGTGAACAAAATGGTGATCTTAAAAGAACTACCAAAATCAGCTCTTGCAGTTTAAGAGGTGATTAGTGCAATTTGATACTTACATAAATCTCCAAGCGGTGGCAGCTGGCCTACAACAGCTGCACGAACCCCATCAAGCTGATCTCCTAGAATTGCCAAGGTATAGGCTCCACTTGACAATTTGCCACTTAAAGGACCTCATTAAGAAGTATCAGTCGGAGATGGTTTTTCTGATGGAAATAAAAAACCAGAGAAGTAAGATAATAAGAATGCGACAACAGTGTAGATTTCTGAATGAAGTTACAGTGGATCTGGAAGGTGTCAGTGGAGGTTTAACTTTATGGTGGAATCATCAACAAGTTGAGATAATTGAGACACACAATCACAGGATTGAATCCAGGATATGGTCCACACGTCACAAATGTTGGGTCCATGTAATTTGGCTATACAGTCATTGTGATGAGCATGAACGCAAGTGACAATGGAAAGAATTGCAATGGGCGGGCTTAGAATTACAGGATCCTTGGATGGTCATAAGGGACTTTAATTCAATTATTTCACAAAGCGAAAAGTAAGGTGGCTGCCCTAAGGAACATAGTAATATTCAGAGCTTTCAAAGGTTTCCAAATATAACTCATTTGCAAGATGTTGGTTATAGTGGACAGATGGGTACTTGGACGAATAAATGGGAAAGCCCACATAATGTCATTGAACGCTTAGATCAAGCAGCTGGTGAAGCTTATTCCCCGCTATGAGAGTTCATCATGGGGATTAGATTAGTTCAGACCATGTCTCCTTAGTAGTGGAGTGCACAAGAAGCATACAACACAAGTTGAAAGACTTCTAGTTTGAAGATAAATGGTTAATGAACCCTGATTGTCAAACTGTTATTGAGTCAGCTTGGGGATCTATGCCTTTGAATACCCTCAATTCGGTATGTTTTCAGCTTGGTCATACTACCAAACACCTCCTCGCAATTGGAGTCGAGATAATTGTAATAATGCAAGAAAGGAGATCAACCGACTACAGGAGGAACTAGCCAAAGTGAATCCTGCATCTGTAAACCCTGTCCTTTTAAGTTAAGGAAAACCCGGAAAAGAACCGGTCAAACAAAGTGAGAAACATCGAACCGATTCACAAACCCGTTTATTGGGGAACGGGAAAATTAGAGAAATTTCAACTCCCTTGTGACCCAAAGAGATTTATAAACCTTGGGAAGGAATCTTAGAACAAAGTGGGAGAGAAAAACTAGGCCGGTTCAGGTAAACCGGATTAAACTGGTTTATGAACTAGAACCGATATAGAGATAGTAAATCGGGAAATTTATGGACCCTAAGGGACCTAAGGAGTCATAAAAGTCATGAAAAAGGACTTTAGGGTGAATTGGAAATGAAAACAAACCAGCTCAGGTGAATCGGATCCGAACCGATTTGAACCACTATTGAACCGGATTCTAGATTCATTTTTCTAAGTGGCTTAAATAATTCAAATTTGAGATTTGAGGCCACCATTGGATAAAAAATAAATTTAGATGACGACACTATTCCGGAAAATCGAAGCAGTGCCGACGAAGAAGAAACGCCTCCATTCAATACGCTTCCAACCATCAATGCCTGTCATAAAGGTGCCAAATGGATAACTGACGAGTCCCCGAGCTCCCTATATAAAGAGGCCCTCTCCATTCATACTCTCCACACCTGAAAAGTTCACTCTCTCTCAGCTGCTTAGTTTTCCAATGAAGCTCGAACCAAAGCTCTAATATAGGGTCATTTCTGAGTCAAAGAAGGTGATGTTAGGTTTTTTAGAACTAGGGAGAACTCAGCTACATGCATGTGTCTCTGTTTGCTTTGAGGGTTGTCGGAGAAGCGCTGGCGTGATGGAACAGTGAAGCAGCTCCGGCGGATCGAAACTGCTCTGTTTCGGCTGAGCAGAAATCGGCCATTTCGAGCCCTCCTCAGGCCACATCAAGCCCTCCCAACACTTCCTTAGCCCTCCCACAGCTGAATTAGAATGGAAAGGTAAGCCAATTTGGCTCCCCTCTACAATTTTCGACGGTGGTAGAGAGAACCGACAGAATTTTGATGATGAAATTTTAACTCAATTCAGCATCAATTGATGCGATTCTTGATTCTAGGATGAATCAGGACGAGAGCTATCTTCCAGATTGAGAGCTCGGACCGCCGTGCCCCCGACGGTAAGTTTTTGAAACTTTCTCTCTCTATAGTCTATTTTCGGGCGAAGCTCCATTTGAGCTTGTTGTGGCATCAAAACTTGCGATCCAAAGTGCTATTGAATTATATGAAGATGTAGGATCTCAATTTTAACTTCAATTTCAACAATTGGATGTGTTTGATCGGTCAATTTGATAAAATCAAATTTGGCTATGTTAAGAAGTTGAAATTGGGGAAAATTGACGATTTTAAAAAATTTGAAGGACCAAGATGCAATTTTATAAAATTGAGGGTCAATTGGGCATGATAAGTATGCTAAAGGGCCAATTGAAGAATTTTAGAAATTTTTGGGGTGAAAATTACCATTTTTGTAAATAAAGGGCAAAATGGTAATTTTGGAAAAGTTGGGGGACCAAAATAGAAATTTGAGAAATTAAACCCCTTTTTGTGAAATGGAATAAATTAAGGTTGTATGATAAATTTTAAAAGTTTTGGGACTTAATTTGAGGAAAAATCGGCATTAGGGACTTAAAGTTAAAGAGAAATAACTTTAGGGACCTAATTGCAAATAAATGAAAGTTTAGTTTTCTCATTCATTTGGAATGAATGAAGGCTATTAGGCCGAATG
The DNA here is from genome assembly GCA_030064435.1 of Trapa incisa. Taxonomy (NCBI): domain Eukaryota; kingdom Viridiplantae; phylum Streptophyta; class Magnoliopsida; order Myrtales; family Lythraceae; genus Trapa; species Trapa incisa. Next base: position 18,499,246 of record CM057785.1, on the reverse strand, counting down.
AAAATGAACCAATATGTTCATATCGTGTAGAAACATGAAGTACCAGGAATGCCAGCAAGGACAAGCTCGCATGAATACAAATAACCGGTCTAGTGGAATTCACTACATTAACTGGTGAGTGGGATTTTATATCATACCCGGTTGGGGATGATAAGTAACTCGAAATGAAAACCCACTACTAAGTGGTATTTTAAACATCACAACTTAGAGGAGTGATGTGAAAATCATGCGGAAAAACTACTTACTTGTTTTAAGTAGATCATACCCGGTTGGTATGATGAAACTTCCTCGAAAGAAGTTGAAAACCCATTCATCGATTATGAGTGGAGATGTCCTTATACCCGGTCGGTATAATGGACAGTTGAAAACACATTTTTATCGAAAGTGCTCTCCCCTGACTGTGTGTCAATGCTTAAACGATTTGGAAGACCTTCTTGATGGGAGCTCGAATAGCTCTTATAAGTCGGGGGCCTCGATTTTGGAACTTGGGGGCTAATATGCCCAATTTTCAAAATCTTGTATAGTGGGTCCAAGGCTAGTTGGCACGAGTAGGAGCTGTAAACAAACATGAGTTATATGTCATAAAACTTTAAATAAATGAATTGTTTGGCCATGGTAACAAGACAGGACCGACATACTCAGTCAACTAGCGGCAATGCGACATGACAGGTCAACAGATCAGTTAAGACAAATAACTGCGGGTTGAACTGAGGGTCAGGGCTGTTGGACTAGTAGCACCACAGATTATATGGCATGATAAGAAAATACTGATTATGCATGCACTATGATTATGGGACCATCAAGACGCCCAAGAGGGGTAGTAATGTGTCCTAAGGGCACTGGATGACCTGGAGGGTATAAGGGCAGTTCATCGTACCAAGTGACTGTGCGAAATTTGGAGTAGCACCAAGTGCATGAGACTGGGGTGGGGACAAGATGAGGTCTCTATCCTCATACGGACACGGAGAATTGATTTCGGGATTGAGGGTCGGATGTCGCTTACATCCACTTATTCTCAAGGTAGAAGTGGATGTGCTTCTATTTAGGTGGCCGGTAAAGTCTCTCTAACGCCACAAGTGTGTTCAGTGGATGGGCTGGCCTGTGAATATGTATTTGACCTTCATGACGAAGGATGTGTGTTGGGTGATGACACACCGTGGTTAATAAGAAATGGTGGTAAAAATCGAGATTTAAAATGAAAGGACTTTTGAAAGAAAGGAGTCTGGCACACTCCAATATAAATCTTTTTCCTAAAAGTTAAAAGTTTTGAAAACTCATTCACTGAATAGTCGTACTCACCCCTCCCTTATACCCTTTCAGGAAATTTTGGAAAGTCTACCCTTAAAGACCATCAACTAAGATGCCTGTGAGACAGGTATGATAAATCTAAATTATTATGTAGTTTTGATTTATGTTATTCCAAGAAAAAGTGTTGGTTTAAAGGACGCCTTACTTTTTACGGTTTATAATAAGGGAAACCCTTTAATAAATCGAGAGAGTGGTGGGTTGCTCACGGGGATCCAACCAAATTGGGTCGGGGCGTGACAGCATCACCTAGGGGCATTGACATAAGATCTAGGCTTATATTTAGGCTTGATCAAGCTTGGAAGGAGGAGGAACTATATTGGAGCTAAAGGTCAAGGATTAAATGGCTGCGTGAGGGAGACAGAAACACAAATTTCTTCCATCAAAGCACCATGATCCAATGAAACTGTAATGCCATTCTTGCAGTGAGGGGCACAAACGACAGTTGAACATAAGACCACGACTACTATAAGAATATGTTTACATAGGGACAATGTGATGGAATTGAACATAACCTAAGTGTTATGGAGAGAGCTATCTCTGAAAATGACAATAACATGTTGATCAGCCCAGTCACAAGAGAGGAAGTGGAAAAAACAACCTTCCATTGGGGGGAGGGGAGGAATAAAGCAGCAGGTCCAGATTGGTTTAATGGTCGGTTTTTTCAATCTTGCTGGGGGATTATCGGGACTGGCATTTTTTCAGCTCTGTGATTTCTTCTTAACAAGACATCTCTCTCGGCTACTCAATGAGACAGATATTATTCTTATACCAAAGGTAGCTAATTTGAAGGAAATGTTCCACTTCCGGCCTATCGCTCTTTGCAATTTCATATATAAGATCATTTCAAAAATTCTAGTTAATAGACTAAAGCCTCTTATGGATAGAATAGTTTCTAGTGAACGAAGTGCATTTATCCTAGAACACATGACAATATAGGTGTAGCTAATGAGTGCTTCCATTTTTTAAACAGCAAAAAGAGAGGAAATAAAGAATGGTGTAGAGTGAAACTTAATATGCTAAAAGCCTATGACCGAGTGGAATAACCCTTCTTGGAGAGACTTTTAATTAAATTGGATTTTCATATTACATTTATTTCATGGATTATGCAGTGTGTATCTTCAGTCTCGTATAGGGTAATTTTGAATGGGCAAAAGACAGATCCCATCCAACCGACTAAGGGTATCAGATAAGGAGATCCTCTCTCTCCATATCTCTTTATTTTAATAGCAGATGTCCTTTCTAGAAATATTACTAATGCTGTTACTAGGAATGAGTTAAGAGGTCTCAAGATTGGCAGAAAATGTCCAACTGTATCACATTTATTTTTTGCTGACGATGCACTATTTTTCCTTGAGGCATCTAAGGATAGTGCATCATGCCTAATGCGATTATTTAGTGAATATTGTATGGCTTCGAGTCAAAAGATCAATTTAACCAAATCTTCTTTATATTTCAATGCAAATACAAGGCCATCAACTCGAAGAATAATTAGCAACAACTTGGACATAGTAAATGGCGAAGTCAATGATACATACCTTGGTCTGTCTATCTTCTCGGGATGCAATAAATGGAAAACCCTCCATTTCTTGAAGGAAAAAATAACACGAAAACTCCAAGGGTGAAAATCAGCATACTTGTCTCCAAGTGGTTGAGAGGTTCTTATAAAATCTACCCTTTGTGCTATACCCACATATGTTATGAATTATTTTTTACTACCATAAGTTTGGTGTTCATAGGTAAACTCGCTCCTATCACAGTTTTAGCCAAATAACTTGAGTGACCACAAGAAGATACCCTGGGTTAAGTGGGCCAAACTTATCGATATCAAGGAAAGGGGAGGGATGGGCATTAAAGATCTCCATACTTTCAATTTAGCATTGCTAATGAAGAACGTATAGAGGATCCATAATCAGCTTGATACTCTTCTCTCTTAGCTACTCAAAGGTAAGTATTACAGGCATAATGATATTTTCTCAGCTGGTCCATGTAACCATCCCTCCTGGTTGTGGAGGAGTTTATATGCAGGTAAAAAACAACTGCATGAAGGGCTGCATTGGCAAATAGGTAATGAGAACCAAGCTCGTATTTGGAAGGACAACTAGATTCCTGCCCTCCCCAACAGACATTTGCAACATCAAACAAATGACGAGGAAGCCAACCAAATCCTAGTAAGTACCATCATTGATAGAAGTACAGGTACATGGCGGTTAGACAGTATCGAACAATACCTTGTCCTAGGGGAAAAGGAAGCCTTCATGACAGGTTGATATGGCCTTGGGAACAGACTAGTAAGGTTACAATAAGGTCTGCCTATACTTTCATGTTAAATCGAAAACATGGTGAGTCAATATTAGTTCCTTCCTCCTTCTTAGTTATAAGCAAAAAAATGTGAACAACACTTTGGCATATTGATTGTATTCCAAAGATTAGGAAATTTTTCTAGAGAGTAATGTCGAATTCTTTGCCTGTTCATGACAACTTATTTTTGAGAAAATTCATATCTTCTAATGCATGTCCTATATGTGGTGAAGTCGAAACCATACATCATTTACTAGTTAAATGCACATGGACTAGATTAGTGTGGTTTGCAACGTATGGGGTAAGAATTGAAGAGTTTGCTGATTTATCCCTAATTGAATGGATTGAATCTTGGTTATCTAATTTAAAACAAGGAAAAGAAGAGAGGGAAGCAATGAAGTGCATATTTATCACAACGTGTTGGGCGATATGGAAGGAACGTAATAGAAGTCTATTCCTAGGACGCCCACCACAAGTTGAGGAATTGATCAGTAACATAATGGGTTCGATTGGAGAATATGCAGACATCAATAAGGATCAAAGTCACACTAGAAATGAGCCAAATTCGCCTACGAAAACTGAAGGGGTATGAAAGCGGCCATCAAGTGACACTGTGAATATTAATGTGGATGACTCATTTGATCCATTAATAAGAAATGTAGGTACATGAATCATAGTCTGGAATGAACAGCTCTCTACTGCGGGCTAGTGGCTCCCAGTTTTATTGCACACACGCATTGGAAGTTGAGGCACGAGTCATATTGGAAGGACTAAAACTTGAACAAAAATAATGATGGCCCAAAATCATACTTTAATGTGACTCTCGTATACTTTATGCTATACTTCAGAAGCAGCAACTAGAAGTTTCATGGATTGTCCGCTCTTATATTGATAAATCACTACATTACATGAGGTTTTTATAGTGTTAAGTGATATTAGTTAAATGATTAAACAACTCATGTGTAGATGTATTAATAATGAGAGAATTATCTATTATTTCTACGGGAAGAGTCGGGCTCAAATGATTTGAATACTCTTGTACCTAATAATATTATATCTATTATTAATAATGAGAGAATTATCTCATCTTCATTTTCTTGTGCTAATATTGTATCTGATTTGATAAATTAATAAAATATTATTTTATTGAACAATTTTTTTAAAAAAATAATTATATATATGAAAACTTTAAATTTAATATTTTATTAAAATTAACACAAATTTTAGATTAATCAATTATTGATTATACTTCAAAATTTTAAATTACTTTTACATGTATTTTAAAATAAATATTTTATTCAATTCGCGCTTACCAAATAGGTTGGAATGAAATAATATTAGAATTAGAATTAGAATTTTATTCATAGGTTTGATTGTTTAATAGACAAGTGAATGGATAATATTGTTCTCACTAATTTTCCCATTTCATTCTATTTTCAAGACTAAGAAATGATGATTTTTCTCACAATTTATGTGTTTTCTTTATACTTACTCTTATAAATTAAATTATTGGTAAATTTTAATCCACAATGTATAAAATTTAATAATATAATTTTATAATTTATTTAATTTAGTTAAAATATTTATAAATAATTTAAAATATTATAGAAGTTTTCACGAAAACTTCTATGGTTTGTGGTGTTTCTTGTCTGAGCGGCCTCTCGACAAAAAACTGCACAAAAGTAAGACATGTTGGTACATGCCTTGAATTGCCACCTCCATTTCCCAATAATCATATTTATAATTGAATGTAAGCTAATATTTTGTTTGGCTCAATAGAATGTAGGCTCTTATAGTAGTACACTTAGAATGATAATTCATTAAGAGTGCATCAATATTATATGTTAATGCTCACATTAGACTAGTACTATCAAATTTTTTTTTATTTTTCTTTTTTTTTGTTCATGACACTTGTGGTTCTCTTAATTGTTAGATTGAAGTGTGTGCAGCTATGGACTTGACCTTAATTTGAGTTGTGAAATGTAACTATGAATGCAAACCATGATGGGAATGGCAGACAGAACGAGCACATACTGGTTTCTAGGAGGAAATATCATGGCCCTAGCTGCAGTGCACAGCATGTAAATTGCCGTATGAGAAGGAATACCATCATCATCATCATGGTCCTACGAGCATAATGAAAATGCTGTAAAAATCTCAAGCATATCAAATTGGGAAAAAAACTCAGCTTGTAGGTGATCTCCTTTTCCTTCTAAAGATCTCATCCATTATGTTAAACCCTAGAAGAGAAAGCGAAGTCAAAGAAGATGGGTACATAGGGGAATCAACTCTTTTGAGGTTTGAATATGGTCTTTTGGGAGCACCATTGCAAAAGTAACCAACGTAGAAAACCAGGAAATACACTAGAAGAAGCTCGACCAATGAAGAAGAAAGACTCCATGAAAAATCAGACGTTCAAGCATGGTAATCAAGAAGATCATCATGGCATTGAGTGATTTTGTACCCTCACATTTTATTGTTTCCAATTAAGCTATGTTTGGAATGACACTCATTGTCATTACTTTATTACTTGTTCTACACTATACTTGCATTGTTCCTACTATACTATACTTGCATTTGTAGCATAATCTGGGGAATAGTTAATCAAAAGCCACCCAACAAGGAAACATCATTTCATTCTCAATCACCAGAAGGTTCAGGAAAACAAAACTCAGGGAAAGGGCAAACAGAGGAAGACTAAAAAGGTGATAGCACTAGAACAAGATGCAAAACCAATGAATGGGACGCTCCATTAAAAATCCGGTCCCCTTACATATGTGCTTACCTGATATTACAAACGCCAAATCCTCCAAGCCAAACTCAGTGTTGTGTATTCTAGCCCCAAAACTGAAAGCCTGTCATCAATAAGGGAGGGAAAGGCAACTAGACCAAAAGGAGATTTGGCTAAAGCTTCAATCTCCAAAGAAAAGTAAGCAGATTTTAATCAGATAACTACTAGACACTAATCTTCCTTTGAGGAGTTGGAGTGATTAGCCGTGTCTTCTGGGAATACAACAGAGGAACTGGTTGAAGACATACTACCATTTGCACTGACACTACTACCAAAGCTCTTAGATCCATCTGCAGGATTCCTATAGGGGTTGTTTGTTTGGGGAGCTTCTCCAGCCTCGGCAAGTTTCTTGAGAAGGCTCATTATGGTGGGAAGGAATTTGTTTGAAAGGGATATGATCCCGGGAAGCTGCAGCATAACACATATTCAGATATCAGTTATGTTTCAAATGAATGTTCAACCATAGGATGAGACTATGCAAAGCTTAGATTTGAAACCATCAACAATCAGTCCATGTGTAATTCAGTAAAACTATTGTCAATCCTCATAGTAGGTCAATCAAAGAAGTTGGATATTATGTGTCTACAAGGATTCGTCAGGCAGGAACGTTTCAAGGTACCACACTAAAGTTCCCAAAAGTAATTTGTTACCAAGGGGAAAAAACAGATAAAAAAGACTCACAGCGCCATGACGAAATTCCCCTGATATATCTAGCTGCATCCACACGGCCTTAATGACAAGATATCCCACAAATATGACGCCCAGGTAAAGAGGATTTCTACATTCAAACATGTGCAAAAAGGTAAAAATAATGCCGCAGTAATAGGTATCAAAACGAGATAGCATCTGGAAACAGAGGGAACACTCAATTTGAAGAAACCTTAGAAGTGTCATAAATTCATTGAACCCAAGCACAACCAGGGCAAGTATTGCCCATGGAGGTGGCAACCAGTTGTTACTGCGCCTGGCAGCTTCCTGTTGATCCAAAATATAATACACAGAACCAAAGTCAATTTTATAATTGATAAAAAAAAGATGTAAAATAGAAGAGAACGGAGAAATGCCCATGTATGTTAAATGCACCATAATCCCATATTAATACAAGCTGCCCTTTCAGTTAATTGCAAACAAATCCAATCTTCACTAAAAGGCTGATTTCTATGTCATGAATCCAGGAGACTTCATTCTTTCACAAATTTATAAGTTCTGTTGCCCAACCTGTAAGGTTTATTACTTAAGAAATGAAAGACCCGATATCCCCGGGGTGAAGATGTCTATCCGGACAAGAGAAAATACGATTATGTTATGACAAAAGAAATAGACAGTTGGGTACTAGTTAACACACTACTTAAGCCCCAACCCTCTGTGCGCATGCAAGGAAGTGCATCGGCACAATAGATAGTTGTTATATCCACTAGAGACAGCTGTACTCTGTGAGCCTATCTTACTAATACCCTAAATGGTTCATATGCAGTCTTAACTGCCATTGGCAAATTTACAAGTTAATAATGTTAAACAAACAAAAGTTGCATAATCAATCCTTTGAAGACTGGCCAAAAGAAGATCTTCTGAAACCAAAGATAGCATTATGGTCCTCTAGTTTTGATAACTCTGCATGCAAATTGTTTAGAACAATAGAATCTATTATCACACCTCTACATATTTAGTGTACAGGTGAGACACATAGACATGAAATCCAAAACAAGTCAAATATTTCAAACTCAAAGACAGAAACTCTCTCCTAAGAGATTATAAACACCACCAGCCAGGTTAGTAGAATAGTGTCATTTCTACCAAATCCAACTTCAAGTGGATCTCCATAACATAAACTGATAGTCATAAAAAAGTGGGAAAGAAATGTAACCAAGGAAGATTCAACAAGCACCCTTGTACCAAAATATTGCACAATGAAGATCAAATTTGAAACTAAAAGGTTGAAATAGTCGTGCCTGTGCAGCCATAGCTTGAGCAACACTGTATTCTGTCTCAGACTTAAATTGCCTCCAAAGATTTTTGCACTGGATTGGTGTTATCAGTGTCTTCGACGATGGCACCTGATTCAGAGATGGAACACAATACAGTTAATTCTTAATTTGAAAGCTCTCAATAAAATCTAAGGCATAAGCCACACATAGCATATTATATGGACATGGCCTTCTACAAAGTTGCTCATGAAGAATATATACCTCATGGAACCTTGGAAAAATGTAAAGTTATAATACCTATGATACCCACACAATCTCTTCAATACATCAGATACACTTTTGGATATAAATATTTATTATATAACTGCAAGTAAAAATAATTTTAAGAAAAGAACAAGGCAGTATCACCGGTAGACAGTAGAACTCACCCATCTGTTTAAAACCCAGTATAAAAGCAAAAATTGACTTGTATCTTAAGTCAGGCGTCTGAATCAAGCATACAGGTAAATGAAAAATCAAACCTCTCATGGATCCCATGAACTCCTGTTCTAATTAAGTGACTGGTCTAGTTTTTACAATCAGAACATAACTCAAAAAGATAACACTGCTGTGATATGTCATCACCTTTTCCCAAGTGCTTGAAGCAAGTGGATCTGCCCGATATGTTATGCTCCGATCAGTAATAGTAGAGTTGCTCTTTGGACCTAATAGAGCAATAGACAGTGACTTCTCAATATTGTCAGGTTCACTGTCCAGTCGGACTGCTGCCATTGTTGACAGCAACTTCAGTGACTGCAGAAGTTTGAATCGATTATGAATTAAATCAAATGAACTGCCTTTGACAAATAATTCAGTCAATAAAATTAGTAGCAGCTATAATGTCATACAGCAGAGCGTGCAGTCTTAGTAATTGTATGTATGTCTTCCTTTCCAGTCCAAATTCTTGGCATTGAGTCAGCATCACGGCTAAACAATGTCTCAAATCTGTACAAAAACAAGAAGGTTACTACATAGTTCAAATGAGAGTTTTCAATTTTTTATTCTATAGTTTTTGTCTATGCTCCAACTTTAGCATGTCATTAAGAAGTCAAGGAAGCATGTTTAGGTGCTAAATATTCAGGCATTTTGTAGAATGTTCTTCGTATAAGGTTAACAAATGTGAATTCACTTCGATAGCAAGTTCTTCATCAACTGATATAGAGATTTAAGCAACAGGTAGAGAAAAGAAGAATAGCGATGAGCAACTGAAAGTGTATTTCCTTCATCTACATAAGTATAGAGTAAGTAGATAATTTCTCAAAAAGTAAATTCTAAATTTTGATTAATGATATTTCACCAGATTTCAGAAAACTAGCAAATCCAATTACTTATATTCTTACCGATCTTTCATGTGGCTCAGAACCCTTCCTGCTTCTTGCTTTACTTTTGCTTCAATGACACCTCTTGCATGATTTCGTAAATGACCAATCATTTTCTCCTTTGTTTGTTCATCCAATTCAAAGCCAGAGACAGCACTGGAAAACTCAGAGACTGCATATTCAGTTTCACACTGAATAAGTTTTCTTATTGCAGGCCATGTTTGATCATTTGCCTCATCAAGAAGAGCTTCCAAGGATCCTGATAATGAGTCATCTAACTTTGTCTGTGAAAGTAAAGCAATGTCATAGGTCATATCTAATTTAAAAATATTCAGTACATGGTAAAAGAGAAACCATAAAGTAGAAAATAAATGTCTCCAAATCAATACCTCACACACTTTACTAAGTTCAGAGAGCTTGGCTTCACGGAGCGCAGCTATATGGGCATCTATATCACGCTTAAGTTTTTCCTTCACTTTAGATGTGTCCCATTTTGCTTGTTCAATAACAGCATCTATCATAAGCACAGGTGAATAAAGGTAAAGAGGTTAATCCCTATTCCATTAAAACAGATAAAAAGGTATGGTGCAAATCATTTTGCATGAAGATGGTTATAGTTATGGATAGAATATCCTCCAAATATAATTTATCACAACTATCCTGCCTTTTAGGGGTCACTTCCCAATATTCTTCTGCAAAGAAGGAATATTATTGGCTCCCCTTTCTACATACCTGTGCATCCTTCCTCAAACTGAGCCATATAAAGTTTAGTGCATTCACGAGCTGCAGAAGAAAACCCTTCTCCTCCACTTAAAGCCTTATCAAATGTCTCCTTAAATTTTTCTAGAGTTCCTGACCGTAGATGTCCCATAACGGATTGAAAAGCAGGCAACACAAGCTGAAATGAAAAAGAAGGCCAAAGAAGAGTCACTGCTACTGTTATAAACCTATCCTACGGGAATTGAAATTAGTGCAACACAAAGTATCTGCTACATATACTCTCATTTACATAAACCCTAAACAAGGATTTTGATAGCTTGCATTACATTTGAATGAGACAAAAACCAATAGATAATATTTGCACATGCACTGGAAGGAATCTTACTTGAAGCAGTTTTTCTTCAAGCTGCTTTCCCTTTGAGGTTCTGACCTTTTCATCAAAATATGTAGCTTCTGATTCATACCTATAAAATGAGAAAATGGCAAAATACAAAAGCATATTACCAGGCAATGGTCGAATTCTGCATAATCCCATAAAACACTGAAATCAAGATGGTCCAACTATCAGATACTATCAAGTTTGAAATTGCATCCTCAACACCATGAAACATCTAATGAAGCTCTGCAAGTGCTATTCTTACCCTGCTAAACAAGCCTCAAGGATCACACTAAGCTTCTGCCCAAATCCAGGAACTGGTTCAGACTGCACAGCCTCTTCTATTTGACACCATTCCTGAAATCATTATCAAAACAGAGTTGTTTTAGACATGGAAGCAACTTCAACTTCATGTCTTAATATGAAAAACAGTAATGCACCTTGTTTGCAGTGAAATCGCTGAATTTTTCATTAGCAATTTCATCACAGCGTACTGTTGCCACCATAACCTGAAAGTGGATTCTAATCAGATGCAGCATATTCAGGCTGTCACCACTGTATGCAAGTAGGCTCTTATAAATATTTGCAATTACCTTGTGTGCGGGCAGATCTAAGTCCTTATTCTCTTTAATAACTTTCCAGATTTGCTGGGCACTGAAAGAAAAACCTGATGCAGGAACTACCCCCCGTCGATCTCCAGCAAGACCACCGGGTGCAATGGAATAAAAGAATCGAGCTCTTAGGCTGGCTACCTACAACAAAACGTAAACTAAATCAGGGTTGCTCACTTTGTTGAGAAAAAAGATAGAATAAATTTATTTTGGAAATGAGATAACTAGGGCAATATACGTCATCCTTTGACAGCTCCATGCAAAGACAGATTTCATGTTTAAAGGAAAATAACAAGAAATCACATGCTTCATTGGAATCTAAGGGATAAAAAAATACATGACTGGACCTACTATCATGGATCCATTTCATGTGCCTACACTAATAGCTAGAAGAGGTGATTTTGTTGATTTGGTAATATACTGTCATTTACACACTATTTAAAGAAAAAGGTATAAACACAAATAATGTGCCCATGAATAGATAGATGGAATTCATTGGACATTATTGTGTTATATATAGAAGTATTACCTGCTCTTTAAATTGTTCCTCCTTCTCCTCAAAACTAGAAAGCGCAACAACTTCAATCTGCCAAATATCAAGCAAAAAATTACCACACTTGTTCCAAAATACTCTTCCTTTGAAAAAAGAAACATAAATAACAGCTCTACCTACATTAAAAAATTCGCTCAAAGGAGTTTCTTTGTGAGCTTCTGGTTTGGGAACGCTGTCCCATATCTGCAACAAATGCAATAAAAGCATGGAAATGAACACAACAGCCTCAAGCATAATTGCACAACGGAGAGAAATCCACGTTTTACACCTTTTGAACATCCTCCCTCAGTACAGGTTCCAGAGCTTCCAGTGGTGTCTAAAAAGTAGGAAAGGGAAAAGTCAAAAAAGTATATCCGATATTAGAGAGACAATGGAATGAAAGGAAAAAAAAGTACGAACTAGAGGTGAATACCCTTGTTTTATCTCGAATGACAAAGATCAAAGTTGTTTTTCGGGGACTGAACAATCGCATCATAACCTACAGCCAGACATGCAACATAAAAACTTTTTTTTCTCAAATAGATGAATTTCTGTGTAACATATGGTGAGAGGAGAAATACCTGGAAAACAGTTTTTAGCAGGGGCTTATTTGCAGCTTGTTCACGTCCTATGTCATGGCACCACCTAAAAATGCTCAAAAGATCATCAGAAACTAGAGATCATTTTACATATTGTACTTGAGATTTCAGAAACGTGAACATGCATATGAAAAATCCTCACATGTTTATGAGCACTATATCGGATACAGCAAGAGCAAAAAGTGCACTCTGCTTTTCAAATGCAGTATCATCCTGCCATAAGGAGGCCAATCATTCAATGGCTTTGATGAGAATAACGAAACCAAAATTAAAATGCATATGGCGCTTACATTGCCTGTGGACTACAGGAAACAAACTTTACATGAAACAGGTCATAAATGATCTATCAAGATAAAAGAGCTCAAAAAAATGAAAATTGTTTGTGCTTCTTGACAAGTTTCAATTATTGCAAGAAATTGTTTGTAAGAAATTGAACAGAAAAGGACTAGAGAAAGACACCCCACATAGAAATGGGAGTAGTGTCATGGAATACAAGAAAAACTCAATAAAGATACCTCTCCCCGTTCTCTTCCATCGGTACCCTCCAAGTCCATTACAATAGTAAGAGGTTCGATGCCAGCGCCTATTGCCATCCAAACACCTTTGGTTGTTTGAGATCTGGAAAATCAGGCATGTCTTGGACAGTTAACTCGATCACACATAAAATGATCATAAGTGAAAGTAGCATTTAGTACATGCCTGCCTCTAAATGCGTCCATCTCTCTAAAGTTGGTACCAAATAAATTATTAAGTAGTGTGCTCTTCCCTGATGAGATCATGAAGGAAAACATAAGAATATTTCATAACAATGCACATGAAAAATCAAAAGAAACAAAAGAAACTACACATGGCATCTCACAGCAATCAAAACAGCACAAGGCTGATAAAGTCGGAGAACATAATGCGTACCACTACTCTGTGGACCCATGATGGAGACTACGGCATAAGACAGGCCGCATTCCTTTAATTGGACCTCTTTGATAAAATTTTCAAGCCCGGTTACATTAAAGCCACCATCTCCATCTATAAGTTGAGTGGAGCAACATTCACTGGGGGTACCTGGAAAATACAAAAATATGTCAGTACAACAAAGATGAATGTAACTGCTAACCATAGGGAACATATGAAGAAGCAATCTGTCTGTCTGACAAGTTCAAAATTCTCTATTGGACGAGCATAATGCCACTGCTGCAGCAATGCATAAGGAACTCATTCTTTGTTGGCTGAGAATATACTAGATTGATATCATAAAGTACTTCTGCAAAAATGCTCACTTTGACACTATCGTTGACTAAAATCAGACGAAGGATAATGATAAGGGACTTCCAGAATAAAGAAGAACGTAAAACAATTCTTTAGCTATTCTAAGATGATCATTTTGAATGAATCCAGAAATACAGCTTGTAGTGACCATGAAGCAGATGAACTATAAAAAGAATCCAGCTTTTGGAGACCCTTTCTTTCCCAGCAAGTCATTGAATACAACGTGCTCTCAATATCCCTACTAAGATGCATTAAGACGGATCGCACCGTGGAAAACAAAACAGAGCTCAAGTTTCAATTCGATTTAATTAAATCGTTCCGATTTGTGCCAATTCGCATCTTTTACAAGTAAATGCATAAAACGGATGCAGAAAACCATTTAAGAGCGAGGACATCCGAGTCCAGCTAAGTATCAACTAACTGCTCATAGCCAGCAGCCATAGACAACAACCATATTGGCAACGTAGAATCAATGCAAATTCGATAATCAAAAGCAGAAAGACAGATGATCTGCGATCAACAGGAGCAGCATCAGATCGAATGATACAGAGAAGCGCAAATTTGAAGCGAGTCGGATTAGGCTCGGAGATTTACCCATTTGGAGATTGGGGGCGAATCGCCAGCTACAACCGATCAATCAGAAGGAATACAATGGGTCGACGAATAAGCAGAGAATAAAGAAGAAAGCACACAGTGTGCCTTATAGTGGACTTGGACTAGTTAAAGCATTCTTAAACTTAATTCTTAATAAAAATAAAATTAAAGTGCTAAATTCCCTACTTTAGAAAAAAAATAACCAAAAAATAAAATAATGAGTAAGTAAATGATTCACGAGCCATTTGGAAAGAGCACAATCGGGATAGAGTCAAAGTCCAGCTGGCACTGGCCGTATCACCAATATTTTAATTATAATATTTGAATAATTAATTCTTATATTATAACATTATAATTATATTTATAGCTTATAAAACAACGCATCTTAGTAGTAACTTCGTGGTTGGTCGGTTTGAAATATTGGACATCCAATGGTGAGGGGATGGACGGTCGGTGGGCCAGCTTTCCGCGCCGACTCTAATGGGCCCACTCACCCATTATTATTTTTCCTTATTTTCATCATTATTTTTTTTCTATATTGGACAACATACTATTTATTTGCTATTATTTACTGAAAATATATTAGGTAATTGATATATATAGATTTAGTAAAAAAAATGTCAAATCTATCGCCCATATATTATGAATTAAATCATTTAAATTATTATTAGTGTGATAAAGTATCGTGTAACACCTATTTTATATTTTGTAATTAAAAATAATATAAGAGATTGTAAATAAAGAGTGAAAATGTGATTTTTTTTTTAATTATAGAATGATAAA
Organism: Trapa incisa; assembly: GCA_030064435.1. Classification (NCBI taxonomy): domain Eukaryota; kingdom Viridiplantae; phylum Streptophyta; class Magnoliopsida; order Myrtales; family Lythraceae; genus Trapa; species Trapa incisa. Next base: position 18,484,088 of record CM057785.1, on the reverse strand, counting down.
TAATGGGTATGGCAAAAAAATCAATGGAATTGAGAATTTAGTAGATTATAATTTTATAAAACTAAGGGATCATATAAAAAAATCCAAATTTGGTGTGTTTATGCTTGTAACCTAAAGTTTATTTTTATTAAGAAATAGGTTAAATTTTTTTCATCATGTCAATTACGTGACAATCTATCCTCCAATTATTTTTACAAATTTTCTAAAAAAATTTAAAATTTCTGATAAAAAGAATATTAGCTTCAACTGATAATCATTATGAAATGAGTGTTTTTCAAAGTTTTAACTTAATTGATATATTTTTATTTGAGCAAAAAAAATAGTTTGTCACTTTAAAACTAGCATAATAATTTAGTTGGTATAAAATATTTTAATCAAATTACAATTTAACATATGTAATACTAAAAAAAATTAGGAATAAATACAATATTTCTTATAAATTTATTTAATAATATTTTGTTAAATATAATACCAATATTTTTTAATAAATAAATAATGATATTGAGAAAATCATAAAACATTATTTGAAATTAATTATTATTTTATATAATATAATAAAATAATATAAATATCTTATAAAATATAAAATATTTGCTAAAAAATTAAGTTAGGGATCTATATTTTCTTTATAAATATAGTAGTTCTAATGGAAGTCAAATAATACAAACCGAGCGAGCAAATTTTGCCCAATTGAAGATTAATTGTAATTTTCTGAATGTACGTGAATCGAAAAAATTATGTGAAAATTACAAGGTTAAAAATAAAATATATAATACAAGAAATATCTTCAAAATATGAGACTAATCTTACTTATCTCAAATACAATCTATCGTATGTGGTTAAAGCCTAAAAGCCCTAACGACTTTAGTTCACTTTTGTTCTTGGTTTTATCTTGAAATTTTCTAGTTTTTTTTTTATTTTGATAGACGGGGTTTACATGCACATAAACGTACAAAAGTCGGGAAAAAGTGGCTTGTGGCCACTTGAATAGCCTCAATCAGTGGTCTCTAACTACTATAATTTACGTTTTAGTTAGCTTAGTCACTTAGCCCGCGATTTAAGAATTAAATGATTTAATTCTTTATTAAATCAAGCAAGACTGAACGTTATGGAAAACTAGTGGAACAAGGGACTAACTGAATATTTTTCAGCTCTCGAAGTTTATCGAGGCCATCAGAATTGAGTTGTGAAATAGTTGCCCTATTTTAGGTCACCAGAGATCGAGTATTGTGCGATCTCACTGGCACTGGTAGAGACAGAGTTGAGTGTCGAGAGAGGTGGCAATAAAAAGCTGAGATCCTCAGCTTTGTAGGGGTACTTAGACTGGCGTTATAGGTGGTTGCACGGAGGAGCTAGGCTCTCTAGTAGCAAGGTCGCCGAAATTGGGAGCAAACGATGGTTGAGAGAGAATTTCAACAAAATCTGATGAGTGAACAACCCCAATTTATATGGATTTGATCTATACTTGTGTGGCTATCTATCCATAAACTTCTCTTATTAATCCATAGTCTATGGTGTTGGCAATAAATTAATCTCTCTAAGCAGTGGAGTCAATGATTAGAGATGTGTTGTTGAGTTAAAACAGAGCATTTGGGTCTGAGAGTCGGGTTAGGAAGACGACACACGTATGCGTGTGCCCGACATTACACGATGTCTGGTTTGCACAGTAACAAATCGGTTTCCGGTAAATTTATCAGTCGATTTGGTGGTTTTTTACCTAAACCCTTTTTTCGCCCGGTTCTTGGAAAAATAAAAATACCTAAAAATTATATATTCAATTTCTTATTGAATGAATTAAAGAAACGCTCCGTTTGGATTTATTTTTACCCCTTTAAAATTTATGGTTGTAACTCCACACAACTCAAACCCAGTTCAAATCGGTTCTCTCCCGATTTTCATCCAATCTTTTACTACATGTCTTGAAACACTCCTAAAGATTTCTCATGACCCTTTCTCATATCTCTTGGTCTCTCCATCGATCCCTTCCTTCTTTCTAGTTCAATTTCATTTCTCGGTTTAATGTTACTCTCCCGATTCGATCCCACTTTTTGGTTCAACTCGGTCCAATTATCTAGTTGGGATTTTTCGATCTTACGGTTGAGAATTGCAAAGAGAGTGGATGTGATTTGCTAGTAAAATAATTTGTGCGAACCTAGAATGGAAACAACTTCGACCGATATATGAACCTCACACCAAGATCGATCGACAATTGAGATCAACTCAAATAGGAGTTCCTTAATAGGTTCTACAATACAAAAATGCACAGTGAGTAAGATGGAAGTTACTAGCATTAGCTGAAGGATGAGCCAGTCATGGACTACATTTAGAGGTGGAGAAATCTTTTCCTCAATTGCAAGGATCGTCTGTCCAAGCTTTCTGCGATCGACATGTGCATACAAGGTATGCATAGGGGATTGCACTATATCTTTTAAGGAATTGAATTGCAGACGTTCAAAGAGCTCGCAACACAAGCTCACGATATGGAGTTGAGCATCAAGGTGAGCAGAGCACATGGACCTTGTAAACCCTGTTTTCTCAAAACAAGAAAGTCATACATAAGAAACATAAAATTTTGAGAGAAAACTATAGTTTAAAGTGAACAGGAATTGATAAATAGAAACCAAAACGAAAATTTGAACAATCTCAAGTGATCAATGAATATTAAAAAATTAAGTAAAAGGATTATGAATTAAATTGGATGTGAGAACTAGACCGATTTAGGGTGAATTGGACTTGAACTGGGTTGAACCAGATTGAACCGCTCGGTTAGTGTCTAAAAGCGCTCGCCAATCAAAGTATGACAAGTGTCCTCAGTCAACAGTGAGCTGAGAAAAATCCCTGTCAACAGGGCTGACCAATGAGAGGCTAACACGTGAAAAGGATGCTAGGTCAGCGGCCAACTAGGATATCCAAGAAAGGTCGACCAATCAGTAGTCAATATATGACAAGACCACGTTGGATGGGCACAACCAATGAGATAAGTACATGCGACAATGACACAGTGTGTTAGGTGGAAAATTGACTAATTTAAATTAACCAATCAAAGGACGCCACGTGGCATAGTAATCGGGCGGACACATTCAGTTAATTGCCACGTAGAGCGGCCAATAGAAGGTCGTCACATGTCTAGTTAACAGGTCAACGAAGAACTCAAACGCTCATTAGCACGTTGCATCAGCAACGCCAGCCAATCATGGTGCATCATGTGGCAATTTGCATGTGCGAAGCTCGCACACACAAGCATAGTGTCGTCTTTAACCTATGATCAGTTGGTAAAAGTAAGGGTCAAACGGATATCTTAACTCTAGTGGCCAATAAATCTCTCTGACAAGGCCTTAAATCGGATAGTTAACGGGCGACTGATGGATGGATGGATAGGCATGTCAGTCCCCGAGATTTTTATATAAAGAGTTTCACTCAATTCATCATTTTCAACACTCAAAAGCTTGAAAAATATTAACTACTTTATTTTACAATCACTCTCGAACCATAGTTCTGACTTGGACATTTTTCTTCACCTTAGAAGGTGGATTTGGGTTATCTAGATTCTTGCAAAAGTTCTCTATATGACTACACCCTCTATTTGCATTGAGGATTACCATAGAAGGGCCGATGAGCTCGCATAGTACTGCTACTGCTTTGTTCGTCTACAACCAAAAAAATCCAAGGTTAATTCGAGTTACCATCAGGCCAATACGACCAAAACAAGCCATTCATGCATTCACTAATGAAGTCCACATTTTCACTGCACCGTATTGGTAAAGTCTACACTGTCGCCTTTTGCCGAAATTTTCACTGCACCGTATTGGTAAAATCTACATTGTCGCCTTTGGCCAAAATTTACCGCAATGCTTAAGCCATCAATTGATATACGATTCTACATTAAATAGAACAATCATTTGCCATTAAAAGCTCCGGCCACTAGGTATTCACCCGTAAGTAATCGAACATTTTTTTTCTATATAATATTTTTCCGTTTTTAAATTTATTTTTAAACCAAATTAAATTGTTTAAAAAATGAAATAATCCTATGTAAATAGGGAATATGATTAGAATTATATTAGTAATTAATTGAAAAAGTTTAAAATCAAATTGATTATAATTAAAATTGAATAACTAAATTATAATTTTAAAAAATTTGTGAATTAAATTACAATTTTTGAAAATTGGAAATTTTATTGCAATTAATTAGTGAGAATTCAAGTATGCAATTAAAAATAATAAGAAATTAATAATAAAAATGGAAAATTTTAGAATATTAAGGAATTAAAATAAAAATTGGAGAATTTATTTTAATATATCAAAATTTATACACAAATTTACTCACACAATATTAATAAATAAAATTTGATTTTTTAATATTATATATTTTGCCCGCCAAGTTAGAGTTCACGAAATTTGTTGTGTATGAAAAAAAAATTTTAAAAGTTATCAAAAAAAAGATATTAAATCATTAAATTTTGATTAATTGTGTCCATGTGCCAGGGAGGCCTCTCTTCATGAGCCTTGAGAACCTCCCAATGTTAGTCAAAATTTGGCATTTTTTTAAATAACTAAAAAAAAGACTAGAGGCAATTAAGAATATGGGGCGTCACGCTACCCAAAACCACAGAGCATTCTGTTTAAGAACAGCTGCAGTTAGTCCCTCGGCTGCATCATTTTGAAGCATACTCTTTTGCATCAAGCAAGGGCAAGCTAAGCACTAGAAGATCAAAGGGCAGGAGGGGCTGAAAGTGGAAGGCAGCTCTCAGAGGTTTTGCAGAATATGTGCACACAAGTTGTTCAGGACGGTAGTCAGCTCAGTGGAAATCTACATGATCAGCCTCATCAGCCAAATTGTGTTCTTGATTTTCCAAGTTTCTGCCTGCAAGAGGAAGTTCAACAGAGACTTAGGGGCCAAATGTGCTCAACATTTCTACTCTCATGTTTATTGTAAATATACTGCATAAATAGAAAGGATTTTCCCACCATTTAATCTGATCAAAACAGAAGACAATGTATGCAAATAGAAACTGAAAACAAGTCCCATGTAGCATATACTCCAAGAATACTTCTTTGAATATAACTGCCCCAACTAATAAAGTGTATGTCTGCAAGAAAATATGGTGCAATATAGAAATACTAACCAAAAAGAATCCTTTTCTTGGGCTAAAAGCTCTTCGAATGAAATGTCAGGAAGATTTGCATCTTCAGACTCCAATAGCTTGCTCAGCTTTGTCTTTAACTCCAAGCAGGCACTGATTTCAAGCATCTAAACACATAGACGATGTGAGAGGTACTCCTAACTGGTACAATAGATAGGCTATCAACAACAAAATCAGATAAATGTTATTGGGAACTAATACTTCAGAAATGCCCCTTTCAATTCTAGGCATTCAATGCAGCATAGGCAAGTGCATCATATGCTGCCATATATATTCTGCTAAAAGAACCCTGTCCACAACCCTTCCCAAAAAAGGTGCCCTTCCAATATCTTCCACCAAAAGTTCAATTGCACTCAAGAATATAGTATAGAAAGAATCTCTTTTGAAGAGCTCGAAGATGAACTTATACTTTAGCAGATTCAACTCAGTCCTTTGCAGCAGGTTTTCCTTTCTTTTTTCCAGCTTTTGGAACCATTGTTTATGTTCCCATCTAAAATTTCACTAAAATGGCAAAAAAGAAAGCAACAATTTGGTACCTTCTTGTAAGCTGGTGAGAATTTGAGCTGCCGTTGAAGCCAATTATAAACAAAAGTATCTTCCTCAAGTCTCTTCTTTTCTAACTCAAGCTTGTATATCTTATACACCTGGGGATCAGCACCATTTTTAGAGGATGTAAATAGAAAACTACATGATAGGAAAGTCAAATTTGCAAGTTCCAGAGCAAAGACTTGCTTAGGAACTCGGTTAGATGAGGACCAATCCGACTTTAGAAGAAGAGCCTTAGCTATTGAGAACTTGCCGTGAATGATCTCAGATCTGCACAAGATAGTGAATAAAGATAGGATGCATATCCAGTACCAAGGAAAACTAACCATAAACATTTGATTTCTCATATGTAATGGGCATTGGCTTCCATATTTATGAAAATCATTATAATGAACATTTTAAAACATCTTTTTTTTTGCCCATAAACATATTATCAAGCATCATCTTCCATTATTCCAGCATTCCAGAGTACTAGTACTGAAAATCTGAAAACCAGATTAAAAGCCTTTTTAAACACAAAATTTATCATATTTTTAAATTTTAGCATGAAATTTCTTACATATCATAATAGTACATGTTTTGTACCCTTTAACAAATTTTTATCTAAATGGCATACAACTAACTGCACATGACCCATTTAGACAGAAAGAAATGGCATTATGCTATTTTTGTTAAATGGCACAAAGATTGTGCTATTTAAGATACACAAAAATGTTTGAACTAAATTTGAAAAAGAAAAGGAAACTATATGCTTACATAGGTTATTAAGTGACTTACTTGTGCTCTAACTCATTTTTAGCCTCCACCAAGCAATTAGTAAATTGGCCAACAAATGATAATGGAGCTGCTTTACTCATTAGACAGCAAAAATGATTAAGTCAAATGTACTTGGAGCTATATGGTTCCATATCAAACTCACTCTTTCAGAAGATAAATAGTTCTTCCAGTGACAATAAAAAACTATATACCAAGGGAGCTGAATCAGCAAACATATTCAGCATACAACACACAATCTTGTAATTGCACGTTTTGCTGCAAATAGTCCCAATTGAAACTGATTCCAATCTACCGGGCAAAAAAATTATCCAAATCCTCCTAGAAGATTTTGACATGCCAATTAAAGGTATCATCTCACTTTGCTTTCAAGACAAGCAAAGATTTTCCATTGGAAATAATCAACACAAAGGATACACTTCATTTAGAAGGAACATACAGTTACCCATCACAAGTCGTCAACCACATTTGAGATTTAACTAATCGCAGGGTAAGACAAAGCATATAAATGTTATAAAAGATCACGGGATGAAGCAACTCAAATTATTCAAAATCCCAAAAAGATCTTCACTTTTTGTCTCAGAAGAAAGATTCACAGTGCATACGAATTGCAAAAGCAACAAAAGAAACTAAGGCATTCCCTTTCAAGCAAGGCAACTAACCTGGGCAAGCGTCAGCCCGATGGATTCGTTGGACTTCACGACTTGATCGTACTGCTGCTTCATCCTCCTCTGAATTGCACTGCCCGATGAGGTAAACAGGTATAAGCAAATCAGTTCGAGCTTGCCCTGCGAAATCGGCTCAGTACCCAGCTGGGATTTCTCCGCCTCGTTCTCATCAGACTCATCCACACTCTGCTCATCTTCCCTCTCCAGGTCCGCTTTCTTGCTCTTCTTCTTCGACCTCTTTTCTTCTTCCGGTGTCCGAGATCCTGATACGTGTCCGTGTCGCCGCACAGGCCGCCCTCCGACTGCGATTTCGCAAGATGTAGAACTTTCGGGCAGTCGTCTTCGGCCGCAGGCTCGGACAGAGTCCCGCTGAGCTTGCTAAAAAGAGAGAAATAGATGAAGAGAAGGGAGGCAGTCAGGAGGGAGGCGGTCAGGTATAGGAAGGTAACCATGGAATCTTCTGTCCCGTACTCCATCAGCTAAACTCTTCACGCAGGTAACAGATTATCAAAACATCGGAGGAAAAAAAACAGGGTGGTCAAGTGAAGTCCTTTCTGGGTGTTTTCAAGATTGATGGGGGAAGAGAGGAGAACTTAGCCGCCCCTGAAACGCATCATTCAATACTAGCGTCTTCATTTGATTGAAGTATGGAGGAATGCTTCATAGTTCATAGATAAGGGTGTGTGTCTGTTTGTGTAATTATGTACAACTTCACCGCTCCAAATGCTGCCGAGCCCAGCAAGATTCAAAGGAATCCATTATGTTACCAAGATGGTAAAGATGGGAACTTGATAGTTTGTTTTATCAGCTGCAAGCGACCTCAACAGAGAGTTTCTTCATTACATTAGGGCACGGGTCTCCACCAAACATCTCAGGAGTTAAAGGAACTGCAAGAAGAAAGGAGAGAGCAAAGTTTGGATCAGCACATGGAGACTGAATCTTTTTGTTTCAGGCACTGTCTTTTCATCTTAAAGAAAAACAGAGAGGAAGGAATGAGAAAATGATGGGTACCCTTTGTAAAGCATCCTATGAGTGGAATGCATGACAGCTTCTTTTCCGCAGGTTCCCGCATGTGTCCCAAAGCTGGCAAATTTAACCTTTGAGATCTGGGAGCATGATAAGTGTGCCTTTGGCCTCAAGGCCTTGTTGACTTTATGGGAAGCCAGCACCCGATGGTTTACGAGCGTGTGCTGCCTCTCGTAGATATCCTCATATGTATGCGAGGTATTTGTGCTCATACAATGTAGAATTAATTTTGGGATTTGGGTTCGAATTTTGTCGTACATCCACTGAACATTATTCTATATATATATATTGATACAACACCACAAATGCGTTCAATTAATAGGCTAATATTTAGGTATACACTAAAATTAATTCGACTTAATAAGTTAATTTAGTGTACAAGATATACTTATTATTTTTCTAAAAATTAAAAGTTTATTAATGAGTAAATGGTGATAAAAACTAATATTTAATATAAAAGAATTTTTAAAATAAAATAATATTACACATTATAATATAAGTTTTTTTCTTAAAAATTAAAAATTTTAAAATTTTATTTATTAAGTAATTTTACTCACTCCATTATATCACTTTTATAAAATTTTAAAAAAATATACAATTAAAAACTTTTATAAAATTTTGATCGAATAATACCATATCTTTAAACTATTATTTTGAACAAAAAAAAGAGATTAATAAATTAGATAAATTAGTAACCTAAATTTTACCGACAAGGGATGCTAGATATGGGATTTGAGCCACAAATGTGGAAAATTGTTAATCTTCTTTTTTCTTTACAACGTGCACATCTCAAAATATTTTTTCTTCAAATGTTTATCTCCTTCTTGGAAGTTAATTCTTTAATACCATGTATGAGAAGGGGTAAAATCCTTGATAAGGAAATACTGCTGGTGGGATATGTTAATTCCTTAATACCATGTGTCAAAAGGACACGATCTTCCTTCCTGCAACAGGACAACTCTCATCTGTCTGTAATACTAATACTGCTGGATGAAATTATTCTCATTGCAGATCTCTTTTACAGATTCGTCCAGATCGTCAAACTTTATATTGGAGTGCTACTTAGCCAAAAGAAGTTGAACAATTGTCAAGACAATTTCTTTACAATCCGTACAAGTAAGACTCCCTAAATTCTTGGCAATCATGATGTAGTAGGTTGAGACTCCCTAAACTCACCCGTTAATACTTTTTTGTAGTTGGTTGATTCTTTATTTTTTTTAATTTTGAAGGTTACCATAGGTCTCAAGATTTGAAAGCTAACCGTACAATTTAGCAGATTGTTGAAATTGTATCTGAAAGTCAGAAATATAACCAGTAAGCACTGTTGCATACGCTAATATTGATCTAGGTTATGGTTGGATTGAAGGATTTGATGGGAGAGATGTGGAGGTATAGATGAATCTCTCCATCCTTATTTCCAATCCCTCCAAAAGTGGGGAACGAGGAATTAGGTAAAAATAACAATTTGATCCCTTAATATAATAATAATAATAATAATAATAATAATAATAATAATAATAATAATAATAATAAATATTAAATTTATAGTTGTATTTTCTTATGAATCTCTCTTCCCCTCCTCTCCATAGTATTATCCAAACTAGGTTTATCTTATCCCTATGAATCCCTTCCTTTCCAAATCCTTGCACTCCAAACACCTGAATTCAAACATATTCTTATAATCTTACTTACATAGCATCAATCCTACTTGAAGAATAGTTTTGATTCTTTTGACTTAAATAAACAGGTTGGTCAATTTGCTAGAAGATATAATGGATGGAAGCAGAATACTTATATTTGTGGATACAAAGAAAGGTTGTGATCAGATCACTTGGTAGCTCCGCACCGATGGCTGGTCAGCTCTTTGTATCCACGGGGATAAAAGTCAGGCTGAAAGAGATTGGGTCCTCTCTGAGTTCAAAGCAGGAAAGAGTCCTTTAATGGCTGCAACTGATGTTGCAGCCCGTGGTTTAGGTTTGTTATTTCCGATCCACGGAAACTGGAAACCAGTGTGACCTTGTCCTCTTTGCCACTGGGCTTCTATCATTGCACATTCCTTTTCTGCACATGAATAAACATACCGTGCTCTCATATTATCTGATGGCAGATGTGAAGGAAGTAAAGTACGTCAACAACTATGACTTTCCTGGATCGCATGAAGACTATGTCCATAGAATTGGTAGAACCTGGAAGAGCCGGAGCAAAAGGGACAGCATACACTTTCTTCACTGCTGCAAATGCTAGGTTTGCAAAGGAGTTGATAAGCATTCTCAAGGGAGCGGGGCAGAAGGTCAGCCCTGAATTGGCAGCTATGGGTCGTGGTACTCCTCCCCCTCCAGGTCTGCTTAATTTAATATTCCCTTTCCAGGAAATTAATGGTCCATCTGCCACTATGACCAGGCCAAGGTGGCTTTCGGGACAGGGGAAGGGGCTTTGGTGGTCGTTCTTAGGACTGATATATCCTTCACTGTGGATGGGAAGGGAGCTGCAAAATACAGTAACTCTGTCTGATTTGATGAAAAATTTGAGGGAAAGTTAGATTAGTTGTCCTTGTTAACAGCATCTTCCTAGAGTCAATTGAGAAGGTACTGTTCTTGAGGTTTCAAAATGCAATTCTTTACTACCTATGGAACACATGCACATCTAGAACTAGGCGATCCTGCTAGCATGGTTCCATTTCTATCTCGGTCAGACATTCTATGACAGTATGCAGTTCTCAAGAATGTTGCATACCAAACTCTTAGTACATGGTTCCAGGTCTCATGCGATTTATCACTTCGCTTGTTGTTGGTTATATTATACCATTATTGTTTGTGTTAATTGGTGAATACTGATTCTATAATTTATTACAAGTATAGTTAATATTTATTGATTTTCCTATAATAATAATAATTTTATATTATGGTAAAATCCTTAGTAATATATATTTTTATATATATATAATTTGTGTTATAAGACAATTATTAATAATATAATTTTTATCATAAATATATAATATAATCTATTATAGAGGGTGGCAACGACCAGGCTTCAGGGCTTGGGCGTAGAAGTTGGACTTGGGTTTTGTGTACAACTTAGTGTTTGGGTCTAATCTGACTCAAATTGGGTCCCGTACTATTATTATCTGATTCGAATAGTGGTCGGAATTCGATTTGAATTAGACCCACTTTCCCAATATCTTATTCGAGTGATGACAGGTTTCTCCAATGGAAGGGTGAATACACTTATTTTTAAATTTTATTGATTTATATAATTTGTAATAATGATTTTTATAAATTTTTATATAATTATATATAATTTTATAATTATTTATATATTTTAGTATATATAATTAATAAATTTTATAATTAAAAATTATTATTTTTATATATAATTTTAATAAATAGTTAGTTATTTATAATAAATAATTTAATAATTTTATATTATTCTAATTTTATGTAACTTAATTAAATAAATATTTATTTGTAGAAAAAATAATTTAGTATAATTAAGTATAGATAAATAATTATTTATGTACAATATTATTAACTTATATATAATGTATATTTTATATAATTAAAAATTGTAAATTTGATGTACAAATTATTTTATTTAAAATAATATCAATTTATATATAATTATTTTTTTAATTTGATGTACATTAGCTATTTTATGTGCAATAAAATTAATTTATATAAATTAAATAATTTAGTATAATGATGTATAATATAATAACTTATATTATAATTAGAAAATTATTATTTTATTTACTAATGTGTAATATTATTAATATATATAATGTAAATAATTTAATACAATTTAAACATTTAATTTTATATAAAATAATTATTTTAGTGTAGTAAATTAATTTATTTAAATTAAATAATTTAAAATAATTATGTATAATACTATAATATAATAATTAACCAATTATATGAAATGCATATTTTTTTTTATAATTATAATATTTTAATATTATATAAAATTATTTTATATACAACAATATAAAGGCAGTATAAGTGCATTTGGTCATTTAGTACGTCGATAAACTATATGAGCTTTATGCGCACGTATATCGAGTCAGTAGAGTAAAATAGGTCTTGTCCCATAAATCGGATACAGAGTATGGCTAGAATTTGAGAGTTGGATTATTGATTTCCACTAAAACTCGGGTAGATGCGACAAGCCTCTATCAAGGTATACGATAAAAATGTTTCGATTCACTAGTAGATCAGTCGAGTATTGGTATGTGATGGTTTGATCCCTTTTTATGATAAAAAATGGCAATTGATGTGTGAATATTATGTGAATTTTGGATAATGAAATAAATAATAAAATTAAAAAATCGATTGTTGTAGAAAATTTTCCATACTGAGTATATATTCATTCCCCTCCTTTCACCCTTTTCATGAACACTTAGAGAAGTCAGGTTAAGAGTAATTAAAGCCCCAAGCAAAGGCTCGAATCCTCAAGTCACGTTCCACATCACAAATTTCAATCATATTTTAGGAATGTATGTCTACACGCCTTTGCCTTCTTCGGACCATCAAGGTAGAATTGTGAGGATGGTTCAGGGAAGGGTGGTGGGTTGATCAGAGGACCCCGACCAAATTAAGTCGGGGTATGACATACTATAGTTACCGAAGAAACCAAATCTAACATTGTTCATGTAACTTGATTTATGTAGTGAATTTGCCATCCAAGTGACGCGGGAGTACACTCATCGAGAGACATTCGAAAAATACTCTAGGACGAACATGTCCTGAATATAATTGTGAGTAGGTTTATAAACTATGAGTTCTATTTAATTGATCGTGGTCATTTACATATTTTATGTCAAAATTTCAAAACGTAGAAAGTATGATATGATTTCCTAAGATAAGTAGATATATGAAATGTACACGTTAAGCCATGAATTGGATTAATGACCATGATTACATGAGAAAAAACCATGACTATTTAATTATGTTGAGATTTTTTCTAAAAGAAAAGGAGAGTTAGGCTCTATGTTTATCAATTAATTAAATAAAGAAAATAATGATAAACTACTCGAATAAATGTTACGAGAGAATGAGTAGTGAGGTATGTCAAATAGGATACGGAACCTCGTGAATTAAAAATAATGTGATGTATTGATTGTGATGCATGCATAAGAAGTTTTATTGTTGTATTGTATCCTTTGTGTGATATGCTTGTTTGAGTGAATAAGTTATGATGCTGACATGGTACCTGAAATAAGAAGTGGTATTGATGTATAGGGAATAACGAAAGTGGTGATACAAGGGAAGAGTGGCTTTCAGAAATTCCCATGATCCATGAAGGTTTATGATTGGGGTCCACACAACCCTTGTGATTCGGTGTAGGTTGAGTGGATCAAATGATGCAGAATGTCAAATGACATATCATCGACATTTGTATAAGGGAGATAGTTCATCAATGTTATTTCAAGTGAGTGCAGTTATATAATGCACAATACTCTAATAACCTTGAGTTGCTCATGTGTGAGCCCTCATGGGATACGATGGCCGGACCACTACGTGGTGACGTTGACATGGCATGAGTTCCATCAAGGATGATGCGATGGGGAAGGTCATATAGGATGACCCCATGAGTGCATAATACGTACACACAATTACCTCTCTAACCCTGTGGTTGCACTCACAAATGGGTGACCTACGGGGTATTGTGTTTATTGTTGTAATGAATTGAGTGTGAGATAAGAGATAAAATCTGAGATAACCAATACTAGAAATTTGCAATAAGTAATATGAGGAAAACCTATGTTCTTGGAAATAAACCTTAATACGAAAATTTAGTAAATACCGGTGGTAAGCCATGTTGTGGCTTGACTTTGGTAAATACACTCAATGGGTTGTGAGCTTATCACCTCCCCTAAAATATTTTAGGTGTGTAGAAATGTGCATTTAGTAGTTTACACCAGCTTCAACTTCCAAACCACACTAACGAGGTACATGACTTAAAGTGTGTGCACAATGTTTAATTTTAACATATGAGTTGTACTATTCTTGAGCCTAATTTGTAACTGATTTTGGGCCTCACTCTACGTTTTATAAAAGTTTATATTTTTGCTAAAAATCTTGCATGTTTTGTATTGAGTCTTACTTCATGTCAAATCTACTTTGATGAAATTACCCATCATTGTAGCGTCGAGTGAATGTGGCGATTGCCATGAGCACCCCAACCCAGGAATTTAGGTCGGGACGTGACAATAATGGATGGCAGTTAGCTGTGACGGGTTTCTCAACATACGAGAGTCGAGTGAATTAAACCTGAATGGAAAAACTATAATTTTGGAAAAATTACAAGGCATCATATGAGTACTAAGCTAAGGTTGAAATTGACCCAGAAATATTCTTTGATTTTTGTATAGGACTTCGATAACTCTCATGCGGGAACCACACCTTTCAAGATGAATGAAAACACTGTTGGGACAAACAAGTATTGACTACAACGATGAATGAGATTGCCGACTTTGCATTTGATTGAATCGATATTGCCTATGCTCACCTTTTTATAAATGATTATATGAATATTTGAAGAACATTTTTTTTTAAAATCTAGAAAAGATAACAAGAAAGCTATTATAAAAAAATTGGAGACATCTCGATCGATCTTGAAAAGAGGGCTGAGATCCAATAACATAGAATAGAGTGATGTAACTTGATGGTTATAAAAAAAAGAGTAGAAGGGGCATATGACCCATGTTTACAAAAAAGAGACTAGGTTTAGGAAAATGAGACTAAGACTATATCTACAAAATGAGTGAAGGCTCATATTTAAAAAAAAGGGACTTAGGTCCACCTATTTAGAAATGGCATAATACTCATAGTGTAGGCCGTGAGTATTATGATGTAGGCCACGCTATTTTACCAAAAGAGGCATAAGACCAGACGTGTATGATAGGGGCTAATGTCCATATCTATAAAATGGGTTATGCCACTAGTTAGGAAATGGATATAAGACCCGATGTATATGAATGAGGATACGACTGACCCATGTTGTATAAGTTAAGACCTACATACCAAATATGTGAATTAAGGTCTAATTAGGAGTATGGACGTCAATTCATGTAAATTTAAGAAATAACAGGATATGTCCTGAGATAAATTTTTAAAATAGGTAGCAATCCAACACTATATGACTTATGATATATGCATGTATTTTCCTTGAATAAGGAAATAAGGCTTGAAGTCCCTACCATATGTCATGTTTTATGATAGAAGGATTAGCCAAATAGCAAGCTAATCCTTAATTACTTTGACATCATTTGCATGACATTTGCATTGAGTATGGTTATAATATAGTGAATTCCTCTCGACCGGTTATTTGTATTCACATGAGCTTGTTCTTGTTGGTGTTCTTGGTACTTTGTGTTACTACACAATATGAACATTATTGTTCATTATCCCTAGGCCTAATAGCCTTCATTTATTCCAAACTTTTCATTTGTTTACAATTAGGTACCTAAAGTTATTTTTCTCAAATTGAGTTCCAAAACTTTTAAAATTTATCTTAGGACCTCAATTTATTCAAATTCACAAAAGGGGTTTAATTTTCCAAATTTTCAATTTGGTCCCCATACTTTTCCAAAATTACCATTTTGCCCCTCTTTACAAAAATGGTAAGTTTTGCCCCAAAAAATTTAAAAAATTGCCCAATTGGCCCTCTAACATCTTTGTCATGCCTAATTGGTCCTCAATTTTATGAAATTGTACTTTAGTCCCTCTAATTTTTGAAATCCCCAAATTTCCCTCAATTCCCTCTCCCTCCAATTTCAAGCTTCTAACTCTCCCGGATTTGATTTCATCAAATTGACTGACCAAATGAGTTTAATTTTTGAAATTAAAGTTAAATTGGAGTTCCTACACCTTCATTCGATTCAATTTCACTTTGAATCACACGATTTGGTGTCGGAATGAGCTCAAACGGAGCTTTGCTGGAAAATTGGACTTAGAGAGAGAAAGCTTTGAAAGCTTACCGTTGAGGATGCGACGGTCTAAGCTTTCGATTTGGGCAGATAGCTCTCGTCCTGAGGTTTCTTCTAGAATCAAGAATTGCATCATTTGATGTCAAATTGTGTGAGAATTTAGTCATCGAAGTTCTGCCGGTTCTCTCTCAAGCACCGATCGAAATTTACAGAGGTGTGCCAATCGTAGGAGGGTTGTGGAGTCGTTGGGAAGGCTTGGTTTTGCCTAAGGAGGGCTCGAATTGGTCAATTTCAGCTTGGCCTAAATAGGGCAACTTCGGTTCGCTGGTGCTACTTCAGTGTTTGATCATGCCGATGCTTCTCCAGCGACCCTTAGAGCAAACATAGACTAAATGAGTGTAGCTGACCTCTCCTAGGTTCTAAAGAACCCGACCTCACCTTGTTTGGCTAAGAAAAATGCCTAAGTCGGAGCTCTAGTTCGAGCTTCACTAGAAACTGGAGCAATTGAGAGAGAATGGAGTTTTCAAGTGTAGAGAGGATAAATGAGGAGGGGCTCTTTATTGACTCCTTAAGAGCGGTCATTCATTTCCTGAAACTCCCTGGCCAGAGTCTTTTCAGTGTCGCCAGCACTGCGTGATTTTTCAATGAGTGAACACTGTTTTCATCTATAGGAAGAAGACGACATTGTTCTGAACCGGACCTGACCGGTCCGAATCGGGTTCAAAACTTTAACCTATCGGTTCACCTCCAATTCGACTGAATTTTTCAAATCTAAAAATTTATAAATTCATTTTCTATAGAATGGTGTCTTCAAAACTAAAATTTAAAATTTTTAAGCCACCTAAAAAATGAATTTAGCATTCGGTTCAATAGTGGTTAAAACCGGTCCAAAATAGTTCATTCCGGTTCAGATTCGGTTCACCTGAACCGGTTTGATTTTCATCTCCAATACAACCTAAAGTCCTTTTTCTTAACTTTTGTGTCTCTTTAGGTCACTCGGGATCCATAAATTTCTTGGTTTTCCCGACTCACTTCATAAACCGGTTTAATCTAATTGAATCCGGTTCATCTAAACCGGTCTGGTTTTTCTCTTCCAATTTGTCCTAAGGTTTTTTTTCCAAGACTGTATGAACTTTTTGGGTCACTCGGGAGTTGTAAATCTCCCAAATTACCCATTCTCTAATGATCGAGTTTGTGAACTAGTTTAGTGTTTCTCACTCGGTTTAACCAGTTCTTTTCCCTGTTTTCCTTAACTCAAAGGGTGGGGTTTACAACTCTCCCCTCCTTATAGGAGTTTTGTTCCCAAAACTAAATCAACTTTTTTTTTTCATTCTGAAATAACCTTCCTTAATGTTAACTTGAACATGTTAATACTTTGGTCATTCTTCCACTTAGACCACTATAAATTATGCGCATCAGGAAGTTCCTTTCCTTTACATTATTTACTCCTTCCATGGAGTTTAATATGTCTTGCCTGCGATTTCAAAGGTAGTTCCCTAGGTTCACATCTTCCTTTGCTTAGGGCAAGATTCTTACCCTTGAGGTTCTTACTCAAAATTTCCAGTTTGGGAGTTCCAAGATGCCTAATCGTTACTGTGTCTAGTTATTCTTTGCATCGTTGAAACTCTTAACTATGTGTTCTTTCGAGCATCACATACTTGTTTTTCATAGGGTTCAGAGTTATTACTCCTTTATCCTATTTTGACCCTTCCTTCATTCGTCATTTTTTTTAGTTTCGGTCAATATTTTGTTTGACCTCATCATGCTTATCAACTAGCTCTTCCTTACTTGAGTCACATTTTATTTTTCGAAACTGTTGTGCTTACATTTCCCTTACAACATGACACATTCCAGAATTTGTCTCTGTCCATTAAATTCCTATAACACTTTTTTGAAAGTTGTTTGCAACTTATAACCTTTTAGAGTTCGTATATCTTCATCCCTCTTTTGTTTAGTAATATTCCTTGACTACCTTTACCATTATCCAATCAACTTACATAATAGTGTTGATTTTCCTTACCCATTCGTCCTTTCAAAACTTTCTTATTGGGTTTTTTCGGTTCAAATCATTTGGGCGTGGACCACAATTAGCCTTGATATTAGTGGTCATTAACTTTAGTCACTTCTTAATTGGAGGAATTTCCTCTGCATGATTTATTAGATGTATTTTATTCCATTCTCCTTTTTATGGGCAGTCCTCCCCTTTCTTACTTGTACATCATCTTTTGACAATATCTTCTGACTTACTCATTCCTTGGGTTTAGTTTACTTCTTAGGTCCTCATGAGTACTTTTCCTTGGTACTTGATTTTTTTGTCTCAACCAACATTTTATTTGTGAGCTTATCTTTCTTTCCATTTTGGTTGGTTCCATTTCCTCTTAGTTGCGACACGTATGCTTTTCCAGGGCTTCCTTCCTTGGTAGGATTCTTTCCCTTTCTCCCAAAATTCCTTTTTTCATTCATTCTTTGGAAGTATCTAATCATTAAATGACATCCTTTGATGTCGTCTTTCCCATGCACCTTTTTTGGGAAATCTAGAGGTACTTCCTTGTACCATTTCCTTAATTCTACTTATATCCTGCACAAGTTTTTGGAAAAGTTTAGACATGGTTTGTTTCAAGACCTCTTTGTGCCAGACTTAATTAAAGTTCTCCTAGCTTTGAGTTTGGTCGTCAATTTGCTCTTGGCTAATGATCTCTTTAAGGATTTTCTCCATCCTTCTTTTCCAAATGTTTGGCCTTTCCATCTTTCCTTTCTTTACTAGAGTTTAATCTACGATCCTCACGAGGGTTAGTTCGTTACCTATCTCGCCCCTACAATTCACCTTGTCTAATTATCTTGATGCAGTTGTCCCTCAAGTCTTCTTATCCTTAATGACCATTCTATTGCCCTCTTTAGGGTGTAGTCCTTACTACTTCCGGGTCATCCTTAGGGCATCTTTTATTCTCCTTGACTATATTGTTATTATGGTTTCTTACTTCTACTATGTTGGTACAAAACTCCAATTTGACTTCTATGCTTTTTCCAAAGCAAGTCATGCTTATCATCCTGTGACATACCATTCGTCGTCAAATGCCTAGTTTGTCTTCTCTTGTGGAGGCATTTTCTTCCTTGCTCCGAGATGGCTGTAAATTTAAGGGAGAATTCTTTTCAGCAACCCTTTGTTCTGTTTGCAGTTTATCGAGGTCCCACCTTCAATCATTTTTCCTTCCTGCCACTATGTTAGGATCTTGAAGAGCTTTCCCCTAGATGTGGTTAAAATTCCAAGTAGGAGTCCTATTGCTAGGGATGGTATCCTTTCAAATTCCTATAGCTATGAGGGCACTATCCTTGGAAAGTATTGTTCTAAATCCTTGTGGTGTGGGACATTTCTTCACTTCATGTTCCATTTCCCTTACAACTTGTAATAGGTTATTTTATTGTCCAGTTGTTACTTCAAGTGTTCTCCTTGATGGTTTTCTTATCATGCTTTCTTTGCCTAATTATTCCCTTGATTTATTCCTCTATTTCGGATGGGAATCTCCTTGGTTTATGTGGTATCTAGGGTAACGCGAGTTTGTTTGTTTATCTTTCTTGGGTAAACTTCCTATAGCTTGAGGTGCAAGGTCACATCATTTTTTTTAGAGACAGTTTTAGTAACTTGGAGCTCTTTATTATTGGAGAGGTAGTACAATTGGTTGGGGTTTTAGCCCCGTTACAAAAAGCATTTACGAAACAAATGGGAAGTTATTGGGTTCTTGACATGCGCCCTTCTTAGTAAGGTTATAAGCCCTTGCTGGCGTTCCTGGCCTTAGGCTTGTCTTCCATCGTACTCAGGAATATGACCTCAAAAGATCCTGGCACCATCCTTCTGGATACTTCCCACTAATGTCTCTTTGGGACTTCTCGGGTATTTTAGGGTGATCATCCTACGGGGACAGAGAGTTGGGTGGTGTTGGTAACGCCGGTCCTCAATTTCTTGGTTCCTATCCTAGGAGCCATATGAAAATATTAAATTCCTTCATATTAGTTACTATCTTTTCTAGTCTTGATTATGTATTCGTGAAAACAGGCTCTAATACCACTCAAGTTGTCATGCCCCAACCCAGTTTGGTTGGATCCCCATGATCAACCCGTCACTCTCCCGTTTTACTAAGGGTTGCTCCTTTGTTTATAAACCGTCAAGAGTAAGATATCCTTTAAATCTGCACCTTTCCTGCAATAACATAAATCAAAATTGCATAAAATTTTCAATTGAACATACATGTCTTACAAGTGTATTAGCTGGTGGTCTTTATGGTAGGCTTTCCGGGTTTACCTAAAAGAGATATAGGAGAGGCGGTGAGTACAATAACTCAGTGAATTGGTCTCAAAATTTAATTTTTAGAAAAAATGTTTATTTTGGAGTGTGCTAGACTTTTATTTTCTTTTAAAAACCATTTATTTCAATTTTTGGTTTTCATCACCATTTCTTATTAACCACGGTGTGTCATCACCCAACACACATCCTTCATCATGAAGGTCAAATACACAATCGCAGGCCAGTACGTCCACTATACCCACTAATGGCATCGGAGCAACTTTACTAGCCACCTAGATAGAAGCACGTCCATTTCTAACCTAAGAATGAGTGGATGTTAGTGACATCCGACCCTCAATCCCATAACAATTCTTCGTGTCCGTATGAGGACAAAGACCTCATCCCGACCCCACCCCAGCCTCATTCGCTTGAAGCTATGTCAAGCTTCGTAAGGCCTCCTAGTATGACTAACTGCCATTATATCCACCAGGTCGTCTAGGACCCTAGGACACATCACTACCCTTCTTGGGCATCTTGAAGGTCTCGTAAACACAGTGTATCCACAATAAGTATTTTCACATCATGCCATATAATCTATGGTGCCACTGGTCCAACGGTCCCAACCCTCAACTCAACCTATAGCTATTTGTCTTGACTAGTCTAGAGACTTGTCGTGTCACACTACCGCTAGTTGACTGAGTATGTCGGTCCTCTCTTGGTACCATGGCCAAACAATTCAATTACTCATGTTTTCATGGCATATAATTCATGTTTGTTTATGAGCTCCTGCTTGTGCCAACTGGCCTAGGGCCCACTGTTCGAGATTTTCAAAATTGTGCATAATAGCCCCTAAGTTCCAAACATGAGGCCTCTAGCCTAACATAGCTATTCGAGCTCCCGTCATGAAGGTCTCCCAAAGGGTTTAAGCAATGGCATACAGTCAGTGGAGAGCACTTCCACCAAAAATATATTTTCAACTGTCCATCATACCAACCGAGTGTGAGGACATTTCCGTTCATAACAGATGAACGGGTCTTCCACTTCCTCCTAGGAAGTTTTCATCATATCAATCAGGTATGTTCTACTTACAACCGGTAAGTAGTTTTTTTGCGTCATTTTCACATCACTACTCTAAGTTGTGATGTTTAAAATACCACTTAGTAGTGGGTTTTCATTTTCGCGGTACTTATCATCCCAACCGGGTATGATATAAAAATCCCACTCAAAACCGGTAAGTGATTTTTAACTTTAAGTTGTGCTCATCATCCCAACCAGATATGATGTTAGTAAGCCCACTCACATGTTAATGCAGTTACTTCATCTCGACCGGTTGTTTGAATTCACGCGTGCTTGTCCTTATTATCATTCCCAGTACTTCGTGTTCCTACATGATATGAACATCCTTGTTCATTATCACTCGACCTAATAGCCTTCATTCATTTCAAATGAATGTGAAAGTTAAACTTTTTATTTATTTTCAATTACATCCCTAAAGTTATTTTTCTTTAACTTTAAGTCCATAATACCAGTTTTTCCTCAAATTAAGTCCCCAAACTCTTAAATTTCACCTTGGAACCTCAATTTATTCAATTTCACAAAAGGGGTTTAATTTTCTAAATTTCCAATTTTGTCCCCCAACTTTTCCAAAATTACCATTTTGCCCATACTTTACAAAAATGGTATGTTTTGCACCAAAAATTCCAAAAATAGCCCAATTGGTCCTACAATATCTTTATCATGTCCAATTAGTCCTCAATTTTATGAAATTGCTTTTTAGTCCCTCTAATTTTTGAAATCGCCAAATTTCTCCCCAATTTTAACCTTCTAACACTGTCGAATTTAATTTTATGAAATTGACCAATCAAATGATTTTAATTATTGGAATTGAAGTTAAATTGGAGTTCCTATACCTTCATACGATTCAATTGCAATTTATATCGCACGATTTGGTGTCGGAATGAGCTCAAACCGAGCTTCACCGAAAAATTGGACTTAGAGAGAGAGTTTTGAAAGCTTATCATCGGTGACGCGACGGTCTGAGCTTTCGATCTGAACAGATAGCTCTCATCCTAAGGTTCCTCCTAGTAGCAAGAATTTCATCAATTGATGCCGAATTGAGTGAGAATTTAGTCATCAAATTTATGGTGGTTCTCTCTCTAGCACCAATCAGAATTTATAGAGTGGAGACAAATTGGCTTACCTTTAAGTTCAAATTCAGCTGTAGCAGGGCAGTGGAGGTGTTGGTAAGGCTTGGTTTGGCCTAAGGAGGGCTCGATTGGCCGATTTTAGCTTGGCCGAGATAGGCTAGCTCCGGTCCGTTGGAGTTGCTTCACTATTTGATCACGTCGGCGCTTCTCTGACGACCCTCAGAGCAAATGGAAACTTTAGGCGTGTAGCTGATCACTCCCCGGTTCTAAAGAACCCAACCTCACCTTAAACCAGTGCTGTCATCTGAAGGAAGAAGATGACACTGTTCCGAACAGGACCGTACCGGGTTCAAAACTTAAACCAGCCGATTCACCCCCAATTTGACCAAAATTTTCAAATCTAAAAATTTATAAATTCATCTAAATTCATTTTCTATACAATGGGGGTCTCAACTCTCAAATTTGAATTTTTCAATCCACATAGAAAAATGAATTTAGCATCTAGTTCAATAGTGTTTCAAACCGGTCCAAACCGGTTCAATTTGGTTAGGATTTGGTTCACTTGAACCAGTTTGGTTTTCATCTTCAATTCATCCTAAAGTCCTTTTTCTTGACTTTTGTGACTATTTAGGTCACTCGGGATCCATAAATTTCCCCAGTTTGCTCTTTCTCTATCGGTTCTGGTTAATGAACCGACTCTATTCATAAACTAGTTTACTCCAGTTGGATCCGGTCCATCTGAACTGGTCTTGTTTTTCTCTTCCAATTTATCCTAAGGTTCTTTTCCAAGACTTTATGAACCCTTTGGGTCACTCGGGAGTTGTAAATTTCCCAAACTGCCCGTTCTTTGATGATCAGGTTTGTGAACTGTTTCGGTGTTTCTCTTTCGGTTTGATCTGTTGTTTTTTAGGTTTTCCATAACTCAAAGGTCTGTGTTTACAGTAGAAGTGGACAGACTTCTATATTGGTGGCTATTAAAGACACTTCAAGTCACAAATGGGTGCAATGGACATGCTGCAACTATGAATCTGTGTACCTTTCCTAATGAAGAGTGTACGTTGTTTACTAAACACACAAAACATAGAAATGAAAAAAAAGGTTTGAAAACCTTGGAAATGATTTTAGAATCCTTGGGAAATAATTGGTAAACCTTGGAATGTAGTTTCGGAAAATAATTTGAAATTGAGGAAACCTTGTTAAAAGGAAAATGTCACCCTTGGCAGGGTAAAGGTTTTGAAAAACCAAACTTTGAAGAAAAACTTTCTTATTAAAGAAATGATAACCTCGGTGTGTCTATCTTTAAAACTCACTCCCAACACCCGCTCACTGAGTTGTAGAACTCGCCCTCTCCCTTTTTACCCCTTTTAGGTAACCAAGGGAAAACCAAACTTAAAGACTACCTTGTATTGAGATTGTAAGATAGGTACGCCAATTTTAAGATATTTTGTTTTATATAATGCTATTACAGGAAAGATAGGAAAGAAGGACGCCTTACTCCTCGTGGTTTAAAAAGGGTGTAACCCTTCATGGACAAAAGGGAGTGACAGGTTGCTCATGGGGATCCGACCAAACCGGGTCTGGGCGTGACAACTTGAGTGGTATTAGAGACTTATTCCTCATATACATTATCAAGACTATATAACATAATAACTATGAGGAATAAATTTTAAAATTTACAGATGGCTCCCATGAGAGGAACCAAGAGAACTACAGTCGATGTCATTGACACTAACCAACAACCCCTCCTTGTGAAAAATTCCCAAGAAGCTCAAGACGGTTCCACTTGGAATAAGCTCAAAGCACCAGAAACTGTATGAATAGTTCACCTAATTGTTTGGACGGCCTAACCTCACCTCTAAGGTAGACACCAACTCTCGAGCTAAGCCTGAGAAAGTACAACCCCATCCCCCTCCTACTAACGTTCCTCCTCTAGTTGACATCCCCAAATACCTCAAAACCCTTCATTACTAGGATGTAAACCTTTCCTAGGAGAGAAGGATGCTGGGGTTGCTATCAACTGGTTGGCCAACATAAAGAAACTCATGGGGATAGTCAGGATTTTACCTGAGGATATGGTAATCCTGGTAGAGTTTTTCTTGGAAGCTAGTGCGAAGAGGTGGCGGGATAACGTCAGAAGCTTACATGCCATCACCACCACATGGGAGCAATTCGAGGAAAAGTATACGGAGGAATACTTAGCTCCACATCTGATCAACGAGAAGAAGCAAGACTTCCTTCGACTTCGGCAAGGACTTAACTCTATCATGGAATATGAAACCAAGTTTAATGAGTTAAGACCCTTTACCATGGACCTAGCTGGACCTGCACATATTTGACAATGATTAGTTTACAGTCTTAATATGGAAATATGACACAGAATGAGAGTTCTAGTGTAAACCCCGCCCTTTTGAGTTAAGGAAAACCGGGAAAAAAACTGGTCAAATCGAGTGAGAAACACCAAATCGGTTCACAAACCCGATCATTAGGGAATGGGCAATTTGGAAATTTACAACTCCTGGGTGATCCAAAGGGTTCATAGAATCTTGGAAAAGAACCTTATGATAAATTTGAAGAGAAAATCTAGACCGATTCAGATAAACCGAATCCAATTGGATTGAATCGGTTTATGAACCGAGTCGATTCATGAACTCGAATTGATAGAGAATGGGCAAATTGGGAAATTTATGAATCCCGAGTGACCTAAAGAGTCACAAAAGTCATGAAAAATGACTTTAGGGTGAATTGGAGATGAAAACCAAACCGGTTTAGGTGAACCAAATCCAAACCGGATTGAACCGGTTTGTACCGATTTGAACCACTATTGAACCTGATGCTAAATTTATTTTTCTAGATGGCTTAAAAAAATTCAAATTTGAGATTTGAGGCCACCATTGGATAAAAAATAAATTTAGTTGAATTTATAAATTTTTAGATTTGAAAACTTCTGTCAAATTAGGGGTGAACCGACCTGTTTAAACTTTGAACCTGGTTCGGACCGGTCCCGTCCGGTTCGAAATAGTATCATCTTCTTCCTTCAGAATATAACACTATTCTCTGGCTGGAAAATCAAGCAGCGTGGGCAAAGCTGAAAAGTCTCCGGCTAGTGAGTTTCTAGCAATGAATGACTGCCAGTAAGGCATCGATCGGATGACCAAGAAGTCTTAGAGCTTTCTATATAATGAGCCCCTCCTCATTCATCCTCTCTACACCTAAAAAGTCCATTATCTCTCAGCTGCTTAGTTTTTCGGTGAAGCTTGAACTAGAGCTCCGACATAGGGTCTTTCCTGAGCCAAAGAAGGTGTGGTCGGGTTCTTTAGAACTGGGGAGAAGTCAGCTACATGCCTGTAAACTACATTTGCTCCGAGGGTCACTGGAGAAATGCCGGCGTGATCGAACAGTGGATCGGCTCTAGTAGACCGAAGCTGCCCTGTTTTGGCTGAGCTGAAATCGGCCAATTTGAGTGCTCCTTAGGCCAAACCAAGCTCTCCCAATACTTCCTTAGCCCTGCCATGGCCAAATTAGGACTGAAAGTTAAAGCCAATTTGGTTCCCCTTTGCAATTTCTGATCGGTGCTAAAGAGAGAGCTAACATAAATCTAATCCATTTCAACATCAATTGATGTCATGCTTCATCCTAAGATGAACCTAAGGAGGAGAACTACCTGCCCAAATAGAAAGCTCAAACTGCTGCGTCCCTGATGGTGAACAATTAAAGCTTTCTCTCTCTATAGTATGTTTTCCAACGAAGCTCCTTTTGAGCTCGTTCTGACTTCAAAACTTGTGATTCAAAGTGCCATTGAATTGTATGAAGATGTAGAAACCCAATTTTATCTTCAATTTCAACAATTAGATAGTTTGATTGGTTAATTTGATGAAATCAAATTTGGCTGGGTTAGGGAGTTGAAATTGGAGGAAAATTGGGGGTTTTCAAAAATTCGAAGGACCAAATGCAATTTTATAAAATTGAGGGTCAATTGGGCATGATAATAATGTTATAGGGAAAATTGAGAAAATTCAAAATTTTTGTAAAGAAAGTGCAAAATGGTAATTTTGGAAAATTTGGGGGCCAAATTGGGAATTTTGAAAACTTGAATCCCCTTTTATGAAATTGAGTAAATTGAAGTTACAAGAGGAATTTTAAAATTTTCAGGACTCAATTTGGAGAAAAACCGGTAATTTTGGCCTAAAGTAAATGGAAAAATAACTTTAGGCACCAATTTGAAAATATTGGAAAAAGTTGTGAATGAAGTCATTTATACTGAATGAGGTGACGAAGTCAGATGATAATGAACAATGATGTTCATTTTGTGTAGGAACAAGAGTCATCGGGAATGGCAAGTAAGGTTAAGCTCGCAATGGGTGAAAACCTACTTAGTGAAATTTCACTACATGATCAGACGAGTGGGATATGTCACGCCCCGACTCGGTTTGGTCGGATCCCCGTGATCAACCCGCCACTCTCCCGGTTTATTAAAGGGTTTCCCCTTATCATAAACCGTAAAGAGTAAGGCATCCTTTAACTTGCACCTTTTTCTTGGAATAGCATAATCAAAACTGTATGAAATTTAAAACTTTACATACCTGTATTACAGGCATCTTAGTTGACGGTCTTTAAAGGGAGGCTTTCTGGGATTTCTCGAAAGGGATATAAGGGAGGGGGTGAGTACGACTACTCAGTGAATGGGTTTTTAAAAGCTTTTGACTTTTAAGAAAAACATTTATATGAAGTGTGCCAGACTCCTTTATTTTCAAAAATCCCATCATTTAAAAATTTAGATTTTTCCATTATTTCTTAGTTACCACGGTGTGTCATCACCCAACACACATCATTCATCATGAAGGTTACACACATTCGCAAGTCAGTATCACTACTGAACCCGCTAGAGGCTTCGGAGCGACTTTTCCTACCACAGGGATAGAAGTACGACCACTTCTACCCTGGGAATAAGTGGACGTACGTGACATCCTACCCACAATCCCGAAATCACTTCTTCATGTCCGTATGAGGACAGAGACCTCATCCTGTCCCCACCCCGGTCTCATACGCTTCGTGCTACTCCAGATTTCGCACAGACACTTGGAACGACGAACTGCTCTTATAGCCACTAGGTCGTCCAGTGCCCTTAGGACGCATCACTACCCCTCATGGGCGTCTTGATGATCCCGTACTCACAGTGCATGCACAAACAATGTTTTCTTATATTGCCATGTAATCTGTGGTGCCACTAGTCCAACGGCCCCGACTCTCAACTCAAGCCGCAACTGTTTGTCTTGACTAGTTCGTCGACTTGTCATGTCGCACTGCCGCTAGTTGACTGAGCATGTCGGTCCTATCTTGGTACCATGGTCAAACAATTCACTTATTAAGTTTTATGGCACATATATCATGTTCATTTACGAGCTCCTGCTCATGCCAACTAGCCTTGGGCCCACTGTACGAGATTTTCAAAATCGGGCATTTAGCCCCCAAGTTCCAAAATCGAGGTCCCCGACCTATTAGAGCTATTCGAGCTCCCGTCGAGAAGGTCTCCCAAATTGTTTAAGCATTGGCACACAGTCAGGGGAGAGCAATTCTGACAAAAATAGGTTTTTACTGTCCATTATACCGATCAGTATAAGGACATCTCCGTTCATAACCGATGAACGGGTTTTCAACTTCCTTCGAGGAAGTCTCATCATACCAACTGGGTATGATCTACTTACAACCCGTAAGTAGTTTTTTTCGCATAACTTTCACATCACTTTCTCTAAGTAGTGATGATTAAAATACCACTAAAAGTGGGTTTTTTTATCGAGGCACTTATCATCCCCAACCGGGTATGATGTTAGTAAACCCACTCACCCATTAATGTAGTGAATTCCACTAGACTGGTTCTTTGTATTCACGCGAGCTTGTCCTTGCTGGCGTTCCCGTTATTTAACGTTACTACACGATATGAACAACCTTGTTCATTATTACTCGGCATAACAGCCTTCATTCATTAATGAATGAGAAAACCCAAACTTTTAGTTATTTGTAATTAGGTCCCTAAAGTTATTTCTCTTTAACTTTAAGTTCCTAATGTCGGTTTTTCCTCAAATTGAGTCCCGTAACTTTTAAAATTTATCGTGGGACCTCAATTTATTCAATTTCACCAAAAAGGGGTTTAATTTTCCAAATTTCCAATTTGGTTCCCCAATTTTTTCCAAAATTACCATTTTGCCCTTCTTTCACAAAAATGGTAAGTTTTTCCCCAAAATTTCCAAAATTCCTCAATTGGTCCTCCAACATTATTTTCATGCCCAATTGACCCTCAATTTCATAAAATTGTATTTTGGCCCCTTTGAATTTCGAAAATCCCCAAATTTTCTCCCAATTTCAACTCTTCAACACTACCGAATTTGATTTCATCCAATTAACCGATCAAACACTTCTAATTATTGAAATTGGAGTTGAAATTGAGTTCCTGTATGTTCATACGATTCTAAGAAACTTTGAATCGTAGATTTTAACGTCGGAACGAGCTCAAACGGAGCTTTGCCGGAAAACAGACTATAGAGAGAGAAAGCTTCGATTACTCACCGGTGAAGGCATGATAGTCCGAGCTTTCAATCTAGGCAGATAGGTTTCGTCCTGAGGTTCATCCTAAAATCAAGTATTGTAT
This sequence comes from Trapa incisa, assembly GCA_030064435.1. Lineage (NCBI taxonomy): Eukaryota > Viridiplantae > Streptophyta > Magnoliopsida > Myrtales > Lythraceae > Trapa > Trapa incisa. The sequence goes on along the minus strand of CM057785.1, from coordinate 18,454,934 downwards.
CAATTGATGTGGAATTGGATTAGAATTTTGTTATTGAAATTCGGTCGACTTTCTCTCTAGCACCGATCGAAAATTATAAAGGGGAGCCGAATTGGCTTACCTTTCGGTCCTAATTCGACCGTGGAAAGGCTGAGGAAGTGTTATGAGGGCTTGGTTTGGCCTGAGGAGGGCTTGAAATGGCCGATTTCAGCTTGGACGAAATAGGGCAGCTTCGGTCCGCCTGAGTTGCTTCACTATTCCATCATGTCGACACTTCTTCAACGATTCTTAGATTGACTGGAGTTTGCTATCAGATAGCTGTCTTCTCCCTGGTTCTAAAGAGCCCGACCTTTTTTCAAGTCGAAGCTTTGGTTTGAGCTTTACCAGGAAATGGAGCAGTGGAGAGAGAGAGAGAAGTGTTTAGGTGTGAGGAGAATGAAATGGGGATGACCTCTTTATATAGTCGTAAAACCCGTGTATTAAATGGGCGAGATTTATTACTATTATTAATATTGCCATAAATTATTGGTATAAAAATTAAATCATACTTCTAGGAGGTTAGACTTAACTTTGAAGTTCTTATGGAATCTAGTTCACCTAAACCAATTTGGTTTTTGTTTTCTAGTTTATCTTAAGTTTTTCTTTCCAATGTTTAATAAATCCTTTGGATCAACCGAAAGTTGTAAATTTTCATATTGCTTATTCCCAAATGTAAACCGGTTTGGTTTTCTTATTCGGTTGGACCAGTTTTTTTGCCCGGTTTTCCTTAACTCAAATGTGCGGGGTTTACAAGATATTTATATCATACCCGGTTGGGTTGATAATTACCTCAAAAAATGAAAACCCACTACTTAGCGATATTTTAAACATCACAACTTAGAGAAGTGATGTGAAAATGACACAGAAAAACTAATTACTGGTTATAGGTAGATCATACACAGTTGGGATGATGAAACTTCCTCGGAGGAAGTGGAAAACTTGTTCATCAATTATGAATGGAGATATCCTCATACTTGATTGGTATGATAGATAGTTGAAAATATATTTTTGTCGGAAGTGCTCTTCCATGGCTGTGTGTCACTGCTTAAATCATTTGGGAGACCTTTTTGATGGGAGCTCGAATAGCTTTGTTAGGCCGGAGGCCTCAGTTTTGGAACTTGGGGGCTATTATGCCCAATTTTGAAAATCTCGAATAGTGGGCCCTAGGCCAGTTGGCACGAGTAGGAGCTCGTAAACAAGTATGATTTATATGCCATGAAAACATGAGTAATTGAATTGTTTGGCCATGGTACCAAGAGAGGACCGACATACTCAGTCAACTAGGAGTAGTGCAACATGACAGGTCTCCGAACTAGTTAAGAAAAATAGTTGCAAGTTGAGTTGAGGCTTGAGGCCGTTGAACTTGTGGCACCACAAATTATATGGCATGATGTGAAAATACTGATTGTGCATGCATTATATTTACGAGACCTTCAAGATGCCCAAGAGCGGTAGTGATGTGTCCTAGGGCCCTAGATGATCTGGTGAGTATAAGGGCAGTTCGTCGTACCAGGTGATCTTGCGAAGCTCAAAGTAGCTTCAAGTGCATGAGATAGGGGTGGGGACGGGATGAGGTCTCTGTCCTCATATGAACATGAAGAATTGTTGCGAGATTGAGGGTTAGATGTCATGAACATCCACTCATTCTCAGGGTAGAAGTGGACGTACTTCTATCTAGGTGGCCCGTAAATTTGCTCTGATGCCACTAGAGGATTCAGTGGACGTACTGTCCTACTTCACTGTTTGATTCCATTGGCACTTCTCCGACCATCCTCAAATCAAACGGATGTTGTTGTCAGGTAGCTGACTTCCCCCGTGTCTAAAGAACGTGACCTCACTTTCTAAGTCTAAGAAAACTGCACAAGTCAGAGCTCTAGTTTGAGCTTCACCAAAATATGGAATAGTTGAGAGAGAATGGAGATTTGAGGTGTGTGGAGGATGTTTGGAGAGGAGCTCTTCATATAGGGAGCTTAGGGACCTTTTCCCGACCATTTCCCATTTTTGTCAAGCTTATCCTCACCTTGAAACGGCCTGATCGGAGCCGTTTTTCCTTCACTGGCGTAATTCGTTTTTGTATTGAATGAATAATGTTGTCATCCAAAGGAAGAATACGACACTATTCCAAACCGGACTATACCGATCCGATTGGTCTAATGTGTAAATTAGTCAGTTCATGCCTGATTCGACCGATTTTCCCAAAATTAAAAATTTCTAAATATATCTAAATTTATTCTCTATCCAATGGTGGCTTCAATCCCTGAATTTGAATATTTTAATCCACCTAGTAAAATGAATTTAGCAATTGGTTCAGTGATAGTTCAAATCGGTTCAATCCTGTTCAGGTCTAGTTCTTGTGAATCGGTCTGGTTTTCTCTTCCAATCCATCCTGAAGTCCTTTTACATCACTTTTATAACTCTTTAATTTACTTGAGGTTTGTTCATTTCCCATTTTCCATTCTCTATCTGTTAAGTTTCATGAACTGGTTTGGTTTTCTCGCTTGAGTTGACTGGGTCTTTCCCCGGTTTTCTAATATTTAAGGGATGAGGTTTAAACAAATAGTGAAGCAGCTTCGAAGGACTGCAACTGCCCTATTTTTGAGAGCTGAATTCGGGCAAATTCAGCATTCCTCCCGCCAAACCAAGTCTCCCCAACACCCCTACAGCCCTCACACGACCTTAACAGAGATGAAAGATAAGCCAATTCAGCCCTCCTCAATCGTTTTCGATTACAGTTAGAGAAAGAAAGTGCTAAATTTCACTAATAAAATTCACCCTCAATTCGACATCAACTGTAGTAATTCTTTATCCTAGAAGTAACCTCAGGACGAGAGCTACCTCCCAGATCAAGTGCTCGGACCGCTACACCTTCGACGATAAGCTTTCAAAAATTTCTCTCTCTACGAATAGTTTTCCAGCAAAGCTCTATTTGTGTTCAAGTGTAGGAACTGATCCATACATCCAATTGGAGCATTTAACCCTGATTCAATGGCCAATTTGAAGAAATCAAATTCAGTCAGTTTGAAAGGAGAAATTTGGTGAAATTTTTGGGGAAAATTGGGGATTTTGAAATATTGAGGGACCACTTTGCAATTTCCCATAATTATAGGGCAATTGGCCATGAAAAAGATGTTGAGGAACCAATTGGTCTACTTTTGGAACATTTGGGGGCAAATTGCCATTTTTGGAATGTTGGGGCAAAATTGTAATTTTTAAAAAGTTGGGGACCTAATTGGAAATTTGGAAAACTTGAGGCCCTTTCACAATTTTGAGTAAATTGAGGACCCAAATGAAATTTTGGAAGCCTTGGCACTCAATTTTGGGAAACATTAGCATTAGGGACTCAAAGTTTAGGAAAATGAAATTCAGGGACCCAAGTGCAATTAATCAACAATTTAGAGCCAAATCGCTCATACGTGAGAAAACGATGGTTGTCATGCCAAACCTTAATTGATAAGGATGTCCAAATCGTGTAGGGACATGAGAGACTGGAACGCCAACAAGGAAAAGCTAGCGTGGACTTAGAAACCAACTAGGGACAAACACGTCACGGTCTTCGGGTGAGTGGGATTATCTAACTTCATACCCGATTGGGATTAAGAGTACCATCTTTAACTGATAAAACCTACTTATTGTAAGTGGAGATATCATCCCACCCGGTTGGTGTGATGAAGTTGAAAATAAATTTTTTGTCAAAAGTGTTCTACCCTAATTGTGTGATAATGCTTAAAAGATTTAGGAGACCTTCTTGACGGGAGCTAGAACAACTTAGATAGGCAAGAGGCCTCAGTTTTTGAACTCACGGGGCTAAATGCATGGTTTTGGAAAAATACCTATATGGGCCCAAGGCTAGTGGGCATGAGCAGGAGCTCATAAACAAACTTGATTATAGAAAGCCATGAAAATTTCTAATGAAATTGGTTGTGTTATTTGGCCATGGAACTGAGTTAGGATTGACAGTTCTTGAGGGACTGGAGGTAGTGTGTCAGGTCTAGGTCAACGGATGACCCTAAACAAACAACTGCAAATCAGGTTGAGGGTCAGGGCCGTTGGACCATTAGCACCAAAGATAATGGACATATGTGAACATTGTTGTTTGTGCATGCACCTGTGGTACGGGACCATCAAGATGCCTTAAGGGGTAGTGATGGGTCCTAAGGGCTACTAGACAACATGGTGGAGATAAGGGCAGTTTGTCCTTCTTGTCAGTTTGAAAGATCGGAGTAGCTTATTGTGCATGATACTGGGGTGGGGTTGGGATGAGGTCCCTGTCCTCATATGAACATGAAGTATTTTAGGTCTGAGGGTCAAATGTAAACCTCGCTCTTTGGAGTTAAGGAAAACTGGGAAAGAACCGATTTGTGACCCAAAAACATTTATAAACCTTGGAAATGAACCATAGAACAAAGTGGAAGAGAAAAACCAGATCCGTTCAAGTGAACCAGACCTAAATCGGATTGAACCAATTTAAGAACCGAGCTAGTTTATGAACCAGAACCAATAGAGAGAGGGCAAACCAGGAAATTTATGGACCCAAAGTGACCTAAGAAGTAATAAAAGTCATGGAAAAGGGAATTTAAGATGAATTGGAGATAAAAACCAAACCGGTTTGTGCGAACCGGATCCAAACCGGATTGAACCACTATTTAACCAAATGCTAAATTCATTTTTTTAGTTGGCTTAAAAAATTTAATTTTGAGATTTGAGGCCACCATTGGATAGAAAATGAATTTAGATAATTTAGAAATTTTTATATTTGAAAAATTCAGTTGATTTGGGGTTGAACCGACCGGTTTAAGCTTTGAACCCGGTTTGGATCAGCCCGGTCTAGTTTGGAACAGTGTGGTCTTCTTCCTTGAGATGACAATACTGTTCACTCTTTGGAAAATCGAAGAACCACGAGTGAAGAGGAAACATTTCATTTTAGTATGTTTCATGTCATCAATGTCTATCACAAAGGTGCCAAACGGACGACCGATGAGTCCCCGAGCTCCCTATATGAAGAGTCCATCTCCATTCATCCTCTCCACACCTAAAAATCTCACTCTCTCTCAAATACTTAGTTTTCTAGTGAAGCTCAAACCAGAGCTTCGATATAGGGTCATTTTTTAGCCAAAGAAGGAGTGGTCGGGTTTCTTAGAACATAGGAGAAGTCAGCTACACTATGGTAACATCCATTCGCTCTAAGTGTCACCGGAGAAGCACTGGCGTGATCGAATAGTGAAGCAGCTCCTTCAAATCGAAGTTGCTCTGTTTCGGCCAAGCTGAGATTGGCTGATTTGAGCCCTCCTTAGACCAAACCAAACTCTCCTAACACGTTCTTAATCCTCCCACGGTCGAATTACCATTGAAAGGCAAGCCAATTTGGCTCCGCTTGGTAATTTCTGACCGGTGCTACAGAGAGAACTGTCAGAATTTTAATGATAGAATTTTAATCCAATTCAACATCAATTGATGTGATTCTTGATCATAGGAGGAACCTCTGGAGTAGAGTTATCTGCCCTGATTGGAAGCTCGGACCGCCATGCCACCACCGCTGAGTAATTGAAGCTTTCTCTCTCTACGTTCTATTTTTCGGCAAAGCTCCGTTTGAGCTCGTTCCGGAGTCAAAAATTACAATTCAAAGTGCTATGGAATTGTATGAAGATGTAGAAACTCAATTTCAACAATTAGAAGTGTTTGATTGGTTAATTTGATAAAATCAAATTTGGGTGTGTTAGGGAGTTGAAATAGGGAAAAATTGGGGATTTTCAGAAATTTGGAGGACCAAAATGCAATTTTATAAAATTGAGTGTTAATTGGCATGATAAAAATGTCAGAGGGCCAATTGAGAAATTTTAGATTTTTTGGGGTAAAACGTACCATTTTGTAAAGGAGGGGTAAAATGATAATTTTGGAAAATTTGGGGGCCAAATTGGGAATTTGGTAAACTTGAACGCCCTTTTATAAAATTGAGTAAATAGAGATCCCAAGAGGAAATTTAAAAGTTTTAGGACTCAGGTTGGAAAATAAAAACTGGCAATTGGGGCCTAAAGTAAAAGAAAAAATAATTTTAGGGACTAATTTACAAATATTGAAAAACTTGTGAATTGAGTCATTTATATTAAATAAGGTGATCAAGCCAGATGATAATAAATAATGATGTTCATTTCATGTAGGAACACGAGACATCGGGAATGCCAACTGATGAATAAGGTGATCAAGCCAGATGATAATAAATAATGATGTTCATTTCATGTAGGAACACGAGACATCGGGAATGCCAGCTGAGGTTAAGGTCTCAAGGGACAAAAATCGATTAGGTGGAAATTCACTGCACGAACACGTGAGTGGGATTTTTATATCATACCTGGTTAGGATGATAAGTAACTTACAAATGAAAACCCACTACTTAGTGGTATTTTAAACATCATAACTTAGAGGAGTGGTGTGAAAATGACATGAAAAAACTAATTACTGGTTGTAAATAGATCATACCTGGTTGGTATGATAAAACTTACTCGGAGTAAGTGGAAAACCCATTCATCGGTTATGAGCGGAGATATCCTCATACTCGGTTGGTATGATGTATAGTTGAAAATATATTTTTGTCGGATGTGCTCTCCTCTGACTATGTGCCACTTCTTAAACAATTTATGAAACTTTCTTAATGGGAGCTCGAATATATGTATTAGGTCGGATGCCTCAGTTTTGGAACTTGAGAGCTATTATGCCCAATTTTGAAAATCTTAAACAGTGGGCCATAGGCCAGTTGACACGAGTAGGAGCTCGTAAACAAACATCAATTATATGCCATGAAAACTTGAATAATTGAATTGTTTGACCAAGGTACTAAGACAGGTCCGACATACTCAGTCAACTAGTGGTAGTGCAACATGACAAGTCTCTGGAGTAGTCAAGACAAATAGCTGCAGATTGAGTTGAGGGTTAGGGCCATTGGACCAATGGCACCATAGATTATATGGCATGATGTGAAAATAATGATTGTGCATGCCCTATGATTATGGGACATTCGAGATGGCCAAGAGGGGTAGTGATGCGTCCTAGGGCCTTGGATGACCTGGTGGATATAAGGGCAGTTAGTCGTACTAGGTGACCTGACAAAGCTTGACGTAGCTTCAAGTGCACGAGACCGGGGTGGGGACGGGATGAGGTCTCTATTCTCAAATGGACATGGAGAATTGTTATAGGATTGAGGGTCGGATGTCGTGAACATCCACTCATTCTTAGGGTAGATGTGGACGCAATTCTATCTAGGTGGCCGGTAAAGTCACTCCGATGCCAAAAGTGGGTTTAGTGGACGTACTGGCTTGTGATTGCGTGATTAACCTTGATGATGAAGGATGTTCTTTTGAAAACTGAGATTTTTAAAGTGGAGAAAATCTAAAGGAACTTAAGGAGTCTGGCACACTAGAACATGAAAACATTTTTTTAAACTCAATTTTTTTTAAATACCCATTCATTGAGTTGTAGAAACTCACCTCTCTTTTCTATCCCTTTTTAGAAAAAGAGATAATGACTAAGAATAACACCGAGTCTTATCCTCTATCATGTATGCTTAATTTCTCTTAATCTTGCATTTAATTTTATATATGTCTTTCGAGGGAACAAGGTCGAAAATACGCTTAGCTCATCTCAAGTTAAAGAAGGAGGAAACTCCTCGTGAATCGGGAGAGTGGCTAGTTGTTCTTGGGGATCCAACCAAACCGGATTAGGGCATGACATCGAATGTCTAGGATGTTCACTCAGACTCAAGGTAGAAGCTAGGGACTTCTATCAGGGTGGATGGTAAAGACGTTTAGATCCACAAGTGAGTGTAGTCGTCGTAAGTGCATTTCGTGATTTTGTGTATCCTTCTTGATGAAGGGCATATGTTGTTTGCTAAATGCCTTTTAAGGCAAGGGGATGGTCAAAGAAAGCTAAATACACCTAATATGAAAATGGGAAAAAAGTTTCAAGATTTGAGGATCCTTGGAAAAAGGAATGGTAAACCTTGGAAAAAGGTTTTGGAAAATAAATATGAGGAAAATTATTTTTAAAGGAAAAAAATAACCTTGGCACAGTTTGGATAATGAAAACTCACTCCCAACATCCACTCACTTAGTTATAAAACTGACTCCCTCCCTTTTACCCATTTCAGGTAACCGAGGAATCAAACATAAAGACCCCCTATTGGAACTATAAGACATGTATTTCTTTTTTAAGATATCTAGTTTTGTATAATGCTATTCCAAGAAAATATAGGAAAACATACGCCTTACTCCTCGCGGTTTAGAAAAGGGTGAAACCCCTCTTAAACCAAAGGGAGTGGTGGGTTGCACATGGGGATTCGACAAAACTGGGTTGGGGCATGACAACTTGAGTGGTATCAAAGTTTGTTTCCTCGAATGCATTATTAAAACTATATAATCTAGTAACAAAGAGAAATAAGTTTTAAAACTTATAGATTGCTCCCAAGAGAGGAACCAAGAGAACTAGAACCGCAGTCACTGACACTGCCCAAAACCCTATCCCTGTAGAAACTCCAAGAAAAGCCCCAACAAGTCCACTTGGACTAAGCTCAGAACATCAAAGGTTGTATGATGACTTCACCTGAGTGTTTAGAAGGCCCAACCTCACTCCCAAGGTGGACACAACTCCCCAAGTTGAGCCCGAGGAAGTACAATCCCATGCCACTTCTATCAACACCCCTTATCTAATTGATATCCCTAAAAACCTCAAGACCCTTCATCAATTAGGATGTAAGTCGTTCCCAGGGGAGAAGGATGCTAGAGCCGCTATGGATTGGCTGGCCAACATTAAGATACTTATGGGAATAATTAGGATCCCACCAGAAAAAAAATGGTGATCCTGGCAGAATTCTTCCTACAAGCTAACATGAAAAGGTGGTGGGATAACATCATGAGCCTACACATCACCACACCCACCTGAGAGTAATTCAAGGAGGGGTATTCAGAGGAATACTTAGCTCCACATTTGATCAACGAGAAGAAGCAATAATTCTTCTGACTCTGACAAGGATCCCACACCATCTCAGAGTTTAAGACTAGATTTAATGAGCTAAGGCCTTTTGCTCTAAATTTAGTCAGATTGGCAGATATCTACCAACAGTTCGTGGACGGTCTCAACATGGACGTATAAGACTGAATGGGAGTAATAAAATGTCCCACGATTTTGGTTGTCATCATTAGCATGGTCCATGAATGTGAGCGTCTCGTATAGACGAGACGCCGTTGGATAGAGTAGACCGATTGGAATGAGGAAGGAGGCCAGAGCATCCGAAGATATCAAATGGAGCTAGGTGGGCAGAGATGGGGGACAAAAATGTAGTTCCTTAGGATAAATAAAGGTTATCATGCTCAAAGAGAGGAAAGTACAACCCCACAAGGAAGAGACCCCTGTTGTCCCTAGTGCCAGAAAAGCCATGAAGGGTCATGTCGAGCATGCTTCGAATGCAAACAACTCAACCAATTTGCAAAGTGTTGTCCAGCCCTTTGAGGCAATACACCACGAAGTACCCATCAACCACCTCAAGGGAACCCAAGGGGACTAGACAAGGAACAAGACATAATCACTACATTGAGAGTACCGACCAGAGTATACAACCTGACCCAAGAGGAAGCACAGAAGGATCATAGTACCAAAGCTAGTACTTACCAAAATTCCCCTAGACAAATATAGCCACAACCCTATAATTCGTTATCATTATAATAAATGAAAGTTCTGTTCCCTACAAAAATAAACTTGTGATGAGATACAAGTAGGAGAAAATCCAAAGGACATATCCACTAAATTTTCCAAAGGAATGGAAATGAGAAGGATGGCACCCAAGAATGTTATGAAATAGATTTAAGGTTAGATGCCCTCAAACACTAATGAAAAAGGAATCTCGGGAGAGAAAGAGAAGGATCCTCACAAGGAAGGAAACCATGGGGAGGCATACATGTCACAACTAAGAGGTAATGGAACCAAGTGATGAGGGATGAAGAGAGGAATTTGAAAATGAAGAGCATGGTGGGGTGAATGAACCAATGGAAGCATAATAGGAGGACCCAAGGAGTAAGTTAAACCCATGGAATGGGTGAGTAGGAAGATAACATCAAAAGATGTCGTGCAAGTAATGAAGGGGTGGATTACCCATAATAAGGAAATAGAGGAAGGAACATCTGAGAAACCATGAAAAAGGAATCCCTCCAATTAAGAACTAATTAAGGGAAATGACCACTAACATCCGGATTGGTCATGATCCACACTCACTTAATGGAGCCTAAAGAGTGGATGGCTAGGCATAGTGTGGAGTACATGGAATAAGACCCGACAATCGGAGATATGTCAGATAAGAAGTAGAGAGTAAACTGGAAAATTATGGTTGGTGAAGGATTAATAGTAGACGAATGCTCAAATTCAAATAGTGTGTAAGAATGTGAAGGAAGGAAACCTTAAAGGAATGGTATAGAGATCGAAGGTATAGCCCTAAGATGGAAGTGTCTACTTTGAAGGACATAGTAGAAAATGAAAATCGTAAAAGGAGAACTCTCCAAACAAAAGAATCAACATGTAGACCTAAAGGGGTCAACTCGGAATAAGGAATCATGAAATGGTCACGAGCGAGTTAGAGTGGATTGAAGAAAGGAAAAGTCCTTCAGTAAAAGATGCCATTGGAAATGAGGAAGGACATAAGAGAGGAAGAACCCCAACGTGTCGGTAAGTCATCGAGAAACCCGATGGTTGGAACTAGTGAAAAACCAATAAGGAAGTTGGTAAGGAATGAGTAGATAAGGAAAAACCGACACGAACATGATTTGAAAATATATGGGACAATTGGATAACGCCGAAGGTAGTTGGGGAACACTACCGGGTAATAAGAAAGGACGAACCCACGTGACTCATAAACAGTTGGAAAGGCATAAAACATTATAGTGTAAAAATGTTCTAGAACCATAATGGACAAAGACATTTCTAGAACATGTAATGCTATAAGGGATATGTAGTTCCAATAGTCCCAAGAAAAGGTGACTCAAGTAAGATAAAGTCCATTAGTGAAACCTATGAACTGGAACAAGCGTCGTAGTAAACCAAAAATGGAGGAAGGACCAAAATAAGATAAGGAGGAAATCATATCCAAACCCACGAGATTAAGGACATAAAGTCTGAAAAGATTCTAAGCTAAAAAGCATCAACAACTAAGGGAATGGTTGGAAATGGGGATTTATGGAATACCCAGCCTAGTGAATTTGATAAGAACCCCAAGAAGAAAAGTCTTACCTTAAGTAAAGTAGGAAATGGACCTAAGGATGTACCTAGGGATTAGTGGGTAGGACATAACTAATCATGAAACACTCCATGTAGTGAGTGGAAAATGGAAAGGAAGAAAGATTTCTTGAGTGTGTGGCTAAAGGACTAAGCGAAGGAAACAACAAACGTGATAACATGCCGAACTAACCCCAAGAGGACATTAAGGGAAGTTACTCATGATGCAAAGGATCACTAACTTAGTTTTGGGGACAAAACTTCTAAAAGGAGGGGAGAGTTGTAATCCCCATCCTTTAAAGATAAGAAAATCGGGAAAAGAACTGGTCAAATCAAAAGAGAAAATCGAGCAGGTTAACGAACCCAAACAGGTAAAGAATGGGTAAAATGGGAAATTGGAAAATCCCAAGTGACCCAAAGAGTCATAAAAATCATAGAAACCTTAGAACAAATGGGAAGAGAAAACTAGAATGGTTTAGTGTGAATCGGGCTAGAACTGTATTAAACTGGTTTCAACCATTCATGAACCATATTCTAAATTCATTTTTTATGGTGGATTAAAATGATCAAATTGGGAAATTGAAGCCACCATTGGATAGTAAATGAATTTATAAAATTTTTAATTTTGAGAAAACCAGTTGAATCGAGTTAGAACCGGTCGATTTTCACCTTTGAACCTGGTCGGACCGGTTTTGTCCGATTCGGAACAATGTCATCTTCTTCCTTAGGATGACAATACTGTTCTTTAATGCAGAAAAGGTATAACATCGATGAAGATGAAACCGCTCCATTCAGGCCGTTTCAGGGCAAGGATAAACTCGACCAAAATGGAAAGTTGTCGGGCAGAGGGTCACCGAGCTCCTTCTATAAAGTGCTCCTCTCCATTCATCGTCCACATACCTCAAATTGTCATTATCTCTGAACTACTCCATTTTTCGGTGAAGCTTGAACCAGAGCTCCAACATAGGCCTTTTTCTCAGCCTCAGAAGGCAAGGTCAGGTCCTATAGACTCTGGAGGAAGTCAGCAACCTCCTTTCAACCCGAGGACTGATAGAGAAGCGTTGGCGGAATCAAAGAGTGAAGCAACTCCAAAGGACCAAAGCTGTCTTGTTTTGGCCAAGCTAAATTCAGCCAAATTTAGCCCTCTTCCGGCCAAACCAAGCCTCCCCAACACCCACACAACCCTCACACGACCTCAACAAAATTGAAAGGTAAGCTAATTCGGCCCTTCTTAGTCATTGCCGGTTAGAGTTAGAGAGAGAATGTGCTAAAGTTTACTAATAAAATTCACCCTCAATTGGACATCAGTTGTAGCAATTCTTTATCTTAGAAGGAACCCTAGGACGAGAGCTACCTCCCCATATCAAGAGCTCAGACTGCCGCACCTCCGACGGTAAGCTTTCAAAGCTTGCTCTTTCTTTAAACAATTTTTCAGCAAAGCTCCATTTGATCTCAATTCAGACCCAAATGATGTGGTTCAAATCTCAATTGAATCATATGGAAGTGTAGGAACTGGTCCATATCTTCCATTGTAGCAATTAACCCCGATTGAATGGCCAATTTGAAAAAATCATTTTCAGTCAGTTTGAAGATGAGAAAATTGGGGGAATTTTTGGGGAAAATTGGGGATTTCAAAAAATTGAGGGGCCTCTTTGCAATTTTCTAAAATTGAAGGCCACATGAGAAAGATGTTAAGGGACCAATTGGTTAATTTTTGGAACATTTGGTGGCAAATTGTCATTTTTGGAAAGTAGGAGCAAAATTGTAATTATTGAAAAGTTGGGGACCCAATTGGAAATTTAGAAAACTTGAGCGCCTTACACAATTTTGAGTAAATTGAGGACCCAAAGGGAATTTTGGAACACTTGGGACACAATTTGGAGAAAAAGTTAGCATTAGGGACCCAAAGTTATGGAAAATGAACTTTAGGACCTAAGTGCAATTAATCAACAATTTTGAGCCAATTCTATCATACATGAGAAAATGATGATTGTCATGCCAAACCTTATTTGATAAGTATGCCCAAATCATGTATGGATATGAGAGACTAGAACGCCAACAAGGTAAAGCTAGCTGGACTTGGAAATCGACTAGGGATGAACATGTCACTGTCATCGAGTGAGTGGGATTATCTAACTTCATACCTTGTTAGGATGAAGAGTACCTTCTTTAATTTATAAAACTTACTTGCTAATCGTAAGTAGAGATAATCATACTCATTTGGTATGATGAACTTCCTTGAGGAAATTAGAAACTCGCTTATCAGTTGTAAGCGGAGATATCATCACACCTGGTTGGTGTGATAAAGTTGAAAACAACTTTTTGTCCGAAGTGTTCTCCCCTGACTGTGTGCCAATGCTTAAACGATTTGGAGGAACTTGTTAACGGGAGCTAGAACAACTCAAATAGGCCAGACACCTTAGTTTTTGAACTCATGAGGCTAGATGCCCATTTTTGGAAAAACACATAAAGTGGGCCAAAGGCTAGTGGGCACGAACAGGAGCTAGTAAACAAACTTTATTAAAGAAAGCCATGAAATTTTTTAATGAAATTGGTTCTATGATTCCACCATGGTTTTGAGTAAGGATCGACAATACTCAATGAATTGGTGGCAGTGCATTAGGGCCAGGTCGACGAACCGACCTAGACAAATAGCTCTAGGTCGGGTTGAGGGTCGGGGCCATTGGATCATTGGCACCAAAGATCATGGACATATGTGAAAACTATTTTTTGTGCATGCACCTATGGTACGGGACCATCAAGATGCATAAGGGGGTAGTGATGGGTCCTAAGGGCTACTGGACGGCATGATCGAGGTAAGGACAGTTTGTCATGCCAATCAGTCTAGAAGCTTAGAGTAGCTTCTTGCGGATGAGACCGAGGTGGGGTTTGGATGAGGTCTCTATCCTCATACGGACACAAAGTATTTTGGATTTGAGGTTCGAATGTTTGAGATGTTCACTCAGACTCCATGTAGAAGTGAGGGACTTCTATTTGGGTGGATGGTAAAGACGCTCCGATCCACAAGTGGGTGCAGTCATCGTAACTGCATTCTCACGATTGTGTGTACCCTTCCTAATGAAGGGCGTGTGTTGTTTGCTAAATACCTCCTTAAGAATGGGAGAGACATCTCTTATTGGAACTGTAAGACAATTATGTCTATTTTAAGATATTCAGTTTTGTATAATACTATTCCATGAAAAGACAGGAAAAAGGACACCTTACTACTCGCGGTTTAGAAAAGGGTGAAACCCCTCATAAACCAAAGGGAGTGGCGGGTTGCTCATGGGGATCCGACCAAACCGGGTCGGGGTGTGACAACATCACTTTGTGTAATACTATCATCCCATATTTTTATTAATCACAAAGTATATTTGACACATTTACCAAATAGCTAGCAATATGTATACACATCTATCTATCTATCTATCTATCTATTATTTAGTCTACTTTTGAGTTTCTCCTTTGCTCGTGTTTTCTTGTGCAAATCAAAATGCAAGAAATCACTCTTATGTCAATACTTTGACAATTCTAAACTTTTTGCTAACTCGAGCGGGGGAGTGAGAAAATCTAACTAGTTTCAACCTATATTCCGACTACAAATTAAGATCTAATCTCAATACTGCTATTTCCCTTGAGATTGTGGAGGATAATTAAGATAATATTGAAGACAACAATAGAAATGGAGAGAATGAAGTGGTTACAATGTCATTAATATGTCATATTTAATTTTCTACTAATATATTTTTCACCATGTATCTTAAATAAATAAGATAGATTGTAATTTTATATTTTTATTTCTATTAGTTTTTTCAATTTAAAAAATTATAGGGAAATATTGAATTATTCCACATATAATTAGATAAACAAATATAGAAGTAAATATGGTAATGGCAAGTGAGTTCAAATATCTAAAATCCCAAAGACATTAACAATTAAAGTAGAGTGGATTATAATTTTGTATGACTTGAAATAAGGCACCAAGAAAATTAAATCAAATATGTAGGTGTTACAAGACTCCTAATTCACATTATATAGATATATGTCTCATACTACAAATAGAACAAGTAATATATTTGGGAATAACATATATTATCTCCAACAAGTAAGCCATTTATTCCTAATTTTAAAATACTATCCAATTAATATAGTTAATAGACAACTACATATTTTCAACATGAAATATATATATATATAAATTATGATTACATTCATTCTAATACACTATTCCTTATTTGAATATTGCTTCAATAATTTTGACTTACTAATTAATATATGTTTTATTAAAATGATAAATATTAATTGCAAAAATTAAGATAAAATATCATTTTGAATTCTATTTTTGATATGTTACTAGTTGATGGTAAAACAACTATTCTAGAGAAGTTATAATTAACTATAAGTATATCATTTATGAATCATTATAAATTTAATTTAGTTCAATAAATTAATCTATTTATAGTATTGAATTTCTTCAACCAGAAATAATTAAACACCTAATTTAACACAAAATGGAGGCCCACTCATGAAAACAATCCATTTGTCACTTTATATATGCCCTATACCTCTCTTCCTTCACAAGAATTTAATTCCACGTAAAATCATATTAAAAGGGACACGAAAATGAAAGTGAATAAGAAAACGTGGTTGAGTTTTTCTATACTTTTATTTTTGGTTTCATGTCTTTATCCTTATGTTAATAAATGAGAGATTATTGATCTGACCACATATGGTACAAAAGCTTATGGAACTAGTGATATAGCCGAGTTAAGAAAAAAAATATTAAAATGCAAGCCTTATATATTATAGAGTTTTTGATGTCCTTATATTTCTTATTTTTGTTATTTCACATTGTGGTTGATGTGATCTTGAAGATGTTGACGATTGTATGGATCACAACATGCAGAGCGACTACCCCGAACGTAGTTTTGATCCCCACAAGAACATACATGCTAGGACAAGTGTCACTAAAAGGGCCATGCAAGAACCTGATTGCCCTCCAAGTGGAAGGCACTGTGAAGGCCCCGGAGGACCCAACCTTGATCAATGGTGGTGTATGGGTCAACTTTGATACTAGCGACCTTTTGAAGATCATGGAAAAAGGTACTTTTGATTGTACGTGGAGTGTAGCGTAGACAAAAAATGATTGCCAAATAATGTTAAATGTGTGATACTTACTTCGATAAGCTCTCTCTATCAACAATTTTGACTATAAGTTGGTATGTAAGATTGTTAGGTAAAACAATTTAAGTTGTTGTTCAATCCTTATTTTTTTCAAAAATATTATAGTTAACTTTAAAGTGCTTGATGTTTATGTCTTTATAAATTTTAACCCTTATTTTAATTTCAACAAAAAAAATAAAATTTTCACATTTCTAACAAAAGTTTCACAAATCTATTATTTTTATGTCAATTAAAAATTTTCAAGTCAAAATCTTGCTAGGTTTTGTACAATGGTAAAATATGAAATACCTTTATTTGCCAAGGAATATAATAAATTTTAGATATGAATTGCACAGAATTGTCAAGTAAAATATTATTTAGTGATCTTAGAAAAAATTCAAATGAATGATCATGAAACCAAATATTCTTATAAGTTGATAACATATATGAAATTATCCATCCAACATTAGTTTTGAGGTGAGATACTCCATTAATTTCATTATCCTTTCTTTGGGATGATGCAAAATGAAAAGAACCACATGTTCAACTTTGTGACAAATGCACTTGTCCAAGATATAACAACATTGAATAGCAAGGGATTTCATGTGATGGTATTCGGAACCAAGAACATCACATTCTAGGGTATCAAAATTATTGCCCCTGAAGACAACCCCAATACAGATGGAATCCACATTGGTCATTCAAGTGTGATCATCATCGCAGATACTTGCATTGAGACTGGAGATGATTGTGTATCCAGTGGGGATGGCAGCAAACAGGTCACCATTACATCTATTACATGTGGACCTGGCCACGAAATTAGCATCAATAGCCTCGGGAAGTACAATAATGAGTTACCCGTAAATGAAATATTTGTAAAGAAGTGTACCCCCACCAACACCTTGATGGGTGTTAGAATCAAGAGCTGACCCACATCATTACTCGGAGTTGACACTGATGTGCACTTTGAGGACATCACGATGAATAATGTGTACGACTCAGTGCTTATCGACCAAGGTTATTGCCCATGGAACCAATGTACCGTCAGTGTGAGTCATCCGTATACTTTTCAAGCTCCCAATGCAATTATGTCTCACAAATTATTTAATTATTATTTCACCTTGAAACTTATGATCATAAGGCGGGCAAACAAATTGGCATGATTGAAACTTGTATTTATTTTGAAAATTACCTTAGTTTTAACCTTGTACTTTAAACACACTTATTTTTTTCCAGGTACCAACAAAGGTTAAAATAAGCAAGGTTAGCTACAAGAACATAAATGGAACTATATTTACTCCAGTAGCTATTAAGCTCATTTGTAGCAAGGCATTCCCTTGTGAAGGTGTGGTGCATGCTGACATTAATCTCACCTACCAGGGGACTAATGGTACCACAACTTCTATTTGTAAAAATGTTACTCCCAAAGTGTCTGGTACTCAAAATCCACCTATTTGTGGTAGGCCCCCAGCCCCCGGTGATGCCGCGTCCTCCTAGATCCCTGTATTCAAGAACAGTTGGTGCAATTGATATTAAGTGTTAACTCCCAACTTGTTTCAATTTTGAAAATATAGTAGCACATTGCAAAGGTGAACATTATTTAGATGTTATCCATTCAATTGTATTGATTTGAGATTTTTCCTATGAATTGTATGAAATAATTTCCTCACATTATTTTGTATAATTAAAGTCTACAACCTTCATAATAAGACAAGATATGTGACATAATGAAACAACTTAATTATAAAGACATAAAATACAATTATTATACTTTTATTTGTCATTATTTTGTTTAACCAAACATGCCTTTCAATATTTATCAAATATAATTGCTTACAACTATTTTGTTATCAAACACTTTTCTCCTATTAATATACTAATTATATTAATCTGTTGATTAAATTTGTTTGTTTATGTAAGTTATATAAAAATTATTATATGTTTGTTTCTTATTTTTTATGTTGTCGTTATATATAGTCCAACAAATATGTACTAAATAAGCATTACATATAGGCATTTGTGTTAATATTCTTGTAAGTTTGAGATGATTGAAATTAACATGCAATTGATTTCTATTATACTTCATTGTTTCATCTATCAATTCAAATATTTATCATGTAAATCCCGCCATTTAAGGAAAATCGGGAAAAGAATCGGTCAAAACGAGTAAGAAAACCGAACCAGTTCACAAACCCAATCATTTAGGAATGGGCAATTTAGAAATTTACAACTCCTGGGTGATCCGAAGGGTTCATAAATCCTTGGAAAAGAATCTTAAGACAAATTGGAAGAGAAAAACCAGACCGATTTAGATGAACCAGATCCAACTAGATTGAATCGATTTATGAACTGAGTCAGTTCATGAACCGGAATCGATAGAGAAAGGGAAAATCGGGAAATTTATGGATCTTGAGTGAACCAAAGAGTCCCAAAAGTTATGGAAATGGACTTGAGAATGAATTGGAGATGATAACCAAACCGATTTAAGCAAACTAGATCTGAACTATATTGAATCGGTTTAGACTGGTTTGAACAACTATTGAACCGAGTTCAAAATTCATTTTTCTAGGTGGCTAAAAAATTCAAATTTGAGATTTAAGGCCACCATTGGATAGAAAATGAATTTTGAAATTTTTAGATTTGAAAAATACGGTGAATGGGGAGTGAACTGGCCGGTTTAAGCTTTGAACCCAGTTTGGACCGGTCCTGTCTGGTTCGGAGTAGTGTCATCTTCTTTCTTTAGATGACAACACTATTCTCTCACCGGAAAATCGTGCAGCACCGGTGAAGCTGAAAAGTCTCTGGCCAGGGAGTTTCAAAAAATGAATGTCCACCATTAACGTGCCAATCGGACGACCAAGAAGTCCCCGACCTTCTTATATAAAGACCCCCTCCCCATTCATCCTCTTCACACTTGAAAACTCCATTCTCTCTCAACTGCTCCATTTTCTGATGAAGCTCAAACCAGAGCCCCGACTTGGGTACAGTTTGGCACCAAATAGGATAAATAATCAACCGAACCTGCAATGGAGCTAAACAGTTTGTTACCAAATAGGATAAATAATCATTTCAGACTACAAGAGGGCTTAATAACAAGGTTAAGGGCTAAAAGGTTTAAATAGGCTTTATATGACCTGATTAAAGAGATTGGATAAAATCTAAGTGGAAGCCCAATTAAAGAGTCCAAGAAATGCCCACGAGAAGGAAGCCCAATTAAAGAATCCAAGAAAAGCCCACGAGAAGGTCTAGATTTAATTAATGAGTAGAGATTTATTAATATAATAAATCTTCTACGATATTAAATGATAATATTAGATATTTAATTAGTTAAATTTAGATTTTTAAAGTGGTTATAAAAATATCCTAGATATTTAGATTAGATATGGTTGGCATGTAATCATAAGATATATTTTCCTTGTTTTTAGGCTATTCGGTTGTTATCTATGCCTATAAAAGGTATACTCCACAACATTGGAGGATAGACACTTTGGAATTTCAATCTTGTGAGGTTTTGTCTTCTTTCTATCTTGAAAGAGCTTTTGAACTTATCATGTTTTTACCTGTGGTGTTCAAGTAATCAAGACTTATCACTCAAGTTTTTCTAAGAGTTCTTCTTAGAGGATTTGGGTGTGACGTTTACATATCTCATACCTTGTTTCTCACATAACAAGGCATACTCCATCTTTTTGTACTTGCATTGTGAAAGTCTTGGGATCGTTGCCATATTTGGTGTAGGATGTCATCAGCATATTGGCGGGGTTCGCATCAGTTGGTATTAGAGCACACAGTTGCACGGCAAATTCCATTCCATCTTTTATATCTAGTTCTTTTCTTATCTTCTCTACCTATTTCTATTCTCTACAAAAGAAAAAAAATTCTCATCTTCTTCTATCTATCTTCTCTTCAGTAGGTTAAAAAAAAAAGAAAAAAAAAGCCAAAAACAAATTCATGCCCAAAAAAAGAGCAAAAAATAAAAGAGACACACACAATTCTTGAATTTCTTTCTTATTCTACTCTATCTAAGTCTATTTTTGTATTACTTCATTCCATCTTAATTTCTTTATCTATCCAAATTTTATTCTTCTCTAAGTCTATTCGTACACCACACTTAAATTCTTTTGGAATTGTTTTTTGAAAACCTTATTGATTTGTCTTGATTGTTCCTCAAGTTGAACTGCTTCGTAAAAATGATTTTTTTTTAAAGTTCAATTCAGATTGAAAGAAGACATATGAGTGGAAAAAGGCAAGAGTGCTTTAAATCTATAAGAAAAAGCCATTTGAGTGTGAAATAGTAGTGTTTGAGAGAAACATGTGAGGAAGAGTTGCGAGGTTCTTTTCTTTCTAACAATTGCCAGGTTCAGAAGGCCCAATGACAAGGAAACACAATGAAAGAAGAGGGTTTCATATCGTCCATTGAAAACCTATAGTGGAAAGCAATGAAGTGTCAAATGAAATAGATAGTGAAGTCTAAATTTGAGCCACTTCATACGCGAATGGATCGCTTGGAGGAAGGTGTGAGACGACACTCACATTAACATACCTCAATTGAACGATCGTGGAGTAGTCGATCTCGATACTTCGAATCACAGGAACTGGGGGAGTTTGTTGATCTCCAAGTTAATCGCGGCAACCTCAAGCTCAATTCCTTCAATCAACCTACTACTTGGGATAGACCATGGATTGATGATATCTTGGACAACAACGTGATAAGTTATTTCATACTCATTGTTCTATGAAAAATAAGGTTTGTTCTATTATCATAGATGGGGAAAGCTGCATTAACTTTGCTAGCACCGAGCTTGTGCAGAAGCTGGCTTTACATACAATGAAGCATTCAAATCTATATCAAATTCAAAGGCTGAATGATCAACCCAAACACGAGGTAACCCAACAGGTGATAGTGTCATTCTCTATTGGGAAATATCAGGATAAAGTATTATGTGATGTAGTACCAATGTATGCATGTCATAAGTTAATGTCTTTTGATGTAGGTGATGAAGGAAAAGAAGATTTGAGTACAAATCATTTTCAAGAGGGGGAGAATGATGTGAATCTGACAAAGAGTCTACAAATTCACAAGTTCAATCAACCGAACCTGCAATGGAGCTGAATAGTTAGTTACCAAATAGGATAAATAATCATTTGAGACTACAAGAGGGTCTAATGACAAGGTTAAGAGTTAAAAGGTTCAAATAGGCTTTATATGACCTAATTAAAGAGATTGCAGAAAATCCAAATGGAAGCCCAATTAAAGAGTCCAAGAAAAGCCCACGAGAAGGTCTAGATTTAATTAATGAGTAGAGATTTATTAATATAATAAATATTCTACGATATTAAATGATAATATTAGATATTTAATTAGTTAAATTTAGATTTTTAAATTGGTTATAAAAATATCCTAGATATTTAGATTAGATATGGTTGACATGTAATCATAAGATATATTTTCCTTGTTTTTAGGCTATTTGGTTGTTATCTGTGCACTCCACCGCATTGGAGGACATATACTTTGAAATTTCAATCTTGTGAGGTTTTGTCTTCTTTCTATCTTTAAAGAGCTTTTGAACTTATCAGGTTTTTACCTGTGGAATTCAAACAATCAAGACTTATTACTTGAGGTTTTCTAAGAGTTCTTCTTAGAGGATTTGGGTGTGGAGTTTACATATCCCATACCTTGTTTCTCACATAACAAGGTATACTCCATCTTTTTGTACTTGCATCATGAAAGTCTTGGAACCGTTGCCATATTTGGTGTAGGGTGTCCTCAGCATATTGGCGGGGTTTGCATCACTTTTCTAAGCTAAACAAGCAAGGTCAGGTTCTTTAGAACTAGGGAGAAGTCAGCTATACACTTGTAGTCTCTGTTTGTTCCGAGGGTCGTCAGAGAAGCGCGGACATGATGGAACAGTGAAGTAGCTTCGACGGACCGAAGTTGCCCTATTTTGGCTAAGATGAAATTGACCAATTTGAGCCCTCTTCAGGATAAACCAAGCCCTCCCAAGACCTCTACAGCCCTCCCACTGCTAAATTAGGACTTAAAGGTAAGCCAATTTGACTCCCCTCTACAATTTCCGACTGGTGCTAGAGAGAGAATAGGCAGATTTTCGATGATGAAATTATAACTCAATTCAGCATCAATTGATACAATTCTTGATTTTAGGATGAACCACAGGACGTGAGTTATATGCCCAGATCAAAAGCTTAGACCGTCGTGCCCTCGATGGTAAGTAATTGAAGTTTTCTCTCTCTATAGTCTATTTTCTGGCGAAGCTACGTTTCAACTCATTCTGACATCAAAACTTGTGATTTAAAGTGCTATTGAATCGTATTAAGATGTAGGAACTCAATTTCAACTTCAATTTCAACAATTAGAAGTGTTTAATTGGTCAATTTGATGAAATTAAATTCGGTTGTGTAAGTAAGTTGAAATAGGGGGAAAATTGGGGGTTTTCAAAAATTTGAAGGACCAAGATGTGATTTTATAAAATTGATGGCCAATTGGGCTTGATAAGAATGTTAAAGGGCCAATTTAAGAATTTTAGAATTTTGGGGGTAAAACTTACCATTTTTGTAAAGGAAGGGCAAAATGGTAATTTTGGAAAAGTTGGGGGACCAAATTGGAAATTTGGAAAATTGAACCCCTTTTTGTGAATTTGAATAAATTGAGATCCCAAGGGGAATTTTAAAAGTTTTGGGACTTAATTTGAGGAAAAACAGGCATTAGGGACTTAAAGTTAAAGAAAAATAAATTTAGGTACCTAATTGCAAATAAATAAAAGTTTGGGTTTTCACATTTATTTCGAATGAACGAAGGCTATTAAACCGAGGGATAATGAACGAAGGCTATTAGGCCGAGGGATAATGAAGGAAGATGTTCATATCGTGTAGGAACACAAAGCACTGAGAACGCCATCAAGGACAAGCTTGTGTGAAATACAAAGAACCGGTCGAGTGGAATTCATTACATTAATGGGTGAGTGGGATTTTATATCATACCCGGTTGGGAATGATAAGTACCTTGAAATGAAAACCCACTATTTAGTGGTATTTTAAATATCACAACTTAGAGAAGTGATGTGAAAATCAAGTGGAAAAACTACTTACTGGTTGTAAGTAGATCATACTCGGTTGGCATGATTAAACTTTGTCGAAGGAAGTGGAAAACTCATACTTGGTTGGTATGATGGATAGTTGAAAATATATTTTTGTCGGAGTGCTCTCCCGTGACTGTGTGCCAATGCTTAAACAATTTGGGAGACCTTCTTGACAGGATAGCTCTTATAGGTCCAAGGCCTCCGTTTTGGAACATGGGGGCTATTATGCCCGGTTTTGGAAATCTTGAAGAGTGGGCCATAGGCCAATGGGCACGAGCAAGAGCTCGTAAAAAAACATGAGATATGTGCCATAAAACTTTAATAAATGAATTGTTTGGGAATGGTACCAAGACAGGACCGAAGTACTCAGTCAACTATCGGCAGTGCGACATAACAGGTCGATGGACAAGTCAAGATAAACAACTGCAGGTTGAATTGAGGGTCGGGGTCGTTGGACCATTGGCACCACAGATTAAATGGCATGATAAGAAAATACTGATTGTACATGCACTGTGATTACGAGACCATCAAGACGCCCAAAAAAAGTAGTGATGCGTCCTAAGGGCCCTGGACGACCTGGTGGGTATAATGGCAGTTCGTCGTACCAGGTGACCATGCGAAATTTGGAGTAGCATCAACGCATGAGACCGGGGTGGGGATAGGATGAGGTCTCTATCTTCATATGGACACAGAATTGTTACAGGATTGAGGGTCGGATGTTGCGAACATCCACTCATTCTCAAGGTAAAAGTGGACGTGCTTCTATCTAGGTGGCCGATCAAGTTGCTCCGACACCATAAGTGGGTTCAGTGGATGTACTAGCTTACGAATGTGTGTTTGACCTTCATGATGAAGGATGTGTGTTGGGTGATGACACACCGTGATTAATAAGAAATGGTGGTAAAAACCGAGATTTGAAATGAAAGGATTTTTGAAAGAAAGGAGTCTGACACACTCCAATATAAATCTTTTTCCTAAAAGTTAAAAATTTTGAAAACCCATTCATTGATTGGTTGTACACACCATGTCATGTCCCGACCTGATTTGGTAGGATCCTCGTGATCAACCCAGCACTCTCCCAGTTTATTAAAGGGTTTCCCCTTATTATAGACCGTAAAGAGTTAGATGTCCTTTAAACCTGCACCTTTTCCAAGAATAACATAAACAAAACTGCATAATAATTTAGATTTATTATACCTGTATCAAAGGCATCTTAGTTGATGGTATTTAAGGGTAGGCTTTCTGAAATCTCCTGAAAGGGATATAAGGGAGGGGGTGAGTACGACTACTTAGTGAATGGGTTTTCAAAAATTTAGACTTTTAAGAAAACATTTATTATTGGAGTGTGTCAGACTCCTTTCTTTCAAAACCATTTCATTTGAAATCTCGGGTTTATCACCATTTCTTTTTAACCACCGTGTGTCATCACCCAACACACATCCTTCATCATAAAGGTTACACTCATTCGTAAGTCAGCACAACCATTGAACCCACTTGTGGCTTCGGAGCGACTTTACCGGCCACCCAGATAGAAGTACGTTCACTTCTACCCTAAGAATGAGTGGATGTTCGCGACATCCGACCTTCATTCCCAGAATAAATTCTTCATATTCATATGAAGACAGAGACCTCATCCCATCCCCACCCCGATCTAATGCACTTAGTGCTACTCCAAATTTCGCACGATCACCTCGGACGACAAACTGCCCTTATACTCACCAGGTCATCCAGTGCTCTTAGAACGCATCACTACCCTTCTTAGGCGTCTTGATGGTCCCGTACTCACAGTGCATGCACAAACAATGTTTTTTTTATCAAGCCATGTAATATGTGGTGCCACTGGTCCAACGACCCCGACTCTCAACTCAATCCGCAATTACTTGTCTTGACTGGTCCGTCGACCTGTCATGTCGCACTACCGCTAGTTGACTGAGTATGTCAGTCCTATCTTAGTACCATGGCCAAACAATTCCTCTATTTAAAGTTTTATGGCATATAATTCATGTTTGTTTACGAGCTCCTGCTCGTGCCAACTGGCCTTGGGTCCACTGCATGAGATTTTCAAAATTGGGTATATTAGCCCCCAAGTTCCAAAACCGAGGCCTTCAGCCTATAAGAGAGCTATTCGAGCTCCCGTCATGAAGGTCTCCCAAATAATTTAAGCATTGGCACATAGTCAGTGGAGAGTACTTTCGACAAAATTATATTTTCAACTGTCCATTATACCGACCCGATATAAGGACATCTCCGTTCATAATCAATGAACGGATTTTCAACTTCCTTCGAGGAAGTCCCATCATACCAATTGGGTATGGTCTACTTACAACTGGTAAGTGGTTTTTCTACATGATTTTCACATCACTTCCTCTAAGTTGTGATGTTTAAAATACCACTTAATAGTGGGTTTTTCATACTGAGGTACTTATCATCCCCAACCGGGTATGATATAAAATTTCCACTCACAACCCACAAGTGGTTTTTAAACTTTAAGTTGTGCTCATCATCCCAACTAGGTATGATATTAGTAAACCCACTCACCTATTAAAGTTGTGAATTACACTAGACCAGTTCTTTGTATTTAGGCGATCTTGTCCTTGCTGGCGTTCCCGGTACTTATCATACCCCACCGGGTATGATATAAAATTCCACTCACCTGTTAATGCAGTGAATTCCACTAGACAGGTTCTTTGTATTCACGCGAGCTTGTCCTTGTTGGTGTTCCTAGTACTTCGTGTTCCTACACGATATAAACATCTCGGTTCATTATCATTCGGCCTAATAGCATTCATTTATTCCAAATGAATGAGAAAGTCAATCTATCATTTATTTGCAATTAGGTTCCTAAAGTTATTTCTCTTTAACTTTAAGTCCCTAATGCTGGTTTTTTCTCAAATTGAGTCACGAAACTTCTAAAATTTATCATGGGACCTCAATTTATTCAATTTCACAAAAAGGGGATTAATTTTCAAAATTTCCAATTTGGTCTCCAACTTTTCCAAAATTACCATTTTGCCATTATTTTACAAAAATGGTAAGTTTTGCCCCAAAAACTCCAAAATTCTTCAATTGGTCCTCCAACATTATTTTCATGCCCAATTAACTATCAATTTCGTAAAATTGAATTTTGGTCCTAGAATCAAGAATCGCATCAATTGATGCTAAATTGAGTTAGCATTTCATCATTGAAATTCTGTCGGTTCCCTCTCTACCACCGGCCGGAAATTGTAGAGGAAAGCCGAATTGGCTTACCTTTCAGTCCTAATTCGGCCATGGAAGGGCTAAGGAAGTGTTGGGAAGGCTTGGTTTGGCCTGAGGAGGGCTCGAAATGGCCAATTTCAACTCGGCTGAAATAGGGCAGCTTCGGTCCGCCGGAGCTGCTTCACCATTTCATCACGCTAGCATCTCGCTAGCGACCCTCGGAGTGAATGGAGACTACAAGCGTGTAGCTAACTTCTCCCCGGTTCTAAAGAAACTGACCTCGCCTTGTTTGGATAAAAAAAGACCCCATGTCTGAGCTCTGGTTCGAGCTTCACCGAAAAATAGAGCAATTGAGAGAGAATAGAGTTTTTAGGTGTGGAGAGGATGAATGGGGAGGGGCTCTTTATATAGGGAGCTCGGGGACCCATTGGCCATCCGTTTGGCACCGTTATGACTAACATTGAAGACCTAAAATACTTTTCCATAGTATTATGAACCCTTTGGATCACCTGGGAGTTGTAAACTCTTAAATTGCCCATCCATAATTGATCGGGTTTATGGACCGGTTCAGTTTTCTCACTCGATTTGACTAGTTCCCTTCTCGGTTTTCCTTTGCTCAAAAGGGCGGGGTTTATTGCTCTCCCCTCCTTTTAGGAGTTTTGTCACCAAAACTTAATTTAACAACCTTGCATGAGGAATCATTTCCTTTGATGCCCCTTTGGTGTTTGCTTAACATGCAAACTCTTCTCTCGTTCTTTCAATTAGCCCTTTTTACAACCTTCACTTAAGGAATTCCTTTTTCCTTTGTATTATTTACTCCCTCCATGGAGTTTGTCATAACTAGACATACCTTACTTCAGGGTATGTTCTTAGATTTTATCTCTTTCTTTGCTTAGAGCAACATTCTTCCCCTTGAGGTTTTGTACTCAAGATTGGAAATTCCAAGATAACTAACCATTTCTGTGTCTAGTTAACCACTTGGTCATTGAAACCCTTAGCTCGACATCCTTTAGAGCATTACGTACCTATTTTCATGGATTTCTTTATCATCACTTTTTTGTCCCATTTCGACTCTTTCTTCATTTTTGCTTAGTACAAATCAATCCAAATTATTTTTGACTTTGTCATGCTTATGAACCAACTCTTCCTTATTCTGAGTCATGTTTTCATCGGGCTTATTGGGTTTTTCTTGTCCCTTACAACATGACGTTTTCTACATCTTGCCTCTATATCCATTAGATCTCCAAAACACCTCTTTTAGGGTTATTCCTTATTTTTCAACCTCTCAGGAATTGTATAACTTCATCCCTCCTTTCTTCTGGTAGTATTCCTCGACTACCTTTACCGTTATTAACTCAATTTACACAACTGTGTCAATTCTCCTTACCCACTCATCTTTTTTTGACTTCCTTATAGTATTTCGGTTCTGATTATTTGATTTCCAGATGTTTTACTGACATGCTGGTATTTGTCCTTTCTTAGGTCCATCATCATTCCCAATAACATTATTTATTCAAGGATTTTACTTTGGCCTTAATCCACTCTTACCTGTTTGTAATCATCTCACCATTCTTTATATCAAGTCGATTCCTTTCAGTCTACATGTTGTTTTGCTTGGTTTGGGGAGTTTCCCCTTTTTACGGTTTCATTCTCTACTATTTCCTTCAAGGTAGAAACTTTTATCTTAGGAGATACATGTTCAACCTTCTTACCATTTCTTGAAGGTTTGCTTTCTTCATCTCCTTACACCCTTTCCATATTGGGGCATTTACCCGCTTTTAGTCCTTCATTGTCTTAAATTTTTCCCATTCCATCCCTTATTCCTTATTTGAGTAGTTTATAAATCTTATTTCAGGTACTTCATATTATACTCAGCTGTCCACTCTTTAGGCTTTATTATACGCATGTGGACTACGACCGATCTTACCAATCACGGCTATTCCTACATATCCACATCTTATTTGGACCGCTTACTTTCCCAACGTTTCTCATACGTTCTTTCCTTCCTTACCTTTTTATGGATAGTCCACTCATTCTTACTTGCCACAACATCTCTTAATATGCTTTCTTGGGTTTCTTTCACTTAAGCATGCACTTTTATTTGTGGATTTGTCTCCTCACCTCTCGTCACCAGGTTCCGTTTATTCTTTATTACATCATGTATCCTTTATTAGGATTTCCTTATTTGGGAGGATTCTTACCCTTTTCTCCCGAAATTTCTTTTTCATACATACTTGAAGACACCTTACTTTAAATGACGTCCCTTGATGCTATTCTTTCATGTTTACCTTTACTCTTGAGATCTTACGGGTACATCTTTCATACTTCATCCTCATTATCACTCGCACCTTAACACATGTCTAGAGCTCACATCCACCTAGTTTCAAAATCCCTTAATTACCCTTCAAGAGGTTCATTTAACTGTCTCAAAACTTTATAGTTCCGGTTCTGGCCATTGATTTCTTTTAAGGATTTTGCTTCATTCTTCTTTTCCAATGATTTGCCCTTTTTACTTCTTCCTTCTTTATCATGGTTTAAATTATTGGTTCTCTCGAATGCTAGTTCTTTAACTACCTCCTTCACACTATTTTTCTGATCCAATCATCTGGGCAGTTGTATTACTCTTCCTTCATGCCTATCCTTTTATTCTTCATAGAATTTAGTCTTTACTACACCTCAGCCCTTCTTAGGATTCTGTTCATTCTCTTTGGTTGTCCTCTGCAACCTGTTTCTTCTTTCTACTTGGTTTTCTTGCTCTCTCCAAATAGGTCACCCTAAGCCACCACGAGACTTCCTTCCTTTGAAACATTTCCTAACTAATGGTTGTTTCCTTGTACTCCACATTATGTACATCCGCCCATCCATAATTTCTTCAAGAGTAGTTAGTTGTATGAATCCCTCTAAAGTTTACTTTCATAATGTATTTCCTTATGGAGCATTCAAATCTTCTTTGTTTCAAGATTTCTTGACAATTGTGTGAGAGGCTTGCCTATTCTTTTATTGGCTTGAGTTTAGTCATTAATTTGGCCCTTGGTCCTATTAAGGATTTATTTCATCCTTCTTTTCCCAAGTATTTGACCTTTCTGCCCCTCTCTTCATTGTTGGAACTCAAATTATGGCTTTCCCATGTATTAGTTCGTTAACTTCTCCGTCTCCACCATTCCTTTGGTCTAAGTTTCTTAGGGTAGTTGTTTCTCGAGTCCTCTTGTCCTTAACGTCTATCTCATTGACCTTTTAGGTTGTAGTCTTTTCTACCTCTCGGTCTTCCTTAGGCTATCATTTATTTCCTCTAACTATCTTGTTTTTATGGTTTGCTTACTTCTGCAATGTTGGTCAGAGACTCCAATTTTTTACTTCTTTGCTTTTTTCCAAAAGAGGTTGTACTTTAAAATTATATCACTTTTCCAAAGCAGGTTAGTCTTGGCCTTTGATACTTCCTTCCTTCAAGTAGTTTCTAATGAGGGGTTGGTTCCTTTTACTCCACATTATGTCCATCTGCCAACTAATGATTCCTTCAAGGCACTTTGTTGTATGCATCCCTCTAGAGTTCCCTTTCACAGCATATTCCTTCTCTTCTTCACTCTCACTATGTCATTCCCTAGAGTTTCGGGGGATGATTTTTTGTGTTTGCCCCTTATGAGAGGGTTCTTAAGTATACTTCCCATGTACCTTATCCCTATTCTTAAGATATCCTTCTCAATTTGACCTTCTTAAGAAGTTTTTGCATTCACCTCATCATTTCTTGACCTCTTTGTAAACCGTTTATGTAACCTACTCCATGGTATCGATCTCCAATCCTTCATGTCTTTTGTGACTTTTGAGGAGGTATTGTCCTGAATCTATGAGGTGTGGAACACCCCTTCTTTCCTTACACCTATAATATTTCATCTTGGTACTTGTCCTTTCGTAGGGTTAGGCATCTCTTCAGGCATGTCCCATCGTTATTCCCTTACATGGATTGTTATGGTTCTTTCTTTCCTGCGAGTGGGGCTTTTTTCCAGGGTTACTATTGGTTTGGTGCTTTACCGTTCTTGAGTCTGATCACTTTTACAGTTTTCTAGCTGAATCACCTTTGCTAAGGGTCATGGTAAGAGTCCTCCTAGTTTTCCTTATTCATCTTCCATCACTGGGTTGCGACTCTTAGTTTCTAGGATAGTGTGGGTTTGTTTTATTTTCCTTAAGCCATATTCCTAGTAAGATCACATCCTCAGAAGATAGAGTTTTGGGGAATTTGAATCTTTTATTAACATGGGTAAGATCACATGGATTGTTGTGGTTCCTTCTTTCCTTCGAGTGGGGCTTTTCCAAGGTTACTAGTGATTTGGTGCTTTACCGTTCTTGAGTTTGATCACTTTGACAGTTTTCTTGCTGAATCTCCCTTGCTAAAGGGTCATGGTAAGAATCCTCCTAAGTTTCTTAATTCCCTGATTCATCTTCAATAATCGAGATGTGACTTTTCCTTAGTTTCTAGGATATTGTGAGTTTGTTTTATTTTCCTTAGGCCATATTCCCAACAAGATCGCATCAAGAGGAAATAGAGTTTTGAGAATTTGAGTATTTTATTAACAGGGGCATACAAAAGATTAGGCTTTCAGCCCTATCACAGGAAATGGTCACAAAATAACTAAGTAGCTATGGAATTCTTGATAAATATCCTCCTTCATACTTAGGGTTGTGCCATCGATAGGTCCTAGCACCATTCTCTAAGATAATTCCCCATTTGGTCTTTCGAGATTCCTGCCAGGTCTTAGACATTTGGGAAGCTTCTAGGGTTGTCTTTCTACGAAAATAGGATGTTGAGTAAAGTCATTTCAAGTTTTCTTGGTTCCTCTCTTGAGAGCCATCTGAAAATTTTAGGATAAATCCTATTAGTTACTATATTTTCTAGTCTTGAATATGTATTCGAGGAAACAGGCTCTGATACCACTCTAGTTGTCACGCCTCGACCCGGTTTGGTCGGATCACCATGATTAACCCACCACTCTCCCGATTTATTAAAGGGTTTCCCCTTATTATAGACCGTAAAGAGTAAGACGTCCTTTAAACCTACACCTTTTTCAGGAATAACATAAACAAAACTACATAATAATTTAGATTTATTATACCTGTATCACAGGCATCTTAGTTGACGATCTTTAAGGGAAAGCTTTCTGAAATCTCCTGAAAGGGACATAAGGGAGGGGGTGAGTACGACTACTTAGTGAATGGGTTTTCAAAAGTTTAAACTTTTAAGAAAACATTTATTATTGGAGTGTGCCAGACTCCTTTCTTTCAAAACCATTTCATTTGAAATCTCGGGTTTATCACCATTTCTTTTTAACCACAGTGTGTCATCACCCAACACACATCCTTCATCATGAAGGTTACACACATTCACAGGTCACCACGACCACTGAACCCACTTGTGGTTTTCGGAGCAACTTTACCGGCCACCTAGATAGAAGTACATCCACTTCTACCCTGAGAATAAGTGGATGTTCGCGACATCCGACTTTCATTCCCATAATAAATTCTTCGTGTCCATATGAGGATGGAGACCTCATCCCATCCCCACCCCAGTCTCATGCGCTTAGTGCTACTCCAAATTTCGCACGGTCACCTGGTACGAAAAACTACCCTTATACTCACCAGGTCGTCCAGTGCCCTTAGGACGCATCACTACCCCTCTTGGGTGTCTTGATGGTTCTGTACTCACAGTGCATGCACAAATAATGTTTTCTTATCAAGCCATGTAATATGTGGTGCCACTAGTCCAATGGCCCCGACTCTCAACTCAACCCACAGTTGTTTGTCTTGACTAGTCCGTCAACCTGTCATGTCGCACTACCGCTAGTTGACTGAGTATGTTGGTCCTATCTTGGTACCATGGTCAAACAATTCCTATATTTAAAGTTTTATGGCATATAATTTATGTTTGTTTACAAGCTCCTACTCGTGCCAACTGGCCTTGGGCCCATTGTACGAAATTTTCAAAATCGAGCATATTAGCCCCCAAGTTCCAAAACTAAGGCCCTCGGCCTATAAGAGCTATTCGATCCCCCATCACAAAGGTCTCCCAAATAGTTTCAGCAATGGTACACGGTCAGGGGAGAGTACTTTCGACAAAATTATATTTTCAATTGTCCATTATACAAACCCAATATAAGGACATATTCGTTCATAATCGATGAACGCATTTTCATCTTCCTTCGAGTAAGTCTCATGATGAGACTACTTACAAAAGCGGATGGAACTAGTGATATAGTGGAGATAAGGAAAAAATATTAAAATGTAAGCCTAATATATTATAGAGTTTGTGATGGACCACAGCATGCGGAGCGACTATCCCGAGTGTAGAGTTTTGATCCCCGCAGGGACATACATGCTAGGACAAGTGTCACTAAAAGGCCCATGCAAGAACCCAATTACCCTCCAAGTGGAAGGAACTGTGAAGGCCCCAGAGGACCCAAACCTGATCAAGGGTGACGTATGGGTCAACTTTGATACCGTCAACCTTTTGAAGATCATGGGAAAGGGCACTTTGGATGGTCAGGGGAGTGTAGCGTGGAAAAAAAATGATTGCACAAAAAATGTTAAATGTGTGATGCTCCCTTCAGTAAGCTCTCCCTATTAGCAATTTTTACTATAAGTTGGTAGGTAAGATTGTTAGGTAAAACAATTTAAGTTGTTATTCAATCCTAATTTTTTTCAAAAATATTATAGTTAACTTTGAAGTGCTTGATGTTTATGCCTTTATAAATTTTAACCCTTATTTTTATTTAAACAAAAAGAAATACAAAACTTCGACATTTCTAATAAAAGTTTCACAAATCTTTCATTTTTAGGTCAATTTAGAATTTTCAAGTCAAAATCTTGCTAGGTTTTGTACAACCTAAAATATGAAATACCTTTATTTGCTAAGGAATCTGATAAATTTTAGATATGAATTACAAAGTTCAACTTTGTGACAAATGCACTTGTCCAAGATATAACAACATTGAACACCAAGAGATTTCATGTGATGGTATTCGGAAGTAAGAACATCCACATTCCAGGGTATCAAAATTATTGCCCCTGAAGACAGCCCCAATATAGATGGAATCCACATTGGTCATTCAAGTGTGGTCACCATCGCGGATACTAGCATTGAGACCGGAGATGATTGTGTATCCATTGGGGATGGCAGCGAAAAGGTCACCATCACATCTGTTACATGTGGACCTAGCCATGGAATTAGCATCAGTAGCCTCGAGAAGTATAAAAATGAGTTACCCGTAAATGAAATATTTGTAAAGAAGTGTACCCTCACCAACACCATGACGGGTGTTAGAATCAAGAGTTGGCCCGCATTATTACCTGGAGTTGCCACTGATATGCACTTTGAGGACATCACGATGAACAATGTGAGCGACCCAGTGCTTATCGACCAAAGTTATTGCCCATGGAACCAATGCACCGTCGGAGTGAGTCATCCGTATACTTTTCAAGCTCCCAATGCAAATATGTCTCACAAATTATTTAATTTTTATTTCACCTTGAAACAAATTATTATAGGGCCAGGGAACAAATTAGTATGATTGAAACTTGTATTTATTTTGAAAATTGTCTTAGTTTTAACCATGTACTTTAAATACACTTATGTGTTTTTCCAGGTACCATCAAATGTTAAGATAAGCAAGGTTAGCTACAAGAACATAAAGGGAACTATATTTACTCCAGTTGCTGTTAAGCTCATTTGCAGCAAGGCATTCCCTTGTGAGGATGTGGAGCTTGTTAACATTAATCTCACCTACCAGGGGACTACTGGTACAACAACTTCTATTTGTGAAAATGTTACTCCCAAGGTCTCTGGTACATAAAATCCACCTATTTGTGGTGGGGCCCTTGCCCCCGGTGCTACCGCGTCCTCCTAGATCCCTGTATTCAAGAACACTTGGGTGCAATTGATATTAAATGTTAACTCCCAACCTGTTTCAATTTTGAAAATATAGTAGCACATTGCGAAGGTGGACATTATTTAGCGGTTATTCACTCAATTGTATTGATTTGAGATTTTTCCTATGAATTGTATGAAATAATTTTTTCACATTATTTGGTACAATTGAAGTCTACAACTTTCACAATAAGACGAGATATGTGACATCACGAAATAACTTAATTATAAAGCCATAAAATACAATTATTATACTTTTATTTGTCATTATTTTATTTACCAAAACATGCCTTTCAATATTTATCATCTATAATTGCTTACAACTATTTTGGTATTAAATAATTTTCTCCTATTAATATAATAATTATATTAATGTGTTAAGTAAATTTGTTGGTTCATGTAAGTTATATAAAAAATATTATATATTTGTTTCTTATTTTTTATCTTGTCGTTATATATAGTCCAACTAATATGTAGTAAATAAGCATTACACATAGGCATTTGTGTTAATATTATTGTAAGTTTGAGATGATTGAAATTAATATGCAGTTGATTACTATTATACTTCATCGTTTCATTTATAAATTTAAATATTTATCACCTATATAAAGAAAAATACATGACATTTATTAATCAATTTATATACTTGGAAAAAACAGAGCGAACATAACATATATTGTGTAGTTACTGATATATATGTTAAAGTAATTTTGTAAGAGAAATGTTCATATTATTTATGTAAATAATAATATAAAAAAATATATCTGGAGAGAAATCTCATTTAGTATTTTTAGAAAATAATGATCAGGACGAACAAGTCCCCATGAAAATTATGAGTGAATGTTGATGGCGAGTCTGATTGGACAGACCGGGGCATAAATTAGTATGCTTGTTGATTGTGCACGATGAGTAGAAAGTTGTGCTTCGAACCCTTATAACAATGTGCAAAATGATAAATTTCATGCCCATTAATACAAATAGGATTTTAAAGGTTGAACAAACAACAGGTCATAAGACCGGGTTAAATGGCATGCACACTGTCACACCCTAATTTAGTTTGGTCTGAACCCTGTGAACAACCCGCTAGTTCTTCCGATATTAAAAGAGTAATCACCACTATAGTCCCAGTAGAAGTCAAATGTAACCCAAAAATATTTCAATATAAATTCAAGTTAATATCTTTTCATAAAACATACATAAATATTATTAGAGCATAAGATGTACCATAAAGCTAAATCTTGGTAAGTATTCCTCTTCATGATTTTCTAAAAGGGGTTTAAGGGAGTGAGTGGGTTCTATAACTCAGTGAGTAGGTAATAAGGTAATTATTCAGGGATATAAGAAATTACTTTCACATCAAAATATTATTATCATTCTTCTTCATGAAATGGAAAAGTTATAATAAAATGCTCAAAGGAAAAGTGGGAACAAAAAGGTTAAATCGCGAAGAGGAATTCAAAATCCTTGCTTTGAATTTGTATATCCAATAACGATCCCATGGACATACCTTAATGCAAACCTTGATCAAAAGCGGAATTGTAGGAGAAGAAGCAACCCCATTGGAGGTCGTGTTAATCGGTGCTCCAAAAGTGTCAAAAGAAAGAGTTGAATAAAATCTCTAATGAATACCAATTACCGATAAAATGATGAAGACACTGTTATAAGGAATACTAAGGAATCTTAAGGAAAATGGAATGTAAGTCAATAATGATAATTCGAAAGTAGTACTCATTGAGCATTTGGATAATGTTTATAATGATCAAGAGATTATGTCTTGGGTTGTATCATGGGACATACAATCAAAGATCTTACTACAAGAAGCCTAAATATATATAAACCGCAAACCCCTCCCTTTTGAATTAAGGAAAATCGGGAAAAGAACCAGTCAAACCGAGTGAGAAACACCGAACAAATTCACAAACCCGATCATTAGATAATGGGCAATTTGGAAATTTACAACTCCCGGGGGATCCAAAGGGTTCATAAAATCTTGAAAAAGAACCTTAGGACAAATTTGAAGAGAAAAACTAGACTGGTTCAGATGAAACGGATCCAATTGGATTGAACAGGTTTATGAACTAAGTCGGTTTATGAACTGAAACCGATAAAGAGAGGGCAAACCAAGAAATTTATGAATCCCGAGTGACCTACAGAGTCACAAAATTCAAGAAAAAGGACTTTAGGATGAATTGGAGATGAAAACCAAATCGGTTCAGGTGAACCGGATCTAAACTAGATTGAACCGGTTTGAACCACTATAGAATCAGATGCTAAATTCATTTTTCTAGGTGGCTTAAAAAATTTAAATTTGAGATTTGAGGCCACAATTGGATAGAAAATAAATTTAGAAATTTTTAGATTTGAAAATTTTGGTCAAATTTGGGGGTGAACCGGCCGGTTTAAGCTTTGAACCTGGTTCGGACCGGTTCGGTACGGTTCAAAATAGTGTCATCTTCTTCCTTCAGATGATAGCACTGTTCACTCACCGAGAAACCTCAGGACACAAGCTATCTGCATAGATCGAAAACTCGAACCGTCGCGCCCCCGACGATGAGTAATTGAAGCTTTCTCTCTCTACATTCTATTTTCCAGCGAAGCTCCATTTGAGTTTATTTTGACATCAAAACTTACAATTCAAAGTGCTATTGAATCGAATGAAGATGTAGAAACTCAATTTTAACTTCAATTTCAACAATTAAAAGTGTTTGATTGGTCAATTTGATGAAATCAAATTCGACTGTGTTAGGAAGTTGAAATTGGGGGAAAAATTAGGGATTTTCCAAACTTCGAGGGACCAAAATATAATTTTGTAAAATTAAAGATCAATTAGACATGATAAGAGTGTTAGAGGACCAATTGAGCAGATTTTAGAATTTCTGGAGTAAAACTTACCATTTTTGTAAAGGAAGGGCATAATGGTAATTTTGGAAAACTTGAGGGCTAAATTGGGAATTTGGAAAACTTGAACCCTTTTTTATGAAATTGAGTAAATTGAGGTTTCAAGAGAAATTTTAATAGTTTATGGACTCAATTTGGGGAAAAACTGGCAATTATGGCCTAAAGTAAAAGGAAAAATAACTTTAGGGGCCAATTTGTAAATATGGGAAAAGTTGTGAATTAATTCATTAATACTGAATGAGGTGACCAAGATAGATGATAATGAACAATGATATTCATTTCGTGTAGGAACATGAGACATCAGGAAAGCTAGTTGAGGTTTAGCTCGCAAGGGACGAAAACCTACTTAGTTGAATTTCACTGCACGATCGGGTGAGTGAGATTTTTATATCATACCCTGTTGGGATGATAAGTACCTCAGAAATGAAAACCCACTACTTAGTGATATTTTAAACATCACAAACTTAGAGAAGTGGTGTGAAAATGACACGAAAAAACTACTTATTGGTTGTAAGTAGATCATACTCGATTGGTATGATGAAACCTCCTTGGAGGAAGTGGAAAACCAATTCATCGGTTATAAGTGGAGATATCCTCATACTCGGTTGGTGTGATGGATAGTTGAAAATATATTTTTGTCGAAAGTGCTCCCCCCTAATTGTGTGTCACTACTTAAAAGATTCGGGAGACCTTCTTGATGGGAGCTCGAATAGCTCTTATAGGTCGAGGGCCTCAGTTTTGGA
Organism: Trapa incisa; assembly: GCA_030064435.1. Lineage (NCBI taxonomy): Eukaryota > Viridiplantae > Streptophyta > Magnoliopsida > Myrtales > Lythraceae > Trapa > Trapa incisa. The sequence continues at coordinate 18,416,661 of CM057785.1, read as the reverse complement.
ACTTAGGGGCTATTATGCCTGATTTTAAAAATCTCGAACAGTGGGCCATAGGCTAGTGGGCTCGAGAAGGAGCTCGTAAAAAAACATGAAATATGTGTCATAAAACTTTAATAAATGAATTTTTTTGGCCATGGTATGAAAACAGGACCAACATTCTCAGTCAACTAGCGGCAGTACGACATGACAGGTGACAGACCAATCAAAACAAACATTTGTAGGTTGAGTTAAGGGTCGTGACCATCAGATCAATGGCACCACAAATTATATGGCATGATAAGAAAATATTAATTGTGCATGCACTGAGATAACAGGACCATCAAGACGTCAAAGAGGGGTAGTGATGCATCCTAAGGGCCTTGGACAACCTGGTGGGTATAAGGGCAATTCGTTGTACTAGGTGACCATGCGAAATTTGGAGTAGCATCAAGCGCATGAGACCAGGGTGGGGACGGGATGAGGTCTCTGTCCTCATATGATCACGGAGAAACGTTACGGGATTGAGGGTCGAATGTCACGAACATCCACTCATTCTTAGGGTAGAAGTGGACGTGCTTCTATCTAGGTGGTCGATAAAGTCGCTCCGACGCCACAAGTGTGTACAGTGGACGTAATGGCTTGCGAATGTCTGTTTGACCTTCATAATGAAGGATGTGTGTTGGGTGATGACACACCGTGATTAATAAGAAATGGTGGTAAAAACTGAGATTTGAAATGAAAGGATTTTTGAAAGAAAGGAGTCTGGAACACTCCAATACAATTCTTTTTCCTAAAAGTTAAAAATTTTGAAAACCAATTCACTAAGTTATTGTACTCACTCCCTCCCTTAAATATCTTTTAGGAAATTACAGAAAGGTTACCCTTAAAGACTATCAACTAAGACACCTGTGAAACAGGTATGAAAATTTTTAAATATTATGTAGTTTTGATTTATATTATTCCAGGAAAAGGTACAAGTTTAAATGACGCCTTACTCTTTAAGGTTTATAATAAGGGGAAACCCTTTAATAAACCGGGAGAGTGGCGGGTTGATCACGGGAATCCGACCAAACCGGGTTAGGGCGTGACATGGTGACCTTGTGAAGCTTAACATAGCTTGAAGCGTACGAGACCGGGGTGGGGACGGGATGAGATCTCTGTCCTTATACATATACGAAGAATTGTTATGGGATTAAGGGTCGAATGTCGTGAACATCCACTGATTATCATGGTAGAAGTGGATGTACTTTTATCTAGGTGGCTAGTAAAGTCACTCTGATGCCACAAGTGGATTCAGTGGACGTACTGATCTGGGATTGTGTGATTGTCCTTCATGATTAAGGATGTGTATTGGATGATGACACAATGTGATTAATAAGAAATAGTGATAAAATCTGAAATTTGAAATGAAAGCTTTTTTTAAGGAAAATAAGGAGTTTGGCACAATACAAAACCAACATTTTTCCTAAAACTTAAAATTTTGAAAAACTCATTCACTAAGTCGGTGTACTCACCCCCTCCCTTATCTCGCTTTCAGTAAATCCCGGAAAGATAGGTATGAATTGTTTAAAATCTTATTCAGTTTTGATTTATGTATTCTAGGAAAAGTATAGGTTTAAAGGACACCCCTACTCTTCATGATTTATAAATAAGGGGAAGCCCTCAGTAAACCGGGAGGGTGGTGGGTTAATCACGGGGATCCGACCAAACCGGGTCAGGGCGTGACATAAACCAAGTAGAAAATTACACAAAGCCACATTGAGAAATAAAAAGGTGGCCATGAGACAGGCCTTACATATAGGTTGTTTGTGAACAAACTTATTAAAGTGATGCATATTGGGTAAAAGAACACATCCAATTGGCTTTATAGAATTGGGCAAACCACCGAAGATAGGAGTCACTAGATTGAGGGCAAGGTTAAGCCCAAAAGCATTGTCCGCTTTATTTGAAGGATCTAAGACGCCTAACACCATATTCAGTTGGACCTACAAGATATAAATTCAGCCAACAAAGTGTTAAATCTTGGGATTGAACGACACTCATGGAAAACTAGTTTTAGATTAGGGCTAAAGATTTTAATACTCATGCGGTAGCAATTCTAGACCATGTCCCAAATTACTAGAGAAACATATGAGGTCAACCTTACCTCAAATTCGGCATGCAATCTTGAAAGGGCCTCGGGTGGAAATTGCTAGAGTAACCTTGATAAGAAGCTGGGCCATGGGTAGCTATGCCAAGAACTAGGAATGAGAGTATGAGGTTTAGAATCCCAATGACATGGGCTGGAACTCAAATGTCATCGCCTGTGTTTCTATGTTTGATGCATCATCATTCAAAAGAAAGTAAAACAGTTAGTTTCCTTTCCAAATCTATACGCTACCTTCAGTTAATAGAAATCAGAGAAAAGAATGAATGAGCAGAACTTTAACTCAATGGATAAGACTTATTTGAGAATCTCATTCACTACCCTAAACAGATCTTCCTGTTTCATATCTAACTTATTTCAACTTACATTACGTTATGAAATTCAATTACAACTCGGAGTAAATGTCAACTCATGGAAATGGTCAAGGACAAGAGAAAGGAACGGTCAGTCCATACTAACCCTTGGAAACAATTAAATTATGAAAAATGGTCTGAAGGACTAAGCAAGCAAGGGCTTAGGTTTGGGATGGAATGGGAAGAGGCTGAAAATAGTCCAACCCCATTCCCTACATCCATGAGCCCAAGTCATAAACACCCAGATTACCTAAACTATATATCACCAAAAAATCATGTAGAATTAAATCAATTCCCTATCATATTAGAGTAAGACCATTCAAAGTAAAGAATTAAGGAAATTTTCTTACCATTGTAAGAAAATGGCATGAGGAAGACAAGGAATGTACATGGATGATATCCATAGCTGAATTCCCTTCAACTCCATCAGTTTTGCCAAATTTACTCCTACAACAAAAAGGAAAGAAATCAATGACCACCTAAATATGCCAAGGGATAATAGTTACCAGAAAAATAAGGAGGAAACAATTGAACAAGAAATCCTTTCCAAAACTATAGGGAGGGAAGAATTGAAATGAGTTACCTAGGGGGATTTGGAAAGAACAATTGGCTTCTTCAACCGAAAAGGAAGGAGGCCCCTCAATAGACCATAGTAGAAAACAGATACCCTTATCCATTATCTAAAGAATTCACAGCCAGACAAGGACACCCACTAAAACCTTTTAGAAAACACAAAAGAAAAGCCATGAGAGAAAGAAAGACCTACATGAGGGACCTTCTGCAAAAATTCGAGAACTCACCATGTGAAAGCACCAAACTATAGAATTCTTGAATCTGTGAGCATTATTAGTAGAGAGTAATACCTCCCTAAGTAAACACGCTAAGTCTATCATCAATTCATACAAGGTATAACAAAAGGAAGGGTAGTTACCGAATCCAATTCCATGTACCAAAGAGGAAGGAAGTCTAGGAGGTTCTTGAGATCGAGTTGCTAGAATTCATAGAGCCATTGTCCATACCCTTCCTACAAAGAAAAGGAATTGTAACAATAGACGTTAAGAACCATGAAGTAGAAACCATTGATTCCCTCTCACTCCATACCAGAAGTTGATGATGACCCCACATCAACCACCCTGGAACATGGAAGGGAAATCAAAACTCATTAATAAATTAAAGAGTCAAGGAGCGATTGGATTGGATTTTAGAGAAACATCAATAGGCTCAAGTAGGAGAGTTCTTCAAAAGGACAAGATCAAATAGAAGGAGCAATCAAAGGTTGAGTGGCTTCGGATTTAGGGATGTCCAACATGAACTTGTAAGGCCAGGTTACAAGCTGAGCAGAAGAGAAGTTCAAGGCTGCCTCGTGGTCGGAGTTCAAAAATTAGAAGAACTACGGGGAGAACAGAATTAACAGCTTGGGGTTCTAGAAGAATGAGAGATGGGGAAGATTTTGGTAAAATACAATATTGCTTCCAAAATATATCAGCCTAGAAATTAAGGGGTAAAAGACAGTAATGCCGTGACAAAATTATAGACATGCCACTAAGGGCATGTTTGGATGTACGACAATTTGACGTGCCCTAAGATGGCTTTTGCCTAGAGTGAAAATATGAGAATCAAATTATGAAAACTCCCTGGTACCGAGAAATCGGTTAAAAGTCACTACAATAAATCTCAAATTCTCTAAATATGGGAATACATACCAAAATGGAACAAATAATACTTGTGGGTGCAAGAGTATTATGAAATCTCGGAAATCCCTATAGTAAAAATATAAACTCCGTCATTTTGAGCTAAAGAAAATAAGGAAAAGAACCGGTCAAACCAAGTAAAAAAACCGAACCGGTTCACAAACCCGATAAATTTTGAATTGGCAATTTAGGAATTTATAACTACCAAGTGATCCAAAAGGTTCAAAATACTATGTAAAATAACCTTAGGATGAATTGGAATAAGAAAATTAGACCGATTTGGCGAACCGAGTCCAACAGGATTGAACCGATTTATGAATTGAGTCGGTTCATGAACCGGAACCGATAGAGATCGGGCAAAACAAAGGAATTCAACTCCATTATAATCCAAAGAAATTCATAAACCTTGGGAAGGAGCCTTAGAACAAAGTGGAAGAGAAACACCAGACCGGTTCGGGTGAACCGGACCCGAACCGGATTGACCCGGTTTAAGGGCCAAGCTGGTTTATGAACATGAATCGATAAAGAGATGGTAAACCAGAATTTTATGGACCCTAAGTGAGCCAAGGAGTCACAAAAGACATGGAAATGGACTTGTGAAGGAATTAGGGATGAAAACTAAACCGGTTCGGACAGGTTTGAACCACTATTGAACCGAATCCTAAATTTATTTTTCTATGTGGCTTAAATAATTCAAATTGGAGATTTGAGGCCACCATTGGATAGAGAATGAATTTAGATGAATTTATAAATTTTTAGATTTGAAAAAATTGATCGAATGGGGGGTGAACCGACCGGTATAATAAGCTTTGAACCCAGTTTGGATCGGCCCGGTTTGGAATAGTGTAATCTTCTTCCTCAGGATGACAACACTGTTCGTGGCATTTCAGGTCTTCAATGTCAGCAATAACGGTGCCAAATGGATAGCCAACGGGTCTCTAAGCTCCCTATATAAAGAGCCCCTCCCCGTTCATTCTCTACGCCTAAACACTCCATTCTCTCTCAACTGCTCTATTTTTTGGAAAAGCTCAAACCAAAGCACCGACATGGGGTCTTTTCTAAGCCAAACAATGTGAGGTCAGGTTCTTTAGAACTGGGGAGAAGTCAGCTACACGTCTGTAGTCTCCGTTTGCTCCGAGGGTCACCGACAAGACGCCAGCGTGATGAAACAGTGAAGTAGCTTTGGCGGACCGAAGCTACCCTATTTGATCTTAAGCAAACACCAAAGGGGCATCAAAGTAAATGATTGTTCATGCAAGGATGTTAACTAAAGTTTTGGGGACAAAACTCCTAAAAGGAGGGGAGAGTTGTAAACCCCGCACTTTTAAGTTAAGGAAAACCGGGAAAAGAACCGGTTAAATCGAATAAGAAAACCAAGCCGGTTTACATTTGGGAACAAGCAATATGGAACTTTACAACTTTTGGGTGATCCAAAGGGTTCATTAAACCTTGGAAAAAAAACTTAAGACAAATTAAAAAATAAAAATCAAATTGGTTCAAGTGAACTAGATTCTATAAGAACTTTAAAGTTAAGCGTGCTTACCCAAGAGTAGTGTGAGGATGGGTGACCTCTTGGGAAGTATGATTTTTTGTAACTCGAAATTTCGGTCAAAAATTTTTATGGAACGTACAATTTATCATAAATAGTTATAAATTAATATATATTAAATTATTGGATTTAATATAAATAATTGGAATTAATACCAATAATTTATGGCAATATTAATACTAGTAATAAATCTCTCCCATTTAATACACGGTTTTACACCTATATAAATAGGTCATCCTCATTCATTCTTCTCACACCTGAACACTTCTCTCCCTCTCTCTATTGCTCCATTTCCCGGTGAAGCTTGAACTAGAGTTTTAACTTAAAAAATTTTCTTAGCCTCGGAAGGAGAGGTCGAGCTCTATAGAACCGGAGAGAAGACAGCTATCTGATAGCAAACTACAGTCAATATGAGAATTGTTGGAGAAGCGCCGGCATGATGGAATAGTGAAGCAACTCTGGCGGATCGAAGCTGCCCTATTTTGGCTAAGCTAAAATCGGTCATTTCAAGCCCTCCCAACACTTCCTCAGCCTTTCCACGGCCAAATTAGGATCGAAAGGTAAGCCAATTTGGCTCCCCTTTACAATTTTTGATCGGTGCTAGAGAGAGAGTCGACCAAATTTCAATGATGAAATTCTAATCCAATTCCACATCAATTGATGCGATTCTTGATTCTAGGATGATCTTCAAGATGAGAGCTATCTGCCCAGATCGAAAGCTCGGACTACTGTGCCCTCACCGATGAGAAATCGAAGCTTTCTCTCTCTACAATCTATTTTCCGGTGAAGCTACGTTTGAGCTCGTTTCAGTGTTAAAATCTGCGATTCAAAAGTTCCTTAGAATCATATGAACATGTAGTAACTTAATTTTAACTCCAATTTCAACAATTAGAGGTGTTTAATCAGTCAATTTGATGAAATCAAATTCAACCGTGTTGAATAGTTGAAATTGGGGGAAATTTGGGGATTTTTGAAATTCAAAGGGCCAAAATGCAATTTTATGAAATTGAGGGTCAATTGGGCATGAAAATAATGTTGGAGGATCAATTGAGGCATTTTGGTATTTTTGGGGCAAAACTTACCATTTTTGTAAAGGAATGGCAAAATGGTAATTTTAGAAAAATTGGGGGACCAAGTTGGAAATTTGGGAAATTAAACCCCTTTTTTGGTGAAATTGAATAAATTGAAGTCCCAAGATAAATTTTAAAAGTTATGGGACTCAATTTGAGGAAAAACCAAGATTTTGGACTTAAAGTTAAAGAGAAATAACTTTAGGGACCTAATTGCAAATAACTAAAATTTTGGGTTTTTTCATTCATTGGAAATGAATGAAGGCTGTTATGCCAAGTAATAATGAACAAGGATGTTCATATCATGTAGGAACGCGAAATACTGGGAACGCCAGCATGGACGAGCTCGTGTGAATACAAAGAATCGGTCAAATGGAATTCACTGCGTTAACGGGTGAGTGGGTTTACTAACATCATACCCGGTTGGGATGATGAGCACAACTTAAAATTTAAAAACCACTTACCGGTTGTGAGTGGAAATTTTATATCATACCTGGATGGGAATGATAAGTACCTCAGTATAAAAACCACTATTAAGTGGTATTTTAAACATCACTAGTTAGAGGAACTAATGTGAAAATCATGCGGAAAAACTACTTACCGATTGTAAGTATATCATACCTGGTTGGTATGATGAGACTTCCTCGAAGGAAGTTGAAAACCCGTTCATCGATTATGAACGGAGGTGACCTTATATTGGGCGGTATAATGGATAGAGAAAACATATGTTTTGTCAGAAGTGCTCTCCCCTGACTGTGTGCCAATGCTTAAACAATTTAGGAGACATATTCGACGTGAGCTCGAATAGCTCTGATAGGCCGGGGGCCTCGGTTTTGGAATTTGGGGGCTAAATGCCCGATTTTGAAAATCTCGTACAGTGGGCCCAAGGCCAGTTGGCACGAGTAGGAGCTCATAAACGAACATGATATATGTGCCATAAAACTTAATAAGTGAATTGTTTGGCCATGGTACCAAGATAGGACTGACATGCTTAGTTAACTAGCGGCAGTGTGACATGACAGGTCGATGGACCAGTCAAGACAAACAACTGCGGGTTGAGTTGAGAGTCGGGGCCATTAGACCAGTGGCACCACAGATTACATGGCAATATGAGAAAACATTGTTTGTGCATGCACTGTGAGTACGGGATCATCAAGATGCCCATGAGGGGTAGTGATGTGTTCTAAGGGTACGGGATGACCTGGTGGCTATAAGGGTAGTTCGTCGTTCCAGGTGTCTATGCAAAATCTGGAGTAGCACCAAGCGCATGAGACTGAGGTGGCGATAGGATGAGGTCTCTGTCCTCATACGGACACGAAGAAGTGATTTCGGGATTGTGGGTCGGATGTCACGTACATCCACTCATTCCCAGGGTAGAAGTGGTTGTACTTCTATTCGGGTGGTAGGAAAAGTTGCTCCAAAGCCACTAGCGGGTTCAGTAGTGATACTGACTTGCGAATGTGTGTAACCTTCATGATGAAGGATGTGTGTTGGGTGATGACGCACCGTGCTAAATAAGAAATGGTGGAAAAACCCAAATTTTTAAATGAAGAGATTTTTGAAAACAAAGGAGTCTGACACACTCCATATAAATATTTTCTTAAAAGTCAATAGCTTTTAAAAACCCATTCACTGAGTAGTTGTACTCACCCCCTCCCTTATATCCCTTTTAGGAAATCACGGAAAGCCTACCTTGAAAGACCATCAACTAAGATGCCTGTAAGACAAGTATGTAAGTTTAAAATTTCATGCAGTTTTAATTATGTTATTCCAGGAAATTGTGCAAGCTTAAAGGACGTCTTACTCTTTACGGATTATAATAAGGGGAAACCCTTTAATAAACTGGGAGAGTAGCAGGTTTTTCACGGTAAACCGATCAAACCGGGTCAGGGCGTGACAGTCGTGCCCTCACCAGTGATAAATTGAAGCTTTCTCTCTCTATAGTCTATTTTCCAACGAAGCTCCGTTTGAGCTCGTTCCGGCGTTAAAATCTACGATTCAAAGTTCCTTATAATCATATGAACATGTAGAAACTCAATTTCAACTCCAATTTCAACAATTAGAGGTGTTTGATTAGACAATTTGATTAAATCAAATTCGGCAGTGTTGAAGAGTTGAAATTGGGGGAAAATTGGGGAAATTTTGGGGATTTTCGAAATTCAAAGGACCAACATGCAATTTTATGAAATTGAGGGTCAATTGGGCATGAAAATAATGTTGGAGGACCAATTGAGAAATTTTTGAATTTTGGGGGCAAAACTTACCATTTTTGTAAAGGAAGGGCAAAATGGTAATTTTGGAAATATTGAAGGACCAAATTGGAAATTTGGGAAATTAATCCCCTTTTTGTGAAATGGAATAAATTGAGGTCCTATGATAAATTTTAGAGGTTTCTGAACTCAATTTGAGGAAAAATCGGCATTAGGGACTTAAAGTTAAAGAAAAATTATTTTAGGGTCCTAATTGCAAATAAATGGAAGTTTGACTTTCTCATTCATTTGGAATGAATGAAGGCAATTAGGCCGAAGGATAATGAACCGAGATGTTCATATCGTGTAGGAATGCGAAGTACCGGGAACACCAGTAAGGACAAGCTCGCGTGAATAAAAAGAACCGGTCTAGTGGAATTCACAGCATTAACGGGTGAGTGGGTTTACTAACATCATACCCGATTGGGATGATGAGAACAACTTAAAGATAAAAACCACTTACTAGTTGTGAGTGAAAATTTTATAACATACCCGGTAGGGAATGATAAGTACCTCGGTATAAAAACCCACCGTTTAGTGGTATTTTAATTATCACCACTTAGAAAAAGTGATGTGAAAATTATGCGGAAAAACTACTTATCGGTTGTAAGTAGATCATACCTGGTTGGTATGATGAGACATCCTCGAAGGAAGTTGAAAACCCGTTCATCAATTATGAACGAAGATGTCCTTATATCGGTCAGTTTAATGGACAGTAAAAACCTATTTTGTCGGAAGTGTTCTACCCTGACAATATGTCAATGCTTAAACTATTTGGGAGACTTTCTTGACAGGAGCATGAATAGCTCTTATAGGCCAGGGGCCTCGGGTTTGGAGTTTGGGAGCTAAATACCATATTTTTGAAAATCTCATACAATGGGACCAAGGCCAGTTGGTACGAGTAGGAGCTCGTAAACGAACATGATATATGTGCCATAAAACTTAATAAGTGAATTGTTTGGCCATGGTACCAAGATAGGACCGACATGCTGAGTTAACTAGCGGCAGTGCGACATAACAGGTCGACGGACTAGTCAAGACAAACAACTGCGGGTTGAGTTAAGAGTCGGGGCCGTTGGATCTGTGGCACCAAAGATTACATGGCAATATGAGAAAACATTGTTTGTGCATGCACTGTGAGTACAGGATCATCAAGACGCCCATTAGGGGTAGTGATGCGTCCTAAGGGCACTGGACGACCTGGTGGCTATAAGTGCAGTTCGTTATTCCAACTGTCTATGTGAAATCTGGAGTAGCATCAAGACGCTGAGACCGGGGTGGGGACAGGATGAGGTCTCTATCCTCATACGGACATGAAGAAGTGATTTCGGGATTGTGGGTTGGATGTCGCGTACATCCACTCATTCACAGGGTAGAAGCGGTCATACTTCTATCCGGGTAGTAGAAAAAGTCACTCCGAAACCACTACCGGGTTCAGTAGTGATACTGACTTATTAATGTGTGTAACCTTCGTGATAAAGGATGTGTGTTGGGTGATGACACACCGTGATAACTAAGAAATAATGGAGAAAAACCCAAAATTTTTAAATGAAGGGATTTTTGAAAAGAAAGGAGTTTGGCACACTCCATATAAATATTTTTCTTAAAAGTTAAAAGTAGACCTTTGAAAACTCATTCACTGAGTAGTTGTACTCACCCCCCTCCCTTATATCCCTTTCAGGAAATCCCAGAAAGCCTACCCTTAAAGACCGTCAATGAAGATGCCTGTAAGACAGATGTAAAGTTTTAAATTTCATGCAGTTTTGATTATGCTATTTTAGGAAATGGTGCAAGTTTAAAGGACGCCTTACTCTTTATGTTTTATAATATGGGGAAACTCTTTAATAAACTGGGAGAGTGGCAGGTTGATCATGAGGATCCGACCAAATCGGGTCGGGGCGTGACAACAAACATGTAAACCCCACCCTTTTGGAGTTAAGGAAACTGAGAAAAGAACCGGTCAAACTGAGTGAGAAAACTGAAACGGTTCACAAACCCGATCATTAGAGAACGAGAAATTTACAACTCCCAAGTGACCCAAAGGGTTCATAAAAACCTTTGAAAAGGACCTTAGGACAATTTGGAAGAGAAAACCAGATAGGTTCAGCTGAATTGGATTCGAGTCAGATTGAACAGGTTTATGAATCTAAACCAATAGAGAAAGGGCAAACCGAGAAATTTATGGACCCCGAGTGACCTAAAGAGTCACAAAAGTCATGAAAAAGGACTTTATGATGAATTGGAGATGGAAACCAAACCGGTTCAGGTGAAATAGATCCGAACTAGATTGAACCAATTTGGACCAATTTGAACCACTATTGAAATAGATGCTAAATTAATTTTTCTAGTTGGCTTAAAAAATTAAAATTGGAGAATTGAGGCCACCATTGGATAGAGAATGAATTTAGAAATTTTTTATTTTGAAAAACTCGGTTGAATCAAGCATGAACCAATCGGTTTAAGCATTGAACTCAATTCAAACTAGTACGGTCCGGTTCGGAACAGTGTCATCTTCTTCCTTCAGATGATAGCACTATTCACTCATCGGAAAATCAAGCAGCGCCGACGAAGATGAAAAGTCTTTGGCCAAGGAGTTTCGGGCAATGAATGACTGCCATTAAGGCGCTAATCGAATGACCTAGAAGTCCTCGAGCTTCTTATATTAAGAGCTCCTCCTCATTCATCCTCCTCAAACCTAAAATCTCCACTCTCTTCCTACTACTCCATTTTCTGGTGAAGCTCAAACTAGAACTTCGACTTGGGCATTTTTCTTAGCCAAAGAAGACATGGTTGAGTCCTTTGGATTCAGGGAGAAGTTACCTACACGTCTGTAGTCTGCATTTGCTTCGAGGGTCGTCGTAGAAACACTAGCGAGAAAGAACAGTGAAGTAGCTCTAGCGAACCAAAGTTGCCTTATTTCAGTTGATCTAAAATCGGCCAATTCGAGCACTTCTCAAGCCAAACCAAGCCCTCCCAACACCTTCACAGCTCTTCTATAGTTGAATTACAGCGGAAAGGTAAGCCAATTTGGCTCCCCTCTGTAAATTCCGATCGGTGCTAGAGAGAGAACAAATAGATTTTCAATGACTAAATTCTCACTCAATCTGACATCAATAGATGCAATTCTTGATTCTAGAGTAACCTCAGGACAAGAGCTATCTGCCTAAATTGAAAGCTCGGACCATTGAGCCCCCGACGATAAGCTTTCTCTCTCTAAGTCCACTTTTCCAACAAAGCTCCGTTTGAGCTCATTCCATCGTCAAATTGTGTGATTTAAAGTGCAATTGAATCGTATGAAGGTGTAGGAACTCCAATCTAACTTCAATTTCAATAATTAAACTCATTTGATCAGTCAATTTTTATAAAATCAAATTTAGTTGTGTTGGAAAGTTGAAATTGTGAGAAAAATTGGGAAAATTTTGGGAATTTTGAAAATTCGAGAGACTAAAGTGCAATTTCATAAAATTGAGGGCCAATTGGGCATGATAAAGATGTTGAAGGACCAATTAGCCAATTTTTGGGGTAAAACTTACATTTTTGTAAAGGAGTGGCAAAATGGTAATTTTGAAAAAATTGAGGACCAAATTGGTAATTTGGGAAACTTGAACCCCTTTATGAATTTTGAATATATTGAAGTCCAAAGGTGAATTTTAAAAGTTTTGGGACTCAATTTGGGGGAAATGGGCATTTGGGGCCTAAAGTAAAAGAAAAAGAACTTCAGGGACCAAATTGCAAATATTTGAAAAGTTAGAAAGTTTATTCATTCATAAGGAATGAAGGATATCAAGCCAAGAAATAGTGAACAAAAATGTTCATACCGTGTAGGAACACGAGGTATTAGGAACACCAACTAATACAAACCTCACAAGAAGACGAAAGCCAATTTAGAGGAAATACACTATATGATTGAGTGAGTGGGATTTAATATCATACCCGGTTGGGATGATAAGCACATCAAAAATGAAAACCCACGATTAAGTGGTTTTTTAACCATCACACCTGAGAGATGTGATGTGAAAATTACGCAAAAAAAACTACTTAACTAATGTAAGTAGATCATACCCGATTGATATAATGAACTTTCTCAAATAAAGTAGAAAACCCACTTATCAGTTATAAGTGAAGACGTCTTCATACCCGATTGGTATGATGGACACATGAAAAGTTTATTTTGTCAGAAGTGCTCTCATCTGACCGTGTGACACTACTTAAAACTTTTGGTAGACTTTCTTGACGGGAGTTCGAATAGCTCAGATAGGCTGGAAGCCTCAGTTTTGGAACTTGTGGGCTAATATTCCCAATTTTGATAATATCGTACAATGGGCCCTAGGCCAGTTGGCACGAGTAGGAGCTTGTAAACAAACATAAGACAAGCCATGAAAACTTTAAATGAATGATTTGTTTGGTTATGGTACCAAGATAGGACCGACATACTCGATGGACTGGCAGTAATGTGACATGGCAGGTCGACGGACCAGTCACAACAAACACCTGTATATCGAGTTGAGGGTCCGGGCCATTAGACTAGTGGCACCACAGATTAAATGGCTTATGTGAAAATTTGTTGACTTGTACATGCACTGTGTTACGGGACCTTCAAGACGCCTAAGAGGGATAATGATAGGTCCTAGGGCAACTGGATGACATGGTGGAGATAAGGGCAGTTAGTCGTGCCAGCAGTCTTTGGAAGCTCGACATAGCTTCATGTGCATGAGACCATGGTAGGGACAGGATGATGTCTCTGTCCTCATACGGACACGGAATTTTATTTATGGGATTAAGGGTCGAATGTTGCGTACATCCACCCATTCTCATTATAGAAGTGGAGGTGCTTCTATCTAGATGGCCGGTAAAGTTGCTCCGACGCCACAAGTGGGTATAGTGGACATGCTAGCCTGCAAATGTGTGTCCCCTTCATGATGAAGGGCATGTGTTGGTTGATAAACACACCGTTATGATGAGAAATAGCTATGAAAAACCGAGATTTGAGAAATGAGAAATTTTAAAGAAAAATAAGGAGTCTGGCACACTCCAATTCAAACTATTTTCTGAAAGTCATACTTTAAATACCCATTCACTAAGTCATTGAAGTCATCCTCTCCCTTATACCCCTTTTAGGTAATCCCAGGAAAAGCCTACCCAAAAACCACAAGTTAAAACACATGTGAGGCAGGTATGATAAGTTTAAAATTTATGCAGTTTTGATTTATGTTATTCTAGGAAAGGTGAATGTTAAAAAGGACGCTTTACTCCTCACAGTTTAAAAGTAGGGGAAACCCTTAATAAACTGGAAGAGTGGTGAGTTTATCATGGGGATCTGACCAAACCGAGTCGGGGCGTGATAACTTTAGTGGTATCAGAGCCTATTTCCTCGAATACATTATCAAAACTATAGAATATAGTAACTAATAGGGGTGATTTTAAAATTTTCAGATGGCTCCTAGGAGAGTAACCAAGAAAACTAGGAATGACTCTACTCAACACCCTGTCCTCATAGGAAGACAACCCTAGAAGCTATCTAATGCTTGAGACATAGTAGAAGCCTCAAAAGAACAAATGGGGAAGTATCTGAGTATGATGCCAGGATATGTTAGGGCCTGTGTACAGAGGAAGCCGAGTCTGGAGCCAAGTACGCCAACACAAACGTATAACTTTACCATGGAGGGTACTTACCAAGAACCCCATAGCTTCCTATCTATTATGTGACAACTTTTTGTAATAGGGCTAAAACCCCACAATTTTTGTACTACTCTATAAATGAAGTACTCAAAATTTCTAAAAACTTTATCTCTCAAATGATGTGATCTTGCTAGGAAGATCGCCCAAAGAATAGTAAACAAACAAACCCACACTACCATCCCATCCCATCCCAATTATGGAAACTAAATCAAGGAACTAAGAAATATAGGAGGACTCTTAGGGTGACCATTTGGCTAAGAAGACTCAACAAAAAAAAATCCTCTAGGTGTTCAAACTTAAGGACGGCGAAGCATCAAACCACCAGTAACCCCCTAGAACGGCCCTACAATAATCGAAGAAAAGGAGGAACCACGATGGTCCAACCTATTACAAGCATGAATGATGGGGACACTACGAGAAGAAGTGCCCAATCCTACTAAGGGAAAAGTACCAAGATAATCTGTTATAAGGTGTAGGAGAATATGATAGGTAAAAGAAGGATTGTCCCACACTTCATAAGAATTAAGGCAATACCTCCTCAAAAGTCACGAAAGATAAGAAGGATTAGTGACCAAAATCATGGAGTAAGTTAAGTAAACGGTTCGCAAAGAGGTCAAGAAATGGCGAGGTAAAGTGAAATTTAAACCTCTTCTTAAGAAGGTCAAACGGGAAGGGATACTACAAGAATAGAGGTATGTATATGGAAAGTACACCTAGAACCCCCTCAGCAGGGGCAAATGCAGAAAACGTCCTCTAGAAATTTTAGGGTAGGACACAATAAGAGTGAAGAAGAGAAGAAATACACTACGAAGAGAACTCTAGAGGGATGCATACAACTAAGTACCCCTTTAAGGGATCATTGATGAGAAATGACTATGAAAAATTGAGATTTGAGAAATGAGAAATTTTAAAGAAAAATAAGGAGTCTGGCACACTCCAATTCAAACTATTTTCTGAAAGTCATACTTCAAATACCCATTCACTAAGTCATTGAAGTCATCCTCTCCCTTATACCCCTTTCAGGTAATCCCAGGAAAAGCCTACCCAAAAACCACAAGTTAAAACACATGTGAGGCAGGTATGATAAGTTTAAAATTTATGCAGTTTTGATTTATGTTATTCTAGGAAAGGTGCATGTTAAAAAGGACGTCTTACTCCTCATGGTTTAAAAGGACGTGTTACTCCTCATGGTTGATCACGGAGACCTGACCAAACCGGGTCGGGGCGTGACATAACATGTACTCGGATAATAGTGAGTGAGAATTCTCGCATCGTATCTGATTGGGTTGATTATGCGATATTATTGGTACACATGTTAACATGAACCACTAAACACCTTTTTAAGGGATATATTCCCATAATAGTATAAACTCTGCTAAAAACCATTTTTCAAAATATATCACTTATGTTAGTATGAACCTTATTTATTGAAAGTGGGCCTAATTCTATTGATTTCAAAATAAGTGGGCCTAAGGTCGTGTTTTGGAAAGTACTTGTTGTGGGTCAAATGCCAATGGAAACGAGTTTTGTCATATAAATAACCCTAGTGATGAGTTATAAGCCAAGCCATGATAATAAAATACTTAACAATTGGTTTTGTGTAAAATGGGTCATGCTTGATAATTTTTGTCAAGCATAAATGGGTCTCATCAAGTAGAGCTCATAGAACAAATTTACCATTTCACCCCTAAAATTTTTTATAAGTTTCATTTGGGTTCCTAGCCTTTTTCAAGATACCTCTTCGAGTTCCCAAGTTTTCTCATACATTATTCTAGATCCATATACTTCTATTGTATCTCATTTGGGTTCTCAATTCTTAGAAACTTCATTTTGACCCCTATATTTTTAAAAATCACACTTTAGTCCCCCAACTTTTTATTCCCTTAAAACACACCCATAAAGTTCACAAAAATACTTTATAAGCCCCTAATATTATTCCTTAGGTCCATACAATCACTTTTCGACCATTCTTGGCATGAACACTGTCGTTTCTACTATAATCGGGCTTTCACCGAAAAATTGACACAGTTCAGAAAAATGATGAGAACTCACCAGATGTGGTGAGTCAGTCATCGACATGGGTAATGTTAGAAAGTTGACCTCCTTACATGTTTGTGGCCTCTTGAACCGCCCCAAATGGTGGTATGAGTCACCTAAAACATGCGATTTATATAACACATTCAAAACAAGGGAGTCACCGAAATTTTCAAGAATTTTTACAGTCACGAGTCTTATCTTCAACTCCAACGATTGGTGGTGTTGGCTATAAGGGATCAAGAGCAATCTCCAAAATTAATTTGGGTCATGATCGGTCATCAGGGTGGTCTGGGGAAGCTCGAGAAGGGACTGCTCTATTTTTAGTCAAGTGAGCAATGTTACTATTTAATCACACTAGCATCGGTAGGAGGCATATTGATGTCGATGAGATATGAGGTTAGAAAGTTAGCTTCCACATGATTTTAACTCTATTAGAATCACTAACTTTAGTTATTTAAATTAAAAGTTATGAGATTTGGAAGTAAGGTCACTAGAAAACTAAGCACCTTCACTTAAATAGAGAATTTCAACCGCCGGCAAGCGAGGCTAGGGTCGGATTTTATATGGATAGCTTGAGAGATTAAGTATCCATCACGCCATATTTATAACTGGTTGGATTGGACCTCATAAGTCTTATTTTTTATTTAATTCTCTTTGGGGGCAAGATGTCAAATATTGCACTAAAATCGAGTTGATTTTCAAGTTTCGAGTCAATTTCGGGTTGTAAGTCAAGTGGAGACGATTAACACGTGCACACAAGCATCCAACATATACGGAGATTGATTCGCATTTTAGCAAACTAGTTTTTGGCAAATAAATAAGTCGGTTTAACCGATTTTGACTATTATTTTTATTAGTTCACATCCAATTCGATTGATTTTTTACCAAATTTATTTTTCTAAAAATTAATTGTTTAATCCCTATAAATTGGATTCAATGACATTCATTTTTTATTTATATAACTCATTTTAAAAATTAGGGAATTTTACTGTTACAAGTTGGTTTAATCAATTTTGGTTGTGTTATGATTAGTTTACTTATAATTCGATTAGTCATTTACCCAATTTATTTTTTAAAAAATATGTTGTCTAATTTCATATTACTTGGGATCAATAATTATTATTTTTTGATTTATATAATAATTTCTAAAATCGGGGTTTAATGTCTTAAGTTCCTCTAATCCTTATTTGAAACGATTTTTAATTGAAATTTTTAGATATTAATTTCAAAATCAAGGATTCTTGAAAAATAATTCGTGTATTTATCTATTAAATTTATGATTTAAATTAATTTTTAAAACAAATTAATTTTATATTAATTTTCATTATAATTGAATTGAAACCACAGTTTTAAAAATTACGATTATATAATTTATTCGGACATATTTGACCATCAAATACACTTTTAGGGATGAGACTTGGTTGTTAGGTCCGCACCTCACAAATTCAAACCCCTATAATATTTGGAACCAATAAACCTACTGCCTCTTATTATATATAATTTAATTATATATTTTATTGTACACTTTTAATAAGGTTTAATTTAATTGTATATATATAAATTAATATGAAATTATTTAAGTATTTTAAAAATTAATATAATAATTTATTTATATTATAATTAGTATATATATTTGGAGGAAGGGATTTGGAGTGAGATTATAATTGATTAATAAATAATTCATTTCTTAATTTTTAATATGGATAGGGAGGATTCAACTATTTTTTTGGCTAAAATTTCTATTGAAAATTTAAGTTAATTTATTTATTTTATATAATATTATTTTTTTACACAAATCGAATAATATTTATGAATGAAAGAAAATTTGCATTTTAGCGCGAAAAAAAAAGAAGCAAATTCACATCGATTAATCGCCTAATGCCCATCTCAAAAGCAAACTTGCCCTAGAAGAAAGGAATCATTCGTACCTGGATGAATCAACAAAGGCAACTGCCTCGGCCCTTAAGCTGTGGTTCAAGGGCCGATCAATTGTAACGACTAGGCCGGGCCCTAACTAGTCATAGGCCTGAAAGGAGAGGAAAAAACAAGAAAGCCTTCTTCAACACTTCGGTGATTACCCGAGTTGGAAGGTTCAGGATATGGCTGCTTCAATGTCATCATAGTACACCCTCACCAAGCCACCTAAACTACAATATTTTCACCTCTCAATTCGTGTTAGGTAGGGAGGAGCCAGTGAGAGATATCTCTCCGTCCTTGAGATCTCTTCAATTGTCGTCTTGTTCTTTTTTAAAAGCTGCTCGATCAAACTCCCCAGTGTTCCAATCCTCCTCTTTCATCGTCTGTCCAGGTAAAAAACGACTTAGTTGTTTTTTATCATTACAGAAGCTCTGGGCGCCATTGGTGTATATGCGAATTATAACATAACCGTCCTTGATGTTCATCTGAAAATTTGGTTGGGATCAGGCGCGAAGCTTCTCGTGGTTGATTATCTTTATGTTGTTTGTCTTCTCCGTTCGGGATATCTTTTGAGCTAGTCCGCCTAGGTTCCTGTTTCTAATTGGGTTACACCAATCATTTAGTTGCTCTAGAACAACAATTTGCTTCTATTTTTACAATTGTGAGGTTCTGTCTCTCGTTCGAATTTATGGAAGTTATAGCAAGCATCATATTTGTTGATATTATATTTAAGAAACTGTTAACTGCAACTATTTTTTTGTCCTTCACGCCTCAAATCCAGCTCAATAACTTGATTTTGATAATTCAACAGCCGTATTGAATAATAGGACTTAAACCTTTTACTGAGAAAAACTTGATCATTGAAATTGTACTACATCCTCCTTTAATTTTCCTGAGATCTGTTCTCTAAGCTGAAATTTATTATATGACTATAATGATTGTAATTAAGATGATAAAAATGAGATTTGAAACTAACATTAGTTAAGGTAATTTTTCTTTTTCGAAATTTAGCACGATGAAATTAGTGTTGGGGAACAATGGTTGATCATAAAATTGATTTCTTTTGGAGCTGTTTGATTTTTAGAGCATGTTAGTCCTGCAGCTTTTTTTGAAGATTCTATGTTTTAAAGTGTTCATTATTTTTTGCAGGTTGAAATGGCAGGAAGATATCATGTGCCTCGTGAGCTAATGAACAATCGTCGGGGTTATCCTCTTGAAGGGGCCTTCATTCCTGTGCACCCTTCGGCTCGGGCAGCTCCGCCTATTGCATTGTTGGAGGAGGAACTGGAGATACAACATGCTGAACTTCGGAGGCTTCTGGGAGATAATCGCCGTTTAGTTGATGATCGGATAGCTCTTCAGCGAGAGCTTGGGGGTGCTAAGGAAGAAATTCATCGCATGAACCTTGTTATTAGTGATATTCGGTCGGGGCAGGAAATTCAATCAAGAGATCTCATTGATAAGGGATTGAAGCTGGAGGCTGATCTTCGTGCCATTGAACCCATGAGGAAGGAGGTGACACAGCTCCGTGTGGAAGCTCAAAAACTCAATAAACTTAGGCAAGAACTCTCTGCTCAGATTCAAACACTTAACAAAGATATTACTAGGCTGAAAGCTGAGAATCAACAAATTTTGCTCTTAAGGGCTGAGATAGATGGCTTGAACCAGGAACTGATGCATTCCAGGTTTTTCCCCAGCCTCTTTTCTTTTCTTGATTTTGTTTGTTCTAATAACATTTTGATATCAAATTTGGCTTTGGAGATGCACGGATGCACTTGTTAATTGTCAGCTAATTACATGCCCTTACTTGAATTCTTGTTTGTAGAACTGTCATTGAATTTGAGAAAAAGGAAAACATTGAGCTGATGGAACAAAGACAAGCAATGGAGAAAAATATGGTTTCTATGGCACGGGAAGTAGAAAAGTTGCGTGCAGAACTGGCTGCCGGTGATGGTAGAATGTGGAATACTGGTAATCCCTATGTTTTTCTATATTAAATATGTGAAGTAATTTCTTACTTTTGGAATATTTCTTTGTTTCTAGAAAAAGTAAATTTCTCATGAATTATATACTGTAGCTATTGATTTCTTCTTGTTCATTAGTCCATGTATAATTGTTTATACTTGTTTTCTATGGTGTTGGCAGGCATACAATATGGGACAAATTTCAACAGTGCAGGTGGGGGTTTATCTGCTCCTTATGGAAACAGTTATGGATTTCACTTGGTAAGCTGGCTATGTTGTCACACATGCCATTTAAAATTTTGAAGTTATTTATTCATTCACATAATTATGTTGCATAGGGTGGTACGAGCAATGACCCTACTTATGGTTCAAGGCCTGGTTTACGTAGAGGAGTTGATAACCCTCGCCTTAATAGGCGTTAATTCATGTTTGCCATCAGCAGTTGATGGAGCTATGCACTGTGATCCTATCTGAAGCGGTGAATTCGTCAATATTTGCACGCTATTCCAGTACTAATTATATCACAGCATGTTAGTATCTATTTTACTTGTAGTAGTATATTAGCTGTGCTGACATTCCTGAAGAGAGATTTGCTAGTATATACATTTTCTCATAAAGTTTGCTATATCTTCCTGCTGCTGGTTCTTCATATCACACTCTGGATGGAACATCTTGGTTTTGTTGTGTGCCCGAATGTGCTGTGATATATATATATATATATATCAGGAGATATGAAATTTTAATTTGTGACTTTGCTCTGCTGCATTTTAATCATTGCTCCTCATTTGAATAATCAAACATTGTGTGAAATTGGTAAAAATGTTTTTTTTCTGGGAATCATTTATCATTCTAACTCTAGGTGATTCTAGTTTTTTCAATGTTAATGCCAATTTAGGTTGGATCTATTTAGAATGATGAGGTACATAGGGTAGCTTTTACTTTACATAAATGAACAAATTTGTTCCTTTTCAGTTACATGCTGTCAGCAGTGAGGAACTTTATTTGTGGCGGTAAATATTTAAGCCCCCATGGAAGTTACTGATCAGAAGATTTTCATTAATCATATCACTGAGGCATCCTTATATATTTCTGCTGCAATCTATCTTATTAGGTGGGGTTGTTCTTCCAAGACTTTTGCATCCTCTTACATATAGAGATTGCAATATCTGTATATTTTGAGATTTAGCCTTTGGTACCTTAGAAAAAGTGTTTGCAGTGCAAGCTTTTCATGTAGGTTCCTAATTTTGAGGCATCCAATGAAAAATGTCTGGCTGATGCTAGTGGACTGAAGGTCAAGTGACATGTTCTGTCACTGGGTATTAGGCTGGCTGCTTGGGAACTACCTAATTATGGATCTAATGAGTGGTTATGTAAAATTCCTTTTACTTTACTCAAATTAAAGAACTGGTTCCTTTTCATTTAGTTGGGGTCGGCACTGCATGGCTTTTTTGGGGAAGTAATTTAGACTCCCATGGCATTCATGTCTTTGAAGATTCTTGTAAATCATTTTTTATGGGGATTCATCCTTATATATTACATATATGTATGATACTAGTATACTATAGGATATCTATGTACAGGTTTTTGTTGCTAAAATATACTTGAGGCAGGGGGTTTCTCTTTTGAGTTTTGCAGACTCTTATTTTGTAAAGATTGTGGCTGGTCTCTTTTGAGGTTCAACCATTTTCGTTAGATAAGGTGTTTGTATTAGTATGATTGTCCATGTCTGGACAAGATTTATATTTAGGTTATTAGTTTTTAGGTGTACGGTGACAAATGTTTAGCTGATGATGGTGGACTGAAGACAAATTTACATGATCTATTACTGGACTTTGGTGTAATTTCTGTACTCATCCTGAACCAGAAGCCTGGCAGGAGCGCTGTTCCAAAGGGGAAAGGGGAAAATAGTCATGACTTTTAGTTTCTAACAGATTTTATGGCCTTGGATCTAGCATTGAGAATGAAATAGGTAGACACCTTCCATGACTAGAAGTAGTGTGCTCTGCATTTTGGGTTCTCATTTTGATTGCTGTAGGATCACCAGTAATGCTTCTCTTCATGAGGCATTGATGTTTCTCTAGTACTTGAATGGGAAGGAGGACAAGGAGACTGATTGGTTCAAAGAAGGTAGTGAATACAGTACTTTTTGGAACATCAGGGGCAGGGACTTTTTTTGATCCTTTTTCTCCTCTTAATTGTGGAAATCTCTAGCGTTGTTGAAGCTCATTGCACCCAGGAGTTACTGCTATTCAACTCAGCATTCCTGATTTCTCCACCTTTTTTATCCAATCATGAGTCGAAAAAAATTGCTTCTTGCAACACATTTTGGCAGCTACAAGCTTTTCATTATTATACTAAGTGGTTGGGCATTCTACACTGAACTGTATATTGCCTGCCACACACAATGGAAGATGGTATGTGCTTTGCAGATGGAAGATGGTATGGTTCCACTTCTTTAGGCAAGTATTTTCCCTCTGTTTTGTTGGTCTCACAAATCCAGACCTTCTATCTGGCTAAACTTTTAGTTAAACTGTTTAATATTTTCTATAAGATGCTTCTATTTGGTTCCATCATGGGTTTAACAGATGAAATTTTCTTCATGTAATTTCTAAAAATAAATCTGTTTCCTTCTATGTTTCATTTTCACATATGGCTGCTCATAACATATGTAGCAGTAATTAAATTATTCAATTTCCAATCCAAGTATTGCTTCATGAAATTCATTTTTCAGTTAGTGATATAATTTGTTTTAGGAAGTTGGCAAATTAATCTTGGTATTGCTCTGCAAGGTGTGGTTTCTAATGCAGAAATAGTTATATGATAGATTTTTTGTTGTAGAACTTGACACTAAGAATAAAATAGTAATGAACATACATTTCTCCACAACATCAACTTCTGGATGACATTAAGAATATGATAGAAATGTTCTGTGTATAATAATAGTTCATAGCCAAGTAAATGAATGTTATATGGTTGAAAGAACATACTAGGATTTGTAGAAGGTGCACTGGGGGCTTATACATAGACATGGAGCTTGATGATGATTGAGATGGATTTCACCTTCATATCTCTTCAATTTGTTTCAACATCAGTAGCTTATAGATTTATGTCTGCTGTAAGTTTGTTAGGATTCTCTCATTTGGGCTTTTACATAACTTAGAACCTCTTTAAAGTGAGAAGTTATTCTCTGAAAATGTGATATAACCTTATATTTTCACAGTTTAGCATGAGCTTATACTAATTGTAGAAATCATGGTCTCTGGTGGTCTTTGATTTATTTATGAAGTTTAAAGAGGAAGAGATATCAGTAAATATTTATATTATCGGAGCTCCTTTGGAAGGGTGATCCTTTGTTGGATGGATAACAATATATTTCACCGTCTGATGGATTGTTGTTAGCTTGGCTTGAACCAATTGACCTTTAAGAAGGTATTGATGGTGCACATATCCATGGACAAAGACATCTGAAGTAGTGGAAACAATGCAACTTTATTATTTTGAAATGATGTTCCACAATTGGAGATGGGATATGGATTCCTACCAGCCACATTAAGTTCACATCGGAGTATTTCCTTATATCTTTGGATAACATGTTCTCTACATGGTTCAGAGATTGTCTTGATAAGTGGAAAGATGATAAGTTGGGATATTTGATGGTTCAGTATGATACTAAGCTAGAACTTTTAATATTGATAGTTCTTCTCCCATAATTCTTAGACTTTTATATGGAGAAAGTAGAACGCTGATTAAGAAGTTTATATTTGGTTTAGTATAACAAAAATCAGAGGCGGTTTTCAATTCTTGATGGTTATGATGGACCAAACAGATTTCATCTGTGGACATAGCATAAACAAAATTTTGTTGTGTATTTATTTTACTCCAATCAACAGAAAGTAACTGGGGGCAAGTACCAGATGTAATTAGTGGCTTCTCTATGTTATTCCTTTTTCTTCTTTTTCTTAGGTCATTGATGATATAAGTCCTGACCTAATTTCCATTGGTTGATTCCTCTTGCCAATATAGTTTATACTTCAATTTTCAAATACATTTTCCAGCTGATATCCATTATTTTAAATGAATAGACTGACTAGTTATGCTGTTAGTTTCTGCTAATGTATGTTTTTTCTGTGATGCAGGTTGGAGATGATCTAGGTTATTTGAATGAAACTAGGCAGGAGAAGAAAAATAGGATTTGAAGATAGAGAAACGTTTACAAAGCTGGATCTGTCGAAATCTGCTGTGGTCTGTAATGGACAACTAACTACAAACATTAGGTAATTTATTATATTGCCTTGTGGAGTAGGGCATTTTGGGGAAGTGATTATTTTTCAACTTTATATTTTTTTTCATCAACACTAATCTGTGGCTTGATATGCTATAAGATATATCACTAACTACAAACATTAGGTAATTTATTATATTGCCTTGTGGAGAGGGCATTTTGGGGAAGTGATTATTTTTCAACTTTATATATTTTTTTCATCAACACTAATCTGTGGCTTGATATGCTATAAGATATATCTTCTTCCCTGAGTATGCAGAATTACAATAGGTATAAAACCTTTGGGTTAACGAACACTTTGTACAAAACCTTTAAAATTTTTACAAAACTTTTCCAAGGTGTCAGTTTTGGTGCATTTCATCATTTTTTTACTAATGCCATTCATTCTTTTTGATGTGACATTTGACTTGGCCACTTGCTCAAGTAAATAATGCTGACAGGTCATTAAATGATATTAAAGTATAAAAAAAGATAGGAAGAGATGACTGGATGGAGCTGGCAATGAATTGCCCCCCTTTAGTTGCTTTCCTGGAAAAGACTTGACAAGGCAGGGTTTAGGACATAGGCAAGCCCGTTTGTGGCCCCTTCAAGATAATACCCCTTGCATTTCTTCTTCCTCCTGCAGAATCCCATGATGGGGGAGGAATTATGTTTCTCTTTTGGGGTAGAGCTTTGGGCTGAGGGGGATGAGCTGTTGCCAGGCTGAGGAGGATTAGGGAGGGGGCTAGTGATGTTTGCCAGATGAGGGATGCGGTGATGAACAGCCCCTTTATTTTTTCAATTAAAAGTTTTTACTTGAATATTATAATATTATCTAATGGATTGTCAGCATTATTCAGTGGCCATGTGACATGCCACAGGAAAAAAACTGAAGGAATTACTAAAAAATTGATAGAATGTACCAAAGTATGTCATTTGGGAGATGTTTTCTACCAATTATTTCATCCAAAAGTTTAGCAACGTCTATTTTTTCCTGCTTCTGTGCTGATTTCTCAATCTAGCTGCTGTGTATACTTGGGAATTTATGAGGGATATTCTTCTTTATGATATTGATAGTAGAGATCGGTATTTTTTATTTTTCAGAATTTGTCTCAGAAAGTTTCAGGATTGACATTTGGTTTCATGAGCAAGTTTACATATACTATATTATTTGTATTATACTTTTAACAAGGTTATATGAATTTTATTTCTGATAATATGTAATTTTTTCAGTACACAGATTGTCTATAAATTTTAAAATATGAATCATAATAATCTCCTAGGTTAATTGGGAAACTGGCCACTTTATCTGCTTTGGTATTAAATTACCAACATAGTACCTTCTTGACCTTTTCAGACATAAAACAAATGTGGAACTTCTGTAGGTATCTTTGTGTGGAGAGATGAGCAAGAGTTTTATATTTCTGATTTAGCCAAAGGGATCATGGTTGGACTCATGAATCTAATCAATCTTATGTTCTATCTATGAATTTTTGTACAGTACTGACCTTTTATATTATCATATTTCAGACCTTGGTGCTTCATTGATTAAATATTTTGTTTACTATAAAAAATAATATATGGGCTTCTGCCTTAGAAAGTATGTGGAATGTTGTGCTTAGATGAGTTGATTGTGATGTAAGTGTTCTTTTATGGCCCAGGTAGCCTGCGGAGGTACTTTTCACTTGCATTTGCTTGCCTTTTGGAGCCTTGATTGCTTTCTACTCATGGTGAAGTCTCGTTACTATGAACAGGATGACCTCTAGTAGAAGGCACAATGATCTGTGACTCTTAAGTTGGAAATTGGGGTTCAAGATGGAACTGATGACAACTATATGGGGAAGAATGGAGTAATGGTATCTATTTTCTTGAATGGGGATATATGTCCGCATTAAGTTCCCAAGTGCATGTATATCTACTGGAAGAAAATGCAAATGATCAGAATACGACACGGATACACCAACTGATGGAAGATCCACCACCACCAAGTGAATACATATCATGAGCCCAGAGTGGACATCTACCATAAATCTTCTGTGCCTTTGGGCCTTCGAGTACTGTGCTGAAGGGAGGTGAGAGGATATCTTCCTGTGTGTGAGGCATTCCAAATTCATTTTGTGTTGGTGTTTGGGCTGCTGAAATCAACTGAGTGGAAGACCTGCACTTCTGGTCCCGCCAGCATGTGGAACAACATGATTTCCATTGGTTATACATCACTTTCCAGACCATGTTGGTTGAAAAGTGCAACTAATGGGTCACATTTATTGGTCCTTACTTTACTTGAAGTTGGCTAAAGATTTGAACTAATAAATTCATGGCAAGAGGGTTGTATCCTCTCCGAGGATGCAAGGGTCACCACAAGTCATGCAAGTGGAATTCTTTATTCATGGTGTGGAGCAGAGAATTCTTTTCTGTATCAAATTTACCACTGTACATTGCCATCCCCAGAGTGAAGCCTGCTGTTTCCTTGATTGATCGGGTCAGAGTGCCACCATGTACCAAGAGCCAGTTTTTTGGCATTGAACAAATCAGGAAAAAACATTCCTCTTCATTCCATGGAATCAACCCTTACCTGGCAATTTTCTACATCACCATCCCTCCGATTGCATACATGGCATCTTCACTGGGTCTACTAGGGTTGGTAAATGCAACGTTGCATGGCACTGGTGGCTTGTTCTGGTTTTGAGTGCTGATTATTGGTATCTTCACTGGTAGTTGAAATTAAGACCCTAACTCCATGCTTTTTCAGTTTGGTGTCTGGCTCACTTGTACTAGCAAGTGCTCCGAATCATAAATGGTTGTGCTAGCCATATCCTAATGCAGAACTTATTCACACTTCAGGCAGCTGTGCTCGGAGGCTTCACGGGAAAATGCTATCATAAGGCTAAATTTCTTTTCATTTTGAGCTGTGCTGATCAAATCTTTACTAAACTTATCATAAGATCCTATTGGAGAACACCATGTCCTACGAAATTGGAATCTTATGAGATTCTTGTGGTAGAATCAAGAATCTTTTGAGATTCTTGGATTCCGACAAGTTATAGGAGAGAAACTGTAAAAAATAAGGGAATTTTGTCCGAAGGGCTCGGTTGTGGCATATTCGTAATTATGGACCTTTGTGAATGGCTCGTTTGGAAAAAAAATGTGATGGTAATTCGGGAAGTATGTCCAAATAATTTCGGATTTCATGGATTGAATTAATAGACAGGAAGTTTGAGGGTTTAATTGTAAATTACCAGCTTGAAGACCAAAGCCTCACTCAATATCTTCAATAAAGTTTCGGCATTGCCGTCTCTCCATTTCCTTCTTGGTTGCCTTCGCCGGAGATATCTTAATTCTTACCGGCACGATGACCTCTTACGGTACGATTCCGGCATCCTCTCAGCCTTATGATATCCAGCATATCTCCCAAGCGAAGGAACGCATCAAGGCGGGCCTCGGGACCCGCCGCCCGTGGAGACAGATGCTCGACGTCCACTCGATCCGGCTGCCGCTGGGCTTCCCCGACGCTGTGTCCAGATCCCGGGCCAACATCGCCTACTTCCGGATGAACTACGCCATCGTTGTCCTCCTCATTCTCTTCCTCAGTCTCCTTTGGCACCCGATATCGCTCATTGTGTTCATCGTCATGATGGCAGCCTGGCTCTTCCTATACTTCCTGAGGGACGAACCTCTGACCATCTTCCACCGCACGATCGACGACCGCGTCGTGCTGATCGTGCTCTCAATCCTCACCATCGTCTTTCTATTCCTCACCAACGCCACCTGGAACATTATCGGGGCGCTCCTTATCGGTGTGGCGGTGGTTATTATCCACTCCGTCTTTAGGAACGCGGACGACCTCGCGATGGACGAGGAGGCCGCCGGATTAATGACCGGCGTCGGCATACATTTCGAAGCTTCGTCTTCTTCATCTTAGAGTCTGATTTCTCTTCTCCTCGCTGTTTCTTTCACTATGTACTGTATTGCTTGATTTTTTTGCTCAGAGTATTGCTTAGAAATTTGAGGCGTGGATTCGATTGAAGTTCTTTCTCTCTTGATTTTTTCCTTGGATTCTCTCTCGTGTAAGAATATTACCATAATTCGAGCTGATTTTTGGGTGAAAAAAGAGGTGTCTGCACCGCTGTTGAAATTCTTACAGACGAGGCTTTGTAGTTTGCTCGAATTCTCTGTTGAACAATTGATGCAGTTGAGATATGGGATCGAATAGGCCAAGGTTGTGTGCCCCTGTCAATTATCACCTCAGGTTTCTCATTTTCTCTAAGGTGAAAAAGGAGGCTGTGCTCAAGTAGTAGTATCCATGGCAGTGTAAACTTGTTAGTCTTGACTCTACAACTGCCTTGGCAATCATCCAAGCTCCACCCCAAGTTGTATGTGCATCTTGACATCATTTCAGGACAGATCTAGCTCCATGTCTCACGGATGTCACAGATCTTGCATAGGATCATGAAATGATGAAGAATCATCACTCAACCTATCTCCACTCGAGAATATTAAGAGAGAAAATTTGGGACGTGTGGAATTGAGCAAAAAATTGCTCAATACATCTGAGCCGTTGATTTGACGAACTGGTCCAGATGTGGGAGTTTTTCTTATTCATTTATCAATCAAACTAGCACATACGTAATGTCAATTACCCTCAAACCTGAAGTTTCAAAGGCAGAGGGTGGGCAATGCACAGACAGAGCTCGCCCATCCTTAGCCTCAGGGCAAAGCTCGGAGAAACCCTAGAAAACACTCCTGAACGAGCAAGGGTGTCGGCGCCTCCAAGCTCTTAGGTTCTATATATGATATCCTAGTGATATTAAGTCACTATATTAATGAAAACTAGCAGATTCTAAGGGATACTTGGTAGATGAAGATGGGTTTGATTGTGTGAAACTATCACACCTGAGATTTCTCAAGGGTCCATATGAGGGCTTGAGGTATGTCGTACTTGTTTTAATTCACGAAAATTTCTGCCTTCCATTTCAAAAGAAATCAAATTTTGAGTGGCATAAGGTTTTGCAGGGAGTACTTGCAGGCTTATCCTCTATCAAAGTTGATGAAATGAAACCTTGGAACGAGTGTTGTGATGTTGCATTCCTTTGTGCTTTCCATAACGAGTTTGATCTTTTAAGTGCCTTTAGTTTGGTGGGCTCTGACAGATGTTGTCTATTATTGAAGGTATATATTATTCCTTTCTTTTATAAATATCCCTTATCACTCTCCCCTTTTTAAAATTTAATAATTATATTTCCTAACATATGGAGGTTCCAACATGGCATGCACATCTGAAGCAATGGATGTGCTGATGAAATCTGATATATGTATAGTTGCTGGTGCTGGAGGGGTAGATCTCCAAACTTATGTTTTGTCCATATTATAGTTTAGACTAAAGGCATATGCTTGCTGAGAATTTCGCAAATCGACCAAGTATCTTTATTCTTTTTGAAGAAAAGTACAGAAGACTTCTCATAATATTCGTATATTAGCTATTGTTCTAGTGCGCAGTTTCAAAATTGTAACATCTGGGTTGTTATGTGCAGTCTTTCTATGCAAAAGTTTCCATGACTCTTACTTTTGGGGTGTGCTACCGCTGTGGTGTAATTTCACTAGCAGGATGTTGCACGTGGGCTCCAACAAAGTCTGATGCATTGTCCCCCCCAGACAACCCTCCATGATTTTCACTCCATGACTTCCTTTTGCAGGTTCAGGTTTCATAAGCATAGACTGTGGAGCGCCCAATGCGTACACAGATGATAACCTCCTCATACACTACGAGACAGACGAAGGATTCATCGATGCAGGTCAGAATATGCAGGTAGCTTCCAGATACTTCACTTCCATCCAGCAGCTCCTGACGAACCTGAGGAGTTTTCCTAATGGAACAAGGAACTGTTACACACTGCCAGTGAAACAAGGCAATAGTAGCAGCACCAGCACCAAACATCTAATCAGGGCAACCTTCTTTTATGGAAATTATGACGGCCTCTGGCAGACTCCTGAATTCGACCTGTACATCGACGTTAACTATTGGACCACCGTGAAGTCAAACTACACATCTTCAGAGATCATTTACTCAACATGGGGAAACTACATAAACGTGTGTCTTGTGAATATAGGCTCAGGAGTTCCTTTCATCTCAGTACTTGAGGCACGACTCCTTGATAATTCCATCTACAGTACTACCTCTGGAGCTCTGCAGACCACCTTTCGATTGAATATGGGGTCTTTGGACATATACAGGTAATCTCCAGTCTTTCAATTAGATTAATTATATGGAAAAATAGATAAAATTACTAATATTAATTTAAAAAATATATATATATATTTTTTAAAGAGATAATACTAATTACCACTTTTTGAAGAGATTTGACACCATAAGAGATAAAATATATGATTAATCTTAAATTTTACTTTCATTCAAATAATATGATTTATTGAAAATATAACTTTTATTAAATATAAAACTTTAAAAAATATTTTAAAATATATACATTAATGAAATAATAATATGATTTAAAAAATTATTTTCAAATATATAAAATTAAAAAAAATAACCCAAAAATATAAGAATAATCTTTGATCATCCCCTTAACCCAAATGCACTTAGTAGCATTTTTCTTCCTCCTTATGAAGGCACCCGTACGATGTTTATGACCGCATATGGGAAGGCATTCAGTTTGCTGAATTTACCACAGTAACGAATACGACCAACCTCGACAGCTTGAAAGACGACAACATCAACACGTACAAAGTCCCAACTGAAGTCCTAATGACCGCCCAACAAACCACAAATAGCTCCGTAGGCATGGGGCTGTTATGGGGACCTCTCAATTCCACGAACAAATGGTATGTGTATCTGCATTTCGCCGAGATTCAGGTATTGCCAGCAGGACAGCAGAGGGAACTCGAGGTTTACTTGAGCGATAAAACCCTCGTCGCCAATCTTATGCTTCAGTACCTGAAGCCAGTCACCCTATCCTTGCCGCCGGTTAGTGGAATCAATCCGGGCTTCGCCATCGTCTCCAAGTCTAACTTCTCAGCGTTCATCAATGCTGTAGAGGTCTTCCTGTTTACCGACCTTCCAAATTCTCCGACAGATTTAAACAATGGTGGGTTATGCAATTTCCTTGTGTCTCTCTATGATAAATGGTTATGCTAACAGTGCATTTAGTATGTTGAAAATTAACAGTAAATGCTATCAATGACATCAAGAGCACGTACGGGGTTTTCGGTGACTTGTGGCAGGGTGATCCCTGTGTTCCCCAGAAATTCACTTGGAGAGGATTGGTCTGCACCCAAGACAATCTTCCAAAGATAACTTCTTTGTAAATGGCTTAATCATTTTCCCTTATCCTGTGGGCAGTTAATTGCTGCTATGTTCTCCTGTTGGAGAAACAAGAAGAAAAAGGTAACAATTGCTTTGTGTATTTGACCCTTTATGTACAGGAACATGAGCTCTAGTGGATTGAAAGGAACAATAGCAGCTTCATTCTTCAATCTCAGTGCATTGGAAACCCTGTAAGCTAGAAACCTTTTTGTGCTTTTGATGGAACAATGAGTTTTTGCGTTGAAAATATTCAACTTCAATCTGTGATCATTATCTGAGGGTTATTTGCTGACAAATCTGCGTCATATGTTTGTAGGGATCTATCTTATAATGAGTTGAGTGGCCCGTTGCCTGAATTTTTAGCTTTTATGCCAAATTTGAGGGTCTTGTAAGTTGATCCACTGCATAAATCAAATGAATATCCTCACTTTATTTTGCTAAGAAAGATGCTCATTACAATTCTTCTTTGCTCTTCTGCAGAAACTTGAGTAATAACAATCTCAGTGGGACAGTTCCAGAAGTCCTCCTAAAGAAGAGCTCAGCAGACGGGACACTCACACTCAGGTTTGCTAATACATTGAAGTTTACAAAATGATGACAATTAGGCTACAATGATCCATCAAGCTTTTCGGGCCATGTTGAGCAATGGAGTTGATCTTCTTTTGCTTTCTTCACTTTCTGATAAAAGAAGAACATGGTGTTATTTGGCAAGCTATCTCAGCTAACTAAAAGGGGAAGTTTATTTGTTTATTACAGACTAGATGGAAATCCAAGCCTTTGTCTGACTAATTGTAACACTAGTGCTATGCCTCCAAGCTCAAGCAACAATGGTGGGGAGAAGAAGCAGCACACTATTCATCCACTAGTCACTGCCGTAGCTTCAGCAATTTTAGTCTTGATACTGAACAAGTGGGATTGAGAAGAGACCCAGGTGAAATTCTCAGCTTTAGTTTCCATTATGCATCATCATCGTATGGTAACAGAATGTTGGAATAAAAATGGTCTTGATCCTGCTATTGTTGAACGTGGTATGTTGCAAATGGAACTTGTACGTGGCAGAAATGACACAATTTGTAGAACATTCCCATCCATTATAGAATGAAATCTCTCTATCTACCCGTCCCTCACTTTCTCCATGAAGATAAGGTTTTTTTGACTGCCGACAATCTTGACTTGAGATGCCAAATTGAGATTATGCGTGTCCTACCTTACTAGCCTCAATGAGTCCATGGCTCATCCAAGCATTGACATATTTAACCTCCTATCGAGTATGGTCGGCAATTTTTGCTCTGTCGGACCTGGACCCGATTGGGTACCACGAACCTACGAGTCTAGGTCCCACGACCCTTCCAGTCTAGGTTCGGGTCCATAGGGGCGGATTCTGTAGGTTTGTGGAGTCCAAACATAGTAACTCCATTACTAACTAGTACAACAAAAAACCCAAACGTAATAGCTTCTTCGTCCCTTATCGCCACTATGTCGTTCAGCAGTCCTTGAAACCCATCACTACCCCCCTTATACGTCTTGATGGTCCTGAATCAAAGGTACATACACAAATAATACTTTTCATTTTCTTAGCCATTCTCTTTGGTGTCGACGGTCCAACGGCCCTAACACTCAATCTGGCTTGTAGCTGTTTGTCTCACTGGTCCATTGACCTATCCTTTACGCATTGTCGCTAGCCCATCGAGACTTGTCAGTACAGACTTGGTACCGTGGCGAATCACAGTTAATTTCACTTTTAATGAGAGTTTTCATGGCTATTCGACATATGGATCATAAAAGGTTTAACCCGAAATAAGAAATCTCATAAAGGAGCATAAGTGGTTAAGGATGTATCAGGATGGCCAAGTGTAACCAACTTTGGAAAAGCAAAGGACAATAGAGGTTTCAGACGAACCTAGGGGAAGGAAGCAATTGGTAACAATGGGACGGTAAAGGAGAATAAACGACGCCCTAAGAAGGAACGGGAAGTAATAATGACTACACCTTAAAGGGCAATAGGATGGACATTAAGAACAAGTATACTCGAGAGACAATTATCTCAATATAATTAAACAAGGAGAATAGTAGGGACGATGCAGTTAACAAACTGATCCTCAGGAAGGTCATAAATTTAAATTCTAGCAAAGAAGGGAGAGGTGGAAAGGTCAAAGATTTGTTAAATAAGGATGAAGGAAATCCTTAAAGAGATCAATGGCCAAGATCGAATTAATGACCAAACTCAAGCCATGAGATGGTTAAGTAAGCCTTTCGCATGATGATTAAGAAATTTTGAAACAAGGAGAATTTGAGCTCTACCTAAAAGAAATAGACGTGTATTGGGGTACAAGTGGGAATGGGGATGGGGTAAAAAAGATATGACCACAAGACTTCAAGAGTAAAGGTAAGCAGGAGAGGATGACATCAAACGATGTCATTTAAGTTTGGATGTCCTCAAGGGTGAATGAAAAGGGATGTCAGGAAACCTATAGTCAGAAAACATCCACAAGAATAACATGAGTGTTATTAAGAATGTGATATGTGGATTTTAGGGAGAAATAAAAAAATATCCTTATAAAGGATTCATCAAAAGTTTAGAAATTTGAAAATATATACAAGAAACCTTATGAATGATACTTAGCAAAGGAGTTGAAGGAAATAGAAAGGAATATGTATTTTTTTTTACCTTAAACCTTTACATATGGAACACCATAAATATAAGTACTTTCATTTAAAATACCAAAATTTTGTAATAAATGAAACCCATGAAATGAAATTTTATTGCAAGTAATAAGAAACTTGCTTGACTACCAATGATAACCGTAGGGACATTGTGGAAAACTTATAATAGCCTAACCCAATTGATGAGATGTAATGTATTTGGAGTATGATTCTAAAATAAGAGGTTTTTGGAAATGTGAGACATTTAATAAACCAAATACTCATACAATACGTATAGAGTACCTTGATTTGGATTAATGGACGCAACCAATGATAAATTTGAATATGAGTGAAATCCTTAAATACCAATGAAATTAGTTCCTAAAGTGGGAAATTCCTCGAGATGACATTAAAGGAAAGGCAGTCACATATGCCCGAGATAAAATTTTTTCGAACACTACTCAAATGTACAAAACAAGTCCAATTAGATGAAAGTCTTCAAAAAAAAAAAAGAATGACTTATAAAGTAATAAGTAGTAATGGAAAACAACGAAATGGTTATAAACTTTTTCGTGTCCGTATGAGGACAAAGACCTCATCCCGTCCCCACCCCGGTCTCATGCGCTTGGTGCTACTCCAAATTTCGCACAGACACCTGGAACGACGAACTGCCCTTATAGCCACTAGGTCATCCAATGCTCTTAGGATGCATCACTACCCCTCATGGGCATCTTGATGATCCCGTACTCACAGTGCATGCACAAACAATGTTTTCTCATATTGCCATATTAATCTATGGTGCCACTAGTCCAACGGCCCCGACTCTCAACTCAACCTGCAGTTGTTTGTCTTTACTGGTCTGTTGAACTGTCATGTCGCACTGCCGCTAGTTGATTGAGCATGTCGGTCCTATCTTGGTACCATGGCCAAACAATTCACTTATTTAGTTTTATGGCACATATATCATGTTCGTTTACGAGCTCCTGCTCGTGCCAACTGGCCTTGGGCCCATTGTACGAGATTTTCAAAAAACTGGGCATTCTAGCCCTCAAGTTTCAAAATCGAGGCCCCCAACCTATAAGAGCTATTCGAGCTCCCGTCAAGAAGGTCTCCCAAATAGTTTAAGCATTGGCACATAGTCATGGGAGACATCTCTGTTCATAACCGATGAACAGGTTTTCAACTTCCTTCGAGTAAGTCTCATCATACCAATCGAGTATGATCTACTTACAACCGGTAAGTCGTTCTTCTGCATAATTTTCACATCACTTTCTCTAAGTGGTGATGATTAAAATACCACTAAATAGTGGGTTTTTATACCGAGGTACTTATCATGCCCTATTGGGTATGATATAAAGTTTCCACTAACAACCAGTAAGTGGTTTTTATCTTTAAGTTGTGCTCATCATCCCAACCGGGTATGATGTTAGTAAACCCACTCACAACCAGTAAGTGGTTTTTAACATTAAGTTGTGCTCATCATCCCAATCGAGTATGATGTTAGTAAACCCACTCACAACCGTTAAGTTGTTTTTAACTTTAAGTTGTGCTAATCATCCCAACTGGGTATGATGTTAGTAAACCTACCCATCCGTTAATGTCGTGAATTCCACTAGACCGGTTGTTGGTATTCACGTGAGCTTGTCCTTGCTGGCATTCCCGATACTTCGTGTTCCTACACGATATGAACATCTTGGTTCATTATCCTTCGACCTAATTGCCTTCATTCATTCCAAATGAATGAGAAAGTCAAAATTTTATTTATTTACAATTAGGTCCCTAAAGTTATTTCTCTTTAAGTCCCAAATGCCGGTTTTTCCTCAAATTGAGTCTCGAAACTTCTAAAATTTATCATAGGACCTCAATTTATTTCATTTCACAAAAATGGGTTCAATTTCCC
Organism: Trapa incisa; assembly: GCA_030064435.1. NCBI lineage: Eukaryota > Viridiplantae > Streptophyta > Magnoliopsida > Myrtales > Lythraceae > Trapa > Trapa incisa. The sequence goes on along the minus strand of CM057785.1, from coordinate 18,379,911 downwards.
AAATTTCCAATTTGGTTCCCCTAACTTTTCCAAAATTACCATTTTGTCCTTCCTTTACAAAAATGGTAAATTTTGCCCCAAAAATTTCAAAATTCCTCAATTGGTCCTCTAACATTATTTTCATACCCAATTGATCCTCAATTTCATAAAATTTCATTTTGATCCTTTGAATTTCGAAAATCCCCAATTTTCCCCCAATTCCAACTTCTTAACACAGCTGAATTTGATTTCATCAAATTGACCCATCAAACGTTTCCAATTGTTGAAATTGAAGTTGAAATTGAGTTTCTACATGTTCATACGATTCTTTAGAAATGTGAATTGCAAGTTTTAACGCCGGGACGAGCTCAAACGGAGCTTCGCCGAAAAATGAACTATAGAGAGAGAAAGCTTCGATTACTCACCGGTGAAGGCACGACAGTCCGAGCTTTTGATCTAGACAGATAGCTCTCATCCTGAGATTCATCCTAGAATCAAGAATCACATCAATTGATGCGGAATTGGATTAGAATTTCGTCATTGAAATTCGGTCGACCCTCTCTCTAGCACCGATCGAAAATTGTAAAGGGGAGCTGAATCGGCTTACCTTTCAATCCTAATTTGGCCGTGGAAAGGCTGAGAAAGTGTTGGGAGGGCTTGGTATTAATTACAATAATTAAATATATATTAATTTATGGCTATTTATGATAGGCGTACGTTCGCATAAAAAGTTTTGACTGAAATTTCATTTTTCTTCAAAGTTATTATGGATTCTTGTTCACCTGAACCAATTTGGTTTTTCTCTTCTAACTTGTCTTAAATTTCTTTTCCAAGGTTTAATGAACCCTTTGGATCACCCGAAAGTTGTAAATTTCCAAATTGCTTGTTCCCAAATGATGGTTTGTAAACCGGCTCGGTTTTCTTACTCGTGTTGACCGATTTTTTCCCGATTTTCATTAACTCAAAAGTGTGGGGTTTACAACTCTCCCCTCCTTTTAGGAGTTTTGTCCCCAAAACTTAATTTGCAACCTTGCATGAGGAACCATTTTCTTTGATGTCCATTTGTTGTTTGCTTAACATGCAAACTCTTCTCTTGTTCTTTCAATTAGTCCTTTTTACATCCTTCACTTAAGAAATTTCTTTTCCTTTATATTATTTACTCTCTCCATGGAGTTTATCATAATAAGACATACCTTACTTCAGGGTATATTCTTAGATTTATATCTTTTTTTGCTTAGAGCACATTCTTCCCTTTGAGGTTTTGTACTCAAGATTGAGAATTCCAAGATACCTAACCATTCCCGTGTCTAGTTAACCCCTTGGTCGTTGAAACCTTTAGCTCAATGTTCTTTCGGGCGTTATGTACTTTTTTCCACGGTTTTCTTTATTATCACTTTTTCGTCATATTTTGACCCTTCCTCCATTCATTGTTTATTATAACTTCGGTCCAAATTTTTATATTCGACCTCGTCATGCTTATTAGCAGACTCTTCCTTACTTTGAGTCATATTCTCCTCGGGATTGTTGGGCTTACATACCCCTTACATCATGGCATTTTCTAGGACCTGTCTTTGTCCATTAGATTTCTAGAACATCTCCTTGAGGGTCTCTCTTAGCTTTTTTTTTTTTTACCTTTCAGGGATCATATAACTTCATCCCTCTTTTCTTTTGATAGCATTCCTCAACTATCCTTTTTACCATGATCCTCTCATCCATCATGCCTTTGAAGTTATATCTCACATAACTGCATGGATTTCTCTTACCTACTCATCCTTTCCAAACATTTTTATTGGGTCCTTTTAATTCCAATCATTGGGTTTCCTGATTATTATTGACATACGAGGATTTTTTTCCCTTCTTATGTCCTTTCTCTTCTTTAGTGACATCCCTTATTCAATGACTTCCTTTTTCCTTAATCCACTTTTACTTGCTCATAAATCACTTCATGATTCTTCATTCTGCAATAATTGCTTTCGATCTATGTGTCGATTACTTTACTTGCAAGGTTCACTCCTTCCAGTTGTGTTCCCTACTATGTCTTTTACAATAGAGATTTCCATCTTAGGAGTTACATGCTCAACCTCCTTATCATTTATTGTATGGTTCTTTCTCCCTTTCTTTGCACCCTTATCTATGTTAGGGCATCTGTTTGCTTTGAATCCTTCTCTATCCACAACTTTTGTTTTATCCCTTATTCCTTAGATGGGATACTTTTGATTATTGGTTTTATTCCGTGCATTCCACCCTATGCTCGGTCGTTCACTCTTTAAGCTTCATATGCGCGTGTGGACTATGATTCGTCTTACTAATTATGGTTATTCCTTCTTAGCCACATCTTATTTGAGGGATTTACTTTCACAACGCTTCTCGAACATTCTTTCCTTTATTACCTTAGTATGGGTTGTCCACTCATTCATACTTGTCACAGCATCTTTTGGTGCTAATTCGTTATATTATTTCCGTTTAAGCAGGGTTCACATTCTCCTTGTTTCAAATTCTCTTGTTCACCCTTCGTGAGGCTCACTTAATCGTCTTAAGTCTATAAACCTAGTTTTGGCCATCGATTTCTTTAAGGATTTTTCCTTCGTTCTTCTTTCCCAATGTTTTGGCCTTTTCACTTCTCTCTTCTTTGTTGTGGTTTAAATTGATGGTTCTCTCGAAGACCAGTTCTTTAACTATCTCTTTCTCTTTATTTTTCTGGTCCTATCGTCTGGGCACCTGTATTCATGCCCATCCTATTGTCCATCATAGAGTATAGTCTTTACTACATCTCATCCTTTCTTAGGCTTTTGTTCATTATCTTTGGCTATCCGCTGTTACTAGTTTTCCTCTTTTTACATAGTTCTCCTATTCTCTCCAAACAGGTCACACTGGACCATTACAATACTTCCTTGTTTTAGGATCATTTTCCTATTCCTTTCTTGGCTTGAGTTTAACCGTTAATTGGCCTTTGGTCCTTTTAAGGATTTCTTGCATCCTTCTTTTCCCGAGTATTTGACCTTTCCGCCTTTCTATTCTTTGTCGGAACTTACATTATGGCTTTCTCGAGTATTTGTTCGTTAACTACTTTGCCTCCATCATTTGTTTGGTCTAAGTTTCTTAGGGCAGCTGTTTCTCGAGTCCTCCTGTCTCTAACATCCATCTCACTGACCTTTTTAGGGTGTAGTCCTTTCTACCTCCCAGTCTTTCTTAGGGTGTCATTTATTCTCCTTGACCCTATTTGGCTTCATTACTTTTTCCAAGGTGATTCATTCCAATACATCCCATTTTTTGGCTCTATTACTCTTCCAAGGCAGGTCATAATTAGCCTCCAATACATCCTTTCATCAAGAAGTTTCTAACAGTGGGTTGGTGCCTTGCACTTCATGTTATGTCCATCTGCCAATCCAATGATTCCTTCAAGGTACTTAGTTGTATGCATCCCTCCAGAGTTCCCTTTCCCAACGTATTCCTTCTCTTCTTCACTCTCATTGTACCCTTCTCTAGAGTTTCCAGAAGACGTTTCTCTGTGTTTGTCCCTTATGAGAGGGTTCTAGATATACTTCCCATATACCTTATCCCTACTCTTGAGGTATCTTTCTCGGGTTGACCTTCTTAAGAAGAAATTTAAATTTTGCATTTACCTCATCATTTCTTGACTTCTTGGTGAACCTCTTACTTAGCCAGCTCCATGGTTTCGGTCTCCAGTCCTTTGTGGCCTTTGAAGAGTTATTACCCTGAATTTATGAGGTGTGAAACACCCCTTCTTTCCTTACACCTATAATAGTTTATATTGGTACTTGTCTTTAGTAGGGTTGGGAACTTCTTCAGGTAATGTCTCAATCATTCATACTTGTAATAAGTTATTCCTTTACATGGATTGTTGTGGTCCCTTCTTTCCTTTGAGTAGGGCGTTTCCAGGGTTACTATTGGTTTGGTGCTCTACCGTTCTTTGAGTTTGATCACTTTGACAGTTTTCTTACTGAATCTCCTTTGCTAAAAGAGTCATGGTAAGAGTCTTCCTAGGTTTCTTAATTCCCTGATTCATCTTCCATAACCGGGATGTAACTTTTCCTTAGCTTCCAAGATAGTGTGGGTTTGCTTTATTTTCCTTAGGCCATATTCCCAACACAATTGCATCATCAGGAGATAGAGTTTTGAGAATTTGAGTATTTTATTAATAGGGGGATACAAAAGATTAGGCTTTCAGCCCTATCACAGGAAATGGTTGCAAAATAACTAAGGAGCTATGGAATTCTTGATAAACATCTTCCTCCATACTTAGAGTTGTGCCAACAATAGGTACTAGCACCATTCTCCAGGATACTTCCCCATTTGGTCTTTTGACATTTCAGCCCGATCTCAAGCATTTGGGAAGCTTCTAAGGTTGTCTCTCTACAGAGGTAGGGTGTTGAGTAGAGCCATTCCAAGTTTTCTTGGTTCCTCTCCTAGGAGCCATTTAAAAATTTTAGGATAAATCCTATTAGTTACTATATTTTCTGGTCTTGATTATGTATTCGAGGAAGCAGGCTCTGTTACCACTCTAGTTGTCATGACACGACCCAGTTTGGTCAGATCCCCGTGATCAACCCACCACTCTCCCGGTTTATTAAAGGGTTTCTCCTTATTGTAAACCGTAAAGAGTAAGGTGTCCTTTAACCTGCACCTTTTCCTAGAATAGCATAATCAAAACTGCATAAAATTTAAAACTTTACATACCTCTCTTACAGGCATCTTAGTTGACAGTCTTTAAGGGTAGGCTTTCCGGGATTTCCTGAAAAGGATATAAGAGAGTGGTGAGTACGACTACTCAGTGATAGGGATTCAAATCTTTTGACAAAAAAAACATTTATATGGAGTGTGCCAGACTCCTTTCTTTTTAAAAATCCCTTCATTTTAAAATTTGGGTTTTTCCATTATTTCTTAGTTACTGGTGTGTCATCACCCAACACACATCTTTCATCATGAAGGTTACACACATTCGTAAGTCAGTATCACTACTGAACCCACTAGTGGCTTCGGAGAGACTTTTCCTGCCACCCCGATAGAAGTACGACCACTTCTACCATGGGAATGAGTGGATGTACATGACATCCGACCCACAATCCCAAAATAACTTCTTCGTGCCCGTATGAGGACAGAGACCTCATCCCATCCCCAGCCCCGGTCTCATGCGCTTGGTGCTACTCCAAATTTTGCACAGACACCTGGAACGACGAACTGCCCTTATAGCCACCAGGTCATCTAGTGCCCTTAGGACGCATCACTACCCCTCATGCGCGTCTTGGTAATCTCGTACTCACAATGCATGCACAAACAATGTTTTCTCATACTGCCATGTAATCTATGGTGCCACTGGTCCAACGGCCCCGACTCTCAACTCAACCCACAGTTGTTTGTCTTGACTGGTCCGCCGACCTGTCATGTCGCACTGCCGCTAGTTGACTGAGCATGTCGGTCCTATCTTGGTACCATGGCCAAACAATTCACTTATTAAGTTTTATGGCACATATATCATGTTCGTTTATGAGCTCCTGCTCGTCTAACTAGCCTTGGGCCCACTGTACGAGATTTTCAAAAAACTGGGCATTCTAGCCCTCAAGTTCCAAAATCGAGGCCCCCGGCCTATAAGAGCTATTCGAGCTCCCGTAAAAAAGGTTTCCCAAATAGTTTAAGTACTGACACACAGTCAGGGGAGAACACTTCTGACAAAATAGGTTTTCATTGTCCATTATACCAACCGGTATAAGGACATCTCTGTTCATAACCGATGAACGAGTTTTCAACTTCCTTCGAGGAAGTCTCATCATACCAATCGAGTATGATATACTTACAACCGATAAGTAGTTATTCTGTATAATTTTCATATCACTTTCTCTAAGTGGTGATGATTAAAATTCCACTAAACAGTGGGTTTTTATATCGAGGTACTTATCATCCCCTACCGAGTATGATATAAAGTTTCCACTCACAACCGGTAAGTGGTTTTTATTTTTAAGTTGTGCTCATCATCCCAACCGGGTATGATGTTAGTAAACCCACTCACAATCAGTAAGTGGTTTTTAACTTTAAGTTGTGCTTATCATCCCAATCGGGTATGATGTTAATAAACTCACTCACCCGTTAATATCGTGAATTCCACTAGACCGGTTGTTGGTATTCATGAGAGCTTGTCCTTGCTGGTGTTCCCGGTACTTCGTGTTCCTACATGATATGAACATCTTGGTTCATTATCCTTCGGCCTAATTGCCTTCATTCATTCCAAATGAATGAGAAGGTCAAACTTTCATTTATTTGTAATTAGGTACCTAAAGTTATTTCTCTTTAACTTTAAGTCCCAAATGCTGGTTTTTCCTCAAATTGAGTCCCGAAACTTCTAAAATTTATCATAGGACCTCAATTTATTCCATTTCACAAAAAGGGGTTTAATTTCCCAAATTTCCAATTTGGTTCCCCCAACTTTTCCAAAATTACCATTTTGCCCTTCCTTTACAAAAATGGTAAATTTTGCCCCAAAAATTTCAAAATTCCTCAATTGGTCCTCCAACATTATTTTCATGCCCAATTGACCCTCAATTTCATAAAATTTCATTTTGATCCTTTGAATTTCAAAAATCCCCAATTTTCCCCCAATTCCAACTTCTTAACACAGTTGAATTTGATTTTATCAAATTGACCCATCAAACATTTATAATTGTTGAAATTGAAGTTGAAATTGAGTTTCTACATGTTCATACGATTCTTTAGAAATGTGAATCGCAAGTTTTAAGGGCCGGGACGAGCTCAAACGGAGCTTCGCCAAAAAATGAACTATAGAGAGAGAAAGCTTCATTTAGTCACCGATGAAGGCATGACAGTCCGAGCTTTCGATCTGGGCAGATAGCTCTCATACCGAGGTTCATCCTAGAATCAAGAACCAAATCAATTGATGCGGAATTGGATTAGAATTTTATCATTGAAATTCGGTCGACCTTCTCTTTGGCACCGATTGAAAATTGTAAAGGGGAGCTAAATTGGCTTACCTTTCGGTCCTAATTCGGCCGTGGAAAGGCTGAGAAAGTGTTGGGAGGGCTTGGTTTGGCCTGAGGAGGGCTTGAAATGGCCGATTTCAGCTTGGCCGAAATAAGGCAGCTTCGGTCCGCCGGAGCTACTTCACTATTCCATCATGCCGGCGCTTCTCCAACGATTCTCAGATTGACTGGAGTTTGCTATCAGATAGATGTTTTCTCCCCGGTACTAAAGAGCTCAACCTCTCCTTTCGAGGTTAAGAAAAATGTTTAAGTCGAAACTCTGGTTCGAGTTTCACCGGGAAATGGAGCAGTAGAGAGAGAGAAATGTTCAGGTGTGAGGAGAATGATTGGGGATGATCCCTTATATAGGTGTAAAATCGTGTATTAAATGGGAGAGATTTATTACTAGTATTAATATTGCCATAAATTATTGGTATTAATTATAATAATTTAATTTCGGTATTAAATTATTTATATTAATTCCAATAATTTAATTTCGGTATTAAATTATTTGTATTAATTCCAATAATTTAATGTCAGTATTAAATTATTTGTATTAATTCCAATAATTATTGGTATTAATTACAATAATTAAATATATATTAATTTATGGCTATTTATGATAAGGCGTTCGCATAAAAAGTTTTTACAAAAATTTCGGGTTACAATAAAATCATACTTTACAGGATGTCACCCATCCTCACACTACTCTCAGGCAAGCACACTCAACTTCAAAGTTATTATGGATTCTTATTCACCTGAACCAATTTGGTTTTTCTCTTTTAACTTGTCTTAAATTTCTTTTCCAAGGTTTAATGAACCCTTTGGATCACCCACAAGTTGTGAATTTCCAAATTGCTTGTTCCCAAATGATCTGGTTTGTAAACCGGCTCGGTTTTCTTACTCGGGTTGATCGGTTCTTTCCGGGTTTTCATTAACTCAAAAGTGCAGGGTTTACATGATACGAAAAGTGTTGTTTTGACCTCCCAGTCAGAAAATTTTCTAGATTTGTCTTATAAGTTTAAAATTCAATTGATATAACTAGAATAAATTTGATTTAAAATAAAATGAAAAGTGTTGTTTTGACCAAAATAAATAACTCGATGGAATGGATAGGGTAAATACTTATTAAATTATTTTAGGTGAAAATAATGAGATAATTATGTTAATTTAGTTTAGTACGAAACTATTTGCGCTTTGTAGTAATAAATCTTTCCCATTTAACAAACAATTTTATAGCTATATAAGGAGCTTAGAACAATTTATCAAAGCGACACAAACTGAGCTAAGAGAGCAATTCGAGTAGAAGAAAGCTACCTGGTCCACTAGTTCTTGTTCACACCTCAAACATCGTCTTTGCCATGATGACATTAGATCTACCAGATTAATACTCCATACCTATGAAATTCTCAATCTCGACATCCACCATGCAATAACAAAATTTAAGAAAAATGGGGAAGTATCGGAGTAGAGAAACACTAATAAGACCAATCAGGGACAGGTACATGGGAATCCCTCCAGGATGAACATATTTCTAGATAAAAGGTGAGTGGGCTAATTTACACTTCATATCCAGTTGGGATGATGAGTACCTTTACTAAATTGGAAGCCACCATGAGTGGGTTTATTCACATCATAACTGGTTGGGATGATGAGCACCTTAGAAATGAAAACCACTTATATGTGGGATTTTAACATCACACCTGGTTGGAGTGATGTAAGAACTAAGTGGACAAACTACTTACCAGTTGTAAGTAGAGAGATCATAGCCAATTGGTATGATGGACTTCCTGGAAGGAAGGAGAAAACCCGCTTGCCGGTTGTAAGGGGAGATGTCATCACACCTGGTTGGTGTGATGAATGGAAAGATTATTTTGTCAGAAGTGTTCTCCCCTGATTGTGTGCCAATGCTTAAAATTTTTAGAAGACTTTTTGGTGAAAGCTAGAACAACTCAGATAGGCTAGAGGCTTCGGTTTTGGAACTTGTGGGGACTAAAATGGTCGATTTTGAAAAATCATGTAAAGTGGGCCCAAAACCAGTTGGCACGAGCATGAGCTCGTAAAAAAACATGATATGTTAAGGCCATGAAAATACTTAATGAAAGGATTATGTGATTTCACCGTGGTACCAAATCAGGGCTGACATACTTGATGGACTTGCGGTAGTGCGTCCGGGATTGGTTGACGGACCGACCTAGACAAATAGTTGTAGGTCGAGTTGAGGGTTGGGGCCGTTGGACTAGTGGCACCAAAGATAAATGGCTTTGTTGAAAATTATTGTTTGTGCATGCAATTGAGGTTCAGGACCATTAAGATGCCCAATAGAGGTATTGATGTGTCCTAAGGGCTATTAGATGACATGGTGGAGATAAGGGCAGTTTGTCGTGCCAACAGTTAGGGAAGCTCGACGTAGCTTCATGCGCATGAGACCGGGGTGGGGTCGGGATGAGGTCTCTATCTTCATATGGGCATGGAGTTGATTTCAGGTTTGAGGTTCGGATGTCGCGAACATCCACTCAGACCCAGGGTAGAAGTGGACGAGCTTGTATCTAGGTGGCCGGTAAAGTCGCTTTAGCACCATAAGTTGGTTCTATGGACGATCTACCCTAGGAATGTGTGATTCCCTTCCTGATGAAGGACGTATGTTGTTTGCTAAACATACCTAATGGGGAAATGAGAAAAAGGTTAATAAAACATTGGAAAGGATTTGAGAATCATTGGAAAAACAAATGGTAAAACCTTGGAATAAGGTTTGGAAAAGCAATTAAAATCCTTTTAAAAGGAAATGACAACCTTGGCAGGGAAAAGGTTTTGAAAACTAAACTTTGAGGAAAAGCCTTCTTCTTAAAGAAATGATAACTTTGGTGTGGCTATTTTTAAAACTCACTCCCAACACCCGCTCACTGAGTTGTAGAACTCACCCTCTCCCTTTTACCCTTTTTAGGTAACAAGGGGAAAAATTAAACTTAAAGACCTCCATGTATGGGAATTGTAAAGACAAATAGGTCTATTTAAAAGATTTTCAGTTTTATATAATGTTATTCTAGGAAATACAGGAAAAATGATGCCTTACTCCTCGCGGTCTAGATAAGGGTGAAACCCTTCATAAACCAAAGAGAGTGGCGAGTTGCTCACGGGGATCCGACCAAATCGAGTTGGGGCATCACAATTTGAGTGGTATCAGAGTCTGTTTCCTCGAATACATTATCATGACTATATAACATAGTAACTAAGAGAAAGTTTTAAAATTTTCAGATGTTTCGCAAGAGAGGAACCAAGAAAACTAGGACTCATGTCGCCAACATTACCCAGCAATCTGTCCCCGTAGGAAGACCACCCTAAAAGCTTTCCAATGCATGAGGTGTAGTAGAAGTCACAAAGGACCAAGAAGCATAATTCGGAAGTACCCAATGGCACCAAGGAATGTGGTGCCAGTGCTTGTTGACGTCACATCCATGAGTAAGAGGAGAGCCAACGTAACACCAAGGACGCCATAAGGGACTTATAACCAAGAAGAATGATTACTAAGAACCTAGTATAGTAGCTACATAAGTTGAAACTACTTCTTGTAATAGGGATAACACCCAAAATGTATTGTACCCCTTATTAATAAAAATTCTAATTTTTCCAAAACTTTGTCCCTCAAACAAAGTCGCGTTATCTTACCTCGGCTATATGAGAAGGGGTCACAGAAGATAATAAGGACCATAGGAAATACAATGAAGCAAAATATATTGATAAAAGGAAAAGAGAAGTAGGATGAATGTCTTGGATGAGAAATGCAAGGATCTAGGAAGGACCGGTAACCAAAACCATTGAGCGGGTTAAGTAAGCTATTCGCAAGGAGGTCAAGAAATGACATAATAAAAAAATTTAAACTTCTTTTTAAGAAGGTCAAACAAGAGAGGAATACTATAAGAATTGAGGTAAGGTACATGGGAAGTACACTTAGAATCCCCTTAGAAAGGGTAAACGCGGAAAATGTCCTCTGGCAACTTTAGGGTAGGACATAGAAAGAGTGAATAGGGAAGAAATGTGCTAGGAAAGGGAACTCTGGGGGATGTATATGACTAAGTACCCCTTAAAGGGACCATTGATGGGTGGTTGGACATAACGTGGAGTGCAATGAACCAACCCATAATTAGGAACTCCTCGAAGGAAGGATAAGGAACAAAAAGGGAATTGGAGGACAGAGAAGGATTAAGGGCGGATGACCGATGGGTGTAAAAAAGGAAAGAAGAAAAAGCCTTCAAGGAGTGTTAGGGAGGTTGAACGTGAAACTCAGAGGATGGAAGTCCCTAGGTAAAAGGATAAAGGTAGGAAGTGAGACCATAAAAAAGGGGAAATTTCCAAGATAAGGAACCGATAGATGGATCATAAGAGGCCTAACCCGAAATAAGAAATCTCATAAAGGGGCATAAGTGGTTAATGATGTATCGGTATGGCCAAGTGTAACCGACTTTGGAAAAGTAGAGGAGTCAAATAAAGGCTTCAGACGAACCTAATGGAATGAAGCAACTAGTAACAACAGGACGGTAAAGGAGAATAAATGATGCCGTAAGAAGGACCGGGAAGTAAAAAGGACTACACCCTAAAGGGCAATAGGATGGACATTAAGAACAAGTAGACGCAAGAGACAACTGTCTCAAGATAATTAAACAAGGAGAATAGTATGGACGATGCTGTTAATGAACTGACCCTTGGGAAGGTCATAAATTTAAACTCCAGCAAACAAGAGAGAGATGGAAAGGCCAAACATTTGGTAAATAAGGATGAAGGAAATCCTTAAAGAGGTCAATGGCCAAGATCGGATTAATGACCAAACTCAAGCCGCGAGAAGGTTAAGTAAGCCTCTCGCATGATGATCAAGAGATCTTGAAACAAGGAGAATTTGAGCTCTCCCTTAAAAAATAGACGTGTATTAGGGTACAAGTGAGAATGAGGATGGGGTACAAAAGATGTGCCTACAAGGCTTCAAGAGTAAAGGTAAGCAGGAGAGGATGGCATTAAAGGATGTCATTTAAGGTTGGATGTCCTCAAGGGTGAATGAAAAGGGATGTCGAGAAGCCTATAGTGGGAAAACATACACAAGAGTAACATGAGTGGTATTAAGTGTCACGCCCCAACTCGATTTTGGTTGGATCCCCGTGAACAACCCGCCACTCTCCCGGTTTATTAAAGGGTTTCCCCTTATCATAATCCATAAAGAGTAAGGCATCCTTTAAACCTGCACCATTTCTTGGAATAACATAATCAAAACTGCATGAAATTTTAAACTTTACATACCTGTTTTACAGGCTTCTTAGTTGATGGTCTTTCAGGGTAGACTTTCTGGGATTTCCTGAAAGGGATATAAGGGAGGGGGTGAGTACGACTACTCAGTGAATGGGTTTTCAAAGGTCTACTTCTAACTTTTAAGAAAAACATTTATATGGAGTGTGCCAAACTCCTTTCTTTTCAAAAATCCCTTCATTTAAAAATTTGGGGTTTTCTATTATTTCTTAGTTACCGGTGTGTTATCACCCAACACACATCCTTCATCATGAAGGTTACACACATTCGCAAGTTAGTATCACTACTGAACCCGCTAGTGGCTTCGGAGCGACTTTTCCTACCACCTGGATAGAAGTACGACCACTTCTACCCTGGGAATGAGTGGATGTACGCGACATCTGACCCACAATCCCAAAATAACTTATTCGTGTCCGTATGAGGATAGAGACCTCATCCCATCTCCACCCCAGTCTCATGCGCTTGGTGCTACTCCAAATTTCGCATAGACACCTGGAATGACTATCTGCCCTTATAGTCACTGGGTCGTCCAGGGCCCTTAGGACACATCACTACACCTCATGGGCGTCTTGATGATCCCGTACTCATAGTGCATGCATAAACAATGTTTTTTTTATCAAGCCATGTAATATGTGGTGCCACTAGTCCAACGGCCCTGACTCTCGACTCAACCTGCAGTTGTTTGTCTTGACTGGTCCGTCGACCTGTCATATCGCACTACCGCTAGTTGACTGAGCATGTCGGTCCTATCATGGTACCATGGCCGAACAATTCACTTATTAAGTTTTATGGCACATATATCATGTTCATTTACGAGCTCCTGCTCGTGCCAACTGGCCTTGGGCCCACTGTACGAGATTTTCAAAAATCTGGGCATTCTAGCCCTCAAGTTCCAAAATCGAGGCCCTCAACCTATAAGAGCTATTTGAGCTCCCATCAACAAGGTCTCCCAAATAGTTTAAGCATTGGCACATAGTCATGGGAGACATCTCTGTTCATAATCGACCGGTATAAGGACATTATACCGACCGGTATAAGGACATCTTCGTTCATAACCGATGAACGGGTTTTCAACTTCCTTCGAGGAAGTCTCATCATACCAACCGAGTATGATCTACTTACAACCGATAAGTAGTTTTTTTCGCATAATTTTCATATCACTTTCTCTAAGTGGTGATTATCAAAATACCACTAAATAGTGGGTTTTTATACCGATGTACTTTTCATCCCCTACCGGGTATGATATAAAATTTCCACCCACAACCGATAAGTGGTTTTTATCTTTAAGTTGTTCTCATCATCCCAACCGAGTATGATTTTAGTAAACCCACTCACCCGTTAATGTCGTGAATTCCACTAGACCAGTTCTTTGTATTCACGCGAGCTTGTCCTTGCTGGCGTTCATGGTATTTCACGTTTCTACACGATATGAACAACCTTGTTCATTATTACTCGGCATAACAGCCTTTATTCATTTTCAATGAATGAGAAAACTCAAACTTTTAGTTATTTGCAATTAGGTCCCTAAAGTTATTTCTCTTTAACTTTAAGTCCCAAAAGTCGATTTTTCCTCAAATTGAGTCCCGTAACCTTTAAAATTTATATTGGGCCCTCAATTTATTCAATTTCACCCAAAAGGGGTTTAATTTCCCAAATTTCCAATTTGGTCCGCCAATTTTTTCAAAATTACCATTTTGCCCTTCCTTTACAAAAATAGTAAGTTTTGCCCCAAAAATTCCAAAATTGGTCCTCCAACATTATTTTCATGCCCAATTGACCCTCAATTCCATAAAATTACATTTTGGCCCTTTGAATTTCGAAAATCCCCAAATTTTCCCCCAATTTCAACTCTTCAACACTACCGAATTTGATTTCATCAAATTGACCAATCAAACACTTCTAATTTTTGAAATTGGAGTTGTTCATACGATTCTAAGAAAGTTTGAATCGCAGATTTTAATGCCGGAACGAGCTCAAACGGAGCTTCACCGAAAAATAAATTATAGAGTGAGAAAGATTCAATTTCTCACTGATGAGAGCACGACGGTCTGAGCTTTCGATCTAGGCGGATATCTCTCATCTTGAGGTTCATTCTAGAATTAAGAATCACATCAATTGATGTCGAATTGAGTTAGAATTTCATTATTGAAATTCTTTCGGTTCTCTCTCTAGCACCGATCAGAAATTGTAGTGGGGAGCCGAATTGGCTTACCTTTTAGTCGTAATTCGACCGTGGGAGGGCTGAGGGAGTTTTGAGAAGGCTTGGTTTTGCCTAAGAAGGGCTCGAAATGGCCAATTTCAACTCGGCCAAAATAGCGCAGCTTCGGTCCACCGGAGCTGCTTCATTGTTCCATCATGTCGGCGCTTCTCTAGTGATTCTCGGATTGACTGGAGTTTTCTATCAGATAGCTGACTTCTCCCCGGTTCTGAAGAGCCTGACCTCTCCTTTCGAGGTTAAGAAAAATGTTGAAGTTGAAGCTCTGGTATAAGCTTCACTGGGAAATGGAGCAGTAGAGAGAGAGAGAGAGAGAGAAGTATTCAGGTGTGAGGAGAATGAATGGGGATGACCTCTTTATATAGGTGTAAAACCCGTATATTAAATGGGAGAAATTTTTTACTAGTATTAATATTGCAATAAATTGTTGGTATTAATTCCAAAAATTTAATTTTGGTATTAAATTTTTTGTATTAATTTCAATAATTTAATTTGGGTATTAAATTATTGGTATTAATTATAATAATTAAATATATATTAATTTAAGGCTATTTATGATAATCCGTATGTTCAAAAATTTTTTGACCGATATTTCAGGTTACAAAAAAAATTCATACTTCCTAGGAGGTCACTCATCCTCAAACTACTCTTGAGCAAGCACGCTTAACTTTAAAGTTTTTATGGAATCTAGTTCACCTGAATCAATTTGATTTTTGTTTTCTAATTTGTCTTAAGTTTATTTTCCAAGATTTAATGAAAGTTGTAAACCGAAAGTTGTAAATTTCCATATTGCTTATTTCCAAATGTAAACCAGCTTGGTTTTTTTATTCGGTTTGACCGGTTCTTTTCTCGGTTTTCCTTAACTCAAAAGTGCGGGGTTTACATTAAGAATGTGATATGTGGATTTTAGGGATAAATCAGAAAATATCCTTATAAAGTATTCATCAAAAGTTTGGAAAGTTGAAAAGATATACAAGACACCTTATGAATGATATTAGGCAAAGGAGCCGAAGGAAATAGAAAGGAATATGTAATTTCCTTACCTTATTCCTTTACATATGGAATGCCATAAATATAAGTACTTTCATTTGAAGTACCTAAATTTTGTACTAAATGAAACTTCGAAGGTAAATTTTATTGCAAGTAATAAGAAACTTTCTTGACTACCAATGATAACTACAAGGATGTTGTGTAAAACTTATAAGTGCCTAACCAGTTGATGAGATGTAACAGATCTAGAGCATTAGTCTAAAATAAGAGGTTCTAGGAAATGTGAGACAAAGGTTTAATAAACGAAACACTAATGTAATACGCATAGTGTACCTTGATTTGGATTAATGGACACAACCAATGACAAATTCAAACGTGAGTAAAATCCTCAAATACTAATGAAATTAGTTTTTAAAATGGGAAATTCCTCGGGAGGGAATTACAGGAAAAACATTCACATTTTCCTGAGATAAAACTTTTTAAAGCAAGAGACTCGAATGTACAAAATAAGTCCATGAGTTGAAAGTCTTCTAAAAAAATGACTTATAAAGTAATAAGTAGTAATGGAGAAAAACGAAATGGTTATAAACAAATATCTCAATACTAATGTATGTAAAGAATGAAAAATCTTGAGAATGATATACCAACATGTCATGAAATGAGGTAGGGCATGATGATGGACGATGGAGTAAATAAAAATGTACATGGTATCGTAGACCCAATAAGTTCGTAAAATCTTTGTGGAAAAAGGACCCTAAAATGAGAGGATATAGTCCAATGATGGTGCATGAACCTTCATTGGATTAGAACCTTCATGGTGGAGGAAAATTTGTTAAAGATTTTTAGAACCTTCATTGGATTAGAAGGTGTTAGACGAACCTCCTAAAGGAAATGAACAACTAGTAAATATAAAGACCATGTGATCATAGAACATCAAATCTCTAATGAGAGATAGGTATTTGAAAATACTCTAAAAGTAATATTTCCTTTTCAATGGTATATAAACAATGCTCACTTAAGAGGGCAAAAGCTTTATGTAAACACTAAGTGATCGATTAAGATCTGAAGATACCATTAATCTGGTGTGCAATTCAACCTTATAAGGATGCCCCAATCGAAAATATTAACCGATAAGAATGTATGATAGAATACCCAATTTTCATTGGATGAATTAGATAAGAGAACCTGTGTAAACCCCGCCCTTTTGATCTAAGGAAAATTGGGAAAAAAACCGGTCAAATTTAGTGAGAAAAACCGAACCGGTTCACGAAATCGATCATTTAGTAACAAGCAATTTGGAAATTTACTTCCGAGTGATCCAAAGGGTTCATTAAACCTTGGAAAAGAAACTTGACAAATTAGAAGAGAAAAACCAAATTGGTTCAGGTGAACGAGATCCCATACACCTTATCATAAATATCCATAAATTAATATATATTTAATTATTGTAATTAATACCAATAATTTAATACCTAAATTAAATTGTTGGAATTAATACAAATAATTTAATACCTAAATTAAATTGTTGGAATTAATACAAATAATTTAATACCAAAATTAAATTATTGGAATTAATACCAATAATTTATGGCAATATTAATACTTGTAATAAATCTCTCACATTTAATACACGATTTTACCCTTATATAAAGAGGTCATCTCCATTCATTCTCCTCACACCTGAACACTTCTCTCTCTCTCTACTGCTCCATTTCCTGGTGAAACTCGAAATAGAGCTTCGACTTAAACATTTTTCTTAACCTTGGAAGGAGAGGTCATGCTCTTTAGAACCAGGGAGAAGACAACTATCCGATAGCAAACTTCAGTCAATTCGAGAATCAGTGGAGAAGTGCTGGCATGATGGAACAATGAAGCAGCTCCGATGCACCGAAGCTGCCCTATTTTGACCAAGCTGAAATCGGCCATTTCGAGCCCTCCTCAGGCTAAACCAAGCCCTTCCAACACTTCGTCAGCCCTTCCACGGCCGAATTAGGATTGAAAGGTAAGCCAATTCGACTCTCGTTTATAATTTCTGATCGGTGTTAGAGAGAGAGTCGACCGAATTTCAATGACAAAATTCTAATCCAATTCAGCATCAATTGATGCGATTCTTGATTCTAGATGAACCTCAGGACGAGAGCTATCTGTCTAGATTGAAAGCTTGGTCTGTCGTGCCTTCACCGGTGAGTAATCAAATATTTCTCTCTGTACAGTCTGTTTTCCGGCGAAGCACTATTTGAGCTCGTTCTGGCATTAAAATTCGCGATTCAAAGTTTTATGGAATAGCATGAACATGGAAAAACTCAATTTCAACTTCAATTTCAACAATTAAAGGTGTTTGATCGGTCAAGTTGATGAAATCAAATTCGGTTGAGTTAAAGAGTTGGAATTGGGGGAAATTGGGGATTTTCAAAAATTCGAGGGACCGAAATGCAATTTTATGAAATTGAGGGTCAATTGGGAATGAAAATAATATTGTAGGACGAATTGAGGAATTTTAGAATTTTTGGGGAAAACTTACCATTTTTGTAAAGGATGGGTAAAATGGTAATTTTGGAAAAGTTGGGGGACCAAATTGGAAATTTGGGAAAATTAAACCCCTTTGTGCGAAATTAAATAATTTGAGGTACTAAGATAAATTTTAAAAGTTTCAGGACTCAAATTTATGAAAAACCAGGCAATAGGGACTTAAAGAAAAATAACTTTAGGGACCCAATTGCAAATATATGTAAAGTTAGGTTTTCTCATTCATTTGGTACGAATGAGGGCCATTAGGCCAAAGAATAATGAACAATTATGTTCATTTTTTGTAGGAGAACGAGACATCGGGAATGCTAGTCGAGGTCCAGCTTGCTATGGACAGAACCCGACTAAGTGGAATTTCAGTGCACTATCGGGTGAGTGGGATTACATATCATACCCAGTTGGGAATGATAAGTGCCTCGGTATAAAACCCACTATTTAGTGATATTTTAATAATCACCACTTAGAGAATGTGATGTGAAAATTATGCAGAAAAACTACTTACCGGTTGTAAGTAGATCATACCTAGTTAGTATGATAAGACTTCCTTGAAGGAAGTTGAAAACCCGTTCATCGGTTATGAATGGAGATGTCCTTATACATGTTGGTATAATGGACAGTAAAAACCTATTTTTTTGGAAGTGTTCTCCTCTGACTTTGTGTCAATGCTTAAACTATTTGGGAGACCTTCTCGACAGGAGCTCGAATAGCTCTTATAGGTCGGGGACCTCGATTTTAGAACTTGGGGGCTAAATGCCTGATTTTGAAAATCTCATACAGTGGGCCCAAGGCCAGTTGGCACGAGTAGGAGCTCGTAAACGAACATGATATATGTGCCATAAAACTTAATAAGTGAATTGTTTGGCCATGGTACCAAGATAGGACTGACATGCTCAGTTAACTAGCGATAGTGCGACATGATAGGTCGACGGACTAGTCAAGTCAAACAACTGCGGGTTAAGTTGAGAGCCGGGGCCGTTGGACCAGTGGCCCCAAAGATTACATGGCAATATGAGAAAACATTGTTTGTGCATGCACTATGAGTACGGGATCATTAAGACGCCCTTGAGGGGTAGTGATGCATCCTAAGGGCCCTGGACGACCTGGTGAGTATAAGGGCAGATTGTCGTTTCAGGTGTTTGTGAGAAATTTGGAGTAGCACCAAGCACATAAGACCAGGGTGAGGACAGGATGAGGTCTCTGTCCTCATATGGACACGAAGAAGTGATTTCAGGATTGAGGGTCGGATGTCACGTACATCCACTCATTCCCAGGGTAGAAGTGGTCGTGCTTCTATCCGGGTGGCCAGTAAAGTCGCTCCGAAGCCACTAGTGGGTTCAATAGTCATACTGACCTGCGAATGTGTATAACCTTCATGATGAAGGATGTGTGTTGGGTGTTGACACACCGTGGTAAATAAGAAATGATAGAAGAACCCAAATTTTTAAATGAAGGGATTTTTGAAAAAGAAAGGAGACTGACACACTCCATATAAATGTTTTTCTTAAAAGTTAAAAGTAGACCTTTAAAAACCCATTCACTAAGTTGTCGTACTCACTCCCTTCCTTATATTCCTTTCAGGAAATCTCGGAAAGCCTACCCTTAAAGACCATCAACTAAGATGCCTGTAAGACAGATATGTAAAGTTTAAAATTTCATGTAGTTTTGATTTATGTTATTCCAGGAAAAGGTGCAGGTTAAAGAACGCCTTACTCTTTATGGTTTACAATAAGGGGAAACCCTTTAATAAAAAGGGAGAGTGGCGGCTTGATCACGGGAATTCGACCAAACCGGGTCGGGGCATGACAACCTGAGTAAAATTGTCCACTAATAAAATAATTAGTCTTGAGAAAAGATAACATTATCTTGAAAAGTTATTATGGAAAAATAAACAAATATCTTTGTAGAAAGTTATTAAAAATGAAACCATATAAATGCACACAAAAGGGTAAGAAGTAGACACTAATGTTGCATAAGTTTTGGGGACAAAACTCCTAAAAAGGTGGGGAGTAGTTTTCACACCGTGTTTTCAGTAACCCGAAATTTCAGTCAAAATTTTTTCTAGAATTGTATTATACTTTTAAAATTCAATTGATATAATTAGAATAAATTTGCTTTAAAATAAAATGAAAAATATTGTTTTGACCGAAATAAATAACTTGATGGAATGGATAGGGTAAATACTTAGTAAATTCCTTTAGGTGAAAATATTGAGATAATTATGTGAATTTGGTTTAGTACAAAACTATTAGAGCTTTATAGTATTAGTCCTACGCCCATACCATAAATACTCATAAATTAATACGTACATTCAATTATTGGAATTAATACCCATAAATTAATACCTACATTCAATTACTGGAATTAATACCTATATTCAATTATTGAAATTAATACCTACATTCAATTATTGGAATTAATACCCATATATACCCAACAATTTCCAAATTTAATGAGAATAACTGACAACATTAACACCCATAATATAGTAATAAATCTTTCCCATTTAACAAACAATTTTACAGCAATATAAGGAGCTTAGAACAATTTATAAGAGCGACACCAACTACGGTAAGAGAGCAATTCGAGCAGAAGAGAGCTACCTAGTCCACTAGTTCTTGTTCACACCTCAAACATAATCTTTGCCATGATCACATTAGATCTGTCAGATTAATACTCACTACCTATGAAATTCTCAATCTCAACATCCACCATGCAACAACCAAATTTAAGGAAAATGGAGAAGTATCAGAGCAGAGAAATACCAATAAGACCAATCAGAGATGGGTACCTGGGAATCCCTCTAGGATGAACATATCTCTAGATAAAAGGTAAGTGGGATAATTTACACTTCATACCCGGTTGGGATGATGAACATCTTTTCTAAATTGGAAGCCATTGTGAGTGGGTTTATTCACATCATACCCAGTTGGGATGATGAGCAATTCAGAAATGAAAAACCACTTATATGTGGGATTTTAACATCACACTTGGTTGGAGTGATGTTAGAACTAAGCGGACAAACTACTTACCGGTTGTAAGTAGATAGATCATACCCCGTTGGTATGATGGACTTCCTGGAAGAAGGAGAAAACCTGCTTGCCGGTTGTAAGGGGAGATGTCATCACACCAGGTTGGTGTTATGAATGGAAATATTATTTTGTCAGAAGTGTTCTCCCCTAAGTGCGTGCCAATGCTTAAAATGTTTGGGAGACCTTTCTGATGAGAGCTAGAACAACTCAGATAGGCCAGAGGCTTCGATTTTGGAACTTATGGGGCTAAAATGGCTGATTTTGAAAAATCACGTACAGTGGGCCCAAGGCACAGTTGGCACGAGTAGAAGCTAGTAAACAAACATGATATGTTAAAGCCATAAAAATTCTTAATGAATGGATTATGTGATTTTTCCATGGTACCAAATCAGGACTGACATACTCAATGGACTAGCGAAAGTGCGTCAGGGCCAGGTCGACGGACTAGATTAGACAAACAATTGTAGGTTGAGTTGATGGTCTGGATTGTTGGACCAGTGGCACCAAAGAAAAATGGCTTTGTGGAAAATTATTGTTTGTGCATGCACTAATGGTTCATGACCGTTAAGATGCACAATAGGGGCAATGATGTATCCTAAGGGCTACTGGATGACATGGTGGAGATAAGGGCAATTTATCATGCCAGTAGTCTGGAAAGCTCGACGTAGCTTCATGCACATGAGACCGGGATGAGGTCAGGATGAGGTCTCTATCATCATACGAACATGAAGTTGATTTCTGGTTTGAGGGTTGGATGTCGTGAACATCCACTTAGACCTAGGGCAGGAGTGGACAAGCTTCTATCTAAGTGGCCGATAAAGTCGCTCTGGCGCCACAAGTTGGTGCAGTGGACGGGCTGCCCTACGAATGTGTGATTCCCTTCCCGATGAAGGGATTGTGTTTTTTGCTAAACATACCTAATGGGGAAATGAGAAAAAATGTTAAGAAAACCTTGGAAAGGATTTTTGAATCCTTGGAAAAATAAATGGTAAAACCTTGGAATAAGGTTTGGAAAAGAAATTAAAATCCTTTTGAAAGGAAATGATACCCTTGGTAGGGTAAAGGTTTTGAAAACCAAATTTTAATGAAAAATATTCTTTTTAAAGAAATGATAACTTTGGTGTGGCTATTTTTAAAATTCACTCCTAACACCCACTCACTGAGTTGTAGAACTCACCCCTCCCTTTTACCCCTTTCAAGTAACCAAGGGAAAAATCAAACTTAAAGACCTCCATGTATAAGAACTGTAAAGACAGGCATGTCTGTTTAAAAGATTTCAGTTTTGAATAATGTTATTATAAGAAAGACAAGAAAACGGATGCCTTACTCCTCGCAGTTTAGAAAAGGGCAAAAACCTTCATGAACCAAAGGGAGTGGCGGGTTGCTCACGGGGATCCGACCAAACTAAGTCGGGGTGTGACACTTGGGGTTTGTCGATTTCCCATTTTGCCCTTTCTCTACCGGTTAAGGTTCATGAACCGGTTCTGTTTTCCCTCTTGAGCTGACCGGTTCTTTCAACAGTTTTCTTATCTTTAAGGGACGAGATTTACAACTCTCCCCTCCTTTTAAGAGTTTTGTCCCCAAAACTTAATTAGCATCCTTTGCATCAGGAATAATTTTCCTTGATATCAACTCAGGTTTGCTTGACATGCTAACACTTTGGTTGTTCTTTCACTTAGCCCCCTTTAATTCAAGTACTTAAGGAATTTCCTTTCCTTTCCATTGTTTATTAACTCCATGGATTTTATCATAACCAGGAATGTCTTTCCCACGAGTCCAAATGTATATCCTTGGCTTCACTTCTTCCTGTGATTAGGGCAAGATTCTTCCTCTTGAGGTTTCTTTCCCAAGATTTTAGGATTAGGAGTTCCAAAATGCCCAATCGTTCTCGTGTCTAGTTATTCTCTTGATTGTTTGAAACCCTCAGCTTAGTGTTCTTTCAAGCGTTACGTACTTGTTTTCACGGGTTTCAGTGTTATCATATTTTTGTCCTATTTTGACCATTCGTTCATCCGTTGTTTATTATAACTTTGGTCTAAATTTTATGTTTGACCTTGTCATACTTAACTAACTGACTATTTCTTACTTGAGTCACATTTTTCCCCCGAGACTGTTGGGCTTACATGTCCCTTACAGAAGGACTTGTTCAAGAACCTGTCTTTGTCCATTTGGATTCTAGAATACTCCCTTGATGATTGTTCTCATATTTTAGGGATTGTATAGTTTCGTCCCTCTTTTCGTCTGGTAGTATTCCTCGACTACCTTTATCATTATCCAATCATCCTTCATGCCCTTGACGCCATGTCTTACATAACTGTGTCGATTTTCCTTACCTACTCACCCTTTACCAACATACTTATTGGGTTTTTTCGGTTCCAATAATTGGGTTTCCTCATGATTTTTGACAAGCTGGGATTTATCCTTTCTTATGTCCTTTTTCATTTCTAGTGGCGTCATTTACTTAAGGACTTTTCCTTTCCTAAATCCACTATTTAGGATCCATTAATCGAGTGTGGACCACAACTAGTCTTGATGTTAGTGGTTGTTCCACTTAACAACTTCTTAATTGAAGGGCTTGCTTCTCCAAGGTTTCTCAAACATTCCTTCCTTTATTGACTTATTATGGATAGTCCACCCTGTCACATCCCGACCTAATTTGGTCGGGGTTCTATGATCAGCCCGCCACCCTTCCTCGTACTAAATAGTTCGAGGAAGATAAAGGACAAAACATAAAAGTTACCTAATGGTAGTATCGTTGGCTTCTTCTCCCAGCCGAGGCTTGTCGAGGTGAGGTGCTTCTCCTGAAAGGGTTAATGGGAGAGGGTGAGTTTCTACAACTTAGTGAGTGGGAGTTGGGAAGCGAGTTTTAAAAAATATTAGTATATCAAAAAAGTTTTATGCTATTAATTTATTGTAATATGAGTTTGAACATTTCCCCTATAAATTTGGTATCATTATAATAAAATAGTAGTCAAATAAAATATGATGTCAAACAATATATATTTGTATCATTATAATATAAATATTTTGGATATGATAAATTATATTTTATATATATAATATATATGATAAAAAAATATATAATTATGAATTTTGTCATCATAAAATTTTATAAAACAAATAAATTATTATAATTAATAAAAGTTAATATAAATATTTCATAATAGTAATAATAAAAAAATATATATATACGCATCCCATTTTGACGTACAATAATATTATATAACAATTTTTAACACTCACTTTTGTTGCATACATTTTAGCAACAAAATATTACGTAAAAAACCACAATATTTTTACAAAGTAATGAAAAAAATGGCATATGAAATATTAATAATGCTCCTTATTTTCTAGTGACATTTTTCATACTTATTAAAACTATGAAATTTTAACATATTTTTTAAAAACATAATAAATTATAGAATCAGCAATTTATAAGTACCATTATTCAAGAATGAGTACAATCATGAAAATATATTCAAATTTATAACAAAATTAAATTTATTGTTGACAAGAACAAAATAAAAGAAAAAAATAGAACCTTAGAGAATACTCTTCAAAAAATATTATTAACTCATAATTTTTTAAAAATTATATTAGAATAAAAATTTTATTGATAAAAAATGAAAAAAAAAAATGAATGTACATAAGTGTTACTCACATTTGATATTATTTTAAGTAAAAATGGCATATGGTTGTTCAAGTTCAATATGACAGATACCCTTTCTTACATTTAAAAAAATAATACTTACTCCTATTTTTTAAAAAACGTTTTGACACTTTAATCCTATATTTATAAAAATAGTTTTTAACATTTATATATTTGTAAACATAACATTTTTATCTTTATGTGTTAATTAATAATTAGTTGATCGTTATATTTAATTGAAAATAATTTTATAAATGATATATATATATATATATATATTTTAAACGTTTTTATTTTATCCATTATTTTATCTTAAATGTGAAAATTAAATTGTTTTCCAAACTATAATTGATCCATACTATCATATATGAAAATGTGGCAGTAAATTAAGGAATCTACAAATATGACTCAAAATGATAATTTAAAAAAAATCAAGCATTCCTAATATATATGACTAAAAATAACATTTTAAAAAATATAATACTGAAAAATAAAATTTAAAATATAAAATAAACCAACAATATATTTATCTCATTTTTTTTATATGGAACTAATAATAAGTATTTATCTTAGAAATACCTCGGATTCGAACTCGAATTTACGACCAACCGAACTAGATCTAAAATTTTTCGGGTATTCTCGGATCTAGGGTAGGGTTCTGGTCTAGAGTTTGGATCCTATACCAAGCAGCAAGACCATATTTAATAGTATTTAATACAATTTAAAAGAGTAATAAATAATAAATTTTTTTCCATTAACAAGTAATTGTTTTAATTTAAATAAATAAAATAAAAAAAGCCTATAAAAAAATTAAACTTACACTATCAAAACTCAAATCTATCTCATTAATCACACCATCATATTGAATTTGATACAATTTTAAAAAATAATAAATAATAAAATTGATTTATATTAATATTTTTTTAATTTTTAAATTCGAATAAATAAAAAGAATGTAAACCTACACACAAATTTTAAGTTAATGTACTTAATAACCAAACTATATTAATTTTAATATAATTTTACAAAATAAAAATTATTTTAAACAAAAAAATTGGTTTTTATTAAAATTTTAATTTTTTAAATTAAAAAAATACGATTAGAATATATACTGTCAAATTTAAATATGTGTTATTAATCGTTTGACTATATTGAATTTTATACCATTTTAAATAGTAATAATATATTAAAAATTGAATTGATTTTCTTAAAAAAATAAAAATAATTTTTAATTGACCAATATTTTTTATTTTTTATATCAATTCGGTTATATTGAATATATTATTAATTTATAATACTGTATCAAAATTAATATAATGAGGTTAAGTATATAGACTTCAGTTTTATATTGTAGATTAAAATATATATTTATGCATATTTGTTTTATTTATTCAAAATTAAAAAATATTTTTTTAATAAAAACTAATTATATTATTTATTATTATGTAAATTTGTATAAAAATTAATATAGACTAGTAGTTAAATATATAGTTAAACTTTTTGCAGGTTTAAATCACACTATACTTATTTTTTATTTATTTGAGTTCAAAAAATAAAAAAGCATTAATACAAGTCATTTTTATTATTATGTAAAATTTTATAAAACTAAATATAATTAAGTGGTTAAATACATAAATTTTAGATTTTACTTTAAATGTTAAATATATGTGGATATTTATTTATTTTATTTATTCATATCTAAACAATGAAAAAAAACTTTTAAATTAGATCAATTATATTATTTATTAATATGTAAAATTGGATCAAATTCAATATTATCGAGTGATTAAAATTGAAATTTACCTATAAAAATTTTAAATAACTATGAACCTATTTTTAATTCTGCGACCCATGACTCCAAACCATTAGACTGTGTAGGGATCCCATTGTGCGGACTCAATGCCAACCTTATTGTGATATCGCACCGTAAAGTTAGCACTAATCTAGTTTATTACTTACACTTGTGTTTGTTCTAATGAGCAACCACCTAGAATTACCAATTTCAACCACCTAAAATGGTCAATTTCAGTGTATGATGCATTTCCCATTTGAAAATATAGATAACCCATCCCACATCAATCACCTAGAGAAAAATTTGGGATGGGCTTGGTTGAGGTTGATCCAAACAATGAAAA
This sequence comes from Trapa incisa, assembly GCA_030064435.1. Classification (NCBI taxonomy): domain Eukaryota; kingdom Viridiplantae; phylum Streptophyta; class Magnoliopsida; order Myrtales; family Lythraceae; genus Trapa; species Trapa incisa. The sequence goes on along the minus strand of CM057785.1, from coordinate 18,353,107 downwards.
ACAAAATAAGAAATCTATTAGGAGAAAGATGAACATGTTTGTTTTAATTTCCATTGAAAAATATGTAATTCCTCTAAATAATTGTTCGTATTTGTTGCTGGATTTCAAACCAAAGGAAAATTAATAGTAAAGATTTAGCATAACTTGCATGTTTATATGGAAGTAAGAACTGCAAGTCTGAAGCAAAACCACATATCATCAAGCGGATGTTTAGAGAGTTTACCTTCTTTGTAGAGATCATAATATGAATTAGCTTGATCTATGAATGAGGTGCAAGAATGTGAGAGTATGAACCACCCTTATATAGATAAAATTCTTGTAAATCACAATATATAGATGACCCACCATTATTCATTGTTTAATTCTCCAATTAGGTTGAATATAGTTGTGTTGATTTCTTCATATTTCTATATTCATTTTTTTTTGTAAAATTGCATATTTCTATATTACAATGATTGAATTTCTTATTGGATTATATGATTAATAATATATAATAGATTATTTCTGTGAAATTCCCATATCAACTTGGATCAAATTGTCCTATTGGGGAAACTGTGACACATGAGCTTCTTCTCTCTTCTTAATCCTTCCACATACAAGGCAAATTTAATATAGAAGCCAACTAAGACTACATCTCATGCAGATGAGTAAATTAAAGTGAAGGCATAATTTAATGCAGTACCTTTTTAGCTCTAAGAGAGTTGGCTTAGGATGGAGGAAAGGATAAATAAATTAGCACAATTTTTTTTGTAGCAAAAAACAAATCGATGAGCTCTTAATAGTTAATAGTGCACCAAATTTCTTTTCTCACTATAATTATATAATTATATTTCTAGAATCCGTGGAATGTGGGTCAATCTACTCGTCCTTGTCCCGATTTTCAAATGTATGACTACTTGTATGACCTATAATATGACAAATTTACTACCTTAATGTTATATATATAATATATATATATTTAATGCTTCTACAACTATTTGAGGTACACTTTTGTCATATATTTCACACTATACTTTGTCAACATCCCTTTTAGGTCCCTTTCCTAAGTTTCCATGGCTCTCGACCATCCTATTTGTGGTCTCCCTAATATGAGTTTTTAACCATTAGATGCCACCGCTAAGTAAGTTGCAGTTCTTTCATGCCCACTTCTGGCCTCCTTCCGCTATGTGGAGTTGTCCTCCCAGTCAAGGATTCACAACCTCACCTCTCTTCAATCTTTTTGCAATTGTGGTGTATGGATTCTTTTTTTAATAAATTATAAATGAATAAGAGCTCCTTACAAATAACTTTCTGACCACAAGTCGCTATTAAGCTCTGAATAATTCGTCCGATCACTTTTAATTTTATACCATTCCTATTATTAACTTCCACAATATCAAGATACAAAATTTGTAATATAAAATATATTAATTTTTATTATAAGTTATATATATAAAATATATTAATTTTCAGTAAAAAAATTAAACATTTTATATATATAACTTATAATTTTATAAAATATTTAAAATACTGGAAAAAAATATATAGTGTCACGTTCTATTCTGATATTGTTCGGTTGGGCAACCCGTCGATTCATTCGATAATACAAAAACGTGATTTTTCACCAAAAAATTCATTCTCCGATCAATAACACTTTAAGTAAAAATGAAAATTTTAAACTTTTTCATAAAAAATGCGTTTGAGTTTTTCAACTATTTCATTCTAAAAACCCGAGAATACGAGCAAAATGATAAAAATTTACTTTGTGTGTAGGATATTAGATTAACTTTGGCAATGGGGTGCCTCACAAATATGCTATTTCGTCTCGCCTTGCCGCGATTAGACTTACCTACAACATGTTGGGGTAGTGGGTGAGTTCACAGCTCAGTTAGTGAGTCAATGACGTCGTACCACTACATCTATACTCGTATTAGCCTTTACAAGCCATGTGGTTTTCTTGCACCCCTTAAGATGTGAGTATCGAGTCGTTCCAACTCATAGTATAGGTTACGGTCGAGTTATTATTGGTCTCCCCTTTTTTAGTCTTTCATTTTTTTAACACATTAAAGACAAACACCAAGACTTAGTTCCATACATAAGCATAACATCCGCACAGGTGACACTCCCAGGTTATTCACAACCCGTGCCTTGACCCGGTAACTTAAGCCTTAACAAAAAATTGGCATCTCATGGCCCTAGACACAAAATCACACGCCTAGAATCGAGTCGCCACTCTTGCAATTCTTGGCCAGGAGCTAGAGTGTGGGAGGCCCGAGTGCTCTCTTCCCACAACCCACACTTCATTTGTACCGTCTCACAACTCGGTTCCTCGGCACCCTGAGTGTAAATCTCGTTCTCTCAAAATAAGAAGTCGTAAATGAGAACTGAAAATTTTTGAGAGAAAAATCGTGGTTCAAAGAGAACCGAAATTGTCAAAGAGAAAACTAAAATGGGATTTGAACAATCCCAAGTGATCAATGAAAGTCTAAAAATAATGGAAATGGATCATTAAGTAAATAAGATATGAGAACCAGACCGGTTCAGGGTGAATCGAGCGTGAACCGGGTTGAACCAGTTAAAATGTTTATTTTTCTAGGTGATTTAAAAATATCAATTTGTGAAATTAAAGTTATTAATGTGTAGAAAATAAATTTAGATAAATTTAGTAATTTTTAATTTTGGGAAAACCAGTTGAATTAGGCTTGAACCAACCGATTTTCTATTTTGGGTCACCGAACCCAGTCCGATCGAACCGATCAATGGTCCAGCCAGTCAACGGATTGTCTACCAAGTCAGAACCCAGTCAGCACACGCAACCAATCAGCACACGGCATGTGGTGCAATGCACCCAATTAGTTGTTGGGTCAATGTCTAAAACACTGTTCAATCAAAGCGTGACACGTGTCCCTAGTCAATGAAGAAAAAGTCACATAATTGGAAACTAACTAATGTGAATGTGACACGTGCCCTCAATCATCGGTCAGCTGAAGATAATCCACGTTAGCCAGACTATCTAATGAGGGGCTGACACATGATAAAAGTGTCAGGTTAACGACCAACTAGGATGTTGGAGAATTATCGACCAATCAGAAGTCGACACATGGCAAAGCCACGTCGGATAACCACAACCAATCAGAGATTGACACGTGGCAGTGGCACAGTGCATGTCACGCCCTGACCCGATTTGGTCGGATCTCCATGAGCAACCCGCCACTCTCACGGTTCATTAAGAGTTTCCCTTTCTGTAAACTGTGAGAAGTAAGACGTATTTTCACCTGTATATTTGTTGTAATAACATTAATCAAAACTGAATATATTAAATATTACATACCTGTCTTGCACAACTATAGGAAAGTTTTTGGGTTCTACTTTGGTTACCTTAAAAGGGGTGAGTTCGATAACTTAGTGAATGAGTGCTGGGAGAGAGTTTTTCATAAATAAGATATTTTTAATTAGGGTGTGCCAAACTCCTTATTTACTTCAAGAATATTATTTTCTCAAATTTTAGTTCTTAAAATCATTTTTCCTCATTTCCACATCATGTGTATTTAACATTCAACACACTCCATTCATCAGCAAGGGAATCACACATTCAGAGGGCAGCCTATCTACTATACCCACTTGTGGCGTCGAATCGATTTTATCAGCCACCTAAATAGAAGCACGTCCACTTCGACCCTAGATCTAAGTGGATGTCCGCGACATTCGACCCTCAAACCCAAAAGCAACTCCGTGTCCGTATGAGTATAGAGACCTTATCCCGACCCTACCCCAGCCTCATGCGCATGAAGCTACATTAAGCTTTCCTGACTGTTAGCACGACAAACTACCCTTATATCCACCATGTCGTCCAATAGCCCCTAGGATGCATCACTACCCCTTTTGGATATCTTGATAGTTCTGAATCTCAAGTGCATGCACAAACAATAGTTTTCTACAAAGCCATTTATTTTTTGTGTCACTGGTCCAATGGCCCTAACCTTCAACTAGACCTGCAGTTGTTTGTCTAGGCCGATCCGTCGACCTGACCCCGACACACTGCCATTAGTCCATCGTGTATGTCAGTTTTGTCTTGGTAATATGGCGAAATCAAATAATCTATTCATTAAGAATTTTCATGTTTCTAATATATCATATTTTTTATTCAATTAAATGATCATTATTATATAATAGAATATTTCTATCAAAATTTCCAAATAAAATTGTAAGGAATTCAACTAGTGAAAATAAGTTTAATTTTGTGAAAAAAAACAAATTTAATATCTTCAACAATGTATATATTGCAAGGAATGAGGACAACCCAAAGAAAGCAGGATGAGCAACTATCCATATTACCTTGAAAATCTTAACCAAATGAAATAAATCATAATAAAAATTAAATTGACGAGATGATCACCAATACCACAAAGATTGTAGGATGAACCCATCCGTGGACGAGGAAAATGATGTGGGAGGAGATGAATATTATATACAATTAATGGATGTATATAATATATGTACATTGAATTATTCTTCGGATTGCCACGACCTAATAAGTCGTTGCAATTGGGAGTGACTTTTCGGGTAGACCAACTACCTCCCCGGTGGGTGGGAGATGAAGTACTTGTCATATTTGAGCTGGCAAGATGGAACGGTCGTTGTTACTTGGTTGTTATGAGACGTCAACGATGAAAATGATATGAAACTTGGAGAAGATTTTGGAATGGATTCCAATAATCTTAACATTTGGTACCAATTTTGAAAGTCAAACTTACGGTAATGATGCCAAATTTTTAAACGAGTTGATTCTTAAAAAAATTTTAAATTGATTTTTTTATCAAATTTAAATAAAAATGAATCTACTTATTAGAAGCACTATACGGGAGATTTGTTTACAATGATCATAGTTATATACAACTTGTTTGAGATTATATATGTACACACATTACTTCACTATAAATATTAATTGAAAATGTGGATGATCTTGAAATTTACCCAAACAAGTAAATTCAAGTTTACTCACACGCATTATCATGATTTAATTCACAAAATTAAAAATATCCACGTTAAACCAAATTTACTTATATAATAATAATTCAAATTTCCTTGTGACAATACATGTATGAGTTAATACGTGGACACAGTAATTAGTATGTATCTTTACTAAATTTACTTATAAGATTATGAATAAATTTGATATTTGTCGAATATTTTCAATGTGTAGAAATATATGCCTAGAATGGTAATAAGGAGATTATATCAATATATCAAAAAATGATTGTGAACTCCGTTTCAAGTACAATAATTTTCTATCCAAATTAGTTACCATATGAACTGTGTATGATGCTGTTGGCCTTCACCTCAAGAGGCGTCCTCCTCCTCTAAACAAGGGTAAGTTTCAACCAAGCAATATATCTTAATAAACATTTTATTTAAATTTATATTTATATTAAGTAAAAATGTTAAAATATTATTATATATTATTAAAATAGTATTTTAATTCGTTATAATATATATTATACTTTTATTAGTTAAAATTATATAATAATATTTTGATATTATTTATTTGTATTTTTATTCTAAATATAATATATAAATTATATATATATAATTAATTTAGTCACTTATTAATAAAAAAATGTTCCCCTAACTTATTTGTATAGCCTAAAATCTTATATTTTAATATTTTATACTATATAATATTAAAGTGGATTCGATCAAATAAATTTTAATACTTCAGATTCGATAATTTTATTACCGATATGTTACAATTTAATTGAATTTTAATCTTTTTAATATATGAAAAAATCGATATATTAGTTAAATAAAAAATAAAATTTTATTAGTATATATTATATCAACCAAATAAAAAACAATTTTTGGTTGGTTTAATGCATAATAGAAAATATTTTTTTGTTGATATGAAAAAATTAATATACTAACCCAATAGAGAATGATTTTTTATTAGTGTACAGTAAGTCGAGGAATAAAAAATAAAATCTTATGAATTTTGATGTACACTATACTAGAGGAATAGAAAACCATTTCTTTATATTTGGTATTAAGTTAGCATTTAATAGTTTGAGTTAATAATTGATAGTTTGAGTTTATAATTTTGGAAGATAAATATTTTATATATTTTTTTGCCCAATAACATAAACATTTTATATGAATCTATTTTTATATTTAGGGTAAGTGTTGAAATATTATTTTAGATTATTATAATAATATTTTAATATTATTTATTTTTATTTTATACGTATTTATGTAATTTATTGACTTATTTGTTAATAAATATATATTTCTTTTGCTTACAGTATACCAAACATATATTTTAACATTTTTTATTGCACTATTTTAAATTTCTAGCCAAGGTGATTAAAATAAACAATAACCAGAATTGGAAAAGGTATAATTTTAGAATGTTTGAGAATAAAGGGAAAGTAAGGTCGGATTCAACTCCCCACTCCATGTACGAATTATGCCGATAGGTTGTTATAAAACATGTTTAATTGACGAATTTGTTCATCATATAATACTCTTAGGGATTATCGGTATTTGAATATTTTGGTGTAAAAATGGTCCGAAAAAGAGCTCTATTCAAGCTTATTATCAGGTCACGATCACAAAATGGACGGAAAATGCTGCACGGAAATTGTTTTGATCCACTCGACACCGAAAAGCGAAGGAGTGCGCCCCCACCAAATAAGACCAGCTCTCGCCAGATCTCCAAACGACACAGACACCAAAAGATCCACGTATTTACTCTTTACTCATGAGCTTTGTGGATCGAAAAGTTTCGGCATGTTCTTTCAAGTGACTTGGTGCACGTTGGGTTTGGAAAAGGGATCACCATCATTGTATGGGAGGCGTAGGATTTCCCTCCATCGGACTCGTGATAAAAGTAGTCGGCAATGGGCGACGGGGGACGACTTTTGTGGACGAGAATGAAGTACTTTCCGGTGACCAGCCGCACTGAACGTCCATTGTCCTCTATCACTTGACTCGATGAAAGACCGCATCTCAAAGGATTAGTGCTATTAGAGTGGTGACACCACCTAGAAATGAGGAAAGAAAGCCGGTCATAAGAAAAATAAGGATAAAAGATAGCCTAAGTCTTTATAAAATCCCAGGAAAGGACTTACAAATAAGAAATAAATCACTCTAAAGGTTGAAAACTAATTATGAGGGAAATGGGGACCCTGAGGTGCAAGCGTTAAAAAGTCTGGTCTATAAGTGATTTTAGATAAAGTAAACTCTACTCGACAAGAAAGTAAATAAATACAGACACGTGAAAAATACCTGAAATCTTAAGATTAAAGAACGAAATGGGAAGTGGAATGTAAGGGGTTAAATAGTGAAAGAAATTAAGAAATATATAATAGAAATAGTGCAAAACTAGAGATATAAAATTATAAATTTTATTGTTATATTTACAACATTTTCTTTATATAGTAAGAATTAATATAGAATAAATAAATGTAAAGAAATTAATGTAAAACTATTAATATACAATAAATTGTAAGTTACAAACATTAAAATAACCACATTTAATCTAGTTATTACTCCCGGCAAGGGAAATGGAAGGTCTAAACATTAAGCTTGGAACGAAATATGGAGAAATAATGAGAAAATAGTCCCTTAGTGAATATATCTGCAATTTGATCATCAGTGCCAATAAAACAAATGATAAGTTTTTTGGCAACAACCATTTCTCGAACAAAGTGATAATCTATCTCAATATGCTTGGTAAGCGCATGAAAAACATGATTATTACTTGTATAAATTGCAAATAGATTATCACACCATAAAGTAGGAGAATTTGAAGGTGAGAATCCAAGTTTACGAAGAAAAGATTGAATCCATATTAGTTCAGCTGTAGCATTTTCCAAACTTTTATCTTCAGTGTTAGATCGTGCAATTGTGCGTTACTTCTTAGCACTCCATAAAATCAAATTACTACCAAGAAAAATTGAGAAACCACTGATAGAACGTCTATCATCAGGATTACCAGCCCAATTAGCATCGGAGAAATAATGGAGTTGAGATTGAGAATTCTTCCAAAAATAAAGACCATGACTTGATGTGCCTTTAAGATATCGCAGAATTCACTTAACTGCCACCCAATGAGATGTAGTTGGTTGATTAACTGCATAAGAAATATCAGGTCTTGTCAGTGTGAGATATTGAAGAGAACCAACCACCTATCGATAAAGGCGAGAATCATCCAGAGGAGTTCCATCATGAACAAATAGGTGAGACCTATAGTAATAGGTGTCAATGAAGGTTTGCAATCAACCATAGCAGCTCGAGTAAGTAGATCATAAATATACTTCTGTTTAGTTAGAATAAGCCCACCAAAATGTGAATGTACTTCTATGCCAAGAAAGTGATGTAGCGTGCCTAGATCCCTAATAGAAAATTCTTGTTTGAGGGCACTGAGGATGAAGTCCAGAGGAGCATTACAAGATCATGTGAGTATAATATCATCTACATAAACTAGAAGAAAAATAACAAAATTTGGGGTTTTGTAGATGAATAGGAATGTATCATCCAGTGATGCTTCAAAGCCAAGGGTGAGTAAAAATGTACTCAAACGAATAAACCATGCTCTAGGTGTTTGCTTTAGACCATATAAGGACCGACGAAGACGACAAATGTGATGAGGACGTGATGAATCAATATAACCTAGTAGTTGAGCCATGTAAACCTCTTCATCCAAATGACCATGAAGGAAAGCGTTGTTAACATCCAATTGTCAAATATGCCAATTATGTCTGACAGCAATAGAGAGTACAATACGAATAGTAACTGGTTTAATGACTGGACTGAATGTAGCATAATAGTCGATACCTTCTTGTTGAGAAAAGTTTTGAGCTACGAGATTAGCTTTACATCTAGCAATAAATCCATTAGGATGTTGCTTTAATTTGTAGACCCATTTACACCCCACAATATACTTGTTAGTTGGAGCAGGAACAAGATCCCATGTGTGAGTTTTGATAAGAGCATCATATTCAACATTCATTGAATAAACCCAACATGGATATTTTTATGCTTGCTTGAGAGTACGAGGTTCCTGAATAGAAATAGTAAAAAAAACCCCAGAAGTTATTTGAAAATGACGCGGGGGTAATGTACCATCTTGTGACCTAGTAATCATGCGATGTGTGGATGAAGTAGAAATATCCTTTGGAGAAGCTAAAGATTCAGTATTAGAGTGTTCAATGACAGGAGAGTGAGTAGATGGAGATAGCTCATCAGATATTGTTATTGGAGAATTAGATGCAAGTATTGAGGAAAAAGAATAAGAGGAGAGAGAAGGAATAATAGAATTATCTAGAGTCGTTAGAGTTGTACCAGCTGTTGACAAACACTTATCAAAAGGAAAGTTTGTCTCATTAAAGTGTACAGTTGGACTAATATAGATACGCCCTGTTTGTGGATCAAGACATCGATAACTAATAAAATCAGTGGGATACCCAAGGAAGACACAAGCTTTGGAGCGAGGTTGAAATTTATGAGTTTGATATGATCGAAGATAGGGAAAGCACAAACATCCAAAGACTCGTAAATGCGTGTAGATTGGTGGAGTTTTGTAAAGAATTTGGTAAGGAGATTGAGATTGAAGTGTACGAGTAGGTAATTTATTGATTAAATAAACTACAGTTTCAAATGCAAAATCTCAAAACTTGATGGGAAGATGAGCATGATTTAAAGTGTGAGTCTCATATCAATGATGTGTCTATGTTTTCTTTCTACAAATCCATTTTGTTGGGGGTGTGTGGAGGCATGAAAGATGATGAGTAATCCCATTATTTTGAAGTTCAGCTTGAAAGGCTACATATAAAAATTCTTTGGCACCATCTGATTGAAAAAAACTTAATTTTTGTGTCAAATAGATTTTCAACACGTAGTCGGAATGTACGAAAGATTTGAAAAGCCTCCGAGCGATTTTTCATAAGAAAAAACCAAGAATATTTACTATAATCATCAGTGAAATGAATATGGTAAATATATCTAGTAGAAGATCGGACTGGAGCAGGTCCCCAAATATCAGTATGTACTAGCTGAAAAGGACAAGTGTTTTTATGATTAGTAAGAGGAAAAGACTTTTGAGTAATTTTACTCAAGGAACAGGCATCACAAAATATAGTACCAATAGAATTACTTTCTATTGAATTTGTGGATAAAAGTTGAGATACAATAGGAAATGCAGGATGCCCAAGTCTATTATGTCAAATGTTACAAGATATCTGAACACTCAGAATGTGAGGACTAACTGATGATAAGTGTGTTGCACGCATATAGTACAAGCCTCCTTTACGAGCTCCCCATAATAATTTCTGATGAGTGAGACGATCCTTTACAACAAAAAAATGAGGGTGAAACTCAAAATAACAATGATTATCTTGAGTAAATTGGGAAACAGATAATAAGTTCATGGAGATAGTGGGAACATATAATACTTTAGTTAAAGGAAATTGTCTCAATGAGTTTGAAAAGAAAATTGAACCGACAGAGAGGATTTTTAAACATGATCCGTCTCCAATAAGCAATTGTTCAGGATGAGCTACATTTTTCAGTATAGATAAATGTGTCATGTCATTGGTCACATGGTTGGTGGTGCCAAAATCTATATACCAGTCAAGAGTATGAGCTCATGGATCATTGTCGTGGGCTACGTTGACTTTAGGGGTTCTGTAGTTTGTTGGAAATTGAGGACAATCAGGAGCAATGTGGCCTGATTTTTGACATATTTGACAAACAGAAGGATAATCCAATTGTTGATAATTGTGTGCACCTAGCTTATATGCACCGGAAACTGATCCATGATATATTTTGTACGTATTAGGCTATTGTCGATTGTTACTTTGTGGTTGCCATGATGCTTAGTTTTTTACAGTGTTATAAGAGCTCGCATGTTGAGTGACATGTTGCCTTTCAGATTTTGATGATGGACTATTTATACGAGAGCCTAACACATACTCTCGTTCTTGATTTCTAGATGTGATTCTAGGGTTCGAGAATTGCCCTTAAATTGAAGGTGAGAAACGGGGTCGATGCTTCGAAAATTACCTTAGGAAAAAAGAGTTGGTAGATCCACGATGATAGTGGCGAGTGACACCGGCGAATGACGATGTTGTGGACAAGCAAGGACTCATGAGTGGTGATGGAAAGATTCCTCTACTAATTTTGTAATTGAGCTTGGCTTCTTCAAAAATGAGCATGGATTTGAGTTCATCTAAACTTGTTTGCTTGAGTGTAGGAGTGAGGGCCATGCAAAGAGATTGATATTGTTCTCCTAACCTAACGAGAATTCTGTCTTTGATTTTAGATTCAGGTTTAGGAAGGTCAATCTGGGCATATTTGGTGGCGAGACTGGCGATGGACGTTATGTAAATTCCCATTGTTCAATCTTCTTTAATCGTGTCATGCCATTGAGAGTCAAGGAGATCTTGATGAGCTCGGACTTGTTGAGCAAATAGAACTTCTAATTTATCCCACATATCGGTAGAATTGTGAATTCTAATTACCTGTAGATTAACTTGAGTGTCTAATGATCCTAAGATAGTGGTGAGTCATAGTCTATCACAAATCTTCCAAGTCTTGTAGGATGGGTTGGGAATAAGAGTAGATTCATCATCTTTTTGAGGAGGCAAGAACTCTGGTGGTGTCGGGATGGTTCGATCGGCATACCCCATCAATTCGTAAATTTCCAAGAGTGGTATTATATTGTTGCGCCATAGAAAATAGTTTGTTCCATCCAGCTTAATCGGAAGTACTGGAATATTGCTTCGAAGTTGAACTGCTACAGTTGAAGAACTCATGTTGATTTTGTAGGTTCTGAAAGAAAATATGAAAGTAAGCAAGTGAGGTTGATGGTGAAATAATGATAGAGATATAGTAAGAACAGAAGAAATTTAGATAATTTTCTGATGTTAATAATAACGGAAGGAAAATGAATTTGACCAACATAGATAGGATGTAGGATCGAATTGCATTAGCAAGAATACTCTAATACCATGAAAGTAATGAAGAAATATAGAATAGAAAGAATGCAAAACTAGAGAGATATAAAATTAATGTAGATAAATGATACGTAAATAAATTAATGTAGAACTATTAATATATAATAATTAATATACAATAAATTATAAGTTACAAACATTTAAATAACCACATTGAATCTAGTTATTAAATACAAAAGTGTACTCATATGATTTCAAGGGGGAGCATACCCCAAGAAATGGGTAAGGTAACATCAAAGGACATTGAAAACTCTACAAGGGTTCAGACAGCCATAAGGAAGAATTTAAGGGGAGAACTCCTGGAGGAAAGGAAGGAAGTCCAAGAAAAATATGTACTCCAACAAAGGCATGATGGATGAATGCATCAACTCGGGACATGAATGAAGGGAAATCCTCAAAAAAACGATATGAAGGTTGGGCCCGTAATCCTAAGGATGAAAGTTTTTGCTTCGAAGTAAGAGGGTAAAGAATGTGACAAGTAAAGGGAACTCCTAGTGAAGAGTTCGAGTAGGCAAATATTTGTCATACGGGACCCTTATAAGTAATAGGGAAAATCAATCATGAAATAAACATGACGAGTACAAGTAGTCTAAGGGATAGAAAAAAAAATGTGAGAAAGAAGATCCCTAGCAAAGAGGGGGACATATGATAGAAGATAACTACTAGTGTGTTAATGGACAAGTCGTGAAGTGATCGGGAAACCCAAGCATCTAACCATGAATGACTAATAAAAAAGATTATTGAAAGGGGCCGGAAATGAAACAAGGCTTAAAATCTTCTAAGATACAATGGATGTAAAGGACATGACGTCCAAGGTAAGGGAAAGGTGTAAGGACGCACTACCAAGAAAAGTTTAGTCAAGAACAAAAGAGGGGGTTGGTGGTGCTTAAGCAATACACACCAAATCCCAGATGGAGGGGCAGGGAAGTATTAGGTGACATAGACCGAATAAGGATTGAATTCGGAAGTGACCTACGAGAAAAGAGTTAGGACAATTGAAGGGCCAACACAAGATCGAAGGAGGGGAGTCAATAACACTAGGGCAAGAAGGGTGAAGAACGTTTTGCAAAGAATGTGAATGACTAGAGAAACAGTCAAACTATGAAACGGATAAACATTGTTAACCCTACAAAATTCAACCATGGGAGGATATACGGTATATAGCGATGCATGTGGATAAGGGTTGTGGTGCGTCTTGATGCAACAAGCGGGATCATAGCATATGTATCGAGATAATTAAAGTCACATAAGGTAAACTATACTACATATGATCTGAAATTAGCCACAATAGTGTTTGTTCTAAAGTTTTGACGTCGCTCTAGAATATTTATAGATTATAGGAGTTTGAAATATCTTATAACTCAAAATGAGTTCAATTTAAGACAAAAGAGGTAGTTGTATCTTATAAAAGGACTATTACCTAATTATCGAGTACTTTCTCCATAATGCAAATGTGGTATCATATGCTTTCAGCAAGAAGTTCAGATAATTGGAGTGTGAAGGCCATTAGGAAGAAGACAAGTGTGAAGGCTATTAGAGGAAGACAACTGGAACGGGAAGGATGAGGTATCTCCGCAATGTTGCTGGTCGGTTCAAGACTGGTTTTAAAGAAGGTAAGGGTTTAGACCGATTTGCAAGACTTAAAAAGGCTCTCTTCCTTCTGGTTTTACAAATTAGTAATGGATTTTTCCATGATTGCTATTTAAGGTACTCAAGCTGTCCCCAAGAAGGAGGTCCTTCGTTTTAATGTATACTTGGGTTGTCTTGGGCTTGGTCAGTACCCTCCAAATAGCTTATTTTGCAACCCTCTCTTGGACTGAGAATTTCATTTCATCCCTTTTGCTCTTGTCCAACTGCTCTCACTCTCATGAGAATTGGTTTGTGTTATAATTTTGCAAGCATTTTAGTATTTGAATTATACATATATATATATAAGCTCCTAATTGATAGTATGGTAGGCATGTGGGTCACAATTACAGCTAGAGGTTTGTATGTTAGTGTATAATAATAACAAAGTTCATATGTAGCAAGACATGATACTATGTATGCATATGCATGGTGATGGGTAGGTACGAAAAGAGCACTAAATTGTATTCATGACATAACATTCCAGTCCATATAGATAAAATGAAACTCTAAGATATAATATAGTGAACAATCAAAAGAACTTGAAAACATCATTATTGGACACAGGAAAGAAAACTGAGCTTACTAGATGATATTTGGACTACTACTCATCACAACAAAATGCATACCAAAACAACAATTTTGACAGTTAGTTCACGTACCAAGATTTAGATACTATGCATGGTAGTAGGAGAGAGCAGTGTAAATTATTTGCATGAGAGTCAAAATGAGTAGAATAACGGCAGCAATGACGGATAAGATTTTCCGGGGCTGGAGAGATAATTCATCCGAAGTGAGGCTATCCAGCTATGACGTCTCTTTTTGCAGTGCTTGGACAAATTATGCATAACCTTTTCGTAATAATATTGCTTTATTGTAATATTGCTTCCCATCTTGTTGATCATGGTTGCAATCTCTGTATCATCCCCCAATAAGCTATTAATAATTCCTTCATGCCGAAGTAACCCAACATCCTTGGAGGAATCAATAAGATCATCCATGAAATACATGTAATCGCTTAGACGTGTACTTAAATTACCAGCATGCTGCTCATATGCTATTAGATTCCGAAAATAACATTCCGTTCCATCATCAACGAGTAATTCTGGAATCTCTAGAACTCCTTTTTCGAATTTAATATCATAAAATTTCTTATTTTTAACACCTTTGAACTGCACTCCAAATTCCCTCAACTTTGAGGCGGAGTGTATCCGTTTCTGTGGATCCATGATGAGCTCTTCGTCTTGGTCTCTCTGAGGTTGCTGGGTTACTTGATTATATGTGGTTCCGCTATCGACTAACAAGGTTTCATCAATCAACATAAACATTCGAACTAGATCTAAAAGATGCCCGATATTTTTTAGACTCTCTACATTAAGCTTTCCCCTTTCCTCTGATAAAGTATCCTTGATTATGCCTCCCGGGATAAGATCGGAAATACTTCGAAGTGCAAACATCAATGCGATTTTTCGTTGGGTTGTAGGGAGGTGTCGGTACACGAAAAGGGAATTCACAGCTGCCAAAACAAGGTGAGGTAGGTGTGGTTCGGGCCAAGGACCTATCACATGTGGTTCGGGCCGAGGACCTATCACACCGAGTAGCTCCGTCAGGACAAAGAAAGGGACTTGATTCTCAATCAAGACTAAATCACGGCTTAAGCTGGCTCCTATCCAGTCAGCTTGGAAGAGAGGGTCGTCCTCACTTCCTTCAGGTGATGCACACTTCCAAAAATATTCAATGATGAAGCAACTGTCAACCAACATCATTTCAATAAACTCCTCTTTTCTAAGGGGAACTGCTTCTGCGTAGTAACCACGAGCACGGTCTTCATGTCCTTCTAGAATTTCAAAACACCTGCTCAATATATCATCTCTAGATGTGCCGCCACTCTCCTCCACCTTTCTTCTTATCATATCATTCAAGTATCGGCACTTATGCTGCTCCATGAATCGGAGATCATGCTCGCGCCTCTCATAATGATAAGGTCCAATTGAAATGAGTACAGGACTATAAGCCTTCTTATTAACCTTCCGTAACTCATGATTAACCTTGAATATGTAACTTTTTTGAGGGGATTCATGCACCCTGTTTAGCTTTCCCTCGATTCTAGTCTTGAAAGAATCCATGTCTGTAGTTTCTGTATCATTTTAATAGAATAGAATCATTTTTTTTTGCACAATAACAGAATAGAATGATAAAACTGTCATCCAAAATGTAATGTTGGACTGACTTGTGGAATCTGTTTTATTAGTTCCACACAAACTGTCATCCTCACATATTCCCCTAAAAACTAAAATTTATTGTGTTCTTGCATCCTTCTGTGTCCATGAACCTACTAATATAATAAAAATTAAACAAATACTTCTACAAAAATATTATATATTGAGGAATACAATGAGTATGTTCTTATGAAATAGACAATAATTCAAATGATTTGGTACAATTTTTAGCATCAATTAAAACCAAAGTAAAACTAGTAGGAGATATCAGATCCGGAACTCACCTGACGATTTATTCTCTAATTTCTTCTTCTTTATGGAATAGAGATGGTAATATAGATGGTAATATAGATGGTAATATGTATTGTAAGGAAGTAGGCGTATTACTAACCCTTATATAGAAAAATATTCGTGGAAATCAAGGAACAATTTTTTTTTAATTTTGCACAAAAATTAACAAGGTTGGTCCACCATTATTCTTTATTTATTTCCCCAATTAGGATTACTGAAGTTGTGTCGATGTAATCATATTTCCATTTTTATTTTCATAAATTGTATATTTATATATTGCATTGCTTGAATTTTTTATTCAATTATTGGATCAATAACATATAATAAAATATTTATATTAAATTCCCAAGAAATTTAAATAGTGAAAACAAATCTAATATCTTAATCTGGATTTCTCATGCTGCAAGAGATTGGCATACGGTATGAGAGTCCATTGACTAAAATCCACCTTCAATATCAACCTTCTAAAGCAACATTCTTATCTTGTGCAAAAAAAAGCCACATTCCTATCTTGTGCAAAAAAAGCCACATTCCTAACAAGACCGAGCATGTGGTAAAAAGAAGAAACCATCAATGGGAGCTCTCTCCCAAAAGCTCAAAAATTACCAATTAAAAAAAATCCTCAATCCAAGCCATATTGAATGTGATGATAAAGATGAAATATCCTAAGAGCAAATTCATGCGAAAACTAGAGCAAATTACTTCATTTTTCAGTGATATTAATCTGGTTCAATGGGTAAAATTGGAACCCGAGTTCCAAGTATCAAATTCAAAATATATTTAAATTTAAAATTTAAAAATAATTCGAGTTAAAAAATATAATTCAAATTAACTATACAATCATTTCCCCAATTAAATTTAAAATTTGATCCAAATAGTAATTTAATTTTTTTTTAACTTTATGGAACCTAAACGGATCAAGGTCCAATGGAGGTAGGTGTCGAATTATCCGTACTTAATGATATGAACCCGAACATTGGATCCATGTTCTAATTTGTATCTAGCCATACCAACCCAATTCACTAAAAAAGTGTCATACTTTGGTGAAAACAAAAGTCTAGTTTTTTAAAATAGTAGGATTTAAAATATTACTTTCTTAAAAATTAAATGGGAACAAAAAAAATTTTAAATACATAGTAATTATGGACTTATTGAAACAAAACATTATTTTTTTTCTTTTTATTTTCTTCACCGTTACATCATATCTCAAATTTAGTTTTATTTTGTATTTAAAGAAAATTTTGAGTTAACCATCTTTTCTATAAATTATGTTATTATTAATTTATATATTATTATTAAAATATATGTAATATAAATACATATCTAATAATTATAAAAATAACTCAACTATAATTCATTTATTTTATGATTGAAATAATAATTCATTTATATTATAATATTAGTTTTATTTTTATATGTTAAACCATTTTTTCTATAAATTATATTATTAGCTATTTATTTTATTTTATGATTAAAATAACAATTTATTTATATTATAAAAGTTTATCAAAATATGAGGTGGGAGGGAACATTATATATATTTCACAAGTGTGTTATAATAATTAAATTGTTCTAAATTTATAATACATGTAAGGGTACAAATATTAGGGACATGTCTATTTATTTATTCTCTTTAATTCGAGTAGACTTGAGTTTTTTACCAGAGGTTGTGACTGAATCCGAGATAGTGTAATATGTAGATCTCTTAGTGTAATCTGCAGATTTCTTGATATAATTTGTAGATCTCTTAGTGTAATCTGCAGATTTCTTGATATAATTTGTAGATCTTTTAGTGTAATCTGTAGATTTCTTGATATAATCTGTAGATCTCTTATTACTCCCACGCAATCACAATGGAAGGTCTCGGACATTGAACTTGAAGCGAAGTATGCCAAATCAGTGTGAAGAAAGACCTTTGGTAAATATATCCGCAATTTGAGCTTCTGTGCCAATGAAGCGAATGTGTAGTTCACCGCGATTGACTCGTTCACGAACAAAGTGATAGTCTATTTCAATGTGTTTAGTACGAGCATGAAAAACTGAATTGCCACTTAGATAAATTGCTAACATATTATCACACTAAAGAGTTGGCGGAGATAAATTAATGGAATTTGAGTTCTTTAAGTAGTGACTGGATCCAAATAAGTTCAGCAGTTGCATTTCCGATACTTTTATATTCGACTTCAGTACTGGAACGGGCAACTGTGCGTTGCTTCTTAGCACTCCACGAAATCAAGTTATTTCCAAGAAATACTGAAAACCCACTTATGGATCGTCGGTCTGGGTTGCCAGCCCAATCGACATCAGAGAAACAATGGAGATGTGGTTGAGAATTTTTCTAAAAATATAATCTGTGACTAGATGTTACTCGGAGATAACGTAAAATTCTCTTGACTGCAACCCAATGAGTTGTCGTTGGTTTGTGCATAAATTGACAAACCTAATTGACATATAAGAGATGTCTAGTCGAGTCAATGTTAAATATTGAAGAGAACCAATGACTTGCTTGTAGATTCGAGGGTTATCTAATGGAGTGCCATCATATAAAGATAGTCTAGACCCTGGAGTTATTGGTGTAGAGACAGGTTTGCAGTCGGCCATTGATGCTTTTGTAAGAATATCATGAATATACTTTTGTTGAATCAAGATGAGACCTTTAGAATGGGAATGTACCTCAATCCCAAGAAAATGATGAAGGAACCCAAGATCCTTAATAGAAAATTCCTCTTTGAGAGCAGACACAAGAGGTGATAGAGAAGCATTAGGTGAGCTAGTGAGAATTATATCATCCACATACACTAGGAGGAATGTGACAAATTGAGGGGAACAATAGATAAAAAGAGAGGTATTCACAACAGAAGCTTCAAAATCAAGTGTTAACAAGAACGTGTTCAGTTAGAGAAACCAGGCCCGAGGAGCTTGCTTCAATCCATATAATGAGCGGCGAAGGAGACATATGTGATCAGGATATGATGGATCTGTATAGCCTGGTGGTTGTTTCATATAAACTTTCTCATTGAGATGGCCATGAAGAAATGCATTATCAACATCAAGTTGTCGAATTGGCCAATTATAGGAGACGTCAAGTGACAAAATAACCCGAATGGTGACTGGTTTAATTACTGGACTAAAAGTATCATTATAGTCGAGTCCTTCTTGTTAAGAGAATCCTTGTGCAACTAAACAAGCTTTATAACATGCAAGAGTCCCATCTAGATGGTGTTTGAGTTTGTAGACCCACTTGCAGCCGATAATATGTCTATCAGGTGGAGGGGACACTAAATTCCATGTGTGGTTCTTCAAAAGAGCTGCATATTCAGAATTTATAGCATCAACCTAGCAAGGTTGTGTTTGAGCTTGTTTAAAAGTTCGTGGCTCCTCAATAGAGGAAACAAGAAACACAGTAGGATCAATTTTAAATCATCGTGGAGGTAAGGTGCCATCTTGAGACCTGATGAGCATGCAACGGGGTGGCGAGACGGGAGAAGACCCATCAACATCGACAGGGATTATGTCTGGAGGTGAGGTGGGGGTGGAACACTAGGTGTTGAGGAGGATAACTCATCAGAAACTGTCACTGGTGCAACATGTTCAGGTAAAGAAGGAAAGGAATATGGAAATGAAGGTAGAGAGGGGATAGAGTTACTAGGAGTTGTAAGGGGTGCACTACTTGCAGATGAACATTTATCAAAGGGAAATCTAGTCTCATCAAAGTGAGCAGTTTGACAAATGAATATACATCCTGCTTGAGGATCAAGACAACGATATCCTAAAAATTCAGTAGGATAACCAAGAAAAACACATGCCTTGAAACGAGGTTGAAGTTTATGATCTTGGTATGGACATAGGTATGGAAAACACAAACACCCGAAAACTCGTAAAAAATTATAATTAGGTGGTGTCTGATGAAGAATGTGATATGGAGATTTGAACTTAAGGGAGTGAGTGGGTAGTTGGTTAATGAGATATACAGCTGTTTCAAATGCAAAATCCCAAAATTTCATAGGAAGATGAGAATGTAGCAAAAATGTAAGTCCCATATCAACAATATGTCTATGTTTTCTTTCGGGAACCATTTTGTTGTGGTATATGTGGGCAAGAAATTCAATGAGTAATCACATTAGTGTGTAATTTATTTTGAAAGGTAGATGACAAAAATTCCTTTGCACCTTCAGTTTGAAGAGATTTAATTTTTCTATCAAAAAAGTTTTCAACTCGTAAACGAAAAGTGCAAAAAATTTTGAGAACATCATAACGATTTTTCATAATAAAATACCAGGAATATTTGTTATAATCATCAAGAAAATGAATATAATAAATATTACTAGTATGTGATTTGATTGGTGAAGGTCCCCAAATATCAGTATGTACAAGTTGAAAAGGATAAGCACTTTTATTATGAGTTAATGGAAAAGGTTTTTGAACGATATTAAATAAGGAGCACAAATCACAAAATTGAGAATCAACAAAAATTACTTTTTATTGAATTCTTAGATAAGATATGAGAAATAATATTAGATATAGAATGCCCAAGTCTAGCATGCCAAACAGTACGGGGTAACTGAACACTTAATGCACGAGTACTAACTCTAGATAAATGTGTCACACACAGGTAGTATAATCCGCCTTTACGAGCTCCCCGAAACAAATCTTGATGGGTGAGACGATCCTTTACAACAAAAAATAGAGGATGAAATTCAAAGAATGTGATTCTTGATTTGAGCTTTGGTTTTAGGACGTCTGATTTGAGCGAAACTAGTAGCTAAACTTGCAATCGTAGTGAGATAAACGGCCATGATACGATCGCCTTTGTACAAATCCCACCATTGATCATCAAACAGGTTGGTTTGGGTACGAACTTGGCTGGAGTAGAGAATTTCCAATTTTGCCCAAATGTCAGCTGAATTTTGAATGTCGATAACTTGGAGATTAACTTGAGTAGAGAGAGATCCCAAAATTGTGGATAAATAAAGATGATCATAGATCTTCCAAGAAGTATAAGCAGGATTGATGGTAGTAGTTGAATTATTTTCTTTTTTATCAGAAAGACTTGGTGAGTGTACTAGAATTGTGCCATCAGCATACCCTAATAGTTGATATGTCTCCAACAATGGCGTAATATTGTTACGCCATAAGAAATAGTTGGTACCGTCCAATTTTATTGGTAAAGTCGGGATATTGCTTGGAAGATTGATAACTGGTGAATTTATATTTGGTGTAGAAACTTATGAGATGATTGTTGGAGTAATTGGAGACGACTTGGAGCAGAAACTTGGTGACAGCGAAAACTTTGATTGAACTTTCTGGACTTGATATTAATCTTAAATTGACCTTTTGGTAGCGTAGGATCGGGATGTTGTATAGTAATACGGCTCTGATACCATAAATAGTAGAGAAAATATAATAAATATATATTCGTTCACAAGTATTTTACAATAATTAAATTATCCTAAATTTATAATACATGTAATGATATAAATATTAGGGATATGTCTATTCATTTATTCTATTTAATTCGAGTATACTCGAGTGTTTGCTAGAGATTGTAATCTATAGATCTCTTATTATTATTATTATTATTATATATATATATTATTCTTATTATTATGAAATATTTATATTTAAATACTATTGTATAAAAAATAATTTATATTAATATAATTAAATTTATCTTAACCCATTCAATCACATAATTCCACTCCTTTAAATTGCTTGAAGTACTCACTCCGAATAGAGTAATAAATCTACAAAAGTTCTTATGAAATGAGCTAAAATTCAAATGAGAGCACAAAAACTTAGAATTCAAATGATTTGGAACGATTTTTAGCATAAATTTTATTTATTTGGTATAATTTTTATTCTCAATTAAAAGGGTTTTTACATAATAATTACTTTGCTAAGTATACCCTTCTTTTTAGTTTAATAACATTTTGAATTATTAGTCGATAAATTATACCGCTAAATTCACATTATTTGCCATCTTATTGTGAATTGTGATGTCACCCAATAATGTTAGCACCTATCTCCTTTCCTACTACACAGTGTTTTTTTCTTTTGAAAATACAGATAACCATGAGGAAGCTCCAGGTATGTGTCCTTGGTAGGGTGGCAAAGGAACCGATCACAGAATGGAGCGAGGACCCGTCGGAGACTTGGTGGGCTCCCGTCGGGCCAGGTCCCTTGCCACCCATCTGTCTTCCCCTCATCTATCTATCTCACCTAGAGGTATATTTAGGATGAGCGTAGTTAACGTTGGTCCAAACAATCGTATTGTACAGCTCCCATGTTAAGCCTGTAGCAGAGATCTAGCATAACATGCATGCTTGTATTAAAGTAAGAACAGCAGTAAGAGTATCACGGCGTGAAGCAAAATCACATATATGAAAATCATGAATCCAATGTTTAGAGGAGGGAGAAGATCTGGAACCCCGCTCATGATTTATTCTCTAATTTCCCCTTCTCCCATGCGGAGATAGTAATATGCATCGTAAAGAAGTAGGAGTATTAGTGACCCTTGAAAAATTCCTCCAAATCAAGGCAAAATGTTGGTCCACCATTATTCTTTATTTATTTCCCCAATTAAGATTTATGAAGTGGCTTTGAGGTATTCATATTTTCATAAATTGCATATTTATATATTACATTAATTGAATTGTTTATTCAATTATATGATTATTTTTGTATTTTATACGAATGTAGGTCGGGGTAGTTGGGCACACGTTAGTGTCCGGTGTAGTACGATCGGGCAGTTCACACTATATCGAATAAGGGTTAATTGATAAATAATTTTTAGAAATTTAGTTTGGTAAAAGAACTGTTATCCCTTTTGCTCTTTTCTAACATCTCTCACTCCCATGTGGATTGGATTGGCTTGTGTTATAACTTTGCAAGCATTTTCGTATTTGAATTTGGAGTATTATGTATATAGATATATATCTATGCGCAACCTCCTAATTGCCCATATGGTAGGCCTCTGGGATCTATGGTACAAAAGGGAGAAGGAAATCAGTACAAGGGGCTTGCATTAAGAGTTTTGTTTATTGATACCAGTCATAGAGTAATTACATAAAACTAGCCATTATTGGTCATAATAATGACTAATCATCACACCAACAACATGTAATTATCACAACAACAAAGGCAAATGCATACCAAAACAACAATTTTGACATTTAGTTCACATACCAAGATTTAGATACTATGCATGGTAGTAGGAGAGAGTAGTGTAAATTGTTTGCTCAAGGCCAGTAGAAGAACGGCAGCCATGATTGATAGGATTTTCCACGGACAGTGGAGATAATCCATCCAAAGTTTGGCAATCCAAAGATGTCGTTTCCTTTTGCAGTGCTCCGACAATTCATGCATAACCTTTTTGTAATAATCTTCATTTATTGTAATATTGCTTGCCATCTTGTTGATCATGGTTGCAATCTCTGTATCATCCCCCAATAAGCTATTAATAATCCCTTCTCGCCAAAGTAACTCAACATCCTTGGAGGAATCAATCAGATAATCCATGAAAGATATGTACTCTTCTACAATTCCACTTAAATCATCAGAAGCATGCTGCTCATATGCTATTAGATTTTGAAAATAATCTTCTGTTGCATCATCAACTTGTAAGACTGAAATCTCAAGAATTCCATTTCCAAATTTGATTTCATGAAATTTGCTCTTATTGACACTTTTGAATTATACTCCAAATCCACTTAACTTTGAGGCAGCATGAATCCGTTTCTGTGGATCCATGAGCTCTTCGTCTTGGTCTCTCTGTAATTGCTGGGCTACTTGAATATCAATGGTTTTTCCATCAATTAGTAAGCCGTCTTCAAGCAACATAAACTTTCGAACTAGATCTAAAAGATGCTTGATATTTTGTAGACTCTCAACATTAAGGTTTCCCCTTTTCTCTGATATAGTATCCTCCAATATTCCACCTGGGACAAGATCGGAAATACATTGAAGTGCAAAGTTGCTTGCATTTGTTCCTTGGGTTGTACAGAGATGTCGGTACACGGAAAGGCTATTCACAGCTGCGTAAACAAGGCGAAGTGGGTCTGGGTCGGGCCAAGGACCTATCACACTGAGTAGTTTCGTTAGGACAAAGAAAGGGACTTGATTCTCAATCAAGACTAAATCACGATTTAAGCTGTTGTATATCCAGTCAGCTTGGAAGAGAGGGTCGTCCTTCTTTTCTTCATCTGAATCAAACTTCAAGAAATATTCAATGATGAAGCAACTGTCAAGCAACATCATCTCAATAAACTCCACTTTTCCAAGTGTAACTGCTTCTGCATAGTAACCACGAGCACTGGCTTCATGTCTTTCTAGAATTCTAAAACATCTGCTCAATAGATCGCCTCTAGATGTTCTCTCATCCACCTTTCTTCTTATTATATCATTCAAGTATCGCCACTTATGCTCTCCATGAATCGGAGATCATGCTCGCACCTCTCATAATGATAAGGTCCAATTGAAATCAGTACAGGAGTATAAGCCGTCTCATTAACCTTAGTAACAGATGATTAACCTTGAATATGTAACTTTTTATGGGGATAGATGCACGAGTTTCAGCTTTTCCTCGATTCTAGTGTTGAAGGAATCCATGTATTCTGCTCAATTAATTTTCTGTAGCATTTTAATAGAATAGAATGATAAAATTGTCATCCAAAATGTAATGTTGGAATTTCTTGCAAATCAAGTGTAATTTTTCCACATTATCTGTTTTTACTAGTTTCACTTGGCGTACTATAAACTAAAATACACTTTAAAACTTCGCAAATGTTCTTACTACTAAATTTATTAGTATGTTATTCTTGCTCCATTGGAAACCAAAGTAAAATTAGTATGAAAGTCAAAAGTGAAAGTGGTAAGAGTATTTGGACGTGAACCAAAATCATATATATATGAAAATCATCAATTAACCCAATGTTTAGAGAGTTTACCTTATGGAGAATATGCCGAACCCAATTGATGATTTATCCTCTAATTTCTCCTTCTCCCGTGTGGAGATTGTAAGGAAGTAGGAGTATTAGTGACCCTTATATACTCCAAACCAAGGCACAAGGTTGGTCCACCATGATTCTTTATGGCATTGATTTGATTAATGGAGTTGTGTTGATGCCTTCATATTTCCATATTTATTTTCATAAATTGCATATTTATATATTGCATTGATTGAATTGTTTATTCAATTGTATGATTATTAATATATAATATAATATTTCTATTAAATTCCCACATAAAATTATAAGAGATGAGGATGAAAACCACCACCAATACAATACTACAATGATTACAAGACGAAACCATCCATGTACTCGTCCCACTTAGTGGATTCAAAAGATGTTGTGCGATGAGATGAATGTTATGTACAATTCATGTATGTTCCGTGCTAGCTAACAAGCAAGTTGGTGACGTGCAAAAAAACTAACAAGTTGGTCGGGTATGAATGGATATAATATATGTTGTTATCTTCCCATGGAATTAACTATCCGATTGACTTTTCCAAGTTCCAACCACGTTGGTATTTATTTTTATCGAGCGGGACTTTTTCCGCGGGACTAACTACCTCCAACCGGGTTGGGTCGGAGATAAAATATTTATCATATTTGAGCTGGCAAGTTGAACCCGAATTTCGTCTAATATTTGTTGCTCCAACTTGGTTGTTATGAAATGTCAACCAAATTAAAATGACCTCAAGATTGGACAAGTTTTTGGGATGCACCCCAACAATCTTAGGAAAAGTTCATTTACTACCAATTTTAAAAGTCAAAAGTATAGTTACAATGCCACTTTAATAATAACAATTTATATACTATCAATATTTTAACAGTGGGTAACCTAATCAAATTATTACCGTAAATACCTAAACTTTCTTTTATAAATAGTATTTATAAAAATTAAGTTGTAATAAAATAATTGATAATAATATAAAAAAAAATTAGTATGTGTATTTAAAATTTTATAATTTAAATACTCTGTAAATAATATTAATTTTTGTGTATCTTCTTTCATAGTAAAATAGTTTGGGTAGTAACATGAGTTTACCGTTTAATTAATGAGATTACTACACATTATATGGGTTCAATCCAAAATTTTATTAGAAATTAAGAATTATTTTACAATTCTTATGTCGTATTACTTTTCATAATTTCTCCTATTCTCAACTTATCGATTCAAATTATGATTTATACATCTCAACTTACCATACAGAAGAATAATCAAATGTATTTATATAAACAAAGCAAAAATAACATAATCATACCTTAAAATTCACAAATAGTTATACTCACAGATTCTATGTAAATATTGATATCCCACTAAATCATACTCGTCCATCCATACACTTATTATGATATACTGTTACCATTTGATTTAAGAAAATTTTAAATTTGCGTTGAATTTTATAAGTAATTTCATTTTGAATTTTTATATATTTTGGTAAATTTATCCAAATTTGATAGATTATCTATATATTTAAAATAAATATATATTTTTACTTATTAAAATTATAAGTAAAATTAATATATAATTAATAATTTATTTAATTTAATTTAAAACAATAAATTAATATTTTACGCAAACAAATCTCTCATTATTTATAATAATAATATTTTGGTAGTAAATTATATAATTTCAGTATAATTATAATACTAATTTTAAGTTATATATTTATATAATATCATATTATATATAATTTACATTTAATAAAATATTAAATATAATATATTGAGATATTACTAATAATTATATATAATTTAAGTTAAATAAATATATATATATTATAATACCATACAAATGAATTACTTAAATTTAAAATTTTAATGATAGTAAAATTATATAATTTGCAATTAAAATTATATTATTATAAAAAAAATAAGTAATGTATTTGTAAAAATAAATTTAATTTATTAATTCTATTTAATAAAATTATAAGTAAAATATATATATAATTAATAATTTATTATTATTAAAATATTAAATTTAAATAATTTATTTTTATAATATCATAATTTATAAATATTTTATTAAACTATTAATTAACATTAGGATTTTTCCGACAATAAAACAGAACCCCAATGGGCCAGAAATCTAAGGAAAGATCGGGTATAGAAAAACAAGTTAGGAATTTGTGTAACAATGAAATTTCCGAATTAGATACTAATTAACGGAGAATTTATGATAAACCAAGGAGGAAAAATTGAACAGGAAATTAGTAACAAATTGAATCTGAATTATAATTTATCGAAAAAAGTGTAATTTTAAAAATGAGGGGAACAGAATCGGGTCGTATTCAACCTACCTTTAACGGACCATCTTTTTTATCTCTAGTACCCTCTATCAATTCTTTCTCTTGTTTCAATTCAATTCGAATTACTAGTTTATTTTTCCTTATTAGTTTGGATTGAGATTTCTCAATTTTATTAGTTACTTAACCAAACTAATAAAACCTAGTAGCATTTTCATATTTTAAAAAAATATAATTTATTTATATATTTTCATTACAGTTTTTACTTATATTCATTCAACTTGATACAAATCATATTTCGTGTTTTATTTGGAAAGTCTATTATATTCTTATACTCATATTAATTTTAGAATAAATAAATATAATCGACTTATCATTTATAAACACACTCATAATTTTATTTGTAGCTTATTTATCCCGATTAATTTTTTAATTTTATTGAAAAATATAATCTCATATAATGTTATATATGTTCACTATATTTCTCTAGTATTGGATTTGTAACTTATTTATCCCGATTAGTTTTTTAATTTTATTGGAAAATATAATCCCATATAATATTATATATGTTCACACTATATTTCTCTACGATGGGATTTGGTTATGAGCATTTGGCCCATGTGAAGACTAAGAAAAAGTTAATCTTTACCTTTAACCTTATTTTATGAAAATTAATTTAACTTATTATTAATACCAATCTTTTTGGATCTAGTTCATAATAGAAGTACCCGAACTTAATGGTATAAACCCGAACATTGAATCTGTGTTCTAATTTGTATTTAGCCCTACCAACCTAATTTACTAAAAAAAAGTGTCATAGGTGAAAACAAAAGTTTAGCTTTTTAAAATAGTAGGATTTAAAATATTACTTTCTTAAAAATTAAATGGAAACAAAAAATATTTAAATACAAGGTAATAATGGAGTTATTGAAACAAAATATTTTTTCTTATTTTCTCCACTTATTATTATTGAAATATCAAATCACAAATTTAGTTTTATTTTGTATTTAAAGAAAATTTTGAGTTAACCATCTTTTCTATAAATTATGTTAATTTATATATTATTTTTATTATTATTAAAATATATGTAATATAAATATATATCTAATAATTATAAAAATAACTCAATTATAATTCATTTATTTTATGATTGAAATAATAATTCATTTATATTATAATATTAGTTTTATTTTTATATTTAAAAAAACTGATATTTTAAACCATTTTTTCTATAAATTATAATATTAGTTATTTATTTTATTTTATGATTAAAATAATAATTTATTTATGTTGTAAAAGTTTATCAAAATATAAATTGAGAGGAAACATTATATATACATAAAAATGCAGTGTATGTATATGATATATTTTATTATATATAACATTCTTATTATTATAAAATATTTATATTTAAATACTATTGTATAAAAAATAATTTATATTAATATAATTAAATTTATTGTAATCCATTCAATCACATCATTCCACCACCTTTAAATTCCTTCAAACACTCCTATGAATATATATAGTAATAAATCTACAAAAAAATTATATATTAACACTACAATTGGATCGCATGATTAAAAGATTATGGAGGGAAGGGTAAATAGTTAAAAGTGTAATAATATTATTATAGACTTAATTAAATATTTTAAAATAATTATATTTTTTTTAAAATATACCACTCCAATTTCTCCAATATTATATAAAATTATACCATAATCTAAATTCTTCATTATTATACACACGATTATATATATATATATATATATATTTTTTTTTAAAATAATAAAAATAAGATTGAGATTAATAATAAAATAAAGTTAAAATATATTTAATATAAAATAAACAATATCCAAAATTGTTATACAAAAAAATAAATAAATATTATTTATAACATAAATTAACATAAAATTATTCAAATATAAATATACACTATTTTCATGATAATTTACTTATACAATTATAATATAGTGCTCAATACTGCTAATATATCAAAATACTTAATAAGATAAAAGATAAATATCACTTTTAATTAATACCTAAATTCTTTAAATAAAAATATAACTCTATTTCCTTCATGGCATTCGTTGAAAAACTTTATTAAAATATTAATTACTATCTCATTTTACTTAAATAATACCATCTATTGCATTCTTAATTCACATGGCATTCTTATCAATTTTGACATTATTATCCTTTTTTCCTTTCAAATATTATATATGAGATTCAATTTTCTTATATTTTAAATTAGTTAAAATATATTTTAAATTTTCAACATTCTTAAAAATAACTTCAATTTGAGAAACCATAGTTTTTAAACGATTTTTATTATCAATTTTATTTATTTAATACAATTTTTATCCTCAATTAAAAGAATTTTTACATAATAATTACTTTGTTAAGTATACCCTTGTTTTTAGTTTAATAACATTTTGAATTATTAGACGATAAATTGTACCGCTAAATTCACATTATTTACTCCCTCATTGTGAATTGTGGTGTCACTCATTAAGGTTAGCACCTATATCCTCTCCTACACACAAGTATTTTTTCATTTGAAAATACAGATAACCATGAGGAAGCTTTTTCATTTGAAAATACAGATAACCATGAGGAAGCTGCATGTATGTCTTGGTAATGTGGCAAAGGGAGTGGAGCGAGGACCCATCTAAGACTTGGTGGGCTCCCGTGGGAAACAAAAAGACATGTTATGATAAACAAAAATTTAGAAAAGATAAAAAAATTATGAATTGGTGTATGTTCTTGTTGATAAATGGAAAACTCCTCTATATTGATGTTGAGTGTAAAATGAGGGTAAACTCACTCCTATCTTCCTAATCCTCTTAAATACAAGAAGCTAATTAGAAGAAAAAGCTAATTCAAATAGTTAATTAACTTTAATAGAGATAAAGGTATATGTCTGCTAAAGAATTAATCAAGATATTTCCTTACCGTTAATGCTATTTTTTGGGATTTATATACTTTTTAAATTTTTTCATTAAACTTTATGGAAAGTTTAAATTGAAAAAAAGAAATGGTATATTTTATAATTAAGTATTTGTAATGTCAATTTTATAATAGTGAATGTCCAACTTTTGCAGAAAGTGGTGCAACAAATTGTTATTTATCTCGATTCAAAAATTAGGTTTATTTGTAATAACTGATGTAAAATCGAGATTTTATAAAGTTGGGCTAGACCAATTTGGATCAATAAAAATTATTATTTAAATTTTCAAGAGTACTAATAGAAAGAAAAAAATTAATTTTAACTAGACAATACTGAAAAGAGATAAAAACAACCTATTGAATTGATTAAAGGAAAAGTTAAATCTAATTGGGATTAGAAATTAAATATTTAGAAATAATTAAACAAAACTAAATTTACTTTTGAAACCTCAATTATTAAATTCATCATATTTGGAAATTAGATCGAAACTTGTAAAAATTCGAATGGAACAAAATGGAACGAGGCCAATTTAAAAAAGTATTTCTTGAATAAACTCAAAAAAGGTATGATAGTAATATTGGTCCAAATTATAAATTAAAAAGCTAAGTGTGTTTTAAATATATGTAGTCTCATAAGACTTATACCCTATTTGATTGTTGGATGGGAAAAATAAACATGTTATATTACAATTTTAAATAAAATATTTCAATTAAATGTCATTTTTATATTAAATGTTTCAAATGTCATATTTTAAAAGCAAATCTTTAATTATTTTATCAACAATTTTACTTAAATTAGGCTAACATAAATTTAATGATTTGTTATTTTTAACTGCCACATCATACTTTTCACTAACTATCGTGTCAATTATGTGAAGATTGAACTTGGTTATTCTACTTAAAATATTAAATCATAATCATTATACCATAACAAATATAATTAAAATTTGTATTTAACTTTCACTCATAATATAAAAGTTTTGACTATCATTGTAAATTACATAAAAAATAAATTAGATTTTGTGAAATTTGTAATATTTTCTTTAACTTAAATTATGTACATATTAAAAAAATAAATTAAATATATATTTATATTTAATAAAATTATAAATAAAATATATATAATTAATATTTTGTTTAATTAATTTAAAATAATAAATTAAATATATTACACAAATATATTTTTTAGTAATTATTATGTGTAATTTAAGTTTAATAAAATATTTATGTATAAATTATAATATTATATAAATATATAACTTAAAATTTAAGTTATACTTAATTTATTGTTTCAAATTAATTAAAAAATATTAATTATATATATTTGTACTTATAATTTTATTGAATAAATATATATTAAATTTTATTTGTTTTAAATATATATATAATTTAATTTAAATAAAATATTATAATTTATTTTTAATATAATTAGAGTTATAGCAAAAACTTCTAAACTATGAGTGAAAGATAATTAAAAACATCAAGTATATTTGTTATAATAGTGGTTATAATTTTAGTATTTTAAGTGAAAGTTCTAAGTTTGATTCTACCCATAATCATTTTTATTTTATATTTAAATTGGCACATAGACCTTCACATATCAGTAAGAAGAATGATTTCGCAGCTAAAATGTCAAACCATTAAATCTATGTAGCAATTTAACAAAAAGTCAAAATTGTTGCTAAAATTATCATTTTATAAAATGTTTAATGCTAAAATATAATATTTGAAAATCTTGATAATAAAGTGAAATTGAGTTAAAATATTTTATAAAAAAATTGTAATTTAATCAAAATAAACAAAATTAAAAAAAGGGATTATGTCATTAAAATGGAAAAACAATTAGGTTTAAAAATCTACCCAACCTTATAAGATTTAGGCTAGAGGAATTTGGACAATTATAGACCATGACTTAACTATGGAAAGATTGGGAAATGTCCCACCAAAGAGGTCTTGGCCATTGAGTTGTTAAATAAGGAATAAACAAAAAGGACTTACATTCTTCTTTTTATAAAACATAGGACAGAAATGAAATTGGAAAAAAGAACAACGTTGTCAAGTTGCCTCTAAATACTAATGTTGTGTTTGGATTGATTTTTTTTTTTTTGCTCAATGTTTGGATTGATTTGATCGAGTAATTTGGAGAGGTGTTATAAAAAATGAATAATGGTACTTAAAAGTGGAGTATTTAGAGTTATTGTGTAATTTATTATTTTAATATATTTAAATATTTATTTATTTTTATTTTTATATACTTTAAATAAATTTATATATTAATAATATTTTATATCAAATTATATAATACAAATATTATATATAAAATATATTTAATTATATATAATCGCTAAAAAATTATTTAATTTAATTAAAATAGTAAATTTATTTTTTAAATTTTTTATTAATAATTATTCAACTCATTAAATTATATACAAAACAGTGATTATTAAAAAAAATTTAAACCTACAAATATATCACTTTACTTACACTCCTGCACATCACCCTCAAATATTTTTTAATCCATCAATCTAAACGTAGTGTATATCTAAACTTTAATGAAAAAAAAGTAGTTGATTTCATTTGTATTAATAATAAGTTAGAGATGTTCACTCGATTTTATATATGCTCAAAAACTTTTACAATGATATAGTAACTAATAATTATAAAATTAAATATATATGCAATGTTCTAAATTAATACATCAAATAAGGATAGTGTTAAAATTGATTTTTACTTTCAAGTATATATACTATCTCGTATAATTATTTTTGGGAGTAATGAGCTTAAATTTCAGTAAATAAGATTACTACGGTGAATCAGTACATGATTTATAACTCCGTATTGACTAAAATATATATATATATATATACATAGTTTATTATTACATAATCTCTTATATTATATTTTTTTTCATAATTTAGAAAATTTGCCTTAGTTTAAGAACACACCCATATTTAATTTGAGCACCTGCTCATCATGCATCATTAACATTGAAAGGTTCTCGTCTAAATACAACCAATTTCCTCGTAATAGAGGTTGTTAGATTAAAACGAATAATATGCTTTCACAAAGACAATAAATATTAGATTCATTATGTAAAGTAGGAATATTGGATTATAAATATGGAGAAAGTTAGATTTTGAAGTGGTAAAGTTGGTTCAGAACCTCAAGATTTGAGAAAATTCAAGTCAAATATAATCAGACAAATTAAGATATAAAAAAATAGTTTATAAACTCATTTATTCTTACATACTCATTCAAATATTGTTTATAAATTGGATGTAGTAAGTCAATTTATACAATAATAAAGTAACCAATATATGTAAGTAGTCATTCGGATTTTACATTACTTCAAATCATTACGAGAAAAATGAATCATGTTCTCAAAAAATAACATTTTCAGAGTTAATTCTTATACTAATAAGTAGATTAGGCTGGGAATAGTTCAAACAGAATATACTCAAGACTACTTTATGCTAGTTGGAAAAAATATTGTTGTATAGAGAATTAAAAAGCATAAGGTAATTGCATTATCTAGTTCTGAAACAAGATATTTGGTATATGGTAAGATCATTAGATCTTGGGTTCATCTGCTGTGAAAAAAGAAGCCATGGGAGTCAGCTTGGAGGTTCTGTGTGATCACTTTTTCTACCATCAACTCTGGATCTATCTACCTATTCTTCTATGTTTATTCGTGTCACTTATGGCTTTGTACAATTTTCACACAAGAAATCAGACTGGTTGGAGTCCAACATTCTTGAGGTACCATTATCATTGTTAAGCTCGGTCACCAGTAGAAATCCCTCCACCTGCAAGCATAAGAATGCAGAGGGGATACCAAAGCTTCTATGAAATCGAAGCTTTTTTTTATAAGCAAAAGGATAGATCTTCATCCCATGATCGTAATGGATACCAGGAAGTTTTGATTTTCCATAAGACGTAATGTAGTTAATTACAACAGCAGGGAACATAAGGGAGTTACACGGGGGAAGAAGAGACGATGGCCAAATGTAACACAAATCATGCAGCCGCTTAGATCTTGCCTCGTGGGCCCAGCTTCGGCGGCAGCTGGGGACCCTTCTTGATGGGTAGGATGTCGCCGGAGGCAGTGGCGCTGAAGTAGGCGAGGGTGGAGCCACCTCCCAAGATCAAGAACTTGAGCAGAAGGCCCCTCTTAGTGAATGGTGCAGCAAATGTCTCAAAGAACTTGCTCTGCAAAAATGAAGAAAGCCATTCCCAGAATTCACCTCAAAATGCAAATTTCTAAGCATCTCCTCCATCGAAATATTAATATTTTGATCGAAAATGTAAGCCGTAAAATTAGGTAAATCACTAAATTAATTCATCAAATTGATTAGTCTTTTATTAGTAAACTGACAAACCTGCAGAGGGTTGTAGGGGGAGGGAGCATCTGAGCCATACAAATCCCACTGCCCAGTTGTGTTGCCCAAATCCTCCAAGTCAAAGTAGACACTCTTGTCCCCATACTTCGCTACCACTGCACCTGACCTGTTAAGATGCATTAAATCATATTTTCTGTAAGATGCTGCTATGGATGATCATTTGAGTTCAATTTCTTAAATCAACGGTCGGTCGGTTTAATGGCATGTTTGAGGCTAGCTAGGTAATACACGACATTTAGACGAAGAAGCCACCTTACCTGATGCTCTTCGGTCTGAAGCTTTGACGGGCGGATTTCACGTGGAGCTTAGTGCCGGAGATGGAGCTGCCGGCGAGTCCCTTCACGGCGACAGGTTGTACGGAAGCTAAGGTTGCCAGGGAAGCCATCGCTAGCTGCTATTTGATCTCAATGAAGCTCGGAGCAAGCAGAACAATAGTTCTCACTCACTGTGTATCAACTCAGCTGCGGTCTGCGCCTGTTTGGCGTTCTTTACATGGATCTCAGACGGACACGTGGCAAACATGGTCTATTCGGGAAGGTTGTGCCCCATTCAAGTGATGCCACGTGTCTCATCAGCTAGATAAGCTTATCCAAAAGGGGGAAAGATATGGACAATCGATGACAGTATGTTTTTATATTTTCACAATTCTCTGCAATCTCAAGCCATATAATCCTAGATTTCAACGAAAAAATCATCTAATATTAATTAAAATATAAAAATATTAATATTTTATAAAAAAAATGAAATATCACTAATTATTAATTTAGCAGTTGAAGTAAATATGATAACCATTAAACT
Organism: Trapa incisa; assembly: GCA_030064435.1. Taxonomy (NCBI): domain Eukaryota; kingdom Viridiplantae; phylum Streptophyta; class Magnoliopsida; order Myrtales; family Lythraceae; genus Trapa; species Trapa incisa. The sequence continues at coordinate 18,317,583 of CM057785.1, read as the reverse complement.
ACTGCCATCATTTTGACAATAGACATTGCTTAACAGAAACAGAAGACATGGATACTACTATGACATAGCACTTTATGTCCCTTTGATTCATGGCTGCTGCGGTCTGAGCATTAATGGTTGAATCTGAATTCTGCACGAACTTGAAAGGATCTGCGTCCATGGCCTGATAGAGATAGGAGAACTTTATGCACTGTGAGGTCAACATAACTATGCCATAGAGACATGGTTCAATGGGGGAAAAGCCATTATAAGTCATTGGTTCATGAACCATCAGGAACCAGGAAAATGAAAGTCCATTCCTACAAACAGAGAGTGTCTTCAGAGCCATTTGTTGCTGAACACTTGATGAAATTAGGAGGGCGCAATGACAACTTGGGCAGTGAAACAACGTCATCTGAAGGGCCGGACAGAATCTAGGGTTTTGAATTATCTGGCCCCCAGATAGACCAATAACCACTCCTTGTGAATGTACATTAGAATCTACTTTGTCCCAACAATTGCTTGACAATCCCAACAAGAATAATCAACCTTCTTGTATCATTATACAGAACGCCCTTTGATCGGATCTAAATTCCCAAAGACCCAACAAAAAGAATCAACAGAGTTTTTCATCATCCCAGCCATAGATCAAAACAATTTTTCCTTGTGGACTTCAATTGGAAAGGACAATAAATGGCATAGTAGATGGTACCTAACGCATTCTCAGCCTATTCCATGGGAGCTCAATGTTGAGCTGACATTTTTTCTGCCATTTGGTGAGCCATCATTTTCCAGAACTTGGATTACCCGTTGGAATGTTATGTCGCTGCATGGCAACAACTGGCTCATTGCATCGGGAACAGCGGAAAGATCGTGCAGCAGAACACCGAGTTCTGAGACAATAATAGCAATACCTGACAGCATAAGATATGCACCCAATTAGAGGAACCATTCCATACAATACAGCTTAAATAAAAAGATTCCAAATTTTCAACTCCCAGATCCATTGACCATTAAAACATATGCTTAGTGGCCATAATTGATTCTGCAAGGAGCATTCCATATACAAAAAAAATGTATGATATGCACACCTGAACTGAGCCCATGAATCAGTAGATAATGGCCATTTGTATTATATGCACACACACAATAAATCCATGATATACCTTAACCGATCTTTCTTTTGCAACTAATCCAATTAAAAAGATTCTGACTGGAAGGGAATTGGAAACCTCTTGATGCGCTTGTTGGATGGTATAGCAGTATGAATGTGGCAGCCTTACCTATGCTGACAAGGGAGAGCAAGAAAGGGAATGCTCGGACTATTCTGACAAATGGGGCAACTAGAGTCATCCCCTTTGGAGTCCTTGTTTTTGTCCTTTGAAAAAGGGCGGAGAAGATTCTGTATCAATGATGAGTTGAGAAGAGGAAGCAGCAATAGGAGCATTTCCTGACAAAACAGAATTGATCACCAATTAGTAGCATATCAGCACCTGAAGCTTTCAGCTAACTCACACATTTCAAGCGACCACTTTGTAACTATAGAGCATACAAAAATGGAAATCTCGATTAAGCTTTATCATATAAAAGTAATGAATAAAAACTAAGATCTTTCTGGAATTGAGAAACTCTACTCGTTTGTACATACTAATTCTTTGTTAGACCACAAGAATGTGGAAGATGCTACACCAAAATCAAATATTAGATCAGCAGAGAAATGATTATCAAAAAGATGAAGATATACAAGAATGTGAATGTTACCGAGAATTCATTCCAGACTAATTGTCGATTCATGTACTCAAAGCTCACAGCACGATTCATATTAGGACTTCCGTACACCAGCCTCGCTCTCAAAACCCTCTCAATGAGGGTCCTATACCTGTAACAAATCATATGACCAAAGTTGACTATCCTGGTGGATATGGGTATATCATAAAAGGAATATATGCCTGGAAACACCATTCAATCAAATCAATGTACTTATTTTATTTCACTTTCTTGCAAAGATTCACTGTACTATAATCTAAATGAGTATTTTATAATTCATATAGCAAAAATTACTACAAGATAAAGTATATATCTAATATATAAACTTTTTTCATATAATTAATCTTGCTTGCTACAATTTTCTTGCCCATCCATTTTCCAATTTAGCTTTTGTACAGATCAGCACACTGACTAGCACGGTGCAGATGCAAAAAGTTTGTAATCCAGAGAAAATTGAAGTCCAACACAGTACCTCCCAGTAAATAGAAATACAAGGAGGTTTCCAAATGATGCAGCTTTATACAATCCTTCTACGCGCTGCAGTAAGAGCCAAGCCCATCTGACAAATGACCTCTGCAGGGGTAGAAAATGTTGAACTTCAGCTCTCTGAGATAACTTTACTACAAATAAAAAGGAAATGCAAAGCAAAATATCACATAGTACCTGCTCAGTGTCACCCCATCTACGAAAAGCAGAGAAAGATTGCAAGCGAGCCCAGATATATTGCCCACCCACAGAAGCTATGCAATACCAGATCTTCTGACCAACAGTAAGACCAGATCCTTCCAAGCCCGTTCTCACTGGAGGAAGATAAATACAAAAAAAAAAAAATCCTTTCACAACACATAAAGTAATACATGTGATATTTTAATAGAGTGGTCTTTTTGCAGCAGACTCCACTCAATACATTTCATGTAATATGAGGAAATATTTACGAGGCTGGATGGAAGAAAATGAACAAAAAGATGAAAAGATCATGTTGTGCACTATAAAATAGGTATTACCTTTCCCTCTACTTTCTGATGCACGCTCATCTCTATATCTCAGATTCATCAACCCAATACCAGGAGTAGGCTTATCAACCCAAATGGAAAACCGCCAAATGAGAAACTCTAGGAAAGCATCAAGTTCTGGTTCATATTGAAATAGCATTCCTGGCTAATCCCAAAAACAAATAACAGAAACGAAAATTAGAAGAGTCAAATAACAAGCAACTACAAACTTAAAGTCCAACAATATTGCCATAATTAGAGCCTATGACTGAAAACAAATTGCAGCAAGCACCTTCATCAAAGAGAAGACTTTCACCAGCTGTTCCTTTAGCATGGCAGACATTTCAATATCCAATCTTGCAGCATCAAATTGATTGACCCTAGATATTGATATCGGGATCAATGCCTGCACCATTGCAACCTCTTTTATGTACAATTTTACAGTTTATAAATGTTGCTTGGGCAATCTACTTCCGACTAGAACAATAGGATGGGCCCATCTCTCATATTAAGAACCACCAAATGAATTGGAGATTCAGAATGCATAATTGAACGGAACACAAAATCCATTTTGATGAGAGAAAACGGAAATCAAATGTATGTCACGCAAACACATCAAGCCTTTCATCCAAATTGAGCTTCGTGGAGTTTCCTGATATTTTATGGGACAAAAATAAGGGATATCGGTTAACTTCTACAAAGAACCATCTTGTGAGAAACGAAAAACATTCTTTTGTATGGTTACCGGCCCTGTTTTTCCAATAATCAAAATAGCTGTTTAAACAAAATTAAGTGAAAAAAGGCAACTTTCAGTAAAACTGGAAATGTAGTGAGATAAGAAAGGTCACAGAATTTTAAAAAATACAACGGGGTAAATCCTCCCATAAGCAATTCTAATCCAAACAGACGAATTTTCCCTACTCGATTTCAGCTAAGAACCGTTAAAATTAACAAAAAGGACCGATTAAAGCAGGGAAACGGGATCAATTTGGGTACCCTTTGGGACGGAGTAATAGAATGCCACCGATGCTGTAGCTCTCGGTAAGAAACACGCCAAGCATCCTCGGGCGGCGGAGAGGGACCGCTGCTGCTGCTGCCTCCGCCACCGCCGCTCATTTGATGCTTCTGCAGAGCAGGATAACGGAGCCGATTGTGGCTAGGGTTCCTCCCCGCTGTTGATGATGATGATGGGAAGACGAGGTAGAGAGAGAGGAGCTACAGGCCGTGAAGCTTACACGGTCACAGAAAAAGGGATGAAAAGAGCAGCTGTGGAGTTGAAAGACCTCCAGCCACTTTTGCTCTTTCTTAAGATTAGTCACGTTCTAATTACAAATTCATGTATTTAATTTGTGTAAAATTATTATAAAATATATAATAATTTAATTTATTTTTATTTTTTTATATAGAAATGTATTAATTATGAAATGAAATAATAAATTTATATTTATTATTTAAAGTTAGTATATTTGAATTGTGAAAAAATTAAATAAGTGTAATTATATAAAAAGAAAAAATATTTTTAAAAAGATAATAAAGAACGAATATAAAGAGAAATGAAAAAAAACAAATGGAAATAGGGAGATGATATGTACTGAAACTCGGGTGATGATCTGAGACCCGATTTGTGTGAGTGTCGGGACCCGAACTCGGTTCAGGTTCGACCCCACAAATCCGAGTTCGGGTTGAAACCGACAAGACCCATCGAATTACCAAAGCTACTATTATCTCTCCAAAGAATAAGAAACACAGCATTAGCCACAAATCACAATATAAGAGATTCTATTTCTTCCATCTTCTTGGGGAAAATTCCCCCACCAAGTTCCCTCTCAATCTCTTCAACTAGGCTCACTTCCCCGAACCTTGTCAGCCCTCGGATCAGAACTTGCACAACATGATCGTTCACCGTACACGTGGACCCCCAGCCGCCCCTCCTTATCATCCGATAGATCCTCACCATCGATTCCCTCCTATCAGCACCTATCACAGCCGTCAAGATCCTTCCCAGCCCTTTCTTATCCCCGCAGTCGACGGCAGCGCCGTCACCCTCCAGCTCCGCCACCAGCTCGTCGATCGCATCCGCCTCGCCGCATCTGGCCAGCGCCTGCGCCACGTCGGCGTAGATGGCGAGGTAGTCGGCGCCGCCGGGGTACTCGGAGCGGATGGCGGCGAGGACACGGAGAGCGAGGACACACTCGCCCTGTCGAAGGAGCTCTCGCAGGGCAGCGACGAGATCGGGCTTGATGAGGCGGGATAAGGTCTTGTCGATGAAAGTGAAGTCGTCGGCGGAGTTGGAACGGCGGGATCGTTTGAGGGTTTGGACGGCCTGGATTGCCTCGATGCTGAGGGTTCGGCCCTTGACGAGAGGCCCGCGGCCATCGCGCGGTCCGCACCGCACTGGCAGATAGCGGCGGCTGGTAGTTGCGGCGGCGGTGTACCTCGAAGAATGAGAGATGAGAGGATCGAGCCTGATCAGAAGATAACTCGATTTCAAGAGAGTCACCGCCATTAGAGCAGCGAGAGGTAGCACCGGAAAGGGAGACTGAACAATAAGAAATTATGAATAATCTAGAAAGCGATAAAATAAAATGGCCATTGAAATGGAGGAATTCGTTCCAGGTCCTTGAATTTTGGTTATATATAGATTGACCCATCCAAGTTGGATGAATAATTCATTTCTAACCCACAAAAATCTACGCAGACAAAAAATCGTCAACAGCAGGATTCGAACCTGCGCAGGCAAAGCCCAACAGATTTCGAGTCTGTCTCCTTAACCACTCGGACATGTTGACAAATTATATGAAAGATAATAATAGAAAATCTAATCTCGTCTAAATCAAATCATCTAAACACACTGATGCTAGTTAATGACTCATCTTATTCATGCAGAACCTCTAAACATTGTGGAAAGCAAGAAACAACCGCATTTTTTGTGAGTATAGTAGTCAATTTTAGGACTCAATCAGGTCCTTCCTAAGCTAAGTGATAAAGCAAAATGCACCATTACAGCTCATATGCTACTTTGGTTGTATCCCCCAAAACTGGCAGGATGAAATTAAACATTGTTGGGTTCGGTGGATTTGCCATGGACAAACTATGTACACGGGTCCTCAGAGATGAAGTTGACAGTGAACTGTGGAGTTTAGTAGATTTTATTGGAAAAACTGATAGCCTTGCTGCAGTATTGCAGGTGATAGAGAACGGTTTGAACTTGGAGAACTTTGATTCTCTAGTAGCCATGAACTTGATATTGGGACCTTTCTTGGAGAATGAATCTGAGACACACGTCATGAATTCATTTAGAGCTAGAAGAGCCAGACATGTTGAGGATGCAAATAAGGGATCGAGCATATGATTTTGCTGGTTCTGACTCTCTTCCACTGGGTTGTACTAAGCATTTTGTTTTCTGGGTGACCCATGCTCCTTAATCAAGCTGAATCAGGGCTAGGTTGGATGAAATTAGCTAGAGTACCCAATACCCATAGCCCCATGGGACTTTATAACAAAAGTTTTAATCTAATTATAGTTAGACTAACATAATAATTTTTATATTTTTTTGTTGATATTTTTAATAAATAATAAATTTAATAAAATAGAGAAATATTTTAAATTTATAAAATTAGAAACGTTTTATAACTATTATAATTGGAGTACTTGTTATCTTCTTGTAGGATCAAATGAATTTACAAGTATTATACTGCTACAATATTTTGTACAAGTTTTAGGAAATATATTTTCTTTTTAACTAATGGAATATATGAATATGGTAGAATACCCTTCTCTCTAATTGATTGATGCGTATTTTGTTTCCATATATACATAGAGAGACTCTCGGGGGGCGGGCGGTGCGGGTGGTAGTTGTCTCCTCCGCCCCCAAACCACCGGAGGTTTATTAAGACAATGCCCCACATCTCAAACCTCCGTCTCCTCTTATCTTCATCCTCTTCCTCCTCCTCATTCTCCCATCTCCGACCCTTGACGACCCTTCTCCCCTCTAATCTCCGCCGCCACGTCTTCGCCCCTCTCCGCTCCTCCTCCTCATCCGGCGGCCGCCGTGATTTCTACTCCCCCAGTTTCACTCGTCGGGGCGAGAGCACTTTCATGGACAGAGATAGAGACAGGCAGAGCAAAGGGCCTCCGATGGATGAGACGAAGTCGTTCGGGTTCAATAAGAAAAGAGCCCAGGGCAGGGAGGGCAGTGGTCTCCCGAAGAAGGAGCTTCAGCTCAAGAAGCGCCCCAGGTCCAATCCCGTCAGCACAATCTCTTACGTCCAGGTGGTTTCTTCATTCTATTATGGGGACGTTCTCTTTTGGACTTGTTGTCAAAAAGTTTTGATCTTTTCACTTACTTCTGCAGTAGGGTCGAGAATATTTGTCTGGCTTAATCTCAGTGTCTCTATAGGAGGAATGGGCAGTTTAGAGTTTCTTTTGTTAGTATGTTAGTGATCAGAAAGTCAAGTTTTGTACTTCATTAGTTTCTCTATTATATATTGGAGGATACCTTCATTGATATGCATTGCCATGCACTTATTTCTATAATCTGAGATTCAGGAGGATTGCTCTACTTTTAGTTGGACTTTCTCTTGATGGATAGATTTTCCACTCACTATACTGAAGATGGGGGATAGACCACAGCTTCATTCAGTTACATATCTATATATTAATCCAGATTTTCTTTTTCCTCCACTCAGATATTGGGAACTGGAATGGACACTCAAGACACATCGCCCTCAGTCCTGCTTTTCTTTGATCACCAAAGATTTATTTTCAATGCTGGAGAGGTAGGGGCAACTTGCAGCTTTTTAATTTCTTACATTTTATGAAGCATTGAATATTTTCATTTCTGAAGAAGCTGATGTTACTATTTTGTGTCCGTACTTATGATGGTGTTCTGTATGATCTGGTGTTCATCATTCATTGTTGGTGCTTATGATTGAGATATTTCTTCTCTTTGTATATATGGCAATATCCATTTATGTTTTCCCAAATTGATAACTCTTCACTCTTAAAAGTTTTGCTTCTTTGTCGGTCATTTTATTTTAGGAATTACCATTGGTTAAAGATTTGTAGAATCTGGATTTGTTGTGCATTACGTGGATGGATAAGTTACACGGCATCTTGTTGATTTCTTGCTTAGAATTTCATATACAGCTAGATAACTTCACTTTTATGATCAATTGCCAATTCCTATCAGGGGTTACAAAGGTTTTGTACACAGCATAAAATTAAGTTATCAAAGGTACGCATTTTCCAAGGAGAACTTCTTTGTTGTCTGCCCCTCTCTCCTTATTATTCCTTTTTTTTTTCTTTGTAGTCTTTGGCCAATCGTGGATGTTGATCTTCTGCTTCGTTTCTTCTCAGATAGATCACATATTCCTTTCCCGAGTTTGCTCAGAGACTGCCGGGGGACTTCCAGGTTTGCATCTGACTTCCTGTGATTTATCATGGTTTGGATACCGAGATCTAAAAATTCACTGAGCTTTAAGTGAAAGCCTGGTATTTGTTCTCATGGAAAACTGGTGCCTTACGGTCGTGCAGGGTTGCTGTTAACACTAGCAGCCATGGGAGAAGAAGGGATGTCAGTGAGTAAAATAGCTATTTTCATGTTTCTTTTGTTCATGTTTCTTTTTCTACTTGCATTTCACTTCATGAAAAGAAAATAATACAACTGTGTGCCCTCTTTTAAAGGTTAATATATGGGGACCTTCAGATCTCAAGTACTTGGTTGATGCCATGAAATCTTTCATTCCCAATGCTGCGATGGTCCATACAAAAAGCTTTGGGCCCACACCTAGTGATGGAGCAGCTATTAATCCTGAATTTGATCAATTCAAGGATCCTATTGTTATTTTGGAGGATGACGTCGTTAAGATATCAGCCGTTCTCCTTTGGCCTAGAGAATCACAGGGAAGAGAATCTCCAATAGGATGTATGGATGTTTCTTCTAATATCCTTGAGGGGAATGATAAAAATGCAATTGATTTGAAGCCTGGTGACATGTCAGTGGTTTACATTTGTGAGCTACCAGAAATTAAGGGTAGATTTCATCCAGAAAGAGCCAAGGAGAAAGGCATAAAACCTGGGCCAGATTACCGTGAGCTGCAGCTTGGGAATTCTGTGTTCTCAAAGCACCTTAACATCATGGTAAGATTCAAACTTAGTTCACTACCTCTGGAAGTTTTCTTGAGTTCGATTAACTCCATCTGTTTCTAATAAATCTATTTCATCCTGAGAGAAACTTCAAATGGAAAGTCCTGGGAAATGCTTCTCAAAATGTATCTATGGGGGAGGAGGGCATAATTTTTCCTGATTTTACTCTTTGTTGCTTTGCTCAATGAAGAGTCCATTTGTTTTTGGACTTGGGGAATGCTAATGGTTTTCTATTATATTGCCTATAAAGTTTCTCTTTTCTCTCCTTTTTCTTTATTTCCAGAAAGTGAAAATAAGTTAGGACAGTGAACTGCATAAACCACCTTGCTGTTTTATGATGATATCTAATGAATATGTAATCTGTAGGTTCATCCTAGTGATGTAATGGATCCTTCTATACCTGGTCCGGTTGTGCTCATTGTGGACTGCCCTACCAAATCTCATTTCCAGAGATTATTGTCTTTGGATTCACTTAGTAATTATTATTCAGTCCTCTCCAGTGAAAGATCCCAAAAAAATGTGAGCTGCATGATCCATTTGAGCCCAACCTCCATCATCAGTGATCACGATTACCAAACTTGGATGAAGAGATTCGGCTCAGCCCAGCATATTATTGCTGGGCACGAAATGTATGTTTTACGTATATATAGTTGACACCAATATAGCTGTTTTTCTAGTCTTGTTTCATATTCAATGGTTGACTTGGGATCAAGCATTCCACTTTTCACCACAGGAAAAATGCTGAGATCCCAATTTTAAGTGCCAGCGCAAGAATTGCTGCCCGTTTGAATTATCTCTGTCCCCAGTTTTTTCCTGCTCCAGGATTTTGGTCTTCAAAACGACCTGGTTTATCATCAGATTCCTCATTTTCCTGCAAGGTTAGGTTTTACATCAGTGGTTTGTGGCATTGTTTCATAAGGAGATGCAATTTCCATGCGCAACTAATTCTTGTATGTTTTCATCAGGGCATTTCAGACCCTAGCAAGATAATATCTGCTGAGAATCTGCTTAAGGTATAAGTAGTTTGGGCACAAGTTTCCTTTTAGTTTTAAGTACTATGATCTGCTGTCTTCTAGTCTTTTTACTTGTAGTTCGGGAAAAATTAAGGATAAGTGAGTTGCATACTGCAATTATGCCATTTAGACTACTACTATGAGGATTGGGCTTTGGAAAACTCACTTTCCAGGACTTGTAAAATATTTTTTGTAGTTCATAACTACCTTTCAGGTTGTAGAAACTTTTCCAGCTTCACATTTTCTGGTTATAAAACGACTAGGAAACTATGGTAAAAAACATATTTGATTTATCTGCACTAAACATGATACCAGTCCTCTTTCAAATTCTAGTCTCCACCACATTTCATATCTGATTTCAGTTTCTCTGTTGTCTCTAAATATTTTAAAGTAAGAATTTCCTTTATTTCCATGCAGTTCACCTTGCGCCCTAGAGACAAGATTGGACTAGACAGATCCATCATTCCTACTACTTTGACTGCTTCTAAGACAATTGATGAATTACTCATTGAGATTCCAGAGATTGCCGAGGCTGCAGAAAATGTCCGTAATCTGTGGGACCGGGACAAGGACAATGAGGAAGATAATATGTTGCAGGAGGAGCCTTGGCTGAATGAGAACAAACTTCCTAATTGTTTGGAAAATATAAGGAAGGATGACCTTGAGATTGTTCTTCTGGGAACAGGTTCATCTCAACCATCCAAATATCGAAATGTCAGTTCGATATATATCAACCTTTTCTCTAAAGGAGGCTTGCTTCTTGATTGTGGGGAAGGAACTCTTGGGCAGATGAAAAGAAGGTACCAATCAGAAAACTCTCTCTGGTTAATAATGAGTTGGCATATTTGCATAGGTTTAAGCTTTTTCCTGTTTTAATTATTTGTGCCCTTGGGAATCAACATAAGTGGATTGGGGTATTTCCTGCATTTTTTGTTCTGCTATGTGAGTTTTCCTCTTATTTCATTCTGTCCTAGATCAATCAGATGCTGATATTGTTTTAGAAAATTAATCAGGTGCTTATATAGTATTTCTTGAAGGGCAAAATTTTTGCATTTGATCAAATCTATGACAAATCACATATTTTGTAAACTGGTCATGGATTATTTAGAATGATTTGATCTCTGCATTCTTAACATTTGAAAAAATAGGGATGTTCCATAGCACACTTAGAACTAACTTCATGGAAATCCATTATTGACATCCAAGAATACTTTGCTCTAATCTTTTAAGAGGGTGTTCTGCTTAAATGAGTAGGACCAGTCAATTTTGGTTCCGGACCAATGCTTCCTGTAATTCAGAAAACTAAAGATTAGAGCAAAGTATTCTTGGATGTTGATACACCGGAATCATCCATCAATTTTGTTGCATGTTCAACCTTTAGGAAGGTCTTCTTTCTCAACCAACCTTTACTTCCCATGCAGATTTGGAATAGAGGGTGCAGACAACGCCTTGAGAGGTCTCCGGTGTGTATGGATCTCTCATATTCATGCTGATCACCATGCAGGACTAGCAAGAATCCTTACCCAGCGTCGTGACCTTCTTAAAGGGTCACCTCATGATCCTCTGCTTGTTGTTGGGCCCAGGCAGCTGAAGAGATATCTTGATGCATACAGGAGACTGGAAGACCTTGATATGCTCTTTCTTGATTGTAGGCACACCACTGAATCTTCAATAAGCGCCTTTGAGGAGTTCCTGGAGTCTCCAGACAATGAGGTCTCATCTCTTATGAGAAGCCCCAGTCCTCAACAAGGGTTGTTCACTCGTGGATCCCCAATGCAGAGCTGCTGGAAGAGGCCTGGAGTTGCTCCAGACATTTCCATGGCATTTCCAATTCTCAAGAGCATGAAGGAAGTGCTAAGAGAAGCAGGGTTGGACAGTTTGGTTAGTTTTCCTGTGGTGCATTGCCCACAAGCATATGGAGTGGTCCTTAAGGCATCCCAACGAGTCAACAGCTTCGGAAAGTTGATTGAAGGGTGGAAGGTTGTATATTCAGGTGATACTAGGCCATGCCCTGAGCTCACCCAGGCTTCGCATGGAGCCACCGTTCTTATAAATGAGGTAAGCTCAGAAATAGCCTTCCTTTCTTGAATGTTCAAAATAGCCACAGCTGACCTGATTTGATAACTTCTCTTATCCTGTTTTGCAGGCGACGTTTGAGGACGGGATGGTGGACGAGGCAATAGCCAGGAACCACAGCACAACAGAGGAAGCCATTCAGGTGGGAGCTGCTGCAGGTGTGTATCGCATAATCCTCACCCATTTCAGCCAGCGATACCCGAAGATCCCCGTCTTTGGTGAGTCCCACATGCACAAGACATGCATTGCGTTCGACCTCATGAGTGTTAACATAGCGGACCTTCCTGTGCTTCCTCGGGTCCTTCCATATCTTAAACTCCTGTTTAAGAATGAGATGGCAGGTGATGAATCAGAGGATGTGTTGGAAGAATCTGTTGGTGTAACATATTGAACATTTTCCAACATGGGAAGAGTTGGTTTTTTTACCTGTTTCTCCCTTGCTTGGTCCCCTTCCATGCCATATGAGGTTAGGCGCAAGAGTAAGTTTTATAGAACAAATCAGTATTTGTTGCTGGCTTATGGGAAAGAATGCACAGAAGCCCTTCCAAGGATACCTGAGAACTCAAGACACAGAAGGTGCATGCCTGAAAAGAAACGAAGGAAGACAGATATTGCTAGGCATACAATGATGCCGTGCATAATGCGAAAATAAGCGCACGGCAACACAACAGCATGAATTCAAGGATGACATCACTTGTATGATAGCATGAACAAGAGCACAATTTCCAGATCTGATTTTATGACTTCAAATGGTATTCCTCAGATCATCCTAGTAATGCATTGGGTAGCAGAGATGCAGATCCTCTTTCAATGCACAACATTTCGAACTGTTTCATAATCTCCAAATAAATGTTTTTTATGATAATTCTTGATTCCCTTCTCAATATAGGGACCTCAAATGACATATAAAGTTGAGTTGAGTGCTCATCTGCAAGAACAGTTGCAGCATAGTCATCAGATAAAACCAGCAACATCTACACGCCAAACATCAAATCCATGACCTTTGAGACCATGGACTTTGCAGGAGTAGCAACTGCGCCCCCTCCTGGCTGATTGTAAGCATTCTGAATATTATTAGGGTTAAGAGAGGCCCTCCTTGAAACCAAATCAGACGTTCTGCTTGGAGGGGGCCCAGGCATGAATACTTGGTTGTGATTGTTGAGCCTTTCGTTCAGTGCTTGGCGTTGCATTGGCTCCACTGGCTTCACACCCACAATGAGAACACCATTGATCTGCATCCCATTTTTGCTTAGAGCCTTCTGAGCATCTGATCGAATCTGTGTTATTTTAGAAAAAAAATAATCAACCAGATGACAGGAAGAAAGCTACAATTAGGAAAAGATGGTGTACAGAAAGAAGAAAACCTGGTAAAGAATATGTATCCAGTTTGCATCTCTTGGACCAGGAACATGTTTGAGGATCACACCACATTTCTCAAACTCCCGCAGTACCAAGTTAGTATCCCCTGGTGAAAATCTGCAGACCAACATGGAGTTCATTGAGAACAACCCGACAATATAGAAGGTGGCTTACATCAACAAAATACTAACTAGCCATTAAATTAGAATTTCAGTTAGTCTTTTACATTATTAGTTTATGTAACCATAAATATGGATTCAATAAGAGACAATCATGAAAACAGTAGCAAACAAATGAACAAAGTTATTGAAGGAAGCACATCACCCGTAAACAGTAACCCATTCTTCCTCATCAAGGTCTCCTGCAGCAAATGCATTCCTCTGCATCTCTGGCCTAGCAACTTCTCTGGGTGGTGGAAGAATGATCAAAGCACCTGGCTGTACTACACCCTCAACTGGTGACCCCTTTGCCTTATCATTTGATTCACTTGGAGTCAATGGGGACCAAAAACTTGAACTCCCTTGTCCTTGTTGAGACCTCTGCTCCATCTTCAATGCATACGAAGTGGTTGCCTCTGAATTGCTTTTGGGAGGAGTGGAGAAGTCCCTCCATGTGCTTTTAACTGGGTTCCGTGGATCTGATTTGACCTCTGGAGACATTGGATAGTCTGGAATACCAGATTCGGGTGATAAGTCTGCCCGGTCTTCCAATGTAAATAATGGAGGGGGTGGAAGGTCAGAAGCCCCAAAGTTCTCACGCCACAGGGCAGAAACTGCAGCAGCCTGACCCGGACTTGAGAACTTCCCTCTATGAGCAGAAATTGGGGTTGCCAAGTCTTGGAAAAACATAGACTGCTTCCCAGATTTGGGAGTCCTATGCACCGAAGTGCTCATGATGATCTACAGTACAGCAAAGAGACCATGAAGGAACAATAGACACCTGGTCAAATAAAAGCTTGAAAATAGGAAAAAAAAAGCATGCCGCGCCAATCCAAGAGACATAGTAATTGCAGCAAATCTGCAGCCCTAAACTGACAGGCTATAGCTGACGGTCTTCACGCATTCAATTGAGCTAGAACCGATAGAAACCCTTGCAAGTCCCAAAAAAATCTCTTACTTGAGCTTAAATCAACCAAGACGAATATCTACGATCTTCAGTCAGAATTTAAACCGATATACTCGATTATCAGTTGCTTATACGTGAAATCGCAAAACAAAACGGGAAGAAAACCAACAACGAGCATTTCGAATCACAGAGTACATATCCAGTACATGATTTCACCGAGCATAAAGCCAGAAAACGAGCGGGCAATGAAGAAGAAGTACCTCAGCGGCCTTGCAATCTAGAACCGGTTGGCAGATTGATGCTCGTAGATCTGGGGACGCTTAACGCTAGATTCCGGGGGAGGATTGCCCTACAGCTACAGAAGCTTCCAACGAAGTGCCGCTTCCCCGCTCCAACAAGGTTTCCTCGCCCTAAATCCCACGCCGAATTCAAATTTACTCCATTCTTATGTTAATAATTAATACATATAATTAAAACTTTAGTGAAATCTTACATAAGGCCCTCATTTTATTTCAATTCAAATAGAGCCTATAATTTTAGCAAAATAATATTATTACGAGGAAGTGGCATAGTTTTGGTGAAATTATCGTGTGCAAGAACCATAATCTGAATTAACCTTTTAAAAAAATACATCACAAACATAGATAAAATGTTATTTTATCATTTTTTTTCTATGTCAAAATTGTTCTAATTATACCGTATATTAAAATTGTATATAAGGGTGTTCATTGGCTATATTCTATTATATTGTATTGGATATAGTATACTTACACACATATTACATCTATGATTTGCACAAATATAAAAATATGAATTCTTTGTTTCAGTAATTATATTAAAAAAATCAAACTCACTAGCTATTTTGAGTGTGAATTTCTCAACAAATAAAATTATACATTAAACATAATAGTATGATAATTAATTGTATCACTCTAATGCATTTATTGTCTCTCACTTCTAATATATATATATTTGGCATGTGCAAATTAAATCTATTATTAACAATTATTTAGAATATAATTATATTGGGATAGATTAGTTTGTAACGATCCAGAGATAAAGGTGAATAAAGTGATTTAGAGTTTATTTGAAGTGAGGGTTTGTAGGTGTTATTAAAAAGTTTAAATTTGGATGAATTATAAGTGTAAATATATTATTATATTTTTAAAATAATTATATATAATAAAATATATAGTTAAATTTATTTATACAAAATATTCATAATTAATTAAAATTTATTGTAATTATCACATTAGCAATCATTCTATTATATAAATAAGTCCCAAATTACTTTATTTTATTAATATACAACCATAATATCTGTAAATAATATAAAATGAATATACTAATATTTAAATATAATAATAAAATAATATATATTCAAATAAATATATCATTATAAAATTAAAATTAATTAAATAAAATAATCATTACACATATTAAAAGTGAATACATTTTTAATAATTTCTCTTTCACTCTTCAATTTTAAACTTGTGATTATTGTATTCAATATTAATAATATTATTCATATTATCAATTTCAAAATTAACTTTAGCGATTAATTATTAGACTACACACCCATCAAATAATGATGTAAAATACAATAAAATTCAATTATATATTATTGAATTTAAACTCTATAGTTAGATTTCATTAAAATTACAATAATAGTAAATCATTTTTTCAAAATACCAAATATTAGTTCAATTGAATTGCGTAAAAATATCACGAATATTAAATAGATCTCGAATATTTTGTGAAACATTTCTTTTATATTCTTTTAAATGATATTGTATTCTTATATATATGACCAAATATAGGAGTAAGTTAAAATATAACATTAACAATATAATATTTACCTATTTGCTATTAATTGATAATAATATTTTATTTATATATAGAGTGTACCTTGTCTTTTCAATACATACTTCATAATTATTTAATCTTATTCAGTTAATTCCTATCCCGATAGAATGTATGTAAATTTCATTTAAATTATATTGTATTTTTAATTTATAATTCTTTAATGGAGTTAATTCTTTTTTGAATAGAATATATGTAAATTACTTTATAATTCTTTAATCTTATTCAGTTAATTTCTATCCCGATAAAATGTATCTAAATTTCATTTAGATTATATTATATTTTCAATTCATAATTATTTAATGAAGTTAATTCTTATCTGAATAGAATATATGTAAATTTTATTTTAAAATAGCATGTTGTTAGAAAATTCAATATTTGTCAATTTTTATATCACGATACTTATATATATAAACTTTTATATTTTAACACAAATATTAGTGTAATCTATTACACCAATACAATCATGAAAATATAAGATAAATAATAATATTATTATTCTTATTTAATATCTAAATTACTTTAAAATATATGAAAAATATACTGCTATTAAATATTTTGTAGGAAATTTGTTACATCTTATTGATAAATAAGTTTTTCTTATATTTAAATTATAAATTTCAACAAATTGTGAAAATATAAATTTGTAGTTTTTCCGAATTTTTGAAACCAAAATTAAAGTACTCAGTTGGTAACACTGTTTTAATATATATAGTGATTTTATAATTTGTTGCTTAATTTATGCTTTTTTTTAAATAGTAAATTTTTATACTTTTTCAACAAATTACATAAATTTAAAAAAGTTTTTTTTGCCACATTCTAATTAAATTAAATCCTCATTCACTATTAATAATTTTATTCAATATAACAATTTTAATTGTATTTAAAATATGGGGAACACAATTTTGATGAGAATATTTTTAAAAAAGTATTCAAATAGTAACATAACATATAAAATATGAGATTAATAAGTACAATATGTTTTTGTTTAATTTATAAAAAATAGAAGACACATAATAATATATATATATAAGGAAATAAATACAAAAGATTAAAATCTCAATATATTTAAAAATAATAATTAAATATAAAAGGTAAAACCTAACAAATAAATATTAATAAACAAAATGACTGAATATACATAATAATAAATAATGTAAAATACATAAAAATATAAACATAAAACAAATGTGTATTGAGGTAAAACAAAATAAGTATTAGTTGTTCTTTTGGAGGTCTCATTTCTGCACAAAAGTTGGTTGGTGGAAGATTAGCTGATCATAGATTCTTATTCCTTAGAGCTGGAGAGGCTAGCCTTAGATTCCATTCTTGTGAATATGCTTCCTATTTTATGAAGGGATCATTTAGTTTCTGACTCTTACTTTTTTAGGGATAAAGTGCTTGACTATTACATATTCACATTAGAGGCTGGTACTGGGATAACTGAACTCACGGGACTTGAAATATCAAACATGTGTGGACTTTGCATTTTCAATTTCTCTTCAAAACTTTCATATTTCAGCGTGATGTTGTTGGGTGGAAAACCAAAATCAATTTAATAACAAGCAGTACTACACTTCATGAGAAACAATAAATCTAGTTCAGATTAGTTTGGTTGTCTAATAATTCTCTTGTGCGTTATGATTTCTGTAAAACCTTCAGTTTCTTTACATTCTAAAATTTCTTTGAAGGATTTTGATAAATTATTATAGAATGATGAAATACTGAGTGTGGGTCATATTATGTGCAGACAAATGCTTCATTGGATGAGGTCAGAAAAAAAAATATATGGCTTGTGGACTCAAAGATAGTAGGCAGTTATGATTCACTGTGCATGTGTTAATGTGAATCCAACTAAATAGACTATAAATTCACAAATCCAATTAACTGAACCTGTAATGGAGCTGAATAGTTTGTCACCAAATAAAATAAATGATCATTTGAGATTGCAAGAGGGCTCAATCACAAGGTTAAAGGCTAAAAGATTCAAAGAAGCTTTATATGGACTGATTAAAAAGATTGATGAATATTCAAATGGAAGCCCAATAGAAGAGCACAAGATGTGCCCAAGAGAAGGTAAAGATTTAATTAATAAGGAGATAATATCATATAGTTCAGATTTTTTAATTAGTTATTAAAATATCATAGATATTTAGATTAGATATGGTTAGTGTCACGTTCCGACCCGGTTGGTCGAATCCCTGTTAACAATCCGCCACTCTCCTGATTTATTAAAGGGTTTCCCCTTATTATAAACCGTAAAAAGTAAAACGTCCTTTAAACCTGCACCATTTCCTAGAATAGCATAATCAAAACTGAATGAAATTTTAAACTTTACGTACCTGTCTTACAGGCATCTTAGTTGATGGTCTTTCAGGGTAGGCTTTCCGGGATTTCCTGAAAGGGATATAAGGGAGGGGGTGAGTATAACTACTCAGTGAATGGGTTTTTAAATGTCTAATTTTAACTTTAAGAAAAATATTTATATGGAGTGCGCCAAACTCCTTTTTTTTCAAAAATCCCTTCATTTAAAATATTGGGGTTTTCCATTTTTTCATAGTTATCGATGTGTTATCACCCAATACATATTTTTCATCATGAAGGTTACACACGTTCGCAAGTCAGTATCACTACTGAACCTGCTAGTGGCTTTTAAGCGACTTTTCCTACCACCCGGATAGAAGTACGACCACTTCTACCCTGGGAATGAGTAGATGTACGCGACATCCGACCCACAATCCCGAAATCACTTCTTCATGTCCGTGTGAGGATAGAGACCTCATCCTGTCCCCACCCCGATCTCATGCGCTTGGTGCTACTCCAAATTTCGCACAGACACCTAGAACGACGATCTGCCCTTATACTCATCGGGTCGTCCAGGGTCCTTAGGACACATCACTACCTCTCATGGGTGTCTTGATGATCTCGTACTCATAATGCATGCACAAACAATGTTTTCTCATATTTCCATGTAATCTTTGGTGCCACTGGTCCAACGACCCTAACTCTCATCTCAACCCGCAGTTATTTGACTTGACTAGTCCGTCGACCTGTCATGTCGCACTGCCGCTAGTTGACTAAGCATGTCGGTCCTATCTTGGTACCATAGCCAAACAATTCCTTTATTTAAAGTTTTATGGCACATATATCATGTTCGTTTATAAGCTCCTGCTCGTGCCAACTGGCCTTGGGCCCACTGTTTGAGATTTTCAAAATCGGGCATTTAGCCCCCAAGTTCTAAAACCGAGGCCCCCGGCCTATAAGAGCTATTCGAGCTTCCGTTGAGAAGGTCTCCCAAATAGTTTAAGTATTGGCACACAGTCAGGGGAGAACACTTCCGACAAAAATAGGTTTTTACTGTCCATTATACCAACCGGTACAAGGACATCTCCGTTCATAACCGATAAACGGGTTTTTAACTTCCTTCGAGAAAGTCTCATCATACCAATCAGGTATGATCTACTTACAACCCGTAAGTAGTTTTTCCGCATTACTTTCACATCACTTTCTCTAAGTAGTGATGATTAAAACATACCACTAAGCAGTGGGTTTTTATACCGAGTTACTTATCATCCCCAACCGAGTATGATACATAATCCCACTCACAACTGGTAAGTAGTTTTTAATTTTAAGTTGTGCTTGTCATCCCAACTGGGTATGATGTTAGTAAACCCACTCACCTGTTAATGCCGTTAATTCCACTTACACTGGTTATTTGTATTCACGCGAGCTTTTCCTTACTGGCGTTCCTGTTACTTTGTGTTCCTACACGATATGAACATCTCTGTTCATTATCTTTCGGTCTACCTTCATTCATTCCAAATGAATGAGAAAGTCAAACTTTCATTTATTTGCAATTAGGTCCCTAAAGTTATTTATCTAAAACTTTAAGTCCCTAATGCCGGTTTTTCCTCAAATTGAGTCCCAAAAATTTTAAAATGTATCAAGGGACCTCAATTTATTCCATTTCACAAAAAGGGGATTAATTTCCCAAATTTTCAATTTGGTCCCCTAACTTTTCCAAAATTACCATTTTGCCCTTCCTTTACAAAAATGGTAAATTTCACCCAAAAAATTCAAAAAAATCTAAAATGGGCCCTCTAACATTTTTATCATACCCAATTGACCCTCAATTTTAGGAAATTACATTTCGATCCTTCGGATCTTCGAAAATCCCCAATTTCCCCCAATTCCAACTTCTTAACACAACCAAATTTGATTTCATCAAATTGACTGATCAAATATTTCCAATTGTTAAAATTGAAGTTGAAATTGAGTTTGTACATGTTCATACAATTCCATAGAACTTTGAATCGCGAGTTTTAACTTCGGAATGAGCTCAAACAAAGCTTTGCTGGAAAATGAACTATAGAGAGAGAAAGCTTCGATTACTCACCGGTGATGGCACGACAATCCGAGCTTTCGATCTGGGCAGATAACTCTCGTTCTGAGGTTTATCCTAGAATCAAGAATCGTATCAATTGATGCCGAATTGAGTTAGAATTTCATCTTGAAATTCTGTCGGTTCTCTCTCTAGCACCGACCGAAAATTGCAGAGTGTAGTCAAATTGGCTTACCTTTCAGTCCTAATTTGGCCATGGAAAGGCTGAGGAAGTGTTGGGAGGGCTCGAAATGGCCGATTTCTGCTTGGCCGAAATAGGGCAGCTTCGGTTCGCTGGAGCTGCTTCACTGTTCCATCATGCCAACGCTTCTCCAGTGATTCTCGGATTGATTGAAGTTTGCTATCAGATAGCTGACTTCTTCCCGATTCTAAAGAGCCCGACCTCTCCTTCCGAGGTTAAGAAAAATGTTCAAATCGAAGCTCTAGTTCGAGGTTCACCGGAAAATTGAGTAGTAGAGAGAGAGGTGTTCAGGTGTGAGAAAAATGAATGAGGATAACCTCTTTATATAGGTGTAAAATTGTGTATTAAATAGAAGAGATTTATTACTAGTATTAATATTGCCATAAATTATTGGTATTAATTCCAATAATTTAATTTCGATATTAAATTATTTGTATTAATTCCAATAATTTAATTTTGGTATTAAATTATTGGTATTAATTATAATAATTAAATATATATTAATTTATGGCTATTTATGATAAGGAGTACATTTGGATAAAAAATTTTGACCGAAATTCTGGGTTACAAAAAAATCATACTTACTAAGAGGTCACTCATCCTCACACTACTCTTGAGTAAACACGCTTAACTTTAAAGTTCTCATGTATTCACGTTCACCTAAACTAATTTGGTTTTTCTCTTCTAATTTGTCTTAAGTTTCTTTTTCAAGGTTTAATGAACCCTTTGGATCACCCGGAAGTTGTAAATTTTTAAATTGCTTGTTCCTAAATGATTGGGTTTGTAAATCGACTCAGTTTTCTTACTCGGTTTGACCGGTTCTTTTCCTGGTTTTCCTTAACTCAAAAGTGCGGGGTTTACAGTTAGCTTGTAACCATATTAGATTTTTTTCCTTATTTTGTGGGCTATTTGGTTGTTTTCTGAGCCTATAAAAGGCATACTTCACAACATTGGAGAACACACTTTGGAATTTTAATCTTGTAAGGTTTTGTCTTCTTTCTATCCTGAAAGAGCTTTTGAACTTATCAAGTTTTTACATGTGGCGTTCAAGCAATCAAGACTTATCACCCGAGGTTTTCTAAGAGTTCTTCTTACAGGATTTGGGTGTGTGGCGTTTACATATCCCATACCTTGTTTCTCACATAACAAGGTATACTCCATCTTTTCGTACTTGCGTTGTAAAAGTCTTGGGATCATTGCCATATTTGGTATAGAGTCAGTCAGCATATTGGCGGGGTTCGCATCAGTTGGTATCAGGGCACACGATTGCATGGTAAGTTTCATCCCATCTTTTATATCTAGTTCTTTTTTTATTTTCTCTACCTATTTATTCTCTATAAAATAAAAAAAATTCCATCTTCTTCTATCTATCTTTTCTTCAACAGGTTAAAAAAAGAGAAAAAAAAAAGGAAAAAAAATTTGTGCAAAAAAAAGAAAAAAAATTCGTACAAAAAAAAGAGAGGCACATAATTCTAGCTTGAATTTCATTTTTCTTTATCTAGTCTACATCATTCCATCTTAATTTTTTTCTCTATCTAAATTTTATTCTTCTCTGAGTCTATTCGTACACCACACTTAAATTCTTCTGGAATTGGTTTTTGAAAACCTTACTAATTTGTCTTGATTGTTTCTCAAGTTGAATTGCTTCGTAAAAATGATTTATTTTTAAAGTTCAATTTAGATTGAAAGAAGACATATGAGTGAAAAAAAAGGCAAGAGTGCTTTAATTATATAAAAAAAGCATTTGAGTGTGAAACAGGAGTGTTTGAGAGAAACATGTGAGGGAGAGTTGCGAGATTGTTTTCTTTCTAACAATTGTCAGGTTTAAAAGGCCCAATGACAAGGAAACACAATGAAAGAAGAGGGTTTCATATCACCCATTCAAAATCTACAGTGGAAAGCAATGAAGAGTCAAATGAAACAGATAGTGAAGTCTGAATTTGAGCCACTTCATACGCGAATGGATCGATTGGAGGAAGGTGTGAGATGACACTCACATCAACATACTTCCATTGAATGACCATGGAGCAGTCGATCTCGATGCTTCGAACCACAGGAACTGGGGGAGTTCGATGATCTCCAAGTTAATCGCGGCAACATCAAGCTCAATTCCTTCAATCAACCTACTACTTGGGACAGACCATAGATTGATGATATCTTGGACAACCAACATGAGAAGTTATTTCATACTCGTTGCTCTATGAACAATAAGGTTTGCTCTGTTATCATAGATGGGGAAAGCTGCACTAACTTTGCTAGCACCGAGCTTGTGGAGAAGTTGGCATTACATACAATGAAGCATCCAAAACCATATCAAATTCAAAGGCTGAATGATCAACCCAAACTCGAGGTAACCCAATAGGTGATAGTGTCATTCTCTATTGGGAAATATCAGGATAAAGTATTATGTGATGTAGTACCAATGCATGCATGCCATATTCTATTGGGAGAACCTTGGAAGTTAGATTGTCAAGTTACATATGATAGATTGATAGATAGGTATTAATTTGTGATAAATAATAGACCAATATCTCTTGTACCTCTAATTTTACAACAAGTTTTTCAGGATCAGTTGAAAAAGAAAAAGGCAAATGAAAAGAAAATAGCAGAAAGACAAGAGAGAAAAGCCAAGATTGAAGAGGAAGAGATAAAAGGCAATATTGAAAAAGAAGAAAGAAAAATCAGAGAGAGAAAAGCCAGAATTGAAAATGAAAAGAGAAAAGGCAAGGTTGAAAAAGAAGAGGAAAAAGCCATAATAAAAAGAAAAGAGAGTAAAAACAACTTTATGTATAGAAAAAGTAAGATAAAAAGAGATATAATTCCATATCGTATCCTTACAGTATTTATGTACAATGATTTATATTTTACTAACTATATTGTCGGATATTTGCCGAGCATTAATGTTTCTCTTCTACAGGAATTCAAGAATGTCATTCCAAAGAAGATAACTCTTGGTTTGCCACCAGTTCAAGAAAACAAGAATCAAAGTCAACACCAAGTCCTAAAATTGATGGAAAGGAGATATATACGTAAGAGCAAGCGACCATGTGTTGTACTTGTGAAGGACGAAACTTGGCAAATATGCCTCAATTGTCAAGCCATTAACAATATCACGATAAAGTATCGACAACATCTTTCTCATTTATATGATATTATTATTGAGTTGCATGGATACTATTTTTTTCAAAACTGATCTTAAAAGTCAATATCATCAATTTCAAATTAAAGAAAAAGGTGATTTGAAAACAACATATGAAACAAAACCAAGTGTATATGATTGGTTAGTTGTGATTTTTGGATTGACTAGTGCCTTTAGTAATATCATGATATCAATGAACCATATCTTGCATATTATCATTTTAAAGTTTGACTATATATATTTTGATAACATCATAGTATATTATAAGATCTTAGATGAATTTACGAAATATTTGAAAATTATGTTAGAAGTTTTAAGGAAATATAAGTTGTTTGAGAATTTTAAGATACTTATTGTCTGTTCGGATAAATTTATATTTCTTGGATATGTTATAAGTTTTGAAGGGATTGTCATTAACAAGGAAATTAAGGTAATTCGATATTGGCAAACACCTTATTTGGTAAGTCAGGAAAGAAGAATAATTGCACATTATAATGAAAAGTTCAGTGGAGTAGCCCCCAAGCTGAATGAGTATCATACGAGGTGGGTAGAATTCATTTATACATCCAGTTATGTGATCAAGTGTAAGCTAGGTATAAAAAATGTAGTTGCTGATACATTATCTGGAAAGTACGTCTTGCTTACAATTATTGATACTAAATTGCTTAGTTTTGCTTATAATACTTTGTTTGATACAAAATTTCTATTTTCAACTACATGTTTACCAAATGTTAAATTTGCTTATAATCGTTCTGTTCATTCTACAACTAAGTTTTCATCATTTGAGATTGTTTATGGTTTCAATCCATTAACCCCTCTAGATCTAACTCCACTTCCTATAGGTGAGTTGGTGAATTTTGATGGAAAGAACTGCACGAGAAGACAAAGATACACATTGAACGGATGACGAAAGTTTATGAAAAACAAGCAAACAAGGGCCGCAAAAGTATCATTTTTTAACCCGGCAATTGGGTTTGGCTTCATATGAGGAAAGAATGATTTTCGGAACAAAGGCGATCAAAACTTCTTACTAGAGGATATGGACCATTTCGTATGTTGGAACACATTAATAATAATGCTTATAAGCTAGAGTTACCTGGTGAGTATAGCTTTAATGAAAGTTTCAATGTTACTGATTTAATACTCTTTGATGTAGGTGATGAAAAAACAGAAGATTTGAGGACAAATCATTTTCAATAGGGTGAGAATGATGTGAATCCAACTAAATAGACTACGAATTCACAAGTCCAATCAACCGAACCTACAATGGAGGTGAACAGTTTGTCACTAAATGAGATGAATAATTATTTGAGACTGCAAGAGAGCCTAATCACAAGGTTAAGGGCTAAAAGATTCAAAAAAGCTTTATATGGGCTGATTAAAGAGATTGATGAATATTTAAATGGAAGCCCAATAGAAGAGCCCAAGATAAGCACAAGATAAGGTTCAAATTTAATTAATAAGAAAAGATTTATTAGTAATAAATCTCTTAGGATGATATTAAATGAGAATATTAGATAGTTTAGATTTTTTAATTAATTATTAAAATATCCTAAATATTTAAATTAGATATGGTTATTGTAACCATAATAGATTTTTTTCCTTATTTTGTAGGCTCGGTTGTTTTTTGAGCCTATAAAATGCATACTTACTAACAACACACTTTGTAATTTCAATTTTATAAGATTTTATTTTCTTTCTATCCTGAAAAAACTTTTGAACTTATCAGATTATCCGAAATTTTTTAAGAGTTATTCTTAGAGAATTTATGTGGCGTCTACATATCACATTACCTGTTTCTCACATAACAATATATACTCCATCTTTTCGTACTTGAATAGTGAAAATTTTGCAATCGTTGTTATATTTGGTGTAGAGTGTTGTGAGCATATTGACGGGATTTAAATCAAGTGTGATCATATTTGATAACTAAGAAGTCCTGAACCACATCTTTTAGGGATGGATTATTAGCTCCCAGAAGGAATCCCTCTCAAGAAGTCATGGACTCATGAGCATGAACCGATTAGGAATCTTGCTGATACCGTCGATGTTTGTTCTCTCATACACTCTCTCCTGGCTCTCAGTATGAAGTATTCTTGACCTTGTAATCTCCTGTCCAACTTGGGCAATAAAACTGTGCTTATTGGATTTATGGGCACTAGTAGAACATAGCTGAAAGTAGCTTCTGGACTAGGTCCTTAATATTGTAGTCAAAATCCAGATGGAGTTATGGCCAGAGGTTGGGTTAGGCTGTGACTAATTCAGACTGTGATGGATGCATGAAATATCAATTTCTCCGCGTTACAGTTGCATGCCATTGTCGTCTCATTGAGTATACTTTCTGATGACTTCCACTTTCTTGTCAACTTTGATATGAAGCATTGGACCACAGCACTCTCTCTGCACACCATAGTACATGTACGTTGAATGGGTCGACGTTGGTAGGGGAACTTGATCTGGAGAGCAGTAATAGTGTGTTATGTCATAATTTCATGAGTTTTGAAATTCTTGATATTTGATCCAATCATCTGCAATTCATCAAGCCATCAAGTATCTAATCCATGTATGTATCCAATATCAACTAGCTCAAGCTTTTACTGTTTAGCTACCCCAACACTTGCAGAGAAACAGGAGAAGCATATACAAGTTGGAAAATAAAATTATAACGAGAATAAAAAAAAGGAGTGGAGAAGGAAAAGTGGGGGGAAGAGACAAAACCGACACTACACACCAACCGGAAATAAGCCGATGGCAGAGGGCAGGTCAGGTGGACGTTATCCTCTTCTTCAGTCAAGGCTAAATTTGTCATTTCACTTCCCCTCACTAGTCCCTGCCAACGAACACCCGCGTTTTTCCATCCCTTCAATTTTGTATACCCAAATTGCCCCTCTCTCCTCCCTCCTCCCTCTTCAATTATACTCTTTATTTATCTACTTTACACAAAACTATATGGCTTAATCGGAATTTGCAATTCCCTTTTCTCTACTCGGAACGCCTGAGCTTCGCCTTCCACCCGGCAACCGAGCCACCGCTGCTGCCGTCATGACCCGGCGGTGCTCGCACTGCAGCAACAACGGCCACAATTCGAGGACATGCCCCACGCGCGGGGGCGGGGGCGGGGCCGGCCCCTCCGCCGGGGTGAAGCTGTTCGGCGTGAGGCTCATTGACGGCTCCATGATGAAGAAGAGTGCCAGTATGGGTAATCTCTCGGTTCATCTCCACTCTTCGTCGGCATCGCCGAATCCAGGTTCCCCGGACCCTAGCCGCGACCAGGTCCCCTTGCCTGAGGGATACCTCTCCGATGACCCTGCTCACGGCTCGCCCCACCGCCGGGGAGAGAGAAAGAAAGGTATTGGTCACAGTTTTTTTCCTTTTCGTATCTATCGATCTCTGATTAAGCTTGTAGGTTTCCTATCAATTATCTAGTAACTCAAATATCAATTATCTAGAAACTCAAATTTTGTTCTTTGTTTTGTGTAAAAAAATGGTTGCGGAAATCCAGTTATTGGAATTGAAATCATAAAGCACTTGCTTAAAATGAAACTATGGGCTGATAAACTCTTCTTGATTTGTCGTGCTCAATCGTTGTCCTCCGCTTTATGTGGAAGTCATGGAAATCTTAGTAGTAGGACACTGGCTTACCTTGGGCATTTCATTGCCTTGGTTTTTCAGGTTCGGCAAGTTTTTGTTCCAAAGGCTATAAAAGACCATTCTTTATTACGACATAAGTAGAGTAATTATCATTGTCGTTGACTGTGACTCGAGATATATTAAGTTAAATATTGCAACCTTGTGGATTGTCTCTGATGCTTAACTTTACTATGTTGATTTTTGAGACCCGGAAAGTTTCACTCTTTCCAATAAATGAAAACTATGTCAGTCCTGGAATCTGGTTTGTAGGGTCCCTCCCTGTTCTGTGCAAGTATTGTCTTGTTGAGACATGTTTCACTCTGGTATACTCTTGTATATTACACCTAGATTCGATGTGCTTAGTATCTTAGAGTCTGTTGATAGTTAGAAAGCAGCTCTAGCACCAGCATAGACCCTTGTCAGTTAGTGGCCAAGTTTCTGTGTGCTCTGCTCAGACTCCATATTAGTATACCAAAGGAAAATTTTTGTCATGTATTTGTTGGGATGATTGTTCTTGGTTTTAATATGCCTATCATACACAATCCAGTGTTTTCTGGCGTACCTACTAACAGACAACAATAGTACAGCAGTAACAAGACCAGTTCAACTTTGGATAAAGAAATGTGGGGGATGGCTGTACATCATCTTGTCAGCAATATGGCTTACTGTTGTGGTTTCCTGGAGGTTATTCCATCAGCACTTGGATAAAAATATTATAATAATTTCCACCCTTTTCCATTGGTATGCAGGAGTTCCATGGACAGAAGAGGAGCACCGGCTATTTCTGATTGGACTTAACAAGTTGGGCAAAGGTGACTGGCGTGGGATAGCACGTAATTATGTCACATCAAGAACCCCAACCCAGGTGGCAAGCCATGCACAGAAGTATTTCATCCGACAGACGCATGCTAGCCGAAGGAAGAGGCGTTCTAGCCTATTCGACATGGTTCCTGACGTGGTTAGTTTCTTTCCACCCCCAGGAAGCTTTTACATTTCATTTCACATGAGTTATAGTTCTCCTGCTATCCTCTTGGCCCATCTAATGGGTGAATTAAGTGAAGTGACTGTAGTCTGATTTGAGGATCATTCTACTGAGTCACTGACAGATGCTGAAAATTTTTATTCTGATATAGTAGTGATCTATGTTTATCTGGATCATTTTGTCAGTGTCATTAGATAGAAACTTATTTAATCCGGCACATTATAATATGCCAAGAGACCTCATTTTGTTTGTAAGCTGAATCAGTTTGATCTTGTCCATAGGACAGAGATAGCTTTCCCTGCATAAGCATGTAATATCAAAACAAGGTATGTGGAAAGAACTTTGAAGTCTCTTAAGCTAGATTTATGCAAGACTTAAATACATATTCAATGAATAATTGCCCCCTGTTATAGTCATTGTAGAACATGTTCCTGCTAAAGTTTTTTTCTCCTCCATGGTCAGATTATGTTCCCTTATATAGTTTTTGTGCAACTATTAGGAGATTGAATCACCCTCAGTGACAGAAGAACCCGCACTACCACCTCCTCCAGCAAGGGAAAGTCATACTAACTTAGTGCCTTCTCTGGATCTCTCACTCGGCTCAGAAGCTAGGCCAATGGAGACCTCATCTCAAGAACTTCCTAAAGAGAGTGAAGAATACCTTGTACCACCAGCTGGCTTTCCGCTGTTTTTCCCTGGATGCTTGCAGACTCCGGTCCCAATGCCAGTGCCCTTTCCCATTTGGTCACCTGTTTTGGCTCAACAGGAGGAAGACAAGTGTCCTGGTACTACATCCCACCACCAGGTTCTAAAGCCCATTCCCTTGTTCCCCAAGGAACCTGTCAACGTGGACGAACTAGTGGGCATGTCTCGGCTAAGCCTGATTGAAACCAAGAGCGGCTCTGACCTGAATGACTCCCCATCTCTCTCACTAAAATTGCTCGGGGAGCCCTCTAGACAGTCAGCTTTTCATGTTAACAGTGGACCTGCAAGTGGGTCAGATCATAGCACTGGCAAGAACAGCCCAATCAAAGCAGCTTAATCCCAACCCGGACTTTCCTTCGTGCAATTTTGGAAAAGGGCATCTTGGTTGGATTGCAGCAGCTTTCCTGGATCTCCTTGAAGCCCAAGCTAAGGTTTAGATGGATCAACTAATATTTTTTCCTGAAATATTCTTAATATATTCTTTTTGAGTGCAGTCGGTTAAAAAGCAATGCTACTAAAATAACTATGTGGTGGTGTGATAGATGCAGCAACAATGTTGTACTTAATGTCCCTACATGTATAGGCAGATGAATGATTTGTTTTGCTGCTTGCAAGTTGCAATCATTGCAGGGGGCAAGTTAGCTAAGTTATTGTATTTCCTCCTCACATTTAATGACATGTTTCACTTCCTTTATCAATTTGACTGCTATAGCTATCCTATATCTACAAATATCATAGCATTATCTTATGTGTAGTTGCCTGCTATGGAGGCCTTACATGTCTGATGGAAGATATTATCATTCTGATAGCACAAAGCTCTGGCTGTACTGACTGACTGAACACAGAACATGAGGTAACCTATTCCTTCTGCTTGAAAACTACAGATATTATACAACTAATTACCATGTCAAATTCCATCAGATACTCTTACAAAATCTATGAAATAAGAAGTTCTGGTTGATTGATATGATACATTTGATGGTGCCAAACTACATAAATTGTGCACGTTTTCAATTATGTGCTACATTCACAGTGTCAGTGACAGTTACAAATATAACTGTATAGCATGTGCCCAGTGGCTAATTTTCATCATTCTCTTGATAAGGTCTCTGAAATTCTCTGGAAAAGAGAGCAAGAGGATAAGCCTTCCCCAAGACAAGCATGTCCATCCAGGTCTCACCCCTTGTTTTTTTTTTCCCTAATGGAGGAGATGGGTCCTCCACTATGGCATTACATGATAAAAACAAATCAACAAGCAGCAGAAGTGCGGCGACAATATACGAGAGACCATGGGAAGTAGTCACATGAATCAAATGCAGGCACAAGGCTTTAGGTAACGAGGATGAGAGTTGCGACACGGGACTCCCTTCTTCGGACGATTTCTGATGTCAGTGGCGTAATGTAACAGTGGCAGTGGCCAAACAAGAGGCGCGCTGGTGTAGATTTTCGACAAGGACAAGATAGTACTTTGGCGAGATTATGGGAACACAAACAAAAGGGGTTCTCTCAGATCAGATTCCTTATCATGTCCAGATATGTCTAATCATGGACATGAGATGCATTCATCAGTACATGGCTGTGATTTGGAAAAGAAATCCTTCATGGCTCATTCCGAGCATTAAGGCTTTTCCGTAACATGCCAAAAGGGTCACAACCGCTAGCAGCCGAGGTTTTCCGGTTGATGCTGACAATTTTCACTAATTTTATTTAGTTTGGTACAAGGTTTTTAACTCATCAACTTAAAATTAAAATTATTGTGATAATCATTTTTTCTTCCAAATTTAATTTTTGGATGCATTAGCAGTTAAATATATGTCCAAAATTATACTTTAATTTGAATATTGCACACTATTTACTATATTTAAAAAATAATAATTAGAATTATATGTATTATTTGCGCTTATATTAGTAAATTACTTAATTTGAGTTTAAACGGTTTGAATATTAATTTACTTAATAATTTTAGATTTATTATTAAAAATAATAGAATTATTTTATTTTTATTTTATTATTGTATAAATATTATATCATATTTAATATATTAATAAAATAGTAATATGTTGAGAAAAAAAATAATTTTGAATTCCACCCATTTAATTAGCCGTAATTTATAACACTTTAAAGATATGAATTTATGTCATTCATTAAGTAGAGCCATCCATTTGTAACATAATTTATAACACTTTAAAGATTTGACCAAAATTGGTGATTTTGTGGTAAAGTCATGTGACATTGATTTTGTGGTAAAGCCATATAATATTGATTCGAAAAAACAAAGTTTATATAAGATGTAATTGAAATTGATTCTTTGATTTTACCATTAGAAGTGTAATGTTTTCAGTATAATATATTATTATCACCCTCTAAAATTATCATAAAAATAAAATATTTTCATTTTTTATGTGAATGTATTAATTTTTGGTTTATTTATGATTTAAAGTTAATATATTTTAATTTTAAAAAATTAAATAAATGCAATTTTAATAAACTGAATGATTTAAAGTAAAAATTTATTTTTTTGGACAAAATTTTAACTTCCATAAAATTGGATAAACTTTTGATGACCAACAATAATTTAAGACCTCCTTTTTCAAAATAACATTTCTAAACAAAAAAAAAAGCTCAGCTGAATAAAGTAATAATACAAGTGTTATATAACATAAAGAAGTTAGTGTTAAATGGGTCAATGGAAAAAGCTTGCTCAAAGTTTATGCAATTTTTAGGTATTTTGCCCATTTTAAAATGGGGATGGAGTCTTGATCAATTCAACCCACTGGATCAATTAGGCAAATGAAACTTCTTCACTGGAAAAAGATGGCAGGCAGGGAGACCGACCTGCAAGAATCTAAGCTGGTAAACAATGGCGGCTCGTGTGAAGGGGATGAAGAAGGGAAAAAAATGACCCCAAAAAAGGACATCATAAGAGGGACTAGTCATGGATGGTACTCGATGGAAGGAGGAAAAGACTAGGGCAACTACATGAAAAAGAGATCTAGTGCAATGCAGAAAGTGGGTTGGATTATAAGCTAAAATTAAACCATGCACTCAACTCCAGCAATCATGTGGTACAATATTCCTATAACCTAATATAAATAATCAAGTGGTGGTACGTTACTCTCATATAATGAGACTTTTAATGCACTTTATTCCCAGAAATATAGATTTATGAACACCATATTATAATAAAAAAGGATAAATAGACAAGAATAAGGAATTTTGTTGATGAGAATCATAGCTGAGAATGATAGGGTTACGTCTAACTTTTATCAATAAGAGAGGTGGAAAGTGGAAGGTAGGGTCTCCATTGCGAAGGAGATAAGGATGCCTAATTTAGATGGGTGTGTATGTAACAATGTGTAAATATAAAATATTAAATTGCATTCATACCACTAATTATATGCAAAAAAATGATAATTTGGTATTAAACTAAATTATATTGATTATACTAAATATTAGTAAAAAATGGTAGTTTTATATTATAACCTTTAAAAAGAATTTTTTAGTGATAATTTTTTTTATATAAAATAAATTTATTTAATATTAAATAAATATAATTCATCAAATATTTAATATTTGTATAGAAATAAAAAATTTAGTTTGTACGCGGTCGGCGAGTGGAGGACATGACATGACCTGATTAAAACGTGATAAATTGTTCAACTTGAGGGCTCGCTTACCTGGAAAACCACCAAAAACGGATGGCCATCCGCTTATTTTTCTTGTTTCCTTCGCATTTTTTCCGTGTTCGAAAATCAAAAGGGCTTGAAAGTCTTACCGAGTTCTATGTCTTTTGGGTGGGATATCAGTAAAAGCAAGACCGATTCCATCGTTCCTTCTGTATAAATAGAAGCATATGACCGTATTTCAATGGATTTTTGGGCATCATATAATTATAACCTCCACCTTGTGATTATAGGCATTCGAAGACTAACCAATCCAGACCCACATGGTCATCATTCACCATTTGGCAGTTTGCTTGTTTGCCCATGAATCTAGGGGTTAGAATGTGTGTGAAAATGGTGCAACATACTGTGCCTATTAAGCTACATTACTCATCTCTCCAAGGATGCATACCTAGTAAGCACGTTCCACATCACTTCAAGGGATCACAACCTGCTACAACCTCATCTTTACGGAGGACCCAACTCCGAGTAGTTGCTAAAACATCACCTCTTTCGAGTACGTAATTGTGAATACCAATTGTACATTATACATCTCTCTGCAAACCCTATGTGTCATACTTCACACTTTTGATATCGTAGTGATCGCTTTCTCATACTAAAGTTACTCGCCGCATTGCTCACATGTGAAGGTGGTGCCCAGGAACTTGTCGTCTATTCACAAAGTTTCCTTCCCCTTTAGTTTGGAGAAGTGATTCGTACTACTCGTAGCGAGTATTTGTGTAGGATTTTCTATTTCCTGTTTATATTTCCAATAAGTGCTCAGCCGTACTTTATTCTCTTTACTCTTTCCAAATTCTCCTTGTATTACGTCGACTAATAAGTAGAATATGTTCGTATTAGTAGGTGAATCGGAGTATAATGGTACCATACTCCTCGTACAACATTGAATTTACGAATATATCTCATTTATTAATCATTGACATATATTAGTCGGTGCGGAAAAATCTGTCGTGAATAATATAATAGCAGTGAATTATTCTCATACTCGCTCATTGACCCTATAGTAACTATAATAATTTCTATATTTTCTTATTAATCATGTAAACTGACTTCTTTCAAAACATGATCTTAAATTTCGCTCAATTCCAGGATGTAGTCTGTATATTCGATCACCATCTATTAACATTCTCATTTAATAAAAACTCGACCATCGTTACTTATCCGCACTTGGCACCTTCACTATTTCCATCAACTTCTTTGTATTTCTTAACTAATTCATTGCAACTCTCACCGGAGAAGCTCCTACACCCTAATTGTCTATAGGCTTCAGATTCTTTGAAATGTCTTACTTGAGGCAGAGCGACCCTAGACACCCTTGCCTTGGATAACTCAACAAGAAGGGATGCACTAGCTGATCTAAGGTTCATCTCGAGACTTCTCAACATGCGGTTAGGAGTCTCCTGCATGAACTTCCGTGGCCTCACTTCCCACACCTATACGAGTCGGTCCTCCAATTAATTCAACTGTATGCTCCATGGTAGGTTCCTGTGCATTATTAGATGGGGCAACTTTCAACCTTCTATATCTACAAAATTTTGGTTTATTACCATTCATACTCAAGGCACTATGTTTCATTAGTGTTATAAATGAAAGTTTTGTCAGTTTATTCACATTTGCCCACTTTCCCTATAAACCCCGTTTCTGAGAATAAGAAAAGTTTCAGTGAACCGAAATTGGTGTGGAAAAATCAAAACGAAAATTTGAAAAATCCTAAGTGATCAAGGAAGATCCAACAATAAAGAAAAATGATCATATTGCAATTTGGATGAGAGAACTAGACCGGTTCAGGGTGAACTAAAACCAAACCAAATTGAACAGGGAAGAACCAATTTAAAGATTCATTTTTACAAGTGACTAAAAATGTCAATTTGAGAAATTGAATTTACCACTATATAGAAAATAAATTTAGAAAATTTTAATTTTTAAAAAACCAATCGAATCGATTATGAATGGGTAGATTTTCGATTTTGAGTCACTGAACCCGGCCCAACCGAACCAGTCAATAGTTCAATCAATCAACGAATTGCCTACCAGGTCAGCACCCTGCCAGCACGCACGATGCATGGCGAAGTGCGACTCGTTAGCCGCTAGGTCAACATCTGAAAGCGCTGACCAATCAGAGCATGACATGTTTCCCTGGCCAATGGTCAGACGAATAAAAACCCACATCATGAGAAGCTGACCAATGGGAGAATGATACGCATCCTTAGTTAATAGTAAACTGAGAAAAATTCTTGTTAGTAGGGCTGACCAATAAGAGTATAACACGTGACTTGAATGCTAGATCGACGACCAACTAGGATGTCCAAAAAAGGTCGACCAATTAAAAGTCGACACATGGAAAAGCCACGTCGGATGGCCACAACCAATCAAAGGAGTACATGGCAATGACACAATGAGTTATGTGGGAAACTAAATAATTTAAATCAGCCAATCAGAGTATGCCATGTGGCATAGTCGTTCGACGAAAAAATTCTGCCACTTAGGATAGAACGACCAATGGGAGGTCGCCACATGTCCAGTCAAAGGGTTAATAGATGACTCGGACACTGAGTAGGATGTTGCGTCAGCAACGCCATCCAATCACAACATGCCATGTGGCAGTTTGCATGTGCGAAGCTCGCATGTGCTAAGATAGTGTCCTTAAATTAGAGAGTTAATGGCCGACACATGGATGAATGGATAGACACGTGAGTCCCCGAGCTTCCTATATAAAAAGCTCCCCTCAATTCATACTCTTCATCACTTGAAATCTCGAAAAAGACAAATTGCTCAATTTTCCGATCACCCTCGAACTAGAGCTCCGACTTGGGCAATTGGAAAATTAAGGAAATTAAGGACCCAAATAAAAGATTTAATAATCTTAGGGACCTAATTGGAAATAAGGTACACTTAAGTACTAAAATGTAATTATGAAAAATTACGAGTTTTAAGTGTAAATACATTATTGGTTGGGACCTAATTGCCTAAATTATTGTAGGAACAGATCGCCTATAAGTTCGTGTAAAGGAAATACACATCCAACTTGGGACTTCACACAGGATGAATTCGCGAAATACAGGTGAGGGGAGATGATTCATCAAGTATGTTCCAAGTGAGTGCGGATATATAACACACATACCCATAATATCACTAAGTTACTCATTCCAAGTGGATGCGATGATAGGGCCACTTTGTGTGATGTCATGATGGCATGAGTGCCATCAACGACGACATGTGGGGAAGGACATATGGGATGACCCCACAAGTGTAGAATATGTATATACAATTATCCCTCAAGTCGTAGGGTCGCACATGTGCGACCTTTGAGGGTTCTTTGTTTATTGTTGTGATAAATTAAATGTGATAAAAAGTATAAACTATGAGATAATCAAATATTTGGAATTTGTACTAAGTGAAATGGAGAAGTCTATGTACTTGGAAATAAGCCTTAATAAGAAAATTAAGTATAGACTAAGTCGTAATCCATGTTGTTGCTCAACATCGGTAAATATACTCACTAGGTTGTAAGCTAATCCCCTCCCCAAAATATTTTAGGTAAAAGATTTGAAAGGCTTGCACGAAGGTTAATTTTTACTTATTAGTTATATTATTCTTGAGGGTAATTTGTAATTGATTTTGGGGCTCATTACATATTTTATGAAATTTTAAATTTTCACTAAAAATTATGTATATTTTTGTTTTAAGCCTTATATCCTTTTGGCTCTACTTTGGTGAAGGTACCTACCATTTTAGTGTTGAAAGGATGTAGTGGTTGCTATGGGCACCTCGTCCCGACCCTGTGCTCAAGCTATTGCCCGTCCGCGACCCGTCACCCCGAGCTTGATCCACTCACTGTCCGCCCTCCTATTCGTGCCAATCCCATTAACCCTTCTAGTCTCCTAATTCCTTGGCCATATCCTTGCATGTACCCTATTCACAACCCCGAAATCGGGGCCGTGAACAAGTCCCAATTTTGGATATCGTTTCTTATTTTCTTACTCTTCTTTTTTATATGTGACATTATATATTAATTATTTGCACAATATAACCAGATGGTAGATGGTGATTAGATTGCATCAGTTAATGTCTAATTTAGATCATCTTTTGAATCAACAACAATGGGTGTTGTAGGTATTGGTGGAGCTACACCTACTAGTACTGTTAATCCAACTCCTTAAATTACACAAAGGTTACCATAAATGATAGATTCAAAGCCAAATTCAAGTACCGTAGAACTTTGTATGTTGGAGATGGTAAGAAAGGTACAAGTTATTTGAGAAAGTATTTGGGTAAATGTTCAAGGAGGATGTTCAAGGAGAACGATGAGTGTTATTTGCCAATAATTTATTAACTATGTTGACGAAAATTTATAAATGAAGAGAGTTATTGTTGGTGAAGTGAAGTTTGATGAACAAGTCTACCGTGATAAACTTTAAAAAATGATCATAACATATGGATACCCGTTGAATATAATAGAGCATGACTATTTAGAATATTTTTGGGAAGTTACAACCATATTTCAAGATAATGTTGATAAATATAGTTAGTAAAGATTATATTAAGTTATATACAATTAAAAATAAGACGTTATAAGAAGTTTTATATGGTAATAACTAATTATTATATTGAAAATGAATGGGTATTACAAAGTCATATATTAAGGTAATATTTTAAATGAACATATTTTTTATAATTCATATATATATTTCACTTTTTATTTAAATTATAATATTTATTATATATTATTTCATATGTTGTATTCACACTTGAGTGAAGTTTTTTGTGATAATTTTACAATTTCACTAGTTGATTGGAATATAGATTTTAAATTATTCATTATTATATTAGATAATTGCTCTACAAATAATTGTATAATTCATTTGATTATTGATAAATTTCCTTTGAAATTGCTTAGGTAGGGAAATATGATGCATATGTGTTATTATGAATATATTCTTATTTTGATTGTAAAAATAATGTTTGAAATTATTAAATACATCATTAAATATATGCAAGTGTGTATCTTGATAGGAGAAATTTGAAGAGACGACCATCATCTGGTAAAAATTTTATTTTAGGTTGCATAACTTTTGAAATTTTACTTATCTAACGTTATGAGTAGAATTAAATTACAAAAATATATTTTTTTGTTTAAAGTTGTTTGATTTAAACTAATAATATTTACCAAGTGAATTAGATTAGCCGATCACAAATATAATTACTAAAAAACTTAATGCGTTCAATGATGCAACAAATATATTTTATTGTAAAAGTATTTCACTACAATTTTATATATACACATTGTTTGTGTGATAAAATCTATTTTAAATGGGTAAAAGTATTATAGTATATTATGTATTGAGATTATGATATATGAAATTATGAAAAAAAATTAATTAATATTGGTAAAAAATAAATGTTATTTTAGGAATTACTATAATTATTTATACATGATGGAATGGAATGTGTGAAGTTCATAATATTATTTTAATCAAGAATCTTGGGATGTGGCATTACTAGAGATAAAAAAAATATTATGAATGTATTTAGAAAGTTGTTTGATGAATATTTGAGGCCTAGAGGAGAGTACATTATTGATAGTAATGATGATAACACTAGTATTATTACTAGTATGAGAAGTTGGCAAAAGATAAAAAATATTTCTACTCCATTTATCAAAGTTTAAACTTAATAAGCAGAAGAAGAGGATAACGAAGTTGGAGATAAATATATATTTGGATGTGAAAATGGTAAATGATGTATTATTTATTTCGATTACAATAGTTGTATCCAAATATGCTTTCAATATTAGTGTGCGTATTATTAATACAACATGTAGTCAACTTTTCAATAACTCCATTAAAACCTTATATATGCACAAAATTGGGTACAAATGTAGTTGCTTATTAAGTTATTTTTTATTATCATGTATATATGTATATTATGTTATACTATATTAATTATTTAAAATATTATTTTTTTTGCAAATAATAATACTAATATCAATGAGTTCTATTATGATACTCATGATTAATTCTAGTGTCATTGGGTTAATGTTGATATTGAATATATGATTATAATTTTTAATATTTATTATAATTATCATTCATTTTGTTTATCAATCGCATGAATTGTTCATTGATTGAAAATATCTACATACTTTTAAGATGGAACTAGTACTACATCACGGGTTGGATTTCAATTTACATCTAACGAATGTGTCATTTCATTTTTTTTTATTTTTTTCATTCAACTATTTGAATAATTGTTTTATAGTTGCTTTATTATTACATGTAATGACTTATAAGTGGTAGTTGAATTCTTCATTACAATCATTTTAGAATACCATTATTACATTGATGATTTACTTTTCTTTATTTATTATAACTATTTTGTTCATTTACTATAGCAAAACCGTTGGAATGCTCCATTCGGGTCGTGTTGCTCCATTCAAGTCGAGTTGACCCAATCAGACTAAAAATTGGGGAAATTACTTCTATCACATAAATCTCACTAGTCGTACATGAACTAAACAACTATTGAGTTGGGATACCTCATTTTGATAAGGTTAGTCCATTCGGGTTGTGTTGACCCAGTCGTGTCATGTTAATCCAAACGGGTCAAAAATTATCTGATTGACATTATTTTTGAGCTCAAATGACTCGACCGTACCAACCCGACCTGGTATGGATTTGGATTTGAGTTAGGTCTATCATACTCGAACCTCAAATCACTAACAAGGGATTTGAGATTAAATCTTTAATGAGTGACCTGATCTCAGGTCCTCGATGAGGGACCCGCTCTCAGGTCCATGCGGGCTCAAGTTAGCCAAAACTTGACCAGACCTAAAGAAGTGGCATCCCTAATCTTTAGCTTCATTTTGGCTACTCATAGACTACTTGTGGTGCACTCTCCTTCTCCTGTGAGTATTTCTTACTATACCTCTAGCACATTTATTTCATTCACTTTTGGAAAATTGTCAAATTTGGTTTAGGCAAAACTCCAAACTCATCTAAAAAATGTGAAAAATGGTCATTATTGTCCAATGAAGGGTGAAATTGTCATTTTTGGATAAATGGCGGATAAAATGGTCATTTATGTAAAAATAAGGGTAAAATAGTAATTCTTGCATAAATAGTAGTAAAATGGTAATTTTCCAAATGTAAGGACCTTCTTATCATTTTTGGAGAATAAGAACTAAGGATCATTTTGATAAGTTTTGGTAAACTTTATTAATTTGATATGATAAAGTACATAATATTATAAACGTAAATTGAGCGAACTGTTATGCCTTAAGAGAAAACCGTAATTATGAAAAATTGTCGGGCGATGTAAGATATACTAATATAGACCCACTCCAAGTAGTTGTCAATAGCATAATGATATATGTATATTATTTGTAGGAATATATATATACACGTACTAAATGATTGTGTATTAGTTGCATGAAGATTTGGAGTATCTTCAAGACAAACAAGTCTCGAATAACATGTGAGTGAGATTTTTGACTTCATGTTAGATTGGACTAATTTAGTTAATACTCACTATTTTATAAAATGATAATATGTATGCTTTGGAAAAACTTTTGAGAAATTCATAAAACAACTATATATAAGTTTTTATCAAAAAAATA
Organism: Trapa incisa; assembly: GCA_030064435.1. Taxonomy (NCBI): domain Eukaryota; kingdom Viridiplantae; phylum Streptophyta; class Magnoliopsida; order Myrtales; family Lythraceae; genus Trapa; species Trapa incisa. Next base: position 18,276,985 of record CM057785.1, on the reverse strand, counting down.
AAAATATCTCATACAATTTGAGAAGCAGGCTATGACCCGATAGTTTTAGAAAAGACAGATGTAAATCCGAGAGTTTGAAAATGAGTAATAATCCAACCCTTTAGAAAAAGATAGGAACGAATGGGTTAGGGCCCAACAATCATGATTATGAAAGGGCTAAGGTCTCGTATTTATGAAAGGGTTAAGACCCGTTATTTATTAAAGAGCTAAGACTTGATATTTATAAAATTGCTAAGCCCTTATGTTTATATACTAATCTAAATAAAACTTTTAGAAATAAGATAAAAGTATGTATTTTGAAAGAAGACAATAACCTGATAATAATGACATAGGAGGGAAATTGATGTAAGCAACAAGTTATTCATGTAAGCAATATTAAAATAAACAAAAATAATATTAGCAATAATATTAGCACTTATTATCAATTTGTCCTTCAATGTCATTGAGGGAAATGATGATGATAATGAGTGTCAAGTCAGTCAGTTGGTACAAATGAGTTGGTACAAATGAGAACTCCTTATTAACATTGTGTGTATAGTATATGTCAATGACTTATATTGATATTTTTACGATAGGTTCAATGATTAACTACCGTAAATAATGATTTTGAAAACCATTATGCAGTGGGTTTCGTTGACTTTTACATATAGTCTTGAAAATTAAAATAACTAGTTATTAAACTCCATATTAGCTATTTTGAGTTACGACGATATCAAAATCATGTATGGCCCAATGAACGGCCTTCCACTTATTGAGTGTTGTACACCACCTACTCTAATATATTTTTCAGAAATATACGAAGGATAGGAGTACAAGGAAGGAGTACCCTTGCAGAGACAACTATTAAATCTCGGGATTATTTCATGATACACCGTGTATTTTGAAAAATTATTTTGTAAAAGTTTAAATTCAAAGTAAATTTTGGAATTGTTGTATTAATTTGAGTCTTTTAGCCTAATAGTTCTATTTTAGTAAGATGCTCATTATTACAGCGTAAAGAGTACGTGGCGATTGTTACATCGACTCAACTTGTAAATCAGATAAAGACATGAGAATTTTAGTGACATCATATTCTAAATTTTAAAAGATGAGATTTTTTAAATTAAAATATTAGAAAATTGGAATAAATTAAGAAGAATGTTTGAATGGTCTATATAACATATAAAGTATTGTTTATAAGAAAAGTGTTAAGAGAAATACTAATAAAGTGAAAAATCTTTATACATATGACCACTAGAAAAGGAATTAGGGCATGTCATATTGGTCGGGGGAATAATCTTCTAAAGAGTTGAGTGTGGAGTTTGTAAGGTTTACAGCTCCTACTGTGGAGGGGCTTCTTGCTGAGCACCAAAGTGAATTATGTGTTGAGCAATCTCCTTGATCATAGGTGAACCTGAAACACATCAAGATCTATGAAGATGTTATAATGGTGTTGGAGATACATTCATGAATATGGGAAAAGCACCCCTAATGGAAGATAACCACAAAGTAGTCATATGGATACTCTTTATCAGAGAGAATACCCTCAACACTAGTTTGGGTCTAACACTATTTTGTTGTCCCGATTTTGTCTAAAAGATTTGAGGAAATTTGGTTATCTAAGCTTAAATGGCGAGAAAAATGGTATAAAAACTATAAATTAGCTCAAGAAAGTGAAGAGACATATGAATATTACTAACGTGTAAATAATCCAAGTGAATGAGATAGTGGAGTATCTACTCAAGGCTCAAATACTTCCGTTGATAGAAAAAATATAAGAGACACATATTCAATCACACCTTCTTGAGATTTAGGGAGAAATATTTGGATTCTCACCTTATGAATAAGAATAAACATTAATTCTTCTTATTGCAAAATGGTATGAGTACAGTAATAAAATATGAGAGTAATTTTAATGAATTTTGAATATTTACCCTAAATTTGGAAAGTATAGCAAACCCGTAAAATAACTATACATGAATTTTTGTGATAGAATGGAAATACCGAGTGATAGATATGGTTTATAGGGCATCACTAATTAACTAATTACTACGTGAAAATATAATTGAGAAATCTTTCTCCCATTTATTTTATTACGAACATGATTTTAGCCTCAATTAGTTGACATTCTCACTAACAGATAACTTTTTCCCATTTTTTTATAATATACCTTATAAGTTCAATATCCAAGATCACTATTTGATCTTGTAGGGGTATCACTCATCTCTCCAATAAAGCAAACTTAATCAAGATGTTTCCCGTTCTAAAATATATAAACCGTTTTTTGCTCTCCCCATAGAGTTTACCCAAATGTGAGAATACTTTTTCGTTTGTCTTGTCGCTCCTTCCAATGCCCCTTCCAACTCCTTAAGACTGCTCTGTCAATTCCCATAAGCTATATCTATGCTTTATCTGTATTCGGTACTGGGATTTTATATTATTGTTACCTGTAACTCCATTTTCACCATCAATTGCAGGCTTTAAAATTTTTATTCAAATTGCTTATCGAACCCTTCCTGCAATCCATTGTTAGCCTTGTGTGAGTGTCCTTCACTATCTGCGGATGGCTTAAGCCTCTGCTCGTTCTTAAAATCCGGATATAGAATGGACACCCTGTACACCAAGATCTTCGTTCTTGACCAAGAGCTACACCTTGGAGTTTGCGAGTGTAGCAAGTCGTTCTTTTGTCAACTGCCACATCCCCTCATTGGCATTTGAGGGTTGAGCCCCCTCGTCTCGTAGTTGGTCTTGAGGTGTATGTTTTCACGGCAGTGTAGAGTCTTAGAGGGACTAACGTAGCGTCACTTTGATTTCAGTGGCTCTATTTTGTAAGGAGAGCTACCTTCTTATATTGATGGATTGTCCACCCTTATATTAATGAATCGCTGCATTATATGAGGTTTTTAGAGTGTTAAGTGACACTAGTTAAACGATTAAGCAACTCCTATGCAGATGCATTAGCATGTTTTTACAGGAAGAATCAGGTTTCAAGTGGTTTGAATACTGTTGTACTCGATAATGTTAGATCTATTATTGAGAATGAGAGAATTATCTCATTTTTATCTTCTTATTGTATGGATATTGTATCTCATTTGATAAATTAATGAAATAGTATTTTATTGAGCAAAAAAAAAGCTACCTCCGGTGAACACCTGCGGATTAGCTAACTGATATAATTGTTTTTGCAGGTAGTCGAGGGTAGTTCACTAATAAGTATTGCACACAAATGGAATCAACAGAACCAAAGTGTCGCCTAGTGGGACAACGAATTTCCGACCAGGTAACCACTCTAGACATTGCTGCACCAAACCCCACTAGAAGTGTTCGCTTGATTGGTCGAGTGATTTCATTGAGAAAGATCAGCTATGGAGCGATCAAAGGCATACTTAAATGGGCATGAAAAGATATTGGCAAAGTGAGAATAGATTATGTGGCAACCAATACATTCTCATTTGAAATTCAGAGTAAACAAAAAGATCAAATATTAGTGGAAGGCAGTCCTTGGTAAATTAAAAGGTAAAACATGTTCCTAAAGGAATGAGATGAAGATAAGGATCTGGACCAACTTGATATTAAACATTTCCCTATATGGATGCAAGTTCATGGTCTAGCTCGACTATATCTTATGGAGAGCAATGGGTGGAAACTTGGAAGGAAAGTTGGAGATGTGATACATGTAGATGATCCTCGATCACCTATGAGGCGGAGGAACTTCCTAAGACTGCAAGTACTATTGGTAGTGGATGAACAACTTACACCTGAAACTTGGAGCTTAAACGCAAGGGAAGAGGAAATTTGGCTCACTTTCAAGTATGAAAGACTAGCTAATTTCTGCTACGGGAAACTAGCTCACACCTTTCATAATTGCCACCTTTCATAATTGCAGCAAGCCAGTCCCAACTAAACAAATATTTGGACCATGGACAAGAGCATATGCCGGGAAGACCACAGTGCAGTGATAAACTCTACCCAAACCTCTCAGCCAAATGTCTCAAATGTTTAACATGATAAATGCAGGGAAACACTCATGCCCTCCAGGTCAACCACCATTAGGGATGACACTTAGGAAAAGCCACCAGTTCCGATTCAATCAGTAGTGGATAATCTCAAATTTGGGCCAGAGATATTATCAAATGACACCATCATAGAGGACTGGAAAGAACATGATAAAATTAAGGGAAATGACATAAAATCCTGTAATATTCAACAAGTCTACCTTCATAGGAAGGTTGGGCTCACAAAATAGTGTTTACCCCACACAAATTCCCAACATGCCACCCAAAGGAAAGGATGTAGTAAGAATTCAGAATCATTGGTAAATGTTGAACGCCACAAAGTTGGAGCACATCCACAGCCACCAGGGATCTTAGCATGTTAGGATAACCCCAAGGTATACATTCAGGTTACTTGCAAGGATATAAAGGAGAGGAAATTCATGCAAGGATCATACCCCAAAAAAGGGATATAACCTATGTAATAATACTTCATCGCATTATTATAGGAAGATCTCAAGTGCTCCGAAAGACTCTCACGTGAAAAAAATGGAGATCTCAAAAGAACTACCAAAATCAGCTCTTGTAGTTGATGAGGGTGCAATTCGATACTTACAGGAATCTCCGGGCAGTGACGGCTGGCCTACAAAAGCTGCACGGACCCCATGAAGCTGATCTCTTGGAATTGTCAAGGTATAGGCTCCCCCTTGACAATTCGCCACTTAAAGGACCTCATCAGGAAGCATCAACCAGAGTTGGTTTTTCTGATTGAAACAAAAAACCAAAGAAGTAAGATAACAAGAGTGCGACAATAGTGTAGATTTTTTAATGAAGTTATCGTGGATCCGAAAGGTATCAGTGAAGGTTTAACTTTATGGTGGAATCATCAGTAGGTTGAGATAATTGAGACTCTCAATCATAGGAATGAATCTAGGATATGGTCCACACGTCACAAATGTTGGGTCCATGTAACTTGGCTATAGAGTCATTGTGATGAGCGTGAATGCAAGCGACAATGGGAAGAATTATAATGGGCGGGCTCAGAATTACAGGACCATTGGATGGTCATAGGGGACTTTAATTCAATTCTTTTACAAAGTGAAAAGCAAGGTGGTTGCCCTAAGGAACATAGTAATATATAGAGCTTTCAAAGGTTTCTAAATAGAACTCATCTGCAAGATATTGGTTATAGTGGACAAATGGGTACTTGAACGAATAAACGAGAAAGCCCACATAATGTCATTGAACGCTTAGACCGAGCACTATGCTTGAGCAGCTGGCGAAGTGTAAACCCCGCCCTTTTGAGCTAAGGAAAAACTGGGAAAAGAACCGGTCAAACCAAATGAGAAAATCGAACTAGTTCACAAACCCAATCATTTGTAAATGGGCAATTTGGGAATTTACAACTCCCAGGTGATTCAAAGAGTTTATAATACTATGGAAAAGAACCTTAGGATGAATTGGAAGAGAAAAACTAGATTGGTTTAGATGAACTTGATCCAACTAGATTGAACCGGTTTATGAACCGAATCAGTTCATGAACTGGAACCGATAGAGATGGGAAAATCAAAGAAATTCAACTCCCTTGTGCTCCTAATAAATTCATAAACCTTGGAAAGGAATCTTAAAACAAAGTGGGAGAGAAAAATCAGGCCATTTCGGGTGAACTGGAACCGAATCGGATTAAACCGGTTTATGAACCGGAATCGATAAAGAGATGGTAAACTAGGAATTTTATGTACCCTAATTGACCTAAGGAATCACAAAAGTCATGGAAATTGACTTGTGAAGGAATTGGAGATGAAAACCAAACCGGTTCAGGTGAACCGGATCCAAACCAGTTTGGACCGGTTTGAATCACTATTGAACTGGATTCTAAATTCATTTTTCTAGGTGGCTTAAAATTTTCAAATTTGAGATTTAAGACCACTATTGGATAGAAAATGAATTTAGATAAATTTAGAAATTTTTAGATATGAAAAACTCAGTCGAATGGGGGGTGAACCGACCGGTTTAAGCTTTGAACCCAGTTTGGACCAGTTCGGTCCGGTTCAGAATAGTGTTATCTTCTTCATCAAGATGACAACACTATTCACTCGTTGAGAAATCAAAGCAGCGCCGGAGAACAAGAAATGTTTCCTTTTAGTACATTTCAAGCCATCAATAGCTGTCATAAAGGTGCCAAACAGACGGCCAACAGGTCCCCGAGCTTCCTATATAAAGAGACCCTCCACATTCATCATCTCTACACCTGAAAACTGCATTCTCTCTTAACTACTCCATTTTTCGGTAAATCTCAAACTAGAGCTCTAACATGGGCACTTTTCTAAGCCAAACAAGGTGAGGTCAAGTTCTTTAGAACCGAAGAGAAGTCAGCTACACGCTTGTAGTCTCCGTTTGCTCCGAGGGTCGCCGGAGAAACGCCGACGTAATGGAATAGTGAAGCAGCTCCGACGGACCGAAGCTGCCCTATTTCGGCCGAGTTGAAATTGGCCATTTCGAGCCCTCCTCAGGCCAAACCAAGCCCTCCCAACACTTTTTTAGCCCTCCCAACACTTTTTTAGCCCTCCCATAGCTGAATTAGGACTGAAAGGTAAGCCGATTGGGCTCCCCTTGCAATTTTCGGCCAGTGCTAGAGAGAGAACCGACAGAATTTAAATGATGCAATTCTAACTCGAGTCGACATCAATTGATGCGATTCTTGATTCTAGGATGAACCTCAGGATGAGAGCTATCTGCCCAGATTGAAAGCTCGAACCATCGTGCCCTCACCGATGAGTAATCGAAGCTTTTTCTCTTTATAGTTTGTTTTCTAGCGAAGCTCCGTTTAAGCTCGTTCCAACGTTAAAACTCGCGATTCAAAGTTCTATGTAATCATATGAACATGTAGAAACTCAATTTAAACATCAATTTCAATAATTAGAGGTGTTTGATTGATCAATTTGATGAAATCAAATTCAACTGTGTTAAAAAGTTGGAATTGGGGGAAACATAGGGGAAATTGGGGATTTTCAAAAATTCGAGGGACCAAAATGCAATTTCCTAAAATTGAGGGTCAATTGAGCATGATAAAAATGTTAGAGAGCCAATTGAGAAATTTTAGAATTTTTGGAGTAAAATTTACCATTTATGTAAAGGAAGGGCAAAATGGTAATTTTGGAAAAGTTGGGGAACCAAATTAGAAATTTGGGAAATTAAACCCCTTTTTGTGAAATGGAATAAATTGAGGTCCCTTGATAAATTTTAAAAGTTTTGAAACTCAATTTGAGGAAAAACTGGTATTATGGACTTAAAGTTTATGGGAAATAACTTTAGGGACCTAATTGTAAATAAATGATAGTTTGACTTTTTCATTCATTTGGAATGAATGAAGGCTATTTGGTCGAAGGATAATGAACCGAGATGTTCATACCGCATAGGAACACGAAGTACTAGGAACGCCAGCAAGGACAAGCTCGCGTGAATAAAAAGAATCGGTCTAGTGGAATTCACGACATTAACAGGTGAGTGGGTTTACTAACGTCATACCTGGTTGGGATGATGAGCACAACTTTAAGTTAAAAACCACTTACCAGTTGTGAGTGAGATTTTATATCATACCCGGTTGGGGATGATAAGCACATAGAAATAAAAACCCACTGCTATGTGGTATTTTAAGCATCACAACTTAGAGTAGTGATGTGAAAACCATGCGGAAAATTTACTTACTGGTTGTAAGTAGATCATACACAGTTGGTATGATGAAACTTCCTCGAAGGAAGTTGAAAACTCGTTCATCGATTATGAATGGATATGTCCTTATACTCGGGCGGTATAATGGATAGTGAAAACTTATTTTGTCGGAAGTGCTCTCCCCTAACTGTGTGCCAATGCTTAAAAAAATTTGGAAGACCTTCTTGATGGGAGCTCGAATAGCTAGTCGGGGGCCTCGGTTTTGGAATTACTCTTTACGATCTATAATAAGGGGAAACCCTTTAATAAACCGGGAGAGTGGAGGGTTGATCACGGGGATCTGACCAAATCGGGTCGAAGCGTGACACGAAGCTTGTTCCCCGCTATGAGAGTTCATCATGGGGATTGGATTGGTTTGTACCATGTCCCCTTAGTAGTGGACTGCACAAGGAGCATACAACACAAGTTGAAAGGCTTCCATTTTGAAGATAAATGGTTAATGAACCCTGACTGTTGAATTGTTATTGAGTCAGCTTGGGGATCTATGCCTTTGAATACCCTCATTTCGATATGTTTTCAGCTTGGTCACAATGCCAAACACCTCCAAAATTGGAGTCGAGATAATTGTAATCATGCAAGAAAGGAGACGACTATAGGAGGAACTAGCCAAAGTGAATCCTACATCACTTGGGGCAATGGCATAAGATCTAGGCTGATATTTAAGCTTGATCAAGCTTGGAAGGAGAAGGAACTATACTCGAGCCAAAGGTTGAGGATTAAATGGCTACATGAGAGAGATAGAAACACAAAGTTCTTCCATCAAAGCACCATGATCCGACGAAACTGTAATGTCATTCTTGCAGTGAGGGGCACATATGACAGTTGGTTCATAGAACAAGACCAAATTATAAAGAGCTTCCACGACTACTATAAGAATATGTTTACACGGGGACAATGTGATGGAATTGAACATAACCTAACTGTTGTGGAGGGAGCTATCTCTAAAAATGACAATAGCATGCTGATCAGCCCAGTCACAAGAGAGGAAGTGGAAAGAACAACCTTCTAGTTGGGGGAGGGGGGAATAAAGCAGCAGGTCCAGACGGGTTTAATGGTCGGTATTTTCAATCTTGTTGGGGGTAATAAAGACTAATATTTTTTCAGTTGTGTGTGATTTTTTCTTAACAGGACATCCCCCTCGGCTACTCAATGAGACATATATTATACCAAAGGTAGCTAATCCAGAGGAAATGTCCCATTTTCAATTTAGCATTGCTAATGAAGAACGTATGGAGGATCTATAATCAGCTTGATACTCTTCTCTCTCAGCTACTCAAAGGTAAGTATTATAGGCATAATGACATTTTCTCAATTGGTCTGGGTAATCGTCCCTCCTGGTTGTGGAGGAGTTTATATACAGGTAAAGAACAACTACGTGAAGGGCTACATTGGCAAATAGGTAATGGGAACCAAGCTCGTGTTTGGAAGGACAACTGGATCCATGCCCTCCCCAATGGACATTTGCAGCATCAAACAAATGACGAGTAAGCCAACCAAATCTCAGTAAGTACCCTCATTGATAGAAGTACAAGTACATGGCGATTAGACAGTATCAAACGATACCTTGTCCCAGGGGAAAAGGAAGCAATCATGACTATCCCTCTCATTTCTCCTACTTGGGAAGATAAGTTGATATGGTCTTGGGAATGGACTGGTAAGGTTACGGTAAGATTTGCCTATACTTTCATTTTAGATCGGAAACATGGTGAGTTCATATCAGTTACTTACTCCTCCTTAGTTATAAGCAAAAAAATGTGGACAACACTTTGGCATATTGATTGCATTCCAAATATTAGGAACTTTCTCTAGAGAGTAATGTCGAATGCTTTGCCTGTTCATGACAACTTATTTTTGAGAAAATTCATATCTTCTAATGCATGTCCCATATGTGGTGAAGTCGAAACCATACATCATTTACTAGTTAAATGTGCATGGACTAGATTAGTGTGATTTTCAATGTGTGCGGGTAAGAATTGAAGATTTACTAATTTGTTCCTAATTGAATGGATTGAATCTTGGTTATGTAATTTAAAAAAGGGAAAACAAGAGAGGGAAGCAATGAAATGCAAATTTACCACAATGTGTTGGGCGATATAGAAAGAACGGAATAGAACTCTATTCCTAGGATGCCCGCCACAAGTTGAGGAACTGATCGGTAACATCATGGGTTCAATTGGAGAATATGCGTACGTCAATAATGATCAAATTAACACTAGAAAGAGTCAAATCTACCTACAGATACTGAAGGAGTATGGAAGCGGCCACCAAGTGACACTGTGAAGATTAATGTGGATAGTTAATTTGATCCATTGACAAGAAATGCAGGTACAAGAATTATAATAAGGAATGAACAGTGCTCTCTACTGCGGGCTAGTGGCTCCCGATTTTATTGCACACATGCATTGGAAGCCAAGTCACAAGCTTTATTGGAAGGACTGAAACTTGCGTAAGAATAATGATGACCCAAAATCATACTTGAATTTGACTCTCGTATATTATGTGCTATAATTCAGAAGCAATAACTAAAAGTTTTATGAATTATCCGCTATTATATTGAGGAATCACTGTATTAAATAAGATTTTTAGAGTGTTAAATAATATTAATTAAACAATTAATTAACTCATGTTTAGATGTATTAACATATTTTTACAATAAGAATTGGGGCTATCAAATGGTTTGAATTATATGATAATGTTAGATTTATTATTAAGAATTAGAGAATTATTTTATTTTTATAATTTTATTATGCATATAATATATGTGATTTGATAAATTAATAAAATAGTATTTTATTGAGAAAAAAAATCAAGATGTTTGGTAGCTTGTACAACATCTTCAATTGTAGATTTTTGTAAGTTAGTCTTTGCCATTTTATACATCAATCAACAGTGGTATATAAACACACAAAGCATGAATGTAATGGGTGTTCTGAAATTCTCTACAATACCTGTGCTACCTTGCTCGTTTTTCTTACCGTGCCAATGCCTATATACTTGAACTATGTAGAAGAGATGCAAAGGATAAAAGTGCTAATAATGTTTTAGAATGCAAATCCACAGTAATGTAGCCTATGAAACCCTGTGTTGTAGCTACAGCCTGGTCTCCCTTAAAAGACGGCGGCATGTGAGTTGTTTTTTAACATCAATTCAACTAGTTTCGAATCTGGGCTTCTCTGAATGTTAATAGGGAATCTTTTTCACTTCCATCTGCCAATTTCCAAGTTCCCGGAGCTGTAAAATTATCTCCTTTACCTCGAAGGTAAGAAAGAGCTCAGAAGATCCCACTGAGAGTGCCAGCAAATCAGACACAGGCTCATCTTTTCCTCTCCCCTCAAATCTTCATTGAGCATCTCCTTTATCTGTCCCTTGTGGGACAGTGTCCATCATTATCTGGGAAATCTTTGCCTTTTCACTTTTCTGGAGTTTATATACCGAGAGAAGGGCACTCTTCTTCTTCAGAGTTAAAACATCTCTCTGGGTGTGGTTCTTGCAATATTTATCCTCCTCTCCATCTGCTTCAGTTCCTTTTTTGAGGATACGAGCTTTCTTGGGTTTCAGCTCTAGCCGAAGACTCGAAACAGCAGTACGTGAACCCTCTGATCTTTTGTGATCCTGATTGTTCTCTACTGCTTTGTCTCCTAAAGTTCAACTCTTTTATTAGGTTTTTCGAAATTTTGATGCTGTTCTGATGATAGATATTATCTTTTAGATCTTCCCTTGTGTTGAAGCAATAATCCTTTTAGCTTGGAGCTAGCTATAGGGGCCCCTTATAGAGAGTAAGAAACACATCAGCTGCTTCAAAATAACTTTGTTGGTACGTGGAGAACTCATTCAGAGATGACAGATGTTGCATGGAAGTTTGAAAACATGTTCTCCTTGCAGGAAGCGCTTTGGTCCTTTCCTCTGGGCAATTGTTCCCTCAGCATCTATCTTTTCACCAACTATTTTATCATGGCCGGAGTTCCTGGAAACCGCGAAGCTTGCTATAGCTTTTTCAGTTTTGTGCCAGGAAAACAGAGCCATTTGTCTGATGAGAGAGAGCTTGAGCTTAGGCTTGGTCCACCAGGTGGTGAAGAGGAGACTATTGTCTCTTCTTCCTACCTCTCTCGGATGGCATCTGTTGGGAAGGACACCATGAATGACACAAACAACCTGAACAGCAGCCAGAATTTCGCAGTAGCCAGGTCAGCTCTGAATGCATCGACCCCTAAAGGATCTCAGAAGAGGTAAGTGACTTCAGCCAAAGGGTAGAATTCATGATCAGTTTGTAACAAAAATATTCACTCATGTCATGTCCTCGTGTTCTTGATGGCCCTGAAACAGAACTGCTGCTCCAATTGTTGGGTGGCCTCCAATTCGATCATCGAGGAGGAATCTTTCCGGCTCCAGCTCTTTAAAGCAGCCTCCTACATCTCAAGATACAGTCTCACACAAATTCTCCATGGAAAAACCAGCAGATGATCATGGGAAGAGCTTGTTCGTGAAGATCAATATGGATGGTGTCCCCATCGGGCGAAAAGTCGACCTTAAAGCATGTGACAGCTATGAGAAACTAGCCTCGTCTGTCGATCAGCTCTTTAGGGGCCTTCTTGCAGGTCAGTGAACATTTCCAGTCCTGTAATCTACTTGAAAGTGCACTAACCAAACAGGAAAAAAAAAGTAAGAAGAATTGTAGAGTTGAGTTGTTCATTATACTCTCTTTACCTTCTTAGCCCAACGAGATACATCCTGTGATGGAATCGAGATCAAGCAAGAGGATGAGAAGCCGATCTCAGGCTTATTGGATGGGAAAGGAGAATACACCCTTGTTTATGAGGATAATGAAGGAGACAGGATCCTTGTTGGGGATGTCCCTTGGGAGTAAGCATCTCTGAGGCTGAACTGAGCTTCTTGAAATTCTCTAATTTAGTATCCATTGTCTCAAGTTGAATGCTTTTATGTCCTGCAGCATATTTGTGTCCACTGTGAAGAGGCTTCGTGTACTGAAGAGCGAAGAGCTCTCTGCTGTAAACAGTGAGCCCATCTTTCATAGAAGTATGTTACAAACTTAATGTGAGTGTTGGAAAGTAATTCATCACTGGACACAACACTCTTGGCTTCCATCCTACTTTGTGGAACCAGGCAAGATAAGAGATGAATGGAAGCCAGACCCCCCTCTCAATATGAAGCACTTGAAGACCTGTTTCCATCAGAATAATACTACTCCTGCAGCTGAGCTAGAGCTTATGACTGCGGAAGACTTCCAAATTATAGCTTGTGTCAATAATGAAGATTGTATTGTATTTCTTCTTGGGTTCTGTAAGATAGAAGAGGTGGGCAATGAATGGGTTTTCATGCTCATGCTTCCTAATAATGTTTTATTGTATATGTCATCTGCAGTTTCTGTATCCAATGAAGGAAGACTCCCTGGTCTGCAAAATATAATCACAGTTCCTTTACAATAATTAGCCATTTCCCTTTTTAAGACATGTTAAAATATATAAAAAATCTAGCTTATGATTTGTAAGAAAATTACTTAACTAGTAATACGTTTTATCATCAATACATGCTTAATCACACACATGATAAGTGTATTTATATTACATGACCAATTATCGGATTAAGCTTTAAATAGAAATCAGTCTCACATCTTATGTACTCATAATAATTGATAACACGTGATATCACACCATGTTTAGAAACTTGGTCGGTTCTGATTAAACAAAATATTAAAGAAAATTACTGAGTTTATAGTTCATTGTCTCCCATTGTCCAAGACTTGAGAATAAAAAAAAAGCATCACCAACATGTACTAAAGAGAACTATGGAGAAGAAATGCGAAAAATAAAAGTGAAATATTCAAAAAACCACAGTAAAGGTAGATAATTACCAGGCGGATTCGATTTAAGCCTCTTCTTTCTCCTGTCCCATTAGAGACCCACAACCTGCCTTGGTGATCAGGAGAAAAGGAGATACCTTATATTATAAAGAGCTGAGCTTGCATAAAAAACTGACCTTAATGGAAAACTTAACCAGCATTAAATAGAAAGAGTTCATTATGGACAGCTGACCTATATGTGATACAGTTTGATGCATATTCATGAGCTGAGGGGTAAAATCATCCGTGGTGGAAATACCAGAAATTCAAGACTGACTAGAATTTCCCTTCAAAATTCAAGAGCTCACAATGAGATTCTTATGTCTAAGCATGATGCATAATCCCAGGGTTGACTCCTGAGACCGTAATCTCAGCGCCCGCACCCTCGTCCACGACCACGACCACGTCCCAGTCAGGCCTCCCTGAAACTCATAGAATGCAGAACCATACATCAGCAGCTTCAAGTTTCAAGTTTCAAGTTGCAGCTAATTTTGGGAAAAGAAAAGGGGAGATCACTTAAATTTTTTATCTGCAAAAGATATTTGATTCAAAGCTACAGCAAGATTAAAAAGGGGGCGTTCGCTTAAAATTAATAAGAGTTTAAAACAGGACTTCTTTTGTACCAGCAGTGGGCTTCTTGGGTTTGATCTTTGGTGTCTCTTCCACAAGCAAAGTGGTCGAGGGTTACCAGATTCTTTCCGTCGAGAATAAGTTTTACAGTCTTCAGATGTGTGTTCATGCTGATATCTACTCCTCCAGACACATGCACAAAATCAAACATGTAAGAACAATTAAAGTCCATCCAAGGGTCTACTGCAAGGCCCATCTAATAACCTCACATGGACAGGCACAAATTCCAGGATGCATTATGGGATTTACTGGCTTGGTTTCCAAACATACAATGGTTTCATAAGGAGCAAAGACATACGAGATAGAATAAAATTGCACTTATGCCAGTCATATTATCTATGTAAAGATCACACCGTCACTATCATTTGACCCATGTTCATGATCAGGATAACTCGTTTGGTAGAATAGAAAAATAATGTTTCAGGAAATCCTGTTACACTGGTTCTACTGGCAAGTACATATTATTCCTGGTCTAGAAGAATAATGTAAGCATGAGAAACAAAGAAGCTTCTCAGGTCCTGCAGAATGTTATCTGAACCGTAAGTCAGCAACAGGTGATTGTGCAAAAAAAAAAGGCAACAGGTGGGCATTCCCAAGTTCAAGCAAACAACCTCTACTGTGCACACTAGAAACCATTCTTGGAATGGAAGGGCATTTCCATCAATACAAATGCATCATCAAGTTGTTAAAATAACAAGCTTCGATTCCCCAATGCAACAATGGAGGAAATTTCACAAAAATGGGAGGGAGATCTTAGGAATTCGATCGGCTGCAAAACGTGAAGCTCTTACGATTAACTGTCTGGCCATGCCATGCCATGCCACAGCACAAGAGGGGGAAATGGTATAACGAGAAAGGGAAACAGAGCTAAAGAGAGATGGGGAACCAGTGATGGTGCCGTGAAGGACGGTCCCGTTCTTGAGCTCGATGGAGACAGTCTCGTTGTTCAGCTTCATCAAGAACCTGCGCGATGGAAAAACAGAGAACACAAGACGATTCAGCGGAGAGACAACGCGGATTTCTCTCCAGAGCAATGTCGGAAGAGACAGAGTAAAACCTGACGACGGCGACGTCAAGGAAGGAATCAAAGCAGGAGGCAGGAGGCCTCGAAGACTGAGCACGGCCGAGCCGACGACGGCTAGGGCCCGGAGGATTCAACTTAAAAACGGAGAAACTCTAAATTGTATAGCGAATCTTTACATAGTTTTCCATTCAGCCATGAATTACTCAAAAGGAAGCCAAGGAAGGAAGAGGAAGATGCCATGCCATCAACCATGAAAGCATTAGAGCAGGGACAATGAATAATATCCTTATAATTTGCAGTGTTTCACATAAATGAAGAATGATATATGAAAAAAGTTGCAAAGGCAAAATTCATACGACTGACTGACTACAAGCGGCGGGCAATAGCAATCCTTGCTCGCATCGGTTATTGTTCTGCAGCTCCATCTTCCCTGAAAATGTCCAGTTTCAAAAAGAATATGAAGCTAAAACACAACGATAATTAATATATGATTTTTGAGTGAGATGGGCATGGGCGTCGTTTATAGGCCTTGATCAAAGAGGTAATCGCCCAGCCTCTCGACAATCATGTTGCACTGTCCAGGGGTCAAAGGCTCCTCGTATATGCCAAAGATAAGGGCTTGGTTGGTTTTCTTCACGGTGATGCCACCGGAGCCCTGCAGAAATAAACCACGCTCAGAAGCTCCAGCTTACTGGTTTGCGAAGCTGGCTATACAATCAGCTCTTTTTAGTATAACATACTTTATCAGCAGGGGAACAAGCGACAGTCAAAACAATAACACGAAGCTGCACAATTTCTGTGAATTGGATGGTAGTATTATTCTGTCAGGATTTTGATGCCTTCCATCATCAAATCTTCAAAGTTGAATTAGATTAGAGGCCTCGAGGAAGCATGAGATAGATGCGGAAGCAATTAATGAAGATGCATGATTACAAATTTTGATGTGAGGCACATACGCACACATTCATGAAAAGCTCCCGGAACAACAGTAGTATCAACAAGAACCAAATGCTGCATGAAACACTCGAGCACAGAACAAGTAAGAAGCGTATACCTTCTTTCCACGAACAACAGCCCCTGGCTCTCCTTGGATTACCATGTACTTGACACCCCCAAGATGCAGACCAGTAGGGGCCAGTGAGCCGGGTTCATCAAAGTCTTTCATAATTGCAGTAATCTCATCTGGTTTAAACTGCGCGAGAACAGAAGAGTATATGCAGTTAATCGGTGGAACTGCTTAAGATAATGATAGAAAATTTATATTCAGAGAGCTGACTTCTACATCTAAACTTGCCAATGTTAAGAACACAACTAGCCAAATTCTGAAATGAAGTAAGAACCAGTTAATTCTTAATCCCTGGTCCTGAAAGCTCCATATGATGCTAAAAGCTTTTAGAAACATTCACCAGATATTGTCATAATCTACTTAAAGTTCTATTCATGAATGGCCACCATCATTGAAGTTAACTCAATGCACTTGCTTTTCAGCCAAAAGGGCTGAGTTTAAGTTAAATCACCGCGTAGTAACCCTGGTGTATAATTTTTCAGGCAGGAGAATCATTAAAGAAATCTATCTTTTTTAACATGCTTCAGAATTCTGTAAGTATCACCATAATAATTCATCAAATATTTCAAACAGGGTACAATAAATTGTCCAAAATACATTTCAAAGCAGAATCAGAAAATTTTAGTTGACACAGTTAAAAGAGATGCAAGAAAAATGGATGGCCAAATCACACACAGGCTGCAAAACTCTTAAAAAATGTTGCAAATGATATATTTTTAATTGTTAATGGTGCAATTCTTTTTACAAAAAATTTATAATAGTATATTTATTTTAATTTATTACTTAATACTATAATTCTTTCAATAATGTACTTATTTATTTTATTAAAGGTACAATTTACATTTTTAAAATGATGCAACACTTCACAAAATATTTTCACTCATTGTATTTATTTCCAACTATATAATATAATATGACCATTTATTTGAAAAACTATGACTGAAGTTTCCAACCAATAACTTTCTCTATAATTTTAAATAGTAAATAATGTAATCAACCATATGCTTGATGATAATAATTTTTTACTATCATCCATTTTTAAAATATAAAATACATAATAAAAAATAATTATATCATTAATTTATTTAAGAAAAATAATGTATTGCTTTAAAATAAAATTAATATAATGATGCATTTTATAAAAGAAATGTATTATAAAAAATATTCTTATAAAACAATTGTATTAATTATATAATAAATATACCACCAAATAAATATATAATAAATAAAACGAAATATATCACATCTTATAATATTTAATAAAAGTTTTCCAAACAACAAATTGAAGGATGGGAGTTAGTCTAAAAAACAATGAATGAAGAAAAAATTGGGATAGGAAGAAATCTTCTCGAGAATTATTCAAATAAATGCATACGTCCTTATCTAAAGTTAATAATAAATGCACATATCAAACGGAAATCTCAATTTTTATTATAAAAAGAAATTAAAAAGAATGGATTTTATAATATCTAATTAAGTTCGTCTCCCCAAAAGAAAACAATTTTCTATTTTACTTTTTCTTCAAAATACAGGTCTGAATTTGATAAAAAACCGGGTTTGTCACAGAAAATGAGGTAGGATAATATATATATATATATATGCATTTTCTGGCAATATTTAAAACTTAATGCATGTCCTCCGATGAGCTGTTGATCTATATTTTAATACATGGCATCATTAATGTATAGAGAAATGTCATTTCGAAAACATTTTCAATAGTACTGCTTGATCGATCAGAGACCGAATTTGTCAATCTCCCGTATCACTGAGAATCGTGTTATAAAGGAAAAAAGGTAATCAATAACTCTGACGACCACTTGAATCCATCAATCGGCACTCACCAGAGGGGTCTCAGGCATATGGATTCCATCACATTCCACAGTCAGGCAGGAAGAACCTTCATCGCGCATAAAATACTGAACAATCAAAAGAAAAAAAACACAGAGAGCGAGAGAACGAATTACCTGTGGGAAATTGGAACTCTGCGCCCAGACGCTGCCGTCCTGACCGATAATAGCCGCAGAAGCAAGGCGATGGCCTTCAATGTCGCACATCAGGTGCTCGTCCACGTACGTTTGCCACGACATCTTTCCGATCCTCCCCCAACGTTCCTTCGATTCTTCCTCCTCGTCTGCCGCTCGATCCCTCCCTCCCTTTTTTCTTTTCTTGTTTTCTTCCCTTGCCTCCCGTGATTCGATTTTCTCTGCTTGAGATGAATGACGTGTTATATAGTGTTGGATGCAGAAACCCCTGAGACGCGGTAAACGTGCACCGTCCAGGACTAATTACCTAAAATTTGCCTTTTGGTCCCTGTAGTCGTTTTATATCACCAAATCACCCATTATGATTCAATCTCTCCCATTTCCTCCTTGTATTATACGCCTTCTTCCCAACAACCACCAAAAATTATACGTAACCTTCCCCATGGACATAACCTTGATGGGCCCAAAAGAGGGCCTCAAAGACCCATAAACCCATAAAGGCCCAAGTAGGCAACATGCAAGAAAGCCGATGCCACTCACTTGGCCTCGCCTCCAACCAATCAACTAAAAGATTTAGAGGTAGGAATTCATCACTTAAATAAATTTTATATAGATATGATTATAAAATTATATTAATTTAAAATATTATCGTCCAGTGTTTGTGTTTTCAAGACCCATGGACTCTAGATGAGTGGAATCCAAGGGAAGGATCCATGGTGACCATGTTCTCCATGGAGATTGCTAAAGGGATGGAATGGCGATGGACCTGCCACTTGTTCGACTGGTTTACACTACAAAACATGTCGTAAAAGAACACAAGATGCACTAGAATCTCATCGGCATCCTTCCCAACATTGGGGTAGGATGCAACAACATAAGGGACTACACGTTGTGGCTGAGCTTTTATATGCTAGATCCATGACATGGACGAAACTGATGGATACATAGGTTTATGAATCAACTAAAGCGAGAAAGTCAATAGGGAAAACTGGATTAGGCGATGTAGAACATGGGGTTGGGGAGCTTGAAGGTTCGACTGCCGACATTGTCACCTAAGATGTCGCTCCACTGGTCTCCCATGTTGCCGAGGATCCGGTAACCTGCCTTCACGAGGTTCGTCCTCTCCCTCGACTTGTACTCCATCGCGTGCAGGCCCTCCGCCTTCTCCTCGGCATTCCTACGGCAGTTAGCCAAGCAAATTTAAGCTCCAACTTGTAGTTTGACGTTTAAAGGGTAATGAGATTATAGTGTAAGCTTACTTTAGGATGAGCTTTTCCCACTTAGTGTAGCCAGCGTTGTGCATGTTCTCAACGGTAATGGCCCTGAGGCTCTCCGTCTTGCCGGAGATAAAAACGATCTTAAAGCCCAACCTTAACAGCCTCTTGTAGAGCCAGAGAGTTGCAGGCAGCGCCGGTGCCTTCCCTAGCTTTTCCCACTCTGTAAATGTCGTCTCGTTGTACGGCTTGGCCCTGAAAGACATGAGTTCGTGTCATCCATGGGTAGCTAGAATATGCTTAAAAAATTAAATTATTATTAAAATAATAATTAAACTGATAAACTACTAGAAAATAGTTTGACCCGAATGCGTTGTCAGGCTGAGCATAGTAGGGGAGGTTAGAGAGGGAAGTCTCGTCGATGTCGAAGACCCAGACATCCTTGCCGTCCTTGCCCAGCGTCAGGTTCTTGGCGTATACGTAGGCGCTGCCGGAGACTAATTTGCTGTCAATCCTGTACTGCAGCCCCAGCATGTAGTTCCCGACGTAGTTCTCGCACTCCTTTGGGACCACGGTCCAGTGCTGGATGTTATCGGCCTCGACGGCCAGCCGCCAGCTGAGGCAGTTGAGGCCCGGGATATTCCGGCCGGCTGATGACCCGAGCTGCGGCCGGAGCGGGTGGATATGGCCCGGGATAGCTCCGGCGGTGGCAGCGTTGGATGCTGCCGCCAGAGCGAGGGCAAGGGACAGGAATAGCAGCTTTGATGTCTCCATATTTTTTTATCAGAGGTTTCTGATTGATGGGTTCGGGTCACTGGGTGCCATGGACGGAGGCGGGGGAGCTCCTTTTTGTACATGATGTTCTCACAAAATGGCCTCCATGTTCATTGAAACTACGAAAATACCTCTGAGACAATCATTAAAGAAAATAATATTTATAAGATTAAAATAAAATGAAATAAATAGTATTTGGAGAAAAAACGTGGTTGGTTGAATAATAGGGAAGGATAATAGGAAAATAATTTAAAGAAAATATGTCGTAAAAATTTTATTAAAAAATTGAACAAATAATTAATAAAATATAAAAATATTTTGAGTATAAAGGCGAGTAAACGAATTTAACCTCTAAATTATAATTTTTAATTAAATATACATTTAAAATCTTATCTTATCATACTATACTTTAATATTATGTACTATTGGTAATCGAATATTTGAATTATTATATATACTAATATAAAAATTACATAAATTCCAATGATGATATGTACTAATATAAAAAAAATTGGATTAGTATTAATAAATTATTTAAACCATCACCTATTATCAATAATTTTACACTAATTAATTTACATGGAAAATGAGACACTTACGAAGAGAATACCTACATCCACATTGCCACATTCTTCGTAATTATTATCAGATCTATATTATATAATAATTTAATAGTTATTAATATATTAATAATTGTACTATATTTAAATACAATATTATTATTGTACTAAAATAAATTGAAAATATTTTATATTTTATATTTTATTTTACCCTTTAGTAAGTTCGAGCTCATTACTTGTTTTACTCTCTATTTTTATCTTTTTTTACTTTTTTTATGTCTTTTATACTATGATATTCATTGGTATTTAACTACCACTCCTCCATTGCATAGTAAAAATTCCCAAATTAAAAATATTATTATAATAATTACTACTTCCCGTTTTTTATTAGATCGTTGTTTATTCCTAAGTTAAATTGGGATCCCTAGCCAGAATTATGGTCGTTTTAACATTATCCCATTTTACTTATTGGAAGGCATCACTTTGATTACTTCCGGGGACAATTCTTTGCTATTTGTCCCACCCTCCTACATGCATAATAGATCATTTCGGGTCTTATCCTCTAAAATAGGTTTATAAATCGACTCGATTTTCTTTTTAAAAATGATCAGTTCGATCTATTTCAGATCTAATTCACTTGAACTGGTCTAGTTTTCTCTCCCATATTGTTTTAAGTTACTTTTTTAAGGTTTTTATGTCCCATTTGTATCACTCAAAATTTGTAAATTTTCCAAATTGTCCATACTCTAATGATTGGGTTTGTGAACTGATTTGATTTTCTCACTCGGTTTAACTGTTTCTTTTTCTCGATTTTCTTTAACTTCAAAAGTCTAGATTTATAGAGGTCATCATTACATAGAAAATAAATTTATATTAATTTAAAATTTTTTAAATTTTAGAAAACAAGGTTGGTATGATGAAACTTATTCGAAAGAAGTTGAAAACTCATTTATCAGTTATGAACAGAGATATCCTTATATCGGGTCGATATAATGGGCTGTGAAAATATACTTTTGTCGAAAGTGTTATCCCCTGACTGTAAAACCCGTTTATCAAGTTCTCTTCCTATTCTGGTGGAGGTCGATCCAACACATGGCTAGGATTAGGCTGGTACTTCTAGAGTATCGAGATATGGAATATATAATATATCCTCTGTAAGTCTGGAGGTAGTTCCAATTTGTATGTCACTGGTCCTATCCTTTAAATGATGGGATAAGGACCGATATACCTTGGTTTCAACTTTCCCCATTGTTGAAACCTAAGTATTTTCATCCATGGGGATACCTTTAGGAACACTTGGTTCCCCACATCAAATTCTAGATCCTTTCTCCTTTTGTCCGCATAGCTCTTTTGCCTATCCTGAGCAGCCTTGAGTCGACTCCTTATTATTCTTTTATATTGCATCTTCAATTAATTTGACCCTTTCCAACTTTCTTTTCCCTAGTTCTTCCCAAACTAAAGGGGTATGGCATGGTCGTCCATAAAGGGCCTCATAAGAGGCCATTTGAATATTGGCCAAATAACTGTTATTGTACGCAAATTATATCAGGAATAAGTATTCCTCTCAACTCTTATCTATACTGAGTATGCATGCCCTTAACATGCCCTAGAGGGTTTGGATTGTTTGCTCAGACTATCCATCGGTCTGAGGAAGAAATGTCATACTCATGTGGAGTTTAGTCCCCAAGGCACTTTGCAAACTTGGTCAGAATCTCGAGGTAAACCTAGGGTCTCGATCTGACACTATGCTCACCGAGATGTCATGTAGTCTTACTATCTCCCTCATGTATACCATTAGAACTAGGAGGAAGTCCTCTATACAGCTGCACCCTCCCTTCAGCCTGAAGGCCACCACAGAAGAACAAGTAAGCTCAAACAGTAACACTACTACTTGGTTGTCAACAGCCCGAGCTACTCGAGCTCAACTCAAGCTCTCCTCAGGCCAATTTCAGCCAAACCAAGCCCCCCAAACGCTACCTAGAGGTGCCACGACCGTCCCCCAGGCTAATATGGTGAGCCCCTCCGCCGCCCCTTCGTCGTAAAATACTATTCATGACGCATTTTTGTAAGAACAGAAACTAAGAAATTCACACTGCTCACGCCACCATTTGAGGCGCGATTTGATCCAGGGAGGATCCTTGGGAGGAGAGCAATTCAGAGAAAGCAAGAGCTCCGGTCATCGAACCCTCACCGGTAAGATATCAAAGCTTTCTCTCAGTAGACTGAATTTTCTAGTGAAGCTCTGTTTAAGCTCATTTTCGAGCCAAATCGAGCGGTTAAAAGCTTGAAATGACAAGAAAAACATAGAGAAGATTATTCAAATTAAGAATGAGGGCAATTAACTAAGTTTTGGGGGTCAATTGAATAAAATTGTGATTCGGGGACCAAATTGTAATTTTTTAGAAATTGGGCAATTTGGGGATTTATGAGAAATTAGGGGTCGGATTGCAATTTAAGGAAGACCGGGGCATTTTCATGAAATTAACTTTCAATTAAGACCCAATTAAGCAGTTGGATGAAATGGAGGGGCAATTGAAAATTTTTGAAACTTCAAAAATAAATTTGTAATTTTTGAGAAGTTAAGGACCAATTGGCAATTTTGAAAAAATTGAGGATTAATTGGTAATTTTGGAAAAACTAAGGAACAGTGAGGAAAATTGGAAGTTACAGGGACTTAACTAAGATTAATGAAGATTATGAACTAAAATGTAAAGTTATAAATTTTAAGTAACCTAACTGTAATTAAGATATAGTGTAAGGACCAATACGCAAATATCGTAAAGTATAAGATCTTTTATATCAATTCTACTCATATGGATGCTCGAATCATGTATGCACGAGTACGAGGGCTAAGGAGCAAATTAAAAATTGGTGATTTAGTTGGCACGAATCCGTAACAATATGTGGGAATTTCAGCATTATAATCGGTTGGGGTGATAAAAACCATAATATTAATAATCAATTTTTATCCTATTTTTTATAGAAAATTTAAAATTATTCGTATAAAATATGAATGTAACGTGTATTAATAAAATAAATAAATATTTTAAATTTATAAATTTAAAATTATAACTTTTAATTAGATATTAGTTTTAAAAATTATCTTATAATAATATAAGTATTAATTATTTTAATAATTACAATTATTTCTAATAAATAATTATTGATTATAAATTTAAAATTGTAGATAAATTATTTATACATTTAGAATCATAACAATTATCAAAATAATTGATAATAAAATAGATAGTTATTATTAATATAAAATATTAAACTAATTTTACTACTATTTATTTTAAATAAATATAAATATAGTATTTATGTGGTTACCGCCATTTCCCTAGTAGTTATATGCTATTAAAATTCGGCGATTATGAGTAAAAAAGATTATATTGTAATTTTGTAATTAAGAGACTTTTTACTGTCTTAACAAAGCGGTGTGTGCCTTTGTGAAGTTGTGGTATTGAACTCCGTGTGGCTTCAGCTCGCCAAGAGCATCGCCCAGTCTTGGGCTTGGGATGGGACAGATTCACTGTTCCTACTTACGGATCTGGTTCGATGAGACCTGGCATCAATGATATATGTTTATTTTGCATGTTCTCATATTTTTTTGCTCAAGGTCTCATATTCAATCCATCTTTTTATATTATAAATTTGGAACGCCGAATGTGGGAAGGTTTTTACCACAAAACATGTCGTAAAATAACACAAGATACACTAGAATCTCATCGGGACATCCTTCCCATCATTGGGCTAGGAAGCAGCAACATAAGGGACTACACGCTGCCGCGGAGCTTTTATATAGCCCAGCATACATGAGCTAGATCCAGGACATGGGCTAAACCCGTGGATACATAGATTTATGAGTCAACTAAGACGCGGATTACGCGATGTAGAACATGGGGTTGGGGAGCTTGAAGGTTCGACTGCCGACATTGTCACCCAAGACGTCGCTCCACTGGTCTCCGATGTTGCCCAGGATCCGGTAACCTGCCTTCACGAGATTCGTCCTCTCCCTCGACTTGTACTGCAACGCATGCAGGCCCTCGGCCTTCTCCTCGGCACTCCTACGGCGGTTAGCCAAGCAAATTTGAGCTCGAACTAGTAGTTTGACGTTTAAAGGGTAATGGGATTATGGTGTAAGCTTACTTTAGGATGAGCTTCTCCCACTTAGTGTAGCCAACCTTGTGCAGGTTCTGAACGGTAACGGCCCTGAAGGTCTCCGACCTGCCCGTGAGAAAAACTATCTTAAAGCCCAACCTCAACAGCCTCTTGTAGAGCCAGAGAGTTGCAGGCAGCGCCGGTGCCTTTGCTTGCTTTTCCCACACCGTAAATGTCGTGTCATTGTACGGCTTGGCCCTGAAAGTCATTAGCTCGTAGCGTCGTCAACCATCGGTAGCTAGAATATGCTAGACTCTGACTAAAAAATTGAAGGTAGCTCAAAGACACGAGAGCCGACCTATTAGAAGCTGAATTATGCATTTCAAAGGTCTTGAAAACCTAAAATTAAGATTTAATATTATTATATTCCAATTTTTCTAATAATAAAGGCACCAATTTTCAACTGCCCGTCTCCCCCGTTGCCGTAGGTTCAACATTTAATATTCTAATTATTAATTTATTAATAAAATTTATTTTTAATAATTTAATTTCATTTATGAGAAAAAGTGTTAATGTAAAATAAAATTATAAAACTAAAATATTGAAAAATGAAAGAAAAACATATTTGAAAATAAATTTACCCGAATGCGGTGTCCGGCTGAGCATAGTAGGGGAGATTAGAGAGGGAAGTGTCGTCTATGTCGAAGACCCAGACATCCTTGCCGTCCTTACCCAGCGTCAGGTTCTTGGCATATAAGTAGGCGCTGCCGGTGACGAATTTGCTGTCGATCCTGTACTGCAGCCCCAACATGTAGTTACCGACGTAGTTCTCGCACTCCTTGGGGACCACGGTCCAGTCCTGGATGTTGTCGGCTTCGACGGCCAGTCGCCAGCTGAGGCAGTTGAGGCCCGGGATCCTTCGGCCGGCCGACGTCCCCAGCTGCGGTCGGAGCGGGTGGAAATGGTCCGGGATGGATCCGGCGGTGGCAGCGTTGGATGCTGCCGCGAGAGCCAGGGCAAGGGAGAGGAAAAGCAGCTTCAATGTCTCCATTAATTTTTGGCAAAGGTTTCTGATTGATGGGATGGGGCGCCATGCAGCGAGGTGGGGGACTCCTTTTTCTACACGCGTTCTCGCAAAATGACCTCCTTGATTCAGTCAATTACGAAAATACTCGTATGAGAATAACTGAAGCAAATAATATTTTTTTATCAAATAAAATAAAATTAAAATGAAAACAGTAACACGAGAAAAACAAGGGATAATAGTAAAGGAATTTTGAGTCCAACTTATACTATCATCCCTATGTACAAATGCTAATATGCTAATTTTATAAATTAAAATGTGCATAAATAATAATTGGTTTGGATATATGAATAAATAAATAAAAGGGTAATCTTGTAAAAAAAATAAAAGTTACCAAAATATGGTGTGACTGCCTCAAATAATTCTTCCTCTTTTGGTTGTGTGGTTGACCCTTCCTCTTTCTTAGAGTACACGTATTCATGTGTTGGATTTTAAGTTTTTTATTCAATTTTTTTCAAATTCAATGAATTATGAAAAAAAAAAACATTCACTATGTCTTTTTAGTTTTTTTTAATTCCAAAAATTAAAATAATTTTATAATTAAAATGAAATTATTCATATACTTGTAATTATATATTTATTGAGAAAACATATTTTAGATTATCATTAAAGATTAATCAACGATAATATTAAAATAAAAATCCACTCCACATGTATTAGAACAAGTTGGAATCTACTCTTGGATAGGTTTATGTGTATTAATAAGATTCAACTAGGATTATGTTAGTTGAGCAAACAATAAGTAGTGTACTCATACCCTAATTATTCATAAAATTTTCACTTATACTAATATTATGTTACATATAAAATAGTTTACTGTAAATTAAAATTATTATATCAAATAATAAAAGTTTTGCCAAGTTTTGCCAAATATTAAAAAATAATTAACACATTCCACTAAAATACCCAAAACTTGTAACATATATATATATATATATATATATATCAAGTTCAATGTATGGCCAAATTTACAGATATTTTAGATATGATGGGTATAATTAAATTTCAGATATTTTTAATAGAATAATTAGAAATTTGGGAGTTAGGTTTGGGGTTTGGATAGAAGATACCTAACATTCAAAAGTGAGACCATGGCATATTTTAAAGGGAAATATGTAACTTAAATTATATATATATATTTTATTTATAGTATAATTTTTATTTACTTTGAATATTTATCATTCTAACCCAATAATTTTTTATTAATTTAAATTTAATTCAACTCACCACATTTTCTCTCATTAAAAATTGAAAAACTGGATTTTAAAATTTGATTATTTAATTTAAATTTTTAATTATATCCCATATGACACCATTTAGCAAGAAACTTGATTAATTAATAAAATGTGTAGTTTTTTAAGTAAAAGTAAATTGCTACTAATTTCCCACTAGTGTTAATAAATTTAAAATGGGAAATAATAAATTTTACAATTAATAGTTATTTCTTATAATTATTCAAAGAGCGGACTACTAGTTTAGTGTTTTAATTAGTAAATATTCAATAATTTAGTTTCTTAATATCATTTTCTAATAGTATAATTATTAAATTATTAATTTTCCTAACAATTTACTCACTATAATAATTTGCCTCAATATAAAATATATACAATTTACTCACTATATTAATTTACCTAATAATTTACTCACTATATTAACTTACCCAATATAAAATATATATAATTATATTTATTTTATGCAATATACTAAAATTACATATTAATATACTAAAATATTAGTACCATCATATTTAAACATTTTTTTGAATTTTAAAAATATTAAAATATATTTATATTTTACTAATTTTTACATGACCCAACCTACCTAAACCAACTGCTTATGAATATGAATCAACACGTGTATATATAAAAATTGGTAGGTAAATTGTAGCTTTCTCTGGCGAATAAGACAAATAATTTTGAATAATATATGTCGAATTATATCATCACGTCAGAAAACATGGGCACTCCGAAATTTAGTCCCGCCCCATGTAATATTTGAGATTTTATATTAGAATATGAAGTTATTTGATGAATTGAATAATTAACACTTAATATTTATTTATAAATATAATAGCATCAATAGTTTAATATGGACCAAGTAATATTTGTGTGTATTATTTACTGGGTTGAAAAATGTGAATTTCTAAATTATTTACTGGGTTGAAGAATGTGAATTTATAAATTATATTTTAAATAATTTATATTTTTTTAAACATATAATATATTATTAACATATTAGGAATGAATATTTAGTGAATGAACATTTGATGTGATTGTATAAACTCACATTCAAGTAGAGGGTTTGAGTCATAAATTAATCTCAATCTCTATTTATTAAAATTTTAGTGTTTTTAAAGTTAATTTATTATTTTAATTTTTTTTATTTATTGTAGGTCCGGCGGCCAGAAATAAACACGACACGCATAAGTGGGTTCTCGGTTGATTGGGATGATTTAAACACGTGATCTTAAATTCATAAAATTATATGGGAATGGATTTTTAACCATTAGACCACTAACTTGGTAATAATTGATGTGTATGAGTGATGTTGAGTGTTTACCATTTGTTATGGATAAAAAAAGAAGTGGTGAGTTATATGTATAAATTAAAATACAAATTTATTAATAAGATATTTGATTAATTAAATAAAAGAGATATTTATTTTTATACTTATAATAATACTAAAATAAAATTAAATAATTTTAACTAATTAAAATTATATTAAATATTATAAATAACTAAAATAATAATCTAACCTTATATTATAATATTTTAACAATATTATTCTAATAAATAGCAAAAACCATACACCATCTTATATGTCCACTCGTTAAAATATGAGTTTCACTAGGAAAATGGTTGATAATGCGTGTCATTAAGGTGAAGTCAAGAATGCCCTATTAAGGGTATATTGTGTGGACAGGGATGAGAATATGTCGGGTCAAGTTGGTTTTATGAGCTTGAATTCGACTCGACTTTGGGTCCAATGGACCTGTAGTTGTATGGACCTCAAGTTCGGGTCTAGAATATGAGAATATATCAAATTTTTAAAAGTTAATAGTTTAACCCGACTTTAAAGTGGATACCCAAAATTAATGGATTAATTCAAACCGAATAAATAAACCATCAAATTTCGACATTAATTTATTTTATATTTGAACTAAACACATAAATAGGGTTTCAAATTTAAAAAAATTAATGGAATAACCCGACTTAAATGGGTTGTAACACCAGAATTTCCCAATAGTAAAATTGGATACCGATAGACCGAAAATCAAAAAATGAACTAAAGATGGAACCCGAGCTAAGAATTGAAATTAACACTGGAATTTTTCCAACTGTATAATCAGATGTCAATTGACCAAGATTCCAAAAATAATTGAGGATGGGAATCCGAGCTGAGATTTGTGATCATATTGAAATCATAAGTCATTTCTCTAGTAGGAAGTCGAAATTTTTGGGAAACTAGGATTGAACATGGAAGTGATTTAAATTACTAAAAGGTCCTAAATGGATAAAAGTGTAATTTATGAAAAAGTTAGGGCCCAAAAGATAATTTAAAAAACTTTAGGGATCTAAGTATGATATTAAAAAAAATTTGAGGTAAAAAATAATAATTTAAGAAAAGTTAGGGCTAAAATGTAGAGTTTATTAAGTTTAAGAGTCAAAATGTAATATTAGTAAAGTTTGGGGTAAAACTATAAATATAAGGATTTTAGGGGTTTAATGGTAAGTACCGAAAATTTAAGGGCATAAGAATAATAAATTAAAAATTTAAGGGGAAAATGATAATTAAAGAAAATAAATGGGTTTAATGAAGTTTTATAATATTAGAGGGATAATATGGTAAATATGACAAATTAAAGATGAGTTGTGAGGTGAATAAGAGTGAGTAATTATACAGGGAGACTCGGTACCCTCAACTCTATTATTTTCCAATTTGGTCGAGCATGTCTACTCTAGTATTCCAGTGGTGAGTAATATTTGCTCAATAGAAATGGGAAGTGAATATTCGTATTTCCTATGATGTGAACAATCAAGGTGGTAGGAGGTTGAAGATAATACTATACGCTGTATGCGAGCTGCCACGTGGCGCACAATGAAGATGATACTTCGATAGTTACTAGTGCCAAAGTGACTGTCTACCTCCCCTCTACCTCTTCATGGCAAGGGCCAGCATCCGATAAAGGAAAAATTGGTTGGTTGATTTCTACCGGTGGATCTGTGAAATTTTGTCTGATCGTGGCTAGTTGAGAGCCAAATTCTCCCAACTCCGACAATCTCTTGGCCAGCCACCACCACAAAAAGTTTTGTCTGGACCTTAGCTAGAAAACGCCTAAGCTCGGACCACCTCTTGAGTCACCTTTGGTGAGAATTTCCAACAACTCACTTAATAACTCTCTTTTGGCTAGTTTTGGAAAATGACCAAATTTGGTCGTGTTTGGCCGGAATAAGACATCCACTCCTCCAACGAGCCATTAGGAGTATAATGATAGTATTTAAGAGTGATTTATGAGTTTAAAAGTTTATTTGATTAACTTTTAAATTTTAGGGACTAAAGTGCAATTATGAAAAATTTGGGGGCCAAATTGCATATGGGAAAATTTGTGAAAAAAGTCACTAAGAGAAGTCTAATGGACTTATAAGTATTTTTGAGTCAAATGAAGATGTATAAAGTCATTTTCGGGAGTTTTATTACAAAATTATAAATTTTTATAAAAGATGGGCAAAATGATAATTTTGCTCAAATAGGGACAAAATAGTCATTTATACCCAAATGGGGATCAAATAGTTTATTTTAAACTATGGAAAACAAGATGATAATTTTTTCAAAGTAAATATGCAAAAAAGAGTATTTTTACAAGTAAGGGGCAAAATGGTAATTTTGCCCATTTTAGGGACTTAGATATAATTAATATATTTTCGGGACCCAAATAGGTTTAAAGAGTTTTGGAAACACAAATGAAAGACTTTGAGAAATCTAGCGTCCAAAATTAGGAACTTTTGATGAGTATGAGAAAATTGGTAATTTTGCCCAACTTAAATACCAAAATACAAAATTTAGAAAAGTAAAGTTATCTAAATAGGGAACTTAGAATCTTTTGGGCATTTTAGAAAATAAGACCAAATTTGGATTTGACATAGATAACTTGAATGAAATCATAGATGAGAGTTAGTCATTCTAATGGTTCATCGATACACTTGTTGAGAGAACCAATCCTAAGTGACAAAACAGTAATTTGTGGAAAAAATTATGGGAAGTGTCAAGTTAAGATATAAACTTACATTGAATATGCAATTTGATTCATTTTGAGCAATTATTCAGTTGATCACACATGGATCACAAGTGTTAAGTTAAGAAAAATACAATTGGCGAGTTCCAATAATAATTATAAGTTGTAATATTGATGGCGAATCAAATTAGAACGACGGCTTTACTGTCTTTCTATTATATAGTGAAATATATAGAGGTAATTTATTTTTACTCTTGAATGTCAACTTTTAATTTGATTGAATGGAAAGGAATATGATCCTTCACCATCCTCATTTATGGTATCCTTTATAGTAAGAGGTATTTATATTTCAATTATTCTTCCAATTGAATAGATACTTCCATCTCATTTTTTCTTTCTAGACTTGGAGGTATTTGGCAAGTGTGACAATAGATACTTCCATCTCATCCATTGTAATCTTACAACATTGATAAATGGGTAGAAAATTGAATTCTTTTGTTGAGTTTGGGTTGATAGAAAATTGAATTCTTTTGTTGAGTTTGAGTTACCCTGGAGCAAGCCTAATCATAAGCTATGTTCTATGTTGAACCTATGTTTAGGTTCAAACTTAGTTTAATTGGGTTCTTATTCATGGACTTCAAGGTAAGTTGTCGTCTCATTTAATCTCATTTTCAGACAACTGGTTACTGCTATTTATTTTTATTTCTAGCTTGGCATAACCTAATGTGAAAATTTTATGGAGATTCATGTAATAGTTTATTTTCATTATAATTGTAACTGTACCTTTTCCTGGTTATCAATTGAGTATCTGAATTTTTTTTAGAGATAACCTAGAAGATATACTTACTTAGAATTTATATTATGGTTTGTTGGGTTTCTTAGACCAACTATATTGCGAGATGAAAGTCTCGTGCACAATTTTGAATCAGAGAAATAATTGAGGATTCTTCTTTTAGTAATAAAGAGGTTTGGTGTAAAAGGTAGTAAGAAAATTATGATACTAGTAGTACAAATTTGAAGATTAAATTCAAGAATTTAACATAAATGTTATATATTTTATGGGTATTATTATTCATTATTATTTTTTTAATGTATTTTATAAATTTTATTTAAAATAAAATTTAAAATGATATAAAATTTTTTATATTGTATATGGAGAGTATTTTGTTCACTTAATTTTAGAAGGGTAATAGTGCTTACTTTTATAAGATCACCAATATATAGTGGATTGTCATTGAATTGAATTGTGAAATTAGGATATGCATGACACTCGAGGTTGAAGTTACTCGATTTAGAGATTCGGGGATCGTGGTTGGAAATTGTTCGGGTTCAATCAAATAGACCCAAACTCCAAAATAGTTCATTCCTATTTTTTTATGTCATTTCAACTTTAAGCCCTTAAATATTCAAATTTTATTAGCCGAGGGTCGAATAAAATTCAGAGTCTTGATTCAATATTGTCATCCTATGTACGGAGGTAATATACACTAGAAATTCTATATTATGCTTAAGTGTTGAAGAGACAAAAAATACGAGTAAGAGAGGGATGTTTTGTGATATATATCCTATCCATCCATATTGAATTGTGAATACAGAAATTATAGAATTATTTTGGATTGGATCAAATGTTGATTTCCCATAAATATTCAAGAAAATAGGCAAAAAATTCAAACAAAAAGAAAGACTTTTTTCCATAGGTTATATAAAAATCGATATCTAATTCTAATGAATTCAATGATTTCAGCATAAAAAATGGGATATGACGAAATTGGTAGGCGGACTTAATTGGATTGAGCCTTGATAGGGAAACCTACTAAATGACAACTTTCAAATTCAGAGAAACCTAGAATTAAAAATGGGCAATGAATTAATAACACATTTTTTTAATAGAGTCCTGGTAGAAAAACTTGTGTTTAACTCTTAATTGATAGAATTGCGTTTCACTCTAATAAATTAGACTTGAATATTCTTTATATGTCAATTCATTATTTTCACACTCGATTGAGTTTGAATTTTAAACTTAAATCAAGTATAATTTTTAGATTTAATTTAAATGATATTTTTAAATATAATTAAATTATAAAATTTAAATTTGATTCGATTATAAAATTAGAGTTAGGTACGATTTTAAATTTGTAAAGAGATTAAAATTCAAACCTTATTTTGTTACAATTTTTTAATCCATTGAACTTTAAAATTTAAAATTCATATATATTCATATTTAAAATTTATATCTAAAATTGGGATAGAATATAAAACTCAAATTTATATTTAAAATTCTGATTCAAAATAAAAATAGAATTTAATCAATTTTAATAGTGTTATATTATTTTTGTGGAATATTGTTCCCAATTAACCCTTAAATTAGAAATATTAATAGTAGGTGTAAAATTTATACTCAAATATAATAAATTCTAATTACTTTGTAATGTTGAGTTGAGACTTAAAATTACAATTTTAGTTGGAAATATATAATTCTAATAATTTCTATTATATTTAAAATTCGATTTAAAATACTTCTATAATTTTTATACCCAGACTTAATCAGATGTTGGTACCATTTAATAGACCCCATAATGGAATTAGTTAGAGTTAACTACATGTTGCTTTTGAACAGGTGAGCATTAAACTTCACGGAAAGACAGGAGATGTACATGCACAGATGCAGGTTCTTTTGTATTTTCTTAGAAGATTTCTTCATTTGGTGAAAATCAAGAAGCGAACGGGTAGTGTCCTCATCTTTATCTGCAGGAGACTACGGATCCATGGCCAATGGTATAGAATTTAGGCCTTTTAAAAGATCCCGAAACTGACCAGTAAAAGACACAGTATTACTTTAGTTTGAACGTGGTGGTCCTGCGCATAATATCCAAAATGACGTGAATCACAAATTTACAAAATTAGTTAAATTGGAGCGATAAAAAAATAATGCATATCGGTTCTAATAATCAATTATGGGACTTACTAATGAAGGCTTACACCATAAGTAGCTTCAGCATCACCTATACAGTATGGGAGTCCAGGATCCCTGTTTCCCAAGCACGAGGGACACCATGAGGGAGCTTGTGAAGCTGACATGTAGCTGTGGGCGTGCTATTACTTTAATGAACCGTTGTAATTTTCTGTTTCTGTTAGGGTAATTTAGGAAATTAGGAACCTTATTACAGGTGGTGACTTGCATGAGTAAGCTAGTTCATCTTACACACACTTTCCCCGGAGATCTAGAGCTCTTCTTCACCTCTAACCATTTGATACTATCATATCTTGCTTTGACAAAGGAAAGGTGTTCAAATATCTTACTGCTGGTCCTGACAATGGTAGAAAAAAAAAGAGAAAAGAACACGTGCTTGATAAGATCTTGACCACATGTGGTAGTGAGTGACAATGTCTGATTTGATAGCGTCGGTGATCCAATTGATATCTTTTATTTATTTTCCAATAAATGAAATTATTAAAAATTTCATACTTTATTAAATAAATATATATGTACCAGTAAT
Source organism: Trapa incisa (assembly GCA_030064435.1). Taxonomy (NCBI): domain Eukaryota; kingdom Viridiplantae; phylum Streptophyta; class Magnoliopsida; order Myrtales; family Lythraceae; genus Trapa; species Trapa incisa. The sequence continues at coordinate 18,242,260 of CM057785.1, read as the reverse complement.
TGAAAATAGAGAGAATATAATATATTAACATAATATTCTTATGTTTTGGGTTCCACACCCCTAAAATAAAATTGCATATCATTATTAATATAAAATATTAGTTTCATTTCTATGTTATATTATACATTTATTCTTAAGGTTTTACTAGAAATATCATTGTTGAAAGTTTATAATTACAATTTTAATAAAATAAAATAAAATAAGAGGAAATATCATTAAAGATTGTATAGGGCTTGTAGCTATTATACCAATTACTACGGACTACAATAATATTAGTTATGTGATCCACATATTGAGTTAATTCAATCTTGTAGCTGTATTCAATTCATAATAAGCAAATAAATTATTTGCTCATGCATGGTGGGCTTTATGTGTGGACACGAGATGCACAAAATACAGCCTTTTTTTTGTATTTTCTTGGAAGATTTCTTTTTTTGTTTGTGAAAATCCAAGATGCAAATGGGCAGCGTCCTCATCTTCATCTGAAGAAGACTACGGATCAATGGCCAATTTTACATGTGAATTGTATGGTATTATTACAAGACAGCGTACTTGGTGGTCCTGTGACATAGCGGTCGAATGTGGTGCTTCACAAATGTACAAAACAAGTTAGATTGTCATTATTTGCTAGAGAATGTAAAAGATGGGCATGTCGGTTCAGACATGATTTTTTCAAATTTCGAGTTTATTCCAAATAATCCTACTAAATATAAGAGAACATAATCATTATAAAGATGAAAGTTTATCATCATCTTCTGGATGATAATCATTACCTTAGTTCTCTTTTTAATTCCCGGCTAAAGTTTTCTCTACGCCCAATAATGAACATGACTAGAAATACTATATGCCACAAAATATCCAACACAGAAAAAGAGTAATTGCCAAATCACAAGAATACAAATCAATTATTAAGGGATGACAATTTTTTCGATAGGAACCCTTACCCGATAATTAAGTTTGGATAGACAAATTCCAATTGAATTAATTAAAATTAAGTTATAAATTTTACCTACATTTCATATATAAATTTAATAATAGAACGAACTAATACCAATCGAATGAATAAATATTACTCAAATCGAATTAAATGAACCTAAACAACTAAAATTAACTAAATTTTGTATCGATTAAATTTCTGTTTAAATATTTTATTTTTAGTCTAATTTAATTATTATTTATTTCGAATTAAGTCAATTATCATTATAATTAATAATTTATTAGTCTTATTTGTGAATTATTTATTAAATAAAATATTTTTCAGAAAAAAATTGTTTTGACTCTATAATGGACACAATTTAAAAGCGATGTAGTTTTATTTAACTAATAAAAAATGTTGGTATTACTCTAATAAAGATGGTGTTTTATTTTTAATGTACGGTTCTAAAACTAAGTAATTCTAACTCAAATATCTTTTAAATTATTTGGAAATTTACAATTTAACAGTTTATTTTTTAATATTATAATGTTTAGCAAATATTGTTAATGATAAATAAAGTGATATTATATTTAGGATAAATTATCTATAAAAGTATATTATATTATTCAAATAATTTATTAGGCATTGTATTATATAGCTGCTTAATAAAAAAATTGAGTATATCTAAATTTAAAAAATCATGCCACATATAAAATGATCAGATTTTTTTACTCATCATATAGTGCAATTGGACACGTTCTCCATGCATCTCCGTTTAATAAATAATGCTTTCTTGTGCAGTATGACATCTCCATGTGGTGTGCTTGTCAAGAGATCCGGTCCACAAAAAAAGTCAATGTCTATGGGTGGTTTTAAGCATATGAGATGTACCATCATCATTCATCCTACATCATCATAAAAAAAAACTTATTCACTCACTGCACAAATAAGCTCTTTCTACATTGATGGAATAATTAGGTTTATTATTTAAAATAAATCAATAATATTAATACAACATTAATTTAATTTAGTAGTAGAATAATATCTCCTGCATTGTACACTTTAGTTCAATTTATAGCACATGAAAACATTAAAAAATAGCAGGTTTCTATTTACATATGCCATTGGATGATTATTTGGTAAAATGGGTATCATCAGTGCCATATCTATTCATAATCAGCAAGCTCTTGGAGCCATAATTATGATTTGGCTATCTTCCATTGTCTGTTGCATCATATACCTTGTCTGAATTGCAAGGCACTCCTTCAGCTCGGATAATACCTAAGTTATGTCAGGCTTTTGGATAGCGGTTAACTGCATACACCGTGTATTACATAGCTTTCCAAACTGAGCCACCATCAAACATGGCATCATGCATCCTTGATTCGACAATGCTATGAATATCCCCCTCTTTTTATGAACGGAGTCACCCAGTGGACAATGTGATTGCTACCCCTTATGCCTCTTATAATGGCAGGATGACCTGTAATTAGCTCTAATAGAATAATTCCGAAGCTATAAACATCACTCTTTGTATTCAAGCTCCCAGACATGTTGAACCTGAATTTGGATGTAGTTTACGAGATAGAAAAACTCAATCAAATTGGAGAAAAAAAATGCTAAAAGGTAAAGAAGAGGAAGCGAGTTAGAACAAAGTCAATCATACTAAGGGTCCAAGTATCGAGGAGTTCCAGCCGGGCAAGTTAAAATGTGAGAGTCTGTCTCAGCTGCAAAAACTCTAGAAAGACCGAAATCACCAATCTTTGCCTGCATTTTGTCGTTGAGGAGGATGTTGGAAGTTTTTAGGTCTCTGTGAACAATGAGAGGCCTACAACCATGGTGCAAGTACTCCAAACCTGAAAGTCACGAGTTCTTAGGTCTCCGTGGACAATGGGAGGTCTACACATCCATGTGAGATATAGAAGTGAACCACAAAAAGTTTATACTTCATACATTCTGCCCAGTACCTTGCGCTGCGTCTATTCCAATTTGCAGTCTCATACTCCAAGTTAAGACATTTGTGGCATGTTCTGCAAGAAGGGAGCATCTCTTGCACTATGTGATTAGGTAAATTCACTTGGTCAAATAATATCAGCGTTGTGTTGTTTCATTGCAGTTCAAAGTTCAGATGTCCATATGTAGTACCTGATAAATGCTGCCTTATGTTCCCATTGGACATGAACTCATACACCAAATACATATTTTCAACCTAAATATGAATATTTTCTCGGTTGTCTTCTTCTTTTTGAAGGCTTCTGGAATTGCTTCTCCGTTGAGGTTGTTTCCACTCAAGTTTTAATGTGTTAACATTATCAGCAAAATAAGAGGGCAATGCCTATAACGTCATCACAGAATGATGTGACTAAAAAGATTACAAATTTATAAGTCCAATAAATTGAACTTACAAATGGAGCTGAACACTTCATCACCAAATAGGATAAATGATCACTTGACAATTCAATAGGGCCCAATTATAAGGTGAAGGGGCTAAAAGATTCAAACATGCTTTATATGTGCAGATTAAATAGATTGCCGGAAAAAGATACAAGTGAAAACCCAATTGAAGAGCCCAAGAAAAGCACACGAAAAAATTTATATTTAATTAATTTGTAGATATTTATTTATATAATAAATCTTATATGATATTAAATAATAATATTAGATATTTAATTAGTTAATTTTAGATTTTTAAATTAGTTATAAAAATATCTTATATATTTAGATTAGATATAGTTAGCATATAACCATAAGATATATTTTCCTTGTTTTTAAATTATTCGATTGTTTTCTAAGCTTATAAAATGCATACTCCACAACATTGGAGAAAAGACTTTTGGAATTTCAATTTTGTGATGTTTTATCTTCTTTCTATCTTGAAATAGCTTTTGAACTTATCAGGTTTTTACCTGTGGCGTTCAAGCAATCAAGACTTATCACCTAAGGTTTTCTAAGAGTTCTTCTTAGAGGATTTAGGTGTAGCGTATACATATCCCATACCTTATTTCTCACATAACAAGGTATACTCCATCTTTTCGTACTTGTATCGTGAAAGTCTTGGGATCATTGCCATATTTGGTGTAGGGTATCGTCAGCATATTAGCGGAATTCGCATCAGTTAGTATCAGAGCACACGATTGCACGACAAGTTCCATTCCATCTTTTATATCTAGTTCTTTTTTTATCTTCTATACCTATTTCTATTCTCTATAAAAGAAAAAACATTCTCATCTTCTTTTATTTATCTTCTCTTTAGTAGGTTAAAAAAAAGAGAAAAAAAAGCCAAAAAAATAATTCGTGCCAAAAAAAAGAGCAAAAAAAAGTAAAAAAAGGCAAAAAAAGAGGCACACAATTCTAGCTTGAATTTCATTATGCTCTATCTAGTCTACTTCATTCCATCTTAATTTCTTTCTCTATCTAAATTTTATTCTTCTCTAAGTCTATTTGTAAACCACACTTCAATTCTTATGGAATTGGTTTTTGAAAACCTTATTGATTTATCTTTATTGTTCCTAAAGTTGAATTGCTTCATAAAAATAATTTATTTTTAAAGTTTAATTAAGATTGAAAGAAGACATATGAGTGAAAAAAGGCAAGAGTGCTTTAAATCTATAAGAAAAAGCCATTTGATTGTGAAACAAGAGTGTTTGAGAGAAACATGTGAGGGAGAGTTGCGAGGTTCTTTTCTTTCTAATAATTGCCAGGTTCATAAGGCCCAACTTGAAAACACAATGAAAGAAGAGGATTTCATATTGCCCATTCAAAACCTATAGTGGAAAGCAATGAAGAGTCAAATGAAACAAATAGTGAAGTCTGAATTTGAGCCACATTATACGCGAATGGATCGCTTGGAGGAAGGTGTGAGATGACACTCACATCAACATACTTCCATTGAACAACCGTGGAACAATTGATCTCGATGCTTCGAACCACAGGAACTGGGGGAGTTTGGTGATCTCCAAGTTAATCCCGGCAACATCAAGCTCAATTTCTTCAATCAACCTACTACTTGGGACAGACCATGGATTGATGATATCTTGGACAACCAACATTAGAAGTTATTTCATATTCGTTACTCTATGAAAAATAAGGTTTGTTCTGTTATCATAGATGGGGAAAGCTTCAATAACTTTGCTAGTACCGAGCATGTGGAGAAATTGGCTTTACATACAATGAAGCATCAAAAACCATATCAAATTCAAAGGCTGAATGATCAACCCAAACTCGAGGTAACCCAACAGGTGATAGTGTCATTCTCTATTGGAAAATATCAGGATAAAGTATTATGTGATGTAGTACCAATGCATTTATGCCATATTCTATTGGGAGAACCTTGGAAGTTAGATTGTTAAGTTATATATGATAGATTAATAGATAGGTACTCATTTGTGATAAATAATGGACTAATATCTCTTGTACCTCTGACTTTACAACAAGTTTTTCAGGATTAGTTGAAAAAGAAAAAGACAAATGAAAAGAAAATAGCAGAAAGACAAGAGAGAAAAACCAAGATTGAAAAGGAAGAGATAAAAGGTAAATTGAAAAAGAATAGAGAAAAAATCAGAGAGAGAAAAGCCGAAATTGAAAATGATGAGAGAAAAGGCAATGTTGAAAAAGAAGAGAGAAAAGCTATAATACAAAGAAAAGAGAGTAAAAATAATTTTATGGAGAGAAAAAGTGAGATAAAAAGAGATATAATTTCAGATCAAATCCTTACAGTACTTATGTACAAGGATTTATGTTTTACTAACCATATTGTCAGATATTTGCTGAGCATTAGTATTTCTCTTATGTAGGAATTCAAGAATATCATTCCTAGGAAGAAAACTCCTGGTTTGCAACCTGATCGAGAAATCAAGTATCAAATTCAACACCAAATCCTAAATTTGAAGAAGCTAGAATATGCACGGGATAACATGATTTCATATATTGTGCAAATGCCTAAGAAAGATAAAATTTGGCGAAGGTGTGTTAATTTTCGAATAATCAACCGTATGAAGGTAATGTATCTTCAATCTATTCCTTAAGTAAATATTATAGTAGATGAGTTGCATGAAAACTATTTGTTTTCAAAATTTAATCACAAGTGTGAATATTTTGAAATTCGAATGAAAGCTAATTATATATTGAAAACTAAATTAAAAGTAAAACATGGTTTATATGAATGGTTGGCTATGATTTTTAGTTTGACTAATGCATATAACACTTTTATTAGGTTAATAAATTAAATCCTGCATGCTTTTATTAAAAACTTTGTTGTTATATATTTTGATAAAATCATAATATACAATAATTACTTAGATAAACATGAAGGATATTTAAAAATTACCTTGCAAGTTTTTAGGAAAGATCAGTTGTTTGCCAAATTGAAGAATTGCATATTATGTTTGGGTAAACTTGTATTTCCTGTATATGTTATAAGTTTTGAAGGTATTGGCATTGACAAGGAGATTAAGGTAATTCAAGATTGACAAACACCTTATTTAGTAAGTTAGGAAATAAGATCAATTGCATATTATAATGAAAAGTTCAGCGGAGTAGTCTTTAAGCTCAACGAGTGTCATGCAAGGTGGGTGGATTTTATCAAAATATTTCCTTATGTGATCAAGTGTAAGCAAGGTATAAAAAATTTAGTTGCTGATACATTATCTGGAAGGTACGTCTTGCTTACAATCATGGATACTAAATTGTTTAGTTTTGCTTAAAATACTTTGTTTGATACAAAATTTCTATTTTCAACTGCATGTTTATCACATGTTGTGTTTCCATATAATCGTTATATTTATTCAATGATTAAGTTATCACCATTGGAGATTATCTATGGTTTTAATCCACTTGATAGAAAATGACAAAATCAAGAAAATATTAATCTAGCCAACAAAAGTTTCAAGAAGGCTGTTTTTTATCCAGGGATTTGGATTAGCCTACATTTGAGGAATAAACTATTTATGAATAGAAAACTATCAAAATTTCTTAGATTAGATGGATTATTTAAAGTGTTAAACTCAGTAGTAATAATTACAATAAGAAGTTATCTAGCAAATATATCGTTAGAAATAGCATAAATATTTATAAGTTAATGTCTTTTGATGCAAGGTGATGAAGGAAAAGAAGATTTGAGGATAAATCATTTTCAAGAGGGGAGAATGATGTGAATCCGACTAAAAAGACTACAAATTTACAAGTCCAATAAATCGAACTTACAAAAATGGAGCTAAACACTTTGTCACAAAATGGGATAAATGATCACTTGAGACTTCAAAAGGGCCAATCACAAGGTTAAGGGGCTAAAAGATTCAAATATGCTTTATATGGGCTGATTAAAGAGATTGCCGAAAAAAATCCAAGTGGAAGCCCAATTGAAGAGCCCAAGAAAAGCCCACGAAAAGGTTAATATTTAATTAATGAGTAGAGATTTATTTATATAATAAATCTTATACGATATTAAATGATAATATTAGATATTTAATTAGTTAATTTTATATTTTTAAATTAGTTATAAAAATATCTTAGATATTTAGATTAGATATGGTTAGCATGTAACCATAAGATATATTTTCCTTATTTTTAGACTATTCGGTTATTTTCTGATATTATAAAAGGTATACTACACAGTATTGGAGAATATACTTTTGGAATTTCAATTTTTTAAGGTTTTGTCTTCTTTCTATCTTGAATTTTTTTTTAAACTTATCAGGTTTTTATTTGTGGCGTTCAAGCAATCAATACTTATCTCCCGAGGTTTTATAAGAGTTTTTTTTAGAATATTTGGGTGTTACGTCTACATATCACATATCTTGTTTCTCACATAATAAAGTATACTCTATTTTTTTGTATTTGCATCGTGAAATTCTTAGAATCGTTGTCATATTTGGTGTAGGGTGTTATCAGCATATTAAAGTGATTTGTTTTTTTGTATTTGCATCGTGAAATTCTTAGGATCGTTGCCATATTTGGTGTAGGGTGTTATCAGCATATTAAAGGGATTTGTTTCACATACTGTGCTCGAGAAGGAGGACTCACAGAACCCACAACTGAGCCAATAAAGCTAAGAAGTCAGGCAACGCTCATTGAAAGACAGATCCCTACACCAACATGAAAAAAACCCATTAATTGTATTGAAGATAAAATGTGCCGCATTCTCATTTTCTACACGATCTTACAAGGACTCCAATGGTGTGAGTTTGGAGAATGAGGCCGCCTTTGTTCCCTTCAGTTGACTGGAGGTCATGTTCCTGTCCAAGGAGATTCAAACGTTCAAAAGCCACTTTGGATTTTTTTCTTTATTTTCTTCCAGATCGTGAGTACAACAAGAAGATCAGAAAATTTCCAGCGGGCAACGTTGAAACGGTCACGGGCTTTAATACTCAGGCATAATAATAGTCACAAATTGTTGTTATACCGTAAACACTGAGTCTGACTGCAATATCTAAATCACATAGCAGTTCTATTACTGATACGAACGTGATTCCAAAGGCTGTATTCACAAGACAAATATGGATGTAGTCTCGAGTTCGTGTAAATAATTTCTTCATAAGTCTCTGTTGTGTTAAAAGATTCCCGAACTGATCAGTACAAGACAGTATTACTTTATTTTGAACGTGGTGGTCCTGCGCATAGTGTCCAAAATGACGTGAATTACAAATGCACAAAATTAGTTAAATTGGATTGTCATTATGCGCAAGAGAAAGTAAAGGATGGAGCGATAAAGAAAACAATACATATCTGTTCTCATAATCAATTATGGGACTTACTAATGAAGGCCTGCACCATAAGTAGCTTCAACATCACCTATACAATATGGGAGTTCAGGATCTCTGTCTCCCAAGCATCAAGCTGACATGAAGATGTGGGCGTGCTATTACTTCAATGAATCGTTGTAATTTTCTGTTTCTCTTAGGGTAATTTAGGAAATTAGGAACCTTACTTCTGGTGACTTACACCATTACGTGTCTGCATGAGTAAGCTAGTTCATCTTACACATACTTTCCCCGGAGATCTGAAGCTCTTCTTCTCCTCTAACCATTTGATACTATCATCTTGCTTTGACCAGCAAAGGTGTGCTGCTCTGACAATGGTGGAAAAAGAGAAAAGAACACGTGCTTAATAAGATCTTGGCCATGGCGGTGAGTGGCAATGTCTGATTTGAGAGTACCGATAAATAACAGCTGCAACCAATGGATATCATTCACATAATATTCCCTTAATAACTGTCATTCAAGTTTGTTGAGAATTTATAATCACACTTTTAATAAAATAAAATAAAATAAGAGAAAATATCATTCAAGATTGTATAGGGGTTTGTAAATAAACTATTGTACCTAACTATTACAGATGAGCATGATGATATTAGTTATGTGATCCACAACATGTTGAGTTGAGTCAATTTTGAGGTTGTCTTCAATTCGTAATAAGCACATAAATTGTTTGCTCATGCATGTTGGGTTCGTGTGTGGACACGAGATGCACAAAATACAGCCTTTTTTTTGTATTTTCTTGGAAGATTTCTTCTTTTGGTGAAATCCAAGAAGCAAATAGGCGGTGTCCTCATCTTCATCTGAAGGAGACTACGGATTCATGGTCAATTTTACATGTGAATTGTATGGAATTTAGGTCTTTTGAAAGATGAAGCTGATCATTACAAAACAGCATTGCTTTATTGTGTACGTGGTGGTCCTGCGACATAGCGTCCAATGTCGTGCATCACATATACACAAAACTAGTTAAATTAGATTGTCATTGTGTACCAGAGAAGGTAAAAGATGTTCTGATAAAAAACTATACACGTGAATTCTAATAATCAATTATCGGACTTAATAATGAATGCCTACGCAATAAGTAGCTTCAACATCACCTATGCAATATAAGACTTCAGGATCTGTCTACCAAGTGCCAGGAACACCATGAGTGAGCTTGTGAGGCCGACTTGAAGCTATTCTTGACAATGGTGGAAAAGAGGGAGAAAAAAAAAGAACGTGCTTAATAAGATCTTGGCCACGTGTGGAAGTGCACTGTCCAGCAGGAGTGGATATCAGGCATGTTTTCAAATTTCGAGTTTATTCGACATAATATTTCTAATATAAATTAAGCTACGAGAATGATAAATATGAAAGTTTATCAACATGTTCTTATTCTACCTGCTCATCTATATTTTTACATTATGACAAGGTAAGATTATCTTAGTAGAGTTCTTTCTAGCGTCCAACTAGGAACATGCTTAGAAATACTATGTGTCACAACATATCCCACACGTAGAAAAGGAAAGAGGGCCACTGCCAAATCAGAAGAATACAAGTCTCAATTATTAAGGGATGAAAAGGAAAGCGGGCCACTGCCAAATTATAAGAATAAAAGTCTCAATTATTAAGGGATGACAATTTTTTTTGCTGCAGAAGAGTCCCCTTAAACCGATGTGGGCGGATCGAGTGGACGGGAACCCTTACCCGATAATTGAGTATTATGGATAGTCCACTCATTCTTACTTGTCACAACATCTCTTAATATGCTTCCTTGGGTTTCTTTCACCTTAGCATGCATTTTATTTGTGAATTCGTCTCCTCACCTCTCACCACCTGGTTCCATTTCTTCTTTATTACGTCATGTATCATTTCTTAGGATTTCCTTATTTGGGAGAATTCTTACCATTTTCTCCCGTAATTTCTTTTTCATACATCTTTGTAGACACCAAACTTTAAATGATGTCCCTTGATGCTATTCTTTTATGCTTACCTTTACTCTTAAGATCCTACGCATACGTTTTTGTACTCCATCCTCATTCTCACTCGTATCTCAGTACATGTCTAGGTTCTCTTAACCGTCTCAAGACTTTTCATTATAAATCCAGTTTTGGCCATTGATTTCTTTTAAGAATTTTCCTTCATTCTTCTTTTCCAATGATTTGGCCTTTTCACTCCTCCTTTCTTTATCGTGGTTTAAATCCATGGTTTTCTCGAAAACCAGTTATTTAACTACCTCCTTCTCACTTTTTTTCTGATCCAATCATCCGGGCAGCTGTATCACTCATCCTTCATACCCATCCTTTTGTTCTTCATAGATTGTAATATTTACTACATCTCAGCCTTTCTTAGGGTTTTGTTTATTCTCTTTGGCTGTCCCGTTGCTACTAGTTTCTTCTTTTTACTTGGTTCTCATGGAATTATTATTTGGTTCTCCTGCTCTCTCCAAACATGTCACACTGGGCCATCACGATACTTACTTCCTTTGAAACATTTTCTAATTAAGGGTTGGTTACTTGCACTTCACATTATGTCTATCCGTCCCAATAGAAAATGCAAACAGTGGCATGGATATTATGATTTTGTTCTACTAATTTCTTTAACAAGTGATCCGATGATCCAAGTATGAGACAGAAAATCCAAACCTTAAAGTTAAATTTGTTACATTTTTATTTAGGAGAGTCGGTGGAATGCAACCTAATAGTTTGTTTCTACTCAAGTCACTGAAGTGAAGAAAAGATCATGAAATGCACATTAAGAAACAATATGTCATTGTTCTCCATATCTTTTCATTTGAATTGCAGCTATATAACTCACATGAATATCAGATTTGACAATGCAGAGAAGTCAGGTACACTACTGGTCAGTTTGTTCTTGGACATATCCCTCCATAAACACAAGAAAGAAGCCAAGATGAATATCAAAATAATAATTATAATTAAGAGCAAACAACAAAATAAATTACAAAAATAGAAAGTCAAACTTAAAACCAAGCAAACACTAAAAATACCGAGAAAAATCTCAATAACCAACAAAATTTATAAAAAATTAATTAATAAAAGCAAACAATAAAAAATTAATAACATTGTAACTCAAATTAAGAACCCAAGCAAACTAAAAAAATACCAAGAAACGCCTAAATGAACAACAAATTTTATAAAACATGAATTTAAAAGAAAACCACAAATATGAAAAAAAAGTACTTAAAATTCCATAAACTTGCAAATGTAATAAGTGACACTCAAAATAATAACGTAACACTAAAATCTAAATAAACACAAAAAACATTAATAACTAGCTAAATAATAGAAAAACATAGTAACATACATTTAAATAAACACCATAAATAGTAAAAACACATAAAATAACAAAAAACTCGAAAAATTAAAATGAAAAATGTAAAAAAACTAATAAACTTTATAAATAAAATGGATCGTTCATAATATAAAAATAAAAAGTAGTAAATAATATCTAAAATATATGCAATATAATAGCAAATAATTGAAATACCAAAAAACATAGTAAAATCCTAAAAACCCTAAAATCCTTTCAAACAAATACCACAAATAGTAATAAATATTTAAAATTCAATAAATTTCCAAAAATAATAAGAGAAAATAAAAATTTTAAAACGACAAAATAGTCTAAAACAAAAAAATACAATAATATATTAAAAATAGAGAGGAAAAAATTATTAAAAAGAGTTAATTACACTAAATACTTAATCAAACACCAATAATATATATATATATATATATATACACCAAGTAATAGATAAACGACTAACAACCAATTATAAGATATATTTATACAAATAACTCAAACAATGAGTTATGTATAAGATACCAATAAACTCAAAATAATGTAAGACTAATGCGAACCCCACCAATATGTTGACGACACCTTACACCAAATATGGCAACGACCCTAAGACTTTCACGACACAAGGAATATATCTTGACAAGATATGAGATATGTAGGCGCCACACCCAAATTCTGTAAGAAAAACTCTTAGAAAAACCTTGGTGATAAGTTTTAATTGCTTGAATGCTACAGGTAAAAACCTAATAAGTTCAATGGTTCTTTTAAGAAAAAAAGAAGACAAAATTCACAAAATTGAAATTCCAAAGTCTGTACTCCAATGATGTGGAGTATGCTTTTTATAGGTACAAATAACAACTAAATAGCATAAAAATAAGGAAAAATATATCTTATAGTTACATGCCAGCCATATCTAATCTAAATATCTAGGATATTTTAATAACTACTTTTAAAAATCTGAACTTGACTAATTAAATATCTAATATTATTATTTAATAACCTAAAAGATTCATTATATTAATAAATCTCTACTCATTAATTAAATCTGGACCTTCTCGTGAACTTTTCTTGGACTCTTCAATTGGGCTTCGACTTTGATTTTCTACAATCTCTTTAAACAGCCCATAAAAAGCTTCTTTGAATCTTTTAACCCTTAACCTTGTCATTGAGCCCTCTTCTAGTCTTAAATGACCTTTTAACTCATTTTCTAACAAGGTATTCACCTCCTTTGCAGGTGCTGTTGATGCGAACCTCGCCAATATGCTGACGACACCCTACACCAAATATGGCAACGATCCCAAGACTTTCACGACGCAAGTGCGAAAAGATGGAATATACCTTGTTTATGTGAGAAACAAGGTATGGGATATGTAGACGCCACACCCAAATCCTCTAAGAAGAACTCATAGAAAACCCCGGGTGATAAGTCTTGATTGCTTGAACGCCACAGGTAAAAGCCTGATAAGTTCAAAAGCTCTTTCAAGATAGAAAGAAGACAAAACCTCACAAGATATAAATTCTAAAGTGTGTCTCTCCAATGCTGTGGAGTATGCCTTTTATAGGCTTAGAAAACAACCGAATGACCCACATAATGTGGAAAAAAATCTATTATGGTTATAAGCTAACCTTATCTAATCTGACTACCTAATATTATCCTAAGAGATTTATTATATTTATAAATCTCTCCTTATTAATTAAATCTGGACCTTTTGTTGGGCTCATCTTGGGCTATTCATTTGGGCTTCTATTTGAATATTCAACAATCTCTTTAATCAGCCCATATAAAGCTTTTTTGAATCTTTTAGCCCTTGACCTTGTGATTAGGCCCTCTTGAAGTCTCAAGTGATCATTTATCCCAATTGGTGACAAAGTGTTCAGCTCCATTGCAGGTTCGGTTGATTGGACATGTGAATTCGTAGTCTCTTTAGTCGGATTTACATCATTCTCCCCCTCTTGAAAATGATTTGTCCTCAAATCTTCTGTTTCTTCATCACCTACATGAAAGGGCATTAAATCAGTAACATTGAAGCTTTCATTAACGCTATACTCACCAGGCAACTCTAGCTTGTAAGCATTATTATTAATGCGTTCCAACACACGAAATGGTCCATCTCCTCTAGGAAGAAGTTTTGATCGCCTTTGTTCCGGAAATCGTTCTTTCCTCATATGAAGCCTGACCCAATCGCTAGGTTCAAAAATGATACTTTTGCGGCCCTTGTTTGCTTGTTTTTCATAAACTTTAGTCATCCGTTCAATATGCATCTTTGTCTTCTCGTGCAGTTCTTTCACAAACTCTGCTTTTCTCTTTCCATCAACATTCACAAATTCACCTACAGGAAGTGGAGTTAGATCTAGAGGGGTTAATGGATTGAAACCATAAACAATCTCAAATGGTGAAAACTTAGTTGTAGAATGAATAGAACGATTATAAGTAAATTCAACATGTGGTAAGCAATCTTCCCATGATTTCAAATTCTTTTTTATTATAGAACGTAATAAAGTACCTAATGTCTTATTTACTACTTCTGTTTGACCATCAGTTTGTGGGTGACATGTTGTTGAAAACAGCAGTTTGGTTCCCAATTTACCCAATAGGGTTTTCCAAAAGTAACTCAAGAATTTAGAATCACAATCAGAAACAATAGTTCTAGGCATACCATGCAATCTGACAACTTCTCTAAAGAACAAATCAGCCACATTCGATGCATCATCAGTTTTATGACATGGAATGAAATGTGCCATTTTCAAAAACCTATCAACTACCACAAACACAGAATCCCTCCCCCTCTTAGTTCTTGGTAATCCTAAAATAAAATCCATGGAAATATCAATCCAAGGTGCATTAGGAATTGGAAGAGGAGTATACATGCCGTGAGGTTGTTGCCTAGACTTAGACTCTTTACATGTAATGCATCGAGAACAAATTTTCTCAACATCCCTTTTCATGTGGGGCCAAAAAAAATGCTCATGCATCATCGCCATAGTTTTAGCTACCCCAAAATGTCCCATAAGTCCTCCACCATGTGCTTCCCTAACAAGTAACTCACGCAAAGATGACTGAGGGATGCATAATTTGTTTTCTCGAAAAAGAAATCCATTTTGTAAATAAAATTTTCCAAACCTACTAGTTCGACAACCTTTAAACACTTCACAAAAATCAGGATTATTTGCATACAAATCCTTGATATAATCAAATCCAAGTAATTTAGAATCAAGCATTGAAAGCATAGCGTACCTTCGCGATGGAGCATCTGCAACTATATTTTCCTTACCTTGTTTGTATTTGATCATATATGGGAATGTTTCAATGATCTATGTGAATCAAAAACTCTTTCGGCCATAGGTAGTGCTGCCATGTTTGAAGAGTTCGAACTAGGGCATACATCTCCTTATCATAAGTAGGATAGTTAAGGGTTGCTCCACTCAACTTTTCACTGAAATATGCAATTGGTCTTCCTTCCTACATTAATACACCTCCAATACCTACTCCTGATGCATCACACTCAATTTCAAATGTTTTCGAAAAATTAGGCAATGAGAGCAATGGGACAGTAGTTAATTTTTCCTTTATCAATTGAAATGCATTTTGTTGCTCATTACCCCATTTAAAAGGTACATTTTTCTTTATAACAGTAGTAAGAGGTGCAACATAACTACTGAAATTTGGAACAAAACGTCTATAAAAACTAGCTAATCCATGGAAACTTCTTACCTGACTTACCGAATTAGGTGTCGGCCAGTCGCGAATTGCCTTAATCTTTTCCTCGTCAACTCCAATCCCTTCTGAACTTATAACATATCCAAGAAACACAAGTTTATCCGAACAAAAGACACATTTATTCAAGTTGGCAAACAACTTATGTTGCCTTAATGCTTCTAACACAGCTCTTAAATGTGCTACATGTTCATCCATGGTCTTGCTGTAGATTAGAATATCATCAAAATATACCACTACAAATCTCCCAATAAAAGCACGTAATACATGATTCATTAATCTCATGAAAGTGCTTGGTGCATTAGTCAACCCAAAGGGCATAACTAACCATTCATATAATCCTTGTTTAGTCTTAAATGCAGTTTTCCATTCATCCCCTTCTTTCATTCGAATTTGATGATATCCACTCTTAAGATCTATTTTCGAAAATAAACAAGATCCATGCAACTCATCTAACATGTCATCCAAACGAGGAATAGGGTGGCGATACTTTACCGTGATGTTGTTGATGGCTCGACAATCCACGCACATTCGCCATGTTCCTTCCTTCTTAGGTACAAGTAGCACTGGCACAGCACATGGACTCATACTCTCTCGAACATACCCCTTTTCCATCAGCTCTAGGACTTGGCGTTGAAGTTCCTTTGTTTCTTCAGGGTTACTTCTATATGCTGGTTGGTTAGGAATCGTTGCTCCAGGGATTAAATCAATTTGATGTTCAATTCCTCGAATTGGTGGCAAACCTGGTGGTATCTCATCGGGAAAGACATCGATAAATTCCTGCAAAACAGTAATAATATTGCTCGGCAAAGATCCGACAAGATCGTTAGTACTCAAAAAGGCGTCCTTGTACATAAGTACAATAAGAGCCTGATGTGAAAGTAAAGCTCGCTTGATCTCACTTTTTCTTGCAATAAAATTGCTTTTACTCTCTTTTTTTTCCACTTCTGGCTTTTCCCTCTTTTTTTTCAACTCTGATATTTCTCCTTTCTTTTTTTCTTCTATTTTCTGTTCATTTGCCTTTTTCTTTTTCAGTTGATCCCCAAAAACTTGTCTTGGAGTCAATGGAACAAGAGATATTGGTCTCTCATTCATCACAAAAGAGTACCTATTAGTGAATCCATCATGCATAACTTGACGATCAAACTGCCAAGGTCGTCCCAAAAGTATATGGCACGCGTGCATTGGTACCACGTCACATAGTATTTCATCTTGATATTTTCCAATAGAAAATGCAACCAACACTTGTTTGGTTACCTTGAGTTCACCTTGGTCGTTCAGCCATTGTAGTCGATAAGGCTTCGGATGCTTTAAGGTTGGTAATGCCAATTTCTCCACCAGCTCAGTGCTAGCTACATTAGTGCAACTTCCCCCATCTATAATAACACAACAAACCTTATTTTTCACACAACAACGAGTATGAAATAAGTTCTCACGCTGATTGTTTTCTTCTTCTTGGGCTTGAACACTGAGAGTTCGCCGTGCAACCAACAATTCCCCTTCTTCTGCATATTCATCAGCATCTTCAAGTGGTGGCATCCCCGGATCGATATCTTCTTTTTCATCATCGGTCTCAATCTCACCATTAGCATTGATCACCATTGCCCGCTTATTTGGGCATTGACTTGCAATGTGACCCCTGCCTTGGCATCGGAAACACTTAATATCACGAGTTTTGGGAGTTGTGATATGGGTGTTACCTTAATTTTGGGCCACAACCTGCTTGGTTGTCTCTTTTAGTGGAGCATGCTGAGGTTGAGTTGACTGACTCTCAAATCGCCTTGAGGATGGTTTCCATGAATTCGAGGAACCATTGTTTAATCTCCTTTTGTGTAAACTCTTTCTCTTCAATTGTTGTTCGACTTTGATAGCTTGATGTACCATATCTTGGAGCTCAACATGATATTGCATTTCCACCACGTCAACTATCTCATGGTTTAGACCATGCAAAAATCTCGCCATTGTTGCCTCTCTATCTTCCTCCACATTTGCTCGAATCATCGCAATCTCCATCTCCTTGAAGTATTTGTCGACGCTTCTTGATCCTTGGGTAAGCCTTTGGAGTTTATTGAACAACTCCCGGTGATAGTGGCTGGGAACAAATCGTCGTCGCATGATCGCTTTCTTTTCATCCCAAGACTCCACAGGGCATTCGTGATTTCGTTTCCTTTCCTTCACCAATTGATCCCACCATATTATAGCATAATTAGTAAATTCGACAGCAGCAAGTCGTACCTTTTTCATCTCCGAGTAATTATGACAGTCAAAAACAATCTCCAACCTCTTTTCCCATTCAAGATACGCTTCTGGATCTGTTTTTCCTTGAAAAGAGGGTATTTTCAACTTGATATTATCTAGATTGTCATCAACTCGAGGTCGTTCTCTATGAGCATATCGATCGAACTCCTCGGGTTCTTGTGGGTCAAAACGTCTTGGCTGAAAGCTTCGAGGTCGTTGTTCAGTAGGGGTATGTTGACGCGAACCCCTCACTCCTTCTTCCAATTGATCAATTCGCTCATGAAGCGGTTCCAACTCGGACTTCAGCATTCGTCTCATTTCGCTTATGATGGCTTGCATTTGTAAATTTGGAATCGGTTGTTGGGAATCTTCTTCATTTGGTGTATCTCCTCGTTGTTGTGCCATGAGTTCCTACAAATGATAACAGAAGAACCTTCCAAATGCTCACTCATGTATTTCTCTCAATCACTCGTGTTTTCACACTCAATTGGCTTTTTCTTAAAGATTCAAACACTCTTGCCTTTTTCCTCTCGAATGTCTTCTTTCAATCTAAATTGAACTTTAAAAACAAATCGTTTTTACGAAGCAGTTCAACTTGAGGAACAATCAAGAAAATCAATAAAGGTTTTCAAAAAGTAATTCCAAAGAATTTAAGTGAGAGTTATGAATAGACTCAGAAATAAGAGTAGAATTTAAATACAAAAGAAAGAAATGAAGTAATAGACTTAGATAGAGCAGAATGAGATATAAGATAGAATTGTGTGCCACTTTTTTTTTTCTTTTGCCTTTTCTTTCTTGAATTTTTTTTTGCTCTTTTTTTTTTGCACGAACTTTTTTGCTTTCTTTTTTTGGCACGAATTGTTTTTTGGCTTTTTTTTCTCTTTTTTTTTAACCTACTGAAGAGAAGATAGATAGAAAAATATGATATTTTTTTTATAGAGAATAGAAATAGGTAGAGAAGATAAAAAAAATGGTATGGAACTTGCCGTGCAACCGTGTGCTCTGATACCAACTGATGCGAACCTCGCCAATATGCTGACGACACCCTACACCAAATATGGCAACGATCCCAAGACTTTCACGACGCAAGTGCGAAAAGATGGAATATACCTTGTTTATGTGAGAAACAAGGTATGAGATATGTAGACGCCACACCCAAATCCTCTAAGAAGAACTCTTAGAAAACCCCGGGTGATAAGTCTTGATTGCTTGAACGCCATAGGTAAAAACCTGATAAGTTCAAAAGCTCTTTCAAGATAGAAAGAAGACAAAACCTCACAAGATATAAATTCTAAAGTGTGTCTCTCCAATGCTGTGGAGTATGCCTTTTATAGGCTCAGAAAACAACCGAATGACCCACATAATGTGGAAAAAATCTATTATGGTTATAAGCTAACCTTATCTAATCTGACTACCTAATATTATCCTAAGAGTTTTATTATATTTATAAATCTCTCCTTATTAATTAAATCTGGACCTTCTGTTGGGCTCATCTTGGGCTCTTCATTTGGGCTTCTATTTGAATATTCAGCAATCTCTTTAATCAGCCCATATAAAGCTTTTTTTTTGAATCTTTTAGCCCTTGACCTTGTGATTGGGCCCTCTTGAAGTCTCAAGTGATCATTTATCCCAATTGGTGACAAAGTGTTCAGCTCCATTGTAGGTTCGGTTGATTGGACATGTGAATTCGTAGTCTCTTTAGTCGGATTCACATCAGCTGTTGATCGGAGTTATGAATTCATTGTCTCTTTAGTTGGATTCACATCATTCCCCCCTCTTGAAAATGATTTGTCCTCAAATCTTTAGTTCCTTCATCACCTACATCAAAAGGCATTAAGTTAGAAATATTTAAACTATAACTAAAAATATATTTGCCAATTAATTTCCCATTGTAATTATTACATATAAGTTTTTACACTTTAAATGATTCCTCTAATATAAGGAATTTTGATGGTTTTCACTCCATAATTCGTTCATTCCTCAAATGTAGACTAATCAAAATCCCTGGATAAAAAACAACCTTCTTGAAACTCTTGTTGGTTAGATTAATATTTTCTTAAGTCTGCCATTTTCTATCCAATGGATTAAAACCATAGAGAATCTCTAATGGTGATAACTTAGTCACTGAATAAATATAACAATTATATGCAAACATAACATGTGGTAAACATGCAGTTGAAAATAGAAGTTTTGTATCCAACAAAGTATTCCAAGAAAAACTAAGCAATTTAGTATCAATGATTGTAAGCAAAACATACCTTCTAGATAATGTATTAACAACTATATTTTTTATACCTTGCTTACACTTGATCACATAAGGAGATGTATCAATGAATTCCACCCACCTTGCGTTACGCTTATTCATCCTGTGTTACCCCTTGATGTGCTTAAGATATTCGTGATCTGTGTGAATCACAACCTCTTTCGGCCATAAATTATGCGAAATATGTATTGACCAATCTCGAATTACTTTAATTTCCTTGTCAATGCAAATACCTTCAAAACTTATAATATATCCAGGAAATGCAAGTTTATCTAAACACAATATGCAATTCTTTAAATTGGCAAACAATTGATCTTTCCTAAAAACTTGCAAGGTAATTTTTAAATATCCTTTATATTTATCTAAATAATTGTTGCATATTATGATTTTATCAAAATATATGCCAACAAAGTTAAAAGCACACAAGACATAATTTATTAAACTCATGAAAGTGTTAGATGCATTAGTCAAACCAAAAATCTTACTTTTAATGAAGTTTTCAATCCATAATTACCTTTCATTCGATTTTGAGAATATTCACTCTTGTGATTAAATATTGAAAACAAATAGTTTCCATGCAACTCAATAATAATATCATATAAATAAGAAAGATTTCGTTGATACTTTAATGTGATATTGTCAAAGGCTCGACAATCGATACATATTTGCCAAGTTTCATCTTTCATGGGTACGACACATGGTCGCTTGCTATTACTATATCTCCTTTCTATTAGTTTTAGGACTTAGTGTTGACTTTGATTCTTGATTTCTCGAACTGGTGGCAAACTATGAGGTATCTTCTTTGGAATGGCATTCTTAAATTCCTGCAAAAAAGAAATACTAATGCTTGGCAAATATATGATAATATGGTTAGTAAAATATAAATTCTTGTACATAAGAACTATAAGGATAAGATATGAAATTATATCTCTCTTAATCTCACCTTTTCTCTCCATAAAATTGTTTTTACTCTTTTTTCTTTTTATTATGACTTTTCTCTCTTCTTTTTCAACTTTGATTTTTCTCTCTTCTTTTTTAATGTTGCCTTTTCTCTCTTCATCTTCAATTTTGTCTTTTCTCTCTTCTTGTTTTTCTTCTATTTTCTTTTCATTTGCCTTTTCCTTTTACAAATGATCTTGAAAAATTTGTTGTAAAGTTAGAGGTACAAGAGATATTGGTCTATTATTTATCACGAATGAGTACCTATCTGTTAATCCATCTTCCATATGTAACGTGACGATATAACTTACAAGGTTCTCCCAATAGAATATGACATGAATGCATTGGTACTACATCATACTTCATCCTTATATTTCCCAATAGAGAATGACACTATCACCTGTTTGGTTACCTCGAGTTTGTGTTGATCATTCAGCCTTTGAATTTGATATGGATTTGGATGCTTCATTGCATGTAATGTCAACTTCTTCACAAGCTCGGTGCTAACAAAGTTAGTGCAGTTTTCCCCATCTATGAAAATAGAATGGACCTTATTTTTCATAGAACAACAAGTATGAAATAACTTATCACATTGTTTGTCCAAGATATCATCAATCCATGGCCTATCCCGAGTAGTATGTTGATTGAAGAAGTTGAGCTTGAGGTTGTCGCGATTAACTTTGACATCATCTAACTCCTCGAGTTCTTCTGGATCAAAATATCTAGATTGAAAGCTCAAACATCGTTGTTTAGTGGGCGTATGTTGATGTGAACGCCATCTCATACCTTCCTCCAAGTGATCCATTCGCGTATAAAGTGGCTCAAATTCAAACTTTACTATCTGTTTCATTTGACTCTTCATTACTTTCCATTGTAAGTTTTGAATGGGCAGTGTGAAACCTTCTTCTTTCATAGTGTTTCCTCGTCATTGGGCCTTATGATCCTACCAATTGTTAGAAAGAAAAGAACCTTTGAACTCTCCCTCACATGTTTCACTCAAGCACTGGTGTTTCACACTAAAATGGCTTTTTCTGATAGATTCAAAATACTCTTGCCTTTTTCCACTCATTTTTCTTCTTTCAATCTTAATTGAACTTTAAAAACATATCATTTTTACGAAGCAGTTCAACTTGAGGAACAATTAAGACAAATCAATAAGGTTTTCAAAAACCAATTCTAAAAGAATTTAAGTGTGATGTATGAATAGACTTAGATAAGAAAGAAGAATTAAATTTAGATAGAGAAGAAATTAAGATGGAATGAAGTAGACATAGATAGAGTAGATATGATATTAAAGATAGAATTGTGTGCCTTTTTTTTCATTTTGCTCTTTTTTTTGCACTTAAAAGAAGATACATAGAAGAAGATGACAATATTTTTTTATTTTTTTCTTTTATAGAGAATAGAAATAGGTAGAGAAGATAAAAAAACTAGATATAATATATATGATGGAACATGCTATGCAACCGTGTGCTCTGATACGAACTGATGTGAACCCCGACAATATGTTGATGACACCCTACACCAAATATGGCAACGACCCCAAGACTTTCACGATGCAAGTATGGAAAGAAGGAGTATACCTTGACAAGTTATGAGATATGTAGACGCCACACCCAAATCCTCCAAGAAGAACTCTTAGAAAAACCCTAGTGATAAGTCTTGATTGCTTGAACGCCACATGTAAAAACCTAATAAGTTTAAAGGTTCTTTCAAGAAAGAAAAAAGACAAAACTCACAAAATTGATATTCCAAAGTCTGTACTCCAATGATGTGGAGTATGCCTTTTATAGGTACAAATAATAACTAAATAGCCTAAAATTAAGAAAAAAAATATATCTTATAGTTACATGCCAACCATATCTAATCTAAATATCTAGGATATTTTAATAACTACTTTTAAAAATTTGAACTTGACTAATTAAATATCTAATATTATTATTTAATATCCTAGAAGATTCATTTTATCAATAAATCTCTACTCATTAATTAAATCTGGACCATCTCGTGGGCTTTTCTTGGGCTCTTCAATTAGGCTTCCACTTTGATTTTCTACAATCTCTTTAATCAGCCTATATAAAACTTCTTTGAATCTTTTAACCCTTAACCTTGTCATTGGGCCCTCTTCTAGTCTCAAATGACCTTTTAACTCATTTTCTGACAAAGTATTAACCTTCTTTGCAGGTGCTATTGATCGGAGTTGTGAATTCGTTGTCTCTTTAGTTGGATTCACATCATTCTCCTCCTCTTGAAAATGATTTGTCCTCAAATCTTTAGTTTCTTTATCACCTACATCAAAAGGCATTAAGTTAGAAATATTTAAACTATAGCTAAAATTATATTTGTCAAATAACTTCTCGTTATAATTATTACTTATGAGTTTTAACACCTTAAATGATTCCTCAAACATAAGGAATTTTGATTGTTTTCTCTCCATAATTCGTTCATTCCTCAAATGTAGGAAAATCAAAATCCTTAGATAAAAAACAACCTTCTTGAAACTCTTGTTGGTTAGATTAATATTTTCTTGAGTTTGCCATTTTATATCCAATGGATTAAAACCATAGATTATCTACATGTGGTAAAGATGCAGTTGAAAATAGAAGTTTTGTATCCAATAAAGTATTCCATGAAAAACTAAGCAATTTAGTATAAATGATTGTAAGCAAAATGTACCTTCTAGATAATGTATCAGCAACTATATTTTTTATACCTTGCTTACAATTGATCACATAAGGAGATGTATCAATGAATTCGACCTAACTTGCATTACGTTTATTCAACATGTGTTGCCCCTTGATGTGCTTAAGATATTCATGATTTGTGTGGATCACAAACTCTTTTGGCCATAAATTATGTCAAATATGCATTGACCAATCTCGAATTACCTTAATTTCCTTATCAATGCCAATACCTTCAAAACTTATAACATATCCAGGAAATACAAGTTTACCTGAACACAATATGCAATTATTCAAATTGGCAAACAATTGATCTTTCCTAAAAACTTGCAAGGTAATTTTTAAATATCCTTTATATTTATCTAAATAATTGTTGCATATTATGATTTCATCAAAATATATGCCAACAAAGTTAAAAGCACGCAAGACATAATTTAATAACCGCATGAAATTGTTAGATGTATTAGTCAAACCAAAAATCATAACCAACCATTCATATAAACCATATTTTACTTTTAATGAAGTTTTCAATCCATTACCTTTCATTCGATTTTGAGAATATTCACTCTTGCGATTAAATATTGAAAACAAATAGTTTCCATGCAACTAAAAAATAATATCATATAAATAAGAAAGATGTCATTGACACTTTACTGTGATATTGTCAAAAGCTCGACAATCGATGCATATTTGCCAAGTTTCGTCTTTCATGGGTACAACACAGGGTCGCTTGCTCTTACGTATATATCTCCTTTCCATCAATTTTAGGACTTGGTGTTGACTTTGATTCTTGATTTCTCGAACTGGTGGCAAACTACGAGTTATCTTCTTTGGAATGACATTCTTGAATTCCTGTAGAAGAGAAATATTAATGCTCGATAAATATCTGACAATATGGTTAGTAAAATATAAATCCTTGTACATAAGTACTATAAGGATAGGATATGAAATTATATCTCTCTTGATCTCACTTTTTCTCTCCATAAAATTGTTTTTTTTCTCTATTTTCTTTTTATTATGGCTTTTCTCTCATTATTTTCAATTCTGGCTTTTCTCTCTTCTTTTTCAACTTTGATTTTTCTCTCTTCTTTTTCAATGTTGTCTTTTCTCTCTTCATCTTCAATTGTCTTTTCTCTCTTCTTGTTTTTCTTCTATTTTCTTTTCATTTGCCTTTTCCTTTTTTAAATGATCTTAAAAAAATTATTGTAAAGTCAAAGGTAAAAGAGATATTGTCCTATTATTCATCACGAATGAGTACCCATCGGTTAATCTATCATATGTAACATGGCGATCTAACTTCCAAGGTTCTCCCAATAGAATATGGCATGAATGCATTGGTACTACATCACATAATACTTCATCGTGATATTTCCCAATAGAGAATGACACTATCACTTGTTTGGTTACCTTGAGTTTGGGTTGATTATTCAGCATTTGAATTTGATATGGCTTTGGATGCTTTATTGTATGTAATGTCAACTTCTCCATAAGCTTGGTGCTAACAAAGTTAGTGCAGCTTTCCCCATCTATGATAACAGAACAATCCTTATTTTTCATAGAACGAGTATGAAATAACTTCTCACATTGTTTGTCCAAGATATCATCAATCCATGGCCTGTCCTGAGTAGTATGTTGATTGAAGGAATTGAGCTTCAGGTTGTCACAATTAACTTTGACATCATCTAACTCTTCGAGTTCTTCTGGATCAAAATATCTAGATTGAAAGCTCGAACATCATTGTTTAGTAGGCATATGTTGATGCAAACGCCATCTCACACCTTCCTCCAAGTGATTCATTTGCGTATGAAGTGGATCAAATTCAGATTTCACTATTTGTTTCATTTGACTCTTCATTGCTTTCCATTATAAGTTTTGAATGGGTGGTATGAAACCTTCTTTCATAGTGTTTCCTCGTCGTTGGGCCTTATGATCCTGCCAATTGGTAGAAAGAAAAGAACCTTGCAACTCTCCCTCATATGTTTCACTCACGCACTCGTGTTTCACACTAAAATGGCCTTTTCTGATAGATTCAAAACACTCTTGCCTTTTTCCACTACTTTTTCTTCTTTCAATCTTAATTGAACTTTAAAAACAAACCATTTTTACGAAACAGTTTAACTTGAGGAATAATTAAGACAAAACAATACGGTTTTCAAAAACCAATTCCAAATGAATTTAAGTGTGATGTACGAATAGACTCATATAAGAAAGAAGAATAAAATATAGATAGAAAAGAAATTAAGATGGAATGAAGTATACATAGATATAGCAAAAATAAAATTCAAGATAGAATTGTGTGCCTCTCTTTTTTTATTTTGCCATTTTTTCGTTATTTTTTTCTTTTTTTGGCTCTAATTTTTTTTGCTTTTTTCTTTTTTTTTTGCACTTACTGAAAAGAAGATAGATAGAAGAAGATGACAAATTATTTTATTTTTTTCTTTTATAGAGAATAGAAATAGCTAGAGAAGATAAAAAAAGAACTAGATATAATAGATAGGATGGGACTTGCCATGCAACCGTGTGCTTTGATACCAATTGATGTGAACCCCGCCAATATTTTGACGACACCCTACACCAAATATGGCAACGACCCTAAAACTTTGACAACATAAGTAAGAAAAGATGAAATATACTTTGATAAGGTATGAGATATGTAGATGCCACACCCAAATCTTTTAAGAACTCATAGAAAAACCCTAGTCATAAGTCTTGATTGCTTGAACGCCACTGGTAAAAACTTGATAAGTTCAAAGGTTATTTCAAGAAACAAAGAAGACAAAACTCACAAAATTGAAATTACAAAGTCTGTACTCCAATCATGTGGAGTATGCCTTTTATAGGAACAAATAACAACTGAATAGCCTACAAATAAGAAAAAATATATCTTATGGTTACATGCCAACCATATCTAATATAAATATATAGAATATTTTAATAACTATTTTTAAAAATTTGAACTTAACTAATTAAATAATATTATTATTTAATATCCTAGAAGATTTATTATATTAATAAATCTCTACTTATTGATTAAATCTAGACCTTATTATGTGCTTTTCTTGGGCTTCCACATTAATTTTCTACAATCTCTTTAATCAGCCCATATAAAACTTATTTGAATATTTTAACCCTTAACCTTCTCATTGGTCCCTCTTCTAGTCTCAAATTATCTTTTAACTCATTTTCTGACAAAGCATTCACCTACATTACAGGTGCTGTTAATTAGACTTGTAAATTCGTTGTCTGTTTAGTTGGATTCACATAAAAGATGTATTAAAAAAATATAAATAAATGTTAAATATAGTATGGATGATGCAATATACAAAAATGATAATAATTATTCAAAATAAACAAAATAAAACAATAAAACACACACTAATAGTCCAAAAATAAACTATAAACTGTATTTTTTAAAATATTAAATGAAACAAAAATGTAAGAAATACAAAAAATGGTAAGAAATAAACAAATAAAAAATAAAATATTTTAAGATATATTTAAAAGTACACAAAAAATACAAATGAATATTTAAAATACAATTAGTGTCCAAAAATAATAGAAAAACAGTTAAAAAAATAACATTAAACACAAAAAATATATGAGATCATTAAATACATATGAAATGGCTAGAATCAATGAAAAAAACAAAAAATAGTTTGAAATATGAAAAAAAAAATTATAATTAAAAGTAAACCACAAAATGAATTACTAAACTTTTAAGTCAAACTAATAAACCAAGCAAGTACAAAAAATACCAAAAAAAACCTAAATAACCAATAAAATTTATAAATAATTAATTACTACAAGTAAACAATAAAAATAATGCATAAAATTGTAACTTAAACTAAGAATCCACGCAAACTTAAAAAATACTAAGAACTACCTAAATGAACAACAAAATTTATAAAAAAATAAATTTAAAAGAAAACCACAAATATGAAATAAAGTACTTAAAATTCCATAAACTTGTAAATGTAATTAGTGACACTCAAAATAATAATGTAATTCCAAAATGTAAATAAATGCTAAAAACATAAAAGTAGCCAAATAAAAGTATAGTTACATACATTTAAATACACTCCATAAATAGTAAAAACACATAAAATAATAAAAAACTCCAAAAATTATAATGAAAAATATAAAAAAACTAATAAATTTTATAAATAGCATGGATCGTTCATAATATAAAAATAAAAAGTAGTAAAAAATATCCAAAATAGTATTCAATATAATATAATAACAAATAATTGAATTACCAAAAAAACATAGTAAAATTCTTTTAAACAAATATCACAAATAGTAATAAATATTTAAAATTCAATAAATTTCCAAAAATAATCAGAGAAAAAAATAAAAAATGACAAAATAGTCTAAAACAAAAAAATACAATAATATATTAAAAATAGAGAGGAAAAAATTATTAAAAAAAGTAAATTACACTAAATACTCAATCAAACATCAATAATATATCAAGTAACAAATAAATAACCAACAACCAATTATGAGATATATTTATACAAATAACTCAAAAAATAAGTTATGTATAATATACCAATAAACTCTAAATAATGTAAGAGCTATTAAAAAATATTAATAAATGTTAAATATAGTATGAATCATTCAATATATAAAAATAGTAATAATTACTCAAAATACGCAAACCAGTATAAAAGAATAAAACACACAGTAAAAGTCGAAAAATAAACTATAAACTGTATTATTTAAAATATTAAGTGAAACAAAATTGTAAGAAATACGAAAAAATAGTAATAAACAAACAAATAAAAAATAAAATATTTTAAGATACATTTAAAAGTAGACGAAAAATATAAATAAATATTTAAAATACAATGTCGAAAAATCATAAAAAACACTAAAAAAAATAGCATTAGACTAAAAAAATATATGAGATTGTTCAATACATATGAAATGGTTAGAATCAATAAAAACAACAAAAAATAATTTGAAATTATTCAAAAGAATAATTATAATTAAAAACAAACCAAAAAATGAATTACTCAAATAAGTAGTCAAACTAAGAAACTAAGCAAATACAAAAAATATCGAGAAAAACTTGAAGGACCAATAAAATTTATAAAAAAATAATTACTAAAAGCAAACAATAAAAATAATTAATAAAATTGTAACCCAAAATAAGAACCCAAGCAAACTAAAAAAATATTGAGAACTCCATAAATAAACAACAAAATTTATAAGAAATGAATTAAAAAGAAAACCATAAATATGAAATAAAATACTTAAAATTTCATAAACTTGCAAACGTAATTAGTGATACTCAAAATAATAATTTAACACCAAAATGTAAATAAACGTTAAAAACATAAAAAAAGTAGTAAAATAACAAAAAATGCATAGTAACATACATAATAAAAAAACTCCAAAAATTAAAATGAAAAATGTAGTAAAAAATATTCAAAATAGTATGGAATATAATATAATAACAAATAATTGAATTACCAAAAAAACATAGTAAATTCCTTTCATTGTAATAAATATTTAAAATTCAATAAATTTCCAAAAATAATTAAAGAAAACAAAAATTAAAAAATGACAAAATAGTATAAAACATAAAAAATACAATAATATTTTAAAAATAAAGAGGAAAATTTTTTTAAAAAGAGTAAATTATATTGAATACTCAATCAAACACCAATAATATATCAAGTAATATATAAACAACCAACAACTAATTATAATATATATTTATACAAATAACTTAAACAATAAGTTATGTATAAGATATCAATAAACTCCCAATAAAGTAGGACACATTAAAAAATATAAATAAATGTTAAATATAGTTTGGATAATTCAATATACAAAAATGGTAATAATTACTCAAAATTCATAAACTAGTATAAAACAATAAAACACATATTATAAATCCAAAAATAAACTATAAATTGTATAATTCAAAATATTAACTAGAACAAAAATGTAAAAAATACGAAAAATAGTAGTAAACAAACAAATCAAAAGTAAAATATTTTAAGATACATTTAAAAGAACACAAAAATATAAATGAATATTTAAAATACAATTAGTGTCCAAAAATCATAAAAAAATCTAAAAAAATTAGTATTAAAAATAAAAAATATATGTAATCGTTAAATACATATAAAATGGTTAGAAACAACGAAAACAACAAAAAATAGTATGAAATATGCAAAACAAAAATTATAATTAAAAGTAATCCACACAAAACGAATAACTAAAATAGTAAGTCAAATTTAGAAACCAAACAAACACAAAAAATACTAAAAAAAAGCCTGAATAACCAAGAACATTTATAAAAAAAATGAATTATTAAAGCAAAAAATAAAAAGAATTAACAAAATTGTACCTCAAACTAAGAAAGCAAACTAAAAAAAATAACGAGAAACGCATAAATAAACAACAAAATTTATAAAAAATGAATTTAAAAGAAAACCATAGATATGAAAAAAAAGTACTTAAAATTTTATAAACTTGCAAACGCAATTAGTGACACTCAAAATAATAATGTAACACCAAAATGTAAAAAATGATAAAAACATTAATAAGTGGCCAAATAACAAAAAAAAGCATAGTAACATATATTTAAATAAACATCATAAAAAGTTAAAATACATAAAATAACAAGAAACTACAAAAATTAAATTGAAAAATGCAGAAAAACTAATAAACTTTAAAAATAGCATGGATCGGTATTAATATAAAAAAGTAATAAAAAAGATCCAAAATAGTATGAAATATATTATAATAACAAATAATAAAATTACCAATAAAATATAGTAAAATACTTTCAAATAAACACCAAAGATAACAATAAATATTTAAAATTCAATAAATTTCACAAAATAATAAGAGAAAATAAAATTTAAAAAATGAAAAAAATAGTATAAAGCATAAAAAATGCAATAATATTTCAAAAATAAATAGTATAAAAATTATAAAAGGAGTAAATTACACTAAATACTCAATCAAACACTAATAATATATTAAGTACTAAATAATCGACCAACAACCAATAGTAAGATATATTTAGACAAATAATTCAAACAATAAGTTATGTATAGACTTCCAAAAAACTCCAAATAAAGTAAGAATTATTAAAAAAAATATAAATAAATGTTAAATATGGTATGGATTGTTCAATATACAAAAATGGTAACTGTCACGCCCCGACCCGGTTTGGTCAGATCCCCGTGAGCAACCCCGCCACTCTTCCCGGTTTACTAAGGGTTTTCCCCTATTTGAAATATGGGAGGAGTAAGGCGTTCTTTAAACATGTACATTTTCTAAAATAACATTATACAAAACTAAAGAACAAACATACCCATTTTTATAGTTCATATACATGGAAGTCTTTAAGATTGATTTTCTCTTGGTAACCTAAAAGGGATATATGGGAGGGGGTGAGTTCTACAACTCAGTGAATGAGGGTTGGGAGTGAGTTTTAATAAACAAAACAACTTTAATCAGAGTGTGCCAAACTCCTTATTTTCTTTTAAAATATTCTTACATCAAATTCTAGTTTCAACACCTTTTCCCAAGGTTTGCCAATTATTTTTCCAAGGATCAAATCCTTTCCAAGGTTTCCATAACCTTTTTCCCATTTTCATATTCAATGTGTTTCACAAATCACACACCCTTTATCATGAAGGGATCACACACACATTCGTGAGATGTAGTTACACCAACTGCACCCACTTATGGATCAGAGCGTCTTTACCATCCACCTTGATAGAAGTCTCTAACTTCTACTTGAAGTCTAAGTGAACGTCCCTAACGTCCTATCCTTAGACAAAAAATTCTCCATGTCTGTATGAGGACAGAGACCCCATCCTAACCCCACCTCGGTCTTGTGCGTAATGAAGCTACGTCGAGCTTCACAAGGTCACCTGGTCTGACGAATTATCCTTGTACCCACTAGGTCATCCAAGGCCCTAGAACACATCACTACCCCTCTTAGGCATCTTGAAGGTCTCGTAAACATAGTGCATGCACAATTAGTATTTTCATATCATGCCATATAATCTGTGGTGCCACTGGTCCAATAGCCCCGACCCTCAACTCAACCTGTAGCTGTTTGTCTTGACTAGTTCGAAGACCTGTCATGTCGCAAACTAGTTGACTGAATATGTCAGTCCTATCTTGGTACCTTGGCCAAACAATTCATTTATTTAGAGTTTTATGGCATATATCTCATGTTTGTTTACAAGCTTCTGCTCGTGTCCACTAGCCTTGGGCCCATTGTATGTGATTTTCCGAAAACGACATTAACCATCAAGTTCCAAAACTGAGGCCTCCAACCTATTAGAGCTATTCGAGCTCCCGTCGAGAAGGTCTCCCAAATCATTTAAGCAGTGACATATAGTCATGGGAGAGCACTTCTGACAAAAATAAAATTTCAAATATCCATCATACCAACCTAGTATGATGATATCTCCGCTCATAACCAATGAATGGGTTTTCCACTTCCTCCAAGAAAGTTTCATCATACTAACCGTGTATGATCTACTTACATAAGTAGTTTTTCCATGTCATTTTCACATCACTCCTCTAAGTTGTGATGTTTAAAATACCACTAAGTAGTGGGTTTTCATTTTAAGGTACTTATCATCCCCAACCGAGTATGATATAAAATCCCACTCACAACTGGTAAGTAGGTTCTTAGCTTAATTTACTCATCACCCCAACTGGGTATGATGTTATAAGTCCCACTCACGATGGCTTCAAATTTAGAAAAAGTGCTCATCATCTGTAAACCACACGCCCTTTTGAGTTAAGGAAAACTAGGAAAAGAACCGGTGAAACCGAGTAAGAAAATCGAACCGGTTCACAAACTTGTTTATTGGGGAACAGACAAATTAGAGAAATTTCAACTCCTTTTTGACCCAAAAAGATTTATAAACCTTGGGAAGGAACCTTAGAACAAAGTG
The DNA here is from genome assembly GCA_030064435.1 of Trapa incisa. Lineage (NCBI taxonomy): Eukaryota > Viridiplantae > Streptophyta > Magnoliopsida > Myrtales > Lythraceae > Trapa > Trapa incisa. The sequence goes on along the minus strand of CM057785.1, from coordinate 18,209,509 downwards.
GGAGAGAAAAACCAGACCGCTTCGGGTGAACCAGACTCGAACTGGATTAAACCGGTTTAAGAACCGAAATCGATAGAGAGATGGTAAACCGGGAATTTTATGAACCCTAAGTGACCTAAGTAGTCATAAAAGTTAAGAAAAAGGACTTTAGGGTGAATTGGAGATGAAACCCAAACCAGTTCAGGTGAATCGGATCCGAACCAAATTGAACCGATTTGGACAGTTTTAAACCACTATTGAACCGGATTCTAAATTCATTTTTCTAGGTGGCTTAAATAATTAAAATTTGAGATTTGAGGCCACCATTGGATGGAAAATTAATTTATAAATTTTTAGATTTGAAAAACTCAGTGGAATGGGGGGTGAACCGACCGTTTTAAGCTTTGAACCCAGTTCGGACAGGTCCGGTCCAGTTCAGAACAGTGTCATCTTTTTCCTCTAGATGACAGCACTATTCACTCGTCGAAAAATTGAAGCAGCACCGGCGAAGAAGAAATGTCTCCATTCAATATGTTTCCGTCCATCAATGTCTGTCAAAAAGGTGCCAAATGGACCGTTTTAAGTTTTGAACCCAGTTCGGACAGGTCCGGTCCAGTTCGGAACAGTGTCATCTTCTTCCTCTGATGACAGCATTGTGCACTCACCGAAAAATCAAAGTAGCGCCGACGAAGAAGAAATGTCTCCATTCAATATGTTTCTGTCCATCAATGTCTGTAAAAAAGGTGCCAAATGGACGACTGACAAGTCCCCGAGCTCCCTATATAAAGAGCCCCTCTCCATTTATCCTTTCCATACTTGAAAAGCTCACTCTATCTCAATAGCTCCATTTTCCAGTGAAGCTCGAACCAGAGCTCTGATATAGGGTCATTTCTGAGCCAAACTCCAGTCTGGTGAAGCTCCATTTCCCGGTGAAGCTTGAACTAGAGCTTCGACTTGAATAAAGGTCGGGCTCTTTAGAACCTGAAGACAATTATCTGATACCAAACTCCAGTCAATCCGAGAATCGTTGGAGAAGCGCCGACATGATAGAATAGTAAAGCAGCTCCGTCATGCTAAGAAACTTAGACCAAACAAATGGTGGAGGCAAAGCAGTTAATGAACAAATACTCAGGAAAGACATAATGTAAGTTCCAACAAAGAAGAGAGAGGTGGAAAGGTCAAATACTCGGGAAAAGAAGGATGCAAGAAATCCTTAAAAGGACCAAAGGCCAATTAACGACTAAACTCAAGCCAAGAAAGGAATAGGCAAGCCTCTCCCACAATGATCCTGAAACAAGGAAGATTTGTACGCTCCCTAAAGAAATAGACAGGTATTGGGTACGAATAAGGATGCAAATAGAGCATAATAGATGTGCCTACAAGATTTGAGGAGTAAAGGTAAATAGGAGAAGACGACATCAAGGGATGTCATTTAAGGATAGAAATCCCCTAGAGCAAATGTAAGAAAAGAATGTCAGGGGAAAGGCAAAGAATCCTACCAAGGAAGGAAGCCCCGGAAAGACATGCGTATCCCAATTAAGAGAAAATGGAAGCAACCCTTATTTAGGAAATGTTTTCCAAGGAGGGAAGTATTGTAATGGTCCAGTATGACCTGTTTGGAGAGAATAAGAGAACCATGTAGAAAGAGGAAAACTAGTAATGGCGGACAACCAAAGATAATGAACAAAACTGGAAGGAGTGAACCTTACCAAGCAAAGTAATTGACACATAGATCGAAAGCAATTATTGTAGAATGAAGAATCATGAAGTGATTTATGAGCAAGTAAAAGTGGATTAAGGAAAAAGGAAGTCATTGAATAAGGGATGTCATTAAAGAAGAGAAAGGACATAAGAAGGGAAAAAAATCCTTGTATGTCAATAATCATCAGGAAACCCAACGATTGGAATTGAAAGGATCCAATAAAAATGTTTGGAAAGGATGAGTAGGTAAGAGAAATCCATGCGGTTATGTGAGACATAACTTTAAAGGCATCATGGATGAGAGGATAACGGTAAAAAGGATAGTTGAGGAATGCTATCAAAAGAAAAGAGATCCCTGAAAGGTAAAAAAAAAAAAGCTAAGAGAGACCCTCAAGGAGATGTTCTAGAAATCTAATGGACAAAGACATGTCCTAGAAAATGCCATGCTATATCGGGAACGCCAGCAAGGACAAGCTCGCGTGAATACCAAGAATCGGTCTAGTGGAATTCACGGCATTAACGGGTGAGTGGGTTTACTAACATCATACCCGGTTGGGATGATGAGCACAACTTAAAATTAAAAACCACTTACCGGTTGTGAGTGGAAATTTTATATCATACCCGATTGGGCAATGATAAGTACCTCGGTATGAAAACCCATTATTAAGTGGTATTTTAAACATCACTACTTAGAGGAAGTGATGTGAAATTCATGCGGAAAAACTACTTACCGATTGTAAGTAGATCATACCCGGTTGGTATGATGAGACTTCCCTGAAGGAAGTTGAAAACCCGTTCATCAGTTATGAATGGAGGTGTCCTTATACCCGGGTGGTATAATGGATAGATAAAACATATGTTTTGTGGAAGTGTTCTCCCCTGACTATGTGCCAATGCTTAAACAATTTGGGAGACCTTCTCGATGGGAGCTTGAATAGCTCTGATAGGCCGGGGGCCTCGGTTTTGGAACTTGGGGGCTAAATGCCCGATTTTGAAAATCTCATACAGTGGGCCCAAGGCCAGTTAGCATGAGCAGGAGCTCGTAAACGAACATGATATATGTGCCATAAAACTTAATAAGTGAATTGTTTGGCCATGGTACCAAGATAGGCGTGACATGCTTAGTTAACTAGCGGCAGTGTGACATGACAGGTCGACGGACTAGTCAAGACAAACAGCTACGGGTTGAGTTGAGAGTTAGGACCGTTGGACTAGTGGCACCACAGATTACATGGCAATATAAGAAAACAATGTTTGTGCATGCACTGTGAGTATGGGATCATCAAGATGCCCATGAGGTGTAGTGATGCGTCCTAAGGACACTGGACGACCTGGTGGATAAGGGCAGTTCGTCGTTCTAGGTGTCTGTGCGAAATCTGGAGTAGCACCAAGCGCATGAGAACGGGGTGGGGATGGGATGAGGTCTGTGTCCTCACACGGACACGAAGAAGTGATTTCGGGATTGTGGGTCGAATGTCGTGTACATCCACTCATTCCCAGGGTAGAAGTGGTTGTACTTCTATCCGGGTGGCAGGAAAAGTCGCTCCGAAGCCACTAGCAGGTTCAGTAGTGATACTGACTTGCGAATGTGTGTAACCTTCATGATGAAGGATGTGTGTTGGGCGATGACACACTGGTAACTAAGAAATAATGGAAAAACCCAAATTTTTAAATGAAGGGATTTTTGAAAAGAAAGGAGTCTGACACACTCCATATAAATGTTTTTTTAATTTAAAAGTAGACCTTTAAAAACCCATTCACTGAGTAGTCGTACTCACCCCCTCCCTTATATCCCTTTTAGGAAATCTCGGAAAGCCTACCTTGAAAGACAATCAACTAAGATGCTTGTAAGACAGGTATGTAAAGTTTTAAATTTCATGCAGTTTTGATTATGCTATTCTAGGAAATGGTGCAGGTTTAAAGGATGCCTTACTCTTTACAGATTATAATAAGGGGAATCCCTTTAATAAACTAGGAGAGTGGCGGGTTGTTCATGGGGATTCGACCAATCCGGGTCGGGGCGTGACACTTAAAGTTAAAGAGATATAACTTTAGGGACCTAATTGCAAATAAATGAAAGTTTGGTTTTCTCATTCATTTGGAATGAATGAAGGCTATTAGGCCGAGAGATAATGAATAAGGATGTTCATATCGTGTAGGAATACAAAGTACCGGGAACGCCAGCAAGGACAAGCTCGCGTGAATACAAAGAACCGGTGAAGCGGAATTCACTACAATAGCGGGTGAGTGATAATCTTATACATCATATCGGTAGGGATGATGAGCACAAGTTAAACTAAAAACCACTTACCGATTGTGAGTGGTATTTTATATCATACTCGGTTTGGGATGATAAGTACCTCGAAATGAAAACCCACTACCAAGTGGTATAATAAACATCACAACTTAGAGGAGTGATGTGAAAATCATGCAGAAAAACTACTTACCAATTGTAAGTAGATCATACCCGGTTGGTATGATGAAACTTCCTCGAAGGAAGTTGAAAACCCGTTCATCGATTATGAGCGGAGATGTTCTTATACCCGATCGGTATAATGGACAGTTGAAAATATATTTTTGTCGGAAGTGCTCTCCCCTGACTGTGTGCTAATGCTTAAATGATTTGGGAGACCTTCTTGATGGGAGCTTGAATAGCTCTTATAGGCCGGAGGCCTCGGTTTTGGAACTTGGGGGCTAATATGCCCGATTTTGAAAATCTAGTATCGTGGGCCCAAGTCTAGTTGGCACAAGCAGGAGCTCGTAAACAAACATTTGTTATATGCCATAAAACTTTAAATAAAGGAATTTTTTGGCCATAGTACCAAGAAAGGACCGACATACTCAGTCAACTAGTGGTAGTGCGACATGACAGGTCGACGGACCAGTCAAGACAAACAACTGCAGGTTGAGTTGAGGGTCGGAGCCATTGGACCAGTGGCACCACAGATTATATGGAATGATAAGAAAATACTAATTGTGCATGCACTATGATTACGGGACCATCAAGATGCCCAAGAGGGGTAGTGATGCGTCCTAAGGGCACTAGACGACCTGGTGGGTATAAGGGCAGTTCGTTGTACCAGGTGACCTGCGAAATTTGGAGTAGCACCAAGCGCATGAGACCGAGATGGGGACGAAATGAGGTCTCTATCCTCATATGGATATGGAGAATTGATTTCGGGATTGAGGGTTGGATGTCGCGTACATCCACTCATTCTCATGGTAGAAGTGGACGTACTTCTATCTAGGTGTAAAGTCGCTCCGACGCCACAATTGGGTTCAGTGGAGGTACTGACCTACGAATGTGTGTTTGACCTTCATGATGAAGGATGTGTGTTGGGTGATGACACACCGTGATTAAGTAAAGAAATGGTGGTAAAAATTGAGATTTGAAATCAAAGGACTTTTGAAAGAAAGGAGTCTGGCACACTCCATTACAAATCTTTTTCCTAAAGTTAAAAGTTTAAAAAACCCATTCACTGAGTAGTCGTACTCATCCCCTCCCTTATATCCCTTTTAGGAAATTCTAGAAAGTCTACCCTTAAAGACCATCAACTAAGACACCTGTGAGACAGGTATGATAAATTTGAAATATTATACAATTTTTTTATTTATGTTATTCCAGTAAAAGGTGCAAGTTTAAAAGACATCGTACTCTTTATGGTTTATAATAAGGGGAAACCCTTTAATAAATCGGGAGAGTGACGGGTTGCTCACCGGGATCCGACCAAACTGGGTCGAGGAGTGACAAAAGAGGTCAGTGAGATGGACGTTAAGGATAGGAGGACTCGAGAAAACAACTACCCTAAGAAACTTAAACCAAAGGAATGGTGGAGGTGAGGCAGTTAACGAACTAATACATGGAAAAACCATAATTTGAGTTCCAACAAAGAAGAGAGTGGCGGAATGGCCAAATACTTAAGAAAAGAAGGATGAAAGAAATCCTTAAAGGGACCAAATGCCAAATTAATGATTAAACTCAAGACAAGAAAGGAATAGGAATAATTGTCAAGAGATCTTGAAATAAGGAGAATGCTCCATAAATAAATACAAGAGGAAAGTAAACTTTGGAGGGATGCATACAACTAAGTACCTCAAAGAAATCATTAGTTGGCAGATGGACATAATGTTGAGTGCAATGAACCAATCCATCGTTAGAAACTTCTTGAAAGAAGAATGTATCAGAGGCCAATTATTACCTACTTTGGAAGAGTAATAAAGCTAAATAACAATTCTAGGAGAATCAAGTAGAAATTAGTAGCAACGGGATGGTAAAAGAGAATCCTAAGAAAGGCTGCGATGTAGTAAAGACTACACTCTATGAAGAACAAAAGGATGAGCAAGAAGGACGAGTGATACAACTGCCTAGATGATTGGATTAGAAAAATAGTGAGAAGGAGGTAGTTAAAGAATTGGCCTTCGAGAGAACCATGGATTTAAACCATGATATAGAAGGGAGAAGTGAGAAGGTCAAATCATTGGACAAGAAGAACGATAGAAATTCCTTAAAAGAAATCAATAGCAAAAAATTGGATTTATAATTAAAAGTCTTGAGATGGTTAAGTGAACCTCTCGAAAGGTGATTAAGGGATTTTGAAACTAGGTGGATGTGAGCTCGAGACATGTGCTGAGGTACGAGTGAGAATGAGGATGGAATACAAAAAATGTATTAATAGGATCTCAAGAGTAAAGGTAAGCATAAAAGAATAACATCAAGGGACATCCTTTAAAGTTAGGTGTCTTCAAAGATGTATGAAAAAGAAATTACGGGAGAAAAGAGTAAGAATCCTCCCAAAATAAGGAAAATCCTAAGAAATGAAGCATGACCTAATAAAGAAGACATGAAACTGGTGACGAGAGTTGAGGAGATGAATTCGCAAATAAAATGCATGCTAAGATGAAAGAAACCCAAGGAAACATATTAAGAGATGTTGGGACAAGTAATAATGAGTGGACTATCCATAATAAAGTAATGGAGGAAAGAATGTCTGAGCAACGTTGGGAAAGTAAACCCTCCAAATAAGATGTGGTTATGGAGGAATAACTATAATTAGTAAGACAAGTTGTAGTTCACATGCGCATAATGAAGCCTAAAAGAGGGGACAACTGAGCATAGTATGAAGCATACAAAATAAGACTAATAAGTTCTTCAAATAAAGAATAAGGGATGAAATGGAATTTTAAGATGGGGAAGGATTCTAAGCGGGCAAATGCCACAATATAGAAGAAAAGTAAGGAAAACGGAGAAAGAAACTTTCAAGGAATGGTAAGAAGGTTGAGCATGTAGCTGTTAGAACGAAAGTCTCTACCTTGAGGGATACATATTAGATAATGAAATCATAAAAAGGGAACTCCTCGAACAAAACAATAGAATGAAAAGGGTCAAACATGAATAATGAACTATGAAATGATTACGAACAAGTAAGAGTGGATTAAGTCCAAAGAAAATTCTTGAGTAAAGGATGTTATTGGGAATGAGGATGGACCTAAGAAAGGATGAATCCCAGCATGTCAGTAAAACATCTGGAAATCAAATAATTGGAATCAGAAAGACTTAATAAGGAAGTTGAAAAAGGATGAGTGGGTAAGGAGAAACGACACAATTTTGTAAGTTGATGTGGACAATGGTAAAGGTAGTCGATCACTACCAAAAGAAAATAGGGATGAAGTTATACAATCCCTAAGAGGTTGGAAAGTTAGGAATAATCCTAAAGGAAGTGTTCTAGAAATCTAATGGACATAGAGACAAGATCTAGAAAACGTCATGCTGTAAAGGGCAGGTAAACCCAACAGTCCCGAGGAAGACATGACTCAAAATAAGGAAGAGTCAATTAGTAAAAATGACAATGTCAAACCTAAAATTGGGACTAAATTTTAATGAGCAACAGATAAAGGAAGAGTCGAAATAGGACGAAAAGGTGATGACAAGGAAATCCGTGAAAATAGGTACATAACGCTCTAAAGGACGTCGAGCTAAGGGTTTCAATGACCAAGAGGTTAACTAGACACGAGAATGGTTTGGTATCTTGGAACTCCCAATTTTGAGTATGTGACCTCAAAGGGAAAAATGTTGCTCTAAGCAAAGAGAGATGTGAATCTAATGATATACCCTTAAGTAAGGTATATCTAGTTATGATAAACTTTATGAAGGGAGTAAATGATATAAAGGAAAAGAAATTCCTTAAGTGAAGGATGTAAAAAGGGCTAGTTGGCAGAACAAGAGAAGAGTTTGCATGTTAAGCAAACACCAAATATATATCAAAGGAAATGATTCCTCATGTAAGGTTGCTAATTAAGTTTTGGGGACAAAACTCCTAAAAGGAGGGGAGAGTTGTTATCCCCACCCTTTTCAATTAAGGAAAATTGGGAAAAGAACTGGTGAAATCGAGTAAGAAAATCGAATCGGTTCACAAACCCGTTTATTGTGGAACAGGCAAATTAGAGAAATTTCAACTCCCTTGTGACCCAAAAAGATTTATAAACCTTGGGAAGGAACCTTAGAATAAAATGAGAGAGAAAAACTAGACTGGTTCGGGGTGAACCGGACCCGAACTAGATTAAATCGGTTTAAGAATCGAGTCGGTTTATGAACCGAAACTGATAGAGAGATGATAAACCGGGAATTTTATGGACCCTAAGTGACCTAAGAAGTCATAAAAGTTAGGAAAATGGACTTTAGGGTGAATTGGAGATGAAAACCAAACTGATTTAGGTGAACTAGATCCGAACCGATTGAACCGGTTTGAACCACTAATGAACCAGATTCTAAATTCATTTTTCCAGGTGGCTTAAATAATTCAAATTTGAGATTTGAGGCCACCATTTGATATAGAAAATGAATTTAGAAATTTTTAGATTTAAAAAACTTGATGGAATGGGGGGTGAACCGACTAGTTTAAGCTTTGAACCCAGTTCGGATTGGTCTGGTCTGGTTTGGAATAGTGGTGTCTTCTTCCTTCAGATGACAACACTATTCACTACTGGAAAATCAAAGTAGCATCAGTGAAAAAGAAACGTCTTCATTCAATATGTTTCCGACCATCAATGTCTATCATAAAGGTGTCAAACGGACGGCCGACGAGTCCCCAAGCTCCCTATATGAAGGGCCACTCTACATTCATCCTCTCCACACCTGAAAAGCTCACTCTCTCTTAACAGCTCCATTTTCCGATGAAGCTCGAACCATAGCTCCGATATAGGGTCATTTTTTAGCCAAAGAAGGTGAGGTTGGGTTCTTTAGATCCGGGGAAAAGTCAGCTACACACCTGTAGTCTCTGTTTGCTTTGAGGGTCGCTGGAGAAGTGCCGGTGTGATGGAACAGTGAAGCAGCTCTGGCGGACCGAAGCTGCCCTATTTCGGCTAAGTTGAAATTGGCCATTTCGAGCCCTTCTCAGGCCAAACCAAGCCCTCCCAACACTTCCTCAGCCCTCCCACGACCGAATTAGGATTGAAAGGTAAACCAATTCTGCTCCCCTCTATAATTTCCGGTCGGTGCTAGTGTAAACCCCACACTTTTGAGTTAAGGAAAACTAGGAAAAGAACTGGTCAAACCGAGTAAGAAAACTGAGCAGGTTTACATTTGGGAACAAGCAATATGGAAATTTACAACTTCCAGGTGATCTAAAGGGTTCATTAAACCTTGGAAAAGAAATTTAAGAAAAATTAGAAGACAAAAACCAAATTGGTTTAGGTGAATAAGATTCTATAAGAACTTTGAAGTTAAGCATGCTTGCTCGATAGTAGTGTGAGGATAGGTGATCTCCTGGGAAGTATGACATTTTTTTAACCCAAAATTTCGGTCAAAAATTTTTATGTGAACGTATGCCTTATCATAAATTAATTATTGGAATTAATACCCGGACCCGTACACTTCTCTACACCTATATAAAGAGGTCATCTCCATTCATTCTCCTTACACCCGGACACTTCTCTCTCTCTCTCTACTGCTCCATTTCTCGGTGAAGCTTAAACCAGAGCTTCAACTTCAACATTTTTCTTAACCTCAAAAGGAGAGGTCGAGCTCTTTAGAATCGGGGAGAAGTCAGCTATCTGATAGCAAACTCCAGTCAATTCGAGAATCACTAGACAAGCGCCGACATGATGGAACAATGAAGCAGCTCTAGTGGACCGAAGCTGCCCAATTTCGATTGAGTTGAAATTGGCCATTTTGAGCCCTCCTCAGGCCAAACCAAGCCTTCTCAACACTCCCTCAGCCCTCCCACGGCTGAATTATGACTTAAAGGTAAGCCAATTCGGCTCCCCTTTGCAATTTCCGATCGGTGCTAGAGAGAGAACCGACAAAATTTCAATAATGAAATTCTAACTCAATTCGGCATCGATTGATGTGATTCTTGATTCTAGGATGAACCTCAAGATGAGAGCTATCTGCCTAGATCGAAAGCTCGGACCATTGTGCCCTCACCGGTGAGAAATCGAAGCTTTCGCTCTCTATAGTTTGTTTTCCGGAAAAGCTCCGTTTGAGCTCGTTTCGGCGTTAAAATCTGCGATTCAAAGTTTCTTAGAATCATATGAACATGAAGGAACTCAATTTCTGGGGCAAAACTTACCATTTTTGTAAAGGAAGGGCAAAATGGTAATTTTGGAAAAATTGGGGGACCAAATTGGAAATTTGGGAAATTAAACCTCTTTTTGGTGAAATTGAATAAATTGAGGTCCTAATATAAATTTTAAAGGTTACAGGACTCAATTTGAGGAAAAACCGACATTTGGGACTTAAAGTTAAAGAGAAATAACTTTAGGGACCTAATTGCAAATAACTAAAAGTTTGGGTTTTCTCATTCATTGGAAATGAATGAAGGCTGTTATGCTGAGCAATAATGAACAAGGATGTTCATATCGTGTAGGAACGCGAAATACCGGGAACGCCAGCATGGACGAGCTTGTGTGAATACAAGAATCGGTCAAGTGGAATTCACTGCGTTAACGGGTGAATGGGTTTACTAACATCATACCCGGTTGGGATGATGGGCACAACTTAAAGATAAAAACCACTTACCGGTTGTGGGTGAAAATTTTATATCATACCCGGTAGGGGATGAAAAGTACCTCGGTATAAAAACCCACTATTTAGTGGTATTTTAATCATCACCACTTAGAGAAAGTGATGTGAAAATTATGCGAAAAAAACTACTTACCGGTTATAAGTAGATCATACCTGGTTGGTATGATGAGACTTCCTCGAAGGAAGTTGAAAACCCGTTCATCAGTTATGAACGGAGATGTCCTTATACCGATTGGTATAATGAACAGTAAAAACCTATTTTGTTAGAAGTGTTCTCCCTTGACTGTGTGCCAATACTTAAACTATTTGGGAGACCTTCTTGACGGGAGCTCAAATAGCTCTTAAAGGTCGGGGGCCTCAGTTTTGGAACTTGAGGGCTAGTATGCCCAGATTTTGGAAAATCTCATACAATGGGGCCCAAGGCCAGTTGGCACGAGCCGGAGCTCGTAAATGAACATGATATATGTGCCATAAAACTTAATAAGTGAATTGTTTGGCCATGGTACCAAGATAGAACCGACATGCACAGTCAATCAGGGGCAGTGCGACATGACAGGTCGACGAACCAGTCAAGATAAACAATTGCAGGTTGAGTTGAGAGTCAAGGCCGTTGGACTAGTGGCACCACATATTACATGGCTTGATAAGAAAACATTGTTTGTGCATGCACTATGAGTACGGGATCATCAAGACGCCCATAAGGGGTAGTGATGCATCCTAAGGGCCCTGGATGACTTGATGAGTATAAGGGCAGATCGTCGTTCCAGGTGTCTGTGCGAAATTTGGAGTAGCACCAAGCGCATGAGACCGGGGTGGGGATGGGATGAAGTCTCTGTCCTCATATGGACATGAAGAAGTTATTTCAGGATTGTGGGTCAGATGTCACATACATCCACTCATTCCTAGGGTAGAAGTGGTTGTACTATCTAGGTGGCAGGAAAAGTCGCTTCGAAGCCACTAGCAGGTTCAATAGTGATACTAACTTGCGAATGTGTGTAACCTTCATGATGAAGGATGTGTGTTGGGTGATGACACACCAGTAACTAAGAAATAATGGGAAAACCCAAATTTTTAAATAAAGGGATTTTTGAAAAGAAAGGAGTCTGACACACTCTATATAAATGTTTTTCTTAAAAGTTAAAAGTAAACCTTTGAAAACCCATTCACTAAGTAGTCGTACTCACCCCCTCCCTTATATCCCTTTCAGGAAATACTGGAAAGCCTACCCTAAAAAACCATCAACTAAGATGCCTATAAGACAGGTATGTAAAGTTTAAAATTTTATACAATTTTGATTATGTTTTGATTATGCTATTCCAAGAAATGATTCAGGTTTAAAGGACACATTACTCTTTATGGATTATGATAAGGGGAAGGTGGTGGGTTGTTCACGGGGATCCGACCAAAATCGGGTCAGGATGTGATAGCTAGAGAGAGAACCGACAGAAATTCAATGATGAAATTCTAACTCAATTCGACATCAATTGATACAATTCTTGATTCTAGGATAAACCTCAAGACAAGAGCTATCTACTCATATCGAAAACTCGGACCGCTGTGCCCTTGACGGTGAGTAATCGAAGCTTTCTCTTTCCTTCTCTCTTCTCCTTTCTCCCTTTACCTCTACCTCTCATCATCTCTGTCTCCCCTTTCTCCCTCTAAAAAACCAATAAAATCTTCTCTCCCTCCTCTCCACCCCTCACCTCGCCATCTAGTTATACCTTCGCCTTTCTCTCACTTTCCCTTCTTCCTCTTTCTACCTCTCTCTCTCTCTAAAACCATAAAAAAAATCCTAAAAACATTAAAAATCCTAAAAAAAAACCCTTAAAACCCCTAAAAACCATAAAAAAAACCCTAAAAATTCCTAAAAACACAAAAAAAACCCTAATAATCCCTAAAAAACATAAAACATACCTAAAACCCCTAAAAACATAAAAAAAAATCCTAAAAACACCTAAAATTCATAAAAACTCCGATAAACTAAAAAAACTCCTAAAAAACTCTAAAAACCTAAAAATGCTAAAAAAATTTAAAACCTTAAAACCCTAAAAGAGTATAAAAACCCTAAAAATCCTAATAGCTCTAAAACTCAAAAAAATGTTAAAAACCCCTAAAACCCTAAAAAAAACCTTTTCTCTCTTGTCCACTTCCTCTCACCTCCCCCTCCCGCTCTACCTCTGTCTTTCTCTCTCTACCCCTTCTCCCTCTCTCTATCTCTCTCTCCCACTCTCACCCCTCTCTCTCCTTCTCTCTCCTCCTTTCTTCCTATACCTCTATCTCTCCTCGTCTCTCTTTCCCTCTCTCTACCTTCACCTCTTCCTCTCTCCCCTTTCTTCCTCTAAAAAACCAATAAAATCTTCTCTCTCTCCTTCCCACCCCTCACCTTGCCATCTAGCTCTACCTCCGCCTTTCTCTCACTTCACATTCTCACTCTTTCTACCTCTCTCTCACTCTTTAAACCCATAAAAACATCCTAAAAAACCCCCATAATACCCCTAAAAACCATATAAACCTTAAAATCCCCTAAAAAGCTTATAAACACTTAAAAACCTAAATAACTCCTAAAATCCCTAAAAACACTAAAACCCTAATAATCCCTAAAAACCCCCAAAACCCTAAACACTCTATAAAATATAAAAAAAATGCTAAAACCCCAAAAAAAACATAAAAAATTCCTAAAACCCATAAAACCTAAAATCCATAAAAACTCCTATAAACTTGAAAAGGCCCAAAAAAAACTCCTAAAAAACTCTAAAAACCCTAAAAATGCAAAAAAAATACTAAAACCCTAAAAACCTTAAAAAATCCTAGTGATTCTAAAACCCCCTCTCTCTCATTTTGTCTCCTCCTCTCTCCCACTCTCACCCTCTCTCTCTCTCCTTCTCTCTCATCCTTTCTCCCTATACATCTATCTCTCTTTCGGTCTCTCTACCCCCACCTCTTCCTCTCTCCCTTTCTCCCCAAAAAACCAATAAAATCTTATCTATCCTCCCCACCCCTTACCTCACTATCTAGCTCTACATCCACCTTTCTCTCACTTCCCCTTCTTCCTCTTTCTACCTCTCTCTCACTCTCTAAAACCATAAAAAAAACCCTAAAAAAATAAAAATCCTTAAAAACCCCTTAAAACCATAAAAACCTTGAAAACCCCTTAAACGCCTAAACCCTTAAAAACCTAAAAACATAAAAAAAAATCATAAATGATGCGAACCCCGCCAATATGCTGACGACACCCTACACCAAATATGGCAAAGACCCCAAGACTTTCACGACGCAAGTGCGAAAAGATGGAATATACCTTGTTTATGTGAGAAACAAGGTATGAGATATATAGATGCCACACCCAAATCCTCTAAGAAGAACTCTTAGAAAACCCCAAGTGATAAGTCTTGATTGCTTGAACGCCACAGGTAAAAACCTGATAAGTTCAAAAGCCCTTTCAAGATAGAAAGAAGACAAAACTCATAAGATTGAAATTCCAAAGTGTCTATTCTCCAATGCTGTGGAGTATGCCTTTTATAAGCTTAGAAAACAACGGAATAGCCTAAAAATATGGAAAATATATCTTATGGTTACATGTCAACCATATCTAATAATCTAAATATATAGGATATTTTTAATAACTAATTTAAAGATCTTAACTAATTAAATATATAATATTATCATTTAATATCCTAAAATATTTATTAATAAATAAATCTTTACTCATTACTTAAAATCTGGACTTTCTAGTGGGCTTTTCTTGGACTCTTTAGTTGGGTTTCCTTCTCTTGGGCTTTTCCAGGTCTCTTCAATTGGGCTTCCTCTTCGATTTTTGGCAATCTCTTTAATTAGCCCATATAACTTCTTTGAATCTTTTAGCCCCTTAACCTTGTGATTGGGCCCTCTTGAAGTCTCAAGAGATCATTTCTCCCATTTGGTGACAAAGTGTTCAGCTCCATTGCAGGTCTGGTTTATTGAACTTGTGAATTCGTACTCTCTTTAGTCGGATTCACATCATTCTCCCCCTCTTGAAAATGATTTGATCTCAAATCTTCTTTTCCTTCATCACCTACATCAAAAGACATTAACTTATAAATATTTATGCTATTACTAACAATATATTTGCTAGATAACTTCCTATTGTAATTATTACTATTGAGTTTTAACACTTTAAATAATCCCTCTAATATAAGAAAATTTGATAGTTTCCTATTCATAAATAGTTTATTCGTTAGATGTAGGCTAATCCAAATCTCTGGATCAAAAACAACTTTCATGAAACTCTTGTTGTAAAGATTAATATTTTCTTGAGTCTGTTGTTTTCCATCCAATGGATTAAAACCATAGATAATCTCCAATGGTGATAACTTAATCACTAAATAAATATAACGATTATATGCAAGCACAACATATGATAAACATGCAGTTGAAATTAGAAGTTTTGTAACCCACAAAGTATTCCAAGTAAAACTAAACAATTTAGTATCAATAATGTAAGCAAAACGTACCTTCCAGATAATGTACGAGCAACTACATTTATCATACCTTGCTTACACTTGATCACATAACCAGATGTATAAATGAATTCTACCCACCTTGCATGATACTCATTCAACTTGAGGGCTACTCCGTTGAACTTTTCATTATAATGTGCAATTATTCTTCTTTCCTGACTTACCAAATAAGGTGTTTGCCAATCTTGAATTACCTTAATTTCCTTGTCAATGGCAATCCCTTCAAAACTTATAACATATCCAGGAAATACAAGTTTACCCAAACATAATACGCAATTTTTCAATTTGGAAAACAAATGATCTTTCCTAAAAACTTGCAAGGAAATTTTTAAATATCCTTCATATTTATCTAAGTAATTGTTGTATATTATGATTTTATCAAAATATATGTCAACATAGTTTTTAATAAAAGCATGTAGGATATAATTTATTAACCTCATAAAAGTGTTATATGCATTAGTCAAAATAAAAATTATAGCAAACCATTCATATAAACCATGTTTTACTTTCAATGTAGTTTTCAATCCATAATTAGCTTTCATTCGAATTTCAGAATATTTACTCTTGTGATTAAATTTTGAAAACAAATAGTTTCCATGCAACTCATCTACCATAATATTTAATTGAGGAATAGAGTGAAGATACATTACCTTCATACGGTTGATGATTTGAAAATCAACACACCTTCACCAAATTTTATCTAATACCAATAGAGAAGGACACTATCACCTATTGGGTTATCTCAAGTTTGGGTTGATCATTTAGCCTTTGAATTTGATATGGCTTTGGATGCTTCGTTGCATGTAATGCCAACTTCTCCACAAGCTCGGTGCTAGCAAAGTTAGTGCAACTTTCCCCATCTATTATAACAGAACAAACCTTATTGTTCATAGAGCAACGAGTATGAAATAACTTCTCACATTGGTTGTTCAAGATATCATCAATCCATGGTCTGTCCCAAGTAGTAGGTTGATTGAAGGAATTGAGCTTGATGTTGCCGAGATTAACTTGGAGATCATCGAACTCCCCCGATTCCTGTTGTTCAAAGCATCAAGATCGACTGCTCCACAGTCGTTCAATGGAAGTATGTTGATGTGAGTGTCGTCTCACACCTTCCTCCAAGCGATCCATTCGCGTATGAAGTGGCTCAAATTCAGACATTCACTATTTGTTTCATTTGACTCTTCATTGCTTTCCATTGTAGGTTTTGAATAGGCGATATGAAACCCTCTTCTTTCATTGTGTTTCCTTGTCGTTGGACCTTCTGAACCTAATAATTGTCAAAAAGAAAAGAACCTCGCAACTCTCACTCACATGTTTCTCTCAAACACTCATGTTTCACACTCAAATGACTTTTTCTTATAGATTTAAAACACTCTTGCCTTTTTCCACTCATATGTCTTCTTTCAATCTAAATTGAACTTTAAAAACAAATCATTTTTACAAAGCAGTTCAACTTGAGGAACAATCAAGATATATCAATAAAGGTTTTCAAAAAGCAATTCCAAAGAATTTAAGTGAGTGGTATGAATAGACTCAGAAATAAGAGTAAATTTTAGATAGAGAAGAAAGAAATTAAGATGGAATGAAGTAATAGACTTAGATAGAGCATAATAAGAATGAGATATAAGATAGAATTGTGTGCCTCTTTTTTTTTCTTTTGCCTTTTTTTTTCACGAATTTTTTCTGCTCTTTTTTTAGCACGAACTTTTTTTGTTCTTTTTTTCTTTTTTTTTTTGCTCTTTTTTTTGCATTTTTGCCTTTTTTTCTCTTTTTTTTAACCTACTGAAGAGAAGATAGATAGAAAAATATGATAATTTTTTTTATAGAGAATAGAAATAAGTAGAGAAGATAAAAAAAAAAAACTAGATAAAAAGATGGGATGGAACTTGCCGTGCAACCGTGTGCTCTGATACCAACTGATGCGAACCTCGCCAATGTGCTGACGACACCCTACACCAAATATGACAAAGACCCCAAGACTTTCACGACGCAAGTGCAAAAAGATGAAATATACCTTGTTTATATGAAAAACAAGGTATGGGATATGTAGACGCCACACCCAAATCCTCTAAGAAGAACTCTTAGAAAACCCCAGGTGATAAGTCTTGATTGCTTGAACATCACAGGTAAAAACCTGATAAGTTCAAAAGCCCTTTCAAGATAGAAAGAAGACAAAACTCACAAGATTGAAATTCCAAAGTGTCTGTTCCCCAATGCTGTGGAGTATGCCTTTTATAGGCTTAGAAAACAACGGAATAGCCTAAAAACAAGGAAAATATATCTTATGGTTACATGCCAACCATATCTAATAATCTAAATATCTAGGATATTTTTAATAACTAATTTAAAGATCTTAACTAATTAAATATCTAATATTATCATTTAATATCCTAAAAGATTTATTAATAAATAAATCTTTACTCATTAATTAAAATCTGTACTTTCTAATGGGCTTTTCTTGGACTCTTTAGTTGGGTTTCCTTCTCTTGGGCTTTTCCAGGTCTCTTCAATTGGGCTTCCTCTTCGATTTTTGGCAATCTCTTTAATTAGCCCATATAACTTCTTTGAATCTTTTAGCCCCTTAACCTTGTGATTGGGCCCTCTTGAAGTCTCAAGTGATCATTTCTCCCATTTGGTGACAAAGTGTTCAGCTCCATTGCAGGTCTGGTTTATTGAACTTGTGAATTCGTACTCTCTTTAGTCGGATTCACATCAATAAAACCCTTAAAAACACCTAAAATCCATAAAAACTCATGTAAACTCAAATATACCCAAAAAAACTCCTAAAAATTCTCAAAACCTAAAAATGCCAAAAAAAACCCTAAAACCTTAAAACCCTAAAAGAGCCTAAAAACCTTAAAAAATCCTAATAATCCTAAAACCCAAAAAAAAACCTTAAAAAAAAGTAAAACCCTAAAAACATTCTCTCCCTTCTCTCCTTCCTCTTACCTCCCCCTCTCGCTCTACCTCTATCTTTCTCTCTCTACCCCTTCTCCCTCTCTCTCCCACTCTCTCTTGTTCTCTCTCCTTCTCTCTCGTCCTTTCTCGCTATACCTCTATCTCTCCTCATCTCACTCTCTCCCTCTCTCTACCCCCACCTCTTCCTCTCTCCCTTTCTCCCAAAATGCTAAGAAACCTTAAAAAATACTAAGAAAACACAAGAAACGCTAAAAAATTCTAAAAATTGCTAAAAAAACGCTAAGAAACCATAATAAACCTAGCAAACTCTAAGAAACGGTAACAATTGCTAGGAAACCCTAGTAAATACTAAGAAACGCTACAGAACCCTAAGAAATCCTAAGAAACCCAAAGAAACGATAACAACCCTTAAGGAACCCTAAGAAACCCAATGAAACACTAGGAAAGCCTAAGAAATGCTTAGTAACCCTATGAAACCCTAAGAAACGCTAAAAAACACTAAAAAGTGCTAGGAAAGCCTACCAAACACTAAGAAATTCTAAGAATTGCAAAGAAATACTAAGAAGCCCCAAGAAGCCTTATGAAACCCTAAGAAGCACAAACAAACCCTAAAAATCCTAAAGAAACCCTAAAAACCCAATAAAACCCTCAAGAAACCCTAAAAACTCTAGGAAACGATAAAAAATGCTAAGAAACCATAAGAAACAATAATAGAACGCTAAGAAAATCTAAGAAACACTATAAAACCCTAAGAAACACTAAGAAACCCTATAAAACCCTAAGAAACCCTAAGAAATACTAAGAAATATAAAATAATACTAAGAAACCTTAAACACACAAAGAAACCCCTAGAAACACTAAAAAATGCTAAAAATCGCAAAGAAACCCTATGAAACCCTAGGAAATGCCAATAAATCCTAATAAACCATAGGAAATCCTAAGAAATGGTAAGAAAGGCTAGGAAGCCCTAGTAAACACTAAAAATGCTAAAAACACTAAGAAACTCTAAGATATCCAAATAAACCCAAAGAAATGCTAAAAACGCTTAGAAACCCTAAAATACCCTATGAAACCCTAGGAAATGCTAAAAAAAAACACTAAAAAGTGCTAAGAAACCCTAATAAATGCTAAGAATACCTAATAATCCCTAAGAAATGCTAAGAAGCTTCAAGAAGCCCTAATAAATCCTAAGAAATGTAAAGAAACCCTAAAACCCCTAAAAGCCCGTTAAAAAAACCCTAAGAAACCTTAAAAACTCTAAGAAATACTAACAAATACTAAGAATCCCTAAGAAACCTTAAGAAACACTAAGAAACTCTAAGAAACCCTATAAAACCCTAAGAAATGCTAAGAAACCCTATAAAACCCTAAGAAACGCTAAGAAACTATATAAAATGCTAATAAACTATAAGAAATGCCAAGTAACGCTAAGAAACCCTAAAAAACAATAAGAAACCCTAAAAATAACAAGAAACAATAAAAAAATGCTAAGATTTGCTAAGAAACACTAAGAAATCCTATGAAACCCGAAGAAACACTAGAAAATAATATACCCTAAGAAATGGTAAGAATCACTAGGAAACCCTAGTAAATGCTAAGAAACCCTACGGAATGCTAAGAAACCCTAAGAAAACACTAAAAAAACACTAGAAAACCCTAAAAAACCCTAAGAAATGCTAAGAAACTATAAGAAACACTATGTAACGCTAAGAAACCCTAAAAAACACTAAGAAACGCTGTAACAATGCGAATAATCGCTAAGAAATCCAATGAAAACCTAAGAAACGCTAATAAACCCTAAGAAACTCCAAGAAATGGTAAGAAACACTGGGAAACCCTAGTAAATGATAAGAAATGCTAAAAAACCCTAAGAACCCTAAGAAATGCTAAGAAACCCTATAAAACCCTAAGAAACGCTAAGAAATCCTTTAAAACCTTAAGAAATGTTGAGAAACCCTAAGAAATGCTAAGAAACTATAACAAACGCTGAGTAACGCTAAGAAGCCCTAAAAACAATAAGAAACCCCAAGAAATACTAAAACAATGCTAAGAATCGCTAAGAAACTCTAAGAAACGCTAATAAACCCAAATAAACCCTTAGAAACGATAAGAAATGCTAGGAAACCCAACTAAACTCTATGAAATCAACACTAAAAAGTGCTAAGAAACTCAACAAAATGCTAAGAATCCCTCAAAATCCTAAGAAGCCTCAAGAAACCCTAATAAACCTAAAAATCCCTTAAAAACCCTAAAAATTCTATGAAACACTAAGAAATGCTAAGAAAATATAAGAAACCCTAAGAAAAACTAAGAAACGCTAATAAACTCTAAGAAACCCTATAAAACCCTAAGAAACACTAATAAATCCTAAGAAATCCTATAAAACCCTAAGAAACTATAAAAAAATGCTTATTAACACTAAGAAACCCTAAAAACACTAAGAAACACTAAAAAAGCTAATAATCGCAAAGAAATGCTATGAAAACCCTAGGAAACACTAATAAACCCTAAGAAACAGTAAGAAACACCAGGAAACCCTAGTAAACACTAAAAAATGCTAAGAAACCCTAAGATACCATAAGAAATCCAAAGAAACCCAAAGAATTGCTAAGAACCCTTAAGGAAACCTAAGAAACCCAAAAAAATGCTAAGAAAGCCCAAGTGATGCTAAGTAACCCTAAAAAGCCCTATGAAACCCTAAGAAACGCTAAAAAGTGTTAAAAAATCCTACCAAACACTAAGAAACCTCATGAAATACTACGAAATCCTAAGAAACACTAATAAAATGCTAAGAAAATCTAAGAAACCTTATAAAACCCAAAAAAACACTAAGAAACCCTAAAAACCCTAATAAACGCTAAGAAACCCTAAGAAATGCTAAAAAAAACTATAAGAAACGCTAAGTAAGACTATGAAACCCTAAAAAACACTAAGAAAACCCCAAGAAATGCTAAAAAATGATAAGAATCGCTAAGAAACCATATTAAACTTTAAGAAATGCTAATAAACCCTAGTAAACACTTAGAAATTGTAAAAAATACTAGAAACCCTAGTAAATGCTAAGAAACACTAAGATATTCTAAGAACACTTAAGGAACCCTAAGAAACCCAAAGAAACGCTAAGAAAGCCTAAGAAATGCTTAGAAACCCAAAAAAAAACCTAAGAAACACTAAAAAAACTAAAAATTGCTAAGAAACCCTAAAACTCCATAAGAAATTATAAGAAACTCTGAGAATCCATAAGAAATGCTAAGAAGCCCTAAGAAACCCTAAAAAATGCAAAGAAATCCTAAAAATGCTAAGACACTCTAAGAGGCCAAATAAAACCCTAAGAAACCCTAAGAAACCTTAAGAAACCCTACAAAATGATGTGACTCAAACTGGGCTTGCTATGATTCACAAGTTAAGGGCTAAAAGTTTCGAAGTATCGAATTGGCTGATTGGAGCAATTGAAGAAACCTAATTGGAGGCCCAAAAGAAGAGTTCAATAAGATTTCAAGCCCAAAAGAAGAGCCCAAAATAACATCTCAAGAAGATAATTTAAATTTGAATTTCTAGTAGAAGATTTATTAATATAATAAATCTTCTAGAAGATTAAATTAGGAAATAATATATTTTCTAGATATATAAGATAATATGCCAAGTCTATAATATTTTATTATCTTAGATATCACTAAACAAAGGAACAAAAAAATATATTAGCAATATTCTATATGGTTGGCATGTCAACCATAATATTTTATTTCCTTATTTAGAGAATAGCTAATATTTACAAGTGCCTTTGTTTAGATATTTGATTTCAATTTTATTGTGAGTTTTATATCTTATTTCTCTTGTGAGAGAAGTTTTGAACATATCAGTTTTTTACTTGTTGCGTTCAAGCAATTAGACTTACCACCAAGGTTTTCTAGGAGCTCTTTTTAGAGGATTTAGGTGTGGCATCTACATCTATTTATACCTTGTTTTAACCAATCAAGATATATTCCATACTTTTACTTGCGTCGTGAAAGTCTTGGGGTCTATTCCATATTTGGTGTAGGGTGTCGTCAGTATATTGGCAAAGTTCGCATCAATTGGTATCAATGCAGACTATTGCACGGCAAGTTCTATACCATCCTTTCGAATTTCGTTCAACTTTCCTTATCTTCTACCTACTTCTATTCAGTATAAAAATCACAAAAAATCTCTTTTTTTCTCCTATCTAGTTATATTTTCATTATCTTCTTTCTACTCCTAGTCTCTATAAAAGAAAACCCCATCTTTTTTATCTACTTTCTTTATATTAAAAAAAGCAAAGAAAATCAAAATAAAAAAAATCCAAAAAAACGCTAAAAAATGCTAAGAACCCTTAAGTAACCCTAAGAAATAAAAAAAATGCTAATAAAGCCTAAGAAATGCTAAAAACACTAAAAAGTGCTAAGAAACCCTACCAAACACCAAGAATCACTAAGAAACCCCAAGAAACGCTAAACAAATGCTAAGAAATGCAAATAAATCCTAAGAAATGCTAATAAAACCTAAAACCCTAAGAAACGCTAATAAAACCTGAAACTCTAAGAAATGGTAAGAACGCTAGGAAATCCTAGTAAAAGATAAGAAATGCTAATTAACCCTAAGAAATCCTAAGAAACCACAAAAATGCTAAGAACTCTTAAGGAACCCTAAAAAACACAAAAAAAACACTAAGAAACACTTTTAAACCCTAAAAACCCTATGAAAGTTAAAAAAATGCTAAAAAACTCTAAAAAGTGCTAAGAAATCCTACCAAATGCTAAGAAATGCTAAAAAAAACCCTATGAATCCATAAGAAATGCCAAAAAGCCCTAAGAAGCCCTAAGAAACCCTAAGAAACACAAAGAAAACCTAAAAACACCTTAAAAACCCTAATAAAACCTTAAAAACTCTAGAAAATGCTAAGAAATACTAATAAACCCAATAAAACCCTAAAAAATGCTAAGTAACGCTAAGAAACCCTAAAAAAACACTCAGAAACTCTAAGAAACGTTAAAAAAATGCTAAGAAACGCTAAGAAACCCTATAAACACTAATAAACCCTAGGAAACTTTAAGAAACGGTAATTAACGCTAGAAAACCCCATTAAACACTAAAAACACTAAGAAATCTTAAAAAATCCAAAAAAACCCAAAGAAACACTAAGAACCCTTAAGGAATCCTAAGAAACCTAAACAAACGCTAAGAAACCCTAAGAAATGCTAAAAAATACTAAAAAGTGCTAAGAAACCCTATAAAACACTAGGAAATGCTAAGAAACCCTAGGAAACCCTAAAAAAATGCAAAAAAATCCCAAGAAATGCTAAAAAATGCTAAGAATCGCTTAGAAACCCTATGAAACGCTAATAAACCCTAATAAACCCTAGAAGCTCTAAGAAACACAAAGAAACCCTCAAAACCCCTTAAAAAATTCTAACAAACCCTAAAAACTCTAGGAAATGCTAGGAAATACTAAGAAACCCTAAAAAATGATAAGAAACTATAAGAAACTCTAAGTAACGCTAATAAACCCTAAAAAACACTAAGAAATGCTAAGAATCGCTAAAAACCCTAGGAAACTTTAAGAAATGCTAATAAACCCTAGTAAACCTATAGAAACGGTAAAAAAAATGCTAGAGAACCCTAGTAAACGCTAAGAAATCCTAAGAAGCCCTAAGAAATGCTAAAAACCCTAAAAATGCTAAGACACTCTAAGAAACCCAAAAAAACCTAAAGAAACGCTAATAAACTAATGTGAACCCCGCCAATATGCTGACGACATCCTACATCAAATATGGCAACGATCCCAAGACTTTCACGACGCAAGTGCGAAAAGATGGAATATACCTTGTTTATGTGTAAAAAAGGTATGAGATATGTAGATGCCACACCCAAATCCTCTAAGAAGAACTCTTAGAAAACCTCGAGTGATAAGTCTTGATTGCTTGAACGCCACAGGTAAAAAACCTGATACAAAACTCACAAAATTGAAATTCCAAAGTGTCTATCTTCCAATGCTATGGAGTATGCCTTTATAGGCATAGATAACAACCGAATATCCTAAAAATAATGAAAATATATCTTATGGTTACATACTAACCATATCTAATCTAAATATCTAGGATATTTTAATAACTACTTTAAAAATCTGAATTTAACTAATTAAATATCTAATATTATCATTTAATATCATATAAGATTTATTATATTAATAAATCTCTACTCATTAATTAAATCTGAACCTTCTCATGGGCTTTTCTTGGACTCTTTAATTGGGCTTCCTTCTCATGGATATTTCTTGGACTCTTTAATTGGGCTTTCACTTGTATTTTCTACAATCTCTTTAATTAGCTCATATAAAGCCTATTTGAACCTTTTAGCTCTTAACCTTGTAATTGGGCCCTCTTGAAGTCTCAAATAATCATTTATCCCATTTGGTGACATGTTCAGCTCCATTGCACGTTCGGTTGATTGGACTTGTGAATTTGTAAACTCTTTGTCGAATTCACATCATAAACCTTAAGAAACCCTACAAAACCCTATAAAATACTAAAAAATTGTAAAAGATGCTAAGAAACGCTAATAAATTCTAAGAAACGCTAATACACTCTAAGAAACCTAATAAAACCCTAAGAAATGTTAAAAACCTTGAAAAAAAACCTACAAAACTCTAAAAAACACTAAGAAATCCTAAAAAAACACTAATAAACCTCAAGAAACGCTAAAAAATGCTAATAAAACCTAATAATTACTAGGAAACACTTATCAACCCTAAGAAACCTTAATAAATGCTAATAAACTACAAGAAACAATAAGTAACCCCAAGAAACGCTAAAAATGCTAAGAATCTGTAAAAAAAAACTCTAA